>OX030952.1:115530704-116848204 GCA_943735915.1 Pherbina coryleti
TTATCATATATAAATTTGAATTCTAGCTATAAATATATAGATATTAATGTTTAAGTATCTTTTTCTCAACAAAAAGACTTAATATTATTTTAGTTAATTACTTATTATTTTAGTTAATTATTTATAATCCATAGTAAATACTTCTTATGCATCCAAAATATATCAGTAAAATATTGATTTTGATCATATATACATACATTTATGTAGATTTTATTTGCTTAGCTATAACTGCTAATAAAAGAGAATGAGAATTTATAAGATACTCAAGCCTAGCAAAAACTCATTAGGCGAAATGAATTATTTTCAATATCTTTTAATCTAATTTAAATAGAATGAAGTATGTGTATTAAAACTATATATTTGTAAATATTAATAAAATTAATAGTTATTTATAAAATAAAAGAACCTTTGCTGTTGTATTTACATGGTCCAAACTAGAAAATGCCTTCATTCAATTCTAAGTGGAGTAGGTTTTTAACATGGATATTCATTATATTTTCAGTGGAAAATACGTTTGCACTCAAAAAAAAGTTCTGAATTAAGAGATGTGTGTATTTTCTTCTCCCATGTCCGTGTTAAAAATGGATGAACAGAAGGTAAGTACCATAAAGCCTTTAAAGGTTTACCTGTAATCCACTTTACGTACATGAGTTTGAAAAGATAGATCTTATTTTGCATTAATCCTTGAGTATTTTTATTAATTGGTGTCCGTGTCCGAGTGCGTTGAAAAGTGCGTGGACCATTCGATGTCAATTTTCGGGGCAAAATGTCTGTGGTTCGAACTCCAGCTGACACAGAAAATTTTTGCAATTGAAATTTATTTTTTTTGTCGGTCGACAACTCTCTCCAGGGGGTGGATTCTGTAACAATGGAAAATCAAGTGTACACGACTTTTTGTGAGCACTTGATTTTTGCGATTCTATAGCAGTGTGAAATGAGTTTAAACGTCACATAAGTGTACACAGCTCATTATTTTTATTCACCGGAATTTTTTGAATGAAATTTTGAAAAATGGCGAATAAATTGAAAAAAGCCACTGATGTACAAAAAGAATACATTATTGATTACATGGAAAATAATATAGCGTTTTCCCAGGATAAGTAAGTATTTATATTGTGTTTTTTATTAGTATTTATTGGTATAATTTTAATTGCAGATATGAAGGCGTTGATGGATCGCATTGTCGTTCTCAGAAATGGAGGGAGCTGACCGAACAGCTAAACAGCTTAGGAGGCGCTGTTAAAGACCCCCTAAAATGGAGAAAATTTTGGACAGATCAGAAGTTAATAACTTTTCAACATAATGTTATTTAATAATGATTCAATAAATCCTTTAATTTATTTAAGGAGCCATATCAAAGAAAAGGAAGCGCTTTTGAATGCCTCTTTTGAAAGAAGTGGAGTAAATGGTCCACAAAAAATGAAGCCTCTAACCGACTTTGAGAAAAGAGTACTTCAATTAATGGTTCCAGCCGTTGTATCTGGAAACAAGGAAGTTGAGGAACTATTTGTAAATAATATGTAAAAAAATATGTTTGTATGTTTTTGTTAACTTAAATATTTATTAGACTATTGATGAAAATATGGCAGAAGAGTTTTTGGAGGACGACTGGCAGCAACAAAGTTCTTCAACTTTGCAGACAGAAATACAAGCAACACAGGAAGCTCCAGCCATCCAAAATCAAACGGATAAACGCTTTCGAAAAAGGAGTGCAAGAAATTTATCTAACCATACCGATATTGAAGAACGGTTATTGAAAATTGAAGAGGAAAAATTAGAATATAAGAAAAAAAACTATATTTTAAATAAAAACCATTTCGAAGCAGAACAAAAATGGAAGGAAAAAAATTTCGAGTTGAAAAATAGAAAATTACTATTAAAAGAAAGAAAATTAAAATTAGAAGAACAAAAGTTTCAATATTTATATAATAATGATTAATATATAACAAAAACAAATTTAATTCAAATAGCTAAACCAAAGCAATAATTTCAATTCTTAATATTTAAAATAAAACGTTCTTTACTACATTTTAACGGTATTTTCTTTATTGATTTAGTAGTAATATGGTTAAAAAAATATAGAAAGTAAGACCTTACATGCTAAGAAAGAAAGCTAAAATAACAAGAACATAAGTTTTGAAATTTATATAAAAATGAATAATTTTAATAACAAAACAAGATTTTCTTTAAAAAACTAAACGAAAGAAATAATTAAAATTCAATTCAATAAGTACACAATAATAAGTATTTTACTAATTGGTTCGGTTGTACAGAAGTAAATAAAAGAATAAATAGTAAACAAAAGGATACGTTCATTGACGAAAGTAAGAGCTTACATGCTAAAGTTAGAGTCTACAATTTCTTGCCTAGTGCGCCGTCCTTGTATTTGAACATTATTTTCACTTAACTCTATTAAATTTAAAGGATCATTGTCTTCATTATATTCCTCCAAATAGTTATCATATGGCACTTTGGCTTTCATTAATACATTATGTAAAACGGCACAAGCATTTACAATTCTCCCAGCTTTTGTTGGATTGTAGCACAAAACTCTTTGTCCTAATAAGCACCGAAATCGACTCTTTAAAACGCCTATGCAACGCTCCACAATACATCGAGTTTTTTTATGTGCAATATTATATTTGCGTTCGGATTCATTCGATGTCGATGCTATTGGTGTCATAAGCCACGGTTGAAGTGGGAATCCGCTGTCGCCCAAGATCCAGCAGGTACGTCTTCCTCCCGTATAGCTTTGTTTCATATGGGTTTGAACTGCAGATCTTCTCCATATGTAAGCATCATGAGAAGTTCCGGGAAATTTGGAATTCACATACCGAATGATGTAGTTAGGATCACACATTAATAGAACATTAATAGAGTGGCCACCTTTGCGGCAGTAGTAAGCGTGTTCAATTTCACTTTTTGGACCAATTATTTTTATATGGGTTCCATCTATAACACCCACTATACCCGGGAATGAAGCTATTCGATAAAACTGTTGCTTTATTCTGTTGAGTTCAGTATCCTTTGGAAAAGTTACATATTGACACGAAACATCATTTAAAATATTTGCAACTTCTTGCACAGAACGGCTTACAGAAGATTGCGACAATGAGGACATAAAATCTTGACCAACACTTCGCTGGTAGCATCCACTTGCAAAAAAACGCAGAGCACATAAAAAACGAATAGTTGATGGAAGAGCTGTATTGCGTTCTGAAGAATTGAACCTTGTTGAAATGGTGTTGAAGAAGTTTATTGCAAGTTGCTTTGGAAAGCGGTAGAGCTCAACGAATCGTTCATCACTTACAGCAAAAGGATTAAGAGTATCTCTCAAATTCCTTCTGACAACGATTAAGTGCTTCCTATTTAAACATACACAAAACGTTTTTAATTATTTATATTGTACAAATTGTATTTAATTACCTTGCAATACTTCTTAACCGGCGTAAAAGATATATTCTTAACAGCGAACACATTTTGAATATATTTTTTTTATAGTGATGTTTATTTACATTTGTGATTGAGTATTTTTGAATATGAGCTCGAATTTAACATCACTTGTTTGTAATTGACAGGCACTGTTTTACATTCAGCAACTTTCATTTTCATTCAGCACAACAGTGTCCATTTGTTCATACAGAATAGCATGAAATAAAAATGTGTAAATCTCTTGTGGAAGTGAATTTTTACATTTTGTGTACATACGTTTTCTTCGCAGTTACAGAATCTGGCCCCAGACTATGGTAAACGTCAGAGAGTAGATAATGCCATGTAAAGCTTCTTGAGAACATGCACATTAGCCGTTCGGAGTCGTTATAAAACATGTAGGTCCCGTTTTCGATAATTTGTTTAAAAGCATTTAATAACACGCACAACACAGCATAAGATGTATCTAAAAACTAATGCAAGGTATTTTTTAATTTCAGCCAAAGTAAAAAAAGGGTTTGTATAAAGTATTCTGTTTTATTTTACTAATATTTACTTACAGTAGTAGATTAAACTTTTATTGAAACTTTAGAATTTTTATATGAACGAGTACTAGGAACCTTTCAACCAGTACTAGGATTTTATTTCTTCCAAGGCATAAATAGTCGCTTCATTGACTGTGCGTAGTAAAAAATAGTTCGAATTAAATCTATTATTTTGTATCTGCATTTTATAATCCACAAAAGTATCATTAGTAGGCTCACATTCACCCAAAAAATCGTCGGTATCGACAGACCATACCGAAACTCCAGCCAAAGATTTTCTCATGGCAAACATAACTTTGTTAGCAATCGAGCGAGAACTGTCAAAAATGACAATCCGAGTTAATCCATTAGAGTCATCTTTCTCTGAGCGCGCTACAACTTGTGAGGCTTCGGCATCCCAACCACTGGTCCAACCAGAATTCTTTTTATTCAACATTAAACAAATTTCGTTATAACCGAGAAAGCCATCTTCACGAGTGAAAGGACCTTGCAAACCAGTGCCATCGGTGTCATCGCCAATTGTACCTTCGAAGGGAGTATTAAAACTCCTACCATAAAAAGGTAAGCCAAGCACTAGTTTAGATGGTGGTGCCCCCAATTTGATAAGGTAATCGATGGTGTATTGCTAGAAAAGTGTTCATGTTTCAACCTACATATACAAAATGGCGATAGAAATACTTACTACACTGAGCACATCGTCAGCGGTGCTTGTTAAAGGAGCATTGAAATCGACTTTTTTTTCCCAGCTGCCATGGTAATCATAGCACATGATGTGCAGAAAGTCTAAATATCTGGATAACTCGCGCACATCGTATGCCTCATCGATGATATCCTTTTGTGCAGCGATCGATGAGGTAAGGAGTAAATTATATTTATCAAACTCCTCACGTAACTCTTTGATTAGTAAAACGAAATTTTCACGATCCTTGGCCATTCCACCACGTTGTGTTGGATATACCCAATTCAAGTCCAAGCCATCAAAATTGTATTTTTTAACAAAACTTGTGGCTTGCTCAACGAATTTCTCACGTTGCAAGGGATCAGAAACAAGACTTGAGTAATTTTTGGAAACTTCTTTCCAGCCACCAATGGCTAAGCTGACTTTGAGATGAGTATGAGTATTCTTTAGCTTGGTTAAGCGCTCGTAACCACCTTTACCGAAGTCCTCTTTCAAATCCTGCCATGAATCTGAAATGCGTGTACAAATGAAGAAGAGATTCAACAATTTCATTATATCCACATTACGACTTTAGATTCCACATTCATTGGGATAATTTTAAAATTTACCAAGTGATTTTACAGCAGACTGTGTTACATCCAAACCAGCGAAAGCATATATTGCATGTGTGCATAGGTTAGGATCAAAGTTTTCGATGGAATAAGAACCTTGTCCTGGTCGATATACTCCCCATGACGATATATAGCAAACAACCACTTTATTGTGTATTGGACCTGTGATGAAAAAAGAAAGAAAAATAGAAGGTTCATTTCTGACAGTCGATACTCATACATTTAAGTTCAATTTACGATTGAGCATATCGATTGTTAAACTCATAAATATGATAAGTGAAATATTTGCAATGTTGAGGAACATAGTTTTTGTTTTAAAAGTTCAATCTTAGTAAGTACAAAACACTAATTTTGACTTTGTACTCACCAAAAATCAAGTCTCACACTTACACAATAATGCTTACAATACAAAGTAAATATTATTTATTGATTGCGTGGAAAATGCAGTGAACCCATTTTCTTCAAAAGTGCACTTATCACATTTGTGAGCTTAACCATCAATATTTAAGTACAGATGTCTGAGTGAAGTTATTAATATAGGTGTATTTTTATCGTATTTTATTACCTGTACGTGCTAAGGCCGCAGATATTAGTGTAAACACCGCAAAAACTGTTAGAAACAGTCGGTTTTCCTTACTCAGTAAGTTCGAGAAAGTCATCTGAAAAAAGAAACCAATTTAATATGTACGCTCAAGACAAAATATATAGAAATTTAATTGCATATGATTACATATTTAAAAAAGATTGGCAGTCGTATTTATTGAAATATATTTAAAAAAGTCCCTCGTCTTATTTTTCCAAATACTTTTAATCTTTTTAACAAAGGTTTACAAAAGCAGCCAGGTCAGAAATGTTCCTCTTTGGATACTTTTTATAGTACACATCAAAAGCGAATAATTTTCATATAATATCCTATCCAACCACAAATTTCCTTTCTCGACTATCTATTTTAAAGTCTTTTTTAAATACTACATACAAAACTTGATTCAGACTGATAATGTTCCTGGATTTGCAAAAAATCTAATGTTTGCAAAAAATTTTTTTTTGCTTTTCAGCACTGTTAAATACATGCATCTATTATTATATTATTTTCGACAATATTATGATACAAAAATTCAAAAACAAGAAGACAAGACCCCAATGCAGTAATATCAATAATAACTTTAGGTATTCCAAATTTCAATTACTGCATATCTAAGTGTACCCGCGACATTGAGCTTCCACAGCTAACTCAATATTCCACGAAGGTCAATGCCACAAAACTCACTCTTGTTTTCCCTACATTTCATCACATCAAATAAAATATAGATACATATAGGTAGCTTGATGAACTTTCATTTTCATTAGATCTCCAATAGAAAACTGAAGACACTACTCAGCACCCTGCATTTGTAAAAACTAGAAAAGTTTCTTAAGAACATTAGTACTTCTTTAGAAGTACTAGTTTCTTTAGTACTTCTTTAGAACATGGACCTTAATACTTTTTATATTGAATGTGAATTCATCACCATCAGATATCAATGATTATTATAAGTAGTAAGGAATTTATTTCGAGTACCTTGGAGTGTCTAAAACAACCCCGCTCCTAAAGAATCGTGTTTACTATACAATGTTCGCAGTTATGAAGGTTTTATTATTTTGATGACGTCAGTTTGTATGGGTGTTTAGGCCGGCTTTTCATTAAATTTATTCAAATTTCAAACTCATTTCAATTGAGTACACAAATGTGAAAGTTTATGTGTTATGGTATTTATGAAGACTTTGTTATTTTGATGACGTTAACTTGTTTCAGAAATAGGCGGAGTTTTTATTTGATTTTGACAAATTTTTAACTAAGATTGCCCACTTGGAATCAAAGCTTATGAGCCAAATTTCAAGATAAATATTAATTTTTGAGGAAATAGTCACTTTATATGGGTGGTTAGCGTGATTTCATACGATTTTGATTAAAGCTTATATTCATATTTCAAGTTCTCATATTAGTTTTTCTGAAATGTGTAAAGATATTACTAGTACCATTTTGACATAGTCAGTTTGTTAGGAGATAGGCGTGGTTTTCATTCGATTTGGCTCAACTTTGTCGCTACGTTTGTAACGTCCATAAGGTGGCATGGCAGGTATAGGAAAGTATATATATTCTTGATCAGTTTGATTCGATTAAGTCATGTCCGTTTGTCCGTCGTCACGATAACAGCGGTTATTTTGAAGCTATCACAATAAAATTTGATATATAAGCATATTTAAAGTTTGAAAATGAATCAAATCGTATGAAAACTACGCCTGTCTCCTGGCAACGATTTTACTTAGGATAAGGAGAAGACTACTCCCTGAAACCTTCCTCCTTTTTCCGGGCTTAGGACCGGCAGGTTTAACCCTGGCGGAGTTAAATTTTTTTTTCAACACAAAATGTCTCATATTTATTTTTTTATTGATACTGTGGTGTGTACCTTCCGTTGACTTTTTACACACAAATTCATTGTTCTATTGTAAAGCCAATGAATTAGTTTTAAAACAGCACCGCGGTCTTTGGTCTTTGGTGAAGTTGTTTTTAATTTTTAAATTATAAGAAGAGAATGGTAATGGGGTCTAAGTTTTCTGGATTTCATACAACTACCATAAGGTTTTCAAATATATAAAAAAAAAAATCAAATATCGAATATAAATTAAATTTTTTTTTCAAATTACTTACAAAATTAACATCGAAATAATAATAATTTATTTTACTGTTATATTTTTTAATTGCATTTATTATTAATTGACAATGATTTTTGTAACTGATGGCACAGTCTTATATATTTGGGAAACACCTTTTCGGTATAGTGAGGAAACATATTAAAGGGTTCATCTCCTTTTTCTCCGGTTCTTTCACTTGTTTTTTAATGTCTTGATTTACTTGCTGTTCCACCTCTCGTTCTTTCATCTGTTGTCTCACCTGTTCTTCAGTCTCTTGTACCGCCTGCCGTTCTTTCTGTTGTTCCTTCACCTGCTGTTCCATCTCAATTTCTTCCAAGGCATAAATAGTCGCTTCATTGATTGTGCGTAATAAGAAATAGTTCGAATTAAATCTACTATTTTGTATCTGCATTTTATAATCCACAAAAGTATCATTGGTAGGTTCACATTCACCCAAAAAATCGTCGGTATCGACAGACCATACCGAAACTCCGGCCAAAGATTTTCTCATGGCAAACATAACTTTGTTAGCAATTGAGCGAGAACTGTCAAAAATGACAATCCGAGTTAATCCATTAGAGTCATCTCGCTCTGAGCGTGCTACAACTTCTGAAGCTTCGGCATCCCAACTACTGGTCCAACCAGAATTCTTCTTATTCAACATTAAACAGATTTCATTATAACCGAGAAAGCCATTTTCGCGAGTGAAAGGACCTTGCAAACCAGTGCCATCGGTGTCATCGCCAATTGTACCTTCGAAGGGAGTACTAAAACTTCTACCATAAAAAGGTAAGCCAAGCACTAGTTTAGATGGTGGTGCGCCCAATTTGATAAGGTAATCGATGGTGTATTGCTAGAAAAGTGTTTATGCTTCAACCTACATATACAAAATGGCGATAGAAATACTTACTACACTGAGCACATCGTCAGCGGTGCTTGTTAAAGGAGCATTGAAATCGACTTTTTTTTCCCAGCTGCCATGGTAATCATAGCACATGATGTGCAGAAAGTCTAAATATCTTGATAACTCGCGCACATCGTATGCCTCATCGATGATATCCTTTTGTGCAGCAATTGCTGAGGTAAGGAGTAAATTATATTTATCAAACTCCTCATGTAACTCTTTGATTAGTAAAACGAAATTTTCACGATCCTTGGCCATTCCACCACGATGTGTTGGATATAACCAATTCAAGTCCAAGCCATCAAAATTGTATTTTTTAACAAAACTTGTGGCTTGCTCAACGAATTTCCCACGTTGCAAGGGATCAGAAACAAGTCTTGAGTAATTTTTGGAAACCTCATTCCAGCCACCAATGGCTAAGCTGACTTTGAGATGAGTATGAGTATTCTTTAGCTTGGTTAAGCGCTCGTAACCACCTTTACCGAAGTCCTTTTTCAAATCCTGCCATGAATCTAAAATGCGTGTGCAAATTAAGAAGAGATTCAACAATTTCATTACATCTACATTTCGACTTTAGATTTCACATTCATTGGAATAATTTTAAAATTTACCAAGTGATTTTACAGCAGACTGTGTTGAATCCAAACCAGCGAAAGCATAAATTGCATGTGTGCATAGGTCAGGATCAAAGTTTTCGATGGAATAAGAACCTTGTCCTGGTCGATATACTCCCCATGTCGATATATAGCAAACAACCACTTTATTGTGTATTGGACCTGTGATGAAAAAAGAAAGAAAAATAGAGTACATTTCTGACAGTCGATACTCATACATTTACGATTGAGCATATCGATTGTTTAACTCATAAATATGATAAGTGGAAAATTTGCATTGTTCAGGAACATAGTTTTTGTTTTAAAATTTCAATCTTAGTAAGTACAAAACACTAATTTCCACTTTGTACTCTCCAATAATCAAGTCTCACACTTACACAATAATCCTTACAATACAAAGTAAATATTATTTATTGATGGCGTGGAAAATGCAGTGAACCCATTTTCTTCAAAAGTGCACTTATCACATTTGTGAGCTTAACCATCAATATTTAAGTACAGATGTCTGAGTGAAGTTATTAATATAAGTGTATTTTTATCGTATTTTATTACCTGTACGTGATAAGGCCACAGATATTAGTGTAAACACTGCAAAAACTGTTAGAAACAGTCGGTTTTCCTTACTCAGTAAGTTCGAGAAAGTCATCTGAAAAAAGAGACCAATTAAATATGTACGCTCAAGACAAAATATATATAAATTTAATTGCATATGATTTCATATTTAAAAAAGATTGGCAGTCGTATTTATTGAAACATATTTAAGAAAGTCCATTTTCCAAATACTATTAATCTTTTTAGGGGACGAAAACTGGATTCACTTCAGAAAAAAGCTTAGGCTGTGATGGTTTTTTATAAAGAAAAAATCCAGGACTTTCCATTAGATATGTGGCCAAAAAAGTGTTAATGTCTCCCGGCTTTATACAGAAAGTTCGCAGAGAGAAGTGTATTCAATCCTACAAAGTTCCAATAGCCCCGAACAGAAATGACAAGCAAAACATAAGGGTAACACAAAGGATAATGGACGATGAAACTTATGTTAAATCGGAATTCAATCAGCTACCTGGTCAACTTTTTTATACTGCAAAGAAAAAAGGCGAGGTTTCACGAACGTTTAAAAAAAAAAAAGTGGGAAAGTTCGCGAAAAAATATTAGATTTGGCAAGCAATTTGTAAGTGTGGTTTAAAAAGCGCAATTTTGATCACTACGGGTTCAACCAACAAATTTATGTGGATGAGTGTTTACAGAAACGTCTCCTGCTTATGATTAGACTGCGAAAGATCCTGTTTTGTATTGGCCAGATCTAGCTAGCTGTCATTAAAGCAGGTTCTTCATAAAGTTGTACCAAAAATTGGAAATCTTCCAAATTGCGCTGAACTTCGCCCAATTGAGAAATACTGGGCAATAATGAAAAGAAAATTGCTACAAACAAAGCAAGCTGCCAAAAATGAAAGGGAGCTTAAATAAAAATCGATAAAGGTATCATCTCAGGTTACCAGAAGTGATGTGTAGCTCTCAATGGAAGATGTTAATTCAAAATTAAGGTCCTTCGCATACACACCAACCAAATGAGCTAAACTTTCGATTTTCTTGAGGTTATAGTCATATTTTTTTAAAATACTATGCATTAATTTTTATTTTTGTTAAAAAAATACAGTTTTGATACCTATTTGTTGTCGACCAAATTGTTTCGTATACACACCTTTTACTATCTATCCCCAAATTTACCTTCTTAACTATCTATTTTAAAGTTTTTTTTTTAAATACTACACACAAAAACCGACTCATACTGATAATATTCCAGGGTAATGTTATAAGAATTTAATTTCTGCAAAAAATTTTTTTAATTTGTATTATTTTTTTAAAATTATATTATTTTCCACGATATAATGATACAAAAATTATGAACATAAAAAAGGAGATTTAAAAAACGGAAATCTGCAACAAGAGGACCAGACCCCAATGTTATTATCAATAGGAACTTTAGGTATTCCTAAAAAATGTATTTTCCAAATTCCGATTCTTGAATTATCTCAATGTGCACCCATGAGAGTTGAGCTTCCACAGCTAACTCAATATTCCAAGAAGGTCAAGCCCACAAAACTCACACTAGTTTCCCCAAGATTTCATCACATCAAATAAACATAGATATTTGATGTGATATAGGTAGCTTGGTGAACTTAAATTTTCATAAGATCTCCAATAGAAAACTGAATACTCTACTCGGCATCCTGCACCTAAACTACGTTTTCTATTTGTAAAAATTGGTTGCGCGTATCTTTGAGTATCTAAAATACTCCCCTCCCAAAGAACCTTGATTATTATACAATATTCGCAGTTATGAAGGTTTTATTATTTTGATGACGTCAGTTTTTGTCGGGGTATTAGGCTTGGGCATTTTAATTCACCACACAGATCGCTCTTTTTAGTTCAATCGTATGTAATATTTGGCTCAACTTTGTCACTACGTTTGTAATGCCCATCATGAAGCATGCCACGTATAGGAAAGTGTATATATTCTTGATCAGCATCATCGTCTGATTCGATTTAGTCAAGTCCGTCTGTCCATCGTCAAGATTGCAGCGGCTATTTTGAAGCTATCACAATAAAATTTTATATATAAGCTCATTTTAAGTTTGAAAATGAGTCACATCGTCTCCTACGCCTATCTTCTATAACAGATTTGAGTCATTTTTGTTTAACTGGACAATGGCAATGGGATATACGATACCAGGCTTCAGATGTGGTAAACTTTACTTAGAATAAGGAGAAGACTACTCCCTGAAACCTTCCTCCTTTTTCCGGGCTTAGGACCGGCAGGTTTAACCCTGGCGGAGTTAAATTTTTTTTTTCAACACAAAATGTCTCGTATTTATTTTTAATTGATACTGTGGTCCTTACCTCGTTTGACTTGTTACGCACAAATTCATTGTTCTATTGTAAAGGCAATGAATTAGTTTTAAAACAGCACCGCGGTTGTCAACAATCTTTGGTGAAGTTGTTTTTAATTTTTAAATTATAAGAAGAGAATGGTAATGGGGTCTTATTGTTATGGATTTCATACAACTACCATAAGGTTTTCAAATATAAAAAAAAATCAAATATCGAATATAAATTAAAATTTTTTTCAAATTGCATACAAAATTAACATCGAAATAATAATGATTTATTTTACTATTAAATATATTAATTGCATTTATTATAAATTGACAATGATTTTTGTAACTGATGTCACATTCTTATATATTTGGGAAACACCTTTTCGGTATAGTGAGGAAACATATTAAAGGGTTCATCTCCTTTTTCTCCGGTTCTTTCACTTGCTTTTTTTTAATATCTTGATTTACTTGTTGTTCCACCTCTCGTTCTTTCGTCTGTTGTCTCACCTGTTCTTCAGTCTCTTGTACCGCCTGCCGTTCCTTCTGTTGTTCCTCCACCTGCTGTTCCATCTCAATTTCTTCCAAGGCATAAATAGTCGCTTCATTGATTGTGCGTAATAACGGATAGGTCCGGTTTAATCGCTTTGGGAAATCTAATCGCTTAAAGTCTGTAAAAGTGTCATCAACAGGCTCACATTCACCCAAAAAATCGTCGGTATCAACTGACCATACCGAAACTCCGGCTAAAGATTTTCTCATGGCAAACATAACTTTGTTAGCAATCGAGCGAGAACTATCAAAAATGACAATCCGAGTTGACCTTTTAGACTCATCTCGCTCCGAGCGCGCTATAACTTCTGAGGCTTTTGCATCCCAACTACTGGTCCAACCAGAATTCTTCTTATTCAACATTAAACAGATTTCATTATAACCGAGAAAGCCATCTTCACGAGTGAAAGAACCTTGCAAACCAGTGTATTCGCTGACATCGCCAATTGTGCCTTCAAAGGTAGTATTAAAACTTCTACCATAAAAAGGTAAGCCAAGCACTAGTTTAGATGGTGGTGCGCCCAATTTGATAAGGTAATCGATGGTGTATTGCTAGAAAAGTGTTAAAGTTTCAACTTATACAAAATGTTTGGCGAAAAGGCAATAAAAAACTTACTACACTGAGCACATCGCCAGTGGTGCTTGCTAAAGGAGCATTGAAACCGATTCTTTTTTCCCAGCTGCCATGGTAATCATAGCACATGACGTGCAGAAAGTCTAAATATCTAGATAACTCGCGCACATCGTATGCGTCATCGATGATATCCTTTTGTGCAGCGATTGATGAGATAAGGAGTAAATTATATTTATCAAACTCGTCACGTAACTCTTTGATTAGTAAAACGAAATTCTCACGATCCTTGGCCATTCCCCCACGTTGTGTTGGATATACCCAATTCAAGTCCAAGCCATCGAGATCAGTTGTATTAAGTACATGTGCAATTTCTTTCACAAATCTTTTGCGTTCCAAGGTATCTGAAGTTAAAGTTGAAAAACTCTCCGAGTATTCTGTATTTCCACCAACTGCTAATATAACTTTGAGATGAGGATATCTTTTCTTAAGTCCAGTTGAAAGCTCATTTTTCTCTGAGTGAAGCAATAAAGCAATAAACAATTTCATAAAAAATAAAACCAATAACTTACCTTCATTACTAATAGACTTTTCTTGTGTTATTTTTAAAGGAGCGAAAGCAAATATGACATGTGTACACAAGTCAGGATTTAAATCCTGAAGAGAATAAAAACCATGCGCTGATCGTTTTAATGTGTCGGTGTAAATATAGCAAGCAACAACTTTATTGTGCGTTGGTCCTGTCAGGAAAAAAGGAAGAAAGGAAGAAAGAATATACATTTCTTGATCAAACTTTCAATTACGTACTCATACATTTGAGTCTATTGATAGTTTATAAATATTTAAGTGCAAATATATTTACATACATGTGTGCCTAAAACCATTTACCTGTTTTAGCTGAACCTGAAGCCACAAATGTTAGTATAGCAACTGCAACCATTGTAAGATACAGTTGATTTCCTTTACACAGTAAGTTCGAGAAATTCATCTGAAATAAAGGGTTCATAATATTATGCACTGAAAAAATAGCAGGAAATTTTGTTGTTTTGCCCAAACTGAATATTTGATCTATTTTCTTTTCAGTAAATGGTGGTGTGGTGGTTTTATAGTTGTCTCAAATAACGTAGAATTTAATAATTCGTGTAGAAACCAAAAAGTTAAAAAAAATCTTAATTTGATTATTTTTCGAAATCTTTTCACTTCCCGTTCCAGAAACTTATAAGCGTAATGACTCTGGTGGCGGAACCAATTGTGGAAATTTCTCTTTTCCATCCGCAAAACACAATTCACGAATTACCGCTGAATTTCAACGCTTTATAATGCGCACAAACAACTGACATTTCTCTAATCGTTACTGATCTCTTCGCACCGTAATCGATATCCGGATCTTAATAAAATGTCGTTCGTTCCTGGTTCTCAGAAGCACCGATTCGGGACACACAGGGCAATACAGGAACAGGTCATAATCACTTACAGTTAAATCCGGACTATAAAAACCGTCCGAAGCTAAAAAATTAAGTTTTCGCAAATTCTAATGATAGAATTCTAATGAAAGATTCAGCGGCAAATTTTACATGGGAAATGGTTACCTAAGTTGATTTAAAACTATTTTTAATATTCTTTAAATAATCAAACTTGGTCCTTGAGAAAAAAACAATCGCACGAAATAACGGTTTTTGCTTTGAGCTGTCTCAGTTTTTGAGTTATTAAACTTAAATTTTGTTGTTCTTGATTCTTTTGCCATCATATTTCATATTTTCTACCACGTGATGGATCAGAAACACTTTTTGCTTTTAGTACAAAATTTAACTCATCTAGTGGACATCTTTCACATTGAAATTACCGGAACGGAATCGAAAATAAAAAAATTGGCCGTGATTGGCTTTTACAGCATCAGGACCATAAACACTATTCAGTTTTTCAGACGCCTCACTCGCGTTTTCGTCCTTATCGAAGAAAGACTATAAATGATGGCGTATTTTCTTTTTGCAGGTGTCCATCTTTAACGCGACTTCAAACAAAACTGAATCAAGCAATAACAAAATCTTCTAAAAAGTATTTTTTTCGTACGAAATCTTATATTTCTAACGTCATCTACTGTAACCCGAGCACACTGCGAGATACAGATAACTAAAGCCATCTATTGAAAAAACAATGAATTTATTTTTACTACACGTGATATTTAAATTGTACGATGAGTTTGAAATTTGGACAAATTGAATAAAATCACACCTACAGTGATGTGCAATGAAATAGAGCCACGCACTTGCTGATGATATTACTTTATTAAAAGTTTTTGTAAGAACTTGGCATGCTCTGAACCAAACGTAGTTTAAAAACCACTTCTTCCATGAATATTGTGCAGTTATTTTTGAGTACAATTACGCCTTTATTTTTCACTAATCTGTGAAACTGTGATATTGTTGCATTTAAAGTGTGTGCGTTAAAATAAAGCCAAACAATATAACTAAAAATTTTTTATTTAAAAAGATCTTATTTAATAAAATTTTACTACAGAACGTGAGTAAGAGTTCTCAGTTTTATGATTTTAAAATAAATTTTTGTGTTTCAAACAAATAGGTCTAAAAATGGGAAGAGCCAAGCACTTTTTTTTTTTTGTAGCTTTGAACCAAGGATTTCAGGTGGAATACCTATTCAGTCAAGTCTGCCTTGGTTCGAAATGGGGTGATAGATTAGTGGGAAGGAAAGGTCAATCAATTGAAACAGGTGTAGGATGTTCTAAGCGTAGTGGAAAGCCGAAGAAACGTGTGAATTTGAATGCCTTTACCTCAGTCAATTCAAGTTATAAGGCAATCTCATCCACAAACTTCTGTACCATCAACTACAACTTCATGTCGTAAATATTGATGAATTTTTAATTTCAGTTGATTAGAAATCAGGAGAGAAAATTAAGAAAGGTTTAAAGCGAAGGACCATGGCCTGGCCGGGAATCGAACCCGGGACCTCTGGGGTGGCAGTCAAGCACGCTACAAACTCGACTACCGAGGCCGCCAAAGTACCAGTTTACAAAGACGAATCCTACGTCACGTAAAAAAAGATCCGTTTGTGACCTCTTCCGTTCTCAAGAAACAATATTCCTTGGACGTCGACACTCCAACGATTCGAAAACTTTCAATTAAAAACGGATTGAAGGCGAATCCTGCTCGGAAGATACCATTCCTGACCAAAGTTAATGTCCGCAAGCGATTTCAGTTCGCAAAGGATTATGCTGATTGGCCAACGAGCAAATGGCGAAACATTCTTTGGTCAGGTGAGACCAAAGTGAATTTATTTAACTCAGACTCAGGCAGCATCTCTATTCCTCCCACAACACACTATAAAAACCTGTTAAACATGGCGGTGGGAGTATAATGTTTGGGGGTGTTTCTCATATAATGGCACATGTCCCTTATTTCGCTTCGAGGGAAAGATGGATGCTTTAAAATACGCCAGGATTTTGAGTGAAACCATGATGCCGTACGCAGAGTTAAATATGCCGCTTCGATGGGTGTTTCAGCAGGATAACGACCCGAAACACACATCGAAGCGGGCAAACGAATCGTTTAGACAAAAAACATCGAAGTTTTAAGCTGGCCGCCACAGTCGCCAGACCTTAATCCTATCGAAAATTTATGGCGAGAGGTTAAAGTGTCTCTTAGATACAAACATCCAATCAACAAAGATGATCTTTGGAGGTTAATCAAGGACGCATGGGAGAAAATTCCAGCTACTAAGTGCCAAAAACTAGTGGATTCGATGCTTAGGCGTTGCTCAGCAGTTTTCAGAAATAATGGATACTCCACCAAATATTAAGGTAGAAATAATTATATTTTAATAATTTCTATTGATTATATCATGAAATTTCAAATTTTCTAATCACAAGTCATGGCTAAAATCAATTAACTATTTCTGGCTCTATTTCAAGTCACAGCCGAAAGAGGACATATCATTGAATTTTGAATTTTTTCGTTTATGTTTCACACTTAACTTAATTAATTAGTGTACTAATATTAATTAAATTAATTATTCTTTTTTAACTATTAAAAGAAAAAATTAAAAATGCAAAGTTTCCTTAGATTTTTTGATTTAAATAATTTGTATAGCACTGGCTCTATTTCATCGCACATTACTGTATAACCCAAACAAACTAACGTCATCAAAATAATAAAATTTGTTTAACTTCAGATATTATATGTGGTGGGGGGTATGAGTGTGGGGCCAAGCCCTACTAATTTTTATTATGTTACTTGGTAAATTGAAGAAAAATATTTACTCTTATAGCTAGCATCTTGCTGTAAAACGAACGAAACGTGTATTTTACGAAGACTTCTTTCAAAAACCAATAATCAACTGTTTTTCTTGATGTAAAACGTATATTGTACACAAACGAGAACGGTGATAACGAGTTACGAACGAAGACGTACAGCAGTACAAAGTTGGCTTGCTGTAAGAAAATTACCGGAAGCGGAACGTCAAAAAACGGCGATAAACAAATTGTCATAGTCCACAAACTTTTAATAATGGAAGTTGCTGTGAAGAAAAGGTAAATACATTTTCATAAACATAATTAACATTATTATATAAATAATAATAATAAAAATATATATTAACAATATTTTATTTGTTTTCGGCACAAAGAAAACTACAAGCGAGCAATTTGGGGTTTTTGCGCAGGAAATGTACTGCTCAACATTATAAAATACTCAGCCCTACCCTATGAGTCGTTGTCAAAGTCGTCGTCGACTCGTTGTCGTTGTCACTTGCTATCGACGTCGTCGTCACCTCAATGCTAAATCGGCACTCGCTACGTCGTTTCATCCAATGACAAGACGAGACGACATTTTATCGATAATTTAATACCATCTTCAAATTTGCCTTGAATGTGAACTGTCAAAGTACAAAAATTTCGTGTTAAAATATATTTCATTTATTTTCATTTTGATTTAATATGTATTTTATGTCGGATACAAGTTCAAGTGATTTTTTTTCTTAATTTCTAGCACGATTTTTTTTATTTGCATATCACTTTCATGTTGCAATTGCTCTCTTTCATTTTTTCTTTTCAGCAATTTTAATTTCTCTTCTTCGATTTTTTTTTATGTCTTTTAAATTATTTTTCATTGAAATCAATGTTCGAGAAACTTCGTTGAACACTTTTTCCTGCATATGGTTATGTATTTCCAGCAAACAATCCTGACTAATTTTGTTAGCGTTCCTTTGCTCTTTGCTTTTTTTTCTGGAAGCAGTTGAAGGTCTCGGACGCTCATTATCAGAATTTGATGGCGCACATCTTCTTCACTTTAAATTTTAAGTCTCTCCAGACCAAATATAAAACAAAGTAAAATTATTTCTTTGTTTATGTCCAGTATTACAATTGGTATTGTTCCTTACCTTCTGCCAACCATCACTGTCCCTAAGCGGTGGACCAAAAGAATTTAGCTGTTTGCTTATTTCTTTCCATTTTGTTTTAAAATTGGCTGGGACGTTCCCTCTGGTAAATCCTTTTGCCAGGTTTGAATTCTTCTCCAGCTCGCGCACCAGAGCGCCATTTTTTTTCCATTTTCAATCACACTTTATTCAAAAATTTACAGTAACGAAGAAAAAATCAAACACTTTGCTTTAAGTCGTTGCAACTCGTTCAGGAAAAACTCAACGAGTAGTATTGAGTCCTGTCGACACGACATGTTTTTCAAAACGACTTGGCGAGTACCGCATACTCGTCGTCAGCTGTCAAAATTTATCGATAACGACTCCGGTGGTGCCAATTTCAAGATGACGACAGAAGACGTCGACGATAACTGTCGACGACGACTCATAGGGTAGGGCTAACTATTTTACTTAAATGTTGACAGATTGCTGCAAGTGTCAACAAGCCAATTTTATCCGACATCGTTTGCAAACGAACGAGGCTTAAGCCGAAGTCTTTGTGCACAGTTAACAGTTATTTCCCACAATAACAGTATATGTATATATTATATTATATATTATATAATATATATATTATATATTTATTATATATTGTTATATTGTAAATACTATATATTTTCTCACAAAAAAAAGCTTATTTTTGAGTTTTATTAATATCACTCAGTATTAAAATGTTTTCTTTTTAATGATGAACTCTCAGAAAATGTGAGAGATTTCCTAGTCATCTTTTCAGAAGAAAAGAAAACAAACAATAACATATTTCGATTTCTGGTTAAATTATTATCAAAATCATCTTACCCTGATCATCATCTAGCATTTATATCTATCATAAATAATAAGAAAAAATAGATTGATCATTTCAGCCCTTGAAAGGACTTTAACCGAGCTTCTTATAATCAAATGGTGTTGTACGTGTTATTAAATGTTTGTACACAAATGATCGAGAGCCGGACCTACTAGTTTTATGCTAAATCCGAACGGCTAATGTGCATGTTCTCAAGAAGCTTTACATGGCATTATTTAATCTCTGAGGTTTGCCATTGTCTGCAGAGAGGTGACAACGGATCAGAAAAATTAATTTCAATTAAAAAAAAAACTTTTCTGTTGTTTTAGCTGTGGTTCGAAAACGGGCTTGCATTGGCATCGAGTGGTCCACGCACTGTTTAACGCACTCGGCCATGGCCACCACAAAATCTATCATCTAGCATTAACATTTAGCATTTGTTAGTAAAAAAAAAAATATAAATATAAAAAGAGTTGGCTGTGTCGTGGACACACCTGTCGGGTTTGACATGTGTTTGTTTCTTTATCCTTGTCCTTATGTTTGTTCCTATCTTTCCTTTGTTCCCAAACTTTTCCCCATCATTCCGTTATTTTTTATTTGTCCTAATAATTTTCCTACTTCATGTTTAAACTCTTGTTTTAATCTATTTATGACCAAATTCTTGACTTAGTTCTTGTCCGAATTCCTTTCCTAGTTTGGAAAGGTGTGTTTTAGGTGTGGGTAAATATTTGTCCTAATACATATTCTAATTGTTGTCATAGTCGTTTTCCGGTTTCATAATCCGGCTTTATTGTGTTACTTTTTGTTTGTGAGCAGGGTTGGTTGCTATGAAAAAAAATGTTGAATCATATCATCACTTTTGTTTTCAGCTTGTCGGAACTTCGTTAGATTTTTGTTGTTGTTGTTGTTGTTTTTGTTGTTGTTGCTCTTGCTTTTGATTTTCCTTTTGTTTTTCTCTGCTTTTTTTATTGTTCTTTTTATTTTGATTTTGATTTTGATTTTGATTTTGATTTTGATTTTGGTTTTGATTTTGGTTTTGATTTTGATTTTGATTTTGATTTTGATTTTGATTTTGATTTCGATTTCGATTTCGATTTCAATTTTGAGTTTGATTTTGATTTTGATTTTGATTTTGATTTTGATTTTGATTTTGATTTTGATTTTGATTTTGATTTTGATTTTGATTTTGATTTTGATTTTGATTTTGATTTTTATTTTACTTATGTATTTGCTTCTTCATTGGTGTGCTTTTCAGTGGTGCATTAATTTTGCCTTAGCTGCATGCAATTAATTTATGCAACAATAATGCATTTAGGTAACATAAGCTGCTATCTTCACGACCTGAAGACATCAGAATTTTGTTTTTTATTTTTGTCGTAAGGCCAAGTATAAACTCTTAATTTACCTTTTTTAACATCTATCGTAGCTTATGTACACACCGAGTAATAATTCAATGCAACGCCGTTGCATGAATGTTTTATTATCTATCTTTGAGCGGCTCTTTCTGTGTCCCCAAGGCGTCTGAAATTATTTGTTTAATTTTGTTGTGAGGGTTTAGAGCAGGCCTTTATTGACGTATCATTCTTTATCATCCTTTGGCGTATTTTATTCTAGCACTAATATCATCGAGTAAAAATTCCATGTATCAAATTTGCAGTTGCGCTGCTTAAGCAGATCCCACCACATCCCGAAGACGTTTTGAAGTTTTTTTTTTTGTTTATAATGAAGTCAAAGAGTAAACCTTTACAGTCGTGCTATTATTTTAATCATAGCACTTGTACTTAGCGAGTAAGAATTCAATGCAACGCCAATGCATTTTAAAAAATGCCTTTTTCAAATTTTTTAGAAACCTACGCGGTAAAACGCAACTTCGTCACGTCAAAATTAACTATAATACGAGTATGTAAGGAACATAATAAAACTTAAAAATAAGGTCTAAAAAATCAATAACAATTTATTAACAAGCAAAAATCTAAACTCAAAAAACCTTAATTGTTAGTGCAATGATTAAATGAATAAAAAAGCAACATTTCGCAAGTAAAAAAAGCTGAAGAAATAGCGTTTTAGCTGCACAAAATAATTTAACTCAAAAATAAACGTTTTTTTATAAGTGAAAAATTATTCTCAAAAAGTAGATGTTATGATTGAGCGTAAACATACAGCAAAAAATATCTTAAGCGTAAACATACAGTAAATGATATTTTGTAATATTACTTGAAAATATAAAAATCTTTACATATTTCCAAAGCGTATAAAACAAGCATGATGTGGGTGAACTTCTTTCATTCTTCTCCAATTCCCTTCTTCAAGTTTTTCAACTGTGATTTAAAAAAAAAAAACAATTATTAAAAATTATGGCGGTAGTTACACTAAATAGAATTCCAGCATCACTTTCCTAGGAACTTTGGAGAATACTCCAGTGTACTAATTTTTTTTTTCATGTTTAAATTACTAACAAGGTTATAAATGTCCGTCAAAAACAAATCTTTGTTTGTTCCCAAAAGAAAAGAAAAGAAAAAGAAAAAATAGACAAAAAAATAACAAATGCGACTATTTTTTATTTAAATTTAATTTATTGGAACTAAAACAAGAATGAATGTATTAACACTGACAGCATTGTTTGTGTTGAAATTTTAACAAAATAGTATTATTCTACGGAACATGTTTGCTTATAAATTGCATAAAAAGTAAAATTCGTAAATATCTATGCTAAGAGACAATACATTGCATTTATAGTATGTACATATATTTGTGTTTGTGGGTGTGGAAAGGTTTTCGAGAGTGTAGGAAGTATTAAGAATGTTATGCTATGTTCACACAGAGAGTTTAGTTTGAGTTTCCAGTACAAAGTAAACTCAACTTGTACTGGAAACTCAAAGTAAACTCTCTGTGTGAACATAGCATTAGATGTAATTTTAACGCAGCGTGGACAGCTGGTTAGGATATGTGGCAGGTTT
This sequence comes from Pherbina coryleti, assembly GCA_943735915.1. Taxonomy (NCBI): domain Eukaryota; kingdom Metazoa; phylum Arthropoda; class Insecta; order Diptera; family Sciomyzidae; genus Pherbina; species Pherbina coryleti. The sequence continues at coordinate 115,553,324 of OX030952.1, forward strand.
CAAGATGACTCGTAAAAAAGTGGATTGCCCTGGTTCTTTCATAATCAGGTACAGACGAGTGAGCTTGATGTTGTTGTTGGAAGTCTTATTGAAGCTATATTGAATCTATTCGGGTTAATAAGTTATACCTGAGAAAGTGGAATGTGAATAATTTTTGACTTTTTTTTTTTTTTGGAAAAATCTGTTGTGATGATATCGGAAATTTTGCAATCATTCCATTATCGTTGACTTCAGAAAATGAGGTTCAAATCGTTTTTGTAGTTTTCTGTTAATAAAATCTCCACCAGATATTTTTGAAGCAGTTATTAAGCTGACTCAAAAGTTTTTCTCTATTAAGAATGCCTTTAAAGCTGTAATAAATGGTTTTGGTTTAAATATTCATTATGGTTGATGGTGCAATGGTTATTCCTGACTAAGTCTAAAAAAAAAGAACAAGACTGAAGGGTTTCAAAGTCTAAGAGCCGTTTTCTCAATGTCCGGTTAAGCACTAATCAGAACTTTAACCAGCGGTTAGCAAAAAATCGTTTTCTCAATGTACGGTTAGTGCTTAACTGTCGGTTAAGTTCTGTTTAAGTTAACCGCAAGATGTGGTTCCGGTTAGCTGCTAATCGGAAAGACAAAAACAAGAAATGTATTCACAATTGCAAAATTCACAGAAGTTGGTGAAACCGAAATTGTTTTTTTAGCTAACGTATGGTTAGCTACCTCCTGGTTAAGAGCTACACTAACCGGACATTGAGAAAACGGCCCTAATTGTTAATTTTATTATAAGTTCAATAAAAGGGCATGGGGCGTCATATTTTCTATGAACGACAACCGACCGATGTATATGAGTATAGCTCTACATTTTGATGGATTTTAGTAGAGTCTTGAAGTAATTCCCATAAACCTATCTTGCTCGTTTTCAATTTTTTATAGTAAGAAGGGTATTTAAATTGTTATGACTATTATAGGACAAGAGGAATCATAGAATACGAAGCACGGCAGTTACATTTTCTTTTAGATAACTAAAGTGGTACAATATGTTTAGCGTAATATATGTTCTATATGTCTATATATTAGTTTAAGATTTCAGTTTAATTACATGTTCAAAAGTGATATAACTTATTTATCCACAAGTTTTTGTGTTTTAATAAACTACATAAGGCGTATATGAAAAGTTTTTTTTTTAATTTTTTACTATTAGTTTTTTAATGAAACGAAAATGAAATTAAAGGTTCTTTGACAATAAATGCGATGTCGAAAATCCAGTGTTAAAAGTCTATGGTGTAAATTTGAACATTGGAAAGGATATTCGCTAAGGCCAGTACAAGTTCTTAAACAAAATTTGAAGTTTTTTAAATTAAGCAGTTAAATGTTGACATGACTTGATTTGAAATCGTTTTAAACTCTCTAATTTTACTGCAAAATTAGTGCTTTTCAATAATGAATTTTTTTATGGCATATGGAATTGTGGAAACTACCATAGATTTTACCACATGAATTGTTATTTGCATATGCAACTTGTAACTGCGATCTTGTTAACTCTTTTGGACTTAAGTCGGAAAATTTTCTGAGGAGAGGCAAATATGAGAGGTCTATGTTCGGCAGGCTAAGAATATTAATTTTTTCAGCAGAGCGAATAACTTTTTGTATAGAATAAGCTTCATTGTTTTCTTATTTTCACTAGAAACATGATAATTGTGTCGTAGATCAAGTATGATTTCAAAGAATTGTAATAAGTAAGCGTGTCTTATTATCTCAATAGTATAAGCTTTACAAGAAAATAACTTAGTTATAAATATGTATATATATGTTTATATTTTATCTTATATAGTATATCTGTTAGACTACCTGAGCCACTAATAATAAAATTATATTCGCCAACATGAAAGTTGTTGATGAAATAATCATGTTTGTCGCCTTATTTGCACTTCCTTTGTGGTCTTTTTGTGTACCATGTGGAATTTCATTGTCTACATCATGCGGTACCTCCAGTAGTTCCATCTCAATTTCCTCCAAGGCATAAACAGTCGCCTCATTAATTGTGCGTAGTAAGGGATAATTGGAAATTAATCGTTTTGGCACCATAATAATTCCACCATTTTGCATGCGCATCTTAAAGTCTGCAAATGTATCCTCATTGGGTTCACATTCACCCATAAAGTCATCGGTATCGACAGACCATACCATAACTCCGGCCAAAGATTTTCTCATGGCAAACATAACTTTGTTAGCAATCGAGCGAGAACTATCAAATGTGACAACCCGAGTCAATCCATTAATATCGTCACGTGCCGAACGTGCTATAACTTGTGAGGTTTTGGCATCCCAACTACTGGTCCAGCCAGAAGTCTTATTGCTCAAAAGTGCGCAGATTTCATTGTAGCCAAGGAAGCCATCTTCGCGAGTGAAAGGACCCTGGAAACCAGTGCCATCGGTTGCATCGCCAATTGAGCCTTCGAAGGGAGTATTAAAACTTCTGCCATAAAAAGGTAAGCCAAGTACTATTTTAGATGATGGTGCGCCCATTTTTATAAGGTAATCTATGGTATATTGCTAGAAAATCGTTCCAGGTAAATTATACAAAATATTTGCTAAACTTTCCATTGAAAAACTTACCACACTGAGCACATCGCCAGCGTTAGCTGTTAGTGGAGCATTGAAACCGACTTCTTTATCCCAGCTGCCATGGTAATCATAGCACATGACGTGAAGAAAGTCTAAATATCTAGATAACTGACGCACATCGTATGCCTCTTCCATGACATTCTTACCAGCACCTATGGCTGAGGTCAAGAGCAAATTATATTTATCAAACTCCTCACGTAACTCTTTGGTTAGTAAAACGAAATTTTCACGATCCTTGGCTATTCCACCACGTTGTGTTGGATATTCCCAATCCAAATCTAAGCCGTCGAAATCATATTTTCTAACAAAACTTGTGACTTGCTTAACAAATCTGCCGCGTTGGAAGGGATCAGAAGCAAGAATTGAGTAATTTTTGGAGCCTTCATTCCAGCCACCAATGGCTAAGCTGACTTTGAGATGAGGATGAGTTTTCTTCAGCCCTGTTAAGCGCTCGTAACCACCTTTGCCGTTTTCATCTTTCAAATCTTGCCATGGATCTGTAAAATTTATCATTAATTTTTTTTTAGATTTTCATGAAGGCATTTTTTTGCCTGTAATAAGGTCTAAAACTCAATAACTCACCAAGTGATTTTATAGCCGACTGTGTAATATCTAGGCCAGCGAAAGCATATACGGCATGTGTACACAAGTTTGGATCAAAATTACCAATTGAATATGCACCATGACCTGGCCGATATACGGCCCATGTGGATATGTAACAAACGACCACTTTGTTATGCGTTGGACCTACAAGAAGGAATAAAAGAAATAAATTAAAAAAACTATAATACTAGTTATATACTATATTACAAGTCATACACAATCAAAAGGAACTATAAGGTCAACGTTAATTTTGGCTATCAGTTTGGCTAAAGGCTATCAGTTTACTCTCAAGCGTAATTTTTTTAATTCAAGCTCTATTTTGCTAGAATTGATCAAATTTAAAACACGATAAGCTATTGCTTAGTTACGGCACAAATAACTCTGGGTGCTTTCCACCTACATAATAAACTCTCAGCTAAAAGGATATATTAATTGCTTAAACCAAAGAAAAATGTTTTCCAACCATTTTAAAATGTTTTTTATTTTTTTAGAATTAATTTGTTACATGCAAATCAAAACATAAAGAATTAGTATTTTATTAAAAATCTTGCATAGAAACAGTGACTGGGTGGATTCCACCCTAAGGTTCGTGATGCAGGGTTAAAAAAAAAAAAAAAGCTTAATTCAAGAAACATTTGCTTAATACTCAAGAATATTTTTTTTTTTTGCTTGATTCAAGTAACATATTTGCTGAAAACTAAAATAATTTGCTTGATTTGAGAAATTGATTTTCCTTGAATTGAGAACAATTTGCTTGATTCAAGTATAGAATTTACTGAAAACGAGAATAATTTGCTTGATTCAAGTAAAAAATTTTCTTAATACTAGAATAATTTGCTTGATATTAGAAACTTAATTTTCTTATTTAAATGAAAATCCTTCAGCAAAGATGTAGGATAACGGATCATAAAATACTACTCGTATAAGTACTAAATATATCTTGTAGTGGCTTACATGTTTCCAAATAAAATAACAGAGAAGTCAATGCGCCTTCAAACCAAGCCAAAGTTTGTCAATCCGCACCATGGTATACATGTTTTCATGTAAACATGTTGTGAATCATAAGCCTGTCAATATTAGTTGAGAGAAAAACTTGCTCGATTCAATTAAACTGTTTACTGAAAACTAAAATAATTCTCTGCGATTGCTTAAATTAAGAAAATATTTTCTTGATTCAAGTCTTGTTCCTGGTTCAATTTAGAATCAAGTATTTTATTCTTGTTTCAAGCAATTACTTATTTTACTCAATTTTAGAAATGTATGCTTATTATAAGTTTATCCTTCTTAATTTTAGTTTTTTGTGCTTGACTTGAGCAAATTAGACTTAACTAAAAATTTTCTAAGATCAAGCAAAATATTTGCTTAATATTAGAACATTATTTCTCTCCTTGATAGTACAATGAGTTTTCATAAATAATAATTTTTAACAATCAAGATAATATCTTAAAGAATTGGAAAATGCAGTGATTTACAAACATTGATAAACATTGATATATGTGAAGCTTTAGCTTCTTCAAAAGTAATATTCACGGTAAAATAATTGCCTTTCATACTAGGTCTGTTTCCGTACTTTACACTGTGTAAGATTTGTGTCAAACGTGTGCTAGAGAGTAAAAACGAAATGTGAGAATAGTTGCAAAATTACGGAAACAGCTTCTAGTAAGTTTCGAGCACAAAACAGCTGATTTTGACTGCAGACGGCAGCACAAAATTCAAAACACTTTCACTCAAATTATTAAAAGCCATTTTTAATGCAAAACTGAACAATTAATTCATTTTTATTTATTACTATTTATTTATTGTACGTAAATTTCTTTTTAGGCACACAATTTGTGAGTTTATTTATCGCAAAACATAAACAATTATGAAATGTAATTTGACATTTGCTTCTTCTTATTGATGCTTATTCTTCTTGATGCTTGTTCTTACTTTACTCGAAGTCTCGAGTTCTAGCACTCTCTGTGCACTTTGTGTGCTCGAGAGAGCGATTTTATGCTTGTTCTTCTTCTCCCATTTTAAGCACAGAAAGTACGGAAACAGAAAATAGCGTCCCACAAGTTACACAGTGTGCGTACGGAAACAGACCTACTGAGTCCTTATAATTTTGAAACGCAGTGTATTAAACTCATATATTAGAGGATACTCGTACTTTTGCACATACGCATTGAAACAGGGCATTTGAAACAATAAATTTTTGTCGTTTGTATTTTGTTACCTGTTTTTGCTGAAGCCATACTCGTTAGTGAAAAAACCGCAACAATTGTAAGAAATACTCGACTTCCTCTACACAGCCGCAGGGAGGAAGTCATCTGGAAAAAAAGAGTTCATATAAATACCAAGATATTTTGTGAAAATAAACGTAGCTTATGTTTCTCATACATGTTTGAAAAGTTGTTTTAAATGGAACCCTAGATTGTTGCTGCTTGACTAACTGTGTAGCGTTTTTTCGGAAGTTGCTTCAATATCTTATCAACAGTAATGTGTAGAGTGCATTAAACAAAGTATATTTATATATAGTTACACATTAGTACATGTGTGTGTACATAATGTTAGTATTAATAAGCAAGAGAAAGTAATAAAGAACTTGTCGTATCATTCCTGATTGCCGGAAAGCGATCTTTGTATCTTCAGACTGTAAACACTTGAGCAAAAAAGTGGGAGAGGAATTTGTTAATGTTGATTTTATATGCGACGCATATTGTTCGAGAATTTTGCAGAAACGCATTCACAGGCACTCAAATTTGTCAAACCGATTTATACGAAATACTTTGGACTACTAATAATTGAGTTGCGAGTTAGTTCATTAGGACTCGTTCGTTATCAATTTAGGGGGGATGGGATTGGAGAAGAACTGCGATAAGTAACGGAATGGGTTGAATGTAATAAGAAAAATTAACGGAGGGGGAGAGGGATGGGAGTGGGAGATAGGGGGTAAAAAACAAAAGAATTGCTGGTAACGTAGTTTACAAACGAGCCCCTACCTTGCTGGGAAAAAGTTTGCATTTTCTCAATGATTATAGAATCATATCGATGACTTGCTTATATGTATTAAAACAAATGTGATATAGATCAGTTGTTACTACTAGGAGTCCAGGTGTGAGCACACACACATTTCAAATCATAAGTTGCTCCTGTTTTAAAACTGTCGCCTCTCAACCACGAAAACTTGTCCAAAAGTGAGAATTTTGCGAAAGTTGATATAATTTCTTTTATAAATTAACGTTCAAGAACTTTTCTCAAAAAATAAAACAAAAAACAAAAATTCAAATTTAACAGATTAACTGTGTATTAAAAATCGAACTTTATGATCATAAACGGTATAAATACGGTCTCATAAATAATTTAAAAATTATACTTATTTTTTATAAAAGAATTATAACTTATTATTTCGTATCAAAAATGAGTTTGGAATTAAATCAAAACTGATACTTCGTAAATGAACTCTAAAATAAACCATAATTCTACGAACACCACTTTTTATTTTTTTTTTTTTTTTTTTAATGGGTTCGTTACGTTGATTGATTTCAGCAATTGAAATTGTCAAATGATGGCTTTAGAGGACTTGTATCACAAAGGTCAAGACCAAGCTCTCAACTATGACATGTTTTCATACCCCACACAAGTACTGCGTAAAGGATTTATTAAGGCCATCCTTTACCTTAGAAATTTTTTTTGCTTATATTAGAACTAAGGGAGTATTAGGAACACATTGTGAAAATTTCTAGCAAATCCATCGAGTAGTTTTTTCTGGCACAAAATCACACCCATATTTGGTGATCTACCTTCTTTTCCTATGTAGCAAAGTAGTAATGAAATGTTGTTTTTGTTTTTTTTCTCAAAATATTGTTTTGTTTTATTTTTTTTTTTCAAATAGATATACAGTAGGCACTTTTCTGAAAACTACGTCTTCGCGTACTTTCCACCTAATTTCTTGGAAACCAATCATCCAATTTGGATGACATGTTTTAACGAGATGATCAACACCAAAGTGCATCTGAAAATTCTCTCAAACCAATTGTTATTAAATTTTATTATTACGGAAACACTTACCGTAACTTTAAATGCATTTATCTCGAAACCACTTTTCCGCGATTAGTTGTTATATAAGCTTATCGAAAAAATTGTCCAATTTGAATAATTTTTGCACCACATCCTTTATACACCAGTCATTCTCGTCGGTACTAGAATCATGAGGGTAGCTCCAAAAACTAAGGAGCTGGATCCATCTTTTGTCTTAAAAAAAATACCTTTTTTTTAAATTTTGATATTTGGATCCATTATTTTTTGAACGACCTTCTTCATTCTAATACTGAAGATAACGGCATTAGTTCGTAACATATTTCGTAACATAAGATAAAAACATTGAAGTTTTTAAAGAAATGAATTAAATACATTAAAACATGATGAGATTTCTTTTCAAATTGACCTAACTGTCAAACGGAGCTTGCTAGCGCTCCAAGCGGGAAAAACTGAAATATAACTTGAAGATTCGTATACACTCTAAAGGAAACCATTTGAAAATTTTCCCACAGATTACGGTTCTATAGTGATCGGCGTGAACCCCACCTAGAGGTGAACCTGAGCATTAGAAGGTTAATTTTTAGCGAGGCATTAAATTTTCGGTAGCCAAGTAAAAGTGTGCCCTTAACTCCATCACTCGTAGAGGATTTATTAACTTTTCAAAGCCCATAAGGAGTCATGGCAGGTATAGAAAAATATACATACACTTGCTCAGCATCAACCCCAAGTCAATTGAGTCAATTGAGCCATGTTCATTCGTCCGTCTGTCCACACGATAACAGCCGTAATTTTGAAGAATCTTAACAAAATTTAATTAATAAGGTTTTTTCTTAAAAATTATTATTAAGTTCGGAAATGCCGACGTCTACCTCCTATAGAAAGTTTCTTTATGAGTATGATAAAATCTTTTAAACTTCCATAAACATTAATGACATGCCTTGAAATTTTACACCATAAGTTTTCATTTTTGATAAGCATTCTAAGTATAAAAGTTTACAAAATCAAATAGAAACTCCGCCAAATTCCAATACCAAGTGAAGTCATAAAAATACGAACACATTCATAAATTCCACACAAATAAATGTTTTGACTTGATATTTTACACGTTTGATATTCGAAACTTATAATAAGTTTGAAATTTGGATAAAAACCACACCTATATCCCATACGAAGTGACGTCATCAAAATAAAAAGCCTTCATAACCTTGAATATACTTAAACACGAAAATAATTTCTCACTAGTTTACTGATGCATTTACAGTATTATTCTATCTGGGGTAACATAATTGAAAAAAACTCATTTTTGACTTCGAGCCAAATGCTTATAAACGGGACTTTTTGGTGTCCCCATCCTTTTACTAGAGCCAGCTTGACAATGTTCTTGAAAGCGGGACTGTCCCGAAAAATTGGAATGTTTGGTCACGTAAATACAGTGTTTGATAAATTTTTTAAACTATAAGTGCATAATTTATTATATAAAATTCAAATTCAAATTTTACTAGCATGTAATGAAATGCTTTATTTTCTGATCGTTTAAATTAAAAATGTACTAATATTTAAATTTTTTAGTACAACAGCAGACTTTAGACTTCAATACTGTCAAGTGTCAACAACAAAGTTTGCGTTGATTTAACGCAAGAAAAAAAAGTAAAATATAATATAACCAGTGTTTATTTAATCTTTGTCAAGGTTGTCACTCCAGTTTAACCGATCACACTAACATTTAAAGATTCGGACCGATCTTGCTGATATTCTGTGATTGTATATATTTTACGTCAACACATTGTAAGACGTTTAGCTATTTCTTAGCAAATAAAAGAACATTGCCACGTCAATAAAGGCGCTCGAAAGATACACTCACTTTTAAAAATACACCATTCAGAATGAATTGAATAAGATAATTAAACATTTTGTACTAATAAATTACGCACAGTTTTGGTTGCATAACTGTTCTGAATGTGAATTAAAAATAAACAAAATAAACAAAAAAAAAATAATAATAATCACTGCCTATTGACAACTACTCGCTAAAACTGGTTTTATAATTTATTTTTATGTAAATAAGTTTATTAAGATGCAAAACATGAATTGAACATAAAGGAGGAAGGCTTAAAACTGGGAAGTTTATAAAAAATAAATCCAAAATGTCAGCACATTTTATTGAGCTGAGTGCCTTAGTACGATTACACATCCTCCTCCTATTTACTGCTTGCCCCCTTTTCACGCCCTTAACACAAAATATTGCAGTTGTCATTGACAGTTCAAGTTAAAATTAAGTAAAATTTTCCACGTTGCTTAAGACTGCGCATGCGCAACTTGTTTTGTTCACTTAATAGCATTCACATGAGTTAAATTCTAGTTGCACAAAGTTTTCAAAAATATAAAATATTATTTGTGTTTAATGAAGAGGACTTATACTTACTATTAAAACAAACTTATATAATATATTGAAAACTGAATTCGTCTTATGTATAAAACCACCACAGTTCTTACTGCCTTGATGGCTCGTCTATCAATAACTGAAATTAGTTCAAACCTTAACCTGAGCTCAGACACCAAAAACCTGTACAAACCAGCTAAGAAGAGCTAAAACTCCATTCTTCATTTAAAAGTGAGTTCTCTTTCTCTTGGTCTTCGATCGCATATGATGATTAGTCATAGAGTCGGCCTCTGTCGCTTAAGTTGAAGTGAGTGTATTACTTGCTATATCAAGTACCAATGTTTGTGGTTTCATGGCTCGGAAGTGGTATGTTATATTGGTAGCTGCACAAGAGAAGAATTGCAGCAACTTACATTGACTCTTAGGGTGGATCTAGTTTTGAGATTGCATTTTAGAAAATACCCAGTCGGAATATGAATCCTCAAAGACGAAGTCTTCGAGACCGTCTCGAAGACCAAGTACGCATTCTCAGAGCGAATGCTGACGCTCTGCAAGACAAGTCATTATATTGTCAGCACAAAATCTTCGAATATTGTCTCATAAGAAATTTTTTTTAATGATGACTGCGGACGATCTGCAAAACTCGAGTAAATAAACAACTGAGATGTGCTCTCATCGAGAAATTGCTTTTGTAATACTCTGATGTTAATGCGGACGTTCTGTAAGACTCGTATGCATATTTTCAGCATGTGTCTAGTAATCAAATTTTTTTTTAATTTTGAACTATCGACGCGGTTGTCAAGTGCAGTCAGTTGCGATTAAATTGTGAGCCTGAAGCACGTGCTAGAGTCTATTGCACGATTATTGTGGTTTTATAAAATATTTCGTTTTAACTAATTAAATTGTGGTTTTGTAAAATTTGTCTCTTTAAATAATTTAAAAAAAAAATGATTAAGAAGGAAATATCCTCAATAAGCAAAGAAATTAAAAAAAAACAAATAAATTCACGTGCTTTACACGAGTGCGAAGTTGTTGCAGATCGGCAGCGGGCATTAGTGGTATCAAGTCAAGTTTCTGTATATTTTAATGTGCCGTTTTCTCTCTCTCTCTCGCTCTCTATCTCTCTCTCTATAGTTTGCGCTGTCTGAGTGTAAAAATTTCACTCATGAAGACAACATTCATGCACGAAGAGCGCATCGTTTTGTTTAAATGCGTCCGCTCTGCAAGACATGGATTGACGCCGTCACTGAAGACATTTCAGCAAAATGTCTTGCAAGTCGAAGTTGCCTTTTGTTTGAAATTGTCTTCGAGGACTGCTATGGAAATGGATCGATCCGTCTTGCAAGAAACTGACATGTCTCGAAGACGTCTTCGAAGACGGATCGATCCATTTCCTGCTGGGTATATAAATTATGACAGGGTAGTATGCTACACTACGTTCATATCGTATACGAACGATCTTTTCAATGTATTGGTGTTGGAAATTTGAAAAAAGAAATAAACATTTTTTCTATGTAGAATCGATCGTAAACTCTTTATAAAAATCGTCATTTTTAATCACAAAATTGTCTGAGTTTGTACACAATTTAAGCTACTAATATACTTTTGTTTTTACGACTTCAATCCCTTAAGGGGGGAGATAGGTTTAGGAATACATTTTTGGAGTGATTTTCATCTAATGTTGAAAATAAGGAGTATGGAAAGAGTGGCATACATAACTTTATTAACGTTGTTGTTATTATTATTATAAACAAAACATCTTGTCAAGAATATCAAAATACACCCCTGTACATCTTGTTGTGCGAGTGCTGAATTGGAAAGCAGCTTGCAATTCAGATATTAGAAAATATTAAGAGTGAGAAAGAAATTTTGATAACCAGTGGCGAATTCAGAATTTCGGGAAAAGGAGGAGGGTTCCCAAAAGACTTCTGACTTTTTTTTTTACCAAACGAACTTTACAGTCTACTAAATTTTCTTCTTTTCAAACAGCAAACATTATGAGAAAAGCTGTTATTACCTACACCAAAAACACATTTTTGAAAATAATTGAGTATCGATAATAAAAAACAAAAAAACAGAAAAAGAAAAATTGTTGATATAAAATTTCTATGTAATTTTATAGTACACCGAAAAAAAACCTTATACAACATTAACAAAAAACCTAGCATAATTTATAAGATGGCTTTGGCAGTTTTCAGCATCCTAAGTTTTTCGTCAAAACATCTAAGTTTTATATGTTTAACATGCCGATATTGATTTTGATAAATATACTAAGTATTTCGTAATTAATATGATACATTATAGCTTCGACAGTTTATATAAGCGTGCTTGTTTAACCTGACGAACAAAGTGTTCAAGTTCATACCATTTTTATAAAGTGTCAAAGTTTTCTATGGATTACCTACACTTTTGGATAATATGTTATGTACTTGGCTTGGGTGAATCAAACATTTGTTTTTTTTTGGCAGGATATCGAAGTATTTATATATATAAATAGCCGTAGGCAGTATAGTTAAGAACCTTTTTCTCCTGTGTTTCTCGACCAATTTTGATAATTTTTTTTTTTTTAAATCAATAAGAGTAGGGAGAAGGAGTGCACCGAATATCTATTATGGGCGTGGCACGTCACATAAAACCCAAATTTGCGATATAGAATAGCTTTAGAGTAATAGGACACACAGCCTCGGAAATCGGTATTCGACCTCAAATCACACGTGCTAATCCACTGGTTGCATTTTATGGATGTTGAAAGAGAGGCGTGACACTTTTAGCAACCCAAATTTTCGGTGTAACTTTCGAATTATAAGTCACAAATCAATGAAACTCGGTAGAAACTTCCTATTTAGTCGTGTTCTTCGACTGGAAAAATTAAACGAGCATCCATCCATTGAACGTGGCACCACCCATACAATTCAAAGTTTTTATAGCAAATTGCTTTGGAAGTAAATGTCGTATAGCAATGAAAATCAATATGGAGTTCCCACTTGGTGATAACCTTCTACTAGAAAGTAAAATATGGGAAGTAGGGTACTGGGACGGGCATTGGACAAAGTGGTGTGGCTCCGCATATTAAGCCAAATTTTTGATATCGAATAGCTTTAAAACTAAAAGTCACAAAGCATATCGATACGTTCAACTTATAAGTTGGTAGCTCGAAAATCGTAATTTTTCAGTATAACCATTTTAGTGTTGTTTTCAAGGACAGATTTCTGTTTATTGTAGATGAAATGAATGTCTATCGAGACCAGACACCAAAAAATTGTCACCAGATGGAGTCCAATGCGCAGATTCAGAAATATACTGTCCCTTTAAAAGTTGGTAGTTTTAGTTATCAATTAATACGTTGGGAGTATCGATATAAACTCAGAATGGAGTTACTATTTTTATTTTTATATATTTTTTATTTTTTTTATATATATTGTTAATATTTTTGTTTATTTTGGTTTCAGTATTATTTTTTTGACAATTTTTGTTAGTCTTACGAAATTTTTGTTTTGTTTTTGTAAATGAAAAATGCTTGTGTTTTTTGATAATTAAGTGCATATCGTACAATTTTTGTTTATTAATAAATTGCTGATTACAAAAAACTACGAACCGATTCGACAAAAACGTTCCTTAGAAAGTCATTTGTACAACCTTTTAAGTACGTACTTATGCCTAAAAATTACGAAAATATATTAAGAATCCGGTAAAAGAGATCCGACTCAATAAAATTGTATAGTAAATAAAATATAAGCCACGGCTAAATTTTGAGCCCTTGAAAGGACTTTGACCGAACTTCTTATGATCAAATTGTGTTGTGCGTGCTATTTAATGTTTGAACACAATTGATCGAGAACTGGACATACTAGTTTTATGCCGATTCCGAACGGCTAATGTGCATGTTCTCAAGAAGTTTTACAATATTTTCTCTCTAAGGTTTGCCATTGTCTGCAGAGAGGTGACGGCCGAACAACAGAAAAATTAATTCAATTGAAAAAACTTTCTATGTCTGATGGAATTGAACCCGGGTTCTCTGGCGTATGGGTCATGCACTCTACCCACTGCGCCACGGCCGCCGAAAATTTTATTACTAAGAAATAAAGTTTAATCAGAAATCAGATTGGTCAAGTGTGGCTACTGATCAGATTTGGTGAAATGATGAACTTAAATGCATATCTTAATAAACTCCAGATTTGTAAGATAGAACATCAACTTTTCGCTCTTTATTTTTAAAAGCGTGAATGTGATTAGTAAAACGCAGTAATAATTATGAAAACTGCAACAAGAACAATTAGTTCCTTAGCATTTTTTTAGTGAGAAGAGTAGGTAATGTACAAAATTCATTTTTAATTAAAGGGATAAATGTTATACCTCAACCACTAAGGCTTTATTCATATAGACAAGTCTATTCCCTTATAAAGTAATACAAATAAAATGTAATTACTATAGGATTAAGGTGAGCAAACTACGTATCATACTTATATAAGAAATGAGCTGTTTTATGATTGATTATACTAGGCTTTTTATATACTCTAAAAAGTGTTTTTAGACATGCATTCTCCTCACATGCCGAAGTTTGTTGTTTTTACAACATGCTTACAGCTCATATATTTATATATGCAGCCAAATTACCTTCAATTTTAAGGTTCGTATGAGCGAACCTTAACATTGCACACATCTTTTTAAAAAATAATTAATTGCGCAAATTATAAGCTTCTGTTTTTGCATGAATACCCTTAATGAATTTTACATTTTTTTAAGTTAACAATGAAAAAATAAGATTTAAATAATCTGCAAAGCAAAACAATCGCTTTATTTGGTCCTCATAAAAAATGGTCTGAAACATTAAAGATACTGCCCATGAAACATATTTTACAAATCGTATTCTGCGTTTCTAATTTTTCTGACATAAACTTTTGTTATTAAAAATCATTTCAAAATCTTTTGAAAATGTTTATAAATTGAAGGTTTTAGGCTAACAAATTAATCAATATGTACTGACAAATGTTAGGTGTTTCTTACGATACTGACTATTTCTACATTGTTTTCATTTTAATCTTGCATGCTAGTGATATTGAGCTCAGTACAGCCTCCAGGCGATCTTACAAATTCTCTGTTTTATTTTGGTCACAAAGAAACGATAGCAAAATGGAACTCAAAAATTATGTAACTTATCCAGTTGTCTTGGATCCTTAAAATCCCTCAAATAAACAAGGAGTTGTTATGAAGCCATTCATAATTCAACCTCAAGCTTTGATCGTGCTTTGTATCGTAAATAAAAAAATCGAGCAGAAGGCCCAATATTAAGGCCCAGTTTCAATTTTTTGAGTAAAAAGCCGGGCTTGTTTGAATGCCTGTATTTCTTTTTTTATTTTATCAAATATCAAAACAATTTTTTTTTATTTTTTTCAATCTTAGATTAACAAATTTTTTTTTTTTTTGCAGCCATATTTACGTTTATACAGCGCGTAAAAGGTGAGGTCGCGATCATAAGGCCTCTTGCGGCTTGCACGATATCACCTCTTCAGGTGATTTGATAAAAAAAAAAACAAAAAACCAAAATTTTATAACAGTTTTGTTTTGTGCGTGAACCAAAAAAAAGTGGAAAATTAAAAAAAATAAAAAAATCCCGCATAAAAGAAAAAAAAAATCTATTTTTCATATACGAAATTGGACCTTATAAATGAAATAAAAAGCAGAAAAAATATGTTTTTATTTGATATTGTTGGTTCACGCACTGCGTATTAAATTATTTTACAAAATGAAAAGAAGATTTAAGTTAATCGGACATATACTTTTTGAGTTAGAGTGCAAGCCGTTTCCAAAAATGTCATTTGGAGAAAAACGATCTCAAATAGTAATGAGACCCAATAATCAAGTCTTATAGAACTGCAACAAGGTGTATGTCTTAAACAGCTTTTAATTTTATTCTGAAATTTTTTTTACACATTCTTAGGATGTTTTTGAAAATATTAATAAAAAAAAAGTTCGAAAATATATAAAAAAAAAATTAAAATTGGGCCTTAAAAATTGGGCCTATTCGGCGAAATCTGTTATTCTGTTACGCATTTTCTGTTACCAATCGTAACAGATGCCGATCATAAAAGATCTGTTAAAATTGGTATTCAGTATATCGAACTTTTATGGCAACCTGTTATCAATCTTCGAAAATAAAAATCTATTACAATTCCGTTAACTTCTGTTATGAAACAGCTGATTATTGTAAATAAATTTATTCAAGCAAACAAAATGCAGAGCGAAAAGGTAAGTTAAGGGATGTTTTAGGCAAAGCTAGTTATAAATTAAACAATTTTTTTCTACAGTATATTTCAGTCCAACAACTGATCCAGCTGTGGGCTTCAAGGATGCTGCCGCTGCCTTCATGGTTGGTTCAATGCCATATAAGAAGGGTATGGAACGCAAGGATTTGCTCTCGGCGAACGTGAAAATGCATAAGATGCAGGGACAGGCGGTGGATCTACATGCACGCAAGGATGTTAAGGTACACATATTGCTGTAAAAAAAATAATTTTTCGACTAAATTCCCTTATTCTAGCAATGAGACAGTGTGCACAAAATCAGTCTGGGATGCCGACTTACTGCAAGGAGTATTTGATGAGACGGTGCAAAAGCGTGGCGCTGCCGTGATTTCCGCACGTAAGATGTCTTCTGCCATGTCTGCCGCTAAGGCTGCTTGCAATCATATGCACGATTGGTGGCACGGCACTCTTGCTGGTCAGTACATTTTACGTGTCATTTCGGATGGTGGAACGCCCAAGGATTCCAACGCATTCCCTGTTGTGATCTCAAACAAGCAAACAAATTTTTAAAGGTTTGCAGATCAACACAATTGGTTGGCTAAAGAATTTGTATTTGGTATTTTATACTTAAATTTTATAAATGTTTATTCAGTGCATATGTTTTATGCATATTAACACTATAAATGCAAGTTTAAGAATAAAATGTTTTATTCTTAATCCAAAAAACAAAAGTATATTCAAAGTCTTAAGCAGCCAATAAAATGTTTATTTGTAAAAACATTTTCGTCATAGTTTTAATAGAAAATATTCGCTTTTGTTTTGGTTTTTATTCGATGGTTGAATTTCATACTCGAAGTACATGTTAAATATCAAAGTTCATATGCAAAATTGAAAGTTGAGTGCATATTAGTAAAGATATAAAAAATCATATTAATAAAGATTAAATATCGAAGCTCGAATTTCGTCATCACAGACTTTGGATGTTCCACGATTGGTTCCAATTTCTTCATGAGCAGTCGAGCTGATAAGGTGAATATCCAATCAAAATAGCTAAGGATGCGCACGGCAGGAAGCTCGGGTTCTTCTAAAAAACAGTAAATTGAACACAAACATATACATATATTTACACTTAACAATTAGTTTACTTACATTTTTCGCCTTTTTCGGAATTTCTTATTGAAATTCTCAAATAAATATCCATTTCAGATATAAAATGTCACTTCAATAGAATTTTTTATGATAAAAGACTCAAAAATCTGTCTGTTATTCTGTTATGGTTTTTAACAGATTTCATAACAGATTTTGTCGCGCTGAATACCAATTATAGAATTTGGAATAGACTTTTTGACAGTTCGAAAATCTGTTATGATTTATAACAGATTTGATAACAGATTTCGTCTTGCAGAATATGAATTTAGAACGCATAGCAGATTTTTTGACAGCTGAAAATTTTGTATGGGAAATCGTAACAGAATAACAGAATTTTTTCATAAAAGATTACGCAGAATAGGCCCAAATATTTTTAAAATTTCACTTCACCCACTGAATATATTTTTACAAAGGCAACACTGAAATTTGAAACTGTCGACACTAAACGTCAGTGTTATATTTTTGCGCAGAACTGTCAGTTTATGTTAAAAATATAAAAAAGAACACAATCTAATTAAATTGATAAATATGAACAAAACCATTAAAGTACGTACTGTTAGTTTAAATGTAGCCTGGAAATTGAAAATAATTTATTTGAAAAGTAATTGAACAAATTCGCTTGATGTGCAATTCTTATTTGTTTGTAGAAATTCTAGAACAGGACGTAGACTACATATAATGCTTGATCAGGAAAACTCTAGCCAATCGGCTAGTAAACGTCGTAAGCCCGCTGAATCCGAAGAAGTTCAGTCGACGAAATTAGATAAGGAGTTTCAAGGCGACAACGGCATCTCCAACATTGAAAGCGGTGCTCTGGCAAGCAGCAGCAACAATATTAATCATGAGCTATCGTCTGTTGGGAATGATGATGATGCTGGCAATGGCTTAAATGAGGCTTGTAAGTCCTTGAATGATGTAGCTTGCTGCTCATCCATAACTTTAAAGAAAAACGGAAATGACAATTGTCATCAAACAATAAAGAGCACTCAGATCAATACTGATTCAAAAGAAACTACCTCAGAAAAGTCTGATCAATGTCGTGCGCGTAGAAATTATAAGTCTAGAAACTATCGCAATCGGTTAACACTCTGTACTTCATCTTCCGATGATAATGATGAAAGTGCTGCCAATGCTACTGTAAAAAACCCAAGTGCCAATGTCTCGTCTAGTTCATCTTCTTCGACAGAAGGCCCTTCACAAAAATCGACTGTCACCGAAAATATAGCATTGTCTTCAACTCCGGAAAGTGCCGATTTGGTGTCAATTGATAATAATGTAGGTTACTGTTTTGTATTCCATGTGATTATTATGTTTTTATACGTCTAGCAGCGGGCGGACAGTGCTAATACCAACATTGTGCTAAACGAGAGTGCAGTTGGTACTGGTTTAAATGCAACGGTAGACGAAGAAAATGCTGTTGCAACTGCTGACGTTACAACTAATAATACGGAATCGGCGGCAGGTACCGATACGACTCCCCGAGGTAATCGTCGTAGTGGTCGAGGTAATCGTAGAAATTATCGCAATCGTTGGGCATATGTTTCTTCACCTTCGTCATCTTCAGAAGATGAACCTATGCAGGATGCTGCAAACGCAGAAGCAATCGAAGAGAACACCGTACGTGATTCAAGTCCGGAGAGCAATGAATTAGCAAGTAATGATGATGATGTAAGCGAATTTATTTATTAAACAGTTTTTAAAAAGTTTTATAGATAAATTAATCACTCCATTTCAAGAAGCTATAAGCAAAGCTTTAGAAGTTAATAAAATTTATAATTTTAGGCTCCCGAAAGCTCTGATGTTTCCCTCATCTCATCGCCCGATATACAAAATGTTTTTCATCGGCATTTATTTAGCAGCAGCAGCAGTGATAATGAGACGAGCAATACAGATGAAGTCATGAACGAGTCCATGGCTGAAGAAGCAAACAATGAGCAAGCTGAAGCCTTGCATGATGTACTAAATAAACCAAAACCGACTTATACCTGGAACTCTACTTATGAGTTGATGCGACGTGAACATGGTCTATCTGGCAATGGGCGTTATTCTTTGCGAAATGGTTTATCGACTGGTTTCAATACACGTTTCTATGCTTCACGTCATGTGGTAGAACGCATGAAATTTTTACATCCTTTACGCAAGCATACTGGCTGTGTTAATTGCTTGAACTTCAATAGGTCTGGAAATCTTCTATGTACGGGCTCCGATGATACACAAGTTGTTGTCTGGGACTGGGCTCATAAGAAAGTGAAGCACAGCTACAAGTCCGGTCACACTGCAAATATTTTCCAAACAAAATTCATTGAAAACGGTAATACTTTTTTGGATATAATATCTGCGGGACGTGATGGAGAAGTACGACGCGCCATTATTCCGACGTCAGGTGGCAAAATATCCACTAAACGTCTTTATAAGCACAGAGGTCCAGTACATAAACTAGTCGTTTGCCCTCAGAGTCCCTCGGAAATAATAAGTGTTGGAGAGGATGGGTACATTCGACATCATGATTTACGCAAAGAAACAGAAGCTTCTGACATGCTGAAGATAGTTAAGGTCAATAATAAGAAAATTCGTCTATTCAGCATTTCACATCACCCTTTCAATGCGGAGATTGTTGTTTGTGGCTGTGACCGTTTTGTGCGAGTATACGATAAACGAAACATGAGCGACACTGTCCACGAAATGTGCCCGGAGCATTTGTTGGAGGTTAGTGCTTAAGAAAACCATTCATAAGTTTTTTTAACACGTGGCTTTTCATATTTTAGACAACGATTCCACAAGTCACGTGCTCCGTTTACAATAGCAATGGAAGTGAAATTTTATCCTCCTATAGTGATGATCACATTTATTTGTTCAACAATAAATTTTATACAAAAGGCGACTATATGCATCGTTACAGAGGACACTAGTAAGTAAAAGATCCTTTTTCAACCTTGTATATAGTATTCGTTATTATGGAATCCTTCAGTTTTAATTTTTAACTCTATGCGAATTAATTTCCTTTCGACACAACGCAAACAAACCATCGTTTACAGCTTAAATAATTTTTTTAAAAATAATTTTTTAAGTTAACAAATAATTCCGACCGGTATTCCAATATCAATTTCAGCAACAACAAAACAATCAAAGGTGTTAACTTTTTTGGTCCAAACTCTGAGTACGTTATAAGCGGAAGTGATTGTAGTAATATTTTTTTCTGGGATAAAAATACTGAAGCCATACTTAACTGCATGCCAGGCGACACTTTGGGAGTGGTGAGTGAATTAAACACTAGTATGCTTAGAAAATACTTTAAAAATATTTTTTTTTATAATCAAACTAAAGAATTAAATATTTTCTTATCAGGTTAATTGCTTGGAGCCACACCCTTCTATTCCGATATTAGCAACATCTGGACTGGATCATAACGTTAAGATCTGGGCGCCTAATAGTGAAACCGTAAGTTTATTATCTCTTGATTGCAAATCAATATATAACTCATTGTTCGTAGTACCCTCCCGACTTGTCCAAGTTGAGTGATCGTGTCAAACGCAATCTAAGAAGATCAGTGCTTGAAGAAGCCAATGAAATAGATAATCGCCAGTTTAATTATTTCATTCGTCAGTTTTTGAGCAATTCGTATGCAAGAACTGAAAGACGCGCTCAATCCGATAATGCCGCCGAGTCTCGAACTTTAAGCAGCAGCAGCAGCAGTGATGATGACGACGACGATGACGATTATCCACACATCGACGGCGTAAACTGTCATACTCAATAGGTCGTAAACGATGGCGCTGACTCCATCGTGTCGACAGCAATCCGTTGATACATGAATTTATTGTTTGTTTTCTTTTTTAACTTTATTCCTTTTTAAGTTGACCTTCATATATATGAATATTTATAGAAAGAAGTACACGTTTCTTGTTGAGTATCAAAAAATATATATATTTTTAAGAATGTTTAATGAGTAAAAAAATAAATTAATCCGTTGTCTGGCAGATTAATGCTGCGCTACGTTTAACCCAATGAGATGCCTTTAATTTCGTATGAAATAGCATAGGAATTACATAGTTTGTAGAATGGCCAGTAGTAGACAAGACGCCTTTTCTCTCAGCTGTTTTGTACAAGGGACATTTGTAACGCGTTCCTTCAACTAAATTAATTATTTTAACGGGCTATAAAATAAACAACTTTGGTTTATAAGAAAAAAAAGTAAGCTTATTAGGATTAGCTGGTTACTTTAAGATATACAACGGGCATTGGATAGATCAAAATTTTAGGCAGCTGTTCATCTATTATCACTTGTTCCCAATTCCAACGCGCGCCTTCCAAAAACAAACCATTTACGTAAACACCATCGGCGGGTGGATTTGGCATTCTGTCAAAAAAAATGTTTGTGCTATAAAAATGAATTCCATACTTTGAAAAAATATTTTTTTACGAGTCGACTTGTAAAACTTCGTAATCAAAAGTCAGCGTGTCAATGGGTATTTTATACTTGCGTGCAAAATTTTGCATTGCGCCAGTGAGGAAAGCTTGTGTAAAGAAAAAACCAGATAGCCAAAATGTTGGCGGCTTACCCACGTGATACCTGTGCTCATATAACAATAAATCGCATTTAATTGTGTCGATCAAGAAATCAAATATAGCCATACATACCATGTGTCCAACCATCTTAAACGTTTATATAAATCATGTATATACGAGCCGAGTGGTTTCAGGCTGGGATACGATTTCCGCATCCATTTTGTGGGTATTCGTTTTAGCTTAATGGAATTGAGCATATTTTCCAATTCTGGCGTCATCACAATGATACCTATTATGGCCATTTCCAATTGTTTGCAGGATGCTCGTATTTCGCGTTGCAATTTAAGAAATCGTTCCATTTCTTGTACCACCACCGTATTCATGGATTCATTATAATCAACTGGGTATTTCTTCTTAGCGGCATCCATGTCCATATCAGCAGGCATGGTTTTTTCAATATTATTAACAGTATCAAGGAGCATTTGATCAGCACTCTGTCCAGCGCCGCCAGTTGATGTCACCTCACTGCCAAATATCAAAATCATTGAGTCTAAGAGAGTTTTTGTCGTTTGTAGATCGCGTGTGATGCCTGAGTTTGCATGCAAACCGTAGACCTCCGGTTGTGCTAACGATGGAAACTTTTCATCGACATAGCGTAATATTTCACGGTGTTCCGATTTGCGTGGCAAAATAAAACGGTCATCGGTGGCAAATGTGTAACGGTTATCAGTAACAACACCGTTATTAACGTAATCTGCAAGGATAGTAACGATTGCACGACGATCCCAAGTATCAGTGACACGCCCACCATAGTTACACTCAGCAGTGAGGTATGATATAGCATCGTATGGAACGTGATCGTATTGATTGAGAAGCATCTGTAATTGAAATTTGAAATTGAGTTGAAATTTAGTTAAAACTTAACGTAATCCGTGGCATACATATAAATACCATAGCTAATAATTTTATAATAGTCCAATAACAGTCCAGGAAAGTAACACGAGGAACTTTTACTTACACTCAATTGAAGAACGGATATTTGCAAATCAGACTCGTTGAATCCATACAAAATATTCCAACCTAGTGGTCCATACTTTCGTCGCTCCTGTACCACAGCGTGGAAAAAACAAATGCCAAAAAGCAGACGTGTAAATGCTCGATCCTGTTTTGCACAGCCTAAATGATTGTAAGTTCTTAGTTATTTCATTTAATGTAGCCTTACAGAATATAGGTGTATTTACCAGTGTAGAATGCATAATCATTTATTGGCTCCGAATTGTAGGAACGCATTATATTTTCCTTAAGACCGGTAGGAGGTTCATTGGTCATTTTAACACCATTTTGGAGAAGAGCTACAGGGAATTGCGGTGTTGGATAGCTGGTAAGCCACAAACGGAATGATGCTGCAGATTCAAGAGAACAGTAGTTTAACTTCGAATACATGCTACACTACTTGTTACTTACGCGTCGTGTTAAACGTGTCCATATTTTCCCAAACATATTCTAGCATTGGCATAAATGAAGCAGCCAAATGGCAATTTTGCAAACAAACCCACGTTCCGTTTTCCTGTGCCTCCTTAATCATTCGACATGCAATCGGCCCTTGACCCTGTCCCAATGAAATACTTTGAAATGTATCATCATAACCCATTTTTTCTGAATACGCCAAAAGAGAACCCATCGGATCTGTACCAGGTGAGAGTATAAAGATCAATGGTGTTAAAGCATTCGATTCCGTATACGAGACAGCGATATCAAAGTCTGGCGGGGTCACAAATTTAACGCCCATTTCATGAGCAATGAAATTTTGCACAGCAACGAAAACTTTGTCCGGCCGCAAAGCTTTCAGTATTATAATCTTTTCGATACGCGTTGTTTTATCCTGCCAGGGTGTTGGAAAGTCCTGCAGTTGGGGCTCGGCGTGGTCATAAATACGCTTCCATGCGGGCAGAGTCTGCTTGAAAGAGGCGACAAAACCTTTTAACTCACGCAAATCCTCTAAGCGTACGACATTTGCCCAGATTAAATCGGTAATCCATGAAGGATCAGGATTTTGGGGCATGTGCGCTGAACTTTCCGCTGCTCCAGCATTAGTGAGCAAATGAGAAAGTTGTCTCAGCTCAATTTGATTTGAGCCAAGCAATATGCGTGAAGTTAAAATAAAGGAAAATAGTAGTTTATCTTTTTCGAATATTGCACGGCAGACATTGTTATAGAGATTTTGTGTTATACCTCCTAAAAGAAATTTTATTCGACGTGGCAAGTCCTTGGATTTGTTGGCAGTATCAATGGAGTACATGTAGAGATTTATGTACCAGTTGAGTGAAAACTGATACATGGGATCAACATTGGGTAGATCAGTTATGGAATAATACAGTATAGAAGAGTGAATCGCAACAGGCTTATAATTTTGACGAAAAGCTTCAATTTTTAATTCTGTCTCGCGCGAAGCTTCCTGCTTGGCAACAATATCTAGTGAGAGCTCTTTCGATTCGCCCAGAATTTGAATGGCACTTTCATTTGCCAATATATCCCCTTCGGCAGACGTTAGGGTCTTCAGGATCAAGTTTTCGGCATCTTTCAGTGCTGCCTTATTTTTGGCAGCTTCAAATGTAAGGTTCAAGCGTAACTCTTGCAAATCTGGACGTTCCTTAGCCACCACAATACTCAGTAATTGATCCTCCAATGCATTCTGGGTAAGCGCAAAATTGATGATTGTAACCTTATTGAAAGTTTCTGGTAAAAAATGAGGGTTACGTAAATTGCACGTCATATACAAACGAAAGTGATCATGCAGCGGCACAATATTGTCACCCAAACTTATAAACTTTTGACCACCTTGTATGAAAACTTTTCGCATTAATATTGGATCAAGTGGTACCTCGAGCTCCTCCAAAACATTTTCTATTATTACGGGTGAGCCATGTTCCATTGCTTCGGCTATGACTTTCATATAATTGCTTTGGTTGAATTTGACCATACTAAGTCGATTTTTTCGTTCCATATTCTTGATCCAGTTGTTCGCTTGGGCCTGCGGATCTATGAAAAGACTATAACGACTAGAGTTGTCCATAATAATAGCGTTTTCTGTGGAGAACACATCATTCGGCAATCCGTTCAAGTTCCAATTCTGTATAGTGATATCTAGACCAAGTGAACTTGTTATATTGTATTCCTTAGAACAGGGAATATTTAATTTGACGCATTTTTTAAACCAATCCTCAACGCAATCGGAACGAAATTTTAGGTTCACCGCACCTAAATAGGCAATTATGCCACAAGATATAAGTATGTCACCTGGTAGATTATCGTAGATAGCTTGCAAAGATTCCGCTACGCTAGTCCAACGAGCCTTTTCACCGCCCAAACCTCCAATCAAGGCTTCAGCACGTATCAACTTGTTCTGACAAAAATCAGCCTCATCCTGGGTTCGCTTCATTTCGGCATTAGCCGCATCCAAGTCCTCATTCAATTTTGCCACTTTTGCTTCCAATGCGGCGGCCAATTCTCTTTTCTCTGTAAGGAATCTCATCGTGTCCGCATATTCCTTCTCGGCGGCAGCCAGTTTTGCCTTTTTCGGCGCAACAACTTTGGCCACATTATCGTAAAGGTCCATAGCAATGATCCATTTACAAAGACCTTCCGCAGCACTAGAAGCTTTCGCCACAATTTTTGGCTTAAAGTCTTTGTGCGGTATGAATTCTTTACGTATGCGCGCCATTATTTCCGGTTTAATGTTATCCTTATCAAAGTCTTTCAGCGCTTGCAAGAAATTCATTTCGCCTAGGAGACGCTTACTTGGACCCCAGAAGTCCATCACCATTTTACCGCTACCTGGATCGGCAATACGGTCCGCTGGTATACCCTTTATCACACAGACTGCTGCCATAACCAACTTAATCACCGGCGGTGGATTCTTCATAGACTTCACCAAGGTAATATCAGCCGGTTTGAGCGTATTTAATGCTGAAATCGCTTCCTCTAGCACAGGTATTGCCTGCGCCAAATCCTTTTCACATTCACCTTTTAGTTCCTGTGCCTCTTCGGCTTGAATACCAGCAACAATTTCGTCCTTTTTCACCTGTTCCGCTGCTTGACTCGCTGCTATGGTCTCGGTATTAATCTCTATCATCATTTTACGCGAAAGCTCTGCCATTTGCACGAGTTTTGGCTGCAAAGCATTCAGCTCCTTTTGCATTATGGCAATTGCAGCAGCCGCATGCAACAAAGTTTCCAAGCCACCAACATAACGCATTTTGGCCTCCATGATTTGTTTTTGCTTGCGACCAATAAGAGTTTGAAATGATTTGATCAGTTCAAGAAATGAAGCGTTAGTCTGATAGATATAACGACCACTAAGTTGGCAAAACTTTAAAGTAACTTGAGCGGCAGTTATGTGAAAATACTGACAAGACTCCACAATGGCTTGCTTTATTTCCTGCGATGGCACATTCACATTTTCCAAGGATATTTTGGCTATCATCTGCAAAGCTTCCTCAGGCCAACTCTGGTACCAATCAATGGTGCAGCAGTTCACCAGCGATGGATACAAGCGAACGCGTGTGCGCAAAGCATCTCCAATAGGTGAGAGGCATAAAACTATGTGAAGCTTCTGTTTGCACCGATTGACGAAGAACGAGAATACTTGCAATGGCGATATATCAATGTTACGATTGCCACCCTGTGCAGCTAGACGTACCATTTCCAAAATTTCTTGTTTTTCATCTATGGCATAAATGTTGGGGACTTCGCCCTGATTAAGCAGACAGTCAATATCCTGCAGAAACAGTTCCATTTTAATTTGATTCTCTGTCATAAGAAAGACCGTATGCTTATCTGCACCACCGGATTCTTTCAACACATTCTTCAAGTCATCGTGCCAATCATTCGGCCCATAGTTTTTGGTAATTTCTGGTTGAAAGAAATTCGTTTGTATAAGATTAGATGCCAGTTTGGTGAGTGATTGACGCCCTGAGCCACCCATTCCGATAAGCAGAGCACTTGCACCCTGTATTGATATAATGCGGCAAATTCGATTTAGATGCTCCAGCGCAAAAGTGAACAAGGTTATATCCATTTTTGAGCGTCTAGTAGAATTGTAGTCATCCAAGCTGATATTAGCCAAATTGGCAAATGATCCCATCGATCGTACTTCTTCATATCGGCGATCATCTGGTGCACTGTCTTCGTCGTAATAGACACCGAAGAATAATTTGTTGACATCTGCAAATTCTATAACAGCATCCTTGCCTTTTTTCTTGAGGTATTTCTCAAACACACTTTCAGTTTTCTCGCGAAAATTTGCCTTAATGCATTCGTTAAGCTTTTCAAAGATCAATAGACGATCATGCTCCTCAATAAGTCGATCGCAAAAAACACGTAACGCTTCATGATACCAAAGACGAACAAATATTTTCCGATCATTTACGGACTCTTTCTTCATCAGCGAACAACCCGTCACAACACGTGATATATCGCGTAAATTAAATATATAATGCGATTTAGACGGTGTTGCACGCAGTTCAGCCTGAGCTGCCCGGAAAACTGCTTGGGTGGCAGCCACAATTTGATTTGCTACTACAAACACATCGTTGCCATGTCCGCAACGTTTGAAGTTATGGAGTAAAACGTTAACAAATATAATATTCATGGTTTCATCGCCAAACGTATTGATAGAGAATATATTAAAATGATTCAAAAATCGTGCATAGACATCTTGTCGGCTTCCACCCGGCAATCCGCAGGCGCATACAATTATCATATCATGAATAAAAATTTTTGTGCTATCTTTAACATCGTACACGTGGCCATAGTCAAAATATTGACGGAGTAATTCTAAAGGCGGTTGGGCACCATAGACTTCCTTAACTGGCATATTCATATCATCAACAAAAAGCACCGTTATCTTTCCCTTGGGTGCTCCGTATATGCCGCGTTTAACTTTGACAAGCTGGACAGAGAATACAGAAATAGAGAAATGCGAATTAATGATATTAATTTTGAAATGGGTAACAAGGGGTTATTCATTTTCGGGTTTTGGAAATTGCAGCCATGACATTTAGCAGCTTTCAAATATTCATGACATTCAAACAGGTTTTTGTGTAGTTAAAGGTTTGCCATTTTACATAATGGAACTAAAACAATTTAAAATTTTCTTCCATAATTTTTGCCAATGGTAGAAAATTTTCTTCAGCTATTAGGCACATTCCACGCTAGGTGGATATGTGAATAAGAAAAATTAAAAAACCCCAAGCGATTGTGGAGAAACCATTGCATCCAAAAAAAGTGAGTGTCTGGTTTTATGGCATTATGGTGTGGTGGTGTCATTGGTCCGTATTTTTTTGAAAACGATCAAGACGGAACCGTTACAGTCAATTCTGAGCGCTATGGCCGCACGTTAACCGATTTTTGGCCTGAAATTTAAATTTTGGACGATATGTGGTTTCATTACGATGGAGCCACAAGCCAAACAACATCACCAATTAGGGCTTTGTTGTAACAGAAATTTATTTTAAGATTTGGCGATATCAACTGGCCTCCGAGATCTTGCGATTTGACGCCTCTGGGCTTTTTTTTGTGTGGCTATGCAAAATATCGTGTTTACGTGAATAAACCTCTAACTCTTGAGTAATTAATTCCAACATTCGTCAAGTCATGGCCGAGCTGGTGCTCGAGTTGTGCACAAAAATTATCGAAAATTACCTCAAAAGGATTGAGACCTGCAAAAAGTGGGGGACATTTGAATAATATTGTATTCCACGTATAATGGCAAAGTCCAGACATTAAAGCGAAATAAAAATTTTTTTCGAATATTTCGTGTCTTACCTTTCTGAAGGAGAAAATTGATAACCATTTAGTTCAATTTATAAAACCAATTTTTTGCATGTGTCATGCCTAAAATCCCTTAAAAGTTATTATTTTTGTGATATTTTAGGCCATTAAATCAAATCTCAAATGGTATAGTCAAAAATAGGCGTAAGAAATAGGTTTAAGTACGTTTTAAATAATCTATTCTAGGTCGGTTACCTTGTTTTCTTTACCTCGATTACCTTGAAATAAATATACTTACTTTAGAAATAAGAAGTTCCTGTGTTTGGTTGGCTGTTATCATAACAGTAAATGTCATAAATGCAGACTCATATTTCTCGCTATCCAGTTTATACATAAGATAGTTTTGAATATAAGAACTTTTACCAGTTCCAGTTGGTCCGACCATAAGCATTTTTTTGCGATGCTAGAACGATAAAAAAAAATTGTCCATTCGATATAAAAAATTTGTCGAAACATTTTATCTTTCTTGTCGTCTTCTTGGCTTGGACGACTATTTGAACCTACTTATATATGTCGTTCAGAATAAATTTTATGTATGACTTTAATATGACAGCTTTTTTGTGATGACATTTTTTGAATCACAAAATGGTAATTTTGAGCCAAAAGTTTTCTTCAAAAGTGGGTCCTTTTGTATTGAAAAACTCCAAGTAGGATGTAACACGATACCATTTTATGAAGAACAGTCTTAGAAACAAGTGCCAAAACAAATATGGTCCGTGTTCAAATATATTAACAAAAATTAACGGAAAATATTAAGCTCTATATTTCTGGTCGTTAGTCTCTACATGGGGTTTAATGGCTTTATATTTAAAAAACACTCTTTTTTGTAAGGATCTTTTATGGTCAGCCTTGAGAAAAGAGAAAGAACACTAGAAGTATCCAGTTATCGTTTTATCAAGAAGTTCCCAAAATAAATAAACACTTTTCAGTTAAATAGCTTGATTTGAATAAAAAAAAAATGTTAAGTCAGGGAACTGCCTACTTACCTTTACATGCATTTCCAACAAATGTATATAACGCGCTGTATCAATAGTTGGTACCTGTACGCCCATCGATGTCTCCTCAATTTCCATTTTCTTTACCAATGCCGGCCAGGACTTCCAGAAACCTTTTTGTTTGAAAACATATACATAATCAACCAAAAGACCTTCCATCGGAATAAACACTTCGAGTTTATCTATTTTCGTCGGTATAGGTTGTACTTCGCCAGACCATAGCTAAGGGAGAAAATATATTTTCATTTATGAAAGAAAAAAAAATAATCGTCAATTGCGCACTTCTCTCAGATAATTATCGAATTTCTCTCTGGATGTCGTATCCAACAAGCCACCTACACCCCAAGTTATCGAAAATAAGATAGACACTTGAAAGTATGTCAGGAAATGTTTTTGATATTCCTCAGGATTTTCTTCAATAGCCTCCTCTAGCAGCATGTCGAATATATCAAAGGTTGTTGTTAAACAATTAAACTCGCCAGGATAAATATGCTGTTTGCAATGCTTTCTTACAAAGTCCTGACACTGAAACGAGGAAATTTGATAAAACATGAAGCTCATGATTTTATGTTGCACATAGCTCACCGGTTCCAAAAGCCAATTTAATAGCTCGAATACATATGCGACATTCTCCGGAGAAGCCCATAGTGGATTACAGCTATTAAGCCATGATTTAGCAAATGATTTCCAGCCTAAAGTAGCAGTCTCCATATATATCATACCACAGCGTGATACTGTTGCTGGCGAAGCCTGCGCCAAGTCCATGACTTCGAAGATCATTGACATTTCATGAGACATTGTAATAACTTCACCGGAGGTCAGACAGAGTTTTTTATTGTCATCCAAGACAGTGTTCATATTTTCAATCCAGACAGCATCAACAGGGCCATCAAATATTACCTAAGTACAAATGTTAACATTTATTATAAAATAGTCATAATCAATACTACTTTCGTAGTGAGCAAAAGAGCAAATGAAACAGTCACGGTACGATAAACTCCCTTCAGAATTGATGAAAAGGGAAGACAGACCAAAAAGAAAGAAAGTGACAGTTGAACTTAAATCAACGGTTTCTATCAACTCAATTAACTCTTATATCTATCTACTAAAGAAAAAAAAAAACTTCTTTAACTACCCAAGTAAAATTTAATAAGTCTAAATTTATTTGAAGAACCATTTTTGGGTTAAAGGCCATTATTTTAAATCCACTAACGCCAAAATAAAAAAAATGAAACAAAACTGTCGAAAGTGAAAAGGCAGATATAAACTTACCCATTTCCTGTCCGGCGTCGGTGTCATTGCGAATTCACGAAATATTCTTGCCACCAAACCGTCAGTCCATTCGTAAGACACCGGATCAAAGGATCCATACAATTGGTTCATTGTTATTGACTTAGGATTCATTATTCCCATGCATACATGTTGAAAGTAGGTACTTTTAGATGGAGCTTTCACTTTTAGCGCGGATAGAATTTTAGCCAACACTTGCAAAGTTTTACTTTTACCAGCCAATGGATCGCCTACCAACATAAAACCATGCCGCACGATAATCATCTCATACGTTTGTATAACTTTAGTCAGAAAACTCTCCGTTGGCTGCAAATTCATTTCCTTACAAAAACGCTTAAACTCGCCTTCGATGAGGCTATAATCAATTGAGGGGAGTTGAACACCCGGGAAAATATCCGAAATAATACCTTCAAACAGTGGCACATCGAAAGACATAAACTTTGGTAAATTTACATCGAGCAATGAGCGAAGTAGCAAAATATCTTCATTTTCATATGGAAACTGCTTTTTAATATTACCACAGGCCGAAAGCACTGTCTTTACAGCTCGCATTCCATAATCATAGTGATTCTGCATGGACAACTGCTCGGAACAGAGGCGATACGTGGTCACAATCTTCACCGCAAGCTTGCGCGCATCAACAAAACCGTATGAATATAAAGAGATTTCTCCGATCATAGCATAGTCCGGGACCATCATAGCGACTGAACGGAATAGAACTTTAAGATTGTCAGGGAGCTCCGAGCGTCCCGCATAGCCGGGGTTCATGGTAATACAAACATAACATGCTGGATTCAATAACAACTCTGTGCCTTCAAACATAAATTTAACAGCTTTGGCGCGTACTGCCTGTATAATGAGCAGTATCTGTTGCGCTACAACGGACAGCACTTCAAGTTCAATGCGGTTGAACTCATCAAAACAGGCCCAGGCACCACATGACGCCAAGCCTTTGAAAAATTTACCCATGGCTTTGTAGTCAAGACCATCGGAGCAATTGAAAACTTTACACTGTACTGCTAATGCTTTGGCCAAATCCTTGGTTGTTTCAGTTTTACCAGTTCCAGCGGGACCTTCAGGAGCACCATTTAAATGCAGTTGATAAGCCCCAACCAGTGTACGATAACAGCGATCAGTTAACGGAGTGATAACCAAGCGATCGGAGTTTCCCAGATACTCGTTCGCGTAAGGAACCGTAGCATTAATGATGCGCACCAAACTGTCACCATTTTCCCAATAATAGCGCAATTGTGACATCCACTGAAAGTCGACTTCACTGTTTATTTTCAAGCGTATTAATTCTTCAACAACATCCTTGGCATGGACATCGATGACAATAAGAGACTTAATAGTTATACGATTCAAATTTGAGATTTCTGTCGACCTAATTAAAGCAACAATATCGGTAAGATCTCTGTTCAATTCTTTGAAAAAGTCTTTAATCACTGCTTGACTGCCCAATGACTTTCGCAAGGCCAGGTGAACATTGCTGGCCCAATGGATCTGCGATATACAAAGAACAACCATCTGTGGCCAGTGCAAGACCCATTTAAAACGCTTCACTGTCGAATAATGTGTATACGATAGCTCCATCTGGTAACGCACTGCCTTAAGCATTTCGATTTCAACGCCTGACAGCCATTTCTCAACACTTCCACCCGCTGCTGCCGTGGATACTTGCTCAACAAATGAAATCGTTTCTTTGTCACCGCTTATCATAGCGAGAACATTTAACTTTGCATCGAAATGCAAACTATTTATGCCCTCGAAACACTTGCTCAAGTGCGGCAAAACACGCAGTGGATCCTTTGTCTCGGAAAGTATCTCCAACATTTCATCATTCGATAGAAAGAAGAATCTGGGAAAATATAAACGTTTCTTTTCCAAGTAACTGTTTACACCAGTTGTGATGTCATCTAACAGTTCCACTGCTTTAACCAAAGATTCCAATAGGCCAGGGAGCGGTGCTGTTTCCATAACCGACGGTTGTCTTAAAATCATACTCATGTTACGTGTAAAAGTTTGCTCAACCAAGCCAAATAGGCGTCCTTCTTCAGGCATTTGTGCTACAATATCCTTCGATGAGAAAATGGGCAGCAAATAAAGAAAGTTCGATTGAACTTTGCCCCATTGCTCAAGAGTATCATTGACACGCATTATTTTTTCATACCATGCCAAGACTTCATTTTCGCAAGGCTTCATAAAAGCCGAACCGCGCATGGATAGCGTTTTTAAAATATGATCATCGAGTAGAGCCTGAATATCATCCAAGTTCGAGAGTATCTGAACGCCCGTCTCTTTGTACGGTCCAGTGGGAAAAAATCGAACGTCCCACTCTTTAATCATGGCGTGTAAATTATTTTGTAACTGCAATTCTTTGTTTGCACTTATGCTAATTATCTCGAATTGATCGAGTTTTTCTTCTGGAATTTCGTTCATAATTTTTCTCAATGTGGTGCCAGCGTTGGGTGTTACATCGAAACCGGCTATATCGGACATTTCCTTAAAGTGACGTTTTCTCAAAGCTGGATTGCACATAATGTTTAGTATAAAAATGCCGACGGAAAAGTTTTTAATTGAATTGATCATTGCATTGCATAGTCGCAGTGGCACTGGTATCTTATCTGGATCAGGATCTTCAATTTGGCCCTATGTATAAAAATATATAGATTAGATGCGTGACCAACGAACGTTGTTTATGAAAACAAAGAAGTCATGACCGTCTTGTTAAATCACATATAAAGTACTTTTCTGATTGAAAATACTTAGAAAGGATCCAAAATATATATGGAAAAATAAGATATTTCATTTGTATAAGAATCTGAAAATTAGGGAAGGCTTTGGACAAATAACGAAACTTTTGAAATAAAAAACCAATTCGTGTTATTTTCCTCTTCACGCTTTTTGAGACTTGTATAACATTGTCATTAAACGTTCCTTTCGTGGCCAGTTTGAGTTTTGGAAAAGGAATTGGTCGCATAGAGTAACATCAGACGAATACGGAATATGGAAGCTGTTGAAGCATAGCACTTTTTTTTTGCCAAAACTATTTTTTTCGGTTCCCATTTAAGGCGTGAAACCAATAAGTATTATACTTTATTCATTTATGAACAAAAATTTCTTTTTACTTGCTACGTTTCTTCCTATACTTAGTTTATCAGAAAAAGTATCATTCGATTCTTTTTAGGAACTCAAAAGTTCCTCAAATCAAAAAAGTTCCTTTTGCGATTAAGATATTAATTTTTTGTGTGAATGTCGCAAGTAAACTAAAAATTTTTGGGTCAAAAACAAAGTTCTGAATTTGTCTTTTTTTAACGAAAATACATACATTTTTTAGGGAATTCAAGGAATTCAAGGGAATTGGGAATCATAAGTTCGAAAATAAACAAATAAAAACTTGCAAACATTTGCAAAATTTGTCGTAGTTTCAATATAAAAAGTGAATTATAAAAAAATGCCATGCCATGAATTGACTTACTCGAAATCTGCAATCAACATTTTCAATAAGATCTTGCTTTATTTTTTGGCGGTAAAATTTTTTACTCTTTATAAATTCCTTGTAGAAGTCGTCTGTAGTAGCTTCGACGAATTTCGGATCGAGATACTCAAACGGACCATCCATCCAAACGTTAAAATAGCGTAGCCAATATATGCATTGTCTGAAAATAGTTTATCGGTTAAATTATTTTAAAATCTTTGGGGTATCAAACATTCTCTTAAGCCCCCATTGTTTTTGATGAGATTTATTTTGAATTACTAAAAAATATTCACATGCATATTGGCCCATCACCAATCCAATGTACATATGTAAATTAATCTCAAAATTCAGTCGTTAAATCAAATGATTCAATCAGCTTAATAACAATGGGACTTGAGAAAATGTTTACACACTAATATATCCAACTATTAAACATATGTACTTCAATAAGTCCCCAAATGGAAATACAAATTCCTTTAGAGTATCGATCATGGGATATTGCGTTTGTTGAATTTTTAAAAGTTTTTCCTCTCGATTAATCCAAATGACGTAATCATCAAATGTTTGCAATTGATCCATAAAGTTTTGCAGCAATATATAACTGTCCAAAAACCTATACGGCTCACTCATGTCATTCACAACGTTTAACTTTGGTATAATGTCATAGATGTCCTGATTGAGTTTTTGTACAACCTTTTGCAAATGTTCCTCGAATGTAAACTTATAGTTTTCCTGTTGCAAAGCGTTTACATTGCATATATCGAGTATTTCATGGAGCCAGGTAATGGTTGTAACTGTAAGATCAAAATGATATTTAGACATTTCGATAAAACCCACCAAGTTGGTGCAAATTTTCATGCAACCCTCTATGCGATCGCGCATTTCAAAGATTTTCTTCATTTTCACATGAATCATGTATTCAGCACTATCCAAGAGCTCTTCGGTAGTCTTTGGTATTGCAAGGGCTCTATGACTTATATACTCAAATTCTTGACAAATATCTTGCATGGTTCTGATATGCTGTTGCACAATTTGTTGCGTTATTAGAGCAATTTGACTTTCGGCAATCTGACGCAATCTTCTTATTGCCGGATCATTGTTGATGACAACCATTTCGAAAAAATCTTTTTTGGGCTCACTACGAAGATCATCGATTATATCAATATAGGTATAAATCTTGGCAATATAAACATCAAATTCACGTGGATCGCTTAGGAAATCATCAAGATCATCACGCATCTCTTGGCTATACAGGAAAAAGTACTTTTTCTGATAATGTTCAATGTATTCACGTATTGGCTCATATGTGCGTCGAAGTGTAGCACGTAGTTCTTCTAGGTATTCATCTAAAAATTTCTGATTCAATTCCACTTTGAGATTTTCATGTGTATATATGGCGAAACACGGATCTATTTGAGACTGTATCGCCTCCATCTTTACGGCTACTGCAGCCATTTCATTGGCAATCATTACAAACATTTCAACAATGGTATCAATGCTAGGGTTTGTATCAATGCCGTCCCCAAGTTCACTACACTCGAGAGTTAATTTTAACATGGGTATGCGGCGTGGATCACCACACACTTTAAGCAGATGGTTTAGTGAGCGTTGCTTTAGATTATTTATTTGTCGATTAATTAGTCCCTCAATCGCAAGTAATGTTCTGGGCCAGAGAGGCCCCGGTAGAGCGCGTTTTCGAAATTGGTTTCTAATAATACCTACAATTTTCGGATACCAAACCCAACGTATGTATGTGTCAGTTTCTTCCAATGTTGTTAAGGCATATTTTTCAAAGGCTTTGATGGATTGAGCTACACGTCCACCCAGACCAATTTCTATGTATACAGAAAACCCCAAAGTCTGGGCAATGTTCATAAATGTAACCATTACATCGGGGAAGTCGATCTCAGATAAGTTCAAAACAACACGCAAAGGAATACGAACAATCAACAATCTACGACTTATTTTCCGTCTATTTTCCAAAAACTTAGGGTGGAGTTCCGTCTTTCCGGGTAATTTAAAATGAAAATCCTTGGTTGGCACTTGAAAATCCTTGGGATCTTCATGCTCAAATTCAGGATGTATTAATATGTTCCTCATGCTGAAAATCTTCATTAATTTGTCGTACTCTATATTGACATCCTTCATATATGCCTGAACCATTTCCGGATACTTGCGCTGTAGTCTTTCGGGAGCGAAGCCCAATATTTTCTCTGCGGTACTGCGTTGCATTTTTGGCACAACAATTTTTCGAACTTCTCGCCGTAAATTGTCCACATAGTGAGACTCGGGTAGCAATCGTGTTTCTGGACTTTTACTGAGACGCCTGCGACAGATTTTCACCTTTTCAGAAGCGGCCTTCTGTTTGAGTAAATTAAAGTGGCGTCTTTCGTGGATGTCAGTAATTCGAAATTTCAATAGTGGATTTTTCGTATATTCCTCATTATCGTATTTCTTTAAATCCGATGAAGGTTTGTACATGCTTGCAAGTTTTTTGGTGAACATGATTTTTGGCGTATGCTTATTTTTTTAATAGAGATATTTATATGGATATTTTCGATTCCTCAGAAAATTTTTCTCAAATATTTGACGAATAAAAAATATGATGTACGATTATGTATTATATTGTCACATTTGTAAACAGGCAATTGATTTCTCCTTTTTCTGAGTGAAAATATATTTTGATTACCAAAATAAACAAAGGTTCACAGGTAGGTTGTCAGGTGAAACGGCAGGGTGTTTCAACTTGTCTGAAGAAAGAAAGTTTTCAGTGATGCGAAGCAGAATTTTCTGAATAAATTCAATATAATAAAACTGTGAATTCCTTCATTTGCGAATTTCCTTAAATGAATAATGTTTAGAATCTATCTGATTTGTGATCATTCATTTGATCTTGAGGGATAATTAATATACACTGAAGGTATTTTGTTGACCTAATAATTAAGAAAAGCAAAATAAAAATTTAATAATATATTTTTAAGAAGTAGTTTTTTAGAACTACTCCGCATATTGGGTTTGGGAGTGAATTCATTTTTTTTTTTCGTATGTTACTTCGAATTTTTCGGTTTGGATTAACCCTGTTGAGGCACTGAGACATACCTATTAATTTTATTGTAAAATAATTTTATTGGTTTATGGCACTGGGATGTTACAGAGATAAGTTTTTAAGAATTACCAGACTTATTGTAAAAAATTTACTCTGAGATTTTCAGAGTAGCTGATATAAAAAAAAAGAGTAAATGACCTAAAATTTATTATCCATTTTTGCCTAATGATTACTGTCGCGATCTTACATCCACATAGCGACCCCAAAAACTTAAAGATTACCTATGACTTTCAAAACTCATCTAGTAGAAAAAATTCCACGCTAAAGGGCAAAGCATTAAGTATCCACAAGAAACATCATATTACAAAGTTAACAAAAATTTATGTAATTCACATAGAAAAATGCATGTCGTCAGGTATTCTCAAAAAATATATTTAAGCAGTCCATGTTTGGTAACACAATCTTATATATTGTGTTCGTGTTATGTGTGGGAAAACCTATTAAATTGAACTTAAAAAATTTGGTTATTAATTTTATTTATTTTACAAAATATAACAATTAAAAATTAAAGGTTTTTCATAAATACATATTTGAGAGAAATATATTTGTTTTTTTTTTTTTTTTTGTTAGAAAATAAATTGCATAATATACCTACGCATAAGAATATTTTATAATTATAAATGTACATTTTACAATGATAATATCAATTTTTATTAATAATAAACTTTTAACATTCGATACGGTTTTGATTTTTATTATAATCAATAACAAAACACATCCAAAAATCCAGACACAACAGCAGAAAAATTTTTATTATAAACAGTTTATAAAAAATATGTTGACATAGTTACAGAATTTCATAAGAAAACAAAAATAATACCATCTTTTATATTTTATGCTTTATTACAATAATACAGAGCAATGTTTAAGTCAATATGATTGCGATTTTAAGATTAGTACTATTTACTTATTGAATATTATTTAATTTTATTATTCATACTATGTTTCAAAATGCAAGACATAATCTTTAAGTGGACCAGGTAAATTAAGACGATTTATATTCTGTGCCAATTTTCTATTAACTGCTTCGTAAATGGCAATGCGTGCCAACTGCTTTAAGCTACGTGGTTTACGATACAGCGACGAAATCAACAATATTAACTGTTCTGTCTTTTTGCTTGGCACTTGCGCCACATAGAAGTTGTGCAAAGATTTGAGGCAATTGTAGAGTGGATCATGTTGCATTGTCAAGAAAAACAAATGTATGATACGCGTGAATGTTAGTTCAGGATCGTTGAGTATAAATTCTTTTTTAGTTATTAAAAATACGTAATAAAAGAGAATATATCTTGAATTTGTGCGAAACGAGTTGCGAAATGAATTTTCACCGAGAGCAGCTTGCCGCGAGCAGGCTGTACCATCGACGTTGACGGTGACGCTGCCGACACTATTGCTATCTTCTGGTGAGCCATTGTTGCCGCTATGGCATAATCCTTCACCGTAGTTGGCAATTTCATTAGAAAAAATTGTGCTCCCAGGTGTCGATTTGTTACTAAGCACAATATTGGGATCGGCTCCATATTGAATGAGAGCCAAGGTTAACTCGTGAATGCATTGCATATCCGGGCAGGTTCGCACATTTTGGACCATGTCCATGACAGCCTGTAGAATATGCTGATATGTTTGAATGCAGTCCAGTCCGTGCTGCAGCAGCAGTAGCAAAATGTTTTTGATGAAGTCAAAATTGGTGCGTTTTTGTGTGTCACAATTAAGCGTAAAGTTTTCACTAACTGTAAATACGAGCACATGTAGCGGCGTTAAATTAGCACGATATGAGCAATTTGGATTTGCGCCATGTTGTAAAAGAATTCGTATGCAGTTCAAATAACATACCTAAAACCAATTATCATACATTAAATTGATGAACATGAACATAAAGATTAGTATAGGCACCTTCATGGAGTGCGTAAAATGATGCAATTGATCTTTATTTATAAGAGGAACCAAACACACCATTATGGGCACAGAACCATCTCGGCCAACAATATTTGGATCACCTGTATAATCAGAATCGGTGGATAATTTTGTTATATCTTTTATTATATAAAAACGTCAGAACAAACCGTCTTCTTTGATTAACATATTCAACAACTCAAAGCACACTTCCCAATCCCGCACGTGACGGAAGACACACGCCAGGGCACTGTTTCCAGCTTGGTTAATTGAACTTTTGGCACCATTTTGCAGCAAGAAACGTACTAAATGTAAGACATCCCATTTACTCCATTTGTCGTAGCCGTATCTAAAAAATATTATTAAAATTGTTTAATTATTAAGGTGAATATTTTTTAGTTTTGGAATTATCTAATTGGAAAATTTACTAAATTTTTCGGTGATATTTTTAGAGGCTTTTTTTGTGCAGACGTCGCTTAATAGTAAAACGCTTATTGTTAAAAATAAATATAAGTCAGAAGAGATAATATAAGAACTAGAGAATATATTGGAATATTTTTTATCTATTTTAACCACTGTTGGAAAACATTTTAATTTTTAAGCTACGATTTGTTTTTATTTCGAAAGAATTTAGTATGTAAAATCATAACGAAAAGTAAATTATTTAACTTTTAGCAGTATATTAATATGTAACATTGGCAAGTGTGGACATATTGCATTTAGAACAATATTTTTATTTTAACTTTAGAATTTTTAAATGGTTTTGGGGAGTTTTAACAATTGATTTGAAAAAACTAGTATATGCGTTTCGAGAAAGAATAAAGACTTGCTCAGTGCTCTATCAAGTTCCATTCGTATACTTTCAGGCAAAGGTTGATAAAGCGGAAGCTTCATAATAACGAGACTTGAACTTGGAGATTCACATAACACATGATTTTTTTTAAAATTTTAAGTTCTCAAATTTTAAGTTCTTATTTGGACTTTTTTAAAAAAGTCAAAGATATTTTAGAATAAAATCATGCACACATTTAAGCCGCTTGGATTGTACGCCATACTTAATTGAAATTTGTAAAAACAAAAGTTGTGGAACATTTTTTGGGGAGGGGGAATTTTGGTGTGTGAGAAAATATTTATTTTTTTTTCGATTCTTCACATGCATGAATATGATTTTTTAAAGTTTCGATATCGATATTTTAATTATGTATTTGTGGGTGGATTATTATAGTGGAATATATTAAATAGCAACTAATAAATTGATTGCTCTCGAATATTTCGAGTATTTATTGATTCAACCACTGTGGGACGCAATAAAGTATTCAATTTTTTATGAAAAATATATTCAAATTTTCTTATTTCGTACCTTGCTTCCTCCAAAGCATACCGTACAATCAATGCATGCAATGGTGTATTTCCGAGCGAATCAGGCTCATTGATCATTTCCTTACAGCCACGTTCTAGTAAGATGCGTAACGTGCTTAAGGTATCTTCGGCCGATTTGCGTGCAGCAAAAATAACTACAGGGTATAATTTTATACTTATACATTAGCTAAAAAGTTTAATTTAATTTAAAATTACGTTGTACTCACCTACATGCAGCAGGGTCATTTGTTGTGTACAAGTGCGCACAGTTGTAACTGCACCATGTTGTATGAGAAGCTCCAAGAAGCGGCCATCGTGTAGCACAGCCTGATGTATTGGATAATATTCGTCTTTGATCAGATTGATTTCTTCCGAACGTGTGATTACCAATTGTTGTACACAATTCCAGGCTCCGCGTTCGCAAGCCAAATGTAAAAGGGGTTTTTTTACGCGGAACGGTATCTATATATTTCATACACAAACATGTAAAGTAACAGTCAATGGCCAGGAGTTGAGTAAACAATACCAACCCAGGGGTCCTCCATCTTTTGTGCAAGTATGTTCAAAACACTGATCTGATCGCCGTCTATAGCGTAGCAAATAGCATTTTGGAGTTTTGTATTGGATCGATCACAGACACCAACATCATCGTAGTTGCCATGATACTTTCCACTTTCCTCGCAGTTATGCGAATGTGTGCCAGGAAAGCACATGCGTGAATCTGTATCGATGCGTGCACCATGCTTCAGTAGCAATTCTACGCACTCTTCGTAACCTTTGAGGCAGGCAATATGCAGTGGCAGTGAGCATGGGCTGCGATTAACATCAGGTCGGTGTCGATGCAGCAGCCATTTGGTAAGGTCTATATGGTTCAACCCAACACTACGTTGCAGTATATTAAATCCACAATCGTCATGAATTATCAAAATATTTTCATTCTGTTAGCACACAAAATATAATGAGTATTTTTCCACTCCACACGAAGACAAAGAAATTACCTTTGGAATTTGCAGCAACAGGCTTTCCAACGTTTGAATTGAAATTTTAGGATTCGCACGCAATATCTCGAAAATTGTCTGTATCTTTTCCTCAGTTGCTTTTGAGACTTTATGGCCGTCACGATGTGATAGAAGTGCTGACCCAGAACGGAAAACCTGACTCA
Source organism: Pherbina coryleti (assembly GCA_943735915.1). NCBI lineage: Eukaryota > Metazoa > Arthropoda > Insecta > Diptera > Sciomyzidae > Pherbina > Pherbina coryleti. The sequence continues at coordinate 115,594,948 of OX030952.1, forward strand.
CAGAGCCTCCCATGCTGTTTTAAGACTGCTGCATTACTGCAAAATTTCAAAAAATAGGCACTATCCAGCACTGAGGTGCTTAAATCTCATTCCTTTTAACGGGCAAAAATCAATAGGATACAAATCCGAAGAATGTTGATTGTTGCAGGAGAGCAGCTCCAGATTCGATATTCAGTTAATGTGCACCTTGATTACTAATTCAGCTCTTTGTTTCGTCGGTTAAACTTGCAAAAATTAAAAAAATAAACTAAAACCATTTTTTAATGTCTGTTTTAAACACTTTCAATACACACCAACCGAAGTTATCAATATTTTTCTCAGCTGGTAATGAATACTACTTCTATTAATCAATTTAGGATTTAATCTTGGGTGTGTGTTCAGTTAGAATTAATAATACAAACATGTACCATGGTGCTGCCACATATTTAAAATATCAATTACCAGAAAAATGAGATAGGAAACTTCGTTTCTGTTGTATATTCTTTTGATTTTGACATAAAAAATTTCTTCTTCTTACATATTTTATGCACTCACCTTTTGTGTATGTGAGCTTACCTCATAACTGTCAAAAATAGATACTACACCCAAAAAAGTCTTGCATATTTAAAAAGAAAAATTGTTTTAAGCTGAACAAGAATCTTGTTAATAATAAAAGCCCATACAGATATTTTGTCAATAAAGAAATTTAAGTATTGTCAATCTTGGCTATGGAGGTTTTTGAAAATCGACAAAAATATTTTTAATAGAAAAAAATCTAATTTAAAATAAAAACACTTATTCTATGGACAACTGCTGACCGGAAAAACCCAATTCAAACAACAACTATAAGATGCTTCATGTCACTTAACATGTTCACATATGAACAATGAGATACGAAAATTTGTAAGCTATACGCAACATTTTTGATGCTAATGTCGTAAAAACCTTTTCGAAAACTTGTTTTATTTGTCAAAATAAAAACAAAAATATGATTTGATTTAAAAAATTTTGTCAATTTAAGAATTCATTCAGCAGGAGATCAAAGCATTTTCAAACAACATATCTTCGAATTAACGGGCCTTTTTCGATTTCCCGTACTCCTGCCAGAAAAACCTGTAAAGAGTGTTTCGAATATTGCTCAGTAAGCCTTTTGTCGATAAAAATTGCTACCAAAAGAATAGCTGCTGTTTTATCATGTTAGATGCTTCTGCCGTTTTAGCATATCGACAGATCTTCAATAGAAATCAGGAGTACGTCATCTGACTCATTTGGAAAAAGGGTAATTTCTGAGAATATATGCCTGCTGACCTTATTCGTTTCAATCATAGTTACTCACTTTCATGGCAACTTCCTCAATTGTTTTGACTGAAGAAGCCATCTTCACATTAGCTTTTCCTTCCTTCAGTTTCTTTAATTTTTGCTGACTTGAATAAATGCATCTCTTTGCTTCGAAGAGGCAGCTCAGGTCCTCTCAGAACATAGAGAGTTCCTAGTTTTTGTCTTTGCAACTACTACTTAAAGTTGCCACACTTTTCTAGATGAGACATAGGAACTCACAGAGGCTACCTGGACTCCCGAAACGCAGGTCTGCTCTACCATGAGGCTGTACCATGTGTTTGTTACTACCCCGTGTTTCTTGGGGTAGTAAATTCCCAACAGAACTAGTTTCTTGAGTGTTGGTTGACTTACCATCTGATCACATCTCGTAACTGATCGAGTCGCTTCGGATGAGTCCTAGTCCAGAGAACCATTCACATGATGAGATCTGTGTTTTGAACCTTAACATTGATTACCCAAGCCGCGGTCTCAATGATAAGAGAAACAGCTGAGGATGTGCAGAGTTATACTGATTTGAACTAATCTTGAAGGTTATTCTTAAGAAAAATTCATGGAGCTGCCTTTTTTCCCGAAAGCTGGCTTACAGCGGAGCTTTTATCCAAGGATAGCCCTAGGATTTTGGCGAACTACAGGAGAGAATTTTTATTTTTAATTTGAATTTGTTAAGATAAAGAGCATTAATTGGCGACCAGCTGAAATTAACGCCTATGCTAGATTGCTACCTGAGCGCTTTTTAATAAAGAATACAACCAATTTATGTTTACAAAAAGTACGAAAGTTCTTAAAAGTTCGTTCATGTCAATTTCATATACGAAGAATACGATTTACGATATACGTAGACAAACAAAATGACATGAATCACCTTTATATCTTTGTATTAGAAACACTATTGATACTTGTATATGAATGAAAATGTTTGCTGGTGGTTTTATTATTAGCTGGCGAAAGTGAGATTTTTACCAGTGCTCAAATTCATCCAGAGGGGTGAATTCATCGAGAATCCATCGAGAGGGGTGAGCTTTTCAAGAAATTTTACTAACACATTTATAACATTCGCATAAGTATTGACTTTATTTCGAGATAGAGCTATCTATTTTTTGCCGTAGTTAAAGTGAGCTATTGTTTGAAATTAAATCATAGAAATACCGGCACAGAGTCTACAAATAATTCAGCTTTATTATAAAAATCAGCGTTCTATGAGGAATGTGTTTCGTGCCCTTAGGGCAACTTAGACCCCACATTCTCGGCTTACCGAACATGCACAAATTTGACACTCAATTTTCATTATTGGGTAATACACAGCCAAACAGACCAAAATTAGCACGTAGTGTAGAAAAATAATGGTTGTTGCTGAGAGTATACACATTTCAAAATCAGAGGAAAAAGAGAAAAAGAATTGAGATGCTTTTCGGACTAAAATTATAAAAGAGGCTTCACATCAAACAAAAACGTGTGTACAAGAAAATCAAAAAGTAATTTTAAATCAATTTCACAATTATACAATGAAACTTTTTTGAACAAAGCAAATTTTCGGTTCCTCTCCTGCGCTTGTTTAATGTGGTACATCAACAATCAAGAGATGAACTAATTCTTATATATATTAAATATTTTTAGCTTCCAATGTCTAAATTTTTATTCATTTTAGCTGTTAAGAAAATTAACAAATTTTCTCATTTTAAAATTTGTAATTTTTACTTAAAATATCTCTTTCATTGGTCAAGAATGAAAGTAAGAATGAGGAAGGCTCATTTTACCATTGCTTCTCAAATATTAAATTTTACAACAAAGCTGTTAGTGTCACAAACGTCAAACGACAAAAGTAACAACAATTATAAAAACTAAAAATCACCAGTTGGCTTTGACGTCTAGCTCACTTTTTTCTCCAACATGAGCCTATCTTGTTATTCTACCCAGGTTCCAATAAGTATGATTGTCGGGTCATAAGCAATTATATTTGAACTCATTTTAATTTTGTGGGAGAAGACTCAAATATCTAGATAACCTATATGATTGAATCATGGATATATATAGCCTTAGAGCCCGAACAAACTCTTGGAGAAATCCGCTGAGAACACGTCCAGAAAAGGAGTGGTTGTAGGATCAGCGTTGCTTTTCGTTGAATAAATGGTACAAATGCAACACACACACACACACAAAGCAAAATGTCAGCTTATCCCAGCTAGCATTTGGAAGATTGTATAACGAGCGCGATCATTTCGCGATTCTTTTTTTAATCGTCCAGACGATTGTTAAAGTAGCACTTTATTTTGCTCTTCCAAATGATGCTATTGCGAGTGGTTGTGACGATTTTTGGACGAGTGAATCGTCGTTCACGCATCTTGGCGAGCATTTAAAGAGTGCTAGTTGCCAAAACTCGCATAAGACTCTTGAGAATGGTATTTATGTGACTCATTTTGATGATTGACTGACGAAGGTTTTTCTTTTTTTGTTACTCTACAATCGTCGTTTAATCGTTTTGACGACCATTGATTTTTCATCAACTTAGTCGTTAAGTAGTGATTACGTGCCAAGGCTAGTTTCGAGAGATGGCTTGGAACAAATAATAAGCCCAGCATCTAGGAATTTAGTATTCCGAGAATTATAACAAGTAAGTACTTTTTATTTCATGCTCTTACATTTTCAAAATTTGCTTTTCTTTTTTAAATTTTTGTCAATTAAAATTTAAAACTGACGATGCAAGAATTAACAAAATGCTGCAACAACATTTTGTTCATCTGGTAACCGGCTCAGGAAAGGTGATCGGACCAAGAAGGATGATGGAACAAAGAAGGGAATTTGGCTCCTAAATAATTTGTTTTTATGTATATATATTTTTTTTCTAATCAAACTGATTTTTTTTTTAAATAATTGAATTAATTTTATTTTAAATAAAAAAAAATAAACAATACAGAACAATCCTTTTTATTTGTAGCATTTAGGATCAACTAAAGATTGTCTTGGCGATAGTTTGAAGACTCTTCAGAGATTCTTTTTGGCGCATCGTAGACGACTCATTTAGGCGATTGATTGAAGGATCGTTTGAAGTAGGTATAAAAGCGCCTTACACGATTCTTTTCTGCGCATCGTAGCCGACTCAAATGGAAGAGTCGCTGGCTTGACACTGTTTCTGCCGTTGTACTGAACTTGCGCGATCGGAATACGACATCGTCGACGAGTTTTTTAATCCCCCGGTCCTATCGCGGAAGAGTCGTCTACGATTGAAAATGCTAGCTGGGATGGAATGCAACACACACACACACACACACAAAACAAAACAAAACGCAAGCTCATGGTAAAAACTAAGAAAATAGCACGAACACAGCCAATTCTTAGCTAAAATATGGCAGCACCTACGTCACTCAAAGAGAGATACGCCAGCCGTTGGATAAAAAATAGAATTTATTCTATTCTGGCGTTTTCCGTCGCGGATTTCTACGGCCATTTAATTTTTGGCGGCTGCATAGATTTTCATGTATTTTGTTGCACAGCGCACCCGACAACCGACAGCCGCTTTGGTTCTGTTCGGGCTCTTAAGCTAACATCATTGTGAATTGTTGTGAAAAAAATTTGGTAGCACTTATTAGTGTCAATTCTATTGACAATTGTCTTTGCTACCGAACGAAATATTTGTTTGCTTACTTTTTCTATACTTTGATATTTAAATTTAACAATAAAGCAGCAGAATGGCATCTGGTTTGGAGGCTTACATTAATCACACGGTATCCATAATAACAGCTGATGGCAGAAATTTTATCGGCACACTTAAAGGTTTCGACCAGACGGTGAACATAATTTTGGACGAATCGCACGAGCGAGTTTTTTCTACCAGTGCCGGCATTGAACAAATCGTACTTGGTTTGCACATTATACGCGGTGATAACATCGCAGTCATTGGGCAAATTGATGAAGCTATCGACGCTCGCCTGGATTTCAGTAATATACGTGGTGAACCACTTGGACCTGTTGTACACTAAATCACTTGTGAAATGAAAATAAAATATACAATTTAAGAAATTCTTTTATTCTGATAAACTAAACGAAACTTTACGGCATTCCAGAGTGTCCAGATTGACGACTGCTACACATTGTGTTCTTGCAAAGGACGGCACACAAACTATTCGTGTATGCTGGCCAGCAGAGCCAACGTGCAGATCAGTCTGGAACTCATCACTGTTACCAACGAAATAAATATGTGGACAATGCTGCATTATAAAGGGATCACTGTCCACATATGGATAGCAGCCCAGAGTATCTGGAGAAGTAGGTGCAATGTGACTCCAAATAAGTGTAGAGCGCAATGCTTCTATTGGATCCGAAATTAGCGTGGTGCGTAAAATATCTTTTACATTCTGTCCAGAGCAACCAACAATCAAGATATCGTCTATTTCACAGGCGTGTGGATTGGTAACGCAGCTAAACGATGAGTTTGTAGTCGCCTTTGGAAACATGCATTGATGAAACGGCTGTTGCGGGAGCATAAAATTAGCAGGGTCGAATTCCCCCGGCATAACATCCACGGGAATTGTGGAAGACCAGTTCGCAAACCAATGATCTAGCTCACACACCGCTTCTAAAGTGTTGCTTGGTTCAGTACTGTTACGTGTTTGCAATGGGGCAACCTTTAACTCGTTTGACGAACGTACTGAATTTCCAGCCACAATGAGACGCACTAGCTGCTTGGTTCTCTTGTCATTAGAGATCAAATTTCCACTCAGCCAATGCTGGAATAGATTCAGCGCATCTACGAAATTATGAGACTCTGTTTGATCAAGGCCGGAAATGAGAACTAAGTGACGCTGTTTCATAGATTCAACATTCGAATTTAAAGACTTTTGCGGGCCGCTTTCGTAATAGATAAGATCCTCAACTTCAAATCGTCCATCTTCTTCTATAGTGCCCAGAACGGCACAGACAACACCCGTAGCCATGTTGCGATCATCAACCTTACCATATAGACGCACGCGCTGTAGTTCATCTTCTAATATGAGCTTGTCTTGTGGTTCAGCATAATGTTGGCGCTGAGGTTGTGGCGCTAACTGATTCTCCTCCGAAATTTCGCGCAATATACTTGGCTTATAGGCCTGATGTTTGAATATAGTACCTATAATAATGCAAGCTTCCTTGGACTCTTCACGTAGCTCGCACAATTTCAAAATTGGATATTTATCGCCCCATTTCTGCTGAGCCTTGATGGTAAGAAGCTTAGTCATTTCGGCCAAGCGGAAGGCGTAAATATGCGAAAATTGTTTTTGGTAATCACATGATTTTACCAGAAATTTATTGGACAAATTGATGTAAGGCGTTTCAAGGCGCCAACAAGGGTTTTCCGGCATATTAATTAAATTTACTTTAAAGATGCCTACAAGCCGTAAAAAAATTATTAACCGCAATATTTATAAATTCACAATTAGATTGACAATGTAATGACAACTACAATGTTGCACGAAAAGGTACTTTTGTAAATTTTTAGTACGTTTTCATTTAAGTACGAAGAATCAATTTTTTCATGGTACTATTTTATTTCCTCGCCTATATCTAGTGTAGTATTTTTTGATATGTCAAGAGCCTTTAAATTTACTTTCATTGCTGTTAGCGTTAACAAGTCTGCATACGAACAGAACCAGAGACTGCTTAAAACGGGAAGTTAATTCACTGCATTTGCATATGCGTCCGTCTACTCGCTGAACGCAATGTAATAGAAATATGTGAAAGCTTACAGATGAAAGTTCATTTACTGCATTTGCATATGCGTCCGTTTACTCGCTACGAAAGCAAAGTCAAAAATATTTCAACTTTTCTTGCGTAATTTGCGTTTTTTGACAGCTCGTTACTTATAACGAACAGAGAGAAGAAATAAAAGAAACGAGTCAGAAACTCATTACTTTTAGGGGTGGCTCTTCTAAATAAATCTTTAAAAATTAAAAATGTCTATAATTTTTTCATTGTTAATTTCTCAAAAGAACTTTTATATACTCAGGATTTAAGATTTTTTAATAATAAATGAAGCCATTTTAAGTATTTTTGTGAAAATACGATAAAAAATTCCCCATTAAGAACATAGCAAATATTTTACAAGTTTGTAGCCCTGCTTAGTCTGAACGTAAAACGCAATCATTGAACTCTGCCATAATTTTCTGGCGTAAATTGTGCCAGCGAGTAGACGGACGCATATGCATATGCAGTGAATGAACTTCCCGCTTAATGAATATTTTTCAATGTGGAAAGTTTGAGGAAAGCGAATCATGAAAAAATATTCGGGCCTGTCGTAGAATCCAATAGCTGTCTGAATTGGTTTGAAAAACGACAAATGATTAACTTTGGTGTCATTAATTTCGACATTATTGGTTTTATGTTCGAATCGGAATTAATAACGTTTTAAGGTGTCACGAAACCAATATTATCGATTTTTTTATCGGATTAAACCAAGCATCTAACCTATGACAGATTGTATTTACGTGAGTTTTTTCTTACTGGTTCCGTTTCCGTTGAAATGTAAATAAATTGTTACAGCCTTATTCATAAACACATTTTAGAGGCGGCGTAACTTTAAACAGGCCAGAGATAAAGAGATTAAAAACTTCGGCAAAAAAGAGATAAGGCCTAACCAAAATAGACGAGTCGCTACGTAACGAGTGAAGACAAAAATGTTCGCTTAAATGCAATTCAATGTTGTTACCCAAAATAAGCAAACGTAAACTCAACGAACTGAACGACACGGTGTGACAAGACGGTGTGTTTCGTAAAGCATTAACCAAAATAGACGAAACGAGACGATTGCAACATGCCGAACGTTTGCATTCGTTACGTCTGTTTTGACATTTAAGCCAAAATGAAACGAGTACCTCCAATCGTCTGAAAATAGAAGAAGACTACTCTGCACAGCTGTTGTTTACAAGTTGAGACGCTAAAAGTTCGATTCTTACGGAACAAACCGTCTCGTCACACCGTTTCGTTCAGTTCGTTGAGTTTACGTTTGTTAATTTTGAGTAACAACATTGAATTGCATTTAAGCGAACATTTTTGTCTTCACTCGTTACGTAGCGACTCGTCTATTTTGGTTAGGCCTTATGCACTGAACACATTGACGACGGCAACGACATTACGACATCTGTCAAATTTTCTTACATGTATTTCTTATGGAGAGAATTTGGTTTAATGTCGCAATGTCGTGTCGTCGATTTAGAACTATTCCTAATTTGACAGCTTGTCGTCGCTGTCGTCGTCAATGTGTTCAGTACATTAAGAACCGAACTTTAAGCGTCTCAACTCGTCAACAACAGCTGTGCAGAGTAGTCTTCTTCTTTTTTCAGACGATTGGAGGTACTCGTTTCATTTTGGGTTAAATGTCAAAACAGACGTAACGAATGCGAACGTTCGGCAAGTTGCAATCGTCTCGTTTCGTCTATTTTGGTTAGGGCTATAGCCGTATGCTAAAATGCAGTCAATACTAATGCAAATATTATAAATGTGTTAGTAAAATTTCATGACAAACTCACCCCTCGGGATGGATTCTCGACGAATTCACCCCTCAGGATGGACATGAGCGCTGGTGAATACCTCACTTTCGACAGCTAAGCCACCAGTGTACACATAGGGAAAAACTAACTTACAATTTTTATTCAAACAAATTCATGCATTTAAAAATTAGACCAAAGTTTTTAAAACAAAGATATAGTTGTTCTTGAAAGAAATTGATTTATGTTTTTCTGCTAACAACAGCACTTGTGAATAGAACAAGTGCTTTTATTTTAAATTCAATTTTTTTCTATCAAAAATATTTTTGTGTATTATCAAAGTAACTCCATAAATTAAATTGACAAAACTGACATTTCTATATTAACAAAAGTTCTTTATCGACTATTATTAACAACATCGGACATGTAGTACGAAAATCAAATGACTTTGATTTTTCTGCCGGTCCATCCGACATGTAGTGTTGTTTGAACGCATGTTCATCGGACTCGTTGCATTTTTCATTATGCAAAAATCGTCGAGGAGTGAACACCTACGCAAAGAAAAAAAAAATAAATGTATTTGAATAAATTAGCTTTTAGTTTCGCCACTCCTTAACCCAAATCATCTTTTTTTCCTTTTTTTTCGTTTTTTCATCTCCTCCTCTTCCTTCAATAATTAGAGCAGCAACAAATTGTTTTGCCATTGTAATGATGTGTTCGCTTTGAGCACTGCAAAATAATGATGTCTATCCAACATGTAGTATGTTTGAACGCTCGTCAAGAAAATGCCGTTATTTTGCAGAACTACATGTTCGATAGACATGTAGTATTGTCTGAAACCCACTATTATCTCTGTTGTTTACTAATCGATTTTTTTATATATATCCATCTCTGTGTAAGAATATTTTGACATTTTTAAATCAGCTGTGTGTTTTTGGTTAGATTTTTGGATAACTAAGAAAACTGCAACATAGTTATTTCGATATAAATAAAAGAAAAATGTTACGAAGTTTAACAAAAATATCCGTAACAAATTTAGCACAGCGCTCATGTCCATGGACGAGACAACAGCAATTAAATGCAACAACTGCAACAACAACAGACATTGCGAAGGAAAAATGGGATTTGTACGCTGGTGTGCTAGTTGAACGTCTGCCAGTCGTTTCGAAATCGCTCAACGCATTAGAACGTAAATTCCAAGAGCAACTTTGGCAAGTTGAGTTCGAAAAGAGTTTAAAATCTAATCATGAATTGCAACATGAACATGAACTGCGCCAAGCAGAGCTCATCAAGTCTGGCAAAGTAGAGATTGATCTTGATGAAGCATCTTCAAAACAAACTGCACAGGATTTAAATGATGCTTACAAAGACGAACTTCAAAAGTTTCAAGTTGCATCACGCACAACCATCGATGATGAAGCAAATAATATTGCTTCAAAAAATCGCAAACTTGAGGACACGCTGTATTTGCTGATCGAGCACAAGTTAGGCAACAAAAAGCATCTATTGCTACCACAAGGTCCTCGTTTGGATGGTGAAACAATGCGTCAGGCTGCAGAACGTGTGCTACGTGAACGCTGCGGTGATAACATACATGTACAATTTTACGGCAACGCTCCTTGTGGATTTTACAAGTACAAATATCCAGTAAGCTTGCGTAACGAGACTGCAGCAATAGGCGCAAAAGTATTTTTTTATCGGGCATCTCTGAAAAAAGGCAATGTTGATGAAAAAATAACAAAGAATTTCCAATGGTTAGAAAAGGGCGACCTTGGGGAGAAACTACAGAATACAGCTTATACTGAAAGTGTTACAAAGTTTTTGTTATAAATTATGAAAATCGTACAACATGGTTAAGCAATAAATCACATACATACTACAGACCAATTTTTTCTTATATTTTTTTCTTATTACTGAATATTTTAGTATTCAAGACATCGTTTCATATGCTGGATTACAGGGTTTTCTTTAACATTAAACTTGGAGACATTAAACTTGGAGGATAAATTTTTAGAATAATATAAACACTTTTTTTCATGATTTTACGATTTGGCAGCAACTTCTTTTTTAAAAGTATATTTTATACGCTAATATGACTGTATTTTATGTAATCAAAGTATTGCATAGTAATGTAAAAATGCTCAAAATGTAAATACATTCACAATGTACGTTTTTGCTATCGCAAAGCTTCTTTTTGGATAAGGACCATTTCTATGTGAATTCAAGAATCAAGTTGACCATAATATTTGTTTTTAATTTTTTTCTCCCGAATTTGCCAAAAATGTTAGACTCGAGAAGGGATTTTAGAAATACATTTAAAAACTAATATATAAAAAACAACAAGATATCTTGTTGACTATTATGTCTTTAAATTATGTTTTTAAATTGTTGTACGCTAAAAGAACTTTATTGATCTTACTGTACTAATTAAAAGTCCAATAAATACAAAATACAAAAAAATATCTTTGGGTTACTTGGAGATGCAGTTTATTCACTACCATTTTTGAACGCAAGATAAAATTTACAAAAATACCTTCCACGTGGACCAAATTTCATGTTTATGCTAGTTCTTGTTCGATGTGATGTAAGTTGATGGATCCGACTGAAAAAAACTTTCATTCATTATGAATTAAACCGAAACTTGGCAAAAACATAAATTTTATAAAAAAGCTGAATCAAGTTTTACTGAGCTAAAATCGATTTTAACGTATATAGAGCTAAAAAGTATATTTTGGTCCTCATAAAAAAAAATAAATAACTGGCCATTTCAGCCCTTGAAAGGACTTTGACCTAGCTTCTTATGATCAATTGTGTTGTGCGTGTAATTAAGTTTGTACATAATTGACCGAGAACCGGACCTACATGCTTAACGCAGACTCCGAACGGCGATGAACGGAATGTTCTCGTTCTCAAGAAGCTTTACATGGCATTGTGATTACTCTCTGAGGTTTGCCATTGTCTGCAGAGAGGTGGCGGCCGTACAGAAAAATTATTTTAATTCAAATAATTTTCTGTCGCTGCTGGGGTTCGAACCTGGGTCTCCAGGTTCTTTGACATAGCGGCCACGCACTTTAACCAACTACGCCACGGACGCCACTGCGTCCACCACATTTTGGTCCTCATGCGTCATTAAAATCAGTTGTTTTTATTTTTAAGCCTTAAGGTATTTCCTTTTAAGCCCCTTTTTTTTTAATTTCACTCACCTATTAGGTTATTAGGACTTTTTTTCTCCCGTTGAATAAAATACACTTTGATTATAATTTATTTGACATGCATCATCAAAATTTTTCATTATAATTATTTTGAAATATATATATAATCATATTTTCATATATAATTTACTAATAAGTAGATAGGTGTAAATATAATATTTTAAATTTATAACTTCGAATTTATTTGAATTCTTGTTATTCCTGTTTAAAAGAATATTTGCATTTGAATTAAGAAATAAGCAAAATTTGTTTCAAAGTATTAAATATTTCTTTTGTTATAAATATTGAATAAAAGCCTGGCTATAAGTAATAAATTAATGGATAAGCCTATGTATGCATCTCTTGGCGTAGCAGCTGCGTGAATTATATATTTTCAGGATTTGTTAAGAAAGAAAACATTTTTAATGGCAATTGATCGATCATATTATTGGTATGTATTTTGAAAGCGAATTTGATTCACAAACAGTTAATTTACATATGTTTTTTATTTATTTTTATTTTTGTATATGTAGATCAAAGGTATATTTTTTAACGTTTCTATAGGATTTATTATTCAAATAAGTTCGTTATATGTAAACACTTGTACGAGATTTTTTCAATTTTAAATTGAGTTCTTTCAACAAATACATCTATGTATGTTATAAATTTTGCCTACCTTTTTTTTTTTGTTCTCTTAACAATCACTGTCAGTCATTGTCGCAAAACATTTAAATATGCATTTAGAGAGTTTTACTGTTGACAGCAAATATTTTGTTTAGTTGGACTAACATTTAGTTATTTGATTATTTTTCGATTTAATATACTTTTATGTTGAACAAGTAAGAAAGGCTACAAGTACAAGAATTTAATTTGTAATAAAAATAAATGCGCATTATAAATGTCAGCGAAGTCTGCTTAAATTGCAGCAATGAATGTTGTCTTGCATAATGTGTTTTCTCTGTTGATGTGTTGTGTTTTGTTTTATTTGTATTTTTTGTTTTGTGTTTGTGTGAGTGTAATGTACACTCTGCCGTGTATATAATATTGCGTATTTTTCTTTTTTCTTATTAATAAACTTGTTATAAAAATTAAAATGTTCTCAAGTTAATCTAAGATCCACTGCTGTGGGCTGCCTTTAGATTAACATACATCATTTTGTAATATAATAATATATAGTCACTTAAATCTAGTATTTAATATTATTTCAAAATAAAAGCGAATTTAATAATCAAATGAAGACGACAGATTGAATTCTTAGAAAATTAAAGAACACTGGTTTACGGAAACGACTTAGGTGATAATTGTTTAGTTCTGGAAAAGTGTTCGCGTGAACTCAATATAGTCGAGTGCATCCTTGATGGATTGTCCGGAACGTGGTTCAGCATATGGTTTCATACGTTGTACACAATAATCGGCCATATCCTTGGTAAGGTTCTAAGGAAGATAAAAATGGTTTTAGAAAAATCTAAATTCAATCTACTTTAATTAGGCAAGAATGTTTGAGAAGAAAAACCACCAGAACAAGCAAAAGTTTGAGGAAGTGATTTTATATCTTTTATAAAACATGCGTTACTTTTGATTCACTAGAAATACTTACACAATAGAGTTCTTCCTTTGTAACGTAGGGACGATCGGAGGCAGTGATTGCGCGGAAGGCATTTTCGATCTCTTCGTAGGATTGCACATTTTCGGTTTCTTTTGATATCATGAATGCAATATATTCCTGCAATGAGACGTATCCATCGCGATTAGGATCGACAACATCAAGAATTGCTTCGAATTCGGGATCAGGTTGACCCTCTTCCACCATTGGCAAATCATAGCCAAGTGCACGCAGACACGATTTGAATTCCTGGTGATTTAGTTTACCGCTCTTGTCCTTGTCGAAATGTTTGAACATCATTGAGAATTCTTTGAGTGAATCTTCGGATACTCCCGAATGGTTGCGTGCTTGAATTTGTTGTTCCAAATTGTGCTGCATACGCATGGATAGTTGGTCAAGTTGATCCCATTGCTGTGCCAAGCCCACTGTTGAGTGTTCCGTGTAACGATTGTCCAAAATCAGATGTTCTTCAAGCAATGCGCCCAATTCTTCAATTTTTTTAAGATCTACACGACGTGCTCGCACTTCAGTAGCTTTGACGCGAAGGGCTTCTAGTTGCTGTTCCAAAGAACCAGATCCTTCCATCATGGATGTTCTAAAGTTAGCAGAACACAGTATTGTCAGTATTAAATGCGGTCCCAAAGAGAAGCTTATTATTTTGTTAGTGTTAAGAGTGTAGTTAGAGGAGAAAACTATAGCGTAAAGACGCTGACTAATTGTTGTTGGCTTAAGCTTATATATTTACAAAGAGCGGTTTTTAGAGAGCGGGTGTTTTCAGCAGATATATAAGAAATGAAATGTTAACATAGAAAGTAGAAAAATTTTATTAAATCGATGGAATAGAAAAAGCTACTACGTTGATATAGGTGCGCAGCGGTTATAATTTGTATATAAAAATCGAACTTTTGTAAAATTTTCTTTTTCTTTTCTATCTAAGTAACAAATGTAAAACTAAAAATAAAAAATTTAATTTAAAAATTGTTATTAGATTCCGTTCCAAAAAAGGTCTGAGCCCGAATTACTGCATTCTAACGAGCGAGCAATCGAATCGTATATTATTCTTTCCGATTTTATTTTATTACAGCGTGTGAATCCAAATTTGTCCCAATTGTAGCTAAAACATTGACATTTTTCAAATAAAAACATTTCTTCTTATACGTATAGAGATAAACAAATAAATATTACAGTTGTTTAAACTAGTTGGAATAGAAAAATTATAAAGTTTGACCAACTTTTCTCGTTCACAAGAAACGTACGATAACTTTCATATATTTACGAAAGCCTTCGTGACTATGTGCTCAAAACGAACAAAATTTACCCGATCATAAATGCTGTAATTCGAACCCCAGGTCAGTGTTTAAATGAAAAGCCAGTTAAATCATTTTTGCCAAATTGCAAACAAAGCCAACTGTAAGGAATATAAATAATCTTAGCGACTAAAGGTCGTATTCTAAGATATGTATGATAAAACTAAGAAAATTTCAATAATGTTAATCGCAGAATCGCTATTCTTCCTTAGTAGCGTTAGGCATTGTTCTTTAAGATTTTGAGACATCCTGTATATCAGCAGAAGTTTTAGTTAAAGCATTTTTTTTATTTAAATATATATCACTTATATTGTTAATAGCTTATGCTGTGCCGACAATTTAAGTTTTTTTTAAGAAAAAAAAAACCATTTATTAACGTCCATTAAAACTGATAACGTTCGAAATATTACCCTTGACCGTTATAACCGAGCATATGATATCTAAATAAAAAGGAGGTTTTATACATAAATTCATTTGTTCGGAAGTATTTTTTTAATTATTTTGAATGCTATTATTGAACTGGACTTACCTTGTTTCCGTTAGCCATTGATGGAAGAGATTTGCATGTTTGGCGAATTCCTTTCGCAACTTGTCGTTTTCTTCTTGTCGTTTTGCCTCCTTTGCCAACTCTCCATCACGCTCTTCTATAATTTTTTGCAGATTGCGCCAAGTCTCTTCAAGAGCTTCCATGGTGAACCAAGTGTATGGATTCGGTCCAACATTAAAGCTCTTGATCTTCTGGTCAAGTGCAGCCAGTGCCTTAAAGTCAGCTTCAGCTGATGAGAGTGACGCTTGGAATTGGGCATGAGCATCGCGTAGAGCGCGTATTTCTTCGATCGAATTGCAACGAACAGGATCGGTAAGATCCTCTTCGGCATTCTCGAACCAAGAATTAAAGGCTGAAGCTTTCTTGGCGAATGTCAAGTAAAGTTCTTCGATTTGACGGAATTGGTCTTGCATAGCCAGAAGACGTTGCTTGCGTGTTTCGGAGGCATCGCGCAATTTCTGCCAGCGCGAGATAACATCTTCATGACGTTTTAATATTGCTGGTGATTGGGCGTGATTGGCGTTGATAAGCTGATCCTTTAGCGCAGTTATATTATGTATACCTTCCTGTTCGAATGCATTGAGACCTAGTTGGTGAAAAATAAATAATATTTTAATTCAAGTCATGTAGTGGAAACCGTATTCAATAATAGTTTAATAATATAATGAACTCACCAGCATCAAATGTCTCTTGCTTGGTCAGCAGAGTTTGGACGGTCGACAGATCACGTCCGTATTCATCAGAACGCACATAGTTCTCTTTATCGGCTATCCAGCTCTCCACCACATCGGCCTTCCACATGAACTGCAAGTACGCTGAGTTATCAAGCAATGCGCCCTTGCGACGTGCAGCCAAGGCGTTCAAGTTATCAAGTTTGTTGCGCAATTGCTGACAACGTTGACCAATCGAATCGCCATGATGATTTTTAGCCTCAACCAACTCAGTGCCTTGCTCACAAATTAAAGAGCAGCGATCTTTGTGTGCAGCAAAGTCTGTTTCAAATGCATCATGTTTCTTCAATAGACCTTGTACTGCTGCCATCGAGTCGCCATAGTCATCGACAGAGAGCAACTGTTGTTTTTCAGTGATCCAAGCTTCTTCCTCTTCTACCTGTGCTAAGAACTGCTGGTAGATAAGTGATTCATCCAGTTTTTGACCACGTGTGGCAGCCAAATTCTTCAGTTCCGCCCAAGCTTGATTGAGAGCTTTAAGGCGTTGCTCAATCTCTGGCACACCCAAGTTAGAAACATCCATTAGTTTTTCGCCGGCTTCCTGCACTGCTTGTATGGCTGGCTCATGTGAAGCTAACTCAGCTTCCAGACGCTTATGTTTCTTTTTCAAATTTTGTACACCCGTCAAATCACGGCCGTAATCATCAGAGCCAACCAAAAGCTTCTTTTCTTTAATCCAACTCTCTTCGTCGGCAATATCGCGGAAGAACTGATGCAAAGTCAGCGCTTCATTCAAACGCGCCTGCCGATGTGCAGCCAAATTACAAATACGCTCGTAACGTTCGTTGATACTTTGACGCTTCTCCTGGATGCCAGCGCTATCAAATTGACCGCTGTCAACCAAGGAATCGGCCTGGTTGTTCATGTCTTTAATGCGATCTTCATGCGCAACAATATCCGCTTCAACCAACTGATGTTTCTTCATAAGGTTTTGAACCGAAGCCAAATCCTTGCCAGAATCTTCAGTGGTCAGCAAACTCTCGACCTCGCCCAACCAGAAGTCCAAATCCTTGACGGCAGCAATATAAGTACGCTGCTTATTGGCTTCCTTCAGTTTCAATGACTTCTCAGTAGTCTTGTGTGTCAAGTATTCCCATTGGTCAGCAATTTGAGTGAGACGTTTTTGTACAGCGTCCTCGGAACCACTGCACTGCTGCTTGTCAATCAGGTTTTCGCCCATGGCCAGGACGCTTTGTATGCGATCAGCGTTGGCAGCTAATTCGGCTTCGAAAGCTTGATGCTTTTGATGCTTAGACTGAATATTAGCGGGGTCTTTATAGCTTTCCTCAGTGGCCAGCTGGAGCTTCTCTGCGATCCAGTTTTCAATTTCATCAGCATCACGAGAAAATTGCTGCAGTGTTTGTTCATCACCTAAACGGGAGCGCTTCTCGATAAGACCTTCCTTCAAATGACGCCAGCGCTCTAATACCTGCTTACGTTTATCGTCTATCAAGTTGGTAGCATAGTGATTCTGATTGATCAAAGTATCAGCGAGCACTTGCAATGCGGCGATCTTTTCTTCATGCCCATTGATAGCTTTATCGAAATCTTCGTGTTTCTTAATCAAAGCCTCGACATTGTCACCCTTGTCATCGCCATCAACATCGTCATTTGCATTAAGGAAAGCTTCACGTGCTGACATCCAGTTCTCAGCCTGTTCGCAATCGCGCATATATAACTGTAAATCCAGGTTTTGCTCCAACTGCAGGCGACGTTCAGTCCATGCTTTTTCTAGCTCCTCGCGAGTTTTTGCCAAATCCTCAATTTTTTCCTTGATGTCTGGTGATGCATAATGATTGGCCTGCAGCAGTTCATTGCCAAATTGCTCAAAAGCCGCAAAGGTACCAGCGCGGGCATCTATCTCGGTGCGATGTTCCTAGTTAAAGAAGGATTGAGCAATTAAATACAAAACGATTTAAAATAACTAAGCAATAAGAAACGGTATTAAATGTGAAACACGTAAACAAAAAGTTAGTTAAACATTTAAAGATTATTTAAAGAAAAATCTCCAAAGAAGACACAACTAATTAGAACAAAAACATAGCAGAAATGAGAGCAGATATGAGTTACTGTGTTTGAATTAGGTGACCATATTTCTTCATAGAATTCCGATACACAAAAAAGTTATACCTTTATAATCAGCGGACTTAACTGAACATTCATACGTGCACACTCAAGATTTTGGCCAAAGGAAATTTTTGAAAAAGTATTAAGTGTAGGCAAAAGATACTAACTTTGAATGAAAAAATTCTAACATCGGAAATATAAACCTAGAATGATATGTATACCACTGGACAGGTAATTGATGCACCTTTCCAACGATATATCATTCATAAGTGCACACTCAAGATTTTGGCCAAAGGAAATTTTTGAAAAAGTATTGAAGTGTAGGCAAAAGGTACTAACTTTGAATGAAAAAATTCTAACATCGGAAATATAAACCTAGAATGATATGTATACCACTGGACAGGTAATTGATGCCTCTTTCCAACGATATATCACTCATACATGCACACTCAAGATTTTGGCCAAAGGAAATTTTTGGAAAAGTATTGAAGTGTAGGCAAAAGGTACTAACTTTGAATGAAAAAATCCTTATATCAGAAATCTTGCTTTACATTTGCTCATAATCTTCACCTTCACTGATGAAAATTTAAACAAAGTTCGGTGTGAACAGAGATGAGCCGTGAGAATAAAGTAGATAACTTTTGGCAGTTTTGTGTTAACTGCATATTTTCATACGTTAAGGAACTTTTTTCATTGGCTCATAAATTTTTTCAGTAAAACTTCATTATTTCAACCCAACCCAACCTTAGCCTACAAAATGTACCTTATGGATTATTTAAAAAAAAAATTTTTTCCAGGGTTAAATATTTTTTTCAAATAGGAAACATTATTTTTTCTCTTTCTTTGGTGAAATATATTTTGGCAAGTTCAATTTATTTTCCATAATTTCGATAGATTTGATCGAAGTTCCTATCTAATACACGGCACACTGAACGAAATTTCGGTACTATAACGCTAATTTTGATACATGTGGTTATCTTAAGTATGTATGAATGAGTATTGAATGTGTTACCTACAAAAATAAATCATAATCGATCCTTCTATGAAAATTTAAGGGATATGAAAAACTCAAAAAATCTAACCGGTACGAAAACAAAAATAAGGCATTGTAATTTGTAGATATTCTAATATTTTTTATTTTGTACAAATTGTTAATGAAGTAGACCAATTTCTTTGCTAACCTCAAATAGTAAAAATGCTATGCATCGAATTGGTTAATATTAAACCTTTTCGGATTACGTCTAGTAGAGTTGTAGTAAACGAAAGTTTTTATAAGTCACACATATTTAATTGCATTAAACTTCATTTCGTTGAAGTTGTAGTTTTATAAATAGAGTATATGAGATTAACATGATAGGTTCAGGTTTTTATTTAAAGTATTCTATACATTATTCATAAAAAAAACCTATAAAAATAGAGTTGAAAAAGTAAAGTAGTAGTAATAGAAGAAAAAGTAGTAAATGCTTAATCCATTCCACTCTTCTATTTCTTCTTATAAATAGGACACTAACCCAGGTGGACGGAATTAGGAAAATTAAAAAAAACGGTGCTTTAAACTATAATTAAATACAAGAATGTTATATACAGGTCTAATCTAATCAATAAAAGTTGAAAATAAAAAGATTATCTTATTCCATTTGTTTCGGAGACTTTAATCTTAAGTAGTTATGTGTGGACGGAATTCGGTGCAATTTCGTTTAAAAACTATATGATATTCAAACACCTACTTTTAAGAGTATAAAATAATATATTTTGAACGCGGTGTTATCCTTACAAGTCCTTATATTATTTTAATTGTCAAGTCTATTATCGAAGCTCAATGAGAAGATCGCTGCCATTAGTTAAAAAAGATATTTTCAATATTTTAAGGATTATTTTAAAACAAAACTATTTTAAAGCTCAATTTTATTCTTAATGGCGTTTGTAGTAACAGCTTTTGAGCATCTCCTTATACCTCCAAAATATATTTTCAGTTCATTTGGTATATGAAAAAAGTTAAGAGCACTATTTGAAGCAAGCAGTTATTCAATAATATAAATTTTTTATTAACATTTGACATACAATTGCAAAACAGCATTAAACACAAATATTAAAGATTTGGCATTATAAACAGCAGCATGTTTGAAGTATAAAGTGTATTTAAACTAGTGTATTATTAAAAGAATACTAATTAATTACACGTGTAATATTACAGGACAACACTTTATTTTAATTGGGTTTGCATTAAAGTTTTTTGTGCTATTAGAAAACAGCCTAGATTGCATACATAAGTTTTGGATTTGATGAAACTACCTCTGTAGGCTTAGAACCAGTGTAGCCACTACTTCCAAAAATGAATTCAATTTCGGCGCGTTGTGCCTAGAATTTGGTGTGATTTTTTCGAACAAAACAATATAGAACAAAAGAAATAAGTGTTTGTAGACATTAGGGAATGTTGTATTTATTGATGATGG
The DNA here is from genome assembly GCA_943735915.1 of Pherbina coryleti. NCBI lineage: Eukaryota > Metazoa > Arthropoda > Insecta > Diptera > Sciomyzidae > Pherbina > Pherbina coryleti. The sequence goes on from OX030952.1 coordinate 115,615,618, forward strand.
TGTTTTCGGTGGTAGATGGTAATAGCAGTTTTCCAAAGATACACGTTAACGCGAACAAACCAACACGTTTACCAAAAAAAGCAACAACGGAACAAAATGTTTATGGTTGTAAATATATGTATATGAGGAATGGAATTTATAAAAACTTGATAGTTTTTTTATATATTAACATTCATGGCATGTGCTAGAAGCTGAAAAACCTTTTTTTATTTATAAAATGAAAAAACGTTCAAAAGTACAGAAGACATTTTAAAATCTAAAGGGGTTGTATTACCCTGCAGTGGAAAATAATTCTGGTAAATTTAATTCTTAATAATCGGATTGTTAAAAAAATAACAACTGTTTGACTAGTTAAAACCCATTCTTAGTCATAAGTTTGGTTATTGTATTCCAACAATTTAAAGAACAATAGTTGTTTTACTAGTTAGAGTTTTTTTTAAAAAAAAAAAAAAGAAAACACAAAACAAATAGTAAATGTGTAGTTTATATCTAAAAGACACACAATCAAGTGGGTTTTGAGTTCTGCAAATAGTAATTTGTTAATGTTATATTTTTCCGTCGATTTTCTGGATATTCTAGTGCAACAGTTGACCTAAACTAAAAGATTTTAACCCTAGCGAAAATCGAGAATTATAATTCTCACTAGGTTTTTGAAAATAGTCCTATAAGTATTCTTATATGAAACTCGTTTCAGCGTAACAGCTTTGAATTATTGCTAAATTTTAATACATTAATTCCCTTCGGACTAGATAAGTTAATACCATGCAAAATATGTTCATCTGAAGAGTTCATCTTATGAGCCTGCATATAGCTGGTTTCAAATTATCCTAGTAAAATGACTTCTTCAAATCATATTGGTATGCAACTGTTCTTGAAAATACTATTTCAAGAACAAGTTAAAAATAGAATATTCGAGTATATTTACTCGTTCGAACTAAGATTGTCATTTCATATGATAACAACACGGTAAAATAACCAATTTGTGTAATGTTTAAAGGACTTAAGCTAAACAAGTGATGGTACTTTTTGAGCTAGTAAACAAATTTCTAATTTAACTAGTTGACTTCACTGCAGGGTATTTAAACAAGATTCAATCTCTTTTGATTTAAAAATAGATGGTTTTTTCAAGCATTGGACTTTAACTTGGATTTTATAAAGTCTTTCGTAACAAAACATAAAAGGGAAGGCATACCTGATGACGCTCTATAAGTGCTTCTGCACCTGTGACATCATTTGCCAACTCATCGGAGGTAACAAGACTCATCATGGAGTTGATCCACGCCAATAGATCGCGATAATCACTTAAGAAACGTTGCAAATCGTACGAGTCTAAAAGCTTCTCTTTACGTAGCGTAGATTTTGTAATAATTTGATCCCACATTTCATTGATTTCCTTTTGCTTGGCATACGTTTGCTCAGCAGTGTCTGGATGCGATTGCATAAGTCGATTTGCTGTCTCGTCCAACTGACGAATCTTATCACGTAGCGCAGCCAAATCACGCTCAACACCTTCGTGCTTACGTTGCAAAGTCTGTACACTGCGCAGATCCTTGCCTAGATCATCATTATTGAGAGCATTTTCTTTTTCAGCAATCCAGTCCTTAGTTTCATCGATGTCACGATGGAAGCGTTGCACTTCATGAGCTGAGCCCAGCTGACTTGCCTTTTCAGCAGTTAGTTGCTGAAGATTGTTCCACTTATCATTCAAGTCCTGCATTTGCGTCTGTATTTTGAGCGCAGCTTCAGTTTGTCCCAGCGATGTAAGTTGTACTGCAATTTCATTCATATTGGCCAAGCGAACTTCGTTTGCTTTCAGGTCATCGTTAAAGTCGTCGAATTTCTTTTGTAAAACCTCAACTTCCTCAAGATCTTCACCAACTACATCTGCGATTTGGGCATGATTTTCCTTGTCCTTAATCCAGTGTGCTAAATCAGCGGCTTCGCGCACCAGCACGTAAGCCTTCACAGTTTCATTAAGTTTGTTCTGACGTTCACGTGCCAGCGCCAAGAGGTTGTCATATTGTGAATTTATTTGGTTTTGCCGCTTGGCAATAGAATGATTATCGACGAGGTTTTGTTGACTGGCGCTTAGACCTGCTTCAATTTTCTTAATATAAGCAGCCGGCACAAAGCCTTGACGGTCATTCACTTCAACCTTCCACCAATCCTTGTTGTTTGAATTAAGCAGAGTGAGAACATCACCCTTCTTCATGGATACTTCACGTGGCGACTTCTCGGTGTAGTCATAGAGCGCGACAACACATTCCTTGCCAGTAATGTCTACAACTGGTGTCTCTTGTTGACGGCAGTTCTTGGCCTGTTCCTGTAAGCCTTGAATGGTGTTACCAAAAGCCTCCAAATCGGAAACGAGTGCTTCATGCTTCTTTAACAAGGCTTCGGAAGAATCTTCATCCTTACCATAGTCATTACCGGTGGCAATAGGCTCTTTTTCGCGCATCCAAGACTCAGCTTCATTTGCATCGGCAAAGTATTGGTGAGCTTGCAACGAATCGTCCAAATCCTGCTTGCGTTGATTTGACTTGTCTTTGATGGCATTCCACTGTTCTTGCAAGGCATCGAGGCGCTGACGAATATCTTCGCTAGCAAAAGGCTGATCCTTCAGCATATTTTCGCCAGAGCCAATGACATTAAGTAGACGTGCCTCGTGATTATTGATTTCGGCCAAAACAGCTTGATGTTTCTTGATCAGGTTTTGAACACCAATAAGGTCGCGTCCGCGATTCGTGGATGCTGCAATGGGCTCTTTTTCACGTATCCATGCGGCTTCATCTTCTAGGTCCCTAAATAGTTGCTGCACTTGCAAGGAATCAAGTAGATGTTGTTTGCGCTCATGCATGGGAGCAGCCAATGCTGCATAGCGGCTCGATAGATTAGCTTCTTTGTTGCGTATGTTGTCCGCGTCAAAGTGACCGGACTCAATGAACTTGTTGGCTGCTACTTTAATGCTTTCGATGCGATCCTGATGTGCCATGACATCGGCTTCCAATAGAGCATGTTTTTTCTGCAAATTTTGCACAGAAGTCAAGTCCTTGCCATGATCCTCAGACAACAGTTGTCCCTCAATTTCGCTCAACCAGAGCTCAATATCCTCAATTGTGCGATTGAATTGTTGTTGTTGACAAGCCTCATTTAACTTTGTACCTTTCTTGTCAGATGCCTGCACAAGTGTTTCCCACAGCACCACAATTTCTTGCATGCGCGTATTGATCTGATCGGCGGCATAGTGTTGTTTTTCAATAAGCTCTGTGCCAACAGTGGTGATGTCCTCAATGCGTGACTTGTTAGCATTAAGCTCATGTTCAAAGTTCTGATGCTTCTGCATTTTTCCGTTCAAATTGGTAGGATCCAAGTAACTATCATCAGTGGCAAACTTGAGCTTTTCGCTGATCCATCCTTTTGTCTCATCGCAGTCACGTTCGAATTGTTGATAACGATTTGAGTCGTCTAGCAATTGTCTGCGTTTGGCTGATTTCTCTTGCAGAGCAGCACGACGCGCCAGTAACATTTGTCGGCGCTGCGCAACATCGTCAGCTGCATAATGCTGGCCATCGATCAGTTTAGTTGCAAAGATGTCAAGAGCCTTAATTTTTTCCTCTTGTGCAGCCAAACTCTTTTCGAAATCCTCGTGCTTCTTAATTAATGCCTCTACGGAATCAAGCGAATCGCCAAGATCTTCATTGGCTAGAAAAGCTTCCTGCTTTGCCATCCAAGTATCAGCTTGCTCTGTGTCACGATAGAAAAGCTGCAAGTCCATGCATTGCTCATAAAGAATACGACGGTCCTCCCATAGGGAAAGTAATGAACTTTTATCATTTTCTAGTGCTGCTAGTTTTTCTTGAATCTCGGCAGCAGCATAGTGTTCGCGTTCTAACAACTTCTGGCCCGATTCTGTTGTTAACTTGAAGCTATCTTCGCGCGCATCGATTTCGCCTTTATGCTCCTGGTGACGCTCTAACAGAGCTTCAGCACCCGCAACATCTTTAGCTAGCTCGTCGGCAGAGATAATGGCCTTCATACCATTGATCCACGATACTAAGTCGCGGAAGTCTGCCAAGAATCGATGCAAAAAATATGATTCATCCAATTTTTGTTTACGTTCGCGAGCTTTGGCAGTCAAGCTCTGCCAGTAGTTTGCGATTTCGGCCTGTTTGTCGCGTATCTGTTCACTATGATCGGCGTGAATAGAACACAAACGTTGCGCCTCAGCACCTAGAGTAGAAACTTTATCCTCAAGTGCGGCCAAATCACGTTCGACACCTTCATGTTTGCGCTGCAGAGCTTGAACGCTTGCCAAATCGCGTCCATAGTCATCAGAGGAGAGCACGACATCCTTTTCAGCAATCCAGGCGACTGTCTCATCGGCATCACGATTGAAACGTTGTATTTCATGGGCACCAAAAAGTTTCTCCTGACGTACAATAGCCAACTGTTTTAGTCTCTGCCAAGCCTCATTTAGCTCTTCCTTCCGTTTACTTATGGTATCGCGTTCTGGGTGACCATCCTGCACTAATTTGTCAGCCAACTGATTGACTTCAGTTACGCGATATTCCTGCGATGCCATATCCTTTTGAAATTCATCAAATTTGCGTTGCAGCACCTCAACATGTTCCAAATCTTGACCGAATTCATCGGCGGTAACAAAAGCTTCCTTGTCCTTAATCCAGAACATAACCTCCTCGCATTGACGCAAAAACTGCACCAGCACTAGAGCCTGTTGTAATTTCTGGCCCTTCTCTGCAAGTCGACTTAGCAGTAACTCCCACAAACGATGTAGCTCATCCAAGCGGCGCTGTATAGTTTCTGAAGCAAAATGCTGTTGATTGATCATTTCCTGACCCGTGTTATCCAGCGAAACGATAGCATTGCTGTGTGCGGAGACCTCGGCCTCAAAAGCTTGATGTTTTTGTATTTTCGCTTGTAGATTTGTGGGATCGCGGTAGCTTTCCTCGCTGGCCGCTTGTAGCTTCTCGTGAATCCAAGATTCCAACTCATCAGCATCGCGCTTGAAATATTGAAAACGTCGCGAATCTTCTAGCTTCTCACGTTTCTGACGAGTTTCAATTTTGAATTCATTGTAACGCGAGAGAACCTGCTCACGGCGTTCCTGTATATCTTCGACAGTTTCTAGGATTTTCACCTCTTTCGGTGTGAAGTTCTCCATGGTTGGTTGGTCGTTCGTTGTTCTTTTGTAAAGTGAATTTTCTAGAAAAAATCCAAATCGTTAAATCGTCGAATATTGAAATTTAACACTTTCATTTATTTTACCTTTTTTCCCTCTAGCGGCTTGGCTTTAATACTGTGTTAATTGAATGTAGCTGCCGTGTGCCTTATTCCTGCACAACAACCTACAAATAAATGAAGAGAATACTTTTGATTAGTCACCCCAATTGTAAATGAGTTAAGATAGCAAGCAGAACAAAAAAAAAAACAAAACATGATTGCATAACAGAGAGGCGCAAACGTTGGAATTTGACGCTTCCACTTGTGTTCGTACGTTTAACTACCTCAGCAACCACACTTCCCTGACCGTAGCAAATAATTTTAAATTTCTGAGATTCATTAATTTGTTGCATGGGTATAGGTTGGTATATTTTAAAGTGTGTGAGTTGTGAGTTCTGTTGATTGAATTGATAACCCAATTTTATTGATTAACTAACTTAAACCCGGTATGAATTTATTTGTAATCAACTTATTTCGCCATGCATTGAACAGCAATTTACAACTCTGCTGCTACAGAGATTTTTTCGAAATATAAATATTTTTAGTTCCTTAATAAAAAAAATATTTTTTTTGTAACAAACATAAATCTCGATTTAAAATATTTAATTAAAGAAAAACTAGACAATTTTGTCGCATGTTGACAGCGCGCTGACGTAAGCCAATATATTCACAATTTATTTATTTCTTATCTTTTTAGTGTTTAAAGTGTTATCTTATCAAATACATAACATGCAAGCGTTAAAATAATCTGAGCATTAGACACAACTTTATCTCGAAGTTTTTTTTCTTCTATTTTTCTTCAGCTATTTTTTTCAAATCTAAAGAAAGGTGATGCATATTTTTACTGAGTAGATTATTGATTAAAGTCAAGTCATATCTTAAAACTTTTTTCTGACGGTATTTTCTTTTTTTAATACTAGGCGAAATTAACCTGGCAGCAAACCTTATCTTTTGGAAATAGAAAAGGATTTAAATTGAGTAATGTTAAGTTTTTGGTTCTTTAGATGTCCGCACTATGAGAAACACATTGAGTGTTTCCTGTGTTAATTTCATTTAGCTTGGGTTAAACACAGTTTTTTTTCTTCTACTTCGAAGCAGTCAGGAAAAACAGATCAAGTTTTATGATGATTCTGCCGTCTACTTCTGTTGTTGCTTTTACGTAATTGGCCATTGCAGCCTTTGAAAGGACTTTGGGAGAGTTACAAAATTATGTTGTGCGTGTTATTAAATGATTGTACGCAAATTATCGTGCATTGTGGAACTGCTAGTTTTTATGCCGACTCAGAACGGCTAAGGTGCATGTTCGCAAGAAGCTTTAAATAACATTGTTTACTCTCTGATGTTTCCCATTGGCAGCCGAGAGGTGACGGCCGATCAAAAAAAATTTAAATTAAAAAAATGTTTTCTATCAGGTGGGATTCGAACCACAAACCTTGTAGTTCGTTAAATTGGCATAAAGCTCTTTACGCACGTTAAAGCGTAATTTTACGCTTTAACTTATGACTGTCACGAAAAATAACTAATAAAATAACAAAAAATATAATTGAAAAAATGTTGACCTATCTTTTTATGCGATTTATATATACTTTAGGATCCGTTCACTGAACTCTTGCACTCCCCTTGTCTACACTTAAGGCTCAGTCCGAACATTTTCAACACCATTTGTAAAAAAAATTCGCTTTTGCAGAACAATGTAAACAACAAAAATTATTTTTACTGCGCTTTTCCTAATGAATTAAAAATTTCGCATGTTTTTATAGAAGCATTAGAAGAAAAATTTTATTTTATAATAACGGCAACCCATCGCAATTGAAGCACCCAGTGCAATAACCAGATAACTCCACTTTTTGCAAAATATGTTTTTTAATGCAGAACTATATAAAAAAAATCTGCTTCGTTCTGTGTAATAAAAATATATCTACGTTGACTCTAATGTAAAGATATTAAATTTTGGACTTGTCTTTGGCTTTGAAACGGAGCAAGAACAGGACAACTCTTGAAGTTTTCATAGGCAGAATAAGAGTAATTGAGCTTTTCGAGCACACTAGAACTAAAACTAGAGGGTGCGAATTATTTCGTTTCAATCTTCCCCTCAACCCAAAAAATACGAGAAACTGGTTACTTTGGCAAAAAGTATGTGCCACCGTCGGATATGCACTTATATAAGAATTTAGTTTTCCAGCAGTATGTCCAAGAAGCTGAAAATTCGATCTATGAAGATGAAAATGAAGCCTTTATAATTTTCCCTAAAAACTGCAAAAACAAGACAAGTCAAAAAATCAAATTATTTTGTTTTTTTTTTACTAAAACAATACGTTGAAATTTTTTAATATTGTAGAATGTGTCTTTAAGTTTGCTTTCTGAAATAAATTTATAATTTGCAAATATTTAGTTTTTCTTTTTTGAAGGTAGTTTTTAAGTTTTTCAACCTTTAAAAAGTGGAGTTATCTGGGTATTGCAATGGTTATTGCACTTCAATTGGTTTTCCCTCTCAATTAAAGTGCTGACTTGTGATAATGTGATATAAACAAATAAACAAAAAAAAAAAATCCTATATAATTATACCCCTACGTTTAAAAAACGTAAACGGGGTATATTAATTTTGTCACTCCGTTTGTAACGCCCATAAGGAGGCGTGGTAGGTATAGAAAAGTAAATATATTCTTGATCAGCATCACCACCCGAGTCGATTTAGCCATGTCCGTCTGTCTGTCCGTCTGTCGTCACGATTACAGCCGTAATTTTCAAGCTATCATCACGAAACTCGATATTTAAGCTTTTATTTAAAAAATAAAGATCAAGTTCGAAAATGAGCCAAATCGGATAATAACCACGCCTACCTCCCATACAAAGTGACTTTATCAAAACGGTAAAATCTCTTAGAATTCCACAAAAAATTAATCTATGAAATTTAAATTTTGCGTATGAGCGTTGATATATAATATACACTCTGCGTATGAAATTCAACCAAATCGGGTAAAAACCACGCCTACCTCCCATACAAAGTGACTTTACCAAAAATGTAAAATTTCTTAAAATTCTCCAAAACTTAATATATGGACTTGAAATTTTGCATATAAACTTTGATATAGTGAAAACCACACCCACCTCCCATACAAAGTGACTTTATCAAAAATCAAAAGAGAATATTTTCTCTTAAAACTATGACGAAAATGTTTTTACAAATAAACATTTTTCTGACTGATTAAGATTTTGAATATACTTTGGTTCGGACGTAGGGGTATTTTAGCTTCGACCCAGTCGAAGATCATTTCTTACTAGTTTTTCTTATATATTTAGCATATTAGAACATTTTTTTAAAACATTAAAATAACTGTGAACCTATTCTGATGATTGGGACACTATTTCGATAAAACACCCAAAAAAATTTGTAAAAAATGAGTTAAAACCATAGCTGTTTAGTGCTTCTGACAGCACCGTTTATTATAGTTAAAAAATAAAATCATGTATTTTATGACTTAAATCTAACAATTCAAATGAAAGGAACATTATGGCATTAAATAAATAATGATGAAAATAAATAAATAATTTTAAAAATTGTCAACATCTCTTGCAAAATCAGCCAGAACTTCCATGAATAAGTTTGATTTGAAATCTTCAACTGCAGCATTCAAAGAAACTTCGCCATCTTCTCCTCCTTGGCAGGCTATAGTTTCATTTGCCACTGCTTGCAATAAATTCGACATTTCATTGAGAACACTTGCATCCCAATCCTGTTTTAGAATGGGCACAAATAGATTGTTAACGAAATTCACGGTTATCACATTGGATTGTATCATAGCAACTAAAACTTCTTTCAATTTAGTGAAGCAAATCGTATTTATGCCCATAGATGCTATAAATGTGCTTGTTACAAAACCATTAAAAACGCTTGGAATGCTTTTAGTGTCCAGCCCCTCAACCTCGATCTCAACATCTACATCATCCTTTTTCACCACAGAATCCTTGCGCTGCTTACGCTTTTCAACGGTATTTTGTTGCATTTCTTCGGTTGACCAAAGTGACTGCAGCGCTTTTATCAGTTTTGTGGTCACAATCATGGGATGTCTGGAAATGAGGTTCTGAAGTAATTGTACTATTCCAACCTCAACTACACGATAAAGTGCTGTGGGCAACTTGTTCTCGAAAGCCAACGGAAGTTGATGCAAAAAAGCTTCAATGCCAGCGGAACCGTTCGGAACAAGTTCTGGACGCGATGAAGTACAGTGTAGCCAATACTGCAGCTCATCCAGTAGATTCGATACACTAGGTTCACTCTTGACAATAATTAGCTCTGATGAGGAAACTGTTGGCAGCACCTGTGGCTTTTTCTTATTTACTTTGCAAATTTTTTGTGTCAAATCCTCAAAATTGGCGCAGTAAAAGCTCGTTGTAACTATATTAGAACAGCGCCAGTCGTAGACTTTACTCTCAACTTTACGACGAATTAAGTGAAGATATGTCTGTTTAACTATTGGTTCGGTGGTAGGTTCCTTTGGTAAAAGAGCGTCCAAGGCAAGCTCAATGCGTTGCTTAATTATTTTTGGTACACTCTCATCCCATTGCTTAAGTGCAGACAGACGCGCTTCCTGATAAATAAAGTTTACCTCTTCAAATACTTCCTCATATTTCTGCGAAATAATTTCATTGACTAACTCATCTGCAGTGCTTTTGGAAGGCAGCAGTATTTTAAATTGTGCATCCTTAACAGTCGACTTATAAATACGCTCAATAATGAACTCTATAAGACGACGCATTGTGGTGTTTTGAGAGTGTAGAAAAGCTTCAATTAATGTATTTTCAGCCTGCTTAGGATTTGCTTGACTATCAGCAGCATTATTGTCGACATTTAGTAGAGCCGAATTCCTCTCATGATGGTTGGGTGATTGGTTTAGCTCAGTTATTCGCGTGGTTATATGTCGATATCTGCCCGAGCGCGAGACATACTTAACTGCAGCATACTGAGCGGGCATAATGGATACGCGGAATTCAGCCAAAAACGGACAGGCAACATTTAAAATTGATTCAAGCATTGGACTAACTTGCAATTGCTTTGAGTTGCTAGACTGTGAAGAGAAGAGCCACTCGATTTCTTTGCTCTTGACTTGCTTGGATTGTTGAAAGCTGATTCTAAAGTTGTAATACAGATCAACGAGAATAGGTTTCGTTTCAAATAACCAGCCCAAGCAACAACGTATTATAAAAACTGTACTTGGCAGCAATGCTGAGTTATTCAAATCTATATGCATGTAAAGGTAAAACATCAATTGTGTAACTGCTGTATAGCTGTTTAATTGTAGCGTAACATTGTCCAGCATGGCCAAATATTGTACTATCCAAGGCAGAGAAATTAGCAATTTTCGCTGCCTGATAGCTGCTTTTAGCAGTAGCTCAATGTTGAAATTAGGCTGAACTAAGCTTCGCAGCTCAATTTGTTTTTTATCCAAACTAGTCAACTGTTCCGAGCTTGTGCCGTTTTGGGCGTAGTTGAAGGGTAGTACATTGATGTAACCTAAGAATTTGGCTAAAACTTGTAGGGAAGACAAAACCTGCGGCCGCACAATATATTCGTTGTGGTGATTGTTGTCATGCTGATCTTCATCGTCGTCTTCTTTAAGCATATTTATTAGCTCTAGAGTTGAGTCATTTAGTGAGACAAGCTTAGCATAAATAGCCAACTTAAGCTGTTCTAAAAATGCAATCGAGCGCGTTTCATATATAAAGTCACGAAAAAAAGTTTGGCTATTGGGAAACTGATAGTCCACACTAAAGTTACTAGGTGCCACAAGACGTTGAGCAAGTTTGCTGAATTTTTGCAGATCAATATCGACACCGATTTCCTCAGGCGATGTAGCATAATTGGCTGATATCAGTAGTTGGGATACAAATAATTCTGCAAAATGTGCCATATTGACAGGATGCTCTGATAAGCGAAAAATTTCTCTTATTTTTGGTGTTATTTCCTGTTGGAAATTCCATAGTGGCTGCAAATGGTTCGATTCCCAGTATTTTAGCGCTTTGTAAAAGACATCGCGTTGCGACTTGAAGGCAGCAAATTCGCTGTTCGATGAGAAATTTTGACGCGAGTCCTTATCTTCTTGATAGTAGACATTGTTGAAGGATTTGTCAATAGAAGGTATCATCATGAATTCATTGTCCCTTTTATACTGCTGCCAATCGATTTGTTTGCTTTCGTAAATGCGTGTTAAGAATAGCTTTAAATCGTTTGATAGACGCTGTTCATTATAGAGCACAACATTTAAACTCTTGAGATCTAGCAAGGCAAGCATTGTTCGTTGACTGTTCAGGACACATGATGCGAAATATACACAATTCACAGCTTGACGCAAAAATTGTAATCCATCTATTGAGTTTTCAGTATGCAAGGCTAATTGCTGCACTTCAGCTATCAAAGCATTAGTATCGCGCTTCTCTTCGGTTGTCTCAACACCATTGGCATTAAGAATATTTATTAAGAAAGATATTTCATTGAGCACATTTGTTGTAAAATTCATATCTAAGAGTGTGGAATATATCGCAGCAATTCTTTCGATAACTTTACATTGTATTTCATTCTGCGGCTTAGGCGGAGTAGACAATGTTAATAGTGGTGTATCATCACTACCTTCCGCTGCAGCAGTGACATCAATTAATTTACTTTCTCCCAACATTGATGTTTCCAACTCTTTGCTGATCTCGTCCGCCTTGAACTTTAACGACATTCTTGCTTCCAATATTGAGCATTGGTTTTTATCATCTATTTCCGTGCTGGATAATTTTAATATGTTGTTTTCATTGCTAAATGAGGATTTATTTGCAAACGGTGTGCTGCAGTTAGCAGCAGTACGGTTGCTGATCTTAGTGGGTACGACACGTTTTTTTGGTTTTCCTCCACTAGTTGTTACAGTCTTTTTATTGCTTCTATTGTTGTTGCTGCTGTTATTAGTTGTGTTGGCTACTAAAAAATCGCCTAAACATAGAGAAGAAGAGGCTCCAATTCCGGCCGAGCTGAAACGTGTCTTTCTTTCAGTGCTGTTGGGCGTAGTGTAGCCATTATTATTAAAACTGTTACCGGACCGACGACTTTGACTTTGACTAGAACTGTTCAAGGAGTTTGGTGCACGTCTTACAGGTGTCGATGCATTACTATTCAATGAATAGCTGAAACTTTGTTCAAAGTTTTCAATTTGACGTATTCCGCTGAGTTCTGCATGAGTCAAAGAGTCATCTAATAGTGTGCAACCGTCTATGGCGTCTGGTGTGGCGGCATATTTTATTGGTGTTGAGGGTGTTGCTGCATTAATAATATGTTGACTTTTAGAACGTAAAGGCGTTGTACACTTTGGAGTATCTGTTTCCTTGGACTTTAAATATACTTCCGTTTGTTGACGCACGATATTTAAAAAATAAACAGCAAAATCTTCAAGACGGCATGTTTTATTAACGGTGTCAGGCTGCTCGTTGTTAAATTGAAGCATGAACCAGTCTTTGAAATTGCTCGATTTCTCACTGGTTTTTTCATCGTTGCCTATTATCAGTAGTTGTCTTAATTTCTCTTCAACTTCCGTCATATTGCATGCTCGTTGTATTGTTTTTATTTTTTTATCAAACAACTTTTATGCAAGCAATCGTTGTCTGAAATGGTAGAATACAAAGAAAATAGGGAAATTCAAGTTGACAGTAATTGCAGAATGACGTCATCACATTTTAAGTTTTGTACATTAATTTATTTGTTTAGTTTAATTTGTCTACAGTTTACAGTTTTAAAATAAGTTACATAATATTAGTAAGCTACAAAAGTTGAGTGAAAAATTGGATGTAGAGTTTTGAATGTAAATGATGTAAAAAAGTCGTTCTGCAATGATGAAGAGCTATTCAAACATAATGCATTAAGAAAAACCCAGGCTTCAAAATACTTCACCAGAAAAACTTCACCAAAATACTTCAAAAATGTTTTTTTTTTTTATATGCATAGGGAAGAGATTAATTTAATATTTAATATTTGCATTTGCAATCGAAAACATGCCATCGAAATAAAGATTCCGCAACACGCAGTAGTTGTCTCCATATAATATCGATGAAATTTGGTACATTTAACTAATTAAAAAAATAAACTAATTTTTTTTATTTTTTTTTTTTTATATACATTGAGTTTTATCAACTTATTTAAAAATTTGGTTTTTTTGCCAAGTATCTTGAATTTCTGAAACCGTCTTTGTTAATTTGGTTATATTTTTAATAAATTGTTACAAGAAAAAAATTAACCATTTATATAACCAGACTTTCTGTGGGAGTTTGGCTGGTGGTGTTTTAAATTGATTTCACCTACCTTTTAAGAAAAATATATTGTGTCAGAGAATAATGATCTTTTTCGAAATTTCAAGTCAATGCTTTGTTTGGTAAGGATTTATGAAAGTTATATAAATAGGTGCTTTAAACTATTTTATAAATAATTGCTTTAATCGTCATGAGCACGTGACTTTGCACGAGTGATAAGTGTTTTTTAGCCGATTTGGTTAATTTCAAAAAATATTTTTTAATTTTCATTCCTTTGATCGTACATCATATTTGACACTTGCAATAAAAGCTTCGTGGCAACGCCTTCTATTGAGCAATAGTGGATCTTTTTTGTTGAAGGTATAGAATAGACCTCTAGTGATAAATAATTACAGCTTTTGTCATTTAATTTAAATAACTAAATTGATAACATTAGAATAGCCTGTTATTTTCTCTTCTGTGACACAAAGTATCATATATGATACCACCTAAAAATCCTGAAGCAGAAACTTATTTCACATTAAATTGATAAATTTGCATTATTGTAACATCAAATCACTGAGTCATTCGAAAAAAACTGCTTGAATTAAAAAATTTATTGCTCGGGTCCCAGGAGGATAGATGAGTTGAGTAAGCAAAACTTTTATGTGATGTGCTTTGTTACATTAAAAAAATATATCGTTGCAGGACAAAACAGGAATAAACGTTCTAAACGTTGTGTCAAATTTTATGACACAAAATATTTTTTAATTCAAATTTAATCTGCTCCCACCTCACTGCGGACAAATGCAAACCTCAGGCAGTAAATAATGCCATGAAAAGATTCTTGAAACATGAACACAAGTATTTCGGTGTGACCATAAAATAAATTTAAATAAATAACACGAACCCCACAATTAATCATAAAAAGATCGGTTAAGGTCCTTTCAAGACCAGACATTTAAAATCCGTTTTTTAATTGTAAGCACTGAAACGCGGAATTTTTGTGTTTGAAAATCAAAAAAAAAATTTTAAATTAGGACGCATTTTTTTTATAAAAAAACTAACTAAGAGAGAGTAAGAGTCCGGACATTGTTTGGATAGACTTAATTTGAGTTGAATTGAATTAATAGCAAAGAAGGAAAAAATAATATTTAAAAAGAGGTTTCTTTTAATATAAATGCACCCTTTTTCCTTGTTTCATAGTTGTATAGATTTATATAAGTTTTGTTTGAAAAATAATTCATTAAGATATGTACCCGGATATGAAAGACAGTCTACTTAACTTACTAAGTTTTCCGTAACTGAATATCCATCCGATCAAAATGTCAATTGAAAAAATTTTTTTTTCATCAGTGTTTTATTTAAAATAGTAACCCAGAAAACGTTGTTTTGTTCAAACTGAATATTCGATGTATCTATGTTTTGTTCAATAGATGACGACGTGGCAGTAAAAAGGCTTACAAATTTCGAAAATTTTGTTTGTACCTAAAATTATGTAAAATTTAATAATTTGTGCAGAAAACAAAAGAAAATTAAAAATGTTTCACCACTTTCAGTTAGAGCACCCACATACCAAATTTCACAATCAAAAACTCGGGAATTATGATTTATTAAAAGTAGGCGTTTATATACTGCGACCCCGCCCACTTTTATTACATTTGTTACAGTAAGCATATGAACTAAGCTACCGAATTATAGACCAATACGACCAAAACCGTCTGAAATGTAAAATTTTTTGTTTTGTGGATGGTTGAAGGGGTTGTGGCAACCCATTTTTGGTAGTTTCCGGCATTCAACAAACGAACTAAACTACTCAATTTTAGTCTAATACAACTTAAACCGTCTGAAATAACGCATTTATTTTATTTGTGGGTGGTAAAAGTGGATGTGGCAAAATGTTTAGCGCAATAATTTAAAGAATCGTTTCATATAGGTTTTATAAAAATCCATACAGTAGTTTAGAAGTCTATTCCAAACATTCATACAAACACAAATATTATATAGATAACGTCCATAATCAGAAAAAAATCGAAAAAGCTTTCAAATAGGTTTTAAATGATGATCTTTTAAAAATTGCACATACACAGTACAACGTGGTATGCATTGCCCATTCGCATACTCTGGGCTGATTTCGTTTTCACACATCTCTAGCGCAAACTAGTTGCATCGAGTTGTACCATCCTTGATATGGGGTATGCTCTTCAGCTATGGTATGGATTTCTATGGTATGGATTTCTATAGTATGTTGACCTAATACCTGTATACAAACAGCGCGAATGCATTCTTCAGGCCTTCGGTTAAAGCCATGGTATAATAATACAAGGAAGCATTGACAGTTGCTTGGGAAAACATCTCCTGTCAAAAAATATACTCAAAAAGAGAGCGCTCACAATCGACCATTGAAAACACAAACAATGCTGAAAACGTTGAAGTGAAAAAAACAACACCCTCAGCAGCTGCAAATGCATTTTCACAAAAAGCTGTTTTTGACAGGAGATGTTTTCTTGTAGAAGAGAAAATAAGCAGTTTTCAATGCTACCTTGTATTATTATACCATGGGTTAAAGCTAAAACCTTTTAAAAAATTATTTGTATTACTTATACAACATGGCGCAGTAAGCGACATTAATCTTTAAAGATCTTAAAGGGAAGCAACAACCCGCTCTGATTTAAAGTAAGATAAATTCAGATCTAATTGCATTTCGACTTGTGCTAGAGAAAGCATCACAATATCCAGAGGTTTTCTGGCTGGTGTGAAGATTCTTTATATATTTTATTTGTATGCAAGATCTCAAGCTTGTCCTACTACTTTCAGATTTGGACTATTTTGTCCTACTTGTTTGCAAAAAAGGAAGTAGTTTTTTATTAGTCTATTTTTTAATTTTTTTTTTCAATCTTTTTTTAATTTTTTTTTTAATTTTTAATTTTTTTTTTAAGTTTTTAAAAATTTTATTTTAAATTTATTAAAATTTTTTTTAACTTTTTATTTTTATTTTTAATTTTAAAATTTTTTTTTTATTTTTTAAAAATTTCTTTTTTACATTTTTTTTATTTTTTAAAAATTTCTTTTTTACATTTTTTTTAATTTTTTACATTTTTTTTTATTTAAAATTTTTTTTTTAACAAACGTCGCTTGAGAGCCTATAGGTTTTAACCACTGATTTATTCCCATCTTCGTTGGAACCATCATATCTTGGATGTGTCTAAAGAAGCGGCCAAATGCCAAGGTTTTCTTAAAATGGTGTAATCATTCTTCACACCTACTGATCTTAGCATAGTCTCAAGGAGATTAAAATATTTTAGCATGAACAGTATTTTCACTTTCGCTGATAAACAGAAGTTTTGGCTCCGCAGACCATATTGATACAAATGTCGGCATACATTTTTTCAAGGTAATTAATTGTTCAACTACGATTAGCTACGTTATAAAGTAATTCAGAGAATTATATAATTTTAAGTAATTAAATATTTAATTCATTATTTCCTTGAAAATCGTTTTTTTTAAAGGTCAATCATATGTTTAGTAATAATTGCATCCCCCAGCCCCATTATGGTGGGCACAATAATGACATCAGCGTCAACATGAGAGTAAAGAAAATAAACCCAAAACAAACATGGACGGAGCTGCTGCTCCAAAAAAAAAAAAATATATAAAATTAACTTGAACCCAATCAAAGCTCACACAGTAGAGTATAAAACTAAGCAAAATATTCAGATCAGCGTCCAGCAACTACAACAAAATAATAAAAACAAACATTTAGAATATGGGCTTTATAGTACAGCATGTACTGCTCTCAATAATCACTCCAAAAAATTCAACAAGAGTAATGCGGTGATGCAATATATACAGAATTGTATTGTACAAAATACGAGTGTTTTTTTCTTTTACATAAATACAACAGAAACCAAAAATTAAAGATAACAATTTATAAACAACAACAAAACAAATGCCCAGTTGCTTTCTATATATTTAAAATGAGATGGAAAATTGAAGAACAAAAGAGCGAGGTATTTTGACTCTCACGAATATACAAAATGCTCACTTCTAATTGATATGTTTAATCAAAAATAGTGCGATGACGTAATTTTTCGACACTTCAGTCATTTGTATGTTATTTCAAAAGAACAAACAAAATAATAAAGGGATAATTTAGAAAAATATTTAAAAGATATGCAGAAGAAGAAAGAATAGTATAAAATGAATATGTTTATAAAAACATTTAGTGCCTACTTTAAATTTTTAATAAAACATTTGTATAGATAAAATGTTTGGTGTTTTCTAAGGCCAACTTTTTACAATCAGCAGTTTCAGACACACCCAATATGTTTGTTTGGATCTTTTTGTCATAGATAGATGTACAATGAATACACTGACCTATATAATATAAATAATAATTTACTATACATATTTTTTAAGAAACCGAAACAACTTTTAATTGGAAAAATATTTCAAACTCAAAACCACAGATTCAAATCCCAAATAGGAAAAATTTTCGCTCTCTGATTGCAAATAAAATTAAAAAACAAGCTCTATTTTATTGTAATTACATTATTTTGAAATCTTGTTTTGAGAGAAGTTGCCGGTTTGGTTACATAATAAATTGTTTAACTTATGGACTAAGGCCGTGTGTGTTATAAGCTTATCTTAAAGTTCACTTTTCGAAAAGTTTCGATGTAGTTTAAGCGATGTGTATAAGATGAGCTCAAATTTGACTATTAATTGAAGCTTGCATAAAATATTATCGCAACTAATTGTTTCACACCGACAACAAACCGAAAACTTGGTATTCTATACTAACTTTAACGTTCCTCGAAGTTACTACGCACACTCAGTTAAAACATTGTGCAAAGCAACGATTGCTCCAAAGTTTGGCACTTTACAAAGCTAAAGAGCAAGCATTTAATCCCAAAGCAGAAACTGGTGGTTGAAAATACATAATAATGAAGTTAAATGAAAGCAGAGCATTCGAGGAGGAAGACTCGGAACAGCAAAGCAGAGAATACCACAACACCATGGAGCGAGAGTAGATGATAAACTCAACGTCAAAATATCTCTCTATACAAACTTAACACACACAAATCGAAATGATTTCATCTACTTAATTAAATTAAAAAATTTTGCACTTTGCTCCAAAATACAATTTAACAAGCCAAATAAGACATTCCTCTTAATAAATGTTGTGGTAAAACTTTTCAAGTATTTAAATCAATGTTTATCGATTTCGTGTGCTGTTTTTGTTATTTAATCCCGCAGTGAAATGCAGAAGTAGCGTCTTTGGCCACTGCATGATGACGTCGTCGTTCCGCTCTCACTCGCATTTTTGTTGCACTTGACTTTTTCATCCGAACATTTCAACTGGGTACAGAATTTTCTTTTGCTAAATTTGGCAAAATATTTTAACATTTCTTATTTCCTTTCACAACTTTACGCATTATTTTCATTTAATTCCTAGTCATTTTCAATTTAAAGATCATTTTTCTGTGCTAATTTTCTTTTTCCAATGAGGGTGTGGCGTTGACCCAATAAAAATATTGTCAGATTGAATTGAAAAATTCAATTATGAACATTTTTGCATAACTTGTAATATCGCTACACATTTAATATAGATTAACACTTACACTTTGGCTATTAAATGGTTTATTTTTGTAGCCTTTAATGAAGTTTTTATTATTTTTCTTGGGGTTTGATTAAAAACCGCAGCGCAGAGAATTTTACGTTTTAACGTCTTAAGAGCACTTTACAAAATGGTGCCGAGTTCGATTGGCAGATTGGCAGTTGAGGGTGTGAGAAGTTGACGGTAGAGGTCGCACAAAAAAGAATTGCCATATCAACATTGGAGAGCACGTTCATTACATAGCATTTTCCATTATTGCAATATATAATTTCGAAGATGATCAAAAATTTCAAAACTTTACAAATTAAATTTTCAGTTCATATACAAAATTGATTTTCCTCTGGATGTATATGCTGCAACGAGTATAATGCTCACACTCATTGGCTTTGGTCAAAAAATTTATTTTCGCTGAACTAACTGAAAATTCAACTAGAAATTTATTATGTGAATGAAAGTAACTTTAAATAAAGAAAATAACACAGAGCTCTATCTAATGATCCCTTGAAAGGACTTAGACTAAACTTCTTATGATCAAATTACTTAAATGTTTGTACACAATTGTTCGTGAACTGGACCTACTAGTTTTATGCCCACTCCGAACAGCTAATGTGTATGTTCTCAAGAAGCTTTACATGGCATTATTTACTCTCTGAGGTTAACCATTCTCTTCAGACAGGTGACGGCCAAACAGAAAAATTAATTCGATTGAAAAAACTTCTGTGTCAGGTGGACATTGAACCAGGTTTCTCTGGCATATGGGTCACACACTCTATTCACTGCGCCATGGCCGCTACTAATGTAAATGAAGTTTTAAAAATTTATGACATAAAAATTGTTTTAATTTGTGTGAACACACACCGACTCCGAACGGCGATAAACGGAATGTTCTTGTTCTCAAGAAGCTTTACATGGCATTTTGATTACTCTCTGAGGTTTGCCATTGTCTGCAGAGAGGTGGCGGCCGTACAGACAAATTATTTTAATTCAAATAATTTTCTGTCGCTGCTGGGGTTCAAACCTAAGTCTCCAGGTTCTTTGACATAACGGCCACGCACTTTAACCAACTACGCCACGGACGCCACATATAACAAATAATTTACAAAACTTAAAATAAATCTGCAAGGCTTTGTGTGAACATTTCATAAGGAAGTTATATGTCATTACATTAGGTGCGTTTTTTTGGCATCGCTATATACGCTTAACAATATTTTCTCATACAAAAAATGCTTAGCTAAGACAGGATAATTATAGCCGCTTAGCTCATAGTCGCCGATAGAAACACTATTGCCAGATCAAGAAAATGATAGTCTACGTAATTTATTGGCATCACTTTTTGAAAAACAACCATGTTTATGTCACATAAAATAAAAAAAAAAATAAAAAAAAATAAAAAATAAAATTAATAATGTTCAATATTTGACAGTAACACGCAATGCTGCCAAGTTCTGAAGAAAAAAGTTAAGCGAAATATTAAGCGCCGATGAGCGTTTTTTTGGACAAGCGTATATAGCGATGCCAAAAAAACACACCTATTAACAAGGCGAATGTTTAATTTATCTCATTACTGATTTCTGCTGCATTAGTTTTTACAAAGAACTTTTAGCCTTTCAATCATGGTAGAACAGAATATACGAAGTTTTTCTGTTTATGAAACGGAATTGTCATTTTTGGTTTGCTAAATCAACAATAAAATTTTGGCAGCTAGAAATTTAACACATTTGTATAGGCTTTTAAGCTTTTTTTGAATGTTGAAATGAATAAATAAAAAAATAAAAAAAAAAAAAATTTGAAAGTTAAACATTTCAAGCGTGTCTTAGAGCTATTTTTGTATTTAATTTGCAAAGTTCTTAGTGGATACTGACAATTAACAGATATTAACAAAAAAGGAGAACAATATACTACAAAAACTTGTTTTAAACGCAAACTCACAAATTATTATTTTTTAATTTTTTGCTTGTTTTAAAAATTCTTTTTCCCAAAGGCCAATATGTTTATTAGCGACATTGGCTGCGTTCTGCAATCACAACTGTTGTGCAACTGTTGTGCTCAACATGTTGAGTAAATGTATCAGAAAAATAAAATGATACCAAAAACTGACAGTTCTCACAACATGTTGAGCTGATCAGAAATTGATACTTACGCGTTCCGCAGGCATTTACTCAACAGTTGCACAACAGTTGTAATTGCAGAACGCAGCCATTAACTCCCTGGAGCTATTTACATGAATTTTTGACAGTCATAATCATCTCATAAATGCATTCCCTGAACATATTTTGAACGGCACAGAGCTTAATTACCAAAATATAACAAAAAAGCTTGTTGGCAACACTAGTAAACTGGAACCTTGCCAAATAGTTGACTGAATAAATTGTATGAATTTTATAAAAATGCATTTTGAATCATCGGCACAAATTGAATGACATTAAAGTATACAAGTAAGTAATCGCAACATAAAAAAAGGATATGAATGAATTTTAATAATTTTATCCTCTGCTACAGTTGAACATGGTAAGAGTTCTGTTTTTACACCCAGATCTGGGTATCGGTGGAGCTGAACGTTTAGTTGTAGATGCCGCTCTAGCCTTAAAGCAAAAGGGTCACAATGTCAGTTTCCTTACAAATCACCACGACCCAAAGCATTGTTTTAAGGAAACTATCGACGGTAGCTTCCAAGTTCGTGTTGTTGGCGACTGGTTGCCACGTAATATCTTTGGACGCTTCTATGCATTTTGCGCTTACTTCCGTATGCTATATGCTGCTCTGTACGCATCATTCTGGATATCATATCAAGAACGTATCGATGTTGTGTTTTGCGATCAGATCTCAATCGGTATACCTGTGCTACGCCTAGCTAAACACAGTCCTCGAATTATATTTTATTGTCATTTTCCTGATCAGTTGCTTAGCATACGCGAGGGCTTTTTGAAGAGTGTCTATCGAGCACCACTCAACTGGTTGGAAGAGCGCACCGTGGGCATGGCTGACACTACGCTAGTAAACTCGAAATTTACCCTGCGCATATTCCGCGAAACATTCAAACGTTTAGATGTTGTGCCGGATGTCTTGTATCCATCGTTAAACACAAAGTATTTCGATGAAATGCTACAAAAAATTCAGAGGACCGACTCAAAGCAATCGTCCCTAAACATTCCACAGAACGCATTCGTTGTACTTGATATTAATCGGTATGAGCGCAAAAAGAACCATTCCCTTGCATTAAATGCTTTTAAATTATTAGCAGATGCATTACCCGTTGCTGAGTGGAAGCGTTGTCGTCTGATTGTGGCTGGTGGTTACGATACTCGAGTGCTTGAAAATGTGGAACACTATGAAGAACTAAAACGTTTGACCGAGAAACTAGACTTGCAGGATAACGTGGAGCTATTGCGTTCGCCTAGTGATGATGAAAAATTCCATCTTTTGCACTCTGCACACTGCCTTGTTTACACACCGGAAAACGAACATTTTGGCATAGTGCCGCTGGAAGGCATGTACATGTCTAAGCCTGTGATTGCTCTGAATAGTGGTGGTCCTACGGAAACTATAGTGAACAATTCTACAGGCTTTCTGTGTGAGCAACAACTGAGCAGTTTCGCCGGTGCGATGCTGCAGCTGTACAAAGACGCAGCTTTGCGCGAACGCATGGGCGTGATGGGACGCAAGCGTGTCCAGCAAAGATTTTCGTTTGAAGCTTTTGCCAATAAGCTCGACAGTATTGTGTTTGAGGTCATTGAAAAATATGGCAAGAAAAAAAATTAATTCGAACCATCGCTCTCTGTATTTAGTTAAGAAATAAATAAAATTAAAATGAATTTAATTAAAACGTAAATTGGTGGAAAAATTTAAAGCAACAGTTTGTTAAGAAGCCAGTGAATTTTTGGGCTTAATGCTGTTCGTCTGATATTTAAATTTATTTTCTACTCACATTTCAAATACTTCAATAAAGCTGTTCCAAAGTTTGCTTGTCAATTAGACTGCACAAATTATATTGTTAAAATGCATTTTAAATCTTTATTTTATAAGTAATTGTTTTGTTTTAAAGGTCAGTTCAGAATAAATAATTTCCATATTAAATTATTGGGATTGACCAGTACATTATATTATAATGGGGCGTGGCCAGATAAAAATCATAAAAAATTAATAGAAAACATGTTTTATGGTTCATCCAAAAGTTCAATCTATGCGCTTGTACAAATACATGTAGCCAAGATGTTTGGGTGGATTTTGTGACAGCGCAACTTTGCTATCATTGAAAATAACCCACACTCCATCCTCTTTGCGTATGTGGCACACATAATGACCGACTTGCGCGGAAGTTCCCATGTGTGAAATAAAAGCTACTAGCTTGTATTTGCCAACGCCATCATGATACATTTTTGATTGACCTGCAACTGCTGATGGTGACCCATGTTGTTCCATAGTGGTAGCAATTTCATCTGTATCCATGTCGTCAGCATGCGAAAAAATCCAGTCGGTGGCACGCTCAATATTGCCATCAGTAGCTTTAAGCGCTTTTGTTGCTTGACGCTCATCAAATCCCATGCTCATGAGCATTGCGAGACTCTCGGGGTTGGCCACAAAAACTGCTGCTGACTTGGCCCCATCACCAACACTGTTTTCACTAAGAACAAAAGGGTCTGATATATCCGCGTCAGCAATATGTTCCATCAACCAGTCAGACGCAGCTTCTAAGCCTATATTACGCGTATGAAAGAGAGCTCGCTTGCAGGCTTCCTGTGGAAAACCCATCTGCATGAGTTCACTCATAACAGCTTCGTCAAAAGTGAACTTAGACTGTTTTTGTTGATTGTCTGTGTCGGGCAATTTTTGTTCGCCCGATTGCATTCCTGTAGCACGCCAATTCGAAAGATCCAGTTCATCGGGCATTTCTACTGAAACGTCCAACTTCTTCGGCACCCAATCATCGCCCAATGTAAACTTGCTTAAATGCAACATTAAAAAATCGGGCATTGTAGCAATACGTGTTACTTTTTTCGCTGTAGTTTTGGCATTAATAGCCGAGGAGTAGAACTGCTCAATTAGCTCAGGTGCAAAGAACTTATCTAGACATGCTTGCAATGTGACTTTGTGACGCACAACATCTTTTTCACTGTTTGCGACTGCCGCATTGCCTGCTGCAGCCTTTCGCTCCAAATACTCCTTAACTTCATCTAAATTCGATGCCTTATCCAGCGGAATGGCCAAAGGCAAGCAATACTCATCCCGACGCGAATATTTTACCTTATGGCTAGACATACATTCTACACGATCTTCTAAAGCGAATGTGAGTGCATCCATAGGATTGAATTGATTGCGGGAATGACGCTCGAATAAGTTAGCTAAATGCAAGTAAAAATCGCAGGCATCCTGTTGTTGCTTGGTGCTAAAATCTGGATGATTTTTACCGACAATATTTTTAAACATTGCTGGCGAAATGCCGGTGGCTTCTGTATCCAGTGTATTCTCACATATGGAGCTATATTTACCAGACCACAAACCGTTTCCTAATTTTGACATTTGAATATTAAAGTCATTGGCAGGATCTGCGGGAAATTCACTAAGGTACTTTGCGGCTCCTTCGCCAACAAACCGTTTCATGAAATCTGGTATGGTGAACAGAACCTGAGAGGATGACAAGAGTAAATTCATTAAAAATAAAGATAAGACTAATTCTAGCTAACCTATAAAATTTATTTGGGTCTTGTTTGTTTTTTGTCCGTCACGCTTAATCCGAAAGGATTAACAAGCAATTAAAAATGTCTTACGTGTTGCAATAGGATCAAACACACTTTTATAATTTAAATTTATTAGTCACAAAAAAGGATGAAATATTAATTTCAGGCCTAAACAATATAAGTAAAATTTCCAGTATGCAGTCCTATAACAAAATCGTCTTTGAAAGCCTTTATATTTTTAGAGAAGAATGCAAGTTTTGTTTAACTATCGTATTTTTTTTTTATAATTTTAAAATGACTTCATTTGAGTGTAGTTTTTAGAGTTGAGATACAAAAGCAAAATGAACCTTTCAGTTAAGAACATTAAGTTTTACGTTTATGAGTCAAATAAAAAATGTTATTTATTTCCAAGTCTTCGGAATAAATTCTGAAGAGCATCTATTTATTTTTAGTGACCAAAAGTGGTCTGTGTGTTGTACTACTCGTTAATTAGAATTGCTATGTATCATTTAAACTAGTTACCAAATGAATTAACTGCATTTGTTCTTACCTGCATAACGCTATTTATATAGCAGGAGTTGCCCAGATTCCGCATTCCTGTGTAGCCCGGCCCAGCTAGGGGCTGTAACTCACTTTCACTTTCCGTCAGCAGTGACCATTCGCCTATGCGCTGATTTATTTCCAATTCCAACTCGACCATTGATTTTTCACTCTTCTTCATAGCAGCCATATTAATGCCGAAGTGTGCTAGATGTTCGTTAAGTTTTGGATCAATGACCATGTCATCCTCCGGATACGAGAAAACATCCGACTTGCCATCTGCACTGATTGTGCCCAACTTGACAGCCAAAGGAAAACCAGTCTCTTTGTAGTATTGTACAGCATGATCGTTACCTCCGGAACCATCAAAGAATTTGCGTCCACATAATATGGAGCCATCGGTAAGATTTAACCATAGATTATTTGTCAAATCACATTTTTCACATTTCCAGCCTGCGGGTGGAATCTTTTTACCATTATCCAATTGCTTAAGCTGTTCCGCGAATTTTGAAATTTGACGCACTTCGCCATCCCAGGTGCCTTGAATAGAGAATGGCAAAATATATTAGTTTAGCATTAATAACACAGTTAAGTAAAAGTAATACTAGATAAAGAGCTTACCAGTGACCGTCAGCTTCTCTAACTTTGCAATGGCTGACTCAGCTGACAGCAGCGATTCCACGGCCTGTGTTACAATCATTGGCAAATCCTGATTGGGATACGGTAACTTATTATCCTTATCAGGCATCACAACAATGCTGTACGTATCCTTGAATTCGTACTTCTTCGCATGAGCTTCGTTGTACCCACCTTCCACGCCAATGGCAAGGCGCGTTATTTTGCGTTCTGGACCACATTCCTCGTTAGCTGATTTCTCCGTCGAGTTAGAACAATCCTGTTTCAGATGTTTAACGCGTTTGATATGCAGAAACAACACATTACCAGTCTTCTCTGCATATTGTTGAGCATAATCTTCACCAAAGCCCAAAAATGTTGTGAGATTAACATACAATCCGGTTGGTGACTCCGGATTATCATACGAATAGACGCATTCGTCCTTATATATGGGTTGGCTCTCGTTCGGCACGCGGACCTTAGACAAATGCTTTTGCAGCGCTTCCATGTCGTTGTTGTAAATAAATGCTCTTTTATGCTAAAAAAATACACAACACTATTTCTTTTCTTGCTACTTTTGCAGTTAAAGAAATGGTAAATCTTTTTTGAACTTAAGTTAATCTTGTAGCAATATTTATAGTAAGATTTTTTCAGGAATTTTCTGCATCAAACAACAAAGTCGGCAAAAATTTTTTATTTTCTATCGAATGTCGAAATTCTGCTCGGTCATATTCTTCGAAGTTATAACTGACAGTTCGAATATATGCAAAAACCTATTGACAATTAAATATCAATGCCTCAAACCTACACTAGTACACAAAATTTTCGATCACAAAATTGATAAAAAATGTGCTGGTCTTGTATGGGCTCGTTCATAAACTACGTTACCGATTTTCAACTTTTTGGTAACGTAGTTTATGAACGACCCCTATTTTGTTTTAATATTTTTATACCCCCGCGTTTAAAAAACGTAAAAGGGGTATATTAGCTGTACGATTTATGCTTGATGAAATTATTTCAGCAAGATTTATGCACATTGACGACTACACATTGACACATTGACGACTACACGACTTTACGACGCGACGTGAAGAAAGAGTCAATAATCTTGAATTATTATAAGATTGTTTCGCTTATATTTGCACTTTTGTCGCTCGTCAAATTAGAAATAATTCTATACCGACGTCAGCAAAATATCTATGTTGCCGCGATATTTTCACCACATTCACCTCCATAAGAAAAGAATGTAAAAAAAATTTGGCAGATGTCGTAATGTCGTTGCCGTGTTCATTGCATTAAGCAAGAAATTGTTTTTTTTTTCGCACAAAAAAGTGTAAAGCAACGTTGTTAAAGCTAGAAACTTCAAGTTATTTGAAGTGCGTACCGAACATACAAACTATTTACAATATTAAATAAATGATAAAATGTAAAATAAATTTGTACTGCATACAACTTGGTGTCAGGATGTTGAACTTTTTTGGTTTTTTCAAGCGGTTGGCCTTTCTGTACTGGTTAGCGGTTAACTCGGTGTCAAACTCATGAAAAAAAACTTCAAAATTGTTATATATTAATTATATTTATTAGTCGAAAAAAATGTATATGATAAATTTTATGATTATAATTTATATGAGTTCAATCACAATTTCTATAAAATAAATGCTGTTGAAATATCTCTAAAACTTTTAGGGTTATTGCGCTTTTCAGATTCAATTGCAAGCAAATCTTGCTGATCTAATAAGTTCAGATCCAACCCAATTAAAAATTTTCCTCCAATTTCAAGAAAACTGGAGAAGATTCTCAGCAGTGAATAAAAAACAACATTTTAAGTTATATAGTAAGCTTGTAAGATATGACCATCGTATAAAGCTATAAAGGCGCACTTTTTATTGGTTTATAGAAGCTTTTTAACATTTTCGAAATAAAGGTGTGTAGGTTAGGTTAGGTTGACGTGGCTGTCTCCTATGAGACACACTTAGGCCAGTTTGGCCCGTTGTGATACCAGGGGTTAATTATTTCCATCCTATTTGAACCAGTTGGAGCTATTTATGAAGCTTTGTATTCGGTAGACCGAAGTTTTTGAGAGTTCGTCTAGGTCACTGTAGAACCAGTTACCTAGGAAGAGATGGCGCTTTCTGGCCAGCGCTGGGCATGTGCAGAGAAGGTGTGTTGTGGATTCAACTTCCTCTTCATCTCTGCAGCTTCTGCAGAAGTCGTTATGGGGAGTATTCAGTCTTTGGGCGTGGTTTCCAATCAGGCAGTGTCCTGTTAGGACGCCTATTGTAATACTTATTTGGTCCCTTCTAAGGGATATTAGTTCTTTTGAGCGTCTTAAGTTCAGTGTTGGCCAAACTTGACGCGATATGCTGCATGTACTACCCGTTGACCACCTGATGTTGGTGTTTTCAAGGGATAGTTCATTTATCAGTAGTTTACATGTTGCGAGAGGTATTCCAATTTGTTCCTTATCTGTCGATAAGGGTTTGATGGTACCGTTTCTAGCGAGTTCGTCTGCTTTGCAGTTACCCTGGAAGTCTCTATGTCCGGGGATCCAGCATAGGAATATATTGAGCTGCTCTGCCATCTCATTTAGAGATCTGCGGCAGCCTAGGACTGTTTTTGATGTTATTTCAACAGATTCCAGGGCTTTCAAAGCGGCTTGACTATCAGATAGAATACAAACATCTTTTGCTAATATTTCGTTCATCTGTAGCCAAGTGACGGCTTCATGTATGGCAGTGACTTCCGCTTGGAAGACACTGCAGTGGTCGGGGAGCCTAAAGGCATGGTTAATGTTTAGGGATTCAGAGTAGACTCCTCCCCCTACTTTGCCATCTAGTTTTGATCCATCGGTGTAGATTCTAGTGGCATTGTTTGGTGGAGGGCTTCCAATATCCCATTCGTATCTGGAGGGGATTGATACATCGAACTTTTTGTGGAATAAAAGTTTTTGAGTGATGTAGTCTATATTCTTGGGTATTTGAGGAGTGAGTTTCCTGGTGTCAGAGTGTCCTATTGTGCCCTCTTTCCATTGGGAAGTGGCTTCTAAGCGGATTGCTGAGTTTGCAGCTATCCGTTTTGTTAGGATATCTAGTGGGGTTAGATGGAGCAAAGTATCGAGTGCGTCAGTAGGAGTGGTTCTCAGCGCTCCACTGATGCACAGCTCTGCTGACCGTTGAACTTTGCGAAGTATATTGAGGTGTGTTTGTTTGCTTAGTGCTGGCCACCAGACTATAGCACCGTATAACAATATTGGCCTTATAACAGCTGTATAAAGCCAGTGAGTTACCCTAGGTTGTAATCCCCATTTGCTACCCACTGCTTTTTTACATGTGTATAGGGCTATATTGGCTTTTTTGGCTCTCTCGAGCAGGTTGGGTTTCCAATTTAGTTTCCTATCTAAAATGAGACCCAGGTATTTTGCTTGTTCTGAGAAGTTTAGTCTTGTATTTCCCAGTTTTGGAGGACTAATAGTGGGCAAGTTGTGTTGTCTGGTAAAGATCACTAACTCGGTTTTATCGGGGTTAACGCTAAGTCCACAGCCGGTAACCCAGTTTACGAGAGTGTTAAGACAGTTTTGCATAATATCTCGGAGGGTGGACACATATTTACCTGAGGTGACGATAGCAACATCGTCGGCGTAGGCTATCACCCTGCACCCCTCTTGTTCTAGTTTACCCAGTAGTTCATTCACCGCTAGGTTCCAGAGTAGAGGCGAGAGAACTCCTCCCTGAGGTGTTCCCCTTGGTACAGATCTTAGCGTGGATGCTGCTCCGAGACTCGCGCTTATAATCCTGCCTACTAGCATTTGATTTATAAGTGCTATCAGCGCAGAATCCACCCCAAGCTCCGTCAGCGCATTAGTGATAGCCCCCGCCTTGATGTTGTTAAAGGCACCCTCTATGTCAATGAAGGCTATCATTGTATATTCCTTCTGATGAAGGGACTTTTCAATGATAGATACTATGGAGTGGAGAGCCGTTTCCACAGATTTGCCTTTGGTATAGGCGTGTTGTGCTGGTGAGATAGGATTTACTTCTATTTTTTGTCTCAAGTAGATGTCTATTAGTCTCTCGAGAGTTTTAAGAAGAAAAGATGAGAGACTGATTGGTCGAAGGTCTTTTGGTTTTACGTGCGAGCTTCTTCCTGCCTTAGGTATAAAGACTACCTTCACGTGTCGCCATTGTTTTGGGATGTGATTTAGGTTAAGACAGCTTTGATAGATTATCATAAGCCACTGGCTTATGATGTCGTAAGTTTTTTGAATTTCAATTGGGGCTATGCCGTCCAGTCCTGGAGACTTAAACGGTTTGAAGCTTCCTATGGCCCATTTTAGCTTCGATTGTGTAATTATTTGTAGAGAGTTGTCAATGGATGGAAAATGCACCTCTTGTGTTGGAGCATTTCCTATCTTTGAACAGCCCGGGAAGTGAGTTTCTACCAAGATATTAAGAGATTCTTCACTGTTGGTGGTCCAGGTTCCGTCTTCTTTTTTCATGAAGCTCGGGTTAGGTGGACTAGATGCTAGAATTTTCCTAAGTCTCGACGCCTCGGAGGTTTGTGATATTTCTTCACAGAAATTTCTCCAGGATTGTCGTTGAGCTTTGCGTAATTCTTTTTTATACTCGTTTAGAGCCATTTTGTAGATTGTCCACGCATCTGTGGATCTAGTGGCTTTTGCCTTATTGAAGAGTTTTCTGCTCTTCATTCGGAGCTCTTCTAGTTTAGTGCCCCACCAAGGTGGCTTTTTCCTTCCTTTTGGTGTTTTGAGCGGGCACGCAGTGTCAAGAGCTTTATTCATAGACGCAGTGAGTTTGTCTACTAAGTCGTCTAAGGAGTTTTTACAAGTGGGGAGACAAGATGGTCCGTTAGGAAGTTCTGTCATAAGTGTTTCTGTATAGAGATCCCAGTTGACTCGCTTGAGATTACGATAACTACGTGATCTCGGGGCAAAGTCATCTATGTCAAAAAGAATATATCTATGGTCAGAGAAGGAGTGTTCTTTTGAAACTCTCCAATTCTTTATTCTATTAGATATATTGTCGGAGGCAAGAGTAATATCTAAAACTTCCTGCCTATTGCTAATAATAAATGTAGGTTCACAACCCACGTTACTTATAATAAGGTTAGTAGTGAGGATGTAATCAAAAAGAGACTCACCCCGTTTGTTTGTACCTGAGCTTCCCCAGATCTCATGGTGGGCGTTAGCATCGCACCCGATGATCAGGTCCTTGTTTTCTGCTGCCGCTTTGGAGACCATTTCTTTAATGATGTCTTCTGGGAGGACTTCGTGGTCGTGGGCCAAGTATGCCGATACAAGCCACAAGCTGTTATGGCCCGTCTCGACACTTATGGCCACAGTGTCCTTGTTGCTGAAATTAGAGAGAGTAAAAACACTCAGATTGTTTTTAATTAGAATACACGCCCTCGGTTTACCTTGCGCTTTGTTGTAAATCAGCGTGTATGAAGGGGTCCTGAGTCCGCATACCAGGCCGCAGACTACCCACGGCTCCTGGATCAGGACAATATCTTCTCCGCCCTTGGTAAGACGGAGAGTTAGACTGGCGGACGCAGCCTTTGAGTGGTGGAGGTTAATCTGTACTACTCTCAGCATTAGCGCTGCTAGTAGTGGGACTAACCTCCACGACTGTAATGTCGGACTCATCGTCCGATCTGAGGAGGTCATCCTCTAATGAGGATAACCAGAGAGATCGTGCTAGCTCTGTATCAGAGCTAGCCTCATCTGGTGAAGGAGTGCAGGATTGAGGAGATGAGGCGTTCTTAATTGAACTGGAAGCCTGCTCTTCCTCCAATAACGCCTCATCTTTTTTAAAGACCCTCATTTCTATGGAGGTGAAACCATAGTCTACCACGTAACTTTTGGATGACAAGATAGCCAGGGACTCCTGATTGATGACAAATGTTGCCGATCTGAAGTCCCCTTTTGGCTCTTCCACCTTTGTCACCTTCCAGTTACCTGTAGGCAGATCATGGTTTCCCAACCGAATTAGCTCCAGGATTGTTTGAGGGTCAGAAGGTTCGGCAGGGATCCGGGAACGCGCTCTTGGCCGGTTAGGGATCTGATCCCTTCCAACGACCTCGAGTTTAGCGCCCGGCCATACCTCCCCTATCCTGGAGATCGCGATCTTGTAGAGGTCGACTGACCTCTGGTCGGCGCAAGCGATCAGCTTCACGTGGCCCTGATGCCATCCACTGTCGCGACAAGAAGGGCCTTTGCCCGGAAATTCCTGCATAATTGGAATGAAGATAGTAGCCATTTTGACTACTACCTTCCTCCATCTTTCAGGCGAAATACTGCCGTCCGGATCGCTCTTGTCGATGACCGCAATGGTTATATGCCCAGCTAAGACATCGCTGAAAAGCTTTGGAGTGGTTGTGTTACCACAAACTTTTTTAGCCATCGGCTGAGAGACCTCCTCGAGAGATCTCTGTCGCTTTGCAGGCGTTGGTTTTGGGGGAGCCTTGACTTCTCCTATGATGCCTACCGCCCACTTCAAGGAAGATTTCTGCTCCACGGTACGCTGGTTTTCCGGTATGCGCAAAACGCGGTCCCGTACTCTTAGCGCTGCTTTCCGTGCAGCTTTATCTGTCCTCTTCGTGGGTGGCGCACTTTTAGCCGAGGCAGACTTGCTACTTCCACTGGAGCCCGGCTTGGTGGCCAGAGCAGCAGTTTCCGTCGCAGGTTTTTGTGTTGGAGCGTTTAAAGACCGCATGTCTGTAGGGCGTTTGCCCAATTGAGCGTTTAAAGACCGCGTGTCTGATGCAGCTGGAGGCTGCATCTCGTTGGCATTTTGAGACTGCCCGTCTTGTATAGTTTTGTTTATATTTAAGGCATTCATTCTGGTTCGTGCGACCACTCCCTCCTCGTTAGGCGAAGAGAGTTAAAATGACAGGCCCTGATACCCATCCTCGAGCGGAATCGGAACCGCATTCAAAAGCAATGCAGCCTTCGCGTGGAGCCCCGATCCAGCCCGAGACTCGGTTCAGGGTCTGCCATTACAGTGGTCAGTAAAAATAGTGGGGAAAAGATGTCCACCGCGCCCTAACCCCAATGCCGCGGTAAGGCCACAGTTACTCCCTGAGGCGGCCAGGTATCAGAGAGGCTCCGTAAAAATACAGGCAGTTTTATACTCCCTGCCTGCAAACTATCCAATGGGCACGGAAACGCATAACACCCTGGATTAGGGAGTAGGTCGGATAGCTCTTTGTTCATTGCTCTTCAACAGCCTGTATGACATGGGTGACCCTACCAGGAACCGAAGCTCCAGTCATCATAGCCCGTTGAGTCTTTGCAACCTAAGCCCCTACACCACAACAAGGTGGCTATCCAGCGCAGAGGTCAAGGTGTGTAAGACAGTTCGAAATTATTATAAGATAAGCTTCAACATTTGCGGAAAAAATAACTGTGTCAAGAAGCATTCGGAATTGAAAAATTCATTCACCACTCTTCACTCAGCACACTTTCCTTTTGGCCAATTTGTATCTTATCGAAAGAAGTATCGAACATAATCGATTAACCCTCTTATTTATTCTGTATTCGAAAATGATAGCTTCTACCAAGGGCGTCCACAGGAGGGTACAGGGGGGCACTTGCCCCCTCAACTGAAAAATTTTATATATTTTTATTTCCTATGTGTATATGTTACATTTTTGTTTATATGTAACAAAGTTTTAAACTCTTAAGTTCTGATTTCTTAAGTGGTACGAAACTTAGTTTTATCTGAGTTTTGTTACTTTTTGTTAAGTTTTCATTAACTACTTATGTGCATTGTTCATATAGCAAATTTGAGTAGTGCTACGACACGCTCCGTTACGTTTGCATAACCAGCCCTGAGTAGCGATCAACAATAGATTTTGTTCTCTAATTATCGTCTGTTGTGCAACTATTGTTTTTATTAATTGTGTTGCATATGTGGAGTCTAAATATTATTTGAGAATTCAACACGAAGTTCTTTGATGTGTGAATGGCAAAGTGTATCAACATTGTTCCTCCCAAAAGTTGCGAGGCGGCCCGCAACCTTTGTTAAAAACAATATTGATATTTTTAAACAAAGTGTCAACGCAGTTTGCCAAAAGGAGCTAGAGACGTGTCGGTTTAAAAAAAGCCACTATGTCCTGTCTGAGTCCGTTATCTAGTCGTCTGAGTCTAACGATTCTGAGTCGTTATCTAACTACACTCAAAGTGAGAGCAAAAATAACTTCTACCTGCGACACATTGGCATAGGAAACCTTGATTATCTTTTGCAGTTTAAAATATAACCATTGGGGATGACACACTCAATATTTTTGTTTACTAGTTTATAAAAATAACGAGAAATATGGATAAGCGAACAACACTATAATCGTAAATTTCAGAGCGTTTGCTCGAGTGAGAGCGCTATAGTTCTCAACGAAAGTGTAGAAAGAGGAATGAATGTAGAAAGAAATGTTATAACTCGTTTAACTGCAATAAACGAGTTTCGGAAACTAGTTTTGACTAAACGAATTTTAAACATAGTTTAGCAGATATTTAAACGAGAAAAAACACTTAAACGAGTTTAAATGGACCAATGTGTCGCAGGTATTACTCTCACCGAGTATTAGTTTACTTGAAATTAAATCATTCTCATTCCGAGTGTAGCTACTGTCAATTATCACATAAAATACAATTACTAATCAAAATCTAATCTGTTCTTATATATAATTGTAATAAAATATATAATAAATAAAAAATATAAAATAAAATAAAAAACACCAAAAATAGACTAAGTAATACACATAAAATTTTTAATAAATAACTGTATGATAAAAAATAAAGAAAGAAGAAACTAACGAGAAATAATAAATAATATGTTATAAATAGTAAACAATGTGTAATAAATAATAATAAAACTGTGCAACAGTGAACAAAATAACAGGAAAATACCCCTATCGCGGTTTCGCGAGTTTGGCTCCCGTTTCATTTTTATGGCCCATTTTATATTGTGGGTTTTAGTGATTTTTCCAAAGAAAGGTACTATCAGTTTTTCTTCAATAACTCCGTCAGAAATAGAAATATCAGTTTATTGTCTATGGCAAAGTTGTAGCTAACAATCCAATAAACAAACATGTAAAAAAACGTACTTGTAAAATAATTTGTTGTATTTTTTTCTTAAATTTAAATGTCAAAAAATTTTAATTTTTTTCGTGTTTTTGGGCATAACTTGAAGGGAATCCAAAGTTTTCCTATGCTATCTTCTACAAAATTGTAGCCGAAGAAAAATTTAATAACTCTTGTGAACATACTTATGTGATCTAAACGTGTCTACACTACTTAAAAAGCTCAAAAAGATAATTTTTTAAGCGAAAAATATTAATTTTTTGGGCTGTTTTCGACGCAATTTTTCGACGATAACACCTAAATTTAGCAAATTTTTAACCAAATATCTTCGACAAAATTGTAGCCGAAAAAATGAAAAAATGTTGGATATTAGGATAGGATTTTCCCATTGCTGAGTGGGAGCTTAACAATAGGAACTAAGGAAGCCGAAAAAATATAAAAAGATATTCAACCCGATGAAAAAAGTGGAAAACGACCTATTACCTAACGCCTGGTTAAACGTAGGCGCGTGTGTTTCCTTTAAGAATTATTTTCGCTTACCACCAAGTAAGCTCATCAGAAGGATTTAAAAATAAAAATTATTCTACCGACCCTCTATAGACTGAATGTTACACATTCGAAAAAAACTAAGGCTAATCAAAAGAAATTTTTAAAATTATATAAAACATTCATGTCTAATTAAGGTACTTTTACCGTCTAGAATGCTAAAAAATAACATATATTCAACAATTTTTTTCACTTTCTTTATTAAATATGGTTATCAAACTTTTTTTACAGCATTAAACAGTTCTTAAAGAACACGAAAAATTTTTTTATTTTTATTTTCTATTAATTATACATTTAATATAGGGCGCTCAAATTTTCTCCTCAAAAAAACACTACTGCATGGCGGACAGTTAATCTCTGGAACGGTAAGTCTGAAACATAAAATTCAAAAAGAGTTACAAAAAAGAAGTGCTAGTTTACCAGAAAAATTGAAAAAAACATTGGAATTAAAAAATGGCGGATATTTTAAAATTTTTTTCAAAAATCAGCTTTATTTCGTAATATAAATATAAAACCTTTTTTCAGACTCAAAAATTTTATAAATTTTTTTTGTGGTCGAATTGTGGTAAACTAACACACAGGATATAAAAACACACAAAATGCTGCAAAGTTTATTAAAAACGTCCTACTAGATCCGGAGATTAACTGTCCGCCAGTTAAAAAAACATAAACTCGAGAATTGAGTCGGTATATCTCGGCACTGGCTTCGAATTTCGATTAAATATTTTAGACAGTTATTATTGAAGGTATAAAGAATCGTAAGAAACAATAATTCATTTTTTTAAAATTCTAGATGGTAATAGTACCTGAAAAACATTAAGCATGTTGCTCTGTTCATAGCTGAACGAGCATTCAAGAAAAACGAATATAAAAAAATTTTAAAAAACAAAAACAAGAGAATTATGCACTCTTTTTATATATTATACACACACACATATTCATACAAACAAAAGAAAAATCAAAAAAGCTATTTTAAATGACAATAAAATAAAATAAAAAAAATACCTTGAAAATATCTTTTTCAGTCTGCACGGATCTTTAACTATATTTAAAAACGAACGACAATTATTTTAAATATTTTTAAATACAATTAATAAATGTTAATATGATTTTGTAAACCAAAAGTTCGTTATACTGGAAGTTAAATTGAAAAATATAAATTTTCATATAATAACAGTGTTTACAAAGCTTGCCAAAATCTCAACATTAGGCTAACATTCTAGGCTCATTTTCATAAACGTGCACACCAATGCATACCTTTGTCCCCTCCCTCGAAAAATTCCTGCGGACGGCCGTGGCTTCTACAATAAACTTTGTATAATATTTTTATATGATGTTTATAGGAGAAAACACTTCTGAGTCATTTTATACAACAAATATAGCGTGATTAAAGAAAAATCAACTCAATTTTCTATAAACCTGGAATAATTTAATTCAGAGAGTGATATTGCAGTTCATTAAATTGACAAACACTTCTATATTAACATTTCTTCCAATAATAATGGTTATACAAAGGTTATATTATTAAATTACTCTCTTAATCTCGAAATGGGAATGGCTCAATCTGGCTGACCCATTAACATTTAAATTATTTGTTTTTTACCATTAACATTTTACCACATCTTA
The DNA here is from genome assembly GCA_943735915.1 of Pherbina coryleti. Classification (NCBI taxonomy): domain Eukaryota; kingdom Metazoa; phylum Arthropoda; class Insecta; order Diptera; family Sciomyzidae; genus Pherbina; species Pherbina coryleti. The sequence continues at coordinate 115,652,831 of OX030952.1, forward strand.
CATTTCAAACTGCAATACACTCACACTTTTACTAACATACTTACACTTTTAGAAATTGACTAACAACTTGATTTAAATTTTTCCTTTCAAGTTATGTGGCAATTTGACAGTCAAGTTAAACAGCTGATCATAGTTCTTGTAAATACGTTTTCGGGTTCCGTTTTACAAAGATTCTGTCGTAATAAAAAATAATTGTGTATTGCGATTCATAGAACTATTCTTCTGCTAGTCATGAAGTTCTATGAAATTTGAATCTTACGTCATATCGATTGAATCATTTAAAAATAAAGACCTATGAATCAATTAAACTATTAAATCATTAAAAAATTATTACTAAATTATTTATTTCTTTGCAAATCTTTCAGCGAGCTTTTTAAACGGTCATAGCTAACAATTCAAATGAATTTTGAAAAGCAATATGTGTGATAAAAATCATGACCGTGTAACTAAACTTGTTCCTAGCTGTATTGTATTGTACTGTACCTGGCTTTTGCGCTGCACATAGCTTTTGTACTGTACCTACATTTTGTACTGTACCTACCTTTTGTTCTGTAAGGCCCATGATACAATTATACAGGTAGCATTGACAAGTATAGATTTTCTCAGCAACAAGGCAACGACCATTTGTCAAAAACAGTTGTTCGTGCAACAAGAATTAAACGAATGTAAAAATAAATAAATTCCGCAAAATATGTGCGTTAAATACACATTTATAATAATGAAAGTTGTGAAAAAATTATGTGTGATATGTGTTTAACGTTTTCCAGCCGTGGTGTTTTAATAATAATTGGAAACTTCTTTAATTTCGTCCATATGCATCTGCAGCTGCTGAGGTTGCTACATTTGAACGTTTTCAACATTTTTTCTTATGTTTGCACTTAATAACACAAAGTTCACAAGTTATCTTCGTTGTAGTAATAATAATTCACTATTGATTAAATAAAATAGGCAATATTTTGTAAGAAAATGTTTGGTTATTTGCAAGCGCTGAAACATAAACAATGGCGAAAACATAAGAAATAATTGAACGCTCTCTTTCTAGACATTTTTTTTGACAGATGGTCGATGCCCAAGCAACTGTCAATACTACCTTATATTATTATACCATGGTAAGGCCGTGTGCTATTCGGAAACTTTTCACTCGTGGTAGGAGAGAATTTACTGAGTTGAATACAATTTCTGTCTGTTGAAATAAAATTGTAATTTTTGCTGTGCCAAAAGGACGATGAAATTTTGACAATTAGAAATGTTGATGTTTTAGATTTTGGTAGTGCATTAGCACAAGAATTTAATTTAATTTGCGAAATTGTTGATATATATTGAAAATTAGGGATTCTGGTTGCTATGCTGTCGGAAACACAAAATTTTTAACTGCTTTACGACTCACAAACTCACAAGTGTTCTTTTTTTCATTTTTGCTTGTGTCAAAAATTCTCTTTCCGATTGTCAAAAATTATACTAGCCCCTGGGGCTACATGAATTTTTGACAATCATATTCACCTCACAAGTGCCAAATATTCTCTTTCAGACTGTCAAAATTTCATCATCCGAGTGAAAAGTTTCCGAATAGCACACGGCCTAAGTACCTTTTAAATTTCGGAAATGTGAAAATCATGATAGCATATACAAGGTAGATGCAAGGCTGCTTGTGCTCTCTTTTTATCAACCATAACTGTCAAAATAGCGAAAAAAGCAAAAGAAAAAATACGAATTGAAATAATTTTGATTTGACAGTTCTGAGTTCACTTTCTCTCCATTGCATCTAGCCCAGTAGTTCCCAAAGTATGGGTCGCGACCCACCAGTGGGTCGCGAGAAAATATTGAGTGGGCCCAGAAATGTGGGACGGATTAGAACCTTGTTTAGCTGCACACAAATAAAAAAATATTAATATATTTAAGTTTTTTTTCCTCATCGATATTGCCAACTGGTATTACCAGTATTTATGTCCTCTATTTCTAAAGCAGCCAATAGGTGAGTCGCAAATTTTTAAGTTTTTGTTAGATGGGTCGGAATCCAGTAAACTTTGGGAACCACTGATCTAGCCTCTTTATTCTATCATGACTAAAACTACAATTTTGAATTTATGTAGATCACTTGTTTTCACTATGATAGAATAAAGAAGGTAAATGTAAGGGAGAGACCGTAGACTCAGAACTGTCAAATCGACATTATTTCAATTTGAACTATTTTTTATATCTTTTGCTTTCTTTCGCTACCTTGGCTGTCTAATGCAAGGTATATTTAACAAGGTAGTGTTAGTAGTTGTAATTCTCTCTTGTGGTGGGTACAGCACCTGTCAAAATCAGCTGTTTACGTATAAAGTTACGCATAAAAGTTTTCTATTCGCTGTTTTTTTTTTTCTTTTTAATGCTCTTCTTATGTTTGATAGCTGCTGTACCCACCACTCCGAGACGAGACTACCTTGTTAAATATACCTTAGTCTAATGGTTCTACCATGGTTTAAGTAAAAGTACACCAGAACAATAAAACTCTTCACCAGTCCCTAGCGGCTTTAATAGAAGGAGTAGCATGACTGCATTTGCCCCCTACAGTTAGTCAAAAAACTTTATAATAGTTATTTATTTATTAATTTTATATTTATTTATGCTTTTTTTGCTTGAGTATGTTTGTTGGTTTCTGTTCACTACAATAATATATAATTTAATTTTAAACTTGAATTAATAATGCGCTGAATACAATTTACTTTAAATTCAATGCTAATAATTTGTAATTTTATTTGAAGGTATTTTTCAATTTAATCGAACAATGTTCCTTTTTGAATTGCGAGTGGATGTGTGTCACCATGTGTGTGTGTCTTGTGTTTTTATATTTTTGCTTTTCTAAGCAATTTTCAAAACTCTGATCTTCTGATACACAAAATAATGTTCTTCATTATTTCTTAAATCAATTGATCACACCATGATTAACTATAGAATATTTGATTATAGCACGTACTTAGTAAGTAACTATTTGGTGTGCTCATAATTACATACATTAGCTTAGAACTTGCCAAATACCATTCTACTATGTATTGGATATACACAAATATTTTTACTGCAAAAATTACAACAAATAATTATAAGTATCTAATACAATAATATATTACATTTCCTTAAAAGTGGTTAAAAAATAACGGTAATAATGTTTATATTATTAAATAAAATTATTTACTAGAAAAAGACGTTTTAACTTTTTTCAATAGACTCTACACCCAGTATTGTTAAGACTCCATAATGAAGTGCGGAAATAGTTAAGACATAAATAAGGCTTAGGTATGTGTTTTTAATCCCTCAATGCTTGCCAGTTTCAAAATTTCAAAATGAGTGTCATAAAATAACGACATAGCCCTTGTAAAGTAATTTGTTTAAATTTAACTCATTACTTTGAATCATTAAATTTGATATTTGGGGTTTGTTTGTTTATTTATCATGAAATTTATTAAACAATTTCGTAAATGTCAAAGGGCTATAGTTACTTATTTATTATTGCTATTAGTAACTGAATATGTTTGTTCCTTACCCATGAAATATATGAAAATGTTTAAAAACTCCAAAGAATAATATTTACTTATATCCTTTGAAAAAGGTAAGCCGCAAATTAGAAACAATAAGCCTCAAAATAATTAAAAATTTTACTGCTGAGCCATAACTCAAAACTTGATTTATTTACATACACATTAACGTACTTAAAGCATATTAAACTGGCTGTAGAGTGTCAAGATTCCAAATCAATGTTACCTACTAAATACAATTCTTTCTGGACACGATCTTTTACATACATATTTCCCTTTTACTTAATGTTTATTTTAATGTTGTTGTTGCTTGTAAAAAAATACATTCACTCATTGTTGTGTGCAATTTTCATTTTTTGTTTTTGAATTTAATTAATTATTTTATTTTAACTCTTCTCAAACTTTAAATTTATTAAGCTATGCTAAATGTTAAGGTTTCCGTACAATCCGTAATATATCTCGGACTTCTCAGCTTTAACTCACAACATGTTTGTGGTATGTTTTACACAGAACAATCGTCAAGATATTCAATAATTTTTTACTTTAATGCTATTATCTATAAAGTAAGTCGCTAAAGTACTTTTTCAAGCCAAAACAAAACCAAAACATTCCTATTCTGATAATCTTAGATTAGCCGAAAGTCGAAGTTTAAATTAGTAAAAATTCGAGAAAATCTTAAAAGAACATAGAATGGTTGTTAAATGGGTTTAACAAAAAGTTTGGATAAACAAAATTGAGAATTTAAAATATTACAGGTATGAATTGTTGATGGCAAGCGTTAGAAAAAGAAATTACTTTTCAAACCAAATTGAAACTTAAAAATGGGTTTTACTTTGTTTCACTAAAGTCAACACTTGATAGTGAATGATAATCAATGTTGTGAAAAATGTACATATTAATATTTCTACTTTGTATTGCAATTGAAACATTTTCTTTCATTATGAAATAAAAAAAATTTCATTAAAAACCATATTAAAACCTTTCACAAACTTAATGTAGTTATTATAGAAACGTTATTTTATCTTTAGCAAAATGATTCTTGAAATTTTTATTAGTAGGTACCTGCTTAAAAAATTTAATTTTAATAATCTTGAGAAAATTTAAAATTAACTTTAGTTTTCCTCAATTAAACTCCATTTTTCTTGTTTACATTAACATTCATGAACTTTACTACCCATGTCAAATACAGAACATGTTTGACATTTAAAATAATAGAAATTAATTATTATTGATCGAGAACTGGACCTACTAGTAACTCCACCTGTTCTCACGAGCAACCTGTCCAAAGCCAGGATAAAGGAGGATGGTCGCAGGCAACGGGTTCACCCTATCCTGTGTAAATGTAAAGGGACTACCCAGTTGGTCGCCCAATTTGGGGAGCAGGTGGACCGTTTAACTTTATCAACGGTAGCGTCTGCCTTCGCTAAGCAATGATCCTTAAATTTGTTAGCACGGTGATAGTCGTTACGCTCGGCAGACGTACGCTCACAATTCGCTGGCACATTGGCATAGTCTTTTTTTATGGCTGGTTAAAACCATGATAATAATGGTGTATAACTGGTGTACAAGAGATGTAAAAGTTGGGTACTCCGCGGTATATGAAGTATATCTTAGTAACCTCGAAGTGGCAGATTGCAAAGGCGCAAGGTCACACACAGTCAAATGCGAGGTTGCTACGCTGTAGCACATCCAATAGTGGTGGCTTTTGCAACCATTTCCAAATCAAATTTAATCCATTTCAATTTCAACTTTTACACTTTAAATGCATCCTTTGGTAATAATTTTTTGTGCAGGTAGAAGAACCAATAATCGCGCGTGGGTACAGTTATCGGGCCAATAGTCGGCGATTTTACGAACTCGAAGAAATTGGAGCTGTCGAATTTTTGTGATGATTGTAGGATCGTTAATTCTGAAGTTTAATAACGACAAATGCAGAAATTCGCAATAGACCTTAACACTCCCGTGAAAGCACCATAAGATCGGAAAGTTCTCTTAGTGTTTAATAGGTGTCATTAGGTGCCATTAGGTTGGGCACCAAACACCATTATGTGGTATAGGTTTTTAAACACCAACTTTACTCCAAGCATACATCTGCTAAAAACAAATGCAATATAGACCGAGAGAATAAATTGTGGGGTTATTTCACTTTGGTCTGACCGGGATTCGAGCCCGAAACCTCTGGGGTGGCAATAGAGTAAACTACCTTCTCGACTACCGATGCCGCATAGTTTGAATTTGAAAGGTAAATTTTTCTTTTTTTTTAACGGAAAAAAATTAATTTGACTTGTATAAGTTCAATTTGACTTAGAAAAGTTTAATTTTAAATCTGAAAGGTTGTATTTGAGGTTAAAAGCCTGTACAACAACAAAATAAACACTAAACTTATCATTTTTATTGCATTTATAATTTTACAAATTCTGGGAGGTTTTTAAAAACGTATTTTTGGTAGATCTTTTACCAAAAACTCAAAAACAATTTTTCCAAACACATCTTTCTGTTTCCAAACCTCGATGCCAGATTTTTTCCTAGACCAAATTTGTTTTATTCCGAACCAATAGATTTATGGACTTTTAGCCCATGGCAAAATTCTCGCATTTTACGAACTCAATACAAAAAAGTAACATCTATGGACAAAAATTAACGTTATACTTGAGTATTTAGTACTTTAAAATTAAAGTAATTTAATTTTTTTTTAAAAAGTACCATTTTCATGTTTTCCTTTTTAACATTTTTCTAGAAGTAGACAGCTAACAGGCTTCAAATTGCTGTGATATGCTGGCCTGATCTGAAAGTCTTACAGTATCCAAACTCATCTACCCTTTATTATCTTTCAAAAGACACCTTTATAATAGGAATCGTTCAATTGATTTTAAAATAGTTTTAAATATGAAATATATGTTTTATAAGGGTTATACAAACCTCAACTCTTTTTAAACCCTAAGCCTAAAAGGGCTGTGTTCATTGAAATAGGAAAGAATATTTTCTCTTCATATAACCTACGACCAGGCCAATACATATAAAATAATAATGTTCTAATAAAAAAAATAAAAATACAAAATTCTAAAAAGTTAAAACTAGCAGAATATATTACGTAAAAATTTTGTTTGATGCTTACTTACTAGATGAATGGCCCACAAATGTTGAGTTTCAGTGAAACATTATGATGTTATGTGTATCCAAACCTTTCGCCATAAATTGTAAAAAAAAAAAAAAAAAATAAAATTATTCCAACTCTTATCATGACAAATTTTTCAAGCATTTCTGAAGAGCTCCAAAAAAATCTCCAAAAAAGCTTGACAAACCTTTTTATAAAATAGCTTTAAAAATTACAACTAATTAAAACGATATAAATATCCAGAACAAGATAAAAATAAGAAAACAAATTAAGAGGCTGTGTTGCTGGTCCTTTACTGTAGTAAATTTTAATTTGAAATTATATAGCAATAGTTGTTATAAATATATTCAAGTTTGTTAAGGATGCAGTAGCGTGAAAATCTTAACCTTACTTTTATATATATTGTTTAGCTGCCTCTCTGCTTTAAGCACATCCTTATTATTTTGTTTTTTTCATCAATAACAGTCAGTCGTGGGGAAAGTTTTCAGTATTTTCTGCATTTGTTACAAGGTATGTATATTATTGTGTTTTTGTGAATTTGAATTATTTATTAGCTTAAATTTTATTGTAGAATTGCTTGCTGCTATTACATCTTGGCATGTTTTTACAAAAACCATTCTTACAACACATCTTTTTTTTCAACTTAGCCTAAGATTTATAGTGGTTGTTATGAATGTCAAAACGAATAGGATGAATGCAAAAAAAAAAACTCCATATTTTATAACTTTGGAATTTGTTTGATTTACGAAACTACAAGAAACGAGTTATATTTTAACCGAGACCTGCTCCGTACTCGTCTTTAGTAATCTGTGGGATTCAAACATGAGTTAAAATTTAAACAAGTTTTTTTCAATTTTGAGTGCAAAACTAAGAACCATCAACCTTACATGATCACAAATTAAAAAATCTTTAAAATGTTCGAAAATCTAAGTAAACACTGACAATTTAGCTTCAGCGAGTAGCTCAATAAAAAGGGTATTATTATTATGACTCGGAAATAATTTATTTGTATTTGTCCTTGATGCGCTCAGCTATTTGAAAATGCAAAATAAAAAAAAGAACGTAATATCAATTTAAGCTTATTATCTTTTTAAGCTTGCATTTTATTAAATTATAAAATACAAATAATATTTCGTTTAAATATTTAAATTAAAAATATTCTGATTTGATTTTTGATAAAATTGTAAAGTAAAATAAAAACAGGATAGTTAACATAAAACTGTTGAATTTGACGAACAAAAAAAATGAAATAAAATTACACAAAAAAAGACACAAATTCTTAATCGTTTAGATCACTTGCAATGTTTCCTTAAATTAGATTTATTATAACAAAATTAAGCGATAGTATTGTTAATAAAACATTTTTAAACATAATAATATCGCTAGTTTAAACATACACTATGTTAAGCTAGATAATAGTTTTTAATTAAAATTTCTTATTAAATTGCTTTTGTGAAAAGAAATGCGCTGGAAATTTAATTAAAAAACAATGTATATGAGGAAATATTAAATTCTCTTTCTAACATGCCTTTCATAAATACTTTCTTTACTTTGTTAACACAAATACACAGACAGTAAAAAAAAAGAAAAAACGAAAAACAATGTAAAATAATTTATATAAAAATAAATGAGTAATGTAGGTAAATGTGTGTGTGTGTATATATATATATATAAAGTCTGAATAAAAGGGCACTAACAAAAGTTCCATAAAAATAAGTAACAATCTTTATCACTTTAGAGTGCTGCGGCGGCAAATACAAATCGTAGAAATTCCCTTAATTGCTTTTGTGTTATCTGCCTGTATTTCGCATTTTAATTGCAATTTCAAAATCATTATTAATATCTATGCTGTATTCTTTTTTGTTTGTTTAACTGGTTACTTTACGGTGTTGTGATTTTTTTTTATAAATATCATCCAATCAATTTAAGTTTCAATCAAGTTTGTTACAATTTATCAATTAAACTCAAATAGTAGCCACAACCACTGTTGTTCACGTATCCTTTGTCAATTCTTTTTGGTATTGTATGGGACTGGTGATTGCTTTAAGGAAATCGTGTTGTGACTGCAGTATATTGCGAATCGTCTCTAACCATTCACGATTCAAATCAACGGTCGCTGCAAAGCAAACCATATGTAAATCAGGTCGATTTGGATCAGTTGATTTGAGTAGGAAACGATTGTTGGGCAGCTCTTCGAGTTGCATTTTATTAACCTGCAAAATATTTTTTATTTTAGTATTCAATTTATAGGGTTGCTGGCAAACAGTAAAATAGTTTACCTGTATGTGCGATCGATAGATGTATGAAGGGCATGTAAACTGTGTCTTTTTGCCAACAATATCCGAAAAAATAATACTTTGTTCGAATAGGAATACTTGAAGTTCGCGCGGTTTTTGCACCATACATGCATTACGTTCCATACTCTTTGCATCTTCAATACAGGTTAGCGGTCCATGTAGCAGCAGTTTTCCTTGTGCAGTTATTTTTCCTTCAAATTTCTGCAAACGCCTGAGCACCATCATGTCATTGACAGCTTTGCAGACAACCTAGTGAGTAAAGAAATCATATAACAATGCAGACAATTGACCATAGTGGTTCCGTAATGGTGTAATAAACAAGGTGATTGTGAATTTTCTACTTCTCTCAAAATCTATCGAACTCTTGAGCTGTCAAACCATACAAAATCAACATTTCTATTTAAAATTTAACTGCTACGTTCACCTTGTTTATTTACACCATGGAGGCCGCCAATTACTACCTTCATGACATGAAAAGATTCCTCCATGCTAGACACCTCTTCTACAAAACCAGCGCGTTCTGTTTGTTTAGTAATTTCTCTCAAAAGCAGTTCATACTTGGTTATTCTCTGCACAGGTTTGATGAGCAAATCGCTGAGCTATGAATAATAAGAAGAATAAAACAGAAATTCAAGTTAAAATCTTTTGATTTTGATTCGAAAGAGAGGTTATACATAATTATAACAATTTTTATAAAGTCAAAAAATAGATTTATTATAATTTTTATCTAGATTTATTATAATTATTTTTCGGCTCCTGTGCAACATACTGTGAGCGTCAAAAGAAAGTGTACACGATTGGGTTTTATGTTTTCCATTTTATTTCAGTCTTTTGCAATACGGTTTTATTAAACTTTGTATGTGTCTTTAAAATAGGCTTAATCGTTTTTCAATTTATAAAAAAACAATAACAAAAATCTTACAATAACAAAAAATATTAAACAAAAACCAAAAATACTTCACATTCGTCGCGTCAAAAGAAAGTGTACAATAAATAAATAAATACAAAAACTATGCATTTCAGTATTTTGTTTGCTTTCCTTTTGCTTTAATTACAGCTTGCAACCTTCTCGGCATAGATTCCACTAGATTTGCAGTTATTTCTGGCGAAATTTTTTGCCATTCCTCTATTAAAGCTCTTTTAAGGCCGTCCTTGGTACTGATATTGTTTTTTCTGATTTTTTGGTCCAGATGCTCCCACAAATGCTCGATGGGGTTAAGGTCCGGTGATTGGGGGGGATGATCCAATTGTTTTGGCGTGTGGTAAAGCAACCATTCCTTCACTATTTTTGCCGTGTGCTTGGGATCATTGTCTTGTTGAAAGATCCAAGTTTGATCCAAGCATAACTTCTCAACGCTGGGTGCCAAATTTTCTTTTAAAATGTTAAGGTAATCTGTTTTATTCATAGTAGTCTCTATGAATACCAAATTACCTACTCCGTTTGCAGCCATACATCCCCACACCATCACCGAACCGCCACCGTGCTTTACTGTGGATATAACATTTTGTTCGGAAAATTCTTTATTTTTGCTTCTCCAAATTTTTACTGGTTTTTTTCTATCAAAAACTTCAAATTTGCTCTCGTCGCTAAAAATCATATTTTTCCAAAATGAAATATCCTTATTTTGATATTTTCGAGCAAACTCAAGGCGTAGCTTCTGATTTTTTTTCGATATGAACGGCTTTTTTCTCGGAGCCCGTCCATGTAAGCCATTAGCATGTAGTGCTCGACGAATTGTGCTGGCGCTAAAGTTGGCACCAGATGCTTCTGAGATTTCCTCTGCTATTTTCACAGCACTTTCAGTTGGATTTTTTTTAACATTTCGGACAATGGATCGTATTTGGAGTTCGTTAAGTCTCTTAGGCCTACCAGATTTGGCACGATTTTCTAAAACTCCATACTTTTCGTATTTATCAATTATTTTTTTCACTGTATTGTGGCTTCTTTCCACAATGGAACCAATTTCACGTAATGTTTTCCCCTCTTTATAAAATTTTAGCACAAGCTCACGAGTATCAGGAGAGGTTTGTTTTACCATTTTCGGAAAAAAAAATTATTCACAAAATAGCACTTGTACCGAGCACGGTTTAGTCAAGAATAAAATCAATTATCAAAGCGAAGCTTAAGACGCAATAATAAAGCATATTTTAAAAGATAACGGTAAATGTTTTACTCCCAGCAAACCTCAACACACTTGACGGACAACTGTACACTTTCTTTTGACGCGACGAATATGAAGTATTTTTGGTTTTTGTTCAATATTTTTTGTTATTGTAAGATTTTTGCTGTTGTTTTTTTATTAATTGAGAAACAATAAAACCTATTTTAAAAAAATATAAATAGTTGATTCAAATGGTATTGCAAAGGACTGAGATTAAATTGAAAACATACAACCCAATCGTGTACACTTTCTTTTGACGCTCACAGTATGTAAGTAAAATTTTTCTTTTTTGAATCTATTTTTGTTTTTAATCATTGAAATCATAACGATGTTTTTTTTTTGTTCATATTTGTAGGACAAAATAATTTGAAAATTAACTTCGAATTAAGTCATTTAAGCGCAGATAGTCAAGCCCGACTAACCATCAATCAACAACAGCGGTAAAGCTCCATTCAAGAATCGAAGTTCATGTTCTGTTTTTGGTGGTATCAGAGGGTGCATTCTACTATAAGCAGTTCAAACCGATTGAAACAATCACTGCGTATCGCTACCAACTACAATTCAAAATCCTACCCCAACTGACTTATTCTTCAGACATTTTTTCTCCTCATTGCCACTTGTTTGAATCGATGTCCATTGGCCTGTCTGCGCTGATGCTCACTTCTTATAAAGATTGAAAAAAATGGATCGATTCTAAAATTGCATCTGAAGACGAGGTGTTCCTTTTGACATGGTATTAGCCTTCTGCCCAAAAGATAGTTGTGGCCAAAAGTTGTGGCCAACGATGGACAATATTTTGAATGATATGCTTTTAAATTTAAGTTAAAATAAACGATATTTTTTATGAAAAAAAAATGCTATAAATAAATTCTAACATTCAATATTCGATCCGTCATCTGGGATTGATAAATTTTAAATTCCGATCTCAGATTCATTATGAGCGTCTCTAAAATCCTTGTAACAAGAAGTTTCAAAGAGATAAATAATATATGTTATATGTTGAACACTTCAGCAACGCGTTCGATTTTCGCCTGAAATTTTTTAAGCTTAATGTGGAGGAAAACATTGAACATAAAAAAGATATGAATATAAAATGCGTAGTTTTAGGAACAAACAAGACAGGCCTTTTAAAAACAAAACAGTTTTTTATTTTTCTTGCTTTGAAGTTAATAAATTTGGTGCACGTTTTCTAAAAAAAATCTTTAATACTTACATCCAGGCGATGTCTTAATTTCTGCCGGATTTGATCGAAATACATAAAGTGTTCGGTGACAATGTGTTCCGAGACAGGTTTGTTCTGACAGTAAACGATATACATATGAAATTTACGCTCATAACGTTTAATCAAAGAACCCAGCTCAGCGGGTGACTTTTGGCTGCGCTGTAAGGCTTTGAGAAAATAGCTATAAAGAAAGTAAAATGAAAAGGACAGAAAAAGTCTTATTATGTCTAGGAAAATGTGCGCCATTTAATAAAGGTATAAATAGAGATAAACTTACTCTCGGTGCCACTCATAGATGGCTTCGATATTACCGAAAACCATACGTTCCTTGCCACCCTTCAGATCATCAGGCAATGGAATATCACTGTTTGGATTGCGTATTTCTGCAATATAACTGTCAAGAGACAACAAAACAAAAAATGTCAAAAACTCAAGAATAATAAAGCAATAAAGAAAAACTTCATGGCACAATTCAACAACATACCCACTGACGATCTCTGCCAAGTCCTGTATATATAGTTCCTCGGTGGACAGCAGCTCCGCTAGAGCGCACATGCGTTTCTTTTGTGCAGCCTCAATATCGTTTGTCTCCGTATTATTCTATTATGTGTTAATAAATGGAAATAAATGGTGCTCACAGGAGGGTGTTGCTTGGGCTAATTGAAAATGTGTTTTTATTGTTACCTCGTCATTGTTATCTGTGGCATTGTCATGGTAGCATTGCAAGTCTAAGTCACGCCCATTGCTGTCACTGCTGCTACTCACAACATTGTTGCTGACATCGAAATTTGGTTTAAGGAACTTGGATTTCTCTTCGTGTTGTTCCTGTATAAATGAGAAGGATAACAAATAAAAACACTGTGGAAAAAGTATTTTGTAGGGGGAAGCGGAGAAGGAAGAGGTGGATGTTGCTTAAGTGATGAGGTCGTTGCTCGTTTACAAGCAACTTATGGGAATAATTTACAACTTTTTGATTAAGTTACTTTTGGGATTTATGTAGTTACCGCGAGTTAGCGTTTTTAATTTAGCTGTAAGTTAAACATGAACTGTTAATTCGCAATTAAGTCCCTAATAGATACTTTATAAACTGGTTTTTGATTCAAAAATTTGTATAAAGGAGTCCGAGCTTGAGTTATTTATCCATAAATTATATTCTGAATCCAAAATAATAACTTAGTTAACTTGAATATTTGAAAACCATTTTATTTACAAAGCGCCTTTAACGAGTAAAATTTGCTTGACCAAGGTCAAGGTCAATATTTGTCAGATTTTTGGATGAAGATCTAATGCAAGTCACCTTAACAGTAAGTTAAATAGTTAATCTAGACTACTAGTTGACCTAGGTTGCTAGTTAGCCTAGGATAACAGTGTAATTGAAATAATTCAAGTGAATAATAAAAACAATAATATTTGAATGAGTTGCACTGCTTACCGTTTTCTCCTTGACAAGTTGTTCTATTTCGGAAAGATCGATGGCGGTATTTCCGTCCATTTTACCGGTGTTAGCCTGAAAATAAAATAAAAAAAAGTGTTTAGTACTGGTTTAAAAGATACTTATTTTAAAATTTTTGTTTGTGTATGTTTGAGATATTGTGTTAATTAATCAGTGCAGTTTTTGGAGGCTTAATTTCGTTAAAGAAAGGATGAGAAAAAATAAGGTTTTTTAATACACCGCTACTAGTCTGTATGATTTCTATGTTATTCAGCAGCTAAAAAAAGAAGTCTATTCGATTAATTTTTAAAATTGGGTATATAATGTGGGTCAAGTACCATTTTGAAAAAATTTAAATTTTAACGAAATTTTTCATGACCGAAAATTTGGGTAGTTTTGTCAGGCTTTCGTTTTTTTGTTTTTTTGGAAAATGGAATTTTGTATCTATTGGAAGATGGTGAATACAATCTCAAGAGGAAGGGAACGAAGAATCAAGTGATAATTTTTTTAGTCGGTGTCGAAAAATTGAAAAATATTATAAATTTTCTTGAAGAACTTTGAATTCCTCTCCCATAATACCTATATGCTCACAAGACCTGTAGACAAAAATTTCACGTCAAAACGCTCCACACAAGGTTCTGAACCTGCGACTTCTGGGCTGATGAAACAGCACGGTACTAAAGAATGTTTTTGTTTTTAGGAGCTCCATTTTCGAAAACATTATGCGAAACATGGCCGAGATACGGCTCCAACTGCTTGAAAAAGTGGTCGAATATTGGACTTCGAAAATACGCCACATCCAAGCCAACCGCAGCGGCCACATGCTAGAAATCACATCTAAACACTAATGGTATGAAAAATTTTTTTTTAATACAGCCTTTATCGGTTTGAAATTATATAATATCAGAACATATTTTTTGAGTTAAAGTATAGGCAGTTAAATCCTTATAGATAAATGGAATCCCTTAAAAAACCATTTATTTTTTAAATAAAGTGCGTAAAACTTTAATTTTTTTTTAAATTTTCTTTTTACTTTTTTTATATTTTTTTTTTTGCCTTTTTTTATATATATTTTTTTTTATACAGCCATGGACACATAAATAGCACAAATGTCAACTTATTTTTTAAACGTTTCGTTTGAACCTAATAATGCATTCATTAACTGCAGTTATAATTTTTGAGACACCAGTGTGGCGTTGTTTAAAATTCCGAGAGAGATGTACCGTTACTTACTTTTATTTGCTGAGGCCATCTCTTTCTGTACAGGCATGTACGATCTGCTGTGGTCATATAAATAGCACACATGTCAGTTGGTGAATAAAAGTTAACAATATCGGGTGTTTGTAAAAATTTTAGAGTTGTATTCAGTTAATTTCGCTGATTCTAAATAAAATGGGTCGTGGCAAACATTGCATTCCAGAAAAAAGACCTATAACTCACGAACTAGGTCGAAAAGGCAAAAACACATCTGAAATCGCGGATATTCTCAAAATTTCGCAAAAAAATGGTCTATAATGCACTCAAGCTGGTTAAATAAAATGGTTCAAATAATTTCGAGAATAAGCCACGCAATCCTAGACCGAGTAAAACCACCGCTTCTACTGATAGACTTATAGTTCGCAAAATTAAGGCTGATCCTTTCAAGTCAGCAAAGCAAATTATGAGGGAAATAAATGAAGAAAATAACCTTAATGTTAAAAGAAAACTAGTATCTAAGAAACTACATGAAGCTGATCTTTATGGACGCATTTGCCGAAGAAAGCCGCTCTTAACAAAAAAAAATTAAAGGATCGTTTAGCGTTTGCAAGGGCTCATGTGAATAAAGAAGACCAATTTTGAAAGAACGTGCTCTGGACTGACAAAACTAAATTTAGTATGGTTGAACCAGATGGAAAAACTTTTGTGCGGCGCCCCAAACGCCAAGGGTTGAATCCTAAGTAAACAAAAAAATCATTAAAGCATGGAGGAGGGAATTTAATGGCTTGGTGAGCTTTTTCCTGGCACGGCGTTGGGCCAATTTTTCGTATACCAAGAATAATGGACAAAGATATGTATTTAGATATTCTTAGTAACCAAATGGAACCATTTGCATTTGAGAACATGCCGTTTAGGTGGACTTTTATGCACGATAATGATCCAAAACATACGGCAAATGTTGTGATTAATTGGCTGAAAAAGGAAAAAATAAATATTTTGAATTAATCGGCTCAAAGCCCAGACTTCAATCCCATAGAAAATTTATGGAATGATATGAAGGTTAGCATAAGCTACCAAAATTTTCGAAATTTAGATGAGTTATGGAGTGGAATTGAGAAGGCTTGGTACTCTATTCCGAAGTCAGGAAGCTTATGGAGAGTATGAGACGAAGATGTCAGGCTGTTGTGCACAATTCGGGATACAGTACCAAGTACTAGTAAGCATATTCGTAAGCTCATTATAAAATAAAAATAAATTACTACGTCTTTTTTTCAGAATCGAAATTGTGCTATTTATATGTCCACCTCAGCTAAGGACCAATTTCAGATTGTTGATTAATTTTCTAATTTTTAATTCGTAATTACAAAGTTACTACTGATTTTTAGTTTTTAATGTTTAAACTCAAATACCATGAAATAAATTTTCGTTTTCCTCTATCTATTTTATTTAAATTCATGTGAAAGACCCTTCATGTATTTTTGTGCTATTTATGTGTCCACGGCTGTATATTGCCTTGATACAAAATGAGATCACAGAATCATCTTGGATAGGACACATTTTTGATTGAATAGGAAGAATCCAAAATAGTTTTGTTCTAAAGGGCTTAAGTGGATTTTACATTTTAAACCTTCCTTCTAATGAGGATTGTTTGAAATTAAAGGGTTATGCATTTCGGGTTTCGGAAAGTACAGCCTTGGCATTTGGTAGGTGTCAAATGTTCATGTCACCCAAACTGGTTTAAATGTTGTTAAAGGTTTGCCATTTTACAATTTGGAACGTTTTACCATCGAACAACGCGTTAAAATTGTTAAATTGTTTTACAAAAATTATGATTCTACCGTGGCCATGTATCGCGCTTTACGAGTAAATTATAATCGTTATAATCGTTTTACTGATAGAACAATTTCCAATATAGTGAAGAAATTTGAAGAAAGTGGATCGGCCATAGATACTCGTATTGTAAGACGTGTGCACCATTGTAATGTACACTTCACCGAAAATATCGTTCTCCTGGAGTTCAACGACTGTTTTGGTGGGTAAAGTTTTTCTACACTAACTAATTTTGAGTCTATAGCATTAATATTGTTGAAAATTTATAAAATTTTTGGGTTTTGGCTTTAAATGGGTTAATGCTGACGATATGCAAATAACTTCTAGTACATCAATTTTATTGTTATTGCATGTAAAAAGATTCAGACAATATACATCTAGATTACCGAGATCTGGACAAGACTCTTTCTCCATATAGTTTTACAAATTCGAAAATTATAATTTGTCAAAAAATTTTTTCAATAAAAATAGAAGTTTTCATAAAATCATTTTGATTGCAAACGATGCACCTTCTAAGATGCGGCACAATTTACTCTACGTCATCAATAAAACTACTGGCATTAATAAAAAAAACGAGAAGTGAAGCGAAAAACCAAAACGCCGAACATAAAAGACAAACATTTAAAGCTTTTGTCAAACTTTTATAAAAAAAAAAAAAATAAAACGCTTTTCTCAGTTGAAAAGATATGTTGATGTGAAAGTTTTAAAACTTATCGAGAAAATCATTTAGAAAAGTAATGATAACAAAGAATTGATTTTCAATAAGATGAACACTTGAGCAAACAAACCAAGCTGCAAGGTGCTTGCCAGAAGTTGTGGCAACAAAACTTGCAGGCAAAGTCAACTCATGCGAGTTCTTTTATCCAAATGCAATAAAGTTGATATTCAATATCCAGGTGATTTCGAGTAATTTGCTTGGTTAAGAAACTCAATAATAAAAATAAATTTAAAAGAAAATACGTATGTTATTTTCAACCGACAAAAGGTGGGTGGTGTTAGCACCGACTCTGACTCAACAAAAGTGAGGGAATTAAAAAAAACAAAGCGTATATGACAGCAGAATAGGGGGAATTCCTATACAACTCGTCTGAGAGAAAGCTGATGAAATATGAATTGTGTAGTATGCGATCCAATTTTAAGATAATTCGAAAGAAAATAAATTAGTTTCTATCAATAGGCCCGAGAAAGAAACACCGAGAGATTAGCTTAATGTGAGAATATGTTCATCTCAAAAATAGTTTCTAGGGTAGACATACCTAAAATATATCTAATTTTATCATGTTCACGAAAAATTCACAGAAGCACGTGGTGAACAATAAACAGCGTCAAATGAATTTTAATTGATCATACAATGAATAGGTATCTATATTTTTAAAATTTTTGAGAAAGCATAAACGAAAATGATTTTAATAAACGATAAATTTGATATTTTATTGATTCTTGATACTGTAGATTCTTGATGTGTTTATGTTATTAACTTATTTGTATCAAACGCGAATGTATTTTTATAATTTGTATATGTTAACCAAAGTTTATCTTAATCGGTCTATAATCTAATGATATCCTCCCAGAAGAAATTTACATTAAATAGACAAACACTTCAGAACCACACAAAATACCAAAATAATACTTGTGTATTCGGAATATTTTCTTTATTGTATTAAGCTTGTCACTCCGTCTGTAAAGTCCAAAAGCAGGCGTGGTACCACCTAGTCGATTTAGCGATATCCGTCTGTCATTCCGTTATCATAATTACAGCCGTCATTTTGAAGCTATCTTAATTTCATCTTTGAGCTTATTTTTAAAAGAGAAAGATCAAGTTCGGAAATGAGTAAAGTTGGACAAAAATTACGCCTAGCGGCAAAACAAAGTGACTATATCAAAATGGAAAATCTCTTGAAATTCCACAAAAATATATCATTTAAACACCTGAAATTTTGAACATGAAATTTTGAGATTAAATTTTTACTGTAACTTTGACTTTAACTTTCACTCAACTTTGACTTTAACTTTGATTTCGACTTTTACTTAGCTTAACCTTCAACTTCAGCTTCAACTTAAACTTTAATATTAACTTTAACTTTTATTTAAATTTTTAATTTTGTTTAAATTTTTACTTCATCTTTGACTTTAACTTTAATTTTTATTTTAGTTTAAGTTTAAGTTTCAGTTTAAATTTAAGTTTGACTTTGATTTTGACTTTAACTGTAACTTTAACTTTAACTTTAACTTTAACTTTAACTGTAACTTTGAATTTAACTTTAAATGTTACCGTAACTTTAATATTAATATTTGTATACGGCCTCTTATTATTTATATTGAAAACAAGTTTTTCGAGCTCTAGGCCAAGCATGTTGTCAACAAGACAACATGAAGAACAAAGAAGGCAACAACCAACAACAACAACAACGGCTCTGTATAGAGCAAATCACTATGATTTTGAGTTTGAGAGCTCGAAAAACTTGTTTTCAATATGTTACCGTAACTTTAACTTTAACTTTAACTTTAACTGTAACTTTAAATTTAACTTTAACTTTAATTTTAACTTTAACTGTAACTTTAACTATAACTTTAACTTTAACTTTAACTTTAACTTGTGGCGACCGTGGCGTAGTTGGTTAAAGTGCGTGGCCGCTATGTCAAAGAACTTTGGAGACCCAGGTTCGAACCCCAGCAGCGACAGAAAATTATTTGAATAAAATAATTTTTCTGTACGGCCGCCACCTCTCTGCAGACAATGGCAAACCTCAGAGAGTAATAAAAATGCCATGTAAAGCTTCTTGAGAATAAGAACATTCCGTTCATCGCCGTTCGGAGTCGGCGTTAAGCCTGTAGGTCCATTTCTCGGTCAATTGTTCATAAGATCATAAGAAGCTAGGTCAAAGTCCTTTCAAGGGCTGAAATGGCCAGTTATTTATTTATTTTTTTTTTTTTTTAACTTTAACTTGAACTTGAAGTTGAACTTGAACTTGAACTTTAACATTAACTTTAACTTTAACTTAACTTTATCTTTTAAGTTTACTTTTACGTTTACTTTTACTTTTACTTTTACTATTGCTTTTACTTTTACTTTTACTTTAACTTTAACTTTAACTTTAACTTTAACTTTAACTTTAACTTTAACTTTAACTTTAACTTTAACTTTAACTTTAACTTTAACTTTAACTTTAACTTTAACTTTAACTTTAACTTTAACTTTAACTTTAACTTTAACTTTAACTTTAACTTTAACTTTAACTTTAACTTTAACTTTAACTTTAACTTTAACTTTAACTTTAACTTTAACTTTAACTTTAACTTTAACTTTAACTTTAACTTCAACTTTAACTTTAACTTTAACTTTAACTTTAACTTTAACTTTAACTTTTACTTCTAAGTCGACTTTTACTTTTGCTTTTGCTTTCACTTTTACTTTCACTTTCACTTTTACTTTAACTTTTACTTTTGCTTTTATTTTTACTTTTACTTTTATTTTTACTTTTACTTTTACTTTTACTTTTATTTTTATTTTTATTTTTATTTTTATTTTTATTTTTATTTTTATTTTTACTTTTACTTTTACTTTTACTTTTACTTTTACTTTTACTTTTACTTTTACTTTTACTTTTACTTTTACTTTTACTTTTACTTTTACTTTTACTCTTACTTTTACTTTTACTTTTACTTTTACTTTTACTTTTACTTTTACTTTTACTTTTACTTTTACTTTTACTTTTACTTTTACTTTTACTTTTACTTTTACTTTTACTTTTACTTTTACTTTTACTTTTACTTTTACTTTTACTTTTACTTTTACTTTTACTTTTACTTTTACTTTTACTTTTACTTTTACTTTTACTTTTACTTTTACTTTTACTTTTACTTTTACTTTTACTTTTACTTTTACTTTTACTTTTACTTTTACTTTTACTTTTACTTTTACTTTTACTTTTACTTTTACTTTTACTTTTACTTTTACTTTTACATTTACTTTTGTCTCAACTGTTACTTTTGTGTTACTGTTGCTTTTGTTTTTATTTTAAATATTTTACTATTTTTGTTTTATAAATTTTTGGCTTTTATTTTTGTTGTTTATATTTGTATTACCTTTATTTTTTATATTTTTTAGTCGTTTTTTTTTGGTTTTTTGTAATTTTTATTTTATTTTTGTTGTTTTATTTTTGTTATTATTTGTATTGTTTTGTTTTTATTTGTACTATTACTTTCTTTTTGTTTATTTGCATTGCTTTTATTGTTTCTTTATTTTGTTATTTCTATTGTTTTTATTTTTATTTGTTTTTTCTGTTGTAGCCTTTTACTTTGCTCTTTCTCTTGTTTTTGTCTAGACCTTGGCTTTGTGTTTTTTTCTTCTGTCTTAAAAATAATTTTATGAATTTTTGGTTTTATTGCAAAATTTTATCTCTTTGACACTTAGAATTCAACCCGAAAGCTTTCGCAAAACTCTTACTTTTCTCAACAGACCTTCACTTGTTGTTCAGTGATAAACGGAAAGCCATATTGTTCAGAACTTAGACTGAATTGATTTGAGTAGTTCTGAAATAGTTTATATCGTAAAATGTCGCGCTCGGGAGGCAACAATATATCTTCACGAGTAAATGTACCTTGAAAAAGCTAAGAATTCGTACACAAAACGAGTGATAAATCGAAGCTAGGCCAACTTTCAGGGATAAGTAATTATTTAAATGGCTAAGGAAACAATTTCAGAAATTAATAAAATGCACTCAAGTCATTGACTCATTTTGTAAATTTGAAATTTAACCACAGAAATAAGATTGTTCTTAATAATAAATTTCACCACACGAAGAATAATTTTTGAAATTTGAAATACTTAAACTGGAATTTTTTTTTAATTTTTTATTATGCCGTCAACGGAAGGACGCAATAAAAATGTTTTAAAAGATTCAGGGGAAGATTTTCTTTCTATTTTTATTTGTAAGCTTATTCTTGTTCTTCTAAAAATAGAAGATTTCTTACATTATCTGCGGACACTCAAAAAAAAAAAACAGAATAGATTTCTAACACGCTTGTCAGCACCTATGATCAGCTGAGTATCTGCAACTTTCAGAAATAAATAAATAATCGCAACTTTTGAATGCGAAACGTCGGAGTAGTCGCGCAGCTCGTCGTCATTGCGTATAAACAAAAAAAAAAATTGTAGAACTCTTTAATATCATTTGAAGTTTTTTTTTCACGTTTACAATCTGAAGATAAGATTAAAAACGAGAAGAGTGACGAAAGCCAGTTAGTGGCTAGGATGATGGTTCAAGTGCATATGAGTTGCATGTATGGCAATAATAGGAGAAGACACAATGATACACAATAGAACACAATAATACACAATACAACACAATGAGTGTATTCTTAAGCACTCTTTTTATTGTTGCGATGCTTACAAACCACAAACGAAAAAAGCAACTCATGCTATTTTTTCAACTTTTTTTTTCACAATTCTTATAAAATTATTAAAATTAATTTTTCACAATTTACAAGAGTTAAAAAAACGCCACATTTCGATATGCGACGTGCACCTAGTGAAGATTGAAAACGGTTTAAAACCTGCTCGCTCGTTCGTGAACATTGAAAATGTTTTTTGAGTGAATTGCTTTTATTTTGATTTTGCCGTTGCTGTTGTTGTTGTTGTTCTAGCTGATTTTTAATTCTACCAAAAGTAGAATAAGTTCTTATAGTACAGAAAGCACAGGTTCTTTAAATGTTTTTTGTTGTTATCTATCACAACATGTGGCGCTATGAGAGTTAAGCAAAAAGATACGCTTGTACATACATATGTAATATATACGAGTATTTACATAGGTAAATATTCATATACTACAAGCCATAGAATATTAGAGAAGATATGCACTGGGTTTGTTTGTATGCAGATATGCATGCATGCATGCATGAATGGAAGGTAAATAAAAATAATTCATAGTTACACCCAAAAAAAAAAAAAATATTACGTTTTGTAAAAATTTCAAAAGTTTTTCTTAAATAGGTAAAATATTAAAAATAACACAAAATACTTCGTTGCCCTTATTTAAAGTTTAGCTTGAAAAATTATTGAAGTGATTTTTTTGAGGTTATGGATTTACTAGTAAAAAATGTATTATCTACGATTTGGCCGAAGGTAAAATGCTCCCACAATTGCGTGTTATATTGTATAATATAACCAGAGTTTTGAAATTTTTATTGATTTGATAACGCCAGCTTGTATGGTGGATAGGTGTCATTTTTATTCCATTTTTCAAAATTTTTCCTCATTGTAGGCGTCAATATCAAAGCTTATGTAAAAAAAATCAAGTCAATACACTAATTTTTGTGGAATTTATAGAGAATTTGCTATTTTGATGACGTCACGTTGTATGGCAGGTGATTGAAGTTTTACTTTTTTCAAAGTAAAACTATTTGATATCTCAGATTAAGTGCAAAATTTCAAGTATAACGATAAATTTTTGTGGGTTTTTCAGAGATTTAACCATTTTGAAAGTCACTTCGTATGGGATGTAGGAGTAGTCGTGGTTTTCATCTAATTTTGACAAATTTCAAACTTTGTGGACGTATTTGGAATCACAGCTCATGTGCAAAACACGAAAGGATTAATTTTTGTGGAATTTTATTTTATCAAATTTTGAATTTGTGGAATTTTGATGATGTTACTTTATATGGGAGATAGTAGTGGTTTTCATCAGACTCTGCAAACAGTTTCTGAGTGCCTCACAAAATTGACTCTAAAAGAGTATTTCTTATGCGTGTTTTATGAGTACGCAATAAACAGACTCATAAAGGAGTCTTTGATATGATTTTAAAATGATTGCTCAAAAATAAGACTCAAAAAATAGTATTTTTATGAGTACGCAATAAAAAGACTCATAAAGAAGTCTTTTATATGATTGTAAAATGATTGCTCAGAAATAAGACTCTAAAAAGATTATTTATTATGCGTGTTTTATGAGTACGCAATAAAAAGACTCATAAAGGAGTCTTTGATATGATTCTAAAATGATTGCTCAAATATAAGACTAAAAAAATAGTATTTTTTATGCGTGTTTTATGAGTACGCAAAAAAGACTCATAAATAAGTCTTTTATATGATTGTAAAATGATTCCTCAGAAATAAGACTCTAAAAAGAGTATTTCTTATGCGCGTTTTATGAGTACGCAATAAAAAGACTCTAAAAGGAGTCTTTGATATGATTGTAAAATGATTGCTCAGAAATAAGACTCTAAAAAGAGTATTTTTATGCGTGTTTTATGAGTACGCAATAAAAAGACCCATAAAGAAATATTTTATATGATTGTAAAATGACTTTAAATTTTTCTACTATTACTTTTTATTCGAAATGTTTAAAAAAGATATTGTTGTAATTTTTTTTTTTATTTTTCAACCATCAAATATTTTAAATAAATTTTAATCTAAAAATATATTTCAGCCTAAACGAATCATAATTAAACTTCTATGAGTTCTGAAAGAGTCCTCAGTATATGTCTTTAAAGATTCCATTTCATGATTCTTAAATATGACTATCAAAAGTGTCTTAATTTTGAGTCCAGAAGGCATTTATATGAGTTCTAAAAAAGTTTTTATTTAAAGTCTTTATTATGAATCTTAAAAAAAGTATTTGAAATGAGTCTTAAAAAAGTCTTAATTTTGAGTCCAAAGAGACTAATTTATATGAGTTATAAAAGAGTCTTTATTATGAGTCTTTATTATGAGTCTTTAAAGAGTTTTTAATATGAGTCTTAAATGAGTCTTAATCTTGAGTCCAAAAACACTAAGTTATATGAGTTCTAAAAGAGTCATTATTATGAGTCTTAAAAGAGTATTAAATATAAGTCTTAAAAGACTCTAAATTTTGAGTCTTAAATGAGGCATAAATCAGTCATTATTATGAATCATATTTTGAGGCCCGAAACCTACGAAAATGTACTCATAAAAGAGTCTTTTTTGAGCGCATTATGACGATAAAAGCTCAATTATATGAGTCTTAAAAGACTCTTTCAAGAGTCATAATGTTTGCTGGGGATTTTTACAAAATTCAAAGTGTGAGTACATATTTGGAATTTCAACTGTTTAGATTAATTTTTGTGGAATTTGTAGAAATTTTAGCATTTTGATAAGTATGGATTCACTTGTGTCATACCTTCAACGTCTTGGTCTAAGAAATAAGAAAACGGTATTTTTCCTATTAAAATAAGGCAAGGCAAATGTAGTTTAGTGGCCTATACAATTATTATAATGAATGACCTCTTTACTGAATTATATTCAAAAAGTTTGGTTTCATAAAAAAAGTTTTCCTAATCTTTAAAATTTATTGATATATTAATTGACAAATTTTTTCCAGTGTTTGCTTTTGTCAAACTATGTATACGGATGTATATATTTCTTATTTGCACTCATACATGTAGATCATATTAATACATTGCAGTTAAATTGAAAAAAAAATGCATATCAATTAATGTTTTTTATAGATGCGTTGCATGCAACTAAAAACATTGAAAAAAGAAAATGCTAACATTTTAGCATAAAATATTAGCGCAAAATGCTCATATTAGCTGCTGAATAGGTTCAGGTATTATTTCATCGTAAAACAAGGGATGCGAAAAAAAGTACAAGTACCAAATCTACATAAGTTCTTTCAAAGTATCTACTTATTCACAAGCTAGTTGAAAAATAGGCTTTATTTTTGATGACAATTTCACCCTTCTTTTGATTGTTTACACTATTTCTCAACTCATTTGTGTCAAAACAGATGGCGGCGACATGAATTTAATTGCCTTGACATTAATTTCTACCTTTTTGGGACAGGCGACAAAGGAATGACATTGTTTAAGAAACATTAAAAAAATATTAAAAAAAAAACAATAAAGCCTAATTGGGGTAAATAAATACGAATACCTTTGTTATACCGTTTACTAGTCATGTTAACGAGTAT
Source organism: Pherbina coryleti (assembly GCA_943735915.1). Lineage (NCBI taxonomy): Eukaryota > Metazoa > Arthropoda > Insecta > Diptera > Sciomyzidae > Pherbina > Pherbina coryleti. The sequence goes on from OX030952.1 coordinate 115,678,528, forward strand.
ATCATTCATTCATTCAAGTGTGAAAATATACAACAATTATTGCAACTATTATTTTTTATCGACTTAAAAGCAATTTAACAACTTTCTGAATATATTGTATTTATTACTAACCTCTATAAAGAAGAAAAACCAAACCATTTTCTGACTAATTTACCAAAAATACCGGTATTGATAGACAGGTAATAAGATGAAGACAAATAAGAGAAAAAAAGATACAGTAGTCTCGACTATGTCGTAACACAAGACGTAGAATTATTCAATTCGCTTTTGATGACATCTTTTTTAAAAATATTTATTCCATACACCTGAGGATATGACCTTTAAGAGAGTGCCGGAGAGGGTTAATATGTATCACCAACCCCCATTACTTTTGCAAAAGGAACATTTTTGCCTTTGACACCTATTACCTCCGACCACTCCTTAGGGGCGCTCCCATACAAATTTTATGCTTTTGTCGATAAAACCGGAAACTGTCCATAAATAGGTAGAAAACTTAAACAAGCAAACAAAATTTGTTCAATGCTATCAAGTTCAACAACCCATGTGTCAAAATTTCACTGTCGATAATATGCCCGCATATTTAATTGGCTGCGTTTAACATTTCAATAACAGATTCTGTTAAAAAAGCATACCCCTCAAAATTACTCAGTATTACTGGGCTACGCGAGTCTGTTAAAAACAACATGCCCCCAAAAGTATGCTTTTTTTTAATTATAAGATTTATGTCTTCACGCTAGATGGCGCTGTCTTCGCCGTCGAAAAAACCGGAAGCCGTCGATAAATAGGTAGCAAGTTTAAGCAAACAAAAACATCAAATGTTGGCTTTATATTTCATGTAATTGTGTAAAATTGATATAAGTTAGACAGTTCTAACATGAATTTTTGTCGCATTGAGGATCAAGCAGACCAACAAGTGCTAATATCAACATTGTACGATTAGTACTTTAGGCCCACCAAAGGCTCAAAAAGTAATGTAAATACCGACACCTGATCACTATCAACCACCCTACTTACCTCCGAGAACGACGTATTCTACGTCAAAAAAACAAAAAGTTTTGGAATTTGAATCAGTTTGGGATTAGCTGGAACTCCTAGCAATGTGACATGTGTTTTAGGCCAACTTGGATATTGAGGCAATTGATTTGCTTTTGAATTGCTTCCAAAAAAAATTTAGCATTTTCACCAATTGGACCGTAAGTTACATAAGAAATAAATTCAATAAACGGGCAAAACTTGTATTTTAATATCTCTATTCTTACTGCATAAGGGGTATATACAGTTTGTCCCTCCGTTTGTAACGCCCATAAGGAGTAGGGTATAGAAAAGTAAAAGAAATACGAGGTGTGTTTAAAAATTACGGGAATTTTTATTTTTTAGAAAGTATTTTATTTACTCATCTACAAAAATGTTATCCCCTTCGAAGTAGTCCCGATTTGTTTTTATGCACTTATGCCAGCGCTTCTTCAAATCCCCAAAAATACTTTTGGATCTCGCTCTTTGGGAGTACCTTGAACTCCTTCAGCGATTCACTTTTAAACTCATCTATGCTTGTAAAACATTGGCCCCTCAAGATTCTTATTATTTTCACAGACATGATTGCAGGGTTATTTTTTAGCACAATTCAAAATGTTTTTGGTCGAAATTTAACACTATTGGAACAAATTTTGCTGTAAAACGCTACATACCCAAAACATCCGTTAAAATTGCATGGCATGAGCCAATTGATATGACAGCATCATCAGCAACTTCTCTTATTTTGATTTGGCGATCATTCATAATATATTCTTTTACTTTTTCATTATTTATAAACAATAAAAAAAAACCTATTTTACCAAAACACATGTTATTCTTTCAACAGTTGACAAAAAAGTAAACAACCAATATGAATGAAAATGTGAAGTTACTTTCTAAACATGCTTACTTGTTACTTTCTAAGCAAATAACATGTGTTACTTTTTTAACACATCTCGTATTTTTGCTATGTAAGAAGGTATAAGGCATGGAAGGTATAAAAAAGTATATCGCTCATTCAAAAAAAAAGTTTCATTCTACCACACATCCATTAAATAATTACATTTCAATTATTTTGAAGATAACCAAGAGCCAACTGGTCAAAATGGATACCAGATTCGTGTTCAGCGGGTCAAAATACATGGGAATATGTGGGTTTACCTTCTCGCACTCAAATAATTTTTTTTTTAGTGTCGGTTTAGTATGAAATTATTCATGAAAAAACGAGAAAGTCCCAATGCCTTACAATTTGTGTCCCGGTGCCATACGAGATAAATAGGAGATATTTTTTCATTGAACTGACCTATAAAGATTGTAAGGCTATATTATGAAAGGGTAATGCTTTACACAAAATTCGTGGAAAAACTTTTATTTGTTAATGTATCCAAAACGTAGAAATTTGTGTTAAAAAATGTCTTAAAAAAAAAACTCTGTGTCCCGATGCCTGATGTTTTTTGAATGCAAGATTCTAAGAAACTCTTGCATATTTAGTATTAATACAAAACTATTTGGTGAGGACATAAGTAGTTCCATTGTAGAAAATATATAAAAAAGTATATCGCAAATATTTCTTAACTTAAATGTATTTCCATTTGCAAAATATGTACTCCAAATGCCCCAATGCCTTGGAATGAGCGATATATATTCTTGATCAGCACCACCTCGTGAGTCGATTTAGCGATGTTCTTCCGTCGTCAAGATTACAGTCGAAGTTATCTTAATGAATTTTAATATTTAATCTTTAAGCGATAGCTTTTTAAAGAAGGTAGATCAAGTTCGGAAACAAGTCATATCGAATGAAAACCATGTCAACCTATTCTACGGAAAGTGACTTTACCAAAATGGTAAAATTTCTACAAAAGTTCATCTAAAATCTGGAAATATAGCACAAAAGCTTTGATTGTAAATTAGCACTCTACATATGGAATTTTTTAAAATTGAATGAAAACCACGCCTTTCCTTCATTGAAAAAAAGTGACGACGTTAAAAAAATGATAAAATCTCTAAAAATTCCATACAAATTAATCTAAACCCTTAAAATTTAGAATTTTTGAATTCAGAAATTGATGCCAAATATGCACTCCAAGTTTGAAATTTGGCAAAGTCGGATAGTAACCACGCCTACCGCTCATTCAAAGTGACGTCATCAAAATACTATAACCTTCATAGATTCTACAAAAATTAATGTATTGATTTGATATTTTGCGTACAAGTTTGATAAGTATTCAAACATGTATTCATAGTTTGATATTAAAACGTACAATGAAATTGAAATTTGGATAAATTGAATAAAAACCACGCCTACCCCCCATTAAAGTCTGACGTCATCAAAACAATAAAATAACTTTGGATACCTAAACTACACACGAGTTTGGGATTATTATAAATTCGGCCAAGCTAAGTTTTTATAAAATACCTACATTACAATACATACATCCAAATAAATTACTATTAAAAATATTAATTCATTATTAAATGCATTTAATATTTGAAACCAATATAAGTTAAGATTATTACAAATAAATCTTTTGCAAATCAAGTCTTTCTCCCATACAAAGTGACGTCATCGAAATATTAATGAAGTCATAAATTCTACAAAAAACAAAACTGAGCTCCAGCTTAATATCTGTTGAAAATGGAAATACTTGAAAGTAGAAATACAATTAAAAACAGAAAATTATATAGTAATTCAAAATAATCCGACCCATATGGTACATGGCAACAAAATGCTATATATTTATTCCTGATTTCTAGGAAAAGTGCAAAAAATGTCAACATAAATCCTAATTTTGTAACTATCTATAGACATAAATTTGTGATGATAACATGGGTAGGTTTAATGTTTGCTATAAATGCCTTTGTAATATGTTGCTTTACAATTTCAAAATAAAAAAATGCTTATTTAAATTATTTAGAAAAAAGAAGATAAAAGTACAAACCAAATATAGATATAGATTCTGTTTGTATGTTTTCCGGAAATAAGTGACCCCCTTTTATTTTTATATTTTAAGCATCATTCACAAATTTTTTTTTTTACTATGGCTATTTTTTAATAATTCCACGGAATTTTTCAAGATTGAATCCTGATTTTATTCATCTTGAAGAATTCGGCCACTTTATGTCTCTTTAAAGATTTTGTAAATATTCTAAAAATTTAAATTGAGTGAATATTATTAGAATATAAAGAGGTTGAACTCAATCAAAATGGTTGGTGGTCATTAAAATGTTTTGAGTGTCAACAAAATCGTAAAAAAACCTCAAGTGGATTTTATTTATAAACAAACAGCGGAAAATTTCGTTTGATATCTTCACACAATACATATATATTTATGTCTACAAATATACAATATATATGAATATCGATATTTTAATGATGTGCAAAGAGGAAAAATTGGAGCAAGTCGTTTGTATTCACTGGTAAAAAAGAGGAAATATAACCGGCTCTGTCCGGGTCTGGTGTCGCACTAAATGCGTGGAATGTAGTATTACGATTTATGAAATTCTGTTCATATATAACTTTTCCACCGTGACAATTCGTTCTTCAGTCGATTAGTAAGATTTTGGAATAATCTCCTTGCTAGCGAGTTGCCCGGGTAATTCAAACTAAGACAAATCTTCATCGATAGGTTGGTTGCTACTTATATTTCGAGATCTAGCAACGCTAATGTCATTCCAGATAAATTACATTTCTATTGGAAATCTTGACATTTTCTAGCTTGTGTGATCTCACAACATCTCTGTGTATGTGTGCTTATTGTACTGTTTGTAGAGCGTTAAAAACTGTATTTCAGCAATAAAATTGAATTAACACGTGAACATTTTCGTGCGATTAATTAAGGCACTCCAAGTATTTGCGGTCGCATGCAAAGTGCAAATTCCATCTTGTTAAGGTTTCAAGATAGGAACCACTTGCACTTTAAGAAATTGAGATCGTTTTAGAAGTGGGCGTTGTAGTTGGTATGATTATTACAATTATTTTTTAACAAGTATTTATTTTGATGTTTTCATTTTTGAACATTTCGAAGGTGTGGAGTCCCCGTGTCTCTTTTGCGAATTTGAATAAAATAGTACAAAAGATCTGGGAGAAGATCGAGAGCATACAGATATACTGACATTCCACTTTATATATAAACTGATATATATATTCTTTACAGGATGCTTTAGTTTATTTTTTTTTTGTTAATTTCATGTTAGATGAAAAAATAACCTAAAGCTGTCTGTTAGTTTATAAAATTGTTTGGAGATTGAAAAACTTACCATATTAGTGGAATTTTCTTTGTGGTCTTTTTTAAATGTAGGCGGCCCGTTTGCCATTAAATGTGGCTCTTGTATGGGCTTCATTGGCGGCGGCAATTCTAGTCCGGCCTCCTCTTCCGCTTCATAATCCTGCTGCGATGTATTGTGCTGTGAAGCTGCAGCATGATGTGTTGTTCTGGTATAATTTGTGGTATGTTGATGACCACTTGTTGTTGTTGTTGTGTTATTTTCATCCTCGTGCTCGGCATGTTTTTGTGGTAACTGATTGAAAAATGAAGATAAAAAATAAAACAAACCATTTTAATTTGATTAATTGTTGCAGCCATTGAAAGAAGATAAAAGTAAAATAACTGAACACAAAGCCAAACTAAAAGGATAAATAGAGAGAGAGAGAGAAAAAAGAACGAAATGTATTTCGATGAGAGATGTATACTCACTCGCAGATTTTTCTCGGATGTCTTTTTGATGAGGGATTTTTCTGTTGGTGGTTTTTCCACTTTGCTCTGTGAAAGTTTTCGCAAGGGTTGTGGTAACCATTTCCTCCTGCAAATTAAAAAAAAAGAAAGGGTAAGGATTAGTAAAACATGATATAAATAAAGAAAGTGATGGAAAAAAGGATGAGTGAAAAAAAAAAATAATTAAAACATTACTAGGGAAGGGATAAAGTAAAATAACACGACAGCACTGTTCCCATCTATTTCGATGTTCGTTGTCATATTTTCGAAGTGAGTAAAGAGTGTTCACAATGGAATGTTCTAAGATAGTGGACATATGGGACTTTTTGCATATATAAATGTGTAAGTTATGCTTTCATAAGTAAGTAAACATATTTGTGGTAAAATTATCAGATTATATTGTTAATAATCGAAAAAAAAAATTATTTATTTTTGTGATGATATCAGAATCCCATGAAAATAATAAACACCCGTGGTAGTTTATTTTTCAAAACAAAACACAGCTGATTGTTAGAACAAATAACAAAAAACAAAAAGCACATAAGGGGGAAGAAGTTTTGGAAATGAAGGAAGTGGCTCCACAGCACTTTCAGCATCAGTGCACCACGCTGTTTCAAATGTGGAGAATGCTGAAAGTGATGGTAAGATGTTTCAAAACATTATAAGATTTTTTATTAATATTCTTCATTTTTAAAGACGAAAATACAGTTGCTGCAAGTGAGCCTCTTGCTAGGAAAAGAAAGAGGATGTCCGCGAATGATTTACTTGGTGAACAAATAAGCTCGCAGAAGCTCTTTCACAGGGACATGTTGGAAAATTAAGCCAAGCAAAGTAATTACTTAGGAGGCATTGAACCTTATACGCGACGCATACCCAAAGCACTGGAGGAAAACTTAGAAAAAAAAGGCACAATAGTTTTATGTTAAAACTAAGTCTGGAGTAATTTGAACTGGAAAAAAAATTAATTGAAGCACAACTCATCCAAATCAAACAAAGTAAATAAATTTCTTTTCCATGCTGCTTTTATATGTTTTTACAATCTCACATTCATAATTTAAGTGAGTGAATTTGACAGAAAAGTCGTTTTCATCGTAAAAAGTGATTGTATTTTTTCGACGGAAAATTTCGAATTTCTGCGGAAACCTCGATTGTATTTTAAGTGAGATTCAGCAAAATGCCTCCCGAAGGGCTTTCGTCGTTGATCGTGATTTCATAATTTATGGGCTTTATTTAATTTTAGATGCTGTTTCATATTTTCGCCCAAAAGATTTTGGGATTTATTTAAATTTTTACTTTTAATGTAATTTCATTGGGCGTTGTTTCTCTGAACCATGTACAAAATTTTTTTTTATCATAACATAACATAACATCTTGTATAACATTTTCCATTAATAAACGTTTTTTGGAAAAAATATTACATTTTGGAAAACTACAGAAATATGAAACAAGCACTAATATTGCATTGAATACAGCTCAGGCCCGTAGACAAGGGGGGGGTTTTTAGGGTTAAAACCCCCCCCTTATGGTCCAAAAAGTATAAAAAAATAATATAGCGAAATACAGCGAAAACATCAACAAGCTTAAGTATCGAAAAAAGTTCGACACATTCAATTGAGCTTTGTCTACGACCAGCAATTTAAGAATTTATTGCGTTAACAGGTGTAACGTGAAAGTGGTGAAATTTTGATTGCGTTTCGTTAGATAAGTTTAAGAGTTTCTATTGTTAATTTTACTGTGCCAAAACTACAAAAATTAGTCTACTTAATTGGCTGCAGAAACCAGAAGTAAAAAAAGGCTAGAACGGTGGAAAGTAAGTGCTTGATTCAAATGGTTTCTTTTCCTTTATCAATGCGTAAATGTGTTAAAAAGTTGCCGAATATTTCTGAATGTTTGAAAGCTGTGTGTTTTTTTTTTGGTAGCGTGTTGGCATTGATTGAATATTAATGGATTAACTTTTTTCTTGATGCGGAACCGACAAAATCCGAATAATATTATATTTCATCTGTATTGTACAGGGTTTTCCAATAAGAGGTGTTATTGTGAATCGCCCGCTATTGTGAAGCGCTCACTTTTAAGGCTTTTATTCTTTGACATTTGACAAGTAGAAACTATGCCATTACTACAAATGGAACGATACAACAACGTCGTGTCTTTGCTGATTGGGTCCTTGAAATGCATGAAAATGATCCGGAATTCCATCGAAAAATCATCTTGACTGATGAGGCCCATTTCCACCTCGGTGGCTACGTCAACAAGCAAAATTGTCGCATCTGGGGCTCAGAAAATCCAAGAGTTATTGTTGAGAAGCCTCTTCATCTTCAACGTGTGACTGTTTGGTGCGGTTTATGGTCCGGCGGGGTCATTGGACCTTACTTTTTCGAAAATGATTTGGTTATGGAAAATTTCATGAAAAGGATATTGTGCTGTAAGCGTGGTCGTGGTGGCCATTTGGCTGATGTTGCTTTTCATTATTAACGGCATACCTTCCTTTTTATTATGAAATAAACATCCGATCATTTATCTCAAAAAATGGCATTTTTCTTTGAATACCAAAATAACAACTCTTATTGGAAAACCGATAGAAAACGTTCAAGAAACTTTGGAATCTGAAAAGTCTTCAGAACTTCCTTTGTAACCTGCAGTTGTAGAAAGCTTTAATGTTGACAGCTATGTGGAAAGCGGTACAAGTACAAGTATAAGTTGCGGTATTAATATTTTACTTTTAATGCTTATAACTCTAAGTTTGTGTGCATGATTGTAGAAATTTTTCCAGAAATATCATTTGATTCATCGCAACTGCATTCGACTTCGAGAGTATATCAATGTCCAAATAACGATATTTTCAAGTTGATGAGCAATATTTCCGATTCGAACCGCCTTGAAAGTTTTCAAAGCATTTATGTGCCTCCACCCAATTTTAATTTTCCTGCCAGCGGTTCTTGCAAACTCCGATTTAACACGTTTACTGCCATGAGGCACATACGGTGTGCCTCAGTAAAATGCCCACGTAGGCTCTGAGGCACAGCGTATGTGCCTCAGTATTTGATTACACATTATAGTTCATGTTTTAAAATTAGTACCTCGAAATGCAAATCTGTAAACGCAGTTCAATTCCGCATGGCCTGGCATACCTAAAACTATCTTTAGCGCATCATTTTTATACCCCCACGATTTAAAAAAACCTCCTTTACTGGGATTTTAATTTTAAAAACTTTAATTTTGTCATTCCGTTTGTAACGCCCACAAGGAAGCGTGGTAGGTATAGAAAAGTGTATATATTCTTAATCAGCATCATCACCCAAGTCGATTTAGCCATGTCCATCTGTCCGTCATCCACACTAAATATACAGTAAACGTATACATCAGGCCGTGCGGTACATATGTTGTGCCTCAATATTATATTTCAAAATTTCACCGAAATATAAAAGAAAACTTTTTCTGATTTGTTCGAAAAAATTGCCTGGAGGACCCGATATTTTTTTTTGTATGGTGGCAGTTAAAGTGTTAAGCATTCTTGGTCGAACCGTTGGCATTGGTTGGTTTACTCCAAATTGGAAAATGCAGCTTATTGCAAGTTTTGCGTATTTTTTAACACTGGTTTTGGAGGCGCAGGATCACAACCTCTTGTTAATTTTACCGAATGATAATAAAAACTTTTTAAATAAAAATTTCTAGCCTTTCATTGTGGCCTTTACAAAAGTCAGGAAATACAATAATAGCATAACACAGAGAACAGATTTCTGCTTTCATTTTCCTTGTGTTCCACAAAAGTGTATTAATTTGTAGAAAATAATTATTATTGTTAACATTATTATGTTAATATTAACCTTGATATTGCCTGCTACGAGCAACCACAACTCTCTTGATAAATTTATCAATAGCAAATGAGATATTGACAAATTTATCAATTAAAGAGCTTTTTTTCTATCACAGAATAGCAACTCTTGATAAATAGTCAATACTTGATAAATATTCAATAAGGTGAATTTATCAAGTACGCAGAATCGGGCTGTTAATATAAATATATAAAATAAACAAAAATAAAAAATTAATTTTTGTTTTATGTATTTGGTGTACAAAAAGTTTTAAAGTGTTTTTTTCAAGTTTGTCGCTTTATTGTGAAAAATTTGTTACAAATTCATTTCTCAAAGTATTGTCTATTTCTAGCCACTGATTTTTCCCATCTTTCTGGTAATTATATAAAAAATACCTTTTCATTTATCGATATCAAAAACTATCGATATTTTTTTTTAATCCAAACCCCCCCCTTAGGTAAATCCTGGCTACGGGCCTGATACAGCTGTATGCAACATAGATCAGATGTAAAATTGGTTTCTTGTATCATTGCAACATAGTTATTCTTTTTTGGTTTTTGTGTTTTAAGGAGGGGTTCATTTAACCCATTAGGCTCAATGGGATAATTAAATGCGAGAACAATGTTGCTTAATTTTGTGGGCCCCGCAATTTGCAATAAGTGTGCTTAAGACCTTAAAGCAAAAGATTTTTTTTTAAGAGTTACAGGAAAACACTGCTTTTAATTTTGTCATGGATGAATTCCTTGCGTTATTCTCTATCTGCTATGGCTCAATGATTTCAGGAAACCAATTTGGGGTTTTTTTTTTCTATGTTACACTGTGTAAACATCCAACAACAACCGGGTTTTAAGAATCAATTATTTAAACGTTTAAATGTCAAGTAGATGTGATTAACACGTTTCGTCTTCATTTGAGAGATCAAAAAATTGAACGCACTTTTGTCGCATGGTTAATGGCGCCGCGACACGATATAGAATAACATTTTGACAGCCTAATTCAATAAATCATCTTCAATTTATAAAATCACCAACTAGCTGCGACTCGGAATTTTGAAAAATAAAAACAAAAACAACACAAAATTATTACATTGATATCTATATTTTAGCTCAAATAAAGTTGTTGTGTTACAGCTGCGAATAAAGCGAATTGGCGCTGATCATCGAGAACCGAATGACTGACTGACTGCCGCACTGATGTTAGATGCTCGTATATCACATATAACTATTCGAACAGAAAAAAAAACCCCGAGAAACAATACAGAAACTTCATATTATTAAGAATAAACAGACAGTAACATTACGTGAATTAATGGCAATCAAATTTATACAGAAAACTCACCACGATGTGAACTATTAAAACACAGCGGGTTCGTTCATATTTGCGGAAATGCTGACGATTAACGATTGTTTAAATTAAAAAAAATAGTCAAGAGCAAAAGCGTAATTCTCCTCACCAGAAAAATTATGTTACATTAAGTTATGTGAAATGTTATATTAAATGATGTTATTATATTAAAAAACAATTTAAAAGATATTAAATTTAATTAAAATAGCTAAGTAGAAAAAGGCAAAATTTATGTTGCGCAAATAACTTGAATTTTCAACCAAAACCATCGTGGAAATATCGAGCGTTAAAGTGTCCGTCAAGCTAACAGCTTGAATTTTATTGATGTTCATTAGCGATTACTTTTTGATGACTTCTAGACCAGCGTGATATTTGATTACTCACCAGCGCTGCATTACTTTCAGTACACTTCAAAGAATTCTTTGTATTGTACGAAGTTTTAAGTGCTCTCACAATATCGTGAGTTTACTGTTACTTTTTTGATTGGTTTTCGTGTTTTCACATTTTACATTTTTATCATGATCATCTTTTTTCTCATGTTTATTTCAAATATGATATCATAATGAAGCTTGGTATATCTGCTTGTAGTTTTATATGAAAACAGGTTATATTGTTCAGTGGGAAGAGGCATCGTTCTAACAAGTAAGAAGATTACGCTTCACTCAACCAGACTTGATAATGAGAGCCCGCCTGCCTTTCAATTGAGTTTGTTTGGATTATTTGCAATAATTTTACTCTCAACCCAATCTGAATATGCAACAATTTTTCTGAGTGTAACAATAGCCGTGCTTTTATTTGGTAGAAGTCATAAAAATAAGCAATAATAGCGAATTTTGAAACAATGTAAGTAATAAAGTAATTAAATTGTTGTTAGTTATCGATAAAAAAGAAGCGTAAAAAAATGTGAATTCATTGTAAGGCAATTGCAAAATTGCAACAATATACTACTCAAACATGAACTTGCTATAAATGTTTGTATATCAGTATTAAGAGTAGAGTTGTCGAAACCGATTTCGGGTTAATCGAGAAACCGGTTTTATCAAATTGAGTTTCAAACATTTTCGAATATAAGGGGTATTCACAATGTAATGATGTTTATATTTGATTCATTTAATATTTTATTTTTTAAAGCAAAATAAATTGCGTTTCAAATAAATGGTGCTTTTTGTAGACGGATTTTGTTTCGATAAGGATTAAACTATATACGGTGGCCACATCTGGCACCTTTATTACCATTTGTGCTCAGCGGGTTGCGTCGGGAAAAATGAAAAAGGTAACCTAAAAATACAAAAATTGGAAAAAAGTATTTTAGACAAATAAAAAGTACAACTAAAAAAATTTCGGCATGAACTAGGACATAAAAAAGATTTTCGACCTAATTTTTCGGCCTGCCGTAAAATTTTACTTGCTCCCGGAGATTCCAAAGTGATGAGAAAAAAAAGGTCCACACTTTCACCTTCTTTCAACCGTATCTTTAAAAGTACTCACAAATAAAAAAAAAAATCCCTACAAAATCGTAATTTTCTTTACTACAGAGTTTTCCAATAAGATTTGTTATTGTGAGTCGCCCGCTATTGTGAATCGCTCAGTTTTAAAGCTTTTATTCTTTGACATTTGACAAGTAGAAACTACGCCATTACTAAAAATGGAACGATACACGCTTCAACAACGCATTGAAATTATTAAAATTCACTACAAAAATAGTGAAAATCTTGCAGTCACAGTTCGCAAAACAAAAGCATTTTTTGGTCGTCGTGAAGCACCTTGTCGGACCGTACCGTGTACAGAAATTGTTGAAAAAATTTGAGCTGTTGGGACAAGTTAATGATGTGAAGAATAAAACCCGTGCACGTCGCTCAAGAACAACTGAAAATATTTATGCTGTAGCCCAAAGTGTTGAAGAAAACCCAGGTTTGTCCATTCCTCGTCGTTCTTTGGAATTGGGCATTCCACATACGTCATTACACCGTATTTTGCATAAAGACTTGGATCTTAAGGCTTATAAAGCTCAGTTAACATAAGAACTCGAGCCAGCCGATCATCAACAACGTCGCGTCTTTGCTGATTGGGTCCTTGAAATGCATGAAAATGATCCGGAATTCCATCGAAAAATCATCTTGACTGATGAGGCCCATTTCTACCTCGGTGGCTACGTCAACTAGCAAAATTATCGCATCTGGGACTCGGAAAACCCAAGAGTTATTGTTGAGAAGCCTCTCCATCCTCAACGTGTGACTGTTTGGTGCGGTTTATGGTCCGGTGGGGTCATTGGACCTTACTTTTTTGAAAATGAGGTTGGATTAGCAGTTACGGTGAATGGATTGCGCTATCGAGAGATTATTAATGATTTCTTATGGTCGGAGTTGGATGGTATTGATCTGGACAACGTTTACTTTCAACAAGACGGCGCTACGTGCCACACAAGCAACGAAACCATTGATCTTTTACGGGAAAAGTTTCGGGAAAAATGGCATTTTTCTTTGAATACCAAAATAACACCTCTTATTGGAAAACCCAGAATACGTATTTCAGAAATAATAAAAAGGTACTTGAACAAAAAAATGTCGTACCCTCAAAATAAAAAAGTATAATTTTTAGTACTAAAGTACGCTCCGATGCAACTCTGGTGCTCAGTTTGGTTTGCCATTTTTTAATGAATAGACTGAAGCCAGAACAACGATTACAAATTTATTTCGAAAATCATGGTTCAGTTCGTTCTACGACATAATCGTCTATTCAAAGACATGGTTAATTATATTAACCATGGATCGTCTAAAGAATACGCATTTTCTAAATGATACTACGCAACCGCAAAGACGTGGTACCACGCGCACAGCGGTAAGAATTGCTGCTGGGGCGTGTAATATTGAGGACAATCCAAATGAAACCATATGCCAACGCGCGCAACAGTTGGATCTGTGTCCATCCACTTTAGGAAAAATGCGCTCAAAAGATCCAGCTGGTGCAAAAATTAAAGCGAAATGACCGTACATCGTTTTCGCCGTACGTTCGGTCAATGGGCTGAAAATTAACTGGAATTATCATTATCATAATATCCTGTTCAGTGATAAGGTTAATTTTTGACTTAATGGTCATGTAAATAAGAAAAATTTTCACATTTGTAGTGCAGAAAATCCTTAAGAGATTCTCGAGGCAACGTTATATTAAAAAAAAAGATCACTCTTTAGTGTGCTTTATCTGCCGATGAAATAATTGGTTCTACTTCTTTGATGATAGGGCCGGCCAGGGAGTTACTCTCAACGGCGAGCGCAATAGAGCCATGATTGTCGATTATTCCGTGTTCCAATTGAATTGGAATGTTTATTGAAGACATGGTTTTCTAACAGGACGGCGTCAAATGCCATACAACGTGTCAAACAGTCGACTTACTGAAGGTAACATTTGACGAACGCGTTATTTCTCAAAATGGACAAGTCGATTGGTCACCAAGAACGTGCAATTTAACGCCTTTGGATTATTTTTTCTTGGATCATGTGAAGCAACTATGGACACCTTGCAAGGCAACATTGTGCGCATCAATGTCGAGATACGACCCCAAATGCTTAAAAAAAAAAGCCGAAAATTAAGTTGACAAAAGAGGGGCATCTTTAACCTACTCATTGTGGAGTTTGTCTTAGGGCTTCATTGCATAAAAGGTTAGGATTTTGGAATAATACAAATTTCTGTGTCAGTGGAATAACTGCGATGGACAGATGCACACAAAGCCAACCAATGCTGACCTAAAACTTCTAAAAGCCTACAATACAGGTTCCTGTGTGCTCAGGTACAACTCAAAAAGATAGCCCTTATGTGGATCAAATGTCTGCAAACTCTGCGATGAGGATAAAGAAGCTCTAGAGCACATTCCATGTGAAGGTCCAACAATTTGCAAACGGAAACTTTTTCATTTTAGTGGGATTTTTTGTGCTTTCAGCAAAAATATTAGTTCAAATTTATTCAAAAGTATTCACAACAGATCCTATGGGTGGTTGCGGTGTTTATAAGCCTAATCAAAACTAGCTAACTAACTTAAAGTTCTCTGCTCATGGATGAACTTGGCCATTTCCGTGTATAGAAATATTAATTTTTAAATTTCGATTAAAATTTACAAACTTACTAATATTTGACATTTATATTCTTTGTAAAAATTATAAGGGGGTCAGGTAAGACCTGCCTACTGAAATTAGCCTATTAAAGAAGCTTATATTCATTGCCACGCAGGAAAATTAAGTCAACAATGGCCAGAAGAATCTGATGAGCATGGCGAACGTTCTATCAGGTGATGACGAGACTCGAGCACTGGTAGACTGGTAAAAAACTAGATGCTCTCTTAGGAGGCATTTCTTGGAATTTACAAAAAGAAGCATAGGAAACAGATGAATCTATCTGAGAAAATAAAAATAAAATAAAAATATATGTATGACAAAAACCTAGTTTTAATACTTTTGGGTCATTTTGGGGACACAGAAGTTTGGTTACTTTGGGTTAATTTGTAGTTTTATTTAGCGCCAGTATATCAGGGGAATATTATTGCATCAAAAAGCATACTTGTTTTTGCCTAAATAAAGCTTTTAAACGCAAAAACGGCTGTGTTTGATTTATGGGGTCATTTTGGACCATTTAAGGGTTAAACTGTTCTGAGAAATTATTCTCCAGGTAATTGTTAATGTTTTACTTGTTAACATGATGCCGATAAAGTCAATGAAAAAAGTTTTTCTAACTGAATCAACCTGTAGTTGACCTTGAGCCTTGAATTTCTCGAAAACGGGCCGAAGGATTGAAAAACGGTTAATGCCATTAAATTCAGCGTCCTCGATATCTTGTTTGATATTTGGACATGCATCATTTACATTTTTTTTTTTTTTTTGTAAGAATGCAAAAGTCTTTTTTTTTGTTAAACAGTGATTTCAACAAAATAAAAGATTTGATCTTTGAAAATTATTGCAAGCGTATACATAATACCGCTAAATACCGGTTTCATTGAAGAATTAATCTTATGTTATTTTATCATAATCATTTTTTATCTTATAAATTTTATTTTCGTTTTTAAGCCTTTTTGTACACCATGAAACAGTTAATAGACAATTTTTGTAAAAATTGCTATTTTCAGGTTTTTCGAGAAACCGGTTTTAACATTTTAGTAAATATTTTACAACACTACTGTAGTGATATATAGAGAGAGCAGAGAGAGCGCATGCAGTGTATTATACATGAAAATTATCGTTAAAATAATATTACTGCCTTTTTTTGGACACACACACACACACACACACACACAGAAATTTCAATAAACTGGCGCCTATAAAAAGGCAATTAAAAGTTTTCATCATCACCATCACCAGGCGAGCAACGCATCACTAACACCAACACCATCACCACCAACATCACCATGTAATGAAAAACAAATTTGAAGTGGCGCCAAATTCAATGAACAGGATTTGGAATGGTCCTCATTTATAGTATGTATGTATATGGCACAATCTGTTTCGAGCAAATGAAGCGGAACGCTCAATTGGTAGCGCCTAAAAGTATGTCAAAGTCTTAATTCACTGAATTGAGTTGATGGGTGGTTTTATTTTCAACAGCTTAAATAATTATAGAATAAATCTATGACATTGAGTTGAGAGCTAAAGAAGCTTTGTTAGTGACGAAAATTTATTTATATGGTATAGTGGATATTTTATGGGCAAGTGAGATTCCACACAATGCGATTAAAATAAATTGAAAAGAAAGGAAGAGAAATTGCATAATACTCAAAAACTTAAATACCTTCAAGGTTAACTTTTGAAAATTTTAAATTGAAATATATGCTTAATTAAGGGGTGTCTACATTATGAACATCGACCCAAGCGCACCGAAAGTGATTTCATGATTCACAGTTCAGAGTTTTAATCTTATTACGAGTTGTGGGTTTTTTTTTTGCAAATATTTGTTAACGCCTGATATGAAACAATAACAGTGCTGGAAATGGAAATAATCTGAAAAGCAGGCTGGATAGCAATTCTGTAGGCCGCTACACTAACTCATGAGTAGGTCGGTCTACTTGCTTGAGTGACTACATTCTACTAAATCAAAGCAGAATTATATTTTATCGTTGGCTATTTATTAAAAATTAGTTATTTTGAAAAGTTGCTTTTAGTCTTTCTCGCTCTATGTTTTGATATTTGATTTCATAATTAAGCTCAGGCACTGCTTCGACAGTAACGAAAAGCTTTCAAAATACATATACTTACATGCATTTAGAATGCTTGTTTTGTTGGCTTTGCATCAACTAGAACATTTAGAACATTTATCGCTATCAAGGCTACACTGAAAACACTCCACCAAAATACTGTACAGTAGTGAAGTATTGTGAATAGAATGTTCCGTGCAGCTCTTAAGTATAATCAGAGATTTTTTGTTCGTTAAGAGACATTAAAGCAAAGCAGCCATTTCACGTGCTTCATTTATTGATCGTAAGTAATAACTTATAACTGCGAAAGGTTATCATAAATTTTAAATCTGTACTTGAATTGCAAGGAAGGACTACTTATCAAGGTTGATATAGTATTTTCAGATTTAACACTGTCTGCAAGCCCTCTGAACTTGTTTGTGTCACGCTTATGCAGAAAAACCCCCTTCTCCAAGTGTAGTGGTTGTGTGTGGCCAACAACAAGATATAATAACCGTGTATTTGAGCTCATTAGTTTAGCTTGGCTCTCGAAGTGTTGTGTAAATAAGCGTGAGCATGTGTGAGTGTGTGTTGTTAACCGCAGACGCAAACAAATACACTTACGGCCGCACACATGCAGTAGATAAGGTGTACAATTTTTGGCCCCAAACACTTAAATACAATAGAGTGTCAACAACAAAAACAAAAACAACAAAAACAAAAACAACAAAAACAAAAACAACAAAAAAAAAAAAGAATATACATAAAAAAACAATTCATTCATTCATTCATTTGGCTTAAACCAGCTCAAATGATAAAACAAATAAATTTCAAGTAACCGAATACTTAATGTCCATTTATCAATGTTTGTTCATTATTTTGGGAATGGTTATTTATTTTGTTTTTTTTTCTCTTTTTTCTTTTTATGTATGCTTATGTGATAATTGTGACGAAAAAACTTTACTAATTGCAAATACATCACAAAACAAAGGCCAAACAAATTTCGAAATGAGCGTTTAAAATCCTAAGGCCAAGTTTATAGTACGCGCTGAAGATGGCAACCGCTGCTGAAAAACTGAAAAACGCTTCCTTTATTAGCTTATGGAAAAAGCTGTTTATAGTGCAGGCTGATTTAGAGCTTTAAGCTACTTGCAAGATGGTTTTAATCTTATATCTCACTTGCTTACACAGTTTTGGTTTTTTGTTGAATTTTATTTGTTAACATTTATTCGTTTTGGATAAGATCGTTTTCCGAAAATTTTTATAACGACATAAATATATCTTTAAGAAAAAAAAGAAAAAAAAGAAAAAAAAAAAAAAAAAAAAAAAACCAGAACAGAAGCCCCAAGTATGAACCATAAACATTACCAGCTTAATAACTGGTCCCATAAGCAACAAGCGCGCATTTTAATCACTAACCACTCAATAAAGTTTCTACCATCTTCAAGCACAATCTCGCAACAGCTTCAGCGTACACCATAAAAGCGACTTGAGACCTCGAATTTATGCTGACCATCAAGTTGACGAGTCACAAATTCCATTTATTGTTTTTGGAAAAAATATTATTATTATATTTTGGCCATCGCGAACGGATGTGTGAATTGGTGCACTGTCTTGATGAAACAAAATCTCATTTTTTTTCGCCAAATGCGGCTGTTTTTTCTTAACTTCACCACTCAAACGCTGCAATAAATTCACATAATACTCGACGTTGATTGTTTTTCCTTTCAGAATTTAATCAATGAAAATTATTCCGTGCGTATCCCAAAAAAATGACGCCATGACCTTGCTTGCAGTTTCTTATAACTGTCTTCCCCTTCTTAGGAATCGATTTTCTTTTTTCAGTCCGTTGTTTTGACTGTTTCTTCGTCTCAGTTGTGAAGAGATGGATCCATCGTTATGAATCGACAAAAAAGTTTTTTTTATTGCTGGGAAACTACGCCAAACACTCGATTGAGACTACCTCATGACGATGTTTTAGTTCCATTGTGAGTAATAGCGGCACCCATCTTGCGGATAGCTTTCTCATATCCAAATTTTCAGTCAATGTACCGTACGATGTACCGTACTTTTTGAAATGCCTATCATGTCTGCTACCTTGTGCACTTTTAGTCGACGTTCATCCAATACCATTTTGTGGATTTTCTTCACCATTTCTGGAGTGATCTTTTCATTTGGTCGACCACTGCGATGATCGTCTCTGCATCTCGTATGGCCTCGTTTAAACTCTGGCATCCAATATTTTAGTGTTGTAAACAAAGGAGCAGACTCCTCATAGAATCTAGCTTCATTTTGATATTGGTTGGACTGAGGTCTTTCAAATGTTTCAAATAAAAGTATTGTATCACATAACGATGACCAATTTCTTTTCATGTTTACAAATCCACTGAGAGCGTTTACTATTGATTGACTGCCAAACAAATACTGAAAAATGTCACGTTGTCAAACTTCTAACTTAAGCTTTATAAGGTTGATACTTTTTACCATAGTCATTCATCTTTACATCAGGTCGGATACTTCAGGGACTACCCTGGTATATATTAAAGTATATAAGGTGCTTTTCATAAGCATAAGCACACTTTAAAAATTGAACTTTAGTTGTAAATTAAACTCAATAGAAACTTTGATGTTTTTTTTTTTTGTATACCGTTACTTTTTTTTGTCTATTGCTCTTTTGTTGCACTTTTGCTGTTTTATAATGATAAGACAATAGTTTCGATAGTTCGAAAATTAGTTTCAAAACCGACTACAACTACAAATCATAAGGTATTTGATTATTAAAAGTTTTTTTTTTTAAAATATAATTAAAATAATAATAAATTAAAAAAAAAATGTCGCGAGGCACAATATTGTCAAATAAAGAGCATGGCAAATTATTGGCATAAAATGAGTCTTGACCGACATCTCAAATTTCGAAAAAAAAAATTAATGGAAGCCGATGCGTGGTTCAATATTTTCTACGGAACCCCAAAAATGTTTTAAAGTCAGTTTATTTGAAAACTAGAATCTGTTGGTAGAGCACCGAATGAGCAAGTATGCGCCCACTTGGCCGCCGCCGTGCACAATAATGTGTCAAAAACCATAATTTGGCGCACTCTACGCCGCTCCAAATAATGAAATCAACCCATTTTTGCTATGGCACAAACACGAGCGTCTCCAAATTACAGAATAACATCTATACACCGATTGTTAAGCAGTAAATAATTGATATAGATCTTAAAATACATCTGTCTGACTATATTTGTTGGAAAGGTTATTTTCTTGGATGAGAAAAAGTAGAGAAATTTACGAAAGAAACCGCGTTACTTTTCCAGACGTAATTTTTGAAGAATTTTGATTTAAGTGTGGAAGGTTTTTGCATCAAAAGACACACTTGAGACAAATAGGGAGGTGTTGAGACAAAAAGGGAGGTGTTGAGGCAAATAGGGAGGTTCCACTAATTGTCACCGATAGGATAACGCTCACAATCATTTAGCAACACAACGAAGCGATAATTGACTGACTGCTCTATACAAACTATGAGCTGGCCAGCCAGGTCTCTTGACTTAAAAACCATAGAGAATGTGTGGGTTATATTAGTGGGAGAGTTTATGCAAACAATCACTAATACGAGAGGTACTATTTATGTTTCGGGAATAGCAAATAATAACAAACATTTTCAAATGAAAATGGCGTTATTGTTTTTCAAAATATTTCCTTTGATGATCAATACACTTTTGCATTCGTTCAAACCATTTGTCATAGCAGTTTTACATTCCTATTGAGACACCTATAAAACATGTTTTTTTTAATGCTTCAACTACTTCTGCGACGCTCGAAAATCGTTGACCACGCAGTTTACCTTGATATTCGGGAACAAGAAGAAGTCATTGGGTGCCAACTCAGGACTGTATGGAGGATGAGTCATCAATTCGACGTTTTGACTGCTCAAAAATGCACATGTTTGACGAGATGTGTGAGTGCTCGCAATGTCATGATGGAGAATGATTCGTCTTTGGCGGTTGGTTTTGCGAATTTCTCCGAAGACTTCCGGTAAACAAATGGTCGTTCAGAATTGACCGTCCCATTCGGTGGAAGAAACAGGCGACCATTTGCTTCGCAGTGCTTCGTGCGCGAACAACTTTTGTTGAATTTGCCTCGTCTTGGAGTACCCACACGGTCGATTGCTGTTTTGTTTCCGGCACATACGCGCATATCCATGATTCGTCACCTGTCACGATTTTATACACGTCTTTTGAAGCACCACGATTGAACTTTTTAATCATTTCTTTACACCAATCGACGCGAGACTTTTTTTGAGCAATTGATAAATTATGGGGTATCCAACGAGAGCAAATTTGTTTTTACAGATAAGTGTTCATGCAAAATCGTATGTATTGAAGTGGAACTAATGTGCAAGGATGCCTCTATATCACGATATGTCACATGAGGATCTTGCATTATTAGTTCACATACTGCATCGATGTTTTGTGGCACAACAACCGAATTTGGACGACCCGACCTTCACGGAATTCGTCGACGACCGAACTACGACCACAACTGAATTCACTATACCAGCGATATACTGTGGTTTTTGATGGTGCTTTATCGTCATACTAAGAACTGAGTTCATCGACACATTTTTGTTGAGATAATCCACGTCGAAAGTTGTTTAAAAACAATCCAACTAAAACCATTCTTTGAAAATTTCCATTTTTAAAACAAATTGATTTTCTTACCTCACTATAAACAAAACAAACAGTACTTGTACGTCAAAACGTTGTGAGTACATTTATGCTAACAAATGTCAAACTTTATTATGGTGTTGCCAGATTTTAGCTATTGACATTAGTGTAGCCAGTTCCCAAAATATAAATAGTACCCCTTGCGGCAATTGTTGCCAAATGGGTTAACCTGGAGTTTAGTCTTTTTTAAAAATTTGTATGAATCGATACAAAAAGACTGTTTGCGTTCCACAAGTCAGTGGCGCATCTATTGGTTATTAATAAGTAATAAAAATAAAGAAATAAAATAAAAAAATGAGTTATAAAACTGTGGCATTTATTTGGCATAAAGCTCTTAATATAATTCTTAAAAAATATGTTTTTTAAGAATTATTAAATTAAATAAAAAAAAAAACCGTAGAATTAATGTTTATTTAGATAGTTTAAACGACAATGAAAAGTGCACTTATCATTCAAGACATGTCTTATCACTTTGAAACAATCGAAAATACGATTTTTTTCCCAAAAAATAAATTTTGTATTTACATTTATTGAAATTTGTTTAATTTTTTTTTATAAACTTTCCCCCTCTATTTATAATTCTTAAAAAACATATTTTTTAAGAATTATATTGTGAGCTTAATGCCAAATAATTCATGAAGTAACAGGTTGCTACAACAACAAAGTTCTTTGCAGAACTAAACCAAGCTGACTAGACCATGGTTTCGTCGGACGCTACTCCGACTCATCAGTAGTCTCAGTGGTTCTAGCAGTCCACTAACTTTGACAAGCTAATAGGCGCAAGATCAATAAAACCAAAGAGGAATTATAGAAGCGCTATACTTTGTCAAAGCAATGTTTTTCTACTCTTTTGCTAGTCGCAAAATTTCAAAAAGTTGACTGCATTGATTCTGCAAAGATTTTGTTGTTGCGCTTTTTTGTTTACTTCTTTATCACGTATCAATCTAGGTTCCAACATTTTGTTGGTATTAAACCATAGAAGGCGTGAAAAAGGTTTTTTAGAAAGCAGATGTTTATTATATGCGCAGACATATAATATTCCATCATGTTTTCGTAGGTCGTGCTCGCACCAGTTTACATGAGTTATAAAATTGTGGCATTTTTTTAATAAGTTTATTTCTATTTATAATTCTTAAAAAACATATTTTTTAAGAATTATATTGTGAGCTTAATGCCAAATAACTTTTCCCTTCAAATTCTACTATGCTGCCAAATTAGTCAAAATTAAAAAAAAAAACTTGTGTCTAATGATTATGAAACACTCCTATATAGTACAAGGTGAAATATACTACACGACTCAACTCGGGTAAGGTATTGCATTTAAGGTCTGGGTCACATATAATATGTGGTAGGATCCGATGGCCAATTTCAGCTATTTTTTTAGGTGATAATATCTCAGAGTGATAACTTCATGAGCCGTTTTTTTTTAAACAATCAGGATTTTTGGTATTGTTTTATGTCTAAAGTTTAAACCCGTTAAAAATAAACCAAAGTCGGTCATTATGCATCTATAGAAAAATTGAAAATTACCCTTTTTAATAGAAACTTTTATTAATTGGCCAACTTAATTTTAATTGATCAATGTTTAGTAGTATGTGTTTCTTTCGTTTTTATTTACTTTTTGTTATAATTGCAATTAACATGTACTGGTAGATAGTAACAGTTGATGATTTTTATTGCAATCAAGCTTATCTTTTGTGTCGATTGATTTGTAACCATAACAAAATCCACTTGAACAAGGTACACGAATTTACACGGTAATTCATAAATGATTACACGGTTAGATAAGCCGTACGTTTCACTGAGAGAGATTTCGAAGTAGATCAATTTGGTAGTAGAATGAAAATTATTTAAAAAAATCTATAAAAATGTCCTTAAAATTTTTTATAAAACGGACACTTTGAATTTTCAATTTGAAATTGCGATATTTAGTTTGTCCATTACAGTTGTTTAAAAAGAGTATTTTAGCAAAAAAATGGAATTAATACGTGAACCTTTTCGGGTGATGATATTTTACGATTTTCAACGCGGATTGACAAGAAAAGAATGCATCGAAAATCCAAAAATACCTCAAGAAATTCTTAAAAAATTACGCTTATTCTTTGGTAAATTCTAATTATTCTAAATTTGGCCATTTCGGAAAAAGCAAAACAAAAAAGCAGGGTTCGGGAAAAGTTATAGATAAGGTTGACTTACGGAAAATTTCTTCTTCCGGTTCAAAAATGAATTAAAAAAAAAAATATTATTTTGGTTCACTGGAGAGAAACACGTGCATTGCATTTAGTTTTTTTTTTAATTAATTTTGAATTTTCAATGGCATTAATTTAAGTTTTAACTAATTTAACCATGCGACTTTGATAACTCCAACAAATGGAGCAACAACAGAAAAAGAATTAATTATCGGATAGGATTTCAATAGTGAGAGGGATAAAATATATCAGTGTGTTCGTGCGGAAATCATGACAATTGCATGTCAATAACATTATGTTATCAATACACGACAATTTCATTGATGACAAGATATGCATGTTTGCAACGAGCATTTGCAATTTATAACCACACACAAACACACAATCACACACATACACACATTAGCACACACTAGGGCACACAAGCACAAACACAAACACCAGCCCATTTATGTAGCACTCATTTGAAAACAGTGGGGAAATGTTCAATACCATGATTTCCGGCGGTTATTACGGCTGAAAAGCTGCTCATTGTTTGTGCAACAAAAACATGAAAAGTTTTCTTCTGAATTGCAGTTCATTGACACACTGTTGATGTCCAATTTTCGAACACTTTCAGTTGAATCGGATTCAAATTGAGTTTGAATTTCACATCCTTTCAGGCGATTTATTGACAGGAAATTATTTAATAAAATTTTAGGCACGAATGAATTTTTCATATACAACACGTTTCCAATACGTATCAGAAGAAAATGCCGTCGACGAATAAAAATATCGTTCAGGGAAAAATATAAACTCGAGCTAGACACAGTCGAGCGTAGACTAATACGTTGGAAAAACTGATGGCAGGCAAAAATATTTAGTTAATCGCTAACTTATCACCAGAACTGTTGAGGTGAAAAACAAAAACAACATACATAAAAATGCCAACAACAAGAAGGAGAAGGCGACGGCGAAAATAAAAAAAAAAAAATGATAACATAAAGTTTTTTCTTTGTTGTTTTTTTTTAATATCTCATCGCTTCACTTATAGTCCGCCTATGAGTGGGAACCAACAAGTTGGATATTTGCGACGTTTATTCGAGGTAAACAAAAACGTTTCAGGAGGGCGCATTGTCGTCATACATATGCTTCAACACACCGTTCAACATCAACAACGACAGAAAATGACGAACCAGAATGTTGTCGCTCATACATGGCAAACAAAGACTGCCCAGAGCACCAAGCTACAGGCACAAGTACTAACATCATAAAGACGTTGGTATGAGTGAACTTAATATTTACTTGCTTAAAGTAAGAAATACAAAAATTAGTTGTCGTTGCTAAAGATAAACTTAAAACATTTTATTGTTGTACACTTGAAGAATTTTATTGATAAAGTGGCCAATTTAAGTGGCATAAAATGAGGAAAAAAATAAAATAATCATGTCTTGTGCACATTTAAATGGAATGATATTAAAATTCAAGGAAATTCACGCAAAAAACAAAAAAAAACCAAAAATGATTTAAAAAAAAACATTTTTTATAAAAGCGTTACGAATTGACACGATTTAAGTGAAATTAATTTGAAGTCTATCAATTATCTGCACACATCTTCAAGAGCTTGGTGTTCGTATTTCGTAGACAGCCTAAAGGTATGCCGCAAAAATATTTGAGAACGACACTCTTTTCTTTTAGGAATTCAGTTGAGGAAAACGCAAGTAAATAATTAATTTCAATCGCATTGATCAAGTCCAAAATAATTACATTAGAATATTTTACAGGGCCACAAGATTAAGGGGGGAATAGGTTTGGATGACAAAAAAAAAATGTAAATTTCTTTAATTCCATAACTTATTAGTAAAACCATTAAAAAATATGTTGTCAAAGTTTCAAATAAAAATTTCAATTCGTTCTAATGTAATAAACGATTAAGTGGACGACCCCCGTTAAGTGCCGGAGTGCGTGGTATGTGGAGAGGTCACTCAGGTAGTAATTGTTGTGCTTGAAAGGTAGTCATTAATATATATATTTTACGACAGGGGACCACTGACAGATGTTCCTTGAATGAGCTGATTGTTGTTGTTGGTTACCGCAGTTTCAGTTGCACACAGGAAAAAGATGATCGACGCATAGACCGACAAAATTGTCGCAGCGCCTTGGAGACTAAGGAAGCTCCAAAAGATTTGCAAGCTCAAAACGAAGGATTTTAATATTTTTTTTTTAAATTTCAAAATTGACAGTTTCATTCATTGTTTAAATAAAATATTTATGCATTGTATTTACAATATATTATTGTTTAAAGTATTTTTAGTGTAGAAAAGCTATAAAAAATGGCAAAAAATATACTTTTCAATTTAAACACCTCTAAGAAGTGCAGTTTTCCATTTTTTTGGGGGATGTTGGCTTCATATAAAAATGCCATGTCCCTTAAGTAAATTTGAGATCTCATTGATTTCAGTTGAAAACTGTGACCTCCAGAATGTACACAAACAGCTGAGTCTTATACGAGGGGTACTATTTATATTTCGGGAACTGGCAACACTAATGTCAATAGCGAAAATCTGACATCACCAAAATAAAGTTTAACATTTGTTAGCATAAATGTACTCACAACGTTTTGATGTACAAGTACTATTTGTTTTGTTTACAGTGAGTTAAGAAAATCAAATTTTTTAAAAAAATGTAAATTTCAAGAGAGGGTTTTCGTTGGATTATTTTTTACAACTTTCGACGTTGATTATCTCAACAAGAATGTGTCGATGAACTCAGTTCGTTGCATGACGATAAAGCACCATCAAAAACCAAAGTATATCGCTGGTTTAGTGCATTCAATTGTGGTCGTAGTTCGGTCACCGACGAATTCCGTGAAGGTCGTCCAAAATCGGTTGTTGTGCCACAAAACATCGAATCATAGATATATGCGTATGAGCCGGAAACAAAACAGCAATCGACCGTGTGGGTATTCCAAGACGAGGCCAATCCAACAAAAATTGTTCGCGCACGAAGCACTGCGAAGCAAATGGTCGCTTGTTTCTTCCACCGAATGGGACTGTCAATTCTGAATGGTACACGACCATTTGCTTGCTAGAAGTCTTCGGAGAAATTCGCAAAACCAACCGCCAGAGACGAATCAATCTCCATCATGACAATGCGAGCACTCACACATCTCGTCAAACATGTGCATTTTTGAGCAGTCAAAACGTCGAATTGATGAAATCCTCCATACAGTCCTGATTTGGCACCCAATGACTTCTTCTTGTTCTAGGTGTCTTAAGCAGAATGGAAAAACTGCTATGAAAAATTGTTTGAACTAATGCAAAAGTATAGATCATCAAGGGGAATATTTTGAAAAATAATAAAGTCATTTTCATTTAAAAATGTTTATTATTATTAGCTATTCCCGAAATATAAATAGTACTCCTCGTAGTGACCTACAATGCTAGACAGTTGTAATTTTCCGTATTTCTCTAGAAAGTACTTAAAACAATTACAATAATATATTACACATAAACAAATGCATAAAATGTTCTCATAGTTTCAATAAATTAAATAAAGGGTGTTTTTTAGAGGCGGCGGACTTTAAATTGGCAACACTGTTTTCTGTGACAGCCGATTTAACTTTCTCGGTTATTTGGGTTTGACAATTAATCATGAATAGATTCACGCTATTAAAACGCTTTTTCAATGGGCTGAACATTATTTTGAAGTCAACCCACTGTTCTAT
Organism: Pherbina coryleti; assembly: GCA_943735915.1. NCBI lineage: Eukaryota > Metazoa > Arthropoda > Insecta > Diptera > Sciomyzidae > Pherbina > Pherbina coryleti. Next base: position 115,706,180 of record OX030952.1, read on the forward strand.
CGCAATCAGTAGGTAGCGATCCAAAAATCACTTTTTGGTGGGCTTTATGGGTCGGTGAAATTATTGATCCATGTCTTCAAAAATTATGATGATTGGAACGTTACAGTTACGGTGCGTTATACGCGAAAGAAACAAGCAACAATAGACAAGCAACATATGGCCTTAAAGACCCAACAGAAGATGACATAGCTTTGGCCTACAATTCCAACCAAACTGTTCATCCTACGCATATGACGAGAAGTATTTTAACTGAATGCTGCGAAATTATATCTTTTCTAATAAATGGCATTTTAGAAAGTTTTAGATTGAAAAAAATAACGAATTAGCCATTCAGCCCTTGAAAGGACCTTAACCGAGCTTCTTATGATCAAATTGTGTTGAACGTGTTATTAAGTGTTCGCACACAAATGATCGAGAACTGGATCTACTAATCCTCCGGCTCCGAACGGCTGATGTGCATGTTCACATGAAGCCTCTGAGATCAACCAATGAGGTTTACAATGTCTGTAGAGAGCAGATCAGGATCAGAAAATTTAATTTCAAATAGAAAAATTTCAGTGCCAGCTGGGAATCGCACAGACACTTACTACTCTCCTATTTTATAGAATTTAACGACACATTTCGAAAATAATTGGACAGTGTATTCCAATTATTATACTGAGGACAGTGTTTTAAAGCCTAAACCATTTCCAAGGCATAAATTTAATTGTTGCAGATAAGCTTGTTTCAATTACTACAGAATGACTCTATCAGAATTTTGAGCTTTCTTATGCAACGAAAACTTTTTCTGAAATACTCTATTAAAATGACAAATTTCTGCTATGAAGCAATTATTACTCTGAATGTTCCTTCTCCTTTTGAGAATGTGTTTTTTTTTTTAGATTATTTTTGACTTACCCGCTGAAACCACGTCGCTTAGTTGATGAGGTTAGTGGATCTGGTTTTCCGCGATTATTGCCTTAAATGAGAAGTGATACAAGATAAATTTTTGTTGTTGTTTTTATTGTTAAAAGAAAATATTTTCTTTTATGTTATATTTTTCATAATTTTTCACTCACTTTGCTCTTGTATGGAATCGGTTGTCTCTTTGCGAGCAGTTGAACTTGTTTTCTGCGAACCAGGAGGCGGTTTTAGTATTGAAACAGGTACAAGACCCTCTTGTACAGCAGCATCATCACTCTGTGGATTTAGACGCACCAGACAGAAATCTGGTTCTGCACTAGAGGGTACCTCAACTATCTCGACTTGTTGTCCTTTTGTGACGCTTAATTCATTCGAGCCAGGTGTTGCGATATAATCGGATACCACCCATGTAGCTTCCAAAGTTCCTACCTAAAAATGTCAAAGAAAACAGAGAATAGAGAACGGGTTAAAATTGGCTAAACTGATCGATCAATAATTGAATATGGGTTATGAATACAATCAAGTCTACATACTATGTATTTAGGTAGTAAAATTTAAAAATGCAAAAATTATTCAACCGATTAAAATTCACATCCACATTCACTCGCTGAGGCAGAAAAGAGTCAAGTAAACTTTCCATAACCTTAGATTATAACCATGTATAACAATGCGAGTGGGTAAGTCAACAGTGTGAGGTGGAGGTGGTGATTGTCTAGAAGGTGGAGGTTACCTGTGTATGTTCTTATTATAGAATTACACGACTTTGGTTGGAAAATTAAATATTGTTTTTTGTCGTGAATTTTTAATTAATTATTCATAAGCTTGGTGGTGGTGGTGTTGATGGAAGTGATGGGGAAGTGATGGTGGTGGTGGTATATGCAAAATATATAAAGGTAATTGACAATAGAATAGCTCAACGTTGTTGTTGACTTTGACATATTGTTTCGCGGTTATACCAGCTAAATTATGTTATATCTTCGTCTTTTAATCAGAAGCATTTTTATTAAAAAATGTCGGAAATTTTTTTAAAAAAATGCAAAAACAAGTGATACAAATTGGTACAAGTAATTTTGACATTGATAATTCTGTCCTTCAGTGAGTGAATATAAAAAATACTACACCAAAATTACAATATTCAAGGAATATAACCTCAAAGCATCGCAGGCGTTTTATTCTGAAAATTAAGCAAAAACTGCTCAAAATTTTTAATATTTTAATTTTATCGAACAAGGTTAGGTTGAGGTTAGGTTGACGTGGCTGTCTCCTATGAGACACACTTAGGCCAGTTTGGCCCGTTGTGATTTATCGAACAAACATACCAACGATAAATTGATTTTACTTATTGAAGGGCTTATTGCAAGATATATAACTATAAAAAAAGAAAGAATTGAAAATAGTCCAATAATTATTCGAAATATAATTTACTAGCCCCAGCGTTGGCTTGGTATAATAAATATAAATATAAATATGAAAACATATTTGAATCAAGCTGTTCAAGAGAAATCAGCTGTTCAAGCCACAACCTAACGCAATGACATTTCAGACCGTTGAGCACACAACAGCCATGGTAGTTTAAAAAATTGCATTCCCACAACTTGCATGCAAGTAAAATCACGACATAGCTAAATTAATAAAGTTATCTTGGAGCTGATCGTACTCTCTTCTCAGTACCCACAATTGTCAAAATCAATTTGTTATCAATTTTCACTTTCAGATTTTGTATGAGCTGTCAACTTCGATTTGACTTTTATGGGCACACGCGCTCACCCTTGCGACAACCTAATTAGTTCAACCATGATTACTACCAATCAATTTTACCATATCATTGAAATTAGTGTCGCCATTAATAAAAATGTTAATGGCTTTTAATGACATCTTTTTTTTATTATTTTTTTTTTGTTTTTTTTTGTTCAGCTTTGTTCTAAAATTATGTAAAATTTATCTCAATCTACACTAAGGGAAAAAAATATTAAATTTATCCAAAAACTTTTTTAATTTAACCAAAAAGCGAGTCATTTTTGCACCAATAACGCATTTGAATAAATCGACTACGTAAATATTTAAAATTTATTTGAATACTTTTTTAATTAAATTAAATATTTAAATATTTAAACAGAATTAATAAAAAATATATTAAAATTATACACGAATTGTTTTAAAATATCTTTCAAATATTTACAATTTGAAAATAAACTATCGCATTTAAAGAAAATTTATATAAAAATATTGAATTTAAAAAAAACATATTTAAATTGAATATGTTATTAATGGCTTTATGGTATTATTTTCTTCATATTGCGTTCATCAAATGCCATTGCCTGTATAATTTATTCTCGCTTCGCTTTTTTCGTTCTCTAATTTATACTATTTTTGACAGTTGGTGCCCTAATATTGCACCAACTGTCAAACATAGTATAAAATAGAAAACGAAAAAGTAATGTCCAAAATAAGTGTAGGTAGAAGCAAATTATGCTGGTAAATGACAACCGGTCTAAGATGTTCTTGAGAAAATACCGAGTTGTCACTCCACCCTACATAATTTCATTTCTTTGCCAAACATGCATACTATATAACTCTTGCAACAATAACTAAATGAGAACTATAAGAACTGCAAATGCAAGAAATAAACTGCAGGAACAGAGTTCGATGCTGTTGCTGCTTGTCGGAGTATGCGTGTACGTGTGCGATGCTGTTGCTGCTTGCTTGTACGGAATATGTGTGTACGTGTGTGGTATAAATAAAATTCAAATACAGGAAAAAAACGAGTTGTAAGGAAAACATTGGATTTATCCACGTAAATATTTAAATAAAATTTATACTCAGGCGTGGATAATGCTAATATGCGTTATTTCCCTTAGTGTATTCACAAGATTTTTTAACTCAGTAGCTATTGAAATAAAAAAAATGGCATGCAATATGTTATGTTCAGTGGAAAAACGTTTCATTATCCATTCAATTTTTGGATATACAACGTTATTCCACTGTAAAAACTTTTAAACGGTAAATTTAGATGTAATTAAATCTTTTATTTAATTTTTTTTTATATTTTATGTATGGTAAAGTTTTGTTAAATCAGAGTGTTTAACAAAAAAACCAAAATAAACGCCTACAATGTTTAAAACGTTTTTTATCTCTAGTCAAAAATTAAAATTTTGTTGTTTACAACGTTATTCGCGATTATGCTTCACTTGTCATTTTTTACGCCTATGTACTTCATAACTCAAAATCTACTGAACCGATCGTTTTGAAGTTTTGCACAGTACTTCCTCACGGAATTCAACAGGTAATCCTGGGAGCTCTTTTTTTTAATAATTATTAATTTTACAATAACAAATTATGCGATTTTTTTAGCAAAAATCAACATTTTGGCTTCCAAGTACATACTACCAAAATCTTAAAAATAAAAAAAAAACAAAAACGTAAAATCACTCCCAGGGTTACCCCGAGAAACATCCTCTTAACAAATGCATTTTGAATTTGGTTTTGTTTTAGATAATTCTGTTGCGAGTTAGGAGGTACACGGCAAAACACGTTTAGCTCGAGGCGCTTCCGGAGATTCGTTGTTACTCGCTTAATAATGAATATTTTGCAATCAAAAATTATAAAAATATTGTTCAAATATTGTTTTTTTATATATAAATTGAATCAATAAATTAGCACTGCCCGTATCACAAAAAACAAAATCTTGAGAACATGCCTTTTTTTCACCGAATTAACTTTACCTTTATATTTAATAAAAAAAAAATGTACTTCACAAAACAGTTCTGCAAATTAACATTATTTTACCAAACAAAAACAACAGCACAACAACTTCATCATGATGAAGGTGGTATCTGTAAGCTGCATCCATAGGTGATTTATTTCTATAAACGCACCGCTATGTTATACAACGTGCTACACAACGTGTATTTAATTAAAACTAATAAGTAACACATAATTAGCACAGTCTCTGACTACTTCTCGTAGCGATCGGTCGTATTTCTGGCTACCGTACATATCGTGCTCATAGCGCAAAAGTTTTTCTCTCTATTTTTTCTTATTCTATTTTAACCTTTTTCGGTTAGCTGCTGTTGTCAACAGCAATGGTAACGCGAAAAAGAGGTGGCAAGCTAAAGCCACCGAAATCTCTTGCTAGCACTTCGCAAGTGCAAAACAGTTTTAATCGAACAAACCGGTTTAGTGCGTTAAGCAAAACTCACGATGCTGAAATGAATTGTGCAAGCTCTGATGACGGCGACATTGCTAATAATGCAGAACCTTACAAGGTACCTCCTATTGTTGTGGACAGCATTCATCAGTTTGTTGATGTTATCAAATTATTCGAAAATGGAAAATATTATTTTAAAAGGTTGTCAATTGGCACTAAAATTTTTGCTAACTCTTTACTTGACCATACCACTTGCGTCAAAAAGCTACAGGAGCTGAAGTTTAAGTTCTTTACTCATCCAGTTAAAAATAGTTCGGTATATAAGCTGGTTGTTTTTGGATTACCAAAACTATTGCTAAGCAAAATTTCGGAAAATTTGAAAGAAAGCTACAATATAGACGTAAAATCGGTTAAAGAGATTGAAACCAAACGTTCTAATGTGAATGATGCCATATACATGGTTGAGTTTGACAGAAACGTCGTTCCTAAAAGCCAAATTTTGAAAATAAGGTTTCTCTGCGGTGTTGCTGTGCAATGGAGAAAACCTTCGAACAAAAAGTATGGTCCAACCCTCTGCACCAAATGTTCAATGTTTGGGCATGGCTCGTCTAATTGTCATCGCGTCCAAATATGTTTGGCATGTGGTCTTAATCATGATTTCGACAACTGTAAGTTAAAATCTGCTTCAAACAACCATTCAGTGGTATATAAATGCTCTAACTGCATTAAAAGCAATAAAAAACCATCTAACCACAGAGCAGATGATCCAAAATGTCCTTGTCGTGCCGAGTATCTCGAGCTGAGAAATCGTCTAACAACTAAGCGGAGTAAGGTTGCTCCTAGTTCAGTCCAGTTTGAAAATTTTAATTTCCCACCGATTATTCCGGAAGCAGTTGAAAGTCGTTCATTTCCAACTCAAACCAAAGGAAGTTATGCCGATGCACTCAAGATGTCCAAGCCAACCTCTCAGGAAAATAATCTCTTTTCAACAGATGAGCTTTTTCACATTTTTACTAAAGCTATAACTGATCTTCAGAAATGTAAGTCGAAATTGGAGCAACTCAATGTTATTATGAGCATGCTTAAATATGCTATATAATGTTAAAAGATCAAGCAGTCTTCATATAATGCATTGGAATTGCCAGGGCATTACAACGTTCGATTCGTCAACTCAACTTCTCAATTTTTTAACTAATAAGTCTATTGACATAGTTCTGTTAAATGAGACTTTTTTAAAGTCTCAACATAAATTTCGACTTCCTGGATATAAAATCTACAGGAAAGACAGAGAAACTTTCGGTGGTGGTGTTGCGATTGCTATCCGTTGCGGTATCGACCATGGAACACAGAAATCATTTCCAACGAAGTCAATTGAAAATATTTGTATTACTGTGAAAATCAAGAACAAATATGTAAACTTCATCTCTGCATACTGCCCAAGGTACACCAACGATTTTCTAACCGATCTAAGTCTTCTCACGTCAACCAGTAACGACTTCTTCCTTCTTGGCGACCTCAACGCTCATCATACCAGCTGGAATTGCAGAAGCTCAAATCGCTCCGGACGAGTTCTGTTTGATCATCAAAATGTATCTAACTATTTTATCTATTATCCTCTAAGCCCTACAAGATTTCCACAAAATGTAAGCTATAGACACTCCTCAACTGTGGACCTGCTTTTGTCAAACTCTAGCATGAATTTTTCTAACTTGAGTGTTTTTTCTTGTGAGTTGAACTCGGATCACGCTCCAATTACTTTTTACATTAATGAGCCCTTATTTGAGTCTGAAGAGTATTACCCCGATTACCACAATACTAATTGGGTGAACTTTACGAGTGTTGTGAACGGTGAAATCATATCCAGTATTTTATTAAATGAAGATCCCTCACTTGCCAATATCGAGTCTCAAATCTGTTGTTTTTTAAACATTCTAGAAAAGACTAGATTAGATCAGCTTGCATATAAAAAATGTAGGCATAACTCATTGTGTTTGTCCGAACTATGTATGTCACTTATATCCACAAGGAACATGTATAGAAGAAAATTTCAAAGAAGTGGCATTTTAAATGAAAAAAAATGTTATATGGCAATAATTAAACAATTAAATCAATTGATATCTTGTCATATTAGCAAGCAAAGGAACGAGCAGTGGTCTAACTTTTTATCATCTCTTAAGGTAGGCAAGAAAAATTTCTGGAAAGTGTCGAAATATTTTAGTAAAAAGAGGAAATCCATTCCATCCCTAGTTGTAGATAACTGTGAAGTAAATAGTCATGAGGAAAAGGCAATCGCTTTGGCAGATCAATTCTCAAAAGTATTTTTAACGTCGTCTTCTTTAACGCATAGCATTGACAGGGAAGTCAGTTCATTTGTTAGTGAATTAGCGACCAACAATTTAACTAATGAAGATTTCAGTACTCTAACAGATGCTCTAGAAATAAGGTGTTTAATAAATAACCAAAAAAATCGGAAAGCTCCCGGTTTCGATGGAATTAACAATATTATTCTTAAAAATATTCCAGATTCTGCTATACACCTTTTAGTTGGAATCTTTAATGTTTGTCTGCGTTTTGGCTATTTTCCGATGTGTTTTAAAAAAGCCAAAGTTGTACCGATCTTAAAACAGAACAAAGATCCGAAAATACCTTCCAGCTATCGGCCTATAAGTTTGTTGAGCTGTCTTGGCAAAATTTTTGAAAAAATAATTCTCGTAAGACTTAAAAGTTTTACTGATAATACCAATGTTATAAGCCAGTTTCAATTTGGGTTCAAACCCGGACATAGTACAACACATCAGATCAAAAGAGTAGTTAATATCATTAAGGCAAATAAAATCAATAGGCTTTCCACCGGTGTGGTATTTTTAGATATTGAGAAAGCTTTTGACTCCCTATGGCACAATGGTCTTCTGTACAAATTAAGCACGTTACGATGTCCCTTGTATCTAATAAAGATAATTCAAAGTTTCCTGACTAATCGTGTCTTTGTTGTTCAAGTTGAAGGTTTTAACTCCACAGAAAAAGTAATTACTGCCGGAGTACCGCAAGGTTCCGCGTTGTCACCATTTTTATATTCCATATATATATCTGATTTTAAGTCGTCCGCGAATATAGATGTAGCCTTTTATGCTGATGATAGCGCGCTAATCGCCTCCGGAAAAGTCTCAAACGCAATTGTCAAAAAAATGCAGGGTGCCTTATCTTCGGCTACAAAATATTTTGACAAATGGAAAATAAAGGTTAATGAAGAAAAAACCCAAGCAATCATATTTCCTTTCAATAAGTCTCCAAAGCGTGCTCCCACTAGACCATTCACCATTCAAAACAATGTGATACCGCTATCAAAATCGGTCAAGTATTTAGGAGTTACCCTTGACTATAAATTGTTATTTAAACCGTATATTGATGACATCTGCGTCAAAGCTACTAGGTGTAGCAAAGCTCTCTATTTTCTCTTAAATAAAAAGTCGAAGTTAAATATAAAGAATAAAATGTTGCTTTATAAAATGTGTATCAGACCTATTTTGACTTATGCCTGTCCCGTTTGGAAGGATTGTGCAAATTCTCACCTAAAGCGCCTTCAAGTTATCCAAAACAGGAATCTAAAGACTATCTTTAACTTGCCAAATAGATTTCCTACATCAGAATTGCACTCTATGACTCAAATAAAATTGATATCTTATACTTTAAACGATTTGACCCTGTCATTTTCTCATAGATGCAGGACTTCAGCCCATGCCCTCTTGAGGAGTTTGTCATAGTCAGTGGTTTCTTTCTCTATTCTTATAGAGGAGTCGAAAAGACTGATCTCAAAACGACCTCATATTTATAACTTGTGATATTAATATAGGTTTTTTACTATCTTTTTCCTATAATTCAAGATTATTTTAAGTGAGTATTTTAAAAATGATATACCTTGAACTTATTTGTTGTAATATCTCTAGATAAAATCTCAAACATTGTATTACTTGTAAATATTGAATATGCAGTCTGTGATAGAAATAAAATAACAAAAAAAAAAAAAAAAAACATAATTAGCACGTACTTGTTGGAAGATTCTAGAGCTTCTTAATAAACACAAATGTTGGCCACAAACAAGCAAAGCAAAAAGCTAACTCCACTTTATGGTAGGACTTAATTTTAAAATAATATTAGTAGCAAAAAAACGCCATTCATTGGAAAACTTTGGTTAAAGATTTTTTGTATGATTTCAACCGTAATATGGGTGTTTACCCAGTGAACCACAATCTTTTCCTTTAGAAATCATTAAATGAAATTATTTATGAAACTTTTCAGAAAGAAATGTCTGGAAAATGTATGTAATTTTCATGTAAAATTTAGGCATGTGACTACTGTTGGGTTAACGACTTAAAAGTTGTAATTTGTGGTAGAGAAGTTTGTGAATGAGATTTCGTTATAACTAGAATTGACTGAGGTAAAGACATAACACTTGTCTGAGTTTCTAGTTCACATGCAGTCGAACAGTTTCCCACCACGCACAGAACATCCTCGCATGTTTCACATGATTGATTGCCCCCTTCTTTTCCACTAATCGAACCAATAGGCTCATTACGATCCAAATACGTAGGCTGCTACTTATATTTCGGGATCTGGCAAATGTCATATCAGTTTCCATTGGAAAGTGAGATATTTTTTGGCGCACATATGTATATGTACTCCCAACATTTTGGTGTACATGCACTTATTGTGTTGTTTAAAGTCATTTTAAAATTGTATTTCAGCAAAAAAAAATGGATCGATTAGCACGTGAACATTTTCGTGCGATTATTTGGTACAACTTTCGACGTGAGCTATTTCAACAATAGTGCATCGATGAACTCAATTCGATTTTTGGAGATCAAGCACCATAAAAACCTCTATTTATTGACGGTATACAAAATTCAAGCGGACCATAGTTCGCTCACTGACGAATTTCGTGAAGGCCGTCTAAAATCGGTTGTTGTACCAAAAAACATTGATTCATGTTGAAACATGTGCACTAGGGCGTATCGAATTACAATTTTTTTCGAATTTCACATTCTAAGAGGTCTCAAAAGTTGCATGGGGTTGTCAAGATCACCCAAAAAAAATTTTAACGAAAAAAAAGGATGTCTTCCTGCCCCGCAAGGACAAATTTGTTTTTTGAGGAAAACATTGAAAAATAACGACCTTACAATGCTTTGACTTTTATAAATAAAACTACGTATGTCTTATAGCAAAAGTAAGTATAGGCTTAAACTAACAATACATTGCTAAACACGATGCCACTCACGATTTTTATCCACAGTGTCCTGTGTAAAGGATATACGAAGCTAAATTTGTAATCGAGAGAACACAGTACTTTTGATTGTTACGTAATAGTCTAAATTTTGGTGGTATTGATTATACAGCTAACGTATTCCTAAAAGTTCCCGAATTAATAATTAGCATAATTTTTGCATATGCATTTTCCTATTTTTGAGAAATGTCCACTTGAATGCAATTTTTTTTACTTTTTCAAAAAAATGATTATAAGATTTTATATCTCGGGTACCAGAAATGGTACCGAAGAAACTTTGCTCAATTTGGATTCTTTAAATATTCCTGAACAAACCCTTGTCTAAAAGTTTTAATTCAAAATACCAACTTAAGGCCACGATTTTATTTTGATAGTTAACAAAAAAAAATACTTCCAAACATGAAATTTAACAATTAAATCTAAAAAATATCAAAGAGAAAATAAAATTGTGGCTTTAAGCTGGAATTTTTAAATAATACTTTTAGACAGATTGTTGTTAAGAAATATTTGAAGAATCCAAATTGAGCAAAGTTTCTTCGGTACCATTTCTGGTACCCGAGACATAAAATCTTATATTCTTTTTTTTGAAAAAGCTTGAAAATTGCATTCCAGCATACGTTTCTCAAAAATAGGAAAATGCATATGCAAAAATTATGCTAATTATTAATTCGGCAACTTTAAGGAATACGTTAACACTATAATTAATACCACCGAAATTTAGACTATTACGTAACAATCAAAAGTACTGTGTTATCTCGATTACAACTTTTGGTTCGAATATCCTTCACACAGGACACTGTGGATAAAAATCGTGAGTGGCATCGTGTTAACCAATATATTGTTAGTTTAAGCCTATACTTACTTTTGCTTTAAGACATACGTAGATTTTTTTATAAAAGTCAAAGCATTGTAAGGTCGTTATTTTTTACTGTTTTCCTCAAAAAACGACTTTGTCCTTGCGGGGCAGGAAGACATTCTTTTTTTTTCTTCAAATTTTTTTAGGGTGATCTGGACAACCCCATGCAACTTTTGAGACCTCTTAGAATACGATCTTAATTTTTCGATACGCCCTAATGTGCACGAATTGATAATGCTTGATCGTCATGGGAGATATCGTGTAATTGGACATCCTTGGGCATTACTTCCACCAGCATACATATCATTAAACATGAGCATATAGTTGTGAAAAAGATTTGTTCACGTTGAATTCCACATGATTTGACAGTCGCTCAAAAAAAGACTTGTGTCGATTGGTGCAAAGAAACGCTCAAGGAATACTATCGCGATACTTCAAAAGACTTATATAAAATCGTGAATGGTGTCGAGTCATGGATCTATGCGTATGAGGCTGAAAATAAACAGCAGTCGACCGTATGGGTTTTTTAAGATAATCCAAAACCAACAAGAGTTGTTCGGGCTCGAGGCACTGCGAAGCAAATGGTCACTTGCTTCTTCCTCAAAAACTGGTCATATGGCCACGGTAGAACTTGAAACAAGTAGAACGGTCAATTCGGAATGGTACACAAACATTTGTTTGCAAGAAGAAACATGGAAACAATTAATATTCATCAAGACAATGCAAGCTACCACACATCAGCTCAAACAAAGGAGCTTTTGCGCTCTCAAAACATCGAATTAACGGGTCATCCGCCGTACAGTCCTCATTTGGCACCCAATTACCTCTTTTTGTTCCCCCACATTAAGGACAAACTGCGTGGACAACGATTTTCGAAGCAATAAGTTGAGGCGTTAAAAATTATGTTTTTGGAGGTTTCTCAAGCGGAATGGGATATATGTCGTGACAAATTGTTCGAACGAATGCAAAAATGTATTAATCATAAAGTAAAATATCTTGCAAAGCAATAAAGTTATTTTCAATAAAAAAAGTCGGTCTTTAAAATTTATTCCCGAAATATATGTAGCAAATCTTGCAACACCTAAAATACTTGGTTCAAAACTAAAAAAATAAGGAAAAACTAGTACGAAATGATCTTCGACTGGGCCCAAGTTAAAATAACCCCACAGCCGAACCAAAGTATATTCAAAGTTTTAAGCAATCAATAAAATGTTTGTCTGTAAAACCGTTTTCGTTATAGTTTTAACAGAAAATATTCGCTTTTGTTTTTGGATAAAGTCACTTTGTTTGGGAAGTGGGCGTGGTTTTCATTCAATTTGGTTGAATTTCATACACATAGTATACGTTATATATCAAAGTTCATATGCAAAATTTCAAGTCCATATATTAATTTTTGTGGATTTTAGAGAGATTTTACCTTTTTGATAAAGTCACTTTGTATGGGAGGTAGGCGTGCTTTTCATCCGATTTGGGTCATTTTCGAATTTGACCTTTATTTTTTAAATAAAAGCTTAAATATTGAATTTCGTGATGATAGCTTTAAAATTACGGCTGTAATCGTGATCACAGACAGACGGACATGGCTAAATCAACTCGGGTGGTGATGCTGATCAAGAATATATATACTTTTCTATACCTACTACGCCTCCTTATGGGCGTTACAAACGGAGTGACAAAATTAATATACCCCCATTTACGTTTTTTAAACGTGGGGGTATAAAAATTAATGAACCATTTCGAGTGGAAATATTCGCTTACGAAACTTGCAAATGAGACATATTGAATGCGGCTCGCAAACGAACGTCTTTTGGTTTGTAAACGCGTTATAAAAAGAACCAAAAATTAAACTTTACTTGCATAAAGCACTTCACTTTTAATTTTAGTTTCACTCGTTCGCAAATGAATTATTAATGATAGTTTAAAGAACATTATTTCAAATGTTTGATTTTTTATAACTATTTAATGATTAAATGGCGTCCGTGGCGTAGTTGGTTAAAGTGCGTGGCCGCTATGTCAACGAACTTTGGAGACCCAGGTTCGAACCCCAGCAGAGACAGAAAATTATTTGAATTAAAATTATTTTTCTGTACGGCCGCCACCTCTCTGCAGACAATGGCAAACCTCAGAGAGTAATAAAAATGCCATGTAAAGCTTCTTGAGAATAAGAACATTCCGTTCATCGCCGTTCGGAGTCGGCGTTAAGCCTGTAGGTCCATTTCTCGGTCAATTGTGTACAAACTTAATAACACGCACAACACAATTGATCATAAGAAGCTAGGTCAAAGTCCTTTCAAGGGCTGAAATGGCCAGTTATTTATTTTTTTATTTTTTAATGATTAAATAAACAAATATAATGTATAAATTTTTGTCATTTTACGGAATCTTATCTTCTTGACACAACTCAAGATAACTATAAGAGAACATTTATCATCCTCACATCATGAAACAATTACAAGGTAGGCTCATATTGGAGAGCAGGGGCGCTAGTTGTCAAAATCAGCTGTTAATTTTTAGTTTTTTTAATTGTTGTTGTTGCTTTTGTCGTTTGTATCTCCTACAGCTTTGTTGTTGCAGAATTTCTCAATTGAGCAGCCATCTTAAAATGAGCTTACATTGTAATTATATCATTCCTCACATGTTCGTAAAACTCTCACTTATTATCAAAGCTTCGTCTGCGGTGCAGTGAAATTTTACCAAAAAAAAAAAACGCATTGAGTGAGGAAGTTCTGTGACATTTCTTCTTCGGTTATGAGTGAGTATTTGTACTTGTTTCTAATGAATTAAGTTCGTTACATAATTTTTTTTCACTACAACTAGACCATAGAGTTATGAAGAAATGTGATAAGAGAAGCGAAAAATTAATAAAATGTGTGAACATTGAAATCTCCTGCGTCATTACTACGAATCAAAACAATATGAGTCATAATAAACGAGAGCATTTTAAATGCCATTCATATTTATAATTAAATTAAGTTAATCGCATAAATATATTTGTAGTGTTATAAATAGATTCCATATGGAACTATGAGAAGTAATATTTTAACTTACTTAAAATTTTCGTAATTGTTTGGAAGAAAATGAAAAACACTAAAAATTCGATTTATTGACTATCACTGAATTAGTTTGAATTGTTCAATGTTCGAATTTTGACGTAACAATGTTACATTTTACTTCGCAGGTTTCTAAAAAAAGTCGAAAAAGGCATTTTTCCAAAATACATCGGCGTTACATGGAATTGTTAATCGCTCAGTATAGGAGCTATGATAAAAGCAATGATATGTCAGTTGAGATTAGTTCTTTGACTGTATGAAAAAAATAATAAAAGGATTAAAGACGTCATCAAGACGCGGAGCTTTTTATGTAGTGCCGCTCCAAGATTAAAAATGTAGCAATCATGCAACGGCGTTGCATGGAATTATTATACATGGTGAGTATATGCATTTCGGTAAAGGTTTTATGACAAAAATAAAAAAATAAACAATGACGCGTCAGGTTGCTGAGCTGGGCAGCTTATGCAACAAAAATGAAATTTTGTTGCATGGAATTATTATTCGCTGATTTTAATTTTCTTTTACGACACCAAAAACGGGTTATTTGACATGGGCACGAAAATAATAATTTTTTGCTATCACGATACATGGAAGCAACCTCTTAATGCAGTAAAAATGCAACAAACATGAAAAAAAACGTTGCTAACTAATGACTTAGTGTCTATTAGTGCTATGGTAAATTTTATGGATCGACGGTGAAGCTGAGGTTTCGGCCAGATGAAAAAAAGTTGTCGTGCTGCTTTTTAAGGAACAACTTAAAGTAACCTTAATGCATCATCGTTGACAGATAGATATATTGCATGATGCTAAGGTAAATGTTGATGTACCACTCAAAACCAAAAGCAAAAGTAAAGCAGACATAAAAAATGAATTCAAATTAGGACAAGTAGCAGAAAAGGTATTTGGTAAGAATAAGAAGAACGATTAAAAAAAGGATGAAGGGTAAGGATTTGGATAAAAATTAGGATTTGCAATAGGATCAGGAGAAGGAGAAAAATTTGGAGAACGATTAGAGAATGGAAAATATTTCGAAAGAGGTAAAATTTAACTAAAAGTTATAGTTATGATTTCAAATACGGGATCAAAATTTCGAAAACTAAAATCGAAATTCGATTATTATATAAAAAAAAAACCAGAAATGGAAAATCATATGGCGGTTACCTAAAGCTTCAAGTATTAAAGACTTGGTTAAAGGCTGCTCAGTTGAAATGAGTTAAAAATGTTTTGACTCTCAAGACGGAGATATATAGGTGACATTTTATATAGTATCTGTACATTTTGTAAAGATATGGAATTAAATGGCTTATGCCTTGATGGTTTTTGAAATTCAAATAAACTCTTGAAGGATAATTTGAAAAATTAAGTTTGATTTAACGGGTCTTGGTCCCGTTTTGAGAAGAAATTGAAAAACTTATGAGATGAGTTTGGACGAAATTCTCAACAAAAGTGATCAAAATGTAGATTTCCGACAATGCTGATTCAGCAGTCATTAAGTTTTACACCAATTTAAAGGCTGAAAAATACACATAATTTTCTCCAAACCACTTTGCACCACTTCTTTTCGGGATTTTTTTTTTTTTTTGCTTAACTTTAATCTACATGCTCTTATTAGACCCCGGGGCAATGGTATTAAAATCTTGCCTTCTGCTTATTTCTATTTAAATTTTAAAATAAACCTAGTTCATAATATCTTGGTATAAAAATTTATCAAATTGGTGAATACATCTACTTGAAGGCACTAAAGCGACTGTCTATGAATATTTATGTAAAATTAACAATTTTGATGCATGCATTATATACGAGGACATACGAATACATGTCTATACAAGTAAGTTGACATCGAGTGAAAAGTGTAACAGAGAGCACGTTCCTACGTACAACAAGGTGACCTTGAAGAAAATGGCACAACAGCTGTAACGAAGAAGCATGAATTACAATCCGCAGGGAATATTAAAGAATTATTTTAGCTGGCAAAAATGTTGAAACTTTGCTAACTTCTCTTTAAAAAGTCAAATACTCAAACTCAAACACAAAAGTAACGAATAATGATTATACATAATGCTTATCTAAATGTACCGTCATTAAACGAGTAGTTTTTCCTCAACTGTATAAATCACTTTTAAGCGTAGAAATGAGCATTAATTTAGTGTCATTTTGCTGTTGAAATTTCATCCATCTGTCATCTGCAGCAACCAGCAAGCAGCGAGCGACAACAGTAGCACTTACATAAGGGAATAGCTGCTAAGCATGTGTATGTACTTGTATTTGTATCTGATTACAGGCGTGTTCGAAATAATAAGAACAACGAAAGCTAAAGTGAATATATAACGTCATTTAAGATTTTTTAATGCTATGTGAAATTTCTTCTCAATATTTTAATGACACAGTGCAACATAATTTTTGCTAAATAGTAATTATGGTTTATTTTTTAAAGGGAAGAAGACGTAATATTGATAATTTTTGTTGAAGAAAGTTATTGCATATCTTAGATTTTTTGTTATAATTAAGTATCAAAAGTCACAAAAAAGAGTTTATTCTTTTAATAATGAGCAAATTAGATGAAAAACAATTAAATAAGTTCATAATACCCCCTATAAGCTTTCAGAGCAAATTAAAATCATCTCGGATCTCCTCGGTTAAAAGTTACTTCGGCGCAAAAATGGTCAGCATGGTTAGCATCAGTATATGGGCTGGTGAAAATGAAAATGCCTTAAGTCATTGAACATTGTGCTATTCTCATAAATTGGGCATTTCAAGTGATTTCTTTTGATTTTGACTTTTTTGGAGGTATGAAACTCTTTAAATCCCTAATTTTTAATTATTTTTTGGAAGAACTGAAAGCGCCAATGGTCCAAGTGAGATCTGCAGTTGTTTACTAGAAATCTCGGATTCATGGTTAGATTTAGCACTTAAGATTGCATATCTACTAAACCAAAGCAGATTCCAAATTTATAATTTGACAAGAATGTTCGACATATTTTTAACAATTTTCGAAATAACAATATAAACTTTTTAAAATATCAAAGTTTAAAAATATTTCATTCTTAAAAGTTAAAAAAAATTTTTTTATCTGTAAAAACATTTTCTTCATACTTTTTACGGAAAATAATCGCTTTTGTTTTTTGATAAAGTCACTTTGTATCGGAGGTAGGCGTGGTGTTCATTCGATTTTGTTGAATTTTATTCTCAGAGTGCATATTAAATATTAAAGGTTATTTGCGAAATTTCAAGTCCATATATTCATTTTTGTGGGATTTAAAGAGATTTTACCTTTTTGATAAGTAGGAGGTAGGCGTGGTTTTTATCCGATTTGGTTAAAATTCATACTCAGAGTGTATATAAAATATCAAAGCAAATATGCACAAGTTTAAATCCATATATTAATTTTTGTGAAATTCTTAGACATTTTATCGTTCTGATAAAGTCACTTTGCATCGGAGGTAGGCGTGGTTTTCATTTGATTTTCGGTCATTTTCGAACTTGATCTTTATTTTTTTAAATACAAGCTTTACTACTGAATTTCGTGATGATAGCTTGAAAATTACGGCTGTAATCGTGATCACAGACGGACGGAAAGACGGACGGACATTACTAAATCGAATCGGGTGGTGATTAGGAATATACCTTTCTATACCTACCACGTCTTCTTATGGGTGTTACAAACAGAAAGACAAAATGAATATGCTTTTAAGTTTTTAAAACGAGGGGGCATAGAAATAAGTTCGCTGTATCGTGGACACACCCGTAGATTTTGACGTGACAGCGTATCTTTAGCATTGTCTTTATTTTTGTCCTTATACATTCGTTTGTGCTCCTTTGCTCCTTTCATAAACTTGTTTTCATCCTTGTCCTTATTCTTATATTTTATCCTAATAGTCTTACTTCTTATAGTGTCTTGTAGCCACTCTTGTAGTTAACTCCTGATTAATTCCATGCCCAAATTCCAGACCTTAATCTTGTTCGAATTCCTTTTTTAATCCATGTGCCACTTCTGTCCTCAAATTTTTTTCTAAATATTATCCTAAGTGTGTCCAAATCCTTGTTATATTCCTGATCCTTATCATTTTCCTATTTATTTTCTTTTATTTTCTTCAAAAATAACCATTTTTTGCTGTTGTAAATTAAAATTTTGTACAGCACTTTTACTCAGAGAGTAACAATTCAATGCAACAATATTGCTTTTTTGTTCCAAAAGCTGCTACTTACGCGTCCAATATTTTGTTTTTTTTTTATTATTATTTTTGGCTAATGCCAAGTATAAGGCCTTTACTTCTATTTTATAACATTTACCGTGGTGCATATACTCACTGAGTAATAATTCCATGCAACTCTGTAGCATGATTGATGCATTTTCGATCTTGTAGCGGCTCTCTCCGCGTCCTCATGAATTCTTTGTCTATTTTTGTCATGAGGGCTAAGTATTAGCCTTTACTGGCGTGTAATATTCTTTACCGCTAGAGGCAGCATCTATACATAGCGCGTTATAATGTCATGTAACTAATTTGAAGTTTCGTTGCTTTCGTCTCATCGCGCCCTGATGACGCCTTTCATTATTTTTATAATTTTTTAAATTTTTTTGTTACTTTAATTTCATTAAGTCAAAGAAATAACCTTTAGTATTGTGTCATTACTTTTAACATAAAACATATACTCTTTGAATAACAAATCCATGTAACGCCGATGAATTTTGGAAAAATGCCTTTTTTCAACTTTTTTGGAAAACTTGGGTGGTTTAACGTAACGTTGTCATATCAAAAGCGATATTACTACATAGGATGGAAACATAAACAAGGTAGTTTCGCGGTTGAAAGTTCTGCCTCGCTGTGAGTTGTAAATGTCAAAATTAATACAAATAATTGTTCGTTTCTTTTTACTGTTGCTCATTTTTCGATGTTTTTTCTTTTTTTTTGGTTTTAACATGTTACACTTTTACATGTTACATAGCATTCCTACAAATTTTATGAGACGATTTCAATTTACACTTTTATTGTTCTTATTACTTCGAATACGACTGTATGTGTCTGTATGTTGGCCTGAGTAAACACACAGATTTCGCATCAACAGCAGCAGCATCATGCTCGCTGTCAGGCAGATACGATGTAAGTATGTAAATTGAGCATAAATGTTTATTCCTAGCAATTTGTTACAAAAATGTTTTTGCTCCAGTGATTTTTCGAGTTGTTGCATTTGTATTTATTCTCTACTTTAGCTCGGCCACATTTCTTCTCATGAGAGTACATAGCATGGGAGGCAGATACAAAAGCTGTGGAGAAGGCAGCATTGGCCTACACCAACGATGATGACTGGCAGATATCCTAGACACAGCCTCGAACAAAAAATCAATATAGAAAGATTGCCGTGTTTTTTTTTTTGTTGTTTGTTTAATTTTGGTGGTCTATCCATTAATCTACATACATATCGTATATGACCAAGTTTATGACTAAAAGCTGATGGGTTGGTTCTTTCTTGGTTGCTTTATCTCTTTTATTGACTTGGTTTTTATTTTTTGTTCTTTGTAAATTTTCAATGTCTCGTTCATATCGTATCTGGTTCACAGCATGTTGTAGCTAGTCAACAGTTCAGCATCCAAGCTGATGCAGCATCCGAGCCATGTAGTGGGCAAAGCTCAGCTCAGCTCAGTTGTACTCAGTTCAGTTGAGTAGATTTTAATTTTTGGTCGAGTTTGTTTTTTGTTTAGTTGGGCTAATGGTTAGCTCGCTAGATGTCAGGCTGACTGGCTGGTTGAATAACTGACTCTGTTGGCGGCAAGCTATGGTGCTTTGTTGATTATCGACCAATTTGTCGCATGCACAAATACATTTGTGTATGTCTGTGTGCTTGTTTGTAAACATGTTTATTGATTTGTTGTGTGAGTGACATGCTAAAATATAATGATTTCCTTTTAATAGTTCATAGCGTGTGTACGAGCACGAGACAGTGGGCGGCATTAAGTGGGCGGCAGCAGCAGATAGAGTGAGACATAATTTATTCTCCAAGCTGCACGGGTGGTCGCTTTTGAATTTAAGGACTCTTGTTGTTTTATTGTTTTGTTTTTGTTTTTTTCTTTTTGTTTTTAGAAATTATGGCATATTAACGCCTTTGCTTTTGTATTTGCGTCAAGTCGAAAGCAATAGCCTTGACAACTAGGCCAAGTTTGGTATTAGCCCGTTTGTTTGCCATATACAGTAGATCGCATGTTCAGCAGATGACTTACGGGAAAAAGCGGCGGTTGGAGTCAGTTTTTTATGCACAACGATATCTTTTGGAATCTTCAAAGACGTATTTCATTTCATTTAATATTTTAGTCTTGGATACATGAAAGCAAAGCACCACAGCGATTTAATTGAAGGATGATTTATTTAACACGATCTCTAGATAGGAAATTAAAAAAAGAGTATAAAATGTTCTTTAATAAAAAATTTTCAGTAAGCATCATCGACCTCGTTCTGACTGGGGACTGAGGGTTAAGGCAAAACACTTGCTTAAGATTCAAAATCACATGTTTATAAGGCTTTCCGCCTATAGAAAATCATTCACATGTTTCACTTGATTGTCCCTTCCTTCCCACTTTCCTTCCTTTCCATTTCGAATCAAGCTAGTTTTGACTGAACAGGTTCAACACCTGAAATCAAGCCCGTTTTTACCTTATTTCACAATGTTTTGCCTTTTTTAAAGATTATTTCACTTTTTTTTTTTTAATATTAAAATCAATATAGTTCAATCGCTGTTTATAAGTAAGCAAAGATTAAGCAAAAGATTATAATTTTAAAATAAAAAAAAAAATAAATAATACGTATTAGGCTTGATAATGTCGCGTAAGCAACTATGTTATGTTTGAAAAATATTTGATGAAATATTTATTGTAAAAAGTATTAATTTTATTCAAAAACAAACGTATCTCAATAAGTTTAAAATGAATATAAAGGGTGTATAAAGAAGAGGTGTAGGATTGCAAAGGCGTATTATATAACAGCTGTTCGCTTGGCAGTTGTCAAATGTTGACATTTGTCATAAATGAACGCAGGAAATTTAGACAGTAAAAGAAAGAACTCTGTTTTCGTTGAATTTTATTACGAAAATTTGCATTCAAATCGCATTTTGTTTGTAATCATGTGCCGAAGCTAATTTTCACATTGGCGAAAATGTTGATGAGCAAAATTGTCGCATTTGGGGATCCGAAAAGCTGCGAGTGGTTCAGGAGATGCTGATGCACTCACAACGACTGACAGTTTGGTGCAAATTGTGACCCAGATGCGTCATAACGCCCATACATTCTCGAAAATTACGAGGGAAGAGCTGTTACGGTCAGTGGAGTGCGCTACGGAGACATGATAAACAATTTTTTGTGGTCGGATATCGGTGTCGGTATCGGTGATACGTTTCATTCAAGTCGCCAGGCAATTGAGTTATTTCGCACGAAGTTCTCTGGTCGCGTAATTTCAAGTTTTGGAGACACCAATTGCCCACCAAGATCTTGCAAATTTAAC
Organism: Pherbina coryleti; assembly: GCA_943735915.1. Lineage (NCBI taxonomy): Eukaryota > Metazoa > Arthropoda > Insecta > Diptera > Sciomyzidae > Pherbina > Pherbina coryleti. The sequence goes on from OX030952.1 coordinate 115,727,901, forward strand.
ACCGTTAGACTTCTTCCCTTGGTCTGCCCTTGCGATTGTGTTGAGGAGTAAGCTCCACGCTAAGCATCCGCAAACAATTCACACTCTCAAAGTGAACATTGAAGTCGTCATCGCCGAAATATAGCACCAACTATGCGTAAAAGTGATCGAAAATTAAAAAAAAAAGTTTTAACGTCAGCCAGATTAGCCGAGTATCATTTAAAAGTTATTGTGTTTCTTACATAATTTCCATGTGTCTACTTTATAATCCAAAAATATACCCAGTATATCCAAAAGTATTAATTGCTCGTTTTAATCAAAACATAATTCTATACCTCGTTGATACATTCTTTCTCTAAAAAAGTAGTTGGCTTAAGTCCGTAAGTAATTAATAACTGGCCATTTCAGCCCTTGAAAGGACTTTGACCTAGTTTCTTATGATCAATTATCCGATCAAAGTCCGTAAGTACTTTACGTTATAACGTATCTATATATCCTTATTCTTATACGTATTTCTTCCGCGTCCTTTTTCTCTTCCTTACCTTTATTTTTATGTTTCTCTAAATACTTGTCTACTCGTTGTTTCTTTTTCTTGACCAGATTCTTGTTTTAGTTTATATCCAAATTCTTGACCCAGTCCCTGCCCAAATCTCTCTCCTAATCCTTGTCTCATTTCTTGTCTCAATCCTTATTCTTAATTCTTTTCTTAAAATTCGATCAAATCCTTTTCTTAATTTTACTTTTATTTATATTTCTAATTCTTTTGCTATTTCATCTATTTCTATTTTTATTTTTATTTTCTATTTTCTTTAATTTTATTTTTATTTCCAAATCTACTCCTAAATCTATTTTTATTTCTAATTCTATTTCTATTTCTATTTGTATTTCTATGTCTACTTCTATTTCTATTCCTATTTCTTTTTCTATTTCTATTTCTATTTCTATTTCTATTTCTATTTCTATTTCTATTTCTATTTCTATTTCTATTTCTATTTCTATTTCTATTTCTATTTCTATTTCTATTTCTATTTCTATTTCTATTTCTATTTCTATTTCTATTTCTATTTCTATTTCTATTTCTATTTCTATTTCTATTTCTATTTCTATTTCTATTTCTATTTCTATTTCTAATTCTATTTCTATTTCTATTTCTATTTCTATTTCTATTTCTATTTCTATTTCTATTTCTATTTCTATTTCTATTTCTATTTCTATTTTTATTTTTATTTCTATTTCTATTTCTATTTCTATTTCTATTTCTATTTCTATTTCTATTTCTATTTCTATTTCTAATTCTATTTCTATTTCTATTTCTAATTCTATTTCTATTTCTTTTTCTATTTCTATTTCTATTTCTATTTCTATTTTTTTTCTATTTGTTTTTCTATTTCTATTTCTATTTCTATTTTTATTTCTATTTCTATTTCTATTTTTATTTCTATTTCTATTTCTATATCTACTTCTATTTCTATTACTATTTAATATCTTTTACTATTTTTACTTGTTTTTTTTTTTGTTATGAGATTATACTACTGTCGTAAAATACGATTTACCGTAGCATATATAATTCCATGCACCAATTTTTTTTTTTTTTGTCGTGAGGCAAAGTGCAAATCTTTTATTTTTATTTCACAGCATTTACCGTACCGTATGTACTCATCAAGATATAATTGCACGCAACGCCGTTGCATAATTGTTGCGTTTTCGATTTTGGAACAGCTTTCTTCTCAGCTTTATGGATTCATAAATCTATGGTCTATTTTTGTCGTGAGGGATAAAAAGACACCCATACAAAAAAAATACTTTTACCATGTAACAAATTTGCAGTTTCGTTGCTTAGCTCCCTCCGCATCTCGGACAAAATTTATTTTTATTATTATTTTTGTCATTACGTCAAAGAATACGCCTTTACTGTCTATTATACCATAACTTTTCTCTGAGCACGTATAGAGCACCTATTTACAGCGAGTAACAATTCTATGCAACGCTGATGCATTTTGGAAAAAACATTACAACAATATTTGCCACATTAAAATAGAGTTATTACAACGGGAATATCAAAAACCACGCCTTGTTTGTAGTTTGGCAATGAAAGAAAAAAAGGTGACATACTGATAAAGGGTAAACTAATCATTTACTTAATAGAATAATAATGTGCTATTAACTGGCCGGACTATATAACAATGACAACAGCAACAAACGTGAACGATGATGATTATTATATAAACGATACGTTGGCGACTACGATGACAACGATGATGGACAACAATAACACCAACAAAAACATTTTTATGTTGTGCTCCATGTTAGGAAGGAAATGTTTAACGCACATTAACAAGTGGAGTGAAGTGCACAGAAAAATATAAAGGAAAACGATTGCTTCCTAAGTGTTGCACAATGATAAAGAGTAGAAGAGGACGACAACATATAGTTGACTTCGGGACAGATATGTTTATATGATTATGATAAAAGATGATAATGATTATATAAAGCTAAGGAACATAGCAAAGTAACACAATTAATTGATTCAGAATGGGTCATGATAAAATGTAATCATTATCATTATCATCACCAACGTCATAATCATAATGAAGATGACACACACAATAGCCATAAAGTAAACAAACACAACAAAATAAATATTGTAAATTATGAATAACTAGGAGTTGAAGGAGAATGGATGCAAAGTGTGCTCTATTAGACAGTGAGTTATGCGTTATGCTGATAACATGATTATGATAAATTGCACAGAACGAACAAGTCGGATAATTAAAGCTCATAATGAGTACAATAGATTTAGGCTAAAGAACCATCATTTCGGTAGACTACCTTTTTTCGTAGAATTTTGGGTCATGAAAAATGTAGCTTTCTAGAGCCGTGATTATATAAGAAGTCATCTGTCAGTAACACATTAACTGTCAAAACTATATGAAGTGAATCTACATTGAGTCTTATCTTGAACCTCATATAAAATCTATGACGTATGAAGGCAAGGAAAATTTACAACAGAGATATACATATGTACAAAATATAAATAAAATTTGGGTAAAAAAATGAGAATTCCAAAATTATTAATTGAAATATTTTTTAATACTTTCCCAAGAGTTTTAAAACATTTAAACCAACACGGTCTAAATTATGTCTATCGTAAGGCTTAAGCGGTTATTATCTTTAGTGAAAAAAATTATACTCCCTGGTTTGGAGTTCGAAGAGTTCCAAATGAGATCTCATTCTCAAGATCTCCCTTTTCCTACTTCAGGTAATTTAATAGACCTTTCTAGCCCATAATTTTAACAATAGATAAAAGATTCTTCAAGTCATGAAGAAGTCACAGATTACTAAAAATAATTAAATCCTTCTTTTCACTCAAGCCCCTTTGAGGTAACTAACATAAACCTTAAGATGATAAGAGAGATATTCCTTAGATCAATAGGCTGTACTTAAAATTTCCGTAAAAATCACAAAAACTATCGGGGTGTTATAATAGATGTAATGTGATGGCTTTTTCGAGCCAAAATTATATTTTATAATTCAGAATGTTTCAGAAAAGAGAAAAGGGTTCGCCAGCAAAAATTCAAGAGATAAGTGTTCCCTGTCGTCAAAAAATTGAGATCCAAGAACCCTGAGAATAGTTCTGCATAAAAAATTAATAATTAAGACTTTCTCGACTTGAAGTAGATTGAGAAGGAATAGTTCTACGTGAAAAGAAAATTGAAGCTTATGTCTTCCGCGACATGGAAAAGTTTGAGAACCAAGACCCAACAGTATAGTCCTTTAACTAGATTATTTATAATTCTTATTATAAAACATAAATATTATAGGAACTCATTAGGAGGGAGCGAACTAGAAGGATAATTTCGAAGTTATTATTAGAACTAAAGGGAAAAATTGGATATAAACCCAGTTAACTAAGTACAAGTGGAGGTTTGATGAAAATCAAGAGTTTAGCGATTGTTTTGAGGTTTCTATTTTTTAATTTTTTTTCTTTACGTTTTGCCAAAGAAACGTTTTGATAAGATTTTGAAAAATAAAAAAATTCATGAATAGTTTTCATTAAAATTCATGAATTACTTAAATTCAAATGATCTTAAAGCTCCATCTACCATATCATTTTCGCAACCCTAAAAGCTCCAACAATATATTAAAAAAATATGTTTTTGGTTTACTGGGTTAAAACTTTCCGGAAATATTTTTTCCATTCGTAGAATAAAGAAAATGTTGGATGCTTTCTCTCATTTATCATCTTCTCATTAAATGGTACTCGTTTGAGTTTTTGAAAAGTGAAATTTTCTTTATTTAGAATAAGAACCGTATATAAGTGAACCGAAGTTTAAAAGCAAAACACCCATATATCCTTCACAAAATATTACCTGAGTCATGACCTTTAGAACGAAACAGTACAAGATCAATGTGGATTTTATTTTAAGTTTGTGGAGTGAGAGTAGGGTTCTTTCAATTGCCGCTTTCAATTTAAAAATCAAGCAACTTTCAAAGTTTTTAAAACTTAAAGCTTTCATTAAATAAGTAATGTCAAATATGAGAGAAGCATTTATATAATTTTGCTGTCAAATGTAATTTATGATGGCCAAACGGGCAGAAACAAAAACTTAAACTAAACTAGGTCAGAATGGGACGTCAGCGGCTGACAAAATAGATTTTGTAAAAACAAACTCTTGTAACTTGAAATAAAATATGCGCAAGATATACTATCATTAAAATTCTAAAGAGAGCTAAAACCAGCACGAGTTTGTTCATTAAATAAATTTTAGAAATGAAAAATTAAGAATAATTACTTTCCATTGTATGTTATATATATATTGTTGTCTCATTTCTCTGCTTAACGTTATGGTCCGCTACTATTGTGTTCATCATAATCATAAAAGCGTCGTCCACATATAAATTAAAGGACATGAAACGAATGGCAAAAACGTATAAAAGTTAATAAGTTGAAATTGTGACGCAGAGAGTACCCAACGACAAATACAAGAAGAAAATTTCAATGAGTGGCGTCAAAGAAAAATCACCAATGGTAGAATAAAAAAAAAAAGTATAAAACATTATGTCAAATTCGTACAAAACGGACGGAAGAAATATAAATGGAATGCTTTTTCCACTTTTCATCATGTCATGAGGGCAAAGGATATGGATAGAAAGCACAGGATTGTACTGAGGATGGTTGTATGAATATTCAGTGAATATAAAAACGGAAAAAAGTTATTACGCAAGCCATGGAAAAAAATTTTAAAATGACATATTTAATGTAGTAGGAAGAGAAGGAGGAATAGGGGGGTGGGAGGAGGGAGGGTTGCGATAATTGAGCGGCACAATTGTTGAATGTTTTCTTTTTTTTTTGTAACTAAACTTACTCAATGAGGCTAAACGATTGGCGTACCAAAGCGATTAAGAAATTTTCTTTGACAAAGTCAAAAGGTTTTTTCTTAAAGAAAAAAAAAATACAAAATAAAAAGAACCGCCTTAGTTACTCTTGGCTACAAGGCTAGCGCTAGAGACAAATAATATTCTGAGAAATTTCTAGATGGAAGTCATAAAAGGTATGAAAAAAAAATTGCAAACATTTTATAGCCAAAAGGCTATTTGTTGAATAGATAGGGCAAATCTTACATGGCCACAAGGTCATCTAAAGACCAACCTTTTTTTTGTCTAAGTACACAACCTATTCTCGACCTCAAATTTTTAAGCATCATCATGGAGACAAAATTTTCAAAGGGTAAAATTCACTTTTTCTTTTAAATAAATTGCCGGACATCCATATTTTGGTTTGGGTAAAACACAAAAAAAAAAAAAAGTTGAAATAATATAAAAGTATCATTTCATTTCAATTCTTTTTTCCGCTTCCTTTCTCGAATAAAACCTGAATATTGACTACATACCAGTTTGTGACACCCCCTTGGATATGAAAATTATAGAATTCTATGTTTTTGACAACAAAAAAATCGTTATTAAGTATTTATGTCTCATATTTATAATGGAGGGAATGTGCAATTTTTTTTAAAATTGGTGTACAAAAAAGTTTCAAAGGATTTTTTTTTCAAGTTTGATGCTTTATTATGAAAAATTTGTTACAAATTCATTTTTCAAAGTGCAGTAGACTCACGGTAATCCGGCTCTTGTCTAATCCGTCACCCCCTGTAATCCGACATGTCTATAACAAAACCTACAATCCCCATTTATTACGAAAAATCTTCGACAATGCGTGCTTACGTAATCAAAGGATGGCCGAGTGTTGTCATGTTGTCGTGTCTTTGCTCGTATTCTGGCCGTTTTTGCTTCAATGCTCGGCTCAAACGCATCACTTGAGTTCGGTAGAGTTACCGTATGATGGTTTCACCCGGTTGTAGCAGCTCATAGTACACCACGCCCAATTGGTTCCACCAAATACAGAGCATGACCTTGCCACTGTGAATATTCAGCTTTCGCGACGATTTTGGCGTATGACCCGATCGATTTTTTGTGCTTGGGGTTATCGTAAGCAGGGCTGTGGAGTCGGTTCGAAAAATCACGACTCCGACTCCCACCCCGACTCCGCCAAGTTTAGAAGCACCGACTCCGACTCCGACTCCAACTCTGACTCCGACCATAAAATTAAAAATCATTAATTTTTTTTTCATGCATAGATTTTGTATGTATGTATCTTTTAAATGTGGAAGTTAAAAACATGAGGAAAGTAATTCAAATTCATTTAAATTTAAATAAATACTGCTATATCGTGGCAGTGTCAATGAAGATCGCGATATGTCAATTCGTCGCCATTTTCTACAATTAGGCTTGTGTTATTTGACCACCTGGGACATTTTACGTAAGAACCTTGGTATAAAACCATACAAAATACAGCTGGTGCAAGGATTGAAGTCAAGTGACTTACCCTAACTTTGTTTGTGTGGTAAATGGGCCTTAGAAAAGTTGGACGAAGATCGACTTTTTTAACTAAAAATAGTCTTTAGTGACGAAGCTCATTCTTGGCTCAATGTGTACGTTAACAAACAGAATTGCCGAATTTGGTCTGAAAAGCAGCCAGAGGCAATTCAAAAGCAGCCAATGAACTCTGACCGTCATTGGACCGTACTTTTTTAAAAATAATGAAAATCACAACGTTATAGTGATGATTAAAAAATTATAAATGACACCTCAAGTACCAACAGACAATTTTTTTTAAACAATCATGCCCTATAGGGCCCTTTGCATATTAACATAATTTTAAAAATTAATAATTTTTCTATAAGATTTTGTTCTATGGCAATATTCGTTAAAAATTGGTAATGATTTTTTTATCGGAGTCGGAGTCGGTGCATTTTCTAATACTCCGACTCCAACTCTTTCACCCAAAAATCCTTACAGACTCCGACTCCGCAGCCCTGATCGTAAGGAACCAATTTTTCATCACCTGTCACAATACGATGCAAAAATCTCTTTCTTTTTTGCCGTTGGAGCAGCTGTTCACAATGAAAAAAAGGCGTTCGACATCTATAGGCTTCAATTCATACGGGGCATTCAATAACCTACCTTTTGGATTATTCCCATGGCTTTTAAGCGAATAGATATGGCTTGTTAAGTCACTTCCAATGCTTTTGCGAGTTCTTCTTACGTTTGCCACGAATATTCATCTAATATAGCCTCCAATTCGGCATCCTCTAACTTTTCATCCAAGAAGGCGGATCCAGGCATAATCTGATACTCCGGGTAATAGGTTCAAGATATGGCTAAAAACTTGTTACCCGGGGGTTTCAAAAGTCGAATTTGGAAATTGTGAATAGTATTGTGTTAATTCGAAAGACGGGTTGTAGTTTGGAACACGCTCGCAGAGAGATTGTTCCAAAATTTTACTGTACGACTGAAGAATGAATCATCTCGATAATGGTACAGAAATGGGCTTGGCGAGTTGCCCGAATAAACATAGGAAAACACGAGCTGACAGCGTCAAGTCATGTATCTCCCTTGAACACATCCCATAGAAGTACCTCTGTAGAAGACTTAAGGCTCAACAACCAAGTTATGCGTAAGCAAACAAACGCAAAAGGACGAACTTGTACGACATTATATGGAGTCGTAATTCAAGTTTCTTAATGGTCCTCTTCATCAATTTCTTCAACGCTACCAACCATCTAACTATAGAAATTTCTATCAGAAAAATAAAAATGTAAACGTGAAAGATCTGGCTGTCAACGGAAATTCTAACAACGAGTCCGTTTGCCTCTTTGGGCGGCAAGAGAGTGATACCGTTGCCGCAAAATTTATGTGGTGTCTCCTGCTCCGTTGATCAACATCGACCATATTTAAATCCGTGGTTGAGATTTGAAGTTCTTCTCATTAATCAAATAAAAATATTTTTTCATCCTGTTATTATAAATACAGGGTGCTCCATATTATGTCGGTAGCAAGGGCGTAGCCAGGGGGGGAATTGCCCCGCCGCCTAAATCTGAGATTTTTTATTTAATTGATGGCTTTGAAAGTAGTTTCTGAATGTAATTCTTTTTTAATCCTTTTAAATATGTGTTTTTTTTTCTTTGAAACTAGATATGGTAAAAAGAAATTTATAAGGTCTTGGCTCCCCCTAATTTTATGTAAACATTGAATAACTTAGACGTTTATCAGCTGATTGACTTGAGTAGACAGTTTTTTGAAACATGAACCGGTTAACCATGAACCGCTTTATATCGAAACGACGCTATACCATCTGAGATGCTCGAAAAAGTGATGGAAAATGCAACAAAAAGGGCATATTTTGCTTTGGCCAATAGAGGCGGCCAATTGATTGATGTTGCATTCAAAAACTAATCCAAATAAATTGTAAAGGACCAAATTATATAAAAATACGTTCATATATGGATATCGGTTGCTTTTCTAAAAATAAATATCGTGAGTTTAATGGCTGGTTAAATGATTAAAGAGTAATTCCCCTATTTTAGCCACGGTACTTAAAAATAATTTTTTTTTCTCTTCAGATGGCCTCCCTTGGGCAGATGGATCCCCTTTTACGTTACATCTTAACCATATTTTTATGTTTACCCGTTCAACTCTGGGTGACTCCCACAAAAAAAAAAAAAAAATATGTTGCTTTAACTTCAACTGTCCAGCACATTTATGACAGTCTGTTCTCGTTGAAGTAAATGTATAGATGTTACATCTACGAGTATAAACCAATGTCCAAATATAAACAAAAAGGAACAAAGGCGCCAAAACAAAAACAACTTAAAACTAAAAGACGCGCTAACCTTAAAATTGTTGCTCGGCTGACGAAAGAGGCGAAACGATCCTGGCGAATCGATAGTGTGCTGGCGCGACAATGTCGGATGCGATGTGATGCTTGACTGGCGAAACCAGGGCAAAGATATTTTGCGACGACTTTTTTGTGGTTTTATAGCTGAAGCCGAAAGTGAACCGGAAACGGTTGATGGTGTTGTAAAACTAAAGGGATTCAACTGGGTTCTGGGCGATGAAACGCTGCAGTTATCATCGCCGCCACATGATGTTGGCGATTGGGCGCTAACATCAGTTGGTGGTACGCCTAAAGGTGATTCGGCGGTGGCAGCAGCATCAAATGTGGGCATTTGTGTGGCAAATGACGAGAAATTGGTGGGTGTGGGTGAGGGATCTCCGACAGAGTTGGAGAGGACAGAGGGTGAAGAGCAGCCCGCTGCATCGAGACCACCATCAGCAGCAGCATCATTTGCCGCTGCAGCAATGCGTAGTTTTTCCAATTGATGTTTTTGTTGCTGCTGTTTTTTAACGCTGCTACTGCGCAGCATGCCGCTGGCATTGCCGCCACCTTTATTGACATTATCGGCAGAGTGCGAATCAATGCTGTTCATGCGCTCAATGAAGAAGTTTTTAACGCTCTTCATGTTGGTGTTTGTGGGTGTGTTTTTTTTTTTTACTTTTATTTATTTTTAATTTATTTGTAAGGTTTTTTGGTTTTTTTTTTTTTTTGTTATAATTAAAGCTTTGATTTGATTTTGGTGTGTTTACGTTACTTTTTTTTTTTTTTTTTTTTTTTATTAGATGCTTATTTTACGAGTATTTAAATAGTTTAACGTAAGGGTGGGTGGATGTTTTTAATGGATTGGATGGGGCTTTGATTTGATTTTGTACTCTTTGTAAAAAAATAAATAAATCGAAGCAAAAAATCACAGTTGCAACTTCAACAAAATATGTATGAATTTTAGCACTTTTTAGTTTTGTTTGATTTAATGTTTGTTTTGTTTGATTTAATTTTTTATTTTTTTTTTTTTTTTTATCTAATGCGTTTTGTTTTTGTTTGTATATCAAAAATAAAGTAATGAGTGTTCCTTTTGGTCAAATTGAGTTGGACTTGTTTTTTTTAGTTTTTACTACTTTGAGCTGTTTCTTGTGCAGTTTTAGGCTCTTTTTGTTTTCATTGTCATTGTTTTTTATTTTTCAATCTCAAGTATTGATTTTTCTTAAGATTTTAGGTATCCAAATGTTTAAATATATATTAGGTGAAAAAAAAAAACATGTGTCTATATATATGTATATGGATATATATATATTATTTAAATTTGCCACTATGCGCCAATGTGAGCGCAGCACAAAAAGGGACAAGCCGCTGCTTCCTCGCTGCTGCTAGTAGTCGTTGGGCAGCAGCCACAAAGTGTTCACACACAATTTCTTTTAAATGGGCTTTTCGGCTGATGATTTTGTCTTTGTTGTTGTTGTTGTTGTTGTTGATATTGTTGTTGTTGTTGATATTGTTGTTGTTCATCTGTCAATCTTATAGGTATACTTTTTCTATGTTTTATTTGCGTTTTTATCTAGCAGCAGCTAGCGCCTGTTCTGTTTTTTCCTGCAAATTTTATCCATTGATGTTGCTCAAGTATATTTGTTTTGTTGTGTTTGTTGTTGGTTTGTGTTGTTGTTGTTGTTTTGGCTTTATTAATAAATGCTTGAAGCAGACGGCGTTAATCGGGCGGATGGCTGTTTAATGTTGTCGTTATCTTTGGCGGTGCAGAGAGAGTTGGCGACGTTAGATGATTAGCGTTAGAAGTAGCAGAAAAATTGCATTTTTTTTTTGTTAATTTTTTATTTTTTTTTTATAATTTTGTTTTTATATTTTTTATATTTTTTATATATTTTTTATATATTTTTTTATATTTTTTTATATTTTTTTTTATAATTTTTTTATAATTTTTTATATTTTTTTTATAATTTTTTTATAAATTTTTCAATGTATTACTTAAAAAATTGTATTTTGTTGGTTAATTTATTAGCTTTGCTTTTATTTTTATTTTTGCTTCTTCATTATCTAAATTGTTGCTATTTCTGTGACTCTTGGGGCGCTTTCCCACAATTTGTGCGTTAAGTTGAACAGAAACGTCCAACGTCCGTCGCCGTCCATCGTCGAACAGCTGCAATTTAGAGAGCAAACTCCTTTTGCTTATTGTTTATTGCTGAGAAGCTGTGAAAAATGTTGCTGATAATGGATATTTTGCATTTGGTTATGTTTGGTTTTGTTTAACGTCTGCAGCACAGATGAGATGATACTTCATTAAATATTATGGCACAACGTTTTGCAGTAAAATGATTTAAGTTCAGTTTGTCAAAATGTGCGGATATGTGTCATAGAAGCGCGTTGAGAGAATCTTGAGAGTTTGTTTTTGAAGCATTTGAAGCAAGTTAAAAGATTTTTGGCATAATTCTTTTTGTTGTTTTCTTTTCTTTTTTTGTTTTACTCTCACATAGGCGTGGAGGAGATTTTTCAACGTGTTGTCAATAAATTTTTGAAATATTTTGTTTAAAAATGTTGTTTTACTTTTTAGCAACTGTTTGTTATAAATTAAAGCAAGCTTTTTTGAGGCAGCGACGACACCGCTTTTACTCAATTTTTTTATTCGTTTTTTCTTCAAAAGTATTAAAAACAAAAAACCAACAATAACACGGCAATACTTTTTCACGCTGTGCAACTAATTCTGTTTTTTAGCGTTGTATTAATTTTTTTTTAATATTTAACTGCAGCTTAAAGTTACATGAGTTAAAGCGTCTTTTGAAAAAGCTTTATTTTTGTTTTTTAATTTATTTATCAAATTATTCGCTACACTTTTTTGCCACACTTGGTTGTACATATGTTTAAGTTAATTTTTTCTATTTAAATTCTAAAAAATTTTATCAAAGTTTTACCCGTTTTACGTTATGTTTGATTTAAGTTGCTTTGAGTTGAGTTGATTTGATTTTGGTTGATTTTGGTTGATTTGAGTTGAGTTAACTTGACTTGAGCGAAGCTTATTTGCAGCGCTTTTTTTTTCTTTTTCTTATCTTGTTAAAGTAACTACTTCAAGTTCAAGCTCTATATATTTATATATATGTATATATACATATATCTTTTTCACATACCATATATATATATATATATAAAAACTTTATCTTACATTATGTTCACACATATTTTTTTACAATATCATTAAAATACGTATTATTTATAAGACATTCATTCATTCAGCAGCCATTTTTAGTGCACACTTAAATTTTATTATTTGTTTTTTTTTTCTTTTACTTTAATTTCACAGAGATAAGATATAGCTAGATAAGTTTATAATTTTTTGAAGTGCTTTATTATTTTTTGTGTAATGAAAGCTTTGTGTAGTTATTTTATAAAATTAGTTTTTAATTTTTGAAAATAAATCACTATTTTATTAAAAATATGTTGTTTTTTGGTGCACAAAACAAAAAGTAGAAAAGTCAAATAGTAGTATTAGTAGTAGTAGTAGTTCGCAGCAAGAGTAGCAGAAGCAGCAGGCAGCAGCAGAACCGAGCGACCGGACCGCGGTTTTTAATTCGAGTACCTTTTTGCATAAACTCTGCGACGAAACTGGAAGTTGGTTCGTTTCATTTGGGTTTAGCTGATAATTCGGATTCGGGAATATTGCCAATCAGTGGCAAGTCGGAAGGGAGGCCAACTAAACAAACAAAAACAACAACAGCAAAAAACACACATGAAACGTGAACGCTCTCTCAGGCGAGAGATTCAACCGACTCTTATAAGCAGCCAGCCAAAGCGCAATCAAAGTTTTGTAAAGGAAAGAGCAGTGAAAAAGCACAGCAGGCAGCAAGTGAAAACGAAAGACTGCATAGAAGCTTTTCTCGCCATCACTTAAAGTAGCTTGTTTTAGTTTATGACAGCCAGCGGCATCTGAAAGCTGAATATGTGTGACATTTTGGCAAGGATTTCCCACAAATAAGATGCTTGCACACTATTTTTTTTTATTATTTCTTATTTATTTTCATTTCTTCTTCTTACATAATAGCGGAACATTTCAATGAAACATTTCTACAATTGCACATTTATACATTTCTATATTTTAACATTTCTGTCCTTCTACATTTTCACATTTCTACATTTCTGCATTTGTGTGTTTGTTCTTAAAATTTGTTTTAACACATCAGAAATGCTCATTTTAATAACTGAAAGCTTTTTATGAAAAGTGTATGTGTATGTTTTGTTCTCTTTAAGGACCATCACGTACTTAATACAAATCAAAAGATGTCATTAAAAAAGCTTTTAAGCAAAGTAAGAAAACAAAAACATACGAGTACATTCAGATATTTAAATGCAATATCAAGAATTTAATTCGAAATTTATTTCAATACATAAATTTTATGGCGTTCTACCCACTTGAAAAAAACAGTTATTATGCCGGAGGCACGTTTTTTGAAAGGGAACAACCAACATTTTAAGATAATTTTCAAATTTAGTTTTTCGAAGATAAAAGATTTCGACAGTTTCTAGTTGAAAATAATAAAAAACAATATATGTAGCTTTAAGATTTTTTTTTTAAATCGATGTGTTTTTTAAGTCGACAGAAAACATCACAGAAACGCTCTCCTAAAATACAAATACCTACAACAGAGCTACATAAGCATAAGAAAGATGACTTGCAAGCCGCAGTCGCATTTCAAAATCATCAGTGTACTAAGAAAATTTGTTGATATGCACTTAAATAAAGAGAAAACGAACAACATAACATCGATATATAAAACTATATAAAAAAAAAACTGAAGTATATCCCAACTAAAGTAGAAAAAAAAAATGGGCGCTACATTTATGCATTTTAAATGTTATGAATTTTTTTCTTTCCGATCTTTTTGGCCTATTTTTTTCGTTTTTGTGATATTACAGTTTTCATAATTCTTTAAGGTTGTCCAATCTGTCTAACCGACCCAAAAGCTTTTATTTTTGGCCTATCTTTCTTCGTTTTCGAGATATGGTGATTTTTATTGACCCTACATGCCATTCATGCCTTCAATTTACGTCGGACTAATTTTTGTTAAGTATTTTTAATAGATTTTAAGTTGAATTATTTAAGCAAATTTTTATTAAAGTCAAGTCTGCCTTGGTTGTATAGTTATAAGCATGCATTTGAATCAAAGGCCTAGACTTCAGTCAATTCCACAGTTACTGATCTATCTTGTTCACAAACTTTTGTTTCCACCAACTTCATCTTTTAAGTCTTAATTATTGGGATTTGAACCCGGGACCTCTGGGTTGGTAGTCAAGAGCGCTAATACTCAACTACGGAGGCCACTAGTCCATTTTCTGGCTATAATTGACCTAAAATAGTAAAAAGTTAAACAAATAAATACTATTAATATAAGACATAGAGGGTTAAAATTTTAAAAAAGTATTTCGTGCAAGAATTTTCTACGGGTTACTTTTCTGGAAAAAAAGTAGTTGAACATGATATCCTTTTTTCAAAGCTTAAAAAAATATCTAGTAAGAAACTGTTATGAGAAACCTGAAACCGATTTCAGGGTCTAATTTGAGACTGATCGGAAAAAGATTAAAAAGATGCCATTAAAAGTTCCTTGCAGGAGAATCCGCAGAAGGAGCTGAAGGCGATTCCAAAATCAGCCTATGAAAAGTGTTTTCAAGATTGAAGGAAGCGTTGGAAAATGTGTATTGCTTGCAGTGGAGATTACTTTGTAGGTAATAAAATTAATATCGATGAATAAATGAACCGTTTTCGTTTTATTGAATATTCCGTGTATATTTTATCAGATGGTATACCTAATCCTATGGAAAATATATGAAAAAAACTTTCACGCTTCAAGCTTTAACTTTCAAACTCTTCAATCATGCTAGAAGTTTCTTTTTTACGATGAAAAATGAATCTTTTACGAATGCTGATAACGAACTTAATACTTTGGGACAAAAAAACAAAAATATGGGTTTTGGCTTTTTTGCTGAGTCTCCAAGTTGGAAACAGCAAGTTTGACAACTAAAAAATACTAAGAATACATTTCCCACGTTCACAAACTGTTCTCCAAACCTTCGTTTGTGGGTCAGCGAGAAGTTTTATAAACATAAAACATTAAAAATTATACCGTAATTAAAAACAAAAAAAAAAAGGCCCAAATAGTGGTTAAAAAAAATACATATTTTCTGTCCACAAAATATGCCTATCCGCTTAGGTAACCACAAACACATGTGCAAACAAAAAAACAAAAAAATTAACAGAACTTCACTATGTCTACGCGCAAGTATTGGTTTTTCATGTTTATTTGTTGTTGCAGAAATGCAAAAAAGCCACGAGTTACTTCTTTCTTAGCATAAACCACAAGGCTTAATATTTTTTGGCTCGTTTATTTGTTATATTCGTGGGCACTGCTGCTTTAACAGAGAAAAATGAGTAAATTGAAAAAAAATGTCAAGTGTACCCTCTTCTCTCCTTGTTTTTCCGAGGTGATGCTCGATTGACTTTTATAAATAATTAACTTCAATATTAATTTTCGGCTCACAGATTTTACAAGGAAAATAAATTTTAAGATTGATGGCGAAATTTAAAGGTTTTTAACAATAAAGTGACGCATGTAGACGTAATTGTCCTGAAATAGAAGTTAGGTGTTTATTCAACATGCCTAGTTTATGTGCTGAAAATTATAAAATAAAACTAAGGATTGATCAAACTGTCATTTGATATTCATGAGGAAGAATTCTTAATGAAAATATGAAATTCATTAAATTTTCACTTAAATTCGATATAAATCAAAAATTAACTTATCATTACGAAAGGTTTTAAAGCTTTTTTCATGTTTTAACTTTCTGCGAAAGTTAAGTTTATGATGAACACCCCAAATCATTGCTGGTTTGGCATATTAATCTTTTTTCCACTGACCCATTGCGTCCAGTGAAGATGTAGTAGCAGTCACATCTAAGATGTATAAACCTTATATAATTTTCCATTTCTTTTTTTCCTCTCCTTAACATCTTAAATAATGTGACTTGAAAGCTTTAATGTAAAAAGCATCCCTTCACAGCAGTTACAGTAGCACTGACATAAATTTTGGTATTCATGCAATGAATTTTCATCATATTGCAGTGTTTTTGACGAGCATTAGTATGTGTGTGTGGGTGTGTATATGTCCGTTCGTATTCGAGAGAGTAAAATAATAACGAGAGAGAGAGCCAAAGGGTAAGCTTTTGAGGGTTGAACAGGGCATAAACTGCAGGGCATAAAAAAATAAAAAAATAACCTACAGAATAAGAGAAAACTTTACCAAGGCAGTAAAATAACGCATGGAAATAGATACTTGTAGATTTGAATAGAGTTAGAGAAAATAGAGAAATAGATAATGGGGGTGGTTGGTGGTGGCTAAGGCACTTGCAGCAGAAATTTAAATGCGCGTAGAATGTGGACTAAAATTTTAATGCTAAATAATTAGAACGAACACCCAGTTTCAAAGTGAGGTAGGACTTAACACTCATATGAGGTTTAAGAGCTTTTATTGAGAGAGCGAGGCTTTATTAGGAATCCGTTATTCTACTCAGCCAGTCTATACGAATTCAAATATCGACACAATATCATTCGAGCAACAATTAATACATAATTTCAAATGAAATTAAATCGAAATCAAGCGAAAAATTGCGCTATTTATTGTGTTGATAAATTGTTTGATCGATATGTTCAGAAAATAAGGTTAATTAATGAGGACTATTATAACATGCATATACGTAAGTGGAACTATTTGTTTTCATTCTTTTTTATGAATATATTTTTGAGTGTGGCAATACTTTTAATTTTGCTTGTAAATTGATAAGCAGATGAGCTCAATCTGCAGTTTTTGCTGCTGCGGAAGTGGCAACATTAAAACATAAGCTGCGTGTTTTTTACTCTTTTATTTCTTTGTTTTAAAATGTGGTTTTTAATGTTTTATTGGTTTGTATCTCTTCTATTTTTTGTATAATTTCTTAGTTTTTTTTATATTTTATTTTTTATATAGGGTTTTTTTTATAGAATCCATTTTCGATAAGGATTAAACTGTCGTGCAATGGTCAGATCTGGCAACTCTATTATCATTTGTGCTCAGTTTGGTTTGCAATTTTATAATAAATTGATTAGCGCCAGAACAACGTTTCAATGGGCTGAAAATGAACTGGAAGTCATCCCACTGTTTTATCGCATATTCTGTTCAGTAATGAGCATAATTTTTGACTTAATGGGCATGTCAATAAGCAAAATTGCCGCATTTTAAGTGCAGAAATTTTACAAAAGATTTTCGAGGTATCGTTTTATAAAAAAAAAAAACAATGCTTGCTGCCGTTTATGGGCCGGTGAAATTGTGGTCTTGACTTCTTTAAAAATGAGGCCGGCGAGAGCTATGATTGCCGATTATTTCGTACCCCAATTGAATGGAATGTTTATTGAAGACCTGTTTTTCGAACAGGACGGCGCCATATTCCATAGAGCGCGTCAAATAATCGAGTTACTGAAGGAAACATTTTGCGAACGCATTATTTCTCGAAATGGTTCAGTCAATTGGCCACCAATATCGTGCGATTTAACATCCTTTGAATATTATTATTATTATTATTATTTTGGAATATTCGTCATCCAAAATGCATCGGCGTTGCATGGAATTGCAATTCGTTACTTATAGGTGCTAGAAGAAATGTTATGGTATCACAGCAAAGGTTAATTCTTTAATCTTCTGGCTATGAAAAAAATATAGAAAATATAATGACATCAACGGGACGTAGAGGGAGCTGCATAAGCAACAAACTGCGAATTTGTTATATAGGATTATTATAAACACTTATACTTAATAGATGAAATGATAAAAATAGAATGTGTCAGTAAACCTGGTCCTTAGCCTTAACGGCAAAAATTGACAAAAAATGTATGATGTCTTGAGGCCATGGAGAGAGCCAATCCGAGGTCAAAAGTGCATCAATCAATCATGCAACGGCGTTGTAAGGAATTATTACTCACTTAGTAGAGGTGCTATTGTAAATTTTATTTTTTGACAGCAAAGATTGGATTTTTTCTTATAAAGCTAAAGTGCTTAATGCATGCCTTGAAAATGCAACTTTAATAAAAAAACGTTGCATGGAATTGTAGCTCCGTGACTATTGACGCTACGGTTAATTTTATGAATTGACAATAAAGGTGAGGTTTTTGGCCATATAAAAATAAAAAATTTGCTGACGTCACCAGGCTTCTTAGGTAACCGCAAATGTAATGCAAATGCACCATCGTTGCTTGGATTTATTGCTTAGCGAAAACAAAAGCAAAAGGTAAAGCAAAGTCAAAAACAAAAACAAAACGTTGGCTGTTACGTCACACCTCCGGTTGTGTAGATATACACCCAATCCTTTTTTCTCCTTATATTTTCCATTTTTTATTTTTATTTTTGTGTTTTAAATTTTGTATTTTTCGTGTTGAATTTATTTGTTTTATGTTTTTTTTTTTTTATTTTTTATATTTTATTTTTTATATTTTATTTTTTATATTTTATTTTTATATTTTATATTTGATTTTTATATTTTATTTTTTATATTTTATATTTTATTTTTTATATATAATATATTTTTAAAGTTTTTTTACATATTTTATTTTTTTTAATTTTTATTTTTTTTTAATTTGTATTATTTTTTTTTAGTTTTAATTTTTTTTTTTGTTTACAAGTTTTAATTTTTCGATTTTTTGGATTTTTTTTTTATATTTTGTACGATTTAAAACCTTTTTGAGATTTTGAGCTCTAAGAAGGATTTCTATTTAACTCTATTGGTTTCAATAGTAAGTAATAAAATATTCTTCTGCTGGGTTTGCAAAGTAATTATATTAAAGTGAAATCATTTCTACTATTTTATGTTATAGGAAGATAAGAATTGAATGTTTAGAATTTTGTTTCGTTTGTTTTTGTGTTTTAGTTACACAGTTTTTGCTGTGTATTGCTCATTAGCATCAAACGAGCACAAAATTTAAATAAATTTAAAAAAAACCAACTCAATATCATGGGAAAACAGTAAAACAAAACATGCATGATTACAATATTTAATGAGGCTTGAATATTATTTGGGAAACACTAAAGTTTTCGTGTTCCTAAAAGGTATAATTTCTTGCATTATTAGCAAGTATTTTACGGCATGTGTTTTCCAGTTAGAATAAACAAATGCATCTTAATAGTTTTAAGGTCAAAACATACAAGAAATTTACATACACTCTTTGATACTATTTATAGGTAAAATTTGTGGATTTGTGGTATTCAGCTGTAATTAAATCATATTCATATATAACAAATAAACCTAACCAATGATTCGTCCCAAAATTCATAGAAGATTCAGTTTTATTGTTTGTACTTCAATAGCATCAATTTTCAATAGTATACGTTGGTATATATTTCGTATAATTTCATAATTTTTGTACTTACCTTATTATCACTATCAGTTGTATTGCCAGAGCCAAAACTAGCCAGCGAGCATCTGTCATGATCGTTCTCGGTGAGTGGCTCATCAAGATCTCTAGACGAACGCTGCGATGAGCCGGAATTCTTTGCTGGTGATTTTGGCAGAGTCAACGAAGTGCCAGAGAAGCATGTTTCCTGCATGACTTCACGCAACTTCTTTGTCCAAATCTAAGAGGTGGAAGATACAAAAATTGTAATGAATATAAAGCAAATAAATGGACAAGTTAAACGCTCAAAAGTAAAAAGTACCTGTTTGGTCTCCAAGCTGTTAGCTTTTACTACAATGCGACAATCGGATAGCATTGGCGAGCGTCCAGTCCAAACAGCGAATTTAGTTTCATCACCTTCGATGTGTTCGGTGATTCCCAACTCTAGTTCATTTAAGAAAGAGAAAAATATTTTATTTTTTACTATTATTTTATTGTTTTTTTTTTCATTATTATATTTTTTTTTTATTTATTTATTCATTATTATTTTTTTTTTAGAAATAATATATAAAAATAAAAACTATATAATATAATATATTTATAATTTTAAAAATAATATGTATAAATTTATGGTTTTTTGTTATTCTGTTTTTAAATTTTTTTTTAAAGTTATTTTTGTAAATTATTTTCAAAATATTGTTTATTACTGTTTATATTTTGTTATAAATTTGATTACGATTTATATTTATTTTTTTTTAATTATTTAGCCTAATTTTTTATTCTTCATCTTTACATATTTTTTATTTTTATTATTTATTTTTATTATTTATTTTTTATTATTTATTTTTCATATTTATTAATATGATTTTTTTTTAATTGTTTTTATTTTTGTTAATATTTGTTTTGCACAATTTATTTTTTATTATTTATAATTCATTCATATTATTTCTTTTTTATTACTTATTATTTATTTTTGTAATATTTGTTTTTCATAACTTATTTTTTATTTATTTAATTTGTTATTGGTTATTTATTATTATTAATTTTTTAGTGTTTAATATTATTGTTTTTTGTTTCAGTAGATTATTGTCATGGGCCACTTACCCGTTGTCATCAATTTGTGCTTAAATTGATATTTCACCGAGCCATTTGAGTCCTTTACTTCTTTGGCAAAAAGTAAATACAACTCGAATAGAAAGACGCGTCGCTCACGTCCTTTGCGTATTATTTGCTTTGTATCCCATGCCTGGAATGCATCCTGTAGCACAACCTCGCCTAGACTATCAATCGAAACATCACAGTTTTCCAACAAAGACAAATGCATGGCATCGTTGGCCTTCTTGGGCACGTTTAACATGACCTCAAGGCCTTCTTTTATCTCACCATGACTTTCTTCACAACACGAAAGTAAATCTTTTAATAGCAATTGATACTTGGTAATACGTTGCACGGGTTTAATGAGGAAAGCCGGCAAGGGATGTTCCACTTTGAGCTTACGCTGTAATTCTTCAAAATATTTGCCGGCATGCTGGACTAGCAGATTATTGGATAACGGTTTATTTTTGCAATAATGCACGTACATGTCAAATTTGGAGGCCCACGTAACAAAGCAATGGCCCACATCTTCGGGCATTGTTTCGTATTTCTCCAATTCTCGTAGAAATATTTTCTGATGAAAATTATAGATTTCGCGCATGTTGCCAAAGAGTATATCCTCCCTACCGATGAGTGCCGCTGGCACACCATGACCATTGCGAAATTCTTCAAGAAAACATTTGATGCATGTATCTAGATCTTTGACATAAGTACGTTCGGTTTGCATAAGCTCGGCCATAATAAATTCTTTTCGTCTGGCAGACTTGCGTTTTTCTTCGTTGATTTCTTTGGACGCTGCAGTTGCGGATGTAGTAAGTTTGGCTTCCAGTGATGGATCTGAGTGACGATCGCCAGCAGAACCTGAGGCAGAGCTTATGGATGAGTTAGCATCCGATTCAACGACAGCCATAGACATGCCTAAAGATTTTTCCAACTGTTCGCGATAGGTATCCATGCGATTGCTAAAGTCCTTGTATCTGTAAATATTGTGACATAAGAGGAAGTGCGGCAATTAGACAATGCAATGGAGGCACTTTAAAGCGTTAAAACTCACCTATTGTCCACTGAGGCAACCCACTGCTTGATGGCGCTAGCGTGTGCGTGACCCTTCTCTACCAAACTATCAGCCAGCTGTATAAGCAGCTTAACGCGTTCACGTGTCTCTTTAGCCGTGCCACGAAACTCATTGTGTTCCTTGAGCAAACCCTCTGTTTCTTCGCGCGTTTTGCCCACCAGATTGGTGCGCGAAGACAAATAAGCTTCGCCCGTATTATGTATCCACTCAATGGCCTGCTTAGCAGAACGTTCGAAGAGCACAAATTGCTGACATTGGTCTAGCGACTTTTTTCGCTGTGTCCAGAATTCCAGCACTTGATTCTCCTGTGTTAGTAGCTTATCTAGTATTGTCTTGACACGATTTTCGCAGTTACCCTGCTGTTGGTATTTGTAAAATTGCTGTGACCGGTTTGCATACTTTAAGAACGTCTCCGCAGTGCGTCGGGCCAGGGTGCAGGCCTTAAGAAATGCTTCCTTTTGTTCCTGATGTTTGGCAATAAGTTGAACGATGGTTTGTGCCTTGTCACTGGAACCACCGCCACCACACCAGTCATCTTCGCGGCGATACTCTCGCTCCAAACTGTCTAGCACGGAACAGACCTGCTCTGCAGTCTTGTAGAAGTTTATCGAAGCTGTTACTAGCTTGTGACGCTCTTCGGCAAATGTAACCAGTTGTTGCCATTTTTTGGTGACATCATCAGAAATTTCACGTATTGATTGTGGATCGTAGTGGTTGGCATTGATGAGCGCATCTGCGCGATATTTTACTTGTACGGCTGATGTATGCGTCTTCTCGATGGCCACTTGAAACTGTTCATGTTCTTTGCGTAGCTGTTCCGCCTCTTGCAAGCTATTTGGCGTGACAAAACTGGCCACAAGCATTGCTTCGCCATTGCGTATCCAGGATATAACCTGATTTGCATCATTCTGAAACTGGCAGAGCTGCACGGCTTGTTCCAGCTTGGCGCGTTTGGCTTCCGAAAGCTCTTCCAAATCGATCTCACGTTCACGCAAAAAGTCCAACAAGTATTCAATGCGTGCTTGAGCGGTGTGTGTGGCATCAGCCATTGAGATAAAGCCCGCAGTTTCAAACATCTGTAGCAGATCCTGGCCCTGCTGCAAAACTTCGTATGTGGCGTTCTGTATGTCGGTCACTGACTCGTTATGCATTCGTATCAATTGTTCGGCCTTCTGATAGTCACGCGATAGATCTGCGTGTTGTAATTCTTCGGACCAAATTTCCAACTGTGAGGAGAGTTCCATGGCATCGCGTTCAAAGTAGCGCAAACGCAATATCAGATCGGCACGGAATTTTCGCGCTGACCAGAGTTCTTCTAGCTCCACTTTCTGCTTAGTAAGTTTTTCCAGCGTTGTTTCGAGCGCTGATATGGAGCCGGTATTGTCGACATATTCCAGAGAACGCATTTCTTGCAGCAATGCCTCGCCTTGGGCGACGGTTTGCATGCAGCCATTCAAAGTGCTATCCTGCTGATCTTGGTATTGTTGAAGTAGACGTTCAATACCTTCGAGATTCTCCTGCGAGAGCATTGTTTCATCAGTGGACACATCCGTGCGCAGCTGATCAATCCAAGCGGTTACCTAAAGGGTGAAGGAGAGCAAAAAAGAAAAAATAAAAATTTAGTTCTCAAGTTTAAGAAAATTAGACTTAGATCACCTCTTTTTCATGAGTATAGAATATGACAGCCATGTCCAAGCGTCTGCGTCTTTGTTCTACACGCTCAGCAAAGCTAGCTACTTGCAGCTCCAACTCTCTGGCTACTGAGTAGATTTCATTTGGATCCGCCTCACCGCTGCGCGCCAGCTCATCGGCTGCGGAAAGCAATTTCTCCGCATTGCTGTAGGTATTTTGCGCCACATTCTCAAAATGTTCGTGCGACTTCTGATAGACACGAGCCTTTTGCAGATTACGACCAATGCCCGTATTTTTACGCAGAAAAACTTCACCATGATTCTTGAGCCAGTCCAAAACCTGCTTGACATCCTCCTGAAACAGACGCAAGGCTAGCGTTTGATGCAGACGTATCTTCTCCTGATGCCACTTGGCTTCCAATGAACGATGATGGCCCAAGATTTGATGTATAACAGCGAGGACATGCGAGGCACCCTCGCTGTAGTCAGCTGCCGGATTTTGACGCTCATACTTATTGTAGCTGCTGCTATTCTTGCGATGATCTGGCACGCCAGGTGGTGGCGGTTGATTGCACACCTGTACCAAATGATCCAGCTGATAGAGTAGCTTTTTGCTCGTGGAATGCACTTCCGTGTAGGCCTGACACATGGCTTCGTAGAGCGATTGATGCGTGCGTATTGCGGTCTCCAGACTCTGTATATCCGAGGGCAGCGGCTGCGATGCTTGGCAAGCAGCTGCCCAAGATGAAACGCTATTGCAATACTGCTCAGCTTTGTGGTGGAACAGCACGCTCAACTGCAAAACAGCTGTGCGCTCGTCTAGACCAGCAGCAAAATCTTTCCAGGTGCGATCTAGGCGCGTGGCCAAAGTCTTAATGTGCTGCGCAGCATAATGTTGACTTTCGATGAGACGCGAGGCTACAGCAAGTATGCGATCTATATTTACCGACACATTCATAGAGGCCACGGCAAACTTCTGATGTTCATCTTGCAAGGATTTGGCCACAGAGTAGTTATGTCCAATTTCTACATAGGACATTTGAAATACATCACGATTGTGAAGAATCCAGTCGAACATTTTCTCGCAGTCCTGTTCGAAAAGACGCCATTGAAAACATTGATCTAGCTTCGATTTCTTATGCTGCCAGAGCGTAAGCAAACGCTGTTGGCCAGTATGTATGAGGTCAATTTGACGCAAGGCTTTGCTTATAGCCGCAGACATGTCTGGATTGTTGGTAGTTACACGAAAACCAGGCGAGGAGTTTTGAGTTTGTGCACTGGAGGTGCCGGAATCGCTGCCAGCACCATCAGCGCCACCAACAACGCCGCTGCTGCCACCCTGCAATAATAAGAAAGAATTAGTTATTGCTAATGCTAGAAAAATTAACAAAATATTTCCAAAACATTACCTGTCCGTGCACGCCACCACCTACACCACCACCCACAGTGGCCGCCATATTTATCTTGGCCAGCAATTTCTTGCCCTGCATATCTAAATCCTCAATCGGCAGTTTGAGTATTTTCTTCTTCATTTCGTTGTGATGATCGAGCGCATGGCGTGCCCCATTTACATCCTCAGCGAAATCGTTGCGCTGCAAGTCCTCCTGCAGATCATCAATACGATCCGCCATATCGCTGGCCTGCCAAAAGAAATCCTCTATTGCCAGACGCGCATCCGTCCACTGCTGATGATCGTACATTTGAGAGCCGTCAAAATCTGCTGTCAATTGATGCGATTCGGCTATTTTATTGAGAGCCTCGATTGAAATGGTCGATGTCTCAAATTTGTATTTGTGCGATGAAATGGAGGCGCGCTGCTTCTGCCAGAAGTTATCCGGTTTGATGATTACCACGTTGTGTATGTTGGCGCTAAAGTGTTCCTGCAACACTTTCAATATTGTCTTAACATTTGTGGAACAGTTGCCATTGCCGCGCATATCAATAATGACGGTGAAGCCAAGATTTTTTGCCGAATCGCTACAAGTGTCACCAAGCAAAGAAGAGCCAAAAGACAAAGACGACGA
Source organism: Pherbina coryleti (assembly GCA_943735915.1). NCBI lineage: Eukaryota > Metazoa > Arthropoda > Insecta > Diptera > Sciomyzidae > Pherbina > Pherbina coryleti. The sequence continues at coordinate 115,753,345 of OX030952.1, forward strand.
CGACGACGTCGCGGCATAACATATATTCGAAAAAGCAAAAAAAAGCGGCAGAGAAGAAAAGAGAAGAGCAGAGAAATTGTGCGAATTAGTTTAGAAGGCGAAAACAATTGTCTTGAATAAATAAATTTTAATTATTAATGATTTCGTCGTCTACAGCTATGACGTTATGACAGTTTCATTTACCACTTGGCATCATTCGGTGACTATTTCTATTTGACTATTTTAGAAGTTGGAAGCAGTCAAGCTAGCTGCTTATGGAAAATTCTACGTTTGTGTTGCATGAATTATTCATTAATAGAAAAAAAAAAAATATTGATTATTGTCTGGCCTGCATTATGAAGGGGGAAATGTGCTCAATTATTGTGGCTTATTTTTCCGCTTATGGGCTCAACACAAAACAAAGACAATTGATAATAATAACAATGGTTTTCCCTTTTTGTTTTGTTCTATTTTAAAGCTTTTTATAAAAGTAAAAGTTAATAGTTTTAAAATGTTTACGAATATGTTTGAGTTTTAAGCGTCCCTCTTCTTGTTTGTTTTATAATAGCTATTCTTATGTATTAAGCAAAGACGAAGAGTGGAATGAATAGATTTTAAAATAACCAAAATTTACTTGTTCATATCAAATGGATGGCATAAAAGAATATTTTTGTGCAAAATGATCAAACCGGCTTTGGACTGGTCGGACAAAAAGAATTGTATTAATAACTTTAAGATAAAAGGTTAATGAATTATTTTCGAGAAGCTCTGTTAATTTTATTTTCAATTTCGAAAACACCATTTATAGGAAACAACATAAGGCATTTTTTTCACTTTTTATGAGTATTTTTTTTTTAATTTTCATACCGTTTTTAACACTGAAAAATAGATGAAAATACATTAAAAAATAATCTTTAATATTGGTTTTTGCAATATACCAAAATATTGAAAATACACTTTAACTTTACACTTCTTTTGCTTAAAATATCCGCTGAGAAATTTTGGTAGTTCTCGGTTTTTCGTAGGCCCAATTATTTCCTAAGAGTCCAATTTTTTGAATTGCCGACTAACTAGCCGCAGGCATGGCACTTTATGATCTCAAAAACTATCAAATCAATGATCAAGATAAAAACTTTCTAAAGGTGCTAGAATTTCATATAAAAACCAATCTGTAATACCACTCACTTGGCTCTAGCCATAATTTTCTAAAAATATTTAAATTTGTAATTTTTCTAAACCATTATTTTTTAACTGCGTGGAGTTAAATTCGTAAATCCGAAGATAACTTAGCAAAGACACAAACCAATATTTCTTCTCTGTACAAAGTTAAATTCGTACTTTGCAAAAAAGTTGACTTTTGATACGAATTTAACTAACGACACATCGAAGTTAAATTCGTACTTTTATTCAAAGTACGAATTTAACTTTGGGTACGAATGTAACTTTATTTGTACTGAAATCACTTTGACATCGACTTGGAAATACAGGAAAGTTAAAAAATTTATGAAAAATATTAAAAAATTTTTTAAACTTAAACAAATACAAGTAAGTTATTTTATGTAAGGATTTTGGCGAATGGAAACTTTTGAAAAGTAGCAAATGAAATGTTAGGTTCATGATACTACTTTTCAATGAGAAAATTCTCAAAACTGAAACGCACAATTCTTAAATAATGCATACCAATGGACAGGTAATTGATGCACCTTTCCAACGATATATGACTCTTTGTGGCACAGTTAAGATTTTGGCCATTGGAAATTTTTGAATAGTTGCAAATGCTAGGTTCATGGTACTACTTTTCAATGACAAAGTTCTCAAAACTGAAACGCACAATTCTTAAATAATGCATAGCAATGGACAGGTAATTGATGCACCTTTCCAGCGATATATGACTCTTTGTGGCACAGTTATTATTTTGGCCATTGGAAATTTTTGAAATGTAGTAAACCATGAACCTATTATTTACTACTTTTCAAAAATTTCCAATCGCCAAAATCCTTACATGAAATAACATATTTGCATTTGTTTAAATTTAAAAAATTTTTTAGAATTTTTCATAAATTTTTCAACTTTCCTGTATTTCCAAGTCGATGTCAAAGTGATTTTAGTAGTGATTTTAGTACTTTGAATGGAAGTACGAATTTAACTTCGTTGTGTCGTTAGTTAAATTCGTATCAAAAGTTAAATTCGTACTTTGCAAAAAAGTGACTTTGAAGTGACGAAGTTACGTTGCACAGATCAAGTTTCCAAAAAAGTTGAAAAAAGAATTTTTTAAAAATTCATCTGCGTTGCATTGAATTGTTACTCGCTGAGTATAAGAGCTATGATTAAAAAAATGGTATGACCGTGAAGGTTAATTCTTTGACTTCATAATAAAAACAAAACAAAAATTCAAAACATCATCGGGTCGCAGGGGAACTGTTTAAGCAACACAACTGAAAATTTGTTACATGGAATTATTACTCGCTGAGTATTAGTGCTAGGATAAAAATACGATACGCCAATAAAGGCCTACTGTAAGCCCTCACAACAAAATTAGACAAAAAATTTCTGTCGCCATGGGGACGCTGAGAGAGCCGCTCAAAGATCGATAACGCAACATTCATGCAGCGGCATTGCATTGAATTTTTACTCAATGAGTATGTAACCTATGATAAAAGTTAAAAAAGGAAAAAGAAGGTTTTATAAATGGCTTTACGACAAAAATAAAAAAAAAAATTCTGGCGTCGTCAGGTCGTGAATATAGCAGCTTATGTAGCAGAAATGCAAAAAATATACTATTGCTCGCTTTGAGAAACTAGCCGACACTAGTTCTGACCGCCAGTAGTTTTCACAAAGTTGTTGATATGAATTTAGTTAAATCTCTAAATATAAACAAAAACATGCAATTATCACCTAGAGTGTAATTCTTAACAAACTAATTAGTTTATTATTAAATGGCGACTCAGAAATCTAGAATTTTAAGCCTTTAGAGCACATTCAATGAAAGTTTTGTCAATTTTAAAAATATTTGTTTTTAATAACGTTTTCACAAACATCATAATAAAAAACAAACTTATTTATGTAACCAATCTTCGACAATTAGAAAGATGTGTGTGTAAAAGGCGTGTAGATGCTCAAATAGTGTTCTAAAAAACACAGGATTGTCCAGACAAATTGGCACTTAACCTTATATTTAACCTTATATTTATAAGCCGTTGTACTAATTTCGTTCAAATTTGACACATCTATGAACTATCGCATCAAAAAGAGTTTTAAAAGAGTCGTGTGGGTCATTAAGGTACTAGTGCACTTTAGAACAAAAAAAAAAATTGATTTGAAAATGTTTTATTTTAATATCGACCAAACATATAAACATATTTGTATTTATTATTGTATTTTGGTGTATCAGTTTTTATAGTTTTTTGAACAATTCTTTATAATGTAAATAACTAGTTTTGAACAGTCACTTCTCATATGTACTTGCGCCACACCAGACAATGCATCAAATGGGTACGAAAATAAGATAAAAAAGTGTTTTTTTTTAAAGTATGCAATATAAAAGCATATTATTCAGTTGTATAAAATTTCAAAGATTTTAAGATTCTTTTAAAACATCTTTAATAATAAATAAATTAGAGGCCATAAATTAAAATTATTAAAAAAATAAAAATTTTTTATTTATACGCAGAAAATAAAAAATTAAAAATTTTTTTTTATTGAAAAAATTTATTTTTAATTGTATTTTTATCATGTAATTTTTTTTTTGTAAATATTTTTTGTAAAAACAAATTTTCTTTATCTTCAAAAAAACTCAAAAAACTCAAAAATTTGCGAAACTTTATAAGTTATAACGAAAAAAAGGATTTATCTTGAATTTCACAAAATTTTTTTATAATTTTTTTTTTAATAACTTATAATAACTTATAATTTCTCAAATATTATCTACCTTTTTGTCATAAACAAGAAAGTTATAAAGGTTTGTAAGGAAAAATATTAAAAAATTTAGCAAAATTCCCAACAGCAGGAGGAACTCATGAATGCAGGTTTGTTGCTTTATAGTCCCGGCATTTCTGATACGTGATATCCAAGCAATAAATAAATTTAAATAGAACAGTAAAAAAACTTACGTTTTTCTTTAAATGAAGTTTTTTTAAATGGTAAAAACTACTTAATCTTCGAAATCACTTAGTAGGGCGTTCAAGATGCTGCCGGCTTAGCAAAAAAAAAAACACACAAATTGTGCCAAAATTATTATTTATTCTTCCACATAGTCCCTTTTCAGCTCTAAACACTTATTCCAACGATTTTTGAACATTGCGATGCCTTTTGAATAGTAAAATTTCTCAATATCTCCGAAATACGCTTCAGTTTCTAATTCGACCTGTACATTCAGTGCAAATCTCTTTCCATGGAGCCACCTATTTAAGTTTGGGAACAGATAATATTCGCTGGAGGACAAATCTAGAGAATATGTGGGATGAGGAAATATTTCGAAGCGTAACTCATGCAATTTGGGCATGATTTCGATCGATTTGTGAGCTGGAGCAATAATTAGTCCTGCAAAAATATGATTTTTTTCTTCGATAAATGGGGCCGTTTGTTAACGATTTCGTTCTTCAATCGGTTCAATAATTTACAGTAATAGTCGCTGTTGATTGTTTTTCTTTTCTCAAATAGTCGATGAACAAAATGCCAATTGAATCCCAAAAACCAGACGCGCCAACACCTTTCCGGCCGTTTGTTAAGTCTTCGCTCGCTTCGTAGCTCTTCCACTGGGATCTACCCACTCTTTCGATTCTGGTGTTTAGTGGTGGATCCATGTTTCATTCATGGTCACTATTTTACGCAAAAAATCGGTCGAATTTTGTTTAAACATGCGATCACGTTTATGTTTTTGATTGATTGTTAACAAATGCGGCACAGATCTTGCAGTCAGTTTTCTCATATCCAAATGTTCATGTATAATTGAAACCACCGATCCACTTGATATGCCTACGGTTGTAGCTATCTCACGCACTTTCACTTTCGGATTTTTCAATACATTGTGGAGTGGTTACCGTTTTTTGTGCTCCCCCGGCGTGTTCATCTTTTATGTTGATTCGAACTGTTTAGAACTCTGCAATCCAATATTATACGATTCTATAAGACGGAGCAGATTCGCCGTTATATATAGATAGCTTTTCTTTTGTTTTTTTCGCATTTTTGTTACGCAAAAAGTAATGCTTAATCAAGGTACAGAATTCTTCTTTTTCCATTTTTATAAAAATACCAAAAGTAATTTAATTCAGAACACTGTTACGTCACTCACTATTCATTGACAGATCGATCTGACATTTATGGTGTTTTCATGTCAAGGTTGCCACCCGTCAATAATGTCATACAATTGAAAAATGGTAGTGCCGTCATTTGGAGACCGGCAGCATCTTGAACGCCCTAGTTTCATATCGTTAGAAATTGTTGGTGCCTTTTGTTCGTTTCGAGTGTTTTGTAAGATAATTCGCCACATTTGACCAAAAAACTTAAAAATCAATTTTTTACGGGTAAAAAATACCAAGAAAATGTCCCATTTTTTTAGTTTTTGTAAGTAAATGAGATAAATTGCCTCAGAAAAATGTCTTTACTTTAAATTTCCGCGTGATTCTTTCATCTCGGACTTCTTGTTTCCGAGATTAAGCGTCGACCTTAAAGCGATGTTTATTTTTTAGAGTCTACTTCAATGCTCTCAAGCGGCATAAAAAAATATATGTATGCATATATAAATATGTATAAATAAAAAAATTTTTTTTCTTATTCCTGAAATATATTATTAATTATTAAGATAATTAATAAAGTACCTCCTCAGAATGCAAAATATTGCAAAAGTGTATGTTTTTCGTCTTACCAATAACGTACCTGGCTAAATCACAGAGAAATCTCTTGCCCACAAAAACCTACATTCCTGTCCTGGGAACCCACAGAACCCAAAAATCTCAATGACGCACCCAGGAGCTAGGCAAAAGCCAGTGGATTCCCATTAGCCATTAGAAATCTTCATTACTTTACCAGGAACTCACGCAAACTATGCAATTTTCTTTGAAAAGCTTTAGGAAACTTTTATTCTTAGGAACTCAAAAGAAAAAGTTACGATTACTTGTGCCTAAAATATTTGAAGACCTTTGCAAATGCAAAATCACGTGAATACGAATTTTAACAACATCACGTGTAGTTCATGAATAATATACACGTGTAAGTAGGTCAAGTTCGTGTTTTAAAAACAAACTACACGAAGTTCGAATTTCCTTAAACACATGTTTGAGCTGAAGCTTTAGGTAATGCCATGTCTACACAGAGAGTTTAGTTTGAGTTTCTAGTACAAAGTTGAGCTTTGCCACTGAACGCAACTTAAACTCTTGAGTTTTCCTGTTCAATTTTGAAGGATGAAACTCAACTAAACTCAACTTTGTTTCTGTGTTTATCAGAACTTAATTTGATAAATCCCTAAATATGCCTAAAATATGCTAATGTTCTTACAAAAAGGTACGTTCAGGGGCATCTTGTACAATTTTGTGGTGAGAAACGTCAAGAACAGCTGTTCTAAAATTGTGTAATTTACTATTTGCAAAAAATGGACAAAAAAGCGAAGAAAATAACTTGGGCAAGTGCAGAAGATGAGGTCTTCATATTAGTATGGGCCGATAAAAATTCCAAATTGCGCAGCGCAAGGAAGAATTGGCATGTGTACGCAAAAATGGCTGCAGCCTTGTCCTCAAGTGGAATTGATGTCACGGTGGTCTCTGTGTGAACAGCTATGGTTAACTTAAAACTAAATTCAAGCTAAACTCTGTGTAGACATGGCGTAAAATGAAAAACTTTCTCATTAGATGACAATATCGTCCGACATTTCGAAGACTTCTTATTTTATTAAAATTTTTCTAACCAAATAACTCAAAAACTTTATCTAAAATGAAAAGAAGTAAACTTATGTAGAGTTAAAAATTTGCTGTATGTAAACTCACTGTTAATTTAATGACTCTATTTGGTTAAATATTTTATGGCGAATACTACAATTTGCACCATTTTATGAGTGTAGCATTGATTTTTATTACTACAAAAGTTCACACATTTTTGATATGTTCATTTTGATAAAGAACACATATTCGAGTTTTTTTTGTTTGTATATTTCTGTAGTTATCTTAACAAAATCATAAATTCCGGAATGTTTATGGTGGTTATCAGTATAAATAAATCGTGTATATGTATATGTAAAGCTTTATATTGATTCTTTGAAATGTTTGAGACAATATTTTAATTTTATGTATTTTTTATTTTCACATCAGTATACGTCGGTCGTCTTCCAATGCAAAAACAAAAAATAAAAAAATTGCAAATGACTTTTGTTGTGCTGCATTGTTTTCACTCACATTCGAATCCATAACTGCCTCGAGTGGAGCCACTCGTGAGATTGTTGCTGTCTTTATTGCCCTAAAAGGCTTAAGAATTAGCTGTGTGTTCTTTACATCCCTTTTGCTACTTTTCGCTTGTTGGCTGTTGTTGGAGCGCATATAAATAATGTTGCTTACTTTAGACTGAATACGTTATGAATCACCTACAATGCATGCATTTTTGCCAACAATAAGAAAGTATTTCTTTATTTATAGGTTAAAATATAAAAGCTGGCACGTAAAAACTTTGGAACAGTAATGGAGGAAACCTGTTTTTTAGCGAAAACACTAAGAATCTTATGGGTAACTGGCAGAAGTTTTATATGTTATGCATTCTATATCGACATGTTTCAAAATTATATGGCCTATTCAACAACTTGTTTTATGGAACCAGTGTAGAGCCAAGCATTGTTTTTTTATTGGTGGCGCCTTTATTAATATTCCCAAGCCCTGCTTATCAGTTATTTTAACGTTTTTACAACTTCAACATCATTATGAAAATAAAATAACCGCCTTGTCATTTATTTTGCTCAATTTCATGCTTGCATTGCAACAGTTAAAACAACAACAAAAACAGGCAGACATGAAGTGACCATATTGTTAGTATTTTTTTTTTTTAAATTTCGATATGACAAAAAAATTTTGCTATCACAAAAACATTACTCAAGATAAAAGTTAAAATATTGAATTGAGAGAAATTATTTAAATTAGGTTTTCCAAATTTTTTTTTCAAGTTTTATTGTTGATATGTAAAAACTTTTAGAAATTTCTTTAAAAACTTTTAAATCAATCCCGCATATAATAAAGATTCTACAGCGCTTAAGATCCGGTGCGCCAAAGTACTTGTAAAGAGTAAATTTTACTTTCAACGCGTTTTTCTCGAAACAAAGTTTTTCCAAAATGGACCACACTACGGCAAACAAACAAATTGACCGATTTTATTTTTTTTTTTTTTATTAAAATCAATTTGTTATGTAATTTTAAAGATCTTTTACCAAAACAAATTTTCTAGTTTTTACACGCAACAATATGGTCAAAAATAACGTAAATTTTCAACATTTTTTTTAGCTCTTGATAATTTTCTGTATATTTCATAATTTCATTACATTTCGGTAAAAAATTTGTATTCAGGTATCCTTTTTCGAATGAATTCTCATTTTTCCTTTTTAGACGATCCGGAACAGAGCTATGATTTTAACCTTTTCTAATACACAAGCTTCAGCGCCATCTTTATATGTATAAAAAATTGTAAAAAAAACCAAATATTTTTTAAATATACTGAAAATGTAGAATTGATATGCAAATTTTTTTTTTTTTTTAAATAAGCTTTTGTAGAACAAATTTTCTAATATGCCTTCACTATAGCCGTTTTTGCCTAAAATCTCCTTTAACCCTCTGAAGCTGAAGTCGTAGTTTGACAGACACCGAAAATCAAAACTTCGTCAGTACAAACGAAAAATTGGAAGATAAGAAATTCGTTTTCATCTTTCAAAAAAACGTATTTTATTGCAAATTATGTTTTTATCTTAGACTCGTAAGTATTTGCTGTTGTATGGAATAAGGTCAAGAAAGTTACAGTCAAAAACTTCATCATAGGAAATCAGTTTAAAAGTGAGGTCTGCTGGACCCCACGTGAGGTGTATTGTTAAATTTGGAGTTGCAGAGGGTTAAAATAATGGATGGTGTATTATGATGTTATATTTTTTAAAACTTCGATTTTCTTTGTGGTCATCTCTACAATTCTAAATTTTTCTAAATTTTGCACTAATTGAGCGATATACATTTTTTTAGCTTTAAAAAACCAAGGCTTTCAGGTGTTATAACCATTCAGTCAATAGGTTGATCGATTGTTGGGAAAGAAGGGGCAGTCAAGTTAAACGTGTGTTGGATGTTCTAAGCGTGGTATGTAACTGTAGAAACATGGTAATTAGAATCTGTGGCAAGTGTTGTTATATCCTCTTGCCTCAGGCAATTCTAGTTATGAGGCAATTCCTTTCAAAAACTTCTCTCCCACCAACTACCACTTAAAAAAAAAAATAAATAAATAAATAACTGGCCATTTCAGCCCTTAAAAGGACTTTGACCTAGCTTCTTATGATCAATTGTGTTGTGCGTGTTATTAAGTTTGTACATAATTGACCGAGAACCGGACCTACATGCTTAACGCCGACTCCGAACGGCGATGAACGGAATGAATGTTCTCGTTCTCAAGAAGCTTTACATGGCATTTTGATTACTCTCTGAGGTTTGCCATTGTCTGCAGAGAGGTGACGGCCGTACAGAAAAATCATTTTAATTCAAATAATTTTCTGTCGCTGCTGGGGTTCGAACCTGGGTCTCCAAAGTTCGTTGACATAGCGGCCACGCACTTTAACCAACTACGCCACGGACGCCACAACCAACTACCACTTTCGTATGTTAAATATTGCGAAATTTTAAATTTTACTTGATTAGTGATGAGGAAAGAAATGCGGTAAGCAGTAGTCCGGGGACCCCTGATGTGGCAGTCAACTGAGGCCGCAATCTCTGAAAAATTACTTGATTTCTGTGAAAACATTGATCTTTATGATCTGTTTTTTTAATGAGACCTTTGACTAGATTCTATTTGCCACTGTTATTTGTTGATCAATAAGAGAAATACTGATATTTGCTCTTGTTCGAAAATTCCTAAATATGTAAGGCCAAATTTTTTTAACTCAAATACGCCCAAAATACAATCATGGGAGATTGTGCGATCGCATTATTTTTTGCTACTATTTTTGAGTTATGAATTATTAATTTGTGATATTTTCAAATGGCCACGTTCGTACGGTAAGTAAAATTGTACATTTATACATTTATATATTTATATAAGTGAATTAATACTATATTTTGTTTGAATTTATATTTATGAAGAGTATCTGAAGAGTAATGAACGTTTCATTATTGTGTTTTAGTTTTGTTGTTGTGACACCTTAAAGTTTGGTGACATATATATAGGACGGCTTCAAAAACCACTGTTTACAATAAATTTTTAAAAACCTGTAATTGCACTCTTTTTTATTTCTCATTTGCTTCCAAAATAATATAAAAGTACTTTTGAAAAGATCATGCCAGACAAAATACCAGATTAAGGCCACGATTTTATTTTCTATATGAGGGACAACAGAAAGAAAATGAGCACACGTTTGGTAAAAGCGGAGCTATGCGTACGAATAAATTTTAATTTGGATAGCCAGCATTTTCTATCATATCTTCAACACCCGGATCAACAAGAACTTGTTAAGAGCTCAAAACCGCAACTCAAACATAATTTTAAAAAATGTGATATTGAGTCAAATTAAGTCATATTTTACAAAATATTGAAATAAAATATAAATTATTATGTACTTTTTGTTTACACATTAAATTATAAGTTTATTATTTATTATGTACAGTTACTGACGTCCGTGGCGTAGTTGGTTAAAGTGCGTGGCCGCTATGTCAAAGAACCTGGAGACCCAGGTTCGAACCCCAGCAGCGACAGAAAATTATTTGAACTAAAATAATTTTTCTGTATGGCCGCCACCTCTCTGCAGACAATGGCAAACCTCAGAGAGTAACAAAATGCCATGTAAAGCTTCTTGAGAACGAGAACTTTCCGTTCATCGCCGTTCGGAGTCGGCATTAAGCATGTAGGTCCGGTTCTCGGTCAATTGTGTACAAACTTAATAACACGCACAACACAATTGATCATAAGAAGCTAGGCCAAAGTCCTTTCAAGGGCTGAAATGGCCAGTTATTTATTTTTTTTTTTTTTATGTACAGTTACTGACAATAAAATAAAATGAATTATTTTGTAGAAACAATCATAAATTTGCGTAATTTTTTATTGATTTTCGATAACTTTTGTGCATATATCATATGACCTATTTATATATTAAAAAATGACACGACGCAACACTGTTGAATTTAACTGTTAAATTTAATTGAACATTTCGTGAAACACACGCGTTGCCTATTGTGACAAAAAAATAGAATAAAAAAAGACAAAGTTTATTAGCAAGTAAATTTTTTGACAAATTATAATTGTAAGTATCCACCCACAAGCTTCAAAAAAATATTATTAAATACAGAATTACTGTAAATTTAGGAACAATGGGTCGCGGAAAATACTGCTCGGAGGAAGAACGCAAGTGCATAAAAAATTGCATAAGTGTGGTCTTACTCAAAGAAAAATTGCGGAAATAGTGAATCGATCCCAAAAATTCGTATTTACCGCTCTTAAGCCTTGAAAAGATTGCGAATTGCGAGCCCGTCCACGTAAAAAAAAACCACAGGATGATGATTACATTGAGATTTTGTCAAAGCGTGATCCTTTCAAGTCCTCTGCAGCCATAAGAGAAGAAATTTCTCTAGATATTTCTTCACGAACTGTGGCTCGCCGTCTTGTAGAGAAGAATCTCTTCAGTAGATTGTCACGAAGTACAGTAGATTGTCGCCAGTGTTCAGTAGATTGGACTGGCGAAGAAAATGGAAAAAAGTGGATAGCGACAAATACTATGGCCTGATGAATCCAAAATAAATATGATTGCAAATGATAGAAAGATCTAATCCGACGTCCAAATAATGCTGAAATGAACCCTAGATATATTACAAAAACATTTAAGCATGGAGGAGGAAACATCATGGTATGGGGATGTTTTTCGTGGTGGATGGGGATGGATGGGGATGGTGTTCGACCAATTTTTTGGATTAAAGAAAATATGGACCGACATCTTTATGTCAGAATTTTAAATGATACTCCGAATGGAATATGCCTTTGATATGGCAGTTACAACACGATAATGATCCGAAACACTTCCGGTCTTGTTAAAGGATGGTTACAGGAACATAAAATCGATGTTATGACGTGACCCGCGCAGTCGCCGGATTTAAATCCGATAGAAAATCTGTGGAAGGTTGTCAAGGAAAAGCTGGGACCCATTAAACCAAAAAATAAGGATGAGCTCTGGGAAAAAGTAAAGGTTTTGCAACGAAATATTAATATAGTTTTACTCTTTTATACATATAATGGTATTATTTTTAACTCCTAGTTAAATGATTCTATTTTTTTTTTGTCAGTTAAATTTTAAAGCTGTCCTTTTTAAAGTGGTACTTTGGTACACATGACTTGTTTTACTTTTCAAATAGTTGTTTAATAAATGGAAAATAAACTTAAAAATATAAAAACAATTTTACGAAATATAATCAGTAAAATATTTGATTCTATTTTATTGTGCATAACTGTATATTTAATAGCACAAAATAAATTTGTTTTGCTTACAGTGTATTGTGATAAAAAATTTAAGTACCCATACATATTTTTTGGTCACTATCATTAAAACTAATACATCCATTATTTATGCTCCTAAAAATATATTGTTTCTAATAAAAATAAAACGTTTATATTCAAATACAAAACAAATAAAAAAAATACTATAAAATAAAAAAAAAAAATCATATTTGAGAAAATTAAAAAAAAAAATTACAAGAAAAAGCTCCGGGCGGGGAACTCAAAGAAGAGTTTATTAGTAATTGTGTACGCTTTTATTTTTTGAAAAATTTAAACATTTTATCTTCATTGAAATGCTGTTTTTTCATGACAAGGCCATTTTTTCTAATATATTTCTTTTTAAAAACGTAACTGATCCAATAAGGCAGTACCGGACGATTCAGAATAAAAACATTTTTTCGATACTAAGAAAATTTAGCAGAAACCTCTTGATACCGTGAGTTGGGCGAGTGCAGGCCAATTCAATACAGTTGGTCACCTTAGGCATGCATATGAAAATAATGTGCAAACATACAAACGTACATATGCACACATGTTTATTGTCTCTATCAATTGAAGTTCCACTGTTACAACTTAACCATAATAAAATATAAGCAAATCGTACCGCATTTAGATTACCCCAACAAAAATAACAACAACAATAAGAAAAGTTGTCAAAGTTGATCAATTGAACAGCGTTAAATACATTTTGTTTACACTTCAATTGCCAACAACAAATGACAGCAAATTGTCCGCATTTGTGCGCAACGCTATGATAAGGAAAGTGTTTTTATTGCCATTGATGACAACAATGACGTTGTTGTTGTTCCTTATCTCTTATGTTGTTAAAAGTAGTAGGAAGCAGTGTTTGTTGTCATCGCCAAAGGTTGTTTATGTACTCAACTAGATTGGTTTTTTCTTCTCTTGAACGCCATAACCAGACCTTTTAAAATTTTATGTAAAAACTACTTTTACCTTTTATCATAAATTTTATGCAGTGTTTATTTAATAAAGTGTTACGTTGTTATTAGGTATAATTAAAGAAATATCTGCATAATTTATATGTTGACTCATACATAAACATTTACCGGCTCTGTATTATGTATGCATATCAATAGCTAATGGTCAAGTGGTTAAGCCGGCTGCTGATAGTGCAACAACAATAACAAAAATACCAAATGTTGAAATGGTTTTTTTTATTAACTAAAACAGCGATAAGAAATCAAACCAACTGTGTCTATTAACATCAACAAGAGCAGCAAGCTACAATAGCTTCATCGTGGATGCAAAATCCCAGCATTTATGTGATTATAAACAACTGTCTCTAGTTTGTTTAGAAGATATTAAAATCTAATATTGCATTAATGGGCGACAATGTTTATTATTCGGATTGTTTATACGCTGTTTTTGTTGTTTTTAAAACAGTTATTTATTGACTTTAATATGGGATTTTAGTTTGTTGGTTATTTGTCCGATATAAGTGCCACATAAAGACGCATTTCACTAATGTGTTTGTCTGAATATATCAGTTGGCATGTCTTTGAAACTATGGCAATGTAGCCTTAACAAGATTTTTTGTTTAATAAGCGCTTTTGGCTTGGATGCATGTTATGTAGGCTGCATGTAGCTGCGGTTTACGTTCTGGTTAGATATTTGTTTACGAATTCAATTTCATTTTGCGTTGGTTGCACATCGGTTACAAGCCATGCAAAGTTAGTTGCATAACTTAACAGGAAATATTCTCTAAAAAGTTTTTTCAGAAATATTTATTTTATTATTTTTACCTATAAATATGTCATAATTTACGAATGTTAATTAATCCAAAGAAATATTTAAAGCGTCACTAATTTGTGATGTAAGTTTGTATTTAGAAAAACCTGATGTGAATTAATAATTAAATAAAAATTCCGGTGCTGATAAAAGCTATTTAAATACTTTAATTCTGATAACGAATCTGAAGTTTAAGAGTATTTCTTTCTATCACATCTAGTTCTGACACCATCCTGGTTGGTTGGTTGATTGGTTTGGGTGGTAATACTGCTACATGCCGTAATCAATTCGCTCAATTGGGCAGTTTTTAAACCACTACTTCTTATTCCTGCATATTGACGAGCATGGTGCACTGGTATAGTACCTTTACAGGTTTTAGACCCATCCAATGCAATTGAGAAAAATGTGAAGGTCGTTGGTTTTTAAACTTGAAAGTTCCGCTAGATTTCCAAAGAATGGTCTGCCTAGAGTTCTTAAAGTGCATTTTGCCAGTGTGGGATAAGCATTTAGAATATGCTAAAGTCTCCTGTTCGTAGGTTCTGCAGCTTCGATAGTGGAGGTTGAAGGGAAAAAGAATTCCTTCGGCGTGTACATCAATGCACCAATATCGGTTATTAAGGCCTTTGTCTACCTGGGATCCAGCGTTAACTCCTCAAACGATGTCAGTATTGAGATAAAACAAAGGATAACTCTTGCCAACAGGTGTTACTTTGGGCTGAGAAGGCAATTGAGAAGCAGAGCCCTGTTTCGACAAACAAAACTCACGCTCTATAAGTCACTAATCATGCACGTCTTACTATATGCAGCACAAACCTGGACGTTGAGAAGTTTTGATGAATAGACTTTGGCAGCCTTCGAGACAAATATCCTTCGTAAGATCTTCGTTCCAATTTGCATCTATGCGGATACCGAATTCGTTGGAACCACGACCTGTATGAGCTGTACTCTGAAATTGACATAGTTAAGCGCATTAACATAGAGCGGCTGCCCTGGCAAGATCATATCGAGCTGATGGAAAACGAGGCTCCCGCGAAAAAAATATTCGATCCGTGCCAGATGGATGTCAACACAGAAGAGGACGCCCATATCTTTAATGGAAGGATCAAATGTTGAACAAGCTGACGGCACTTGGTGTTACCAACTGGCGCCAGTAAGCGAAAAACCTAAATGGCTGGCGCAAATTCTTAGACGAAGCCCAAAACCGATCAGTTGTTGTAAGCGCCAGATAAGTATTTTCAGTCTAGGTGACTTTAGCAGAATAGTTTAGCGTAAAGGGATAAACAACTTTTGTTTTGACAACTTTCCTCTATCTGTGAAATCCTTAGGCTCCAAATTTTAACAATACAACTTTTTAAAACTTAAAAACGAAAATTGTAGGAGTTTCCAGCTTTTCAATCGTATTATCGAGATGTTTTGAGTTTTCACCATTTTCCGGAAAATAGAGTTAGCTTTATTGATAATGCTGAAGCAGAATTCTTATCTTGGTTGACAATCTGCGACTGTCAAAGAACAATCGAAAGGGTCTTTTTTTAACTCTCATTCTGAAGGGTTGCCTATTCACACACCACTCGCTGACTAGTAACAACCTTTTTTTTTTACTTTACCGTGCTATCTAATAAAATGTAAGTCGATATTAAAACATGCTAGAAACAGATTTCTTGAAAAAACACGAGGTGGAAGTAAAGGTTCTAAGAAAAAACCTGACTGATACTGGAGTGGCTTCCATCACTACCATAAGCAACATATGAGTCATGAACCAGAAATTCAAATAACTTGTTTAAAAATTTGTTATGCCTAAAAATTTGTTCCTCTATCAATAAATACGATGACCGGATTATTTATTTGCAAGAAGAGTGTAGTTTGCAAAAATAACAATGATATTGTTTCTGAAAAAAAAAATAAAACTCGGAACTGTCACAATCCAAATATGTTTTAACTAATTGTAAAAAGAAGATGATGAAGAAGATATGAGAAAAATCAATAGTGAAATTTGAATCACCAACAGCTGGCCTTGCTGCTCATTCACTAACCTTGGTATCATTATCAAGTAGCTCAGCAAACGACGTAAATCCTCAGGCTTCAAGCGTTCACGTCGCGGATTTGCAGGAAAACACAGCAACGGGCCGCCACGACGATCGCGTCCACCAGTGAGAAAAACCACACGTTCCTGCAATAGCGTGAGGATGTCGCGTGCACGTTGACCATCCATAATGTTATACAATTATTGGATTTTCTTCAAGTTTTGCGTAGTTGTTGGTAAATTTTTTTTTTTTGCTTTGTTTTAGTTTTAATTAAAATAAAGTTTCAATTTGCTTGTTTTTATGGTAGTTGTTGGTTTTGTTGTTGTTGCTTAAATTTCAATTTCAATGTCATTGTTATAAAGTCGCCTGTTTATGTTTTCGTGTGTGTTAGGTTGTGTGTGGTCGGAAGGAGGGTAGCAGCTGGTGCGGCGTGGGAACAGCCATAATACATGAATCATCAGGCACAGCACAACGAAGAGTGAAAAGCGAAAAGATACGAAGAAATACGGCTTTTGAATGTACTCCCAATTAAGTTCTTCCCTCACAGAAGTTTTGCAATTAATTTTGCCTTTTCCTGCATGCATTTATATACTATGTGCACACAAATATATATTGGAGTGTGTTTTTAAAGATTACAGCAGCACCAATTGTAATGTTGCCATCACCCTTCTGGATAGAAGTTTGTTGTGTAGTTGGATTCCAACAAACAACAACACTTGCACCATTCGTTGTTAACTTAGCACAAAATGTCATCAATCAAATGCAGCACCCGAGACTCTGGCTGCATGCACCATGAACATGAACAAGGGGCAGCGTAGCACCCGCGCGAGCACTGAATTTATTTGAGGTTGGAACGGATTGGATCAGATCGGCACGCCACGGACTATAGCAACACTTCAGTTGAATTGGTTTCAAGCCAAGTTGCTTTTAATTTGTCTTTTATTTTTTATTCTGTTTGTTTATTTTTAAACTTTTATTGCTTAATCTTTGCACTAAAATATCACACATACACACACACACTTGATACATTTCATCAGCAGCTCAACATCATCTTCATCTTTTCAACTCCAGCAATATCATCACTTCTTCATATATTTGATTTTTTCATGTTTCCATTTTCATTTATGAACTTCTTTCTTCACAGTAAAGTGATAAAAATAAAGCAAAAAGTAACTAAAAAACCGCTGAAAGCAGCGAAGAACTTTATAATTTTTTTTGTTGTTGCCCTCGAAGCTGCGCTGCTGCCTTGTCTTATATTGCTGCTGCTTCTTCTTTTGCTGCCATTGATTTTTTTCCCAATTTTCAATTCGATATTTCACAATAAACGAGCAATTTCTTGTATTTGTTTTCAATTTAATTTCAAAGCATGCACTTTAAATTTAACACTTTAACTACATTTGTTTGAATATTTTGTGTTTTTTCTAGTTATATTTGCAAATTTTTATCTGCTAGATTTGGTGTCCAATCCAATCCGAACTTCGCCGTGAGAACCAAATAAATTTCCATGAAATCTCCACTCTCTACACATTCGTGACAACTCATACACACACGCACATTAACTGAAGCGGCACCGCAGCGTCGTATACACACATTTACGTACGCAGCGAAAGTCAAAAGGGTTTCGCATGGTCAAACATGTTGCTGCACATGGCATGTCGGATGACAAGTAGTGCACCAACTGTCACAAATAGTATATATTAGAGAAAGAAAAAACGTAGAAAGAAAACAGAAAGTAAAATAACTATACTGGCAAATGACAGATGATGCAAGACATTCGTAAGAAATTGGCCAGTTGTCACTCCTAGCTTGTATAATTGTATCATGGTGCTATATGTTATGATGTTAAGCAGGCGGTCAAATGATTTTTACGCTCTTTTTTCGTTTGATGAGCTTTGTGACGAAAGCATGTTATGCTGACAGTCATATGAAGACTACTACACTTTTTGCTACTTTTAGTACTTTATCCAAAAAAGTATCATCACTTTCAGCAGGTTTCATTACTACTTTGATATATTTCGTATTAAAAGTACTATAATAATAAATAATAATAATTAATAACTGGCCATTTCAGCCCTTAAAAGGACTTTGACCTAGCTTCTTATGATCAATTGTGTTGTGCGTGTTATTAAGTTTGTACACAATTGACCGAGAACCGGACCTACATGCTTAACGCCGACTCCGAACGGCGATGAACGGAAAGTTCTCGTTCTCAAGAAGCTTTACATGGCATTTTGATTACTCTCTGAGGTTTGCCATTGTCTGCAGAGAGGTGGCGGCCGTACAGAAAAATTATATTAATTCAAATAATTTTCTGTCGCTGCTGGGGTTCGAACCTGGGTTTCCAAAGTTTTTTGACATAGCGGCCACGCACTTTAACCAACTACGCCACGGACGCCACACAACATTAAAAGTACTATTTTAATGCAAAATTACAAATGTTCTGAAAAATTTCACAAAGAAACTCTGTTCATTAGCTGAACATTTTAAGGCTTTCGAGAATAGAAAACAAGCAAAGAATATATGAAATTGAATTCAATTCTTGACCAATGTAACAATGCGTAACTGTGACGTTTCCATAACCGCCTGCATAACATAGACCTAAGCTAATACGATATCGGTCTGATATGTTGGATGAAAATAAGAATATTTTTGATTTGTCTGCCTGTCCGTCCGACAAGTTTTAATTTAAATAAATTGTCAGCGAGTGAACAACAAAGACTCGTGAAGACAAAATAGCAAGCGCTACTAATTAAGAATTTTAGTCAAAAGAAATCGAAGAGTACAAATGCTATCCTGCCGTTAGATAAATATATATCCTGCAAAACTTGGACCATTATATCAACAGCCAAAAATTCTTTGGCCATCGCACCGAAGTGTTCTATTGAGAGTTAGAAAAAAATGAAGTAGTCGCAAAAGTTGGATCGTTCAACAGTTCAACTTAGTTTCCCCTTTAATTTTCCATTCGACTTTGTTGTCCAACATGTTTGACCATGCGAAACCCCCTAAAGGTTGGAGAAGCAGTGGAGGAAAGTTATTAACCTGTCTTTTGTAGACTTTTTGACATTATAACAGGAGAGCTAGATGAGTAATTTGAAGTGGTTAAATGAACACAAAGAACTAAAATATAAGGAAGTGGTGTTGTCTCAAAGAACTAAAATATAAGGAAGTGGTGTTGTGTACACATACAGTGTACGTGAACTGTGGCCAATTTCGTAAATTAAGCGAGCGAGACAGAGTGTGTTTTTTGACATTTCTGAGCGATCATCAGCTGTTCACAAGTCTTCTCAGTAAAAAAAAAATATTCGCGCCAATTTGATGCGACCACAGTTGTCAAAACGCAATCACTGTTTCAGGGGCGCATTATTTTGTCACTCTTTAACACACTTTTGGGGCGCTCTTGTCTTCAGCAAAGTTTATGATATATAATTGTTATTTTTAATTTTTTTCAGATTTCCGCATATTTTGGATCTCAAATTATATTATATTATATTATTATTACACAATGAAATTAAAAAAAAAAAAAACAGAAAAAATAGGTGGTGTGGAAATATAATAAAACAAAACTATAAAAAAGCCTTAATTTATAATAATTTAATTATTTTTATAGTATATAATTAATTTAGCTCCAAAATCAGTAAATTTAACTCAGAATCTATTGTATATGTGATTTCAATTAGAAACCATTTGGACCTTCTTTAACGATCTTACCGAATACTGCCCTGAGTAAAATAATTCTGTATTACAATATAATTGTCTTTTAATATATTAGGTCTTTAATTATCAAACGTTTTATTAATACCGTAAATATCTAAAAAAATATTTTATGTTATTCTAATCAAAAACATTTTGAGCCTTCTTTTTCGATGCAACTGAATACGGCCCTTTGTGAATGTTTATGTATTTGTGTCAACCAACACGAATAAGAAAAATACCACACTTTTGTGCAATAACATCACTTCCTTATATCTTAGTTCTTTGTGTTGTCTACACATACAGTGTACGTGAACTGTGGCCAATTTCGTAAATTGAGTGAGCGAGACAGAATGTGTTTTTTTGACATTTCTGAGCGATCGTCAGCTGTTTACAAGTCTCCTCAGTAAAAAAAAAATAGTCGCGCCAATTTGATGCGACCACAGTTGTCAAAACGCAATCACTGCTTCAGGGGCGCATTTTTTTCACTCTTTAACACACTTTTGGGGCGCTTTTGTCTTCAGCAAAGTTTAAGATATATGTATATAATTGTTATTTTTAATTTTTTTCAGATTTCCGCATATTTTGGATCTCAAATTATATTATATTATAGTATATTATTATATTATTATTACCCAATGAAATATAAAAAAAAAAAAAGAAAAATAGGTGGTGTGGAAATATAATAAAAACAAAACTATATCATCATATTTTTAAAAAGCCTTAATTTATAATAATTTAATTATTTTTATATTATATAATTAAATTAGCTCCAAAATCAGTAAATTTAACTCAGAATCTATCGTACATATATGTGATTCCAATTAGAAACCATTTGGACCTCCTTTAACGATCTTACCGAATACGGCCCTGCGTAAAATAATTCTGTATTACAATACAATTTTCTTTTAATTTATTAGGTCTTTAATTATCAAACATTTTATTAATACCGTATAACTCTAAACACCTGTTTTATATGTTATTCGAATCAGAAACAAATTGAGCCTTCTTCTTTGATGCAACTGAATACGGCCCTTTGTGAATGTTTATGTATTTGGGTCAACCAACACGAATAAGAAAAATACCACACTTTTGTGCAATAACATCACTTCCTTACCCCCTAGCCACACGTGCCAGTAACAGTTCGAAAAACTCAATACACTCTCACTTTTTCACTAATACACTCACACTTTGACATCGACAGCCAGTACTGGCAGTCCACTGGCAACAACAAAGAACTAAGAGATAAGGAAGCGGTGAAGTTGAACAGAAATGAAGTATTTTACAAATACAATGAAGTTAATGCAAATACATAAACATTTAAACAGGGCCGCATTAGGTTATATCGTAAATAAAGGCGAAAACTTTTTGGTGTTCAGACGTATTTTTATTATTTAATTTTTATTGTATTTGAAATCATAGGTATTTTACAAAAAATGCCAAAAATACGGGACAAATTTTTTCCCGGCAGGACACTTAAAAAAATCTTACAAAATACGGCACGTCCCGTGAAATACGGCACATATGGTACGACTAGTCGTTCGGCTCATTAGCATATTTTCGGGTGCAAAAATTGTGTACCGAGTAAGCTAGTATTTAATATAGGATATCACTGTCATATATAAATTTTTGACTAAAAAAATAAGTCATATATTAACTTCGATTTTTAACACCGAAAAATAAACATATTTTAACTGGTATTTTTGACCGAATAAATAAAAGTAAATAATAAAAAAAACAGAAAACAAAAAAAAATCGGTAAAAATAACCATTATTTATTGACTTTTTTGAAGAAATTTATAACAGTTACGGTCCCTGATTAAAACTTATCTTCAATCAAAAAAAAATTAGGGCCCTAATGTTTGCCACCCTAAGGAATACATGCGCTCATGAAGCTGAACTTTTGTTTTGACAGAAGCTCTTGCACATGACTCATGCACACAAATGGCGGGAACCAACAAACTATAAAGCAAGATTACCTGTGAAACTAAACCTCTTTATTATGCGTTTTTTGTGAACTTTCACAACTTTTCACGGCACAACGCATGCTTATTTAATTTTTTATTTTATATATGTTCGTTTTAAAACAATTAATAGCGATGACAATCGCTAATTATTTAATATTTTAATGTTTTTCACCACTCATTTTCTTTGTTTTGATGTGCAAGAGCTTATGTCAAAAAATCATGCTCTATCTCGGTTGAAAAATTCTTCAACACACGCATAGAATGTGTGAGTAGAACACCACTTCCTTATATTTTATTTCTATGGGCAACAACTTTTACAGAGACAGTGGATTTTGACAACCACAGCCAGTAAAGACAAAAGTAAGGAAAACAGTGTTGCGTTTTTTCCCTAAAATATTCGAACTTTAAGTATGCATTTTTCTTTCATGTCTTGTAGTAAAATATATTTCATTTATTTAGTTGCTATTGCTTTAAAATTAAAATATGATATGAACAAGCTTAATTTCTTTTTAAAAAATATTGTGAAACACATTGACAACATAATTTGTTCCCTATTTTTCTCCCATTTAAGTTTGGTGCTTTGTTGGCATATAAAAGCAACACTAAAACTGGATGTGAAACTAACACGGGAACTTTGATTGTTGCGAGATCCTTTCCCTACGACGACATTTTGCAATGAACTTTTACTACCACGTGTGGCCACAGCAAACTTTCTGGCTTATTTCGAAAGATTTTCGAAGTTAATACATACTTTCAACTGGCATGCCATTACTGTCACGTGTGGCTGCAGCGTAAGTTCTTTGAATGAACACTGTTCAGGGCTACTAAAACATATGTTAGCTGAGGTAATAGTACGTTCACACTTAAGTTAAATCAGAAAATTTTAATATTTCATTTAAGTGTTCACACTCTTTATATCTCATTTTGCTTGACTGTTGTTTGCGTATTATCGTAATTTTTTTTAGTAAAGTTTTCTGTGACGTAAATTTGTTTGACATTTTGCTCTAAAAGGTATGTTCATAAAGCATTTTATTAAGGTCAGATCTGTGATTATTGCGAAATTGAACTGATTTGCTACTCATTTAATAAAAAAGAATTCGATGTTCACATTAGAATTTCTATGGGATATGACCTCATTACGCATCTCATTTGTATTTTTTGGCTGAAATGAAAGCATAAGCTTAGTTTTGAACGTTCTTTAAAATTCTATAGACAAAAGCGATATTACTGTTATCAGCGTGGAGATAAATAACTTTTATCACCGTTTGTCACATTTTTTCCTATTTATTCCAGAGAAATTTTACAATACATGTCATTATTATAACCTTTCAATTTTAGAAAATTGATTGGAGAATACTGAAGGGATTTGAAGTAATTCATATTAGGCCTGTTGCCTAATATGTTTTGTTTATTAAAAGTTTTTGAAAGTTTTTACTATTTTTTACTTGAACGCGTTCCTGTTCTCGAAAAGAGAACGATAATGAGAGCGTAAATAATTTGTCTTCCACGACAAAAGTTACTAGTTTTTATTCGAAAAATTTTATTGAGTAAAAAGTAGTAAAATCTTTAAACGTCAAAACACTTGAAAAAATGTAAAAATAAATTTATTGAAAACATCATGTGATTTGAAGTTGTTAATTTATTTTTATTTACTGTCGCAATTATAATAATTAATTAATAACAAACAGTGAAAAATTAAAAAACAGTTTGCACGATTGTTACGATTTTTTACTATTTTTTACTTGAAAGCGTTCCAGTACTTTTTTGTGTTTTGTGCTCTTTCTGAGAGATTTTTTGCTCACTCTCTCAAATTTTGAATTTTACAAGTTTTTACTTGAAAAGTACGGGAACAGACCTATTATTGTGAAGAAGGAAACAATTGACTACTCCTTTAAAATTGGTTATGTTCTTTATGGAAAATTTTGACCAGTGTGACGAGTGCGCAAAACTAATTGCGATAGCTACGATTTGAATTCCTGTATTGCCTACTTCATTCGCATTTCGCTCGTATTAATTTTCCAATTTGATCTTTATACTTACGTTAAGGTTATTTCGTAAAAGGTCGAACAGCCAAGTGTGCATAATATGTAAAAAGCTATATCTTCAAAAGTAATGGATGGATTTTAATGATTGATAGCTCGTTGAATAGGTAATAGCATACCTTGCTTTTGCTATCCATAAAGCTAGATTTTGTAGGCAAATTTTAAAAATCACAAGTTTTAGAGGTACATTTTCGCAACTTTAGAGCCCAATAACTTCTTAACCATTTGAAAGCAGCGTGATTTTCCCAGATTTGAGCTTAGAAGGTCTTAATACATATATTCCACAAAAAAAATTGAAAATCTTGAGTATTCGTTAGTCTCCAATTATGCCAAAAATATAAACCTGCCTATATTTTATATAAACCTTAAAAGGTACATTCCTAAAGTACATATAGATTTTAAAGAATTTACAAAAATAGGTCTGTTCCCGTACTTGAACATTCGCACTAATTCGTACTATTTTCTGCGATTTCCTGTTCCCGAACCCAAAAACGCAAAAGAAAGCGAAAATGTGAAATCCAGTCCTTGTCAAATGCTGCTATTTTCTGCTACACTTTTATTTATTTTTTTTATTTTTTTGATAGGTAGCATCAAATTAGAGTGGTAGCCATTGAAGCAACATTAAGAAATATAAAAAAAGTCGAGAAATGTGCAATATAATTGTTCGGCAAGCACTTTAAGTAGAATACAATGTAATAAGCAGTATTTTATATAATTTTTCATCAAAAGTTGCAAATTTTTGCAAAAACCTGTACTTTTTGCTATTTTTCACGCAAAGAGAGCATTTATTGGCTTACTCTCTCAAATTTTACAACTTGCGAATTTCTGCTGCAACAGACCAATTAATATACCTTAATATATTAATATACATGGGTTAATAGCATTAACATCCCTGTTCAATCTTCAAATCTGACGTTGTCAATAAATGTCAAAATCTATTGTCAAAAGTCCAATGACGAACAGCAAGGAGAAGCAGAACAGCAAAATAAATAGTATTTTGTAACTTTAGTTCAAATATATACATATATATTTTTATTCGAAATTATTATTTTAATAAAGTTGAAACTAAATTCGCAAAAATTCTGCGTAAAATCAAATCAACTTTACAGCACCGCAAAAGCAAGTCTAAGCAAAAGCAGCCGCCGTCGTTGCATCCATCTCAATCTTTGCCACCGACGTCTGTAGTCTCAGCAGCCACTGCGGAAGCTCTGAATACGATAAAGTTAAACGAATTAAACGCCATGGAATCGAATTTAAATAGAGTATTTAATCAGGCAGTGCGCCATCAGCTAAACGGACAGCTTTGTAAATACACTAATGTGATGAAGGGTAAGTGGGCCACAGCAATATCTATGATTCAACACTAGGATTTAATTTGAACTTGCATATCGTTCTAGGATGGCAATATCGCTGGTTCACTGTAGATCCTCAAACAGGCACACTCAGCTATTATCTCTGCGATTCCGCGCTATCTTCTGGCGATGATGTGGCGCCATCGGCGCATGTTTTGGCCAGTGCACCGCGGGGTCAAGTGCAGCTCGCCGGTGCCGTAGTGTGTCCCAGCGATGAGGATTCGCGCACTTTTGCAATCGGTTGTGCTACGGGTGATACCATAAAATTGCGTGCTGCAGATGCGCGTGCACGTCAGGAGTGGGTCGACGGGTTGCGTGCAATTGTCGAAAGCCACACCAAAGCCATGGACATCAATAACTCTTCACCATTGCCACCTAGAGAATTGTTGGCAGCGTCGGATGCAATGGTGTCGGCGCGTCAAGCGCTCTACCTAACAGAGCAGTGGTGGGTTGAATTGATTGATTTGAGTTCATAAGAAATAAATAATTTTTGTATGTTTTTAGCAACGCTTCCCTGGCGCGTGCCGTTGAAAACATTGAATGTTCTACATTTTCACCTACAGATCCAGACCTGCTGCTGCTCAAAGCCATTTCCACAGCAAGCACGCAATGTTTGCATCAGTGCCTAAGCCTTTTGCAGCGTCATCAGGAGATACACAATAACAGCGCCAGCAGCCAGCGTTCAAATGACAGCACGGGCGTGTGTTAAATATTTAATAAATTCGTGGAAATCTTAAGCACTCGTTCGAATTGTTTCCAGAAATACGAGCGAACAATTTAGTTAAAATTCGTGCGATTTGCGAAATACGTTGTATGTGTCGAAATTCCTTAAAACAACATCAGCAAAAACATTTCTGTACTAAACTATATCTACTATCTAGAACTCCAATGCAAGTTTACAACTTTATTATTAACGATGATATCAAATAAAACATATATATATATATACATATATAAATTAAATTAAAAATTTGAGTGGCCTGATTTAATGAAGAAATCGTGTTCACACTGAGCCCTAAGAATTTTATTTTGTAGGATATTTTTAAGATAACACAGAAGCATTCTACAGAGGTATTCATACTTTCATGTAACGTATGCTTTTTATGAAGATTTTTTTTACATAAATATGTAAAGATACATCATACTGGAGACCTTTCAAGACTTGTGGATTTATGTGCATGAATAAACGAAATAGTTCTATAATTTTTGGCAGTTGTTTGCATGTCAATGGGTGGCAGAAAAAACTGCAACTAATATCAGGTGATAACATATGCAGATGACGTTAAAATCCACGTACAAGGAGAATACAGCGAGCATACATATGATCGCATCATAAAAGAAAATGCGTCGCTTTTCGCTTGCAAGAAATCAATAGGTAAAAAATGGGGCTTTTCTCCAACAATAGCCCTTTGGATTTACACGGCGATAGTATCCATACACCTCTATGGATCATTAGTCTGGTGGCCTTACACACGTAAGTCTACAATCTTAAGCAAACTCCACAAAGTGCAAAGAAGTGCAGAAATATGTTCTGAGTGGATAAAGGCCTGATAAGGAGGGGAGTCTATTCTCCACATCTGGGAATTGTGACCTCTTTTCGACTTCCCAATCACTGTATCGTATGCTAAGCAGAGGTCTTAGCTGTTCAAGAAGTTGTCCTTCTTATGTATAACCTTAAAAAGGTAGTATAACCTTAGCCACCTTTAAACTTCACCGGGCCAAGGCGCGTTGGGACCATCTCGTCACCTGCAACGCGGCTAGAACAACTTGACTTCATATAATTTTAAGCGCCTTTTTTTGGGATTCAGAAGACCGTACCTCTCTGTTCTGGTGGGAATGTTTACTGGTCATTACCTGAACTCCGTCTGGAAAACACACAGCTTGTCCAAATTCAAGATTTCAGGATAAAGGAGGATGTTTGCAGCTATAGGGTAGTTGCTGTGTAAATAGAAAAGAGATGACTACCATAAAAACCAGAGGATCTATGATTATTGCCCTAAAGAAGCACATGCTCTGCGGTTACGCACCAAAGTCAATGATGACTGCAGAGGCTGAATGTTAATATGCTGAAGAGGAAGAAAGCGTTGAGCGTTGTTATTTTAAAAACGATTTCAAACGAAATTGGTCAACACTGAAAATTATGTATGTATGTAAATAGGGCTTAGTGTGAACATAGTTTATTTGCA
The DNA here is from genome assembly GCA_943735915.1 of Pherbina coryleti. NCBI lineage: Eukaryota > Metazoa > Arthropoda > Insecta > Diptera > Sciomyzidae > Pherbina > Pherbina coryleti. The sequence continues at coordinate 115,781,027 of OX030952.1, forward strand.
ATAATTTTTCAATAGTTCAACAACTACACTAAAAAAGGACAATTTTGGAAATATTAGTGCTCAACATGGTTAAGTTGAATTTGGGTCTTGTAGCTCGGTGAATTATCGAATTTTTTTGGCGCCCTCAGAACAATGAAATAAAACAAGCCGGAGTGTATTTCTTTTTGCTTTATATTTTTCCAATTTTTGTATATTTTCAAGTACATTATGAAAAACTTATAGTTTTTGTTTACTTAAAATTCTTTAAGATAAAAGAAAATTTGAATTTATTATATATATTGTTTTTTTTTTTCGCAAACAAATTTGAACGAAAAACTAGCAAGATTTCTTGATGCTTGAGTTCAGTTTCATACAATACGATTTTTTTGAAAATAAAATTTCGGCTTTCCAAATGGCTTATATTATATAAAAAACAAAACAAATAAAGTTTTAAATAAACATTTTCTTTTTTTATAATTATAAGTTTGAAATTTAAAGTTTTTTGTAATCTTCATGCATCTATAACTGTTGAGTTGAATTGAAATTTATTTTAATATTACTTGTGAAAGAACTGTTTGGGCTTCAGTGAGAAGTTGCTGTTGTTGTTGTTGTTTTTTTTCTAAGCAAGAAAGAGAATTCATTTTGTTTGCTTTGCATTTTATATTAATTTATTTTATTTTTATATTTGGGAAGAACATTTTAAATTATCTGGCATTATTATGTTTTTTTACTTTTGTGTTTTCTTGCTGACTTATAACTGCGTTTGCTGTGGGCTAATATTAAAGAATTAAAGGTTATTTTATTTCTATTTTTTTTTAAGGTTAAAAACAGTTTTGTTTCTATTACATTTATAAGTTATGCTGCAATAAGTTTTTTGTTTTTTATTTCTTAAATCATTTAATTGGTTTTGGGATAATTTTATCAGCCGATAAACATTATAACAGGTTTGTTTTTCTTTGTTTAAAAAAATGGTCGATCAACGATAGTTAACTAAGAAAATATTTTGAAGAAAATTAAAATTTCCTTTTAACATTAAATTTAAGCCTGCGGGCACTGAAAACGCATTTTTTGTTTTTTTTTTAAATCCTTCATTTAGATCCTTTTGGAATATGCTCAGTATGCTTGGAAGGTTTATAACACTTATTTTTTTTTTAATTTAGCAAATTGAGTCACAAATTGGTTCTAAGTCTTTAATTTTTTTATCAAAGTACCATTAACTTATGAGAACTAGAAGAAAAGAGACAAAATGCGCTGTGGTACAGTTTTTTTTTTAATTAAGCCAATTGAGTCATAAACTGGGCATTATTTTTGTGGGTTATGTGATGAAATTTCAATATTAATTAAAAAAAAACTAACTAATGAAAAGAAAACGAGTTGTGACAGGAAAAGTTTTATTTTATTTTCCAAATTAAGCCAATTGAGTCGCAATATCGGTTTGAAAAAATAACAATAAAATTTGGCAAAATGCGAACTGGTACATTTTTTAATTGAGTCAATGTAGCCATTGTTGGTTATGTCATTAATTTTAATATTGCTATGAAAAAATATAGTTTAAAACAATTTCTTTAAGAAATTGTTTGATTTGAAGTTGTTGATTTGTTTTTATTTGTTGCCGCATTTTTTCATATTTCTTTTCTTGAATGCGTTCCAGTACTTTTTTATGTTTTATGCTCTTTCTGAGAGATTTTTTGCTTACTCTCTCAAATTACGAATTTTACAAAATTTTACTTAAAAAGTATGGAAATATACCTATTTAGTAAGTGCATTTTTTTTTAATTAACCACAAGTTCGACTCAATTTTTATTAATTGACTAACACTAAATTTAGAATGTCGACGGAAAAGAATTTAAAGAACGAAAATTTGCGGAAAATATTTTTTTGTTCATTTGAGCCACAAGTTGGGTATTGTTGTTTAAGATTATGATAAAAGTTTAATAAAAAAAAATGGAAATTTTCAGAATTTATGTTTCGGGAGCAATTATATTTTTTATTAAATAAAACCAATTGAGTCATAGGTTTGACACCATTGGCCTAGTTGAAACACAAGATTGGGATAATTCTTTTTTGCTGACTTTGAGTGAAATTTTAATATCAAAAAAGTTAAGATTTGTAAAAAAAATGTTATTTTTTTAACCAATTGAGCCAAATTAGGTTATGTGATGAAATTTTAATAGCGAATTGAAATAAATAAATAACACATCTAGCAGAAAGTAAGCTAGACACGAAGTAAGTAAAGATATTTTTTCTTTTAATTCATTATTATTTTTTTTTTTTTGTTAACGATGAATCAAATTTTAATGTTGATGCAAAAAACTAACAAAAACCAAACATTTGTAGACATCTTTTTGTTTTAGAGCCAATTGAGCCACAAGCTGGGCACTATTGTTCAAGGTTGTGATAAAAATTGAAATTATCACAGAACAATACATAGCGGATAATCAGAATATCCGCTTTGGTCACAATATATTTTGAGCCGTAAGCTTAAACCAATTGAGCCATAAGCTTAACACCGTTGATATAATGATCTAATTGAGCCCAATGCACGGTTTAGCTTTTATGTATTATGGAATGAAATTTTAATGGTGAAGCAAAGAAGAATTTACAAAAAGATAAAGCATTGTAGAAAATAGTTTTTTTTTTTAACAAATCGATTATATCATAACAAGATTATGATTGAAGATGGTTGAAAAAAATGAAAATTGGCAGAATATTCGTTTTAGCAGCAATATTTTTTAGATTATCGATATTGAAGCAATTGAACTATAAGCTCAACACCATTGACCCAATTGAGCCACAAGCTTGGCTCTATTTTTTTATTTTACCATAATGAAATTTTAATGCTGATTAAAATATTTAAAAAATCTAAAATTTTCAGGAATTTTTTGCTTTGGAGCCAATTGAGCCACAAGCTGGGCACCATTGTCTTAGGTTATGATGAAAGTTGACTGAAAAAATGGAAATTGCCAGAATATACTGCTTATTGTTACTCTTTGGTAACAATATATTTTTGTTTATTTAATTGAAGCTCTGTTAAATTTTATATATTTTACAATGAATGAAATTTTAATGTTGATTTAAAATTATAGAAAAAAATAAAAACTTTTAGGGCCGTTTTATTCACTTTTTCTAACTTTTGTTAACTTGTACAAGTTGAATAACTTTTGTCAACTTCCCAAGTTGTTTAACTTGAGAAGTTGAAAATTTTAATTTCCAAAGTTAAAAATTGGTTTCATTCAGTTTCGGTTTTTGTCAGTTGACGTTTCTAGCATTAAAGTTAAGTAAAGTTATAATTTCTCAAGTTATCAAAATATCCCAAGGAAATTCAACTCATTTGTCGTAAAAAAACAAAAATATTGAAATTATAACTTTTGAAATTGTTTCTGAATCAATCAATCGAGTTTGAAAATAATATCGTTGCCGAGCTCATGATACAATTATACAAGGTAGGAGTGACAACTTGCTTTTTTCTCATCAGTACCTTACATCGACTGTCATTTGCCTGTATATTTTGTTTCCTATTTTCTTTTTTTCTTTTTTCGTTCTCTAATTTATACTATTTTTGACAGTTGGCGTAAGACGAAAGAACTGTCACTCCTACCTTGTATAATTGTATCATGGCCGAGCTGAGTCAAAATGAGCTAATTTTTTATTTTGGTTCTAATATTTAAATAAAGAAATTTATGAATTGACTTTTCAGACCTCGTTTTTTATTTTTGATTTTGCATTTACATACCTATATCACATTCAAAGATGTACTAGATGAAGATGAACATTAGAAAGAATCAAAAATTTGATTCCGCCGTTCGAGCTCTCAAAAGTTAGAGTTCCTCTAGAATAAGAACGATTTTTGCATACCTTTTTTTTAATTGGAGAAAATTCATCGGAGCCTTTTTTATTCTCCTGAGGTTCCGTTTTGGTAAAAAAGAACATGTTTTTGCTTGGAACTTTTTATTTCTCACAGAACGCATTCCCAAATCTGCTAAAAAGATAAATATCTTACACATACCGACATTTTGGCATGAAACATTACTCTCCATAAATTGCATTTTTTGTTACTTTTAAAAACACATTTTTTAAAACCGCTGTAACAGCCAAATTTTTCATTAAATTTACTTGAAATTAATCTTGTGGGAAAGGTATTGAGTTCTATTTTCTTTTTATATATCGGTTTGATCAAAGCTGTGTGCGAAAAATTACAGAATGTAAGAATTCCAATTAAGAAATCTGCTAAAACGATAAATACAAATATTTCAGAATAAAACAATTTTACAAATTATGTATTGACCTCCTATTGACCTCCCAAAATTTTTGATATCTTTAGAAACACATTTTGTTTAAGTTATTGCAAAAAAGGTCTTTATTTTATTTATAATTGAATTTTGGCTTGATTCAAACTTTGTGTATTTTCACTAGATTGTCAAGCTGCATAAATATGTCCCAACCGATTTTTATGCATAACCGGCAATGTCCGATATGCATCCTTTTATAATCGTTTTCGCTAATATTTTGTACTTTTTTGTCATAGAAAATGTGCAATTAAGTAAGCTATGGCTTTCTATTCCGGGCTCTTCGAATTTATCTCTAGCGAACATTTTTTATGCCATAATGTTGGTACGTGTAAGATATTTATCTTTTTAGCAGATTTGGGTATGCATTCTGTAAAAAATAAAAAGTTCCAAGTTACCAAAAAAGAACTTTAGGAGAATCAAAAAGGCTGCGATAAATTTTCTCTGATTTGAAAAAAACAAGTATGCAGAAATCGTTCTAATGAGTTCTTCTTACTTTTGAGATCGATCCCGAATGGCTGACCTTTTTTTTCCCATACCAAACGATCCGGCCAAATGAACATTAACATTGACATTGCTTGGTTAACATAAAAATATTATGCGTGTTGGTAGTGTACACTTTACAGTAATAAATATTATATTGTTTAATTGAAAACGCGCCATAATATCTAATGAGCATTTAAAAAGAACCGTCTCTTTCGATGTTGGTAGTTTTCAGAGTCCTTGTCTCCTGGCGATAGAATTCTCATATGTGTGCAGTTAATTGCACCAATTATGCGCGGAAATTTGGATGTGCTGAAAAATTCTCTCGAAATTCTCAGGAATTCACCTTGCGTTGTTTGCATTTTGACGAATTGTTGCTTAAATATAACAGGTGCCATACCTATTCTATATTATACAATGTGCACTGATGAAATACACACTCAACTGAAATCCGCAACTGCGACCTAAACTGATCCAATATCACTGTAGTGAAGGAAAATAAAAAATTGAGTGATTAGCTGTAATTCACGTGAGCTATTAGCTCACATAAGCTAATTTACTCAATTTACGCCGTTCGTCACAATGTAGCTTGTCTTTGATCAGCTCCAAAATCATCCAGGTGGTTTCTTTTGTCAATCGAAAACGATCCACATCATCCCATTTGTTTACAAAAGTTAAAAACTTTTGTATTCAATTGAAGCCTACGATTTCTTTCGAATGAAACAAAAAGCTCAAGTTATACCAAATATCCCAAGTTAAATCAAATAACTGGAGCCAATTTCGAAAGTCATTGAAATCACAAGTTGACGAAAGTTATAAAACTCAAGTTATATCAAATTTTCAATTTCAAAAGTTATAACAGAAATATTCTACTGAATAAAACAAATGTTTTTGTCAGTTTCAAAAAATCCTAAAGTTATTTCTAACTCTCAAGTTATAAAAGTAAATAAAACGGCCCTTAGAAAATTTTTTGTTTTGGAGCCAATTGAGCCACAAGCTGGGCACTTTTGTCTAAGGTTATGATTAAAGTTGATTGGAAAAAAATTAAAAACTTTCGAATGTAACTGCGCTTAGGTGGCAATATATTTTTGTTTTTTGATATGAAAATAATTGTACTAACAGCTTAAAACCATTGAACCAATTGAGCCACAAACTCGGTTTGAATTTTTTTGGTTTATCATAAATGAAATTTTATTGGTGATTTAAAATAAAAGAAAAAAAAAACAAAATTTGTAATAAATATTTTTTGTTTTAACCAATTGAGCCACAAACTGGGCACCATTGCTTAAAGTAATGATGAAAGTTTATTGAAAAAAGTGAAAATTTCAACATACGCGCTTTGGCCGTAAAACATATATTTTCATTAAATTCAAACAATTCAGCCATAGTCTTGACATTATTGTTATAAGTTATAATGAATGAAATTTGAAGTCAGGTTTAAAAAAATTGGCAAAAAATGCGTTTTCATAGAGAGTAGCTAGGCTGTTGTATGTTAAAAGCTAAAAAAATAACTTTGTTATAAGTGACTTTTCAGAACAACCATTTGTGTGCTTTTTTACATATATTTATTTAAATCAAATAAAAACTACATCCAAAAGTTTTGCCGAAAGTTTCACAAAATAAAAAATTATTTATAAAAATATTTCCAATATTGTTAATAAATAACATAACCTCGAAATACTGATTTTTTGGTTTTTTAAATAAGCTGAGTATTAAATAAAAGTTTTATGATTTTACGGTGTTTTAAGTAGTTCCAAAAATTTTGTATAAAACAGCTGAAGAAGAAGAAGGCACTTTCCCTAACATTTTAATAAATATGAAATTAAAATAAAAAGAAAAAAAAATATGGATTTATTGCCTTTGCTTATATAAGAATTTTGCTTAATACCAAAAAAAATGTTTTTTTAAATTGAAGTTAATTTAATTTTTAATTATATTTTGCAAACCGTAAAATCATAAAGTTTTTAACCTTTCTCAGCGATTTTTTTTTTGTTTTTTCGTAAATCATTTTATAATTTTGCTTCTAAATATAGTAAATTTTTTAAAAATTTTTCCTAAATGTTTCAATTTTGTTTTTTTTCGTTTTTTTTTTATTTTTGGTATAAATATTTTTCATTTCATAAAAATGTAATTTCTATAAATGTAAATTACAATATTTTTGGTAAAATTTTTCTCTCTTTTTTTCATTGTTAAATTTTTGTTAATTTGAATTTTATTCCGAAAGGCATTTTTTGTGTGTGTTTGTTTCCTAAACATTAAATTTTGTTAGTTTTGGTTTTTAGTTTCTTTTAGATTATTCCAAAAATTTTGTACACATTTTTTGTATAAATTTTTTTCTTTTCCCCTTAAAACATATTAAAAATAAATTATGCGGCACACAATTTTTATTTTAAATTAACTCTAAAATAAATTAAAAAATGGAATACTTTAATAAAAAGCACTTAAATTAAAAAATATATTTAGTTCGAAATAAAGTTTTATTTTGTTTTGTATTTTTTTTGTTTTTTTTTTGATTTTTGTTAATTAAAACATTTAAATGTTAAAAATATGCTTAAGCTTTACAGAGATCCGTGTGTTTTTTTTTCTTAAATTTTAATAATACTTTGCTTGATTTTAAAAGTGAAACAATTTTAAACTAAAATTTTAAGGTTATGACAATTCTCGTTTTAAGCCTTTTTTCGTATTGAAAGTTTTGAGCTATTCTAAAGTTAGACGGTTTGTAGTTGAAAGGGTTTAGATGGTAAAGACACTGCTAACGAAATTTAAGTCAGATTTCATATTTTTGACTTCCAAATTTGGAATTTTTCGAGTTAACGTCCGCCATATTGAATCCAAAATTTGGAATTTTTTAAATTTGACTTCGGATTCATAACCAGTGACAATTCAAGCCCTTTAAACCGCCAAAAAGTTTTACTTAAAAATAGCTCTAAAACCTTATGTCCCGAAAAGGGTTAAAGTAGTTATCTTCAATACAATGTCACATTTACTATATTAACGCTTTTATATTTTAATTATATGTTTTTATGTATATAAGTGTGTGTGTGTGTTGAGTTTAGTTTACATTCATCATTTGAGTAGAAGGGCATTTAAAATTAGAATAAATACTAAAAACAATATTATTTCTGCTAAATTGAGTTCTATTGCACATTGAAGTATATATTTTTTTTTACTTATAAAAGATTTTTTTTTTTTGCAATTATACAATTATGTTATGTAATATTTGTATAGTATATGTTTATGTTTCTATTTTGATGTTTCAGTTAAAAGAGCACTCGCTGTTGGTTATTTTATTAACCGGTAAGCGTCTAAAATAATTATGTGTGGTTCTATGCAATTGTGATTATTTTTCATTTATATAATATTTTCTCTTAGAAACCCGATATTTGAATAAATTTGTGAACTTCTGGTTGAGCAATTTGAATCACTTGAATCGAAATTAACTTTAGCAACATTGACATTCCAAACGACAGCTTTTTTATGTCTAGTCTAAAGTTTTCCCGTTTATTTAAGTATGAGGGTTATTACATATATTTCAGGAATAAATATTAAGACCAAAGTTTTTTTTTCATTTTTAAAAAAAATTACAATTTTTTCCATTTTTGCTACGGTACCACTTGAGACAAGCAGAAAATTAAGAAATATTTCGTGAAATAAGGAAAACAAACAAACACCGAAGAATTATTCTTCATCAAGATAATGCGACAAGACAACTCAAAGGCCATTTTGGCACTCAAAACATCGAATTATTGGGTCATCCACCGTACAGACCTGATTCGACACCTAATGACTTCTTTTTGTTCCTGCATATCAAGGACAAACTGCATGATCAACGATTTTCAATGAAAGAAGGAGTTTTTGTATGGAGATGTCTCAAGCGAAACGGGCTAAATGTTATGAAAGATGGTTCGAACTTATGCAAAAATGTTTTAATCATAAAGAAGAATAACTCGAAAAACAATAAAGAAAAAATTTGGTTTTCAGTCCCGAAATATAAATAGAAACCTAAGCTATGCATAAGCCTAACAATTTTTTATAGAAATTTGACATATATTTGAAAATTGTGAAGTTAAGTTGAATATATAGCATACAAAAGTCTGGTAAGCAAAGGTTTTTGCTAAATATAAAAATTTTGAAGGTTCAATGACTGAATTTGTAATTAGACATATCCCACATATCACATATAACAGGTCATTCAATAAGTCCGTAGGATAAGTACGAAAAAAACAAAATTTTGATAAAACTCGATAATATTATTCAATATAGTTGCCTTCGAATGTGATACAACGAGTATAGCGATTTTCCAACTTTCCGATACCACTTTTATAGTACGATTTCTCTTTCTCGTCAAAATAGGCCTCAGTTTCAGCGATTACTTCATTATCGGACTTGAATTTCTTTCCAGCAAGCATTCTCTTGAGATCTGAAAACAGGAAATAGTCGTTCGGAGCTAAATCTGGTGGGTAGGTACGCAATTCAAAGCCCAATTCATTAAATTTTGCCATCGTTTTCATCGATTTGTGACACGGTGCATTGTCTTGGTGAAACAACACTTTTTTCTTTTGCAAATGTGGACGTTTCTTTGCGATTTTAGCCTTCAATCGATCCAAAAGTGCACAGTAATAGTCGCTGTTGATGGTGGTTCTTTTTTCGAGATAGTCGATGAATATTATTCCTTTCGCATCCATAAATACAGACGCCATCACCTTACACGCCGACTGTTGGTTCTTTGCTTGCTATGGATTCGGTTCGTCGACTGCTGTCCACTCAGCTGACTGTCTTTTGGATTCTGGTGTGTAATAGTAAAGCCATGTTTCATCCATTGTCACATATCGGCGATAGAATTCGATTTTATTGCGGTTTAACAGTGCCAAGCACTCCTCTGAAGCTTCAATTCGTTGTTGTTTTTGGTCGATTGTGAGCTCACGCGGCACCCACTTTGCACAGAGCTTTCGCCTCATTTGGGCGTCCACTGAGCTCTGCATCATTTTTGCTGGCACGAATTTTCTATCATTTGTCTCGATGGAGCAGAGTTCGGATAATGGTAATCAAGCCATTGTTTAGTTTCCACTGTATTTTTTCACCAAAAAGCAATGCTTTATCAAAACATTCATTCATCATAAAATGTAATTCGGTTTTTTGTTAGTATTGAACAAGAGATAGCCCATGAATTTATATAATTTCTCAGGCTCCATTTTAGATTTTGGCATCTAGCTCACGTTTTTCTCCAATATGAGCCTACCTTGTAATTGTATCATGGTTTATCTATCATCCGCACTTCAAGTTGCTTGGAAGGTTTTTTTTACACCTTTCTCGAACTCGATAGAACAAGCAAAATGTCGCTCTTTAGTGCTTGAAACTAAAGAGCTGTACAAAATATTCTATTCTTGGTACCTGAATAGTGTACATTAGACCGGATCGAAAAAAAGTTCACGTGCCGAAATTAGAGCTTAGGTCGAAAAAATAAAAAAATGTTTTCTATTTTTTTTACAGTGTACTGTTGGCAAGAATGTCAATATGAAAAATTCTGTATATTTTTCCTTTGTAAAAAATAAGTTGGCAGCGTTAGCACTGGCTAAGTTTTCTGCTTAGTATGACAGGGTGTGTCAGATATCATTGAATTGTATGTAGAATTTGAAAAATATTAAAAATATCATAACTTTCTTATTAATGAACATATTGCAATGGTTAAATGGTCAAAACTACATGAAATTTAACACTCTTTCATATGTCATTAATAACTTCCAATATTTTTTTATTAAAAAAAAATTCTTTAACAAATTAATTTGGGACACCCTGTTGTCCAAAAAAGATTTTAAAAATATAAGATCTTGTTACGACCCTTTCAATACTTTTATACTTTTATACTTTTTTTTGGGATCCCGATGATATTTTTTCGAGCAGGGCTTTAAACCATTCTTGCTAACGGGGAGTACACTGTAAAAAAACAAAAAATATTTTTTTTTTAATTAAACTCTTCTTTCAGACACCGGCACGTGAACTTTTTTTCGATCCTGTCTAGTGTACACTATGTAGGTGCAGTGTATTTCAGTGTAGTCATGAAATCGAGCAAAATGTTTTGTATGAAGCAAAGCCAACAAAACAAGAACTGCATATTTTAAAAGCTCTTCGTTGGTGTCATTGTGTTTTGAAAGTTTTGATATGAAATAAAATATCAAGCCATAGAACGCCACTGAAATAAGAGTAACGAAAAATCATAGTGAGCAGACCATGCACTCACAAGTAAAGAGGATCAGTCGATAACATAATTTAAACTTAAAAAATTAAAAAAGTGCCATGTCTCGAAAACGAAGCAAGAAAGGCCAAAAATGACACCAGATTTGTGATCTTAAAAAAGGGTTTAAAACTCGAACGCACAGGTAGAGGGGTCAGAAAATATGATAGCCTTAAAAATAAGAAAAAAAAAAACGATATACATATCTCCAAAACGAACCAAAATTTTAACCTATCTTATGGACGATGGGTTTTTAAACGGGGATCTCGAACTCGAGACGCATAGATAGAGGGGGGGTCGATATGATTGTCTGGAAAAATTGGGAAGAACGCCATATCTTGAAAACGGAACAAGATGAGCCAACAAATCGGTTTTTGCGTTAGGATTATACTTTAGTTTTCTTAGATGAATTTATATGAATTTAAGTGTTTATCAAAAAAATTTTCATTCAAAATTGCTTGTTTTGAAATGAGATGACGACAGCGACGAAGTACTTGAATAATGGTAGATGGCTTACAAATAATTTTTCTTATGCTTGTGCAGCTCTCTACTTGAAACTTGCTTAAACTCATGGGAGAATAAAGAAGGTACCCAGTCGGAAGGTAGGCGAACACCTCTCTAAAGCGATCTATCTTTTCTCATTGCCTCAAGTATTGGAAGAAGGCACTAGTACCTTAGGAATGAACACGGCAGCTGCAAAGATAATGTGAAAAATGCAAAGTAAAAAACAAAACACTTCGACATCCATAACGCTCCTTCATATCCAAAAGAAGGTACTGGGATTCTTGATAGATCTATCTTTCATTGCCAAAAGAAGTTTCACAAAACTATCATTAACGATTTGTTTGCGAACTTAATTCGAACAAAATTTGTGAACTATAAACACATCATCTATTTATAAAAAAAAAGTTGTGAAGTTTGTTTGAAACAAGTATGTTTTTCTACTAAAATTGAATCCCCCGTTCAAGAAAAAAGTTTATTTTTCAATTCTAAAATTAATCTTTAACAAATGTCACAAGGATCCATTAAAAACTGTGCAAGCTCTCAATGTATCTTTTTCTACTCGAAGTGTCTGAATTTGTCAAATATTAAATTTTATGCTGTCACCCTTGGAACATGTTTGGCTTGAATACACGCATAAGAACCACATTTAAAATGAATAAATAACCAATGTTTTGCTCTTGAGAATTGTTGCTAATGCTTAACAAATCGTTTAAAAAAAAAAAGAATTAAAAACTATCAGTGCTTCGTGCTTCGAGCTGTACAACTCATTCACTGCTCATAACAAGTGGCTCGATTTTAATGCTGCTACTGTTCGAGGCATTGGCATCTAATGTTGTTGCTGTCGTTGATGTCGTTGCTGTTGTCGAACTAGCAACATTTGATGCAGCTGATACGGCTGAGCTGGAAGCACCAACATTACTGCCCACCAAATCGGCGATATCCTCCTGAAACAGATGCTCACCACGTGGTGAAGAGTAGCCGCGTGATGGTTTGTAAGCCATGCCGCTGATGCCAACTGGCCCTCCTGCTGGATCCAGGCCCAAATCGGTGAGCGGTGAGTGAAGCGGCGTGATGCTGGGAGGACTGCCACGTCGGTGTTCACCATGCAGCGAAGATGTTGTTGTTGATTTTTGTTGGTGGCTGGACGAAGTTGCTGGCGAAGCGCTCGTGGAGGAATGCGCAGACGAACTTACAGCCTGCTGCTGCTGTTGCTGCTGATGACGGTGTAACGCAGCGGACGAGGAGGCGGCTGCTGCCGACGTTGAGGCTGCTGCAGATGCAAGGAACGCCATGTGTGCGGGTGATTGTTGCTTAAGCTGATGTTGATGTTGCTGATGCAGAGCATGCTGCTGCTGCAGATGTAGCTGCTGCAGTTGATGCTGCTGTTGTTGACTTAACATGGCCGCAGATGGACCACCATGCAAGGCAGCGGCCATACCAGGTGGCAGATTAGGCATACCAGACATGCCACTGCTGCAGGTCGACTGTGCATGTCGTGCACCAAGCATAGCACCAGCTGGGCTCGAACTGCTATTAGCTGCCGCTGATATATTTGGCTTCGGCAGCGGTATTCCACCCGGACCTGGACCACTCACTGCACCGCCGCCAGCAGCAGCAGCCAGATGTGGTTGCAGATGCGGTGGCAAATTAAAGATATTTGCACCCGGCGCAGACTCCGAATGTTGATGTTGATGCTGTTGTTGATGCTGTTGTTGATGCTGGACAACGGCGGCCATTTGCATTTGCTGACGCAGATTATGCGCCACTGCTGCAACAGCTGCTGCGGTGGCCTCCTGAGACATTTGATCACCTGTAGGTGTAGGCATGCCATTCGGGCAGGGACCTCCAACGCCACCATAGCCCAGATGACCCTCTTGAAAGGGAAAAACTGGCTGAAATTAAAAGAACTTCTTTACTTTCGGCATATCAAACAATTTAACATGTTCTACCCACCGAATGTCGGCCATAAGGTAGATGTGTGAGTCCTTCATCTTTGATATCCTTTGCATCGCGGAAAACCACAGTCTTGATAACACCTTTGATATGTTCATCTGGCCAAATGCCCAGAAGAATTCGTTGTGGACGTCCTCTGCCCTTGGGGCGCAAATCCGGACCGCCATCGATGGAGGGCCCTAGCATGTTGTGTACACGATTCGCATAGAGCACAAATGTCGGGTAGGGTATATCGTATTTACGTGCTGCCTGTGACAGCGAGAGACCCTCCTTCAGTACGCTAAAAATGGCCTCGGCCATAGTTTCTGGGCGCCAGGATTTTAAAGGACCACGCTCGCGAAAACGCAAATGATGCATTAGATTTTGATTGGTATTCCAACATTTTTGCCACATGGACTGTAATTGATATTGATAGCTGTCTGCTGGGAGGGATTAAAAGAAAATAAAAAAATAAAACAAAAGAGAAAAAATTTTTGAATTCAACAAAAATAGCTCTTAAATACGGGATACGAACCTGCAATTGAGGATGTTGAAGCGCCCATCCAGGAATGTGAGTTCTCCAACATTTTCGCCTGCGAATAGAGAGTAAAAAGAGAATTTATTATCATGGTATTGATAGAGGAGCCATATTTAATACAATTGGAAATGATTTTAATTGTTTTTATTGTAAAGATAGGCCACATGGAATACATTCCCATTGAATTACAAGATGCATATTTAGCCGGCACATGATTAAAAAATGATTCATTTACGAAAAAGTAGCCGCATAAAAGTAAAAATAGTAAATATAGGGTGGTGAAAAGGCTCTTTAAATAAAACGAACAACTGTTTGGATGTCTCTTGAATTTTTATTAGATTATAAGGTAGACACATGGAAATTATTTATGAAACACAACATCTTTCAAATGGACGACACTGTTGAATTTCAAAATTTTCGATCACTCTTTCGCATAATTGTGGGATCAATTTCGGGGATGTCGACTTCAATGTTTGCTTTGAGACTTGAAATTGTTTGAGTATAGTTAGCGTAGACCTTACTCTTAACATAACCTCAAAAGAAGAAATTCAACGATGTTAAATCGCATGATCTTGGTGGTCCATCCTGTTAAAAGTAGAGGTGGTCTCTGTTCGTATACTCCATCTTCGACGACAGAAAATTGTTTATCATGCTTCTGTAGAGCACCCCACTGACTGTAATGGATCTTCCTTCGCCATTTTCGAAAAAGTAAGGCCCTTTGATGTCTCTGTTGTCCACATTCCTTACCAATCAGTAACTCGTTGTGATCATATTACCATCTCTTGAAGGATGTCCACATTACGTATCAATCAGTAGCTCTTTATGAGCATATTACCATCTCTTGAATTACTCCAGGTTTCCGCATATGGTGTCCGAAGCTGATTTTCCAAATTCTACAATTTTGCTTATTAACTTAGTTGTCAATGTGGAGCTGCGTCAGAAAATATGATTTTTTTTTTTTGCAAATATCAACAGCTAGTGGTCTGTCGACTGCAGTTCTGGAACAAATTGAACCTTGTACGTTTGCAGAGTCAAATCTTTTCTCAATAATCGCTACAGTGTAGACGTGTAGAAGTCGTATTCTTTAGCACGGTGACGAATTAATGTGCTTGGGTCGTTTTCAACACTTTCATTCATTGCATCAATATTTTCGGTCAAACTTCCGGGATAAAGTCGTTTCTGTGTCTCCTAATTTTGTACTAAGGCCGTGTGCTATTCGGAAACTTTTCACTCGTGGTAGGAGAGAATTTACTGAGTTGAATAACATTTCTGTCTGTTGAAATAAAATTGTAATTTTTGCTGTGCCAAAAGGACGATGAAATTTTGACAACTAGAAATGTTGACGTTTTAGATTTTGCTAGTGCATTAGCACAAGAATTTAATTTAATTTGCGAAATTGTTGATATATATTGAAAATTAGGGATTCTGGTTGCTATGCTGTCGGAAACACAAAATTTTTAACTGCTTTACGACTCACAAACTCACAAGTGTTTTTTTTTTTCATTTTTGCTTGTGTCAAAAATTCTCTTTCCGATTGTCAAAAATTATACTAGCCCCTGGGGCTACATGAATTTTTGACAATCATATTCATCTCACAAGTGCCAAATATTCTCTTTCAGACTGTCAAAATTTCATCATCCGAGTGAAAAGTTTCCGAATAGCACACGGCCTAAGCTAGTTTATTGGAATTTTTTTGATTACGGTGCGCACAAACGTCTCAGAAGGCACATGATAACTAGGAAAATGTGCTCAAAATGGGCGTGTCGTAACTTTAATTGAATGCGAATCTTCATTGCGAAAATTCAACACATTCTGTTCTTTTCTTCACTGTGTTGCATTTTATAATAAATTTATCGAGTTTATAAATGGCAAATGTCAACATTTGACAATTGCCAAGCGATCGACTGTAAAAAATACGCCTTAGCAACCCTACACCTCTTGCTGGTGCACCTTTATTTATCTACCCGAAAAAGCTTTTTAAGCTGGGTTGATGATCAAATTTATCCTATAAATTGGAAAAAACCATGATTTGAAAGAAGTAATGACGCCTCAAAAGTTTTTAAACAGAAAAAAAAAAAAAAAATTAAATAAAACTCATAAAAATAATGCCCGTTTCCGTCTTCATAAATCATTGACTCGCATTCTAACTGACCCAATTTCCAATCACTCCTCTGCTCACAATCTGCTCTTCAGAATTGCTGCAATTCTGAAAAGATGTTGTATAAATTAACTAATTGCATAACAAAGTCAACGCAAAACATAAAATATGTCTTTTTTTTTGTTTTAACCCAGCTGAATGTGTGGCAACACTTGAAAATCCACTTTCATTTGTTAAATATGCATGTTCCGAATAAAAAAAGAAACTAAAATAAGAGAAAAAAAAACCGCATGTAAATAGTTCAGCATGGAAGACAAGCAATACAATGAAGCATTTGCCCTCACATGGGATACAAAACGACTGTTAGGCACATCCGCTACACTACTTGGTGATGTGATGTTGCACACTTGATTGTTAATACAATCTAACTAACTATACAGTCTATGGAGAGCACCGGCCTGGTATAGAAAAAAGAAAAACAATATCAAATGCAAAAATTACAAGTACACCTCTTATTGGAATTAACATATTGGCAAATGTAATTGGAATTTTATGACTACACGTAAAACTCTTGATATTATGCAATAAAGCGCTACAAGTATAGTCGACAGTATAGTGTCAGACTATGGACTGGCCGGGTGCTTGAGTTGTTATGGAAGTTGACGGAAGCAAGATTTTTTGTGGAAGCACAATGGAGCAATTTATTGGAATTACTTATCACCCGATTGTAATGGATTTAATAAAAATAATTGAAATCGTGGAAATTGATATAATAAATCAATTTTTTTTTTCATGATGGATAGAATATTCTAGGACACTACGTTTGGAATATGGTGTTATTCAAATGTCTGCCCCTGTTTTGCATATGCATTTATCCATAAATGGGCCTCGACGCTAAAAATAACTAGTTTGGCAAAATTCCCGTTAATTTTCGACTGTTCCAGAGCGAATACATGGTATTTTCTATGGTGCCTGAGTCAGTTGGTCTTAATGCGGGTGTAGACCCAAGTCCGGATGCAAAATTCACCTAGTTGAAGTAGCAGAAAGGCCAATACGTTTGTTGCTTGGATAAATATAACATAATGCGCGGAACATTCCTCGACGGCATAATGATTTTAAAAATTTAATTTGATGATTTTTACACGTAGTTCAATGTTACAACCTTCAATGGTAATTATTCAATAAACAACAGAACAATTTACAATCAATTTGACAGATGTTGCTTTAGTAGTAAGGCAGCGATAACCTAACAAATTACGAGCGTCCTTTTTTTAATGCCCTTTACAAAAAAATGAAATAAGCAAGAAAACTTTATTCTGATACACATCTAGTCGGAATCATATACGCATTCGCAAGTGAATCATTTAAGAATCATTCGCCGGATAAAAATGCCTTTTAACAACTTACTTTTTTTAAAAAAAAAGATACAGCAGTTTCGACTATGTCGTAACACAAGACGTAGAATTAAATAATACTTCAATAAGAAACAATCGAGTTATACACTTCTTATTGATATTAAAACATAGAAAAAGTTATGTTTTATATATATTATACATATTTTGTACATATTTTATACATATTTTTCCATATCATATATTAATAATTTATTACTTAAAAGATAGTACAACTTATTACATACCATTTTAAGTACTAAAGGTTTTTTATGCAGTACAAGATGTTTTATATAGGATAAATCTATCTAGTTGCATTGAGGAAGGTTGTACTGTAGTTGCTTTTTTCTCCACACAAAAATTTTGACTCTACACTGTGTGGAACTCATTATATGCCGCGGAATTTTCCTTTCTACAGCATACTAAGCTTTAAATAAAAACCATGCGCAACGCAAACAGAAACATCAAATGTTGGCTTTATATTTCATGTAATTGAGTAAAATTTATATAAGTTAGAGAGTTCAAACATAAATTTTTCTCCCAGTGAGGATCAAGCGGACTAACAAGTGCTACCATCAAAATTGCACGATCAGTACTTTAGACACACCAAAGGCTCAAAGTGTGACCTAAAAACGCTATCAACCGCCGCTTGATCACAATCAACCGCCCTCCGAGAATGACGTAATTCTCGTCTATAAATAAAAATAAAAAACTAGAAAAATTTGTTTGACATTTTTTAGGCTCGAACTCACAACGTCACGATTATAAAGCAAACGCTGTTCACACTGAAAAAATACACCGACCGAAAACAAGCGATAGGGAGTTCCCGTTCCGTTCGATAGACACTAAAGGTGCTTTTGAAACCGGTTTCATAATGACAATAAATTCTCTGCAATGTGTTGCTCTTCACAAAGAAATCAAATGAGAGACTGTGGCGAAAACGAACAAATCAAATGCGTGGAAAACAAAACAGTACAAACACAGTGTTCGCCTACGGGTTGATTGATCTTAGTGCTGCTAACCTTATAATTGGATTTTTTTTAATTTTAGAATATTTTTACTTCGCAATATCGTCAAATGTTTTCAATGGAGGCTGGGACCCCTCGTGTCCATAAGGCCCTGGGCTGCAGCCCAAAAAGCCCTTAAGTAAATCCGCACCTGTATATATGACACTATAATTCTGACTTTAAAAATCACCTATTTTGAACAGTAATACCTGCGACACATTGGCATAGGAAACCTTCATTATCTTTTGTAGTTTAAAATATAACCATTGGGGATGACACACTCAATATTTTTGTTTACTAGTTTATAAAAATAACGAGAAATATGGATAATATGGATAGTGTTGTTCGCAACACTATAATCGTAAATTTCAGAGCGTTTGCTCGAGTGAGAGCGCTATAGTTCGCAACGAAAGTGTAGAAAGAGGAATGTCAAAATCAGCTGCTATAACTCGTTTAACTGCGATAAACGAGTTTCGGAAACTAGTTTTGACTAAACGAATTTTAAACATAGTTAAGCAGATATTTAAACGAGAAAAAACACTTAAAAGAGTTTAAATGGACCAATGTGTCGCAGGTATAAGAGTCATACATACTCAGCTTAGTGTGTACTTGCACAAAGGAAGAACACACTCATATCGGAGTATGATGTGACGCTTATGGAGTTTTCTTTTCTAGGCAAAAAATTCTGCCTTCTGAGAGTGCAGAATATTTTACATTTTGGCCTGAACTCAAAAAATGTTGACCTGTTCTTAGTCGAGAAAAGATCAGATAAAATACAACATTTTTTCAATGTTGTTGTGTTGGCTGTACTGTTGCTAACTTTTGAGAACAATTTTTATAATATTTTTTTTTGTCAACCTTGAAAAAGCTCAAACTTTAATGAAATGTCAATGATAACGTTTAATATTTTCCTAAAATGTCACTTTTTTTGTTCATTCAGTTGGTAGCATTTGAGGTAGCAAATTGAAAACCGTTAATCTTGAGAGTGCATAAATTCTGCATTTTTCTACTTTTGAGGCCAACATTTTCGAGAAAAGAACACGATTTAATTTACAAGTCAGAATTTTTTTTCGAGAAAAGAACACATAAAGGGCAGAATTCTCAAAGAGGGCAGAAAAAATGCAGAATTTTTTCGAGAAAAGAAAACGCCATTAGACTCTTATGATTGATAGGATATGATTTGAATTTTAAGAGTAATAAAAGACTCAAATATTGATGTAAATATATTTCTTTAAAAACAATAAAAAACAAAATTACGTTGCTGGGGATTGAGCTAAAGTACTGTGTGGAAAAAGAATATATTTTAATTCTTCTCCGAACTCTGTCGAGTATTTAATTCTGTCTAGTAATTACTAGTAATTTTCTCGACACTAGTTAAGGTCTAGCAAACCTTAATAACTGAGAAGATCACAGTCAAAGTCATGCAAGACTACTAATGACTTGATGCAGCAGCCAACGAAACCGTCTGTCTAGTCTGCTATATGATTTCCTCTATACAGAGCCGTTGTTGTTGTCAGTTGTTTTCTTCATTAACAAACTGAAGCTCAACAATTCATTTTCAATGTAATTGAATAGATAGGTCGCATTAAATTTAATTCAAACTGTTTTCTTTGTTGTTTTTTGCAATATTTTCCTTTATGATTAATACATTTTTGCATGCGTTCGTTTGCTCCTTCTGGCGTCGAAAATCGTTGTTCATGAAGTTTATCCTTGATGTGCTGCAACAAAAAAAAAACTCAGTACCGTGGCTACACTTGGAAAAATTGTTTCTTTCTTTTATTTCGAAATGAAAAAAAAAAATCGGTCTTATTCCCGAAATATATGTAGTAATCCTTGTAAAAATATCAATACCCTATATTACGAAAACATTCGTAATATTTTTAGCAAAACCTTCGCTTGTGGTTTAGTGGGTCTGTACTCGTATTAAAATGATAGACTAATATTATAAGCTACCTAGTACTTATGAAAAGTGCTGCCAATTTTAGCTCGTGCCATTTCATATTAAGTAAGAGCCCATACGAACTAAAAAACATGTACCTAACATGTCCCCACGTGGTTGATGGCTGAATGGTTGATTATAAAAAATGAATTATGAAATAATAAAAATATCAAGTGTTCACATCCTGATGCATAAGTGTGCACACTTGCCCTGAATATAGTAATGAGTGTTCTTTATGTATTGTTCGCCTGTACTACTCGATGGTTTTTCACTCAAACATAGCTACAGTCAGACAGACAGACAGAAAGACAGACAAACAGACATATATAAAAACTTGAATGATTCATATAATATATGATGATGGATATGACGTTAGCCAAGTACTGCCACTGAATGCCTTCCTGCCTACCGTTTACACAATACAACTTAACAACTAAGTTAGTACGTGTATGTAGTTGTATTGCTGCAGGTACACGTGTTTAACATTTGCTACTCTTTAGTCCAATGTCTGTCTGCATCCTATTATTTTTACATTTTATAGATACGAGTGTAAGACATGCAACATAAAGTTGCATAAATATTTTTTTTAACTTTTTATTGTTGCTTGCGCGCCATTTGCTCATAAGTTGTATTATTATAAATATAAAAGAAATAACATATTTGCGTCCTCAGCAAATTTGATACTCATCAAAATAATTACTTAATCTATAATACTTGGAATCGACTTTACTCGGGCTCTGTTCTACGAATATTTTCGTTGAACAATTTAAAAGTGCAATTTTAACAGTTATTAAATTTCGGAGGTTTTTCCATGTTTTTGATGAGCAAATTTCAGGTATATAAGTAGAATGTGATCAAAAGGTCAAAGTGATGGCAAATGTAAAATCAGTATTTCAAATTCGTATTTCACAAATATTTTGTATGAATAATGTTTTGATTGTGCTATTTTTTGAGTATCAGCAGTTATTTTGCAGTCAATTGGAAAAACCAACTAGTTCATTTCTAGTACAATAACAGCTAGAATTTTTTATTAGTGTGTGGTTTTTGTCTGTGGAATATATCCTGTGTAATTCCGCAACATATTCGAATAAATTGGCGAACTTTTAATTTAACATTAAGTATGTTAGTGGGATATGTGGGTGGTTAGAAAGTACTCGTAAGACAATACGTACAATGGCCGTTATAATAAACTTAGAAGTTTAGTTCGTTTTGAGAGTTTAAAGTAGCCTACCTTCTGAGTATATAATGCCAATTAGTAGGTACTATTTACATTTTAAGGTTTTTTATTCTATCACAGCTGAAAAGGTGGAAATTTAGGATCGGGTTGAAATTATATCTTATTTAAAATTGAGGATTGAGGATATATTCAATGGTTCGCACAAAATCTTGTTAGAATAAAGGCTCTAGAAAAAAAGCATCTCTTAGGAACTATAATGGAACTAGTTTAGATAAAGAAACAAAAATAATACTTAGGGGGACTGTTTTCTTTTCGTTTGACATCACCCAACTAAAAATTGAATTCCCAAAGTACTATAGCGAAGAGCATTTCCGCTCTCCATAAAAACTTGTGCGAAGCTTTTTCGAAGCTCGTTTAGAGTATGTAAGAGGCTCATACCAGTGTTGCCAGATTGAGGTAAATTTCCCTAATTGAGGTAATTTTTGACTCATTTTTTGGGCAGAGGTAAAAAAGGTAATTTTTGACCAAAAGTGGTAAATTTTTTAAATAATGGCAGTACTGTTACCTTTCTGAACATACTCACAAGCAGTTTAATATTCTTGTGAATCATACTGTGTAGCAAAAAAAAAATCTAAATTATACATTTCTAGTTGCTGAACAAAGAACTGAAAGCAATGTTTCGAGCTTGTAGGCTAATTGCGGCGAATGGTCTGAGAAGAAAGGGGGGAAAATTGACGATACGCTTATGTTGTACCGTCAACTTTTTGGTTTCAAAAGAGAACGTCAAAAAAATTGCTTTCAACTCTTGACCAATGTAAAAGGTTTAAAAGCAACACGTGAATAAAATTAAAAAAATAGCAAAACAAAATAGCCGGTAAGTCCCTGTTTATACACGTCAAGAGTTGACGGTCAACTTGTTGATGAGAGATAAATATATGTATACTAACAAAAAAATTATAACGGTTGTTAATCATTTAAATATTTTTTAATATTTTTATTTTGGGAAAAGGTAAATTTTCTCCGAAAGTGGTAAATTCTTTCGTAAATAGTGGTAAATTTCAGTTCGTCTCTCTGGCAACACTGGCTCATACTCCCGCATGAAACAGCTTCGCTCTCACAAGTAACAAGATCTATGGTATACAATTACAAGGTAAGCTCATTTTAAGATGGCTGCTCAAATGAGAAATTTTGCAACAGCAAAGCTGTAGGAGCTACAAACGTCAAACGACAAAAACGACAACAGCAATTAGAAAAACTCAAAATTACTAGCTGATTTTGACAACAAGCGCACCTTGCTCTCCAATATGAGCCTACCTTGTAATTGTATTTATTTATTTGTTTATTGAAATGCTAAGCCCTAAGGCTTTATAGCATTTTAAAAAATTCAACAATTTGTTTGATTAACTTACATACTATACAATTCATTATACATTTGATTAATAACACAGTGTGACGACTAAAAAAGCACAACAAAACTTTATGGAAATTCTTAAAGAGGGACATGTTGTGAGTCCATCGCTCCTGGTCTGACCTCTCAATGTCGTCACAATTTTTTTTAATTCGTTTTTAAAGTTGAAGGGTTCGATTTTTGTTGCGCCAACGTTCATTGCATTTTTACAGCTATTTGCCTTGTTGGAAATGAAAAACAAATTCCACTTCTTTTCAGTAGAATTTCACGTAAAATAAGGCTGTGTAAAAATAAATACGATAAAATACAAAATGAAGCGTGTAGCGAAGCCAATTCTTTAATTTTTCTTTAATTTCATAAAAAAAATTAGTATTTCTATTAATTTAAATGATATAATGCTGCATTAATTACATCTTTTTTTCACAAAAGATCATTGCGCGTCAAAATACCTTTGCATTGAATCCAAAACCATCAATATCGGTTGAGAATTGGCAAAATGGCTGCAGTTTTAACGTCTTTTTTTTTTTGTCAGAAAACACTGACTCCCATGTATATGTTGCTATCGTACAAAGTGCTGTCATTTTGTCAAATCTTAACCGATTTTGGACATCTTTAACTCATTGGAAAGAAAATATGATGAGTAACATACATCTAGAACATTGCAATATAGATCTTTAAAAAATATAAAAGTTACTAAGGAACGAATAAACATATTTTTATTTTCAACAAAATTCTTATATGAATGAATGTGTACGAGTGTATAAAAAAAAGTACGCTGCACACCATATAATCTGAAACATTTTTGTAAGAAAATTTTGAAAAAAAATTGTCGATCATTTTAGTTTATCTTCGGCATTTACAATCCTATCTTATGGCGTTTACTTTTCTTCTTCTGAGAAAAAAATTCTGCATTTTTTCTGCCCTCTTTGAGAACTCTGCCCTTTATGTGCTTTTTTCTCAAAAAAATTCTGACCTGTAAATTAAACCGAGTTCTTTTCTCGACAATGTTGACATTGAAAGTAGAAAAAATACAGAATTTTTCACTCTCAAGATCGACGATTTTAAATTCTGCCCTCAAATGTTACCAACTGAATGAACAAAAAACGTGAGATGTTAGGAAAATATTAAATGTTATCATTGACATTTCATTAAAATTTGAGCTTTTTCACGGATGACAAAATAAATATTATAAAAATTGTTCTCAAAAGTAAGCACAGTACAGCCGACACAACATCATTGAAAAAATGTGGTATTTTTCTGATCTTTTCTCGACTAAGAACAGTTCAACATCTTTTGAGTGCAGGTCAAAATGTAAAATATTCTGCACTCTCAGAGGCCAGAATTTTTTTGCCAAGAAAAGAAAACGCCATTAAAGAAAAATATATAAATGTTTTTATTTCGAGAAGTCCAACGTTTTTGCCCTAAAGGTCATTGAGATCAATCACCCCGTTCTAGCACTTACCCACGAGAAAGTATATGGTAGGTAAACTTACCCTACTTTTTTATTTGTGAAAAGTAGCTTATTAAAATAATTAAAGTGACTTTTTAGCAAAAACTTACCCACTAATAAGGTTCTGTGTTTTATTTAAAAAATAAAAAAATACAAATAAAAATTGCAGCGGATCAAAAAGGCTTTTTTTGATTTGACATTTATTTTTTTACTTCATGTTGTAAAAGTTCAAATCTGGTAAGTACTAGAAAGGGGACCCCTTTCGACCCCAATGTCTTTTAGAGCAAAAAATTTGGACGCCTCGAAATAGAAACATTGACAAGATAGGTCTGTAAATGCCGAAGATATGATGAAAGACTTAAACGTTCGGGAAAAAACAATTGTTTTTTTTCGAAATTTTCTTAAAAAAATGCTTCAGATTATATAGTGTGCAGCTTACTTTTTCCATTACGGTCTAATGCACTCACACATTCATTCATATAACAATTCTGTTGAAAATAAAAATATGTTTATTCGTTCCTTAGTAGCTTTTACATTTTTCAAAGATCTATATTGCAATGTTCTAGTTATATGTTACTCATCATATTTTCTGTCCAATGAGCTAAAGATGTCCAAAATCGGTTAAGATTTGACAAAATGACAGCACTTTGTACGATAGCAACATATACATGGGAGTCAGTGTTTTCTGACAAAAAAAAAGACGTTAAAACTGCAGCCATTTTGCCAATTATCAACCGATATTGATGGTTTTGGATTCAATGCAAAGGTATTTTGACGCGCAATGATCTTTTGTGAAAAAAAGATGTAATTAATGCAGCATTATATCATTTAAATTAATAGAAACACTAATTTTTTTTATGAAATTAAAGAAAAATTAAGGAATTTGCTTCGCTACACGCTTCATTTTGTATTTTATCGTATTTATTTTTACACAGCCTTATTTTACGTGAAATTCTACTGAAAAGAAGTGGAATTTGTTTTTCATTTCCAACAAGGCAAATAGCTGTAAAAATTCAATGAACGTTGGCGCAACAAAAATCGAACCCTTCAACTTTAAAAACGAATTAAAAAAAATTGTGACGACATTGAGAGGTCAGACCAAGTGCGATGGACTCACAACATGTCCTTCTTTAAGAATTTCTATAAAGTTTGGTTGTGCTTTTTTTTTTGGTCGATTTCGTCACACTGTGTAATTTAAAGGATTTCAGATTTAGTATATAATAGTAAAAATAAATTGTCAGGTATGATGTTAGGTTGTATATATTCCGGATCAACATCTTGATATTAATAGATCAATTGATTAGAGTTGTGCTCACATATGGGTATCATGGGTACAATAATAAATATTTACAAGGTAGCATTAACAACCGTTTATTTTCTCTTCTACAAGAAAACATCTCCTGTCAAAAACAGCTGTTTGTGAAAATGCAACTGCAGCTGCTGATGTTGTTGTTTTTTCACTTCAACGTTTTCAACATAGTTTGTGTTTTCAATGGCCGATTGTAAGCGCTCTCTTTTTGAGTATATTTTTTGACAGGAGATGGTTTCATAAGCAACTGTCAATGCTATCTTGTATTTATTATATCATGCATAAGATCTATTCGGGAACTAACTGAACTTCGATATGGTGCTTCGCTGAGGACTTTTCGAAGTACCGAAGTACTCTAACGAATACCCACTTTCAAATATACACCTTTGCTGTAACAAGTAAAATGGAAGCACTTTGAAAGCTGTCTGAGTTACAATAAGGGACTTTGCTAAAAGCTTTACGAATCGCTCTTGCGACGATTTGTTTTCATATTAACAGCCTCACAAGTAATTTAATAGTGGTTTAGAAGCTGGACGAGCTTTGGAAATGTACTCTAGCGAGGTAGATAAAATTAACAAATAAAATACAATTTTTATAAATTTATTAGTAACATCAATATATCTCGATATTGCATTGTTATTATTATTTATTGTAATATTGTTATTGATTTGTTATATAAAATACGGGGGGCCATAAAATAAATTTGTGATTTTTACAGAATCAACTGTGGTATTGATGTTGTGGTATTGTTTATGGGTATGGTATGATAGCTATGCTCTTAATTTTAAGGTTATGGAATAATGGTTATTAAATGATTCAAATGTGTAAGATTGATAATATATGGTGGATATAATATGATAGGTGTGGAGGATAGGCATAGTATGATATACCTGAAATCATGTATGATAGGTAAATATAATTGGTGTGATATGATGTATGTTGTATGGTGGGTTTGATTAGATGGATGTGCTATGTGTGGCATATTGCATTCGGTATGATAGGTATGATATGATGAGTGTGGCATTATGGTTACGGTTTTATGGGTATGGTATGAGGGTTATCGTATGGCTGGTGTGTTATGGTGGTTGTTGTATGATTGGCTAAGTACGCCGAATAGAGTGTGGTGGGTGGGATATGGTGGATGTGGTATGTGAGGTTTGGTATGAGGGGATTGTTGTGTTGAGTATGGTATGATTACCAATATGAGCATGTTTAAGAATATTCCAATGATTAAGTTACACTATCTATGGCATCGGTTAGAAATTAAAAGCAATCTTTCGAATTTATAGGAAATCACGGTGAATTTGTGAAGAAAGGTGAAGAGTACGCGGGTTGCTACATATATTTTGGGACCACATATCTTATCTTATCTTACTATTATATAAAAATGAAACTTGAAATATTGCCTTTTTGGCGTTGATGCAAGTAAGATCAAGAATGGCTGACCGGATTTTAATGAAATTTTCACTATTTAAATTGTAATTAATTGTAGATTAACACCGTATACTTAAAATTTTGGATTATTCCAAAGTTTAGAAGTTATTGGCTGAGAAACTGCCAAATTTCGGTATTTTTGGAAAAATTTTCGCTTTTTTCATTTTCTGCTTAAACCGTAAAAGATAAGTGAATATGATATATGAACAAATTAATGATCTTGCCGATTCCAACAAAAAAGTCGATGATGACGTGCATCTAAGATCAATAGTTTGGTAGTAAAATTCATATTTTATTGAAAAATTAAATCATTTTCTTGCAAGCATTGATTTGTTGGTTGGCTTTGACGCTGTCATTGCTTACAGCTAGCAGAATGTTGCTTTGGTTTCACTACAAAATGCTGCTCACATGCTCAGAAAAGAGATTCTCTGCATGGAAGCAGAGAGAGATAGTTCTTTGTTCGCGAACAGCAGAATGCCCGACAATTAAAATTTAAAGCATTTTCACCAAGTGCGTTGTTTGTTGCTGCTGCTTCAATGTTTCATTATTCAGAGAGAGTTTTTCTATTCAAAGTGTTGAATAGCTGCGTGCAGAATTCTTAAGCTGCAAAATAAAAGTGCATGAAATATATGGTAACAATTTAAGCTTAAATTGAAACGCCGTGCGATGCGAATTACATCGCTTTGAAGCTGCGCATTGGTATGGGTTGAATGGCTTTTTTAGAATGCTCTTGCGGCATTACTTAGCGTTAGAGTATAATTTCGTCACTGAAATGAGCAGGGACCGTAACTGTTATGACTTTTTTAAAAAAAGTCAATAAATAACAGTTAAAATTTAACTTATAATTTTTCGGTCAAAAATAAAAGTTAAAATATGACTTTTATATTTCCGATCAAAAATAACAGTTAAAATTTGACTTTTATTTTTTCGGTCACAAATAACAGTTAAAATTTGACTTATATTTTTTCGGTCAAAAATAAAAGTTAAAATATGACTTTTATTTTTCCGGTCAGAAATATAAGTTAAAATTTGACTTTTATTTTTTTGGTCAAAAAAAGAAGTTAAAATTTGACTTTTATTTTTTCGGTCAAAAATAACAGTTAAAATTTGACTTATATTTTTTCGATCAAAAATAAAAGTTAAAATATGACTTTTATTTTTCCGGTCAAAAATTTAAGTTGAAATTTGACTTTTGTTTTTCCGGTCAAAAATATAAGTTAAAACATGACTTTTATTTTTTAGTTTTAAGTTTTATTTTTTATTTTATTTTTTTTTTCTATTAAAAATAAAGGTACACAATTTGACAGTGACATTCTATATTAATTACTTGCTTACGCGGCACACGTTGTTTTGCAGCCTAATTGTATTTGTCGTGCTCTTTTTGGATTTTCGCGATTTTTCGCTTGTTTGAAAATGATTTTGATTAATATTTAATTATTATACTGTGCAACACAACTTTCTCAACAAAACGATGAAAGTTCCTTTTCTTCACTTGAAGACGAAAACTAGATGGGGAAAAAATTTTCGGCGTCCTTGTTTATAGTTATTAGTTATAAATAGTATATAATAGTATATATTTGGCCCACCCTGTATAAGTATTTTACATATTTCATTGAGCAAGGATAGGGTATAGAACAACAAATAACTCGGGTATGAATTGAGTATCCGATTTCTGTCCGTTATTCATTTCAGTTCTCTGATGTTCTCTGATGATCATTTTAGTTCACAACAGTGGCAGGGAACGCAAGGTGTAGTGATAAGCCAAACAAAGGCAGATAAGAACAGAGTGAATAGAATTTATACTTTTGTTATATTTTTTCACCTTTTAACCGAAAAAATAAAAGTAAAATTTTAACTAATATTTTTGAGCGGAAAAATATAAGTCATATTTTAACTTTTATTTTTGACCGAAAAAATAAAAGTGAAATTTTAACTTATATTTCTGACCGGAACAATAAAAGTCAAATTTTAACTGTTATTTTTGACCGAAAAAGTAAAAGTCATTATTTGACTTTTATTGTTGACTGAAAAAATATAAGTCAAATTTTAACTGTTATTTTTGACCGAAAAAATAAAAGTCAAATTTTAACTGTTATTTTTGACCGAAAAAATAAAAGTCAAATTTCAACTTTTATTTTTGACCAAAAAAAAAATCGGTCAAAAATAACTATTATTTGTTGACTTTTTTTAAAAAAGTCAAATAAATAAAAATCTTTAAAGATTATTATTCCTTAGCTAAAAAGCACCACACTACTTTATTCAAATATCGAAAAGATACATTTTTTCCACCTGACTTTTTGAATCGAAATTTCGAAAATAACAGTTATTTTCGGTCCCTGGAAATGAGACCTATGAAAATATTTTAACTTAATTTCATTTCATTTATTGAAAGTTATAAAAAAGTATTTTTAATTCATTCCATAAACATAAATTTACATTTGAAAAGGTAAGGACTTATTAAAACCAATATATTTCCAAAATAATTCACGTTATCGAATACGAGTTTTATATAATTGAGCTACAAATTGTGTTTATTAGCCGAAGTGCATTGCATGAAATGTATTTTCATACCATTTAATAATATGGTTAAATAAGTAGGGGAATGTCTCCGGTTATGAGCTATGTTTCCTTAAATCGACATAAAATTGTCTGTGCTTAATCATTATTTATACAGAAATTCTTACATGATTGGAATTAATATGTCATGGGAAAAAATAAACCTATTAAAACGATAATAAGACAAATTTTTTACAAAAAATGCGTTACTTTATTTGAAGATACATCGCGGGCAAAGCCGTGGAGGGTTGCTAGTATACATATAAATATAAAGACCGCATTTTTTTTTCCTCGAAAATGAGTTTATTGCTTTTCGAAACAGACTATTTTATGATTAATACATTTTCGGATCATTTTCATAACATTTATCCCATCCCGCTTGAGATACCTCCAAAACATGGTTTTTGAACGCATCAACGGCTTTTTGGCGTCGAAAATAGTTGTCGAGGCAGTTTGTCCTTGATGTGAGGGAACAAAAAGAAGTCCTTGGGTGCCAAATCAGGACTGTATGGCGGATGACTTATTAATTCGATGTTTTGATTGCTCAAAAGCGACTTGGTTTGAGCTGATGTGTGGGAGCTCGCATTGTTTTGATGAGAAATAATCGGGTATGGGCACCACTACATTTAAAGCTTCTGTGTTTGTCTTTTGTTTTTTATTTGTTGTTGCGGTTTGTGTTGCTACATAAGCCTTTGCTCTCAATTCTTGTTCTCAACGCTTCCAGAGCGCTCTTTCTCATAGCTGGAAATAATTTTTTGACGCTTGCTTGTTTTCCTTATTTCACGGAACAATTCTCTTACCCAAATAATGGTTGTGTATCATTCCGAATTGACCGTTTTACGTGTCTCAATTGGTGCCGTGGCCACATTACTAGTTTTTGGAAGAAACAGGCGACCATTTACTTGGCAGTGCTTCTAGCTCGAAAAACTTTTGATGGAATTAGTTCAGTGTTAAACAGCTTTGCCTCGAAATACATCAACAAAATCAAAAGCACGAATATAACTCACATACAGCACGACGAAAGCATTTGTTTGAAATTCTCCGTCGAACAGGTAATTTCTATTGTGCTCGTCTGCTTTTGCGCTTAGTTTTATCAGATCGTCTTCTTACACTGAATAAAATTTTCTTAATATGTGGCTCAATATATTTTTATTTAAGCAAAATTATGGCATGGCGCAATGCATGGTGTGACATAGTAAATTAGCAATTAAAAAGTATAACACTAAAAGGTACAATAAAAACTCAAGCTTGGTGATCAAAATATGAAAAATATACATAGTACATACATACATACTTTTTATTGATTATTTTATTTTACTCTTTGAGTTATTTATCTCAGGTCTATATTTGACATTTTTGAAAATACCTAATTTTTCAATATATTAATTTATTTTACAACTTGAAATATAAAATGTGTGAAATAGCAAGTCAACTTGCTTAAATATTTTTGCAAAATACTACGATATTTTATTTCAGTGAAAGCTTAAAAGCTCGCTAGTGTAAAAGCAAAATGAGAAAGTATTTGTGGGGTAAAGCTGTTTAATACTGATTTAGTTCATCCTCATAAACTCATACAGTTGACAGCTATTTACTTTCAGGGTCATACACATATATCCATGATATATGTCATGACCCAGGGACATACACATAGTCACGATTTTTTGTCTTTTTTATTTTTTAAGCTTTGAACTAGGGGTCTCAGGTGTAAAACCTATTCAGTCATATTTCCGGGTCCTCTGGGGTGGCAGTCGAACACGCTGTAAAAGAGGGTAGAAGGGGTTTTGTAACACGGGTCTTCCCGAAACCATTTGATTTCTTTCTCATTCTCTTCTTGATTTTCAAAAAGTTGTTTTTTATATATATGTTACCACACTCTCTAGTATTTTATTTTTATTTTTTTTCCTCTTATATCCAACTATGAAGATCTTCTTAATGATTTTAACTATTGAAATTTTTCGAAATTTTTTTAAATTAAATTATCTCTGTCCTTATCAGCAAGTTTGTGAGTAGTCAGAGTCTTTATTAAATAGGAAATTATTTGACCACTTAAATGTCTTTACTTTTTTCGGAGAGAGTTTCTTATATACTGAAATAAGGCTTCAATTGTGAAATATTTGGATCCATACATAATGAAAATGAAAGTAAAATTGAAATTCATCTCAGAAGAAAGAAAAATGGAAATATGTAAAGACGAACAATTCTAAAATTTTTCACTTTTAGATTAAAAAAAAGATGATATCAAAAATATGATTATACCATTAACTTAACTAATACGATTTTTGAATTGTGATGTTTTTGAAGCGAACGAGTCATATGCTTTAAAAAACAAATTCAAATATTGACTGAGTATCATAAAAAACCTACAAAAAAAGCATCGTTTTTTCCTATAAAAGTCTAGGTTGTGCTTTTGAATTAAATTTTTGGAATAAAGATTTTTCTTACATTGCGAAAGAAACGATATGTTAAAAAGAAACATGAAAATACCAAACATTCTTAGATACAAACGCCCACAAATATAATGTCGCATATATTCTGCCATTCATACAGGAAAAAGGAGTTTCTACTAATTTTCGGCTACTTGGGTTCAAATTTCAAAACCAGAATAACCATCAATCAAAATGCAATTGAAATATAAACCCTAAATTTGACATTCAATGATATCGCCCACCATCAATACAATCCCCCCATCATAACTTTAGCTAAATATACGCATTTATTCATGCGTAAAACCATCAATTGAGTGTAAAATCCTTTATTTCTTTTCCCTAAACACTTCCTTATGTGTGCATGTATATCAAATTTAATGTGTGTTAGTGTGTGTCTGTGTCTGTATGTGTATGGGTGAGTTTATTTATTTGTCAATATAAACGAGTATGTCGCGTCTTTTTATGACTTTGCGGTATTCTTGAAGTGTTCTTCAGTGTGCGCGCTAGCTTGCGACACACTTTGCACTGGGTGGAAAAAAAAAACAAAAAGAAGCAAAAAAGAAGCTGACTGTGATTTAAAAAAAGGGGTGTTCATTCACACAGTGTACGATTAGACGTCGTTTAAGGTAAAGTAATTTAATCAACGCACAGCAGGATAAGCAATTTACGAAATAAATTTCAAGGATTTGCAGAAATTACCACAAAAAGAAAAACATATAAGTAAAAAAAAAAAACCAACATGCAAGAAAATTCAAGTTTATGGTTTAAAACGTAAACTAATTAGCGTGAAATAAGAATATAAATAATCGAAGATTTTCAAAATTTCCCCAACTGCACAAGTGTAGAGTTGAAGCGACCACATTACAAACACTTCGAGGCGCAGCGTGGTTTTCTTCTAATTAAAATACGACGACAGCTTTAAAAGTGCTTGTTGCTAAATATGTATGTAATATATAAATACATATATATATATATATATAAATATGTAATCAATACTTGTACTTATCGGCGCATTTAGCCCGCATGTTGTCGCAATAATTTCTACGTGAAAACTTAATTGCAGATTTCCATCCATCGAACAACAACAAATATAACAACATCGGAAACAACACCAGCATCAAGAGTTGGCAGCTTAGGCTGTTCGAAAAAAAAAAAAATAATAATAAATAAGAAAAACAAAACAAATGCAATAAAAAAAAAAACGGAAAATCCTCATCAAATATTTCACTTGAAAACTGCAATCAAGTAAATTTTAAAAATTTCTCCACATCAAGTCTGGAGCATTCCTCATATGAGGATGTCTCATCCTCATCCTCATCATTCTCAACGTTATTGAACGAACCTCATTTCCGGTACAATTTTATTATATATGTTCACATATATAAAGCAATGGTCAAAATTATAGCGCACTTACCATGTTACCTTTTTCAGAATCAATAACTCTCAGGTTATATAAGACAATTAATTGATTTTTCGATTTAAAATACAGCTTTTATTTTTTTTTTATATAACATAATTCACATGTTCATTTTAATTAAAAAAAGAAAAGTAACTCGATGTTCGTTATCATTAATAAAGATTTTTTGAGGCATAATTATAGCGCAATAATAAGATATGTATTTAATTATTATGAAAAAAAAAATAATAAGTATCAGTATGAAGAAATATTTCCTCCACGAGCTTTAATAATGTACCTAATACGGTTTGGAACAGAATGGACTAACTTGATACATTCGTTCATTGAAATTTTTGACCAAATATCCTTTATTGCATTTTTTAACTCACTAGGCGTTGATATCTTGTACTTTTCAAGGTGCCGATCAATTATTGACCATAAGTTTTCGATGGGATTTATATCTGGTGATGTTGGCGGCCAATCCAAAAGTGGGATGTTGTTATTTTGAAACCAATTCATAGATAATAATGCCTTATGACATGGTGCGTTATCTTGTTGAAAATAACATTGCCTTCCCTCAGTTCCAAAAAGTTGTCCAAAATAATCTGGAAGAGTGTTAGAAATCAACTCAATATAGTTTCTAGCATTCAAGCGCCCTTCATAAAACAGCAATGGACCACTTCCATGTGCACTGAAGCATCCCCATACACTAATGGACCCTACACCTCCCTGTGTCCGATTTTGAAAACAAAAGGGTTGATCGCTTTCTTGCTGAGTTCGACGCACAAACGCCCGATTTTTTCTATTTATGATTTCAAAATGGGATTCATCACTGAAAATAACTCGTTCCCAGTCTTTTGCGGTCCAGTTATTATGTGTTCTACACCAGATAAGCCTCTTCTTTTTTTGAAGCTTGTTACGGAATGGACGGCGTTTCTGTGTGTAACTATTGAGACCACTTTCCACAAGACGACGGCGAGTTGTTCTTGCACTAATTGTCTTTCCAAGGGAAGATGACCATTCATTAGCAAGATTACGACTACTTGCTGCCCGATTTTTTTTACACATTTTAACCAAATGACGATCCTGTGCAGCAGTTGTGCATCTACTTCGTCCTTGGCCTGGTGCATTATCAAGTGGCAAGTTCGCCAAAACTTTTTTGGCAATATTGTAAACACATTTTCTTGAAACGTTACACAATCTTGAAATTTCAGTATGTGAATAATTTTGCCGAAGAAGCGTTTTTATCGATACTTTTTGTTCTAAAATAACATTTTTCCGACCCATTATTGAGTTTTAATAATGATTTCAATTAAAAAATATACTCACAATCATCTAAGTGTATCAATAACTCTGTAAGACTGAAAAAAATGCACTGATCAGTGCTAGTTTTGTTAACAATTTACCGTTATTTTCTCTTTCAGTACTTTTCCATTGTTGCTTACACTTGCTGCGCTATAATTTTGCCACACTAGAATTTGTTATGTTCTCTTAATTATCGCTATACTCTCTTCTTAGTGTAAAGCCATAAAATTTGTATACATAATTTAAATTTATGATCATCTAATATAACAAAACACTCTTAATTAAAATTTTCTGTCTACTCTTCGTAAAAATTTTTTAAGTTCAAAGAGTAAATAGTTGAGTGCGCTATAATTTTGACCACTACTTTATATATAAATATTCCGCTGCTGTGTCACTACGTTTGGAATGCATGAATGAATGAATGGGTGGAATGCATGAATGAATAAATGTTCATCTATGCCCGTTTATGCGTTAGTTATAAAAAATAATATTTAAAAATGTTCAAATCGCAATAAACTTCATAAATCGCGCACAGTGGGTCTTATCACTTAACCCATTAAGTCCGGGAAAAGCACAATTTTAATATAATGTTTGAGACTTATTTTCTGCTATTATGAATTGGAATAAAAAATTCCAAACATACCTATTCTACTATTTTTGGGGTCGCTCTTTCGATTGGTGCAGTCGGATTTGCAAAATAATGACTTTTGGAACCAATATGGCGCATTTTAATTAAAAAAATAACGAAATTTTTTGCGTTTTTCTTTTTTGTGAATCTTTTTCGCATAAATAAAGTTACTGAATCGGTGCCAAACTAAAACCAAAAGTGCACAAAATATCTAAAGTATAACTATGAATATTTTTTTTTTTGTTTGAATCAACCTAACCTCTTCAATATATCAATACGTAAAAAATTAACGTTATTTGGTAAATTATGAGTATAATTAATAAAATTTATATCTCTAATAATATAATTGTCCCAAAAATATATAAAGAAGGTGTTTTTGAGATCGCTGATCACGAATTTGAGGTAAGATTTTCAAAATTTAAGATGGCGGATTCAATATGGCCGACCGAATTTCATTAAATCTTCAAAATTACAAGAAAATGTGTATAAGGGAGTTTTTGAGGCCGTTGATCACGAATTCGAAGTTAGATTTTCAAAATTTAAGATCGTGGATCTGTAGCTGATTAAATTTCATGAAATGTCTGAAACCAATGCGATAATGTTTATTATACGGGGTGTTTACGATAAAAAATTGGTTGTTTCCGTCCGTTAGCCGTTTTATAAACGCTTCCTAACTGGAACCTTGTAAAACCTTTATATTTTTATAATTCAAACGAAGTTATCTAGCATTTGTAAATTAAGTCTAATATTTTATATTGAAATATTCGTAATTTTAGATACTTAAAAAATCCGAAATCCTAAGGTAAAATAAATAAAAAAAAAAAAAAAAATTTAAAAAAAACATATAAAAAATAAATAAAAAAAAAATATTAAATTAAAGCATAAAAAAAATTAAATAAAAAAAAATAAAAAATACTCTTGGCGTCCACCTCCACCTGGTTTGAGTAGGGAAACATTTATACAACGACTAACGGACGGAAGCAATCAAACATCGTAAGCACCCCGTATAATAAACAGTATCGCATTAGTTTCAGTCATTTCATGAAATTTAATCGGCTACAGATCGACCATCTTGAATTTTGAAAATCTAACTTCGAATTCGTGATCAACGGCCTCAAAAACCGCCTTATACACATTTTCTTGTAATTTTGAAGATTTCATGAAATTTGGTTGGCCATATTGAATCCGCCATCTTAAATTTTGAAAATCTTACCTCAAATTCGTGATCAGCGATCTCAAAAACACCTTCTTTATATATTTTTGGGACAATTATATTATTAGAGATATAAATTTTATTAATTATACTCATAATTTACCAAATAACGTTAATTTTTTACGTATTGATATATTGAAGAGGTTAGGTTGATTCAAACAAAAAAAAAAAATATTCATAGTTATACTTTAGATATTTTGTGCACTTTTGGTTTTAGTTTGGCACCGATTCAGTAACTTTATTTATGCGAAAAAGATTCACAAAAAAGAAAAACGCAAAAAATTTCGTTATTTTTTTAATTAAAATGCGCCATATTGGTTCCAAAAGTCATTATTATGCAAATCTAACTGCACCAATCGAAAGAGCGACCCCAAAAATAGTAGAATAGGTATGTTTGGAATTTTTTATTCCAATTTTTTATAGCAGAAAATAAGTCTCAAACATCATATTAAAATTGTGCTCTTCCCGGACTTAATGGGTTAATTTGTAGTAAAATTTTTTCATGTGTTGGATTAAAAATAAAATTAAAAATTTAAATATGAATAGTTCTGATGAAAAATTCTCCACGAAAATTCGCAGTGCAACTGTCGGAAAGTCATATGAAGTCTTAGAAGTATCTCAGGGAGAAATGGCATCAATTCCTGTTATAAAGATATTTTCTTGGAATTTGGAATAAATTTAGAAAATGGTTGAATTTGAAAACCCATTTTCTACCACGGGCAATTTTTTTTTTATCTAAGCTGTTAGGTATTCGAAAAATCGAAAAGTGGTGGAGAATTAAGTGTCTGCCAAACATGTCACTCAATATCGGCAGCTAAAATGCATATAGGTCAAAATTTATAAAGTAAATATTAGGAAGTTTCCGAGTTACTCTGATTTGAATAGAGTTAATATTTGTGAATTGCTTTTTTCAAAATTAAAGCCCATTAAAAAACTTTAATGTTACTTTTTACTTTTAACCACGTTTACTTTTATAAGGTTCGTTTCTTAAGGGGGGTAAGGATACCCATAACTTTTTTTCAAAAACTTGGTTTAAACGAATAGAATATGTTTAAACTTTAAGTCGATATCTCAAAAAATAACAAAGTTATAGCTTTGTGAGTGTATCGCCTTCGAGAGCGCGCAGTGCTGGCCCTTATTTTCAAACGCGTTTTTCTTGAAACCATGTTTTCAAAGTCGGTGACCAAGATTTCTCGAAACTCAGTGAACCAATTTTTTTTTATTTTTTTTGCAGGCTTATTTTATTCATAATACTCTCGTACTTGTCATAGGATTTTTTTGTAGTTTCGTTCATTAGTTATGTCAAAATAATGGCGAACCTTTGGTCGAAAATCGTTAATTTAAGTTCGGAAATCCGCCATTTTGTGAAAAATCAATATTTTCAAAATCGTCTATGACAAGTACGAGTTTGAAGTATCTAGTTTAATAATATTTTCAATTTTTTTGTTTCAGATGAATTTAGGAGGAGCAATTTTGGTCACCGCATTTCACCTTTTTTTACAGCGCTCTATAAAAAATGCTGCATCTTTTTATAATATACCTTAATATTAAGTTTTTTTTTTAATAAAAAAAAACAAAACATGCTCTTGAATGCGTATATTTTTAGTTATAAAAACCATAAATTAAAAATATTCCTTAGATTTCCTTAAAAAATTCACAAACATAAACTTTTTTTTCGACCTCTGGATATATAGTCCCCTTTAAACCAAACTTGAATTGCATAACGGGACGACAATGGAGAATGAAGATTCTAAGATATGAAAAGTCAAGACAAATACGAATTATCAAGCAGTCTAGGCTGACAAAATTTATCTAGGCCAGGTGTCTATTTTTTAATGGTAATAAAATAAATTTGTGATCTGGTGGGGTAAGACTGTTTAACCCTTCGTGTCCAGATATGTGGAAACAATCCACTGTATTTTAAGCATCTTTAGTCTTTTTGTTTGTGTGATCGAAAAACCACAAGGGGCATGAAGCGTTAAATCATAATTTGAACTCCATAAAAATTCTGAACTGTCTTTGTAAAAAAATTCGATTTGAAGTCAATATTTTCCAATTAAGAATGAAAAAAGATGTTTTTGTTCACTAAACATGATAGAAATTAAACTTAATACTGAAAAAATGGCGTACCGACATCTTAAAAAAGCGTCTGACCTTTCTTTTGACCTAATCTTTTCTTTAAAGGGAAAAAACTCTTTTTTCGGGAATTCTTTTTCATAGAAGGAAAAAAAAGATCGTTTTCAAATTTTGCACATATATTTATTAACATTTAAGGAATACAAAAAAATTTTTGAAGTGGTTTTTGACGTTATTTGATTCTTTTTTTAAAAAATGCCAAAAAATTGACGGTGTGCAGGATATAACCAGTCTGGAACATCTGAGGAAAAAATAAAAAAAAAAAAATTAATCCTTGTTTAAGTGGCCGCCATGAACTAGGATTATTTTTATCCGCCGGAAAAAAACAAAATTTGAAAACGATATCTTCTTTCCGTCTATGAAAAAAAATTTTGTTTTTGAATTTATAACCTATATGTCCCCTTAATCATACTTTTGGCGCTGAAAAGTTGAAAAGTTGAAAAACGCAATTCTTCAAATGCATCGATGCTATGACAAAAATACTGGTACTGCAGTAAGGGTTAATTCTTTGACATTATGGCAAAAATAAAAATAAAATTAAAGACGTCATCGGGACGAGAAGGGAGCAAAGCAACTGAAAATTTGTTACATGAAATTATATCATGTTATTTGTAAGTGCTTAGGTAAAAATTATTATACTTAATTAGGTATAAATTATTATACGTAAAGGCTGGTTTTTAGGACTAACGGCAAAAATAGATGAGAAATTCATGACGTCATAAGGCCGATCCAAGATTGAAAATGCAGTTGTCATGCAACGGTGTTGCATGGAATTAAGCGTCGAGTATAAGCGCTACTGTAAATTTGATAAATTAAGTTTAAAGATGCTGTCATGTCGCGGAGATAGAAGCTTATGCAACACAAATGCTATATTGTTGCATAGAATTATTACTCGCTGAGCATAAGTGACATGAAAAATTTTATTTCACGACAGCAAAAAATAGTTATTTGACCTCATAATGAAAATATAAAAAAATTAAAAAAATATGAAGCTACGACAATATGTTGACAACCTCAAAAACAGTAAAAATGCAACAACAATGAAAAAACGTCTCATGCAATTATAACACCGTGTCTATGTGTGGTACGGTAAATTTTATAGAACGACAGCTGAGATTTTCGGCCACATGATAAAAGTAAAACAAAAATTAATGGAGTCATGAGGTCTTTAGACGTAAATGTACCATCGTTGCATGGATATATTGAGTGACGCTAAGGTATTCAATGTAAATGTGTATGATATGTAAATGTACCACACAAAAGCAAAAAAAAAAAAATGTAAGACAAAAATAAAATTAAAATTAGGACAAAAATTAGAAAAGGGAAAAGGGCAGGGATTTGAACAAATATTACTACTAAGTATTATTAACATTAAAAGTAGGATAAAGATTTGGAAATAGATTAGATAATGCAATAAGATAAGGATTTAGACAAGGATTACGGAAAGAACTAGAACAAGGATTAGGACAAAGACTTAGGCACACTTAAAATCATATTTAGGGTAAAATTGGAAGAGGACAAGAATTGGGATAAGAAAAAGAGCAAGGATTTGAACACGTTAAGGACAATATTTAGGACAAAGATTGAGAAAATACGTTGGACAAAGCTTAGAAAAGGGATTCGAACAAGTAATTGGGTTAAAACAAAATTTGGACAAGAATAAAGACAATTCTTAGGACAAATATAAGAACAACAAGTAAGAAATGATCTTCGACTGGGCCGAAGTTAAAATATCCCCACAGCCGAACCAAAGTATATTCAGAGTCTTAAGCAGTCAATTTGTTTCTTTGTAAAAACAGAAAATATTCGTTTTTGTTTTTTGATAAAGTCAGTTTGTATGGGAGGTGGGCGTGGTTTTCACTCGATTTAGTTGAATTTCATACACAGAGTACATGTTATATATCGTAGTTCATATGTAAAATTACAAGTCCATATATTAATTTTCGAGGAATTTAAAGATATTTTACATTTTTGATAAAGTCACTTTGTATGGGAGGTAGGCGTGATTTTCATCTGATTTAGTTGAATTTCATACTCAGAGTATATGTTATATATCAAAGTTTATATGCAAAATTTCAAGTCCTTATATTAATTTTTGTGGAATTCTAAGAGATTTTACCTTTTTGATAAAGTTACTTTGTATGGGTGGTAGGCGTGGTTTTCATCCCATTTGGCTCATTTTCGAGCTTTACCTTTATTTTTTAGACAAAAACTTTAATATCGAATTTCGTGATGCTAGCTTGAAAATTACGCCCGTAATCGTGATCACAGACAGACAGACAGACGGACAGACAGACGGACATGGCTAAATCGACTCGGGTGGTGATGCTGATCCAGAATATATGTACTTTTCTATACCTGCCACGCCTCCTTATGGGCGTTACAAATGGAGTGACAAAATTAATATACCCCGTTTACGTTTTTTAAACGTAGGGCTATAAAAATAAGGCTGAGGACAAGTTCTGCAATAAAGGGTACACTGTCACGTCAAAATCTACGGGTATGTCCACGACACAGCCAACTCCATTCTTTTTTCATCATACCACACTTCTCAGAACATATCCTTTATAATCATTATACCGAACTCGTCATAGTATATTGATTATATCATATGCATCATACAATACATACCCATCATAAAATTTGCATCATACTATTCCTCTCATAATTTATTCTATATTCTATTTCAGTACTATGATACATATCTATTCTACCATGATCATAATACCATACCACTGCCTTTTGTTGAAATAGGCCTACCTAGTATTCATATTTTTCATATAAAATCATATAAATTCATTTAAAATTTAAAATTTTTACCGAAAATGTTAACAAAATAATATTGATCATAAAATAATTTTTGATTTGTGGTTCATATTTTATATATAAAATCGAAATTTAAAATTTTAACTGAAATAATATTGATCATAAAATAATTTTCGGTCTGTAAACAAAAAACATATTCACTTCCGATTATCTTTGGAGTCGAATATTTTTATTCGATAAAACTCTTAATAAACTACGCCCACGACTTTGTCTGAAGACCTTTGACTGAAGACTTAACGTACAAGCTCAAAATTTGTTCAAACTAGAGCGCAAAATATTGCAATCATTTCATATTGTCATCAGTGACTCCATAGCTGACTTCAAAAACTCAATGATTTTAAGAATTCAATAACATCAAGAACTCGATGTCTTCAATGACTTCAAGTCATGATTGCAAGCTTTAAATAATTTTTTAAAAACAAAGATGAAAAAACAAAATATTGAAATTATATTTAAATAATTTACTACCCTGAAATAATTAAAGTCATTTCTGATTTCAGTGAAAATGGAAATGGCAGTAATAATTTCAATACCAATTTGATTTCAGTCTTTAATGCATTTCAAATAATTACAATCACATGAATACTTATAAAAGTCTTTGAAGTGAATTTGAAGTCTTTGAAATCAATTGATTTTAAGCCTTCAAAATAACTTCAAACATGTTCGAGTGAAATTATAAATGCCACGATAAAAATTTACAAATCGTTTTCCATTCACCAATAATTTTTGGAGAACATTTAGAGTGTCGAACATTTAGAGTGTCGATTACACAGTGCAACACGAAAAAATAACTTCAAATATCTCAATGGTTTATAATAGTGGATGGTCTATATATTATGCCCTCGTACTCAGTTTTATCGGATTAGGTCAAATAAGAGAGAAATTCAAGGTCAAACTTCACTTTTAAGTCACAAATTTTTTCTTATAACTCTTAAACTAAATTAAAATTCTATGTAGTAACTGCATCTAAATATTTGCAATGGATGATTCTTTACATTTTAAGACGATTTTTTGCTCAAAAAGTTACGTAAGGGGTTAAATATTTTCTTCGAAAACAGGACTTTTTAAAAAAAAAATAAAATTTTCAATAGTTCATTTACTATGTATTTGTCTTCCAAAACAATCAGATTTTACTGAATTTTTGCATACACCTTAAGTAAAATAAAATAACCCACCTGTGAAAAGATCACAACAATTACATGTGTGCATCCAAAGATATTCGAATTCAAAGATTACCAACGGTGGTAACTTCGTTAATGTAAGCCCTAGCGCAAAATCATTCAAATGAAACTTATAGACCCAACAATTTTCTTTAAAAATGTCCTTAACATTTTAACCGAAAGAGTTACCGTTTCAAAAATATGCGCGTAAATGTGTAATTACAACATATATGAAAAATTAAAACGGTTAAAATAAAAATTTTTTTTTATTTCTATTTCTTCTCAAGTTTATATATTTTTCATATATGTTGTAATTACACATTTACGCGCATATCTTTAAAACGGTAACTCTTTCGGTTTAAATGTTAAGGACAATTTTGAAGAAAATTGTTGGGTCTATAAGTTTTATTTGAATGATTTTCCGCTAGGGCTTACATTAACGAAGTTACCACCGTTGGTAATCTTTGAATCCGAATATCTTTGGATGCACACATGTAATGGTTGTGATCTTTTCACAGGTGGGTTATTTTATTTTACTTAAGGTGTATGCAAAAATTCAGTAAAATCTGATTGTTTTGGAAGACAAATACATAGTAAATGAACTATTGAAAATTTTATTTTTTTTTTAAAAAGTCCTGTTTTCGAAGAAAATATTAAACCCCTTACGTAACTTTTTGAGCAAAAAATGGTCTTAAAATGTAAAGAATCATCCATTGCAAATATTTAGATGCAGTTACTACATAGAATTTGAATTTAGTTTAAGAGTTATAAGAAAAAATTTGTGACTTAAAAGTGAAGTTTGACCTTGAATTTCTCTCTGATTTGACCTAATCCGATAAAACTGAGTACGAGGGCATAATATATAGACCATCCACTATTAGAAACCATTTAGATATTTGAGGTTATTCCAATTGACCCTTTAATTGTCGCACAGTGTTATTATTATTAGGGCGTGTCACAACATCCTTCAAAATATCCTGATTCGAATTCTTCGAATTTCGTTTGTTTTTATTTCGTCGAATTACTACATTTGATCATCAATCAATCATTTAGGCCCATTGTAGATGGTGCGGAAAATTTGAAATCGTAGCCTACCGTTGAAATCAGTTTTTTTTTTTTATATTTATTGATGCTAGTACAAGTGGCGGACATGGAAGCACCTTAGAACCTATGTATGTGTATTTATATGTGTGTATGTGAGTGTATGTTTGCCTGCATATACATGTGTGCAAAACTTAAAATATGGCGAAATCAATAATAATTATTGTTTTAATAAACTTTCCAAATGCAAATAATTTACTTAAACTTTCAATATCCTTCGAAACGATGAACGATTTGATAATTACGACTAGCAAGCAGCGAGCACACGACCAACGAACAGCAACGTTCAAGCAGAGGAATAGCAAAATGAAAAGTCACAAAGCATGTGTGCATGTGTGTGTGTGTGTGAGTAGTGTAAATGAGTAAGTTGAAGGATTCTCCCTAGCAGGCAAAACCCTTTGAAGAATATAATACAGGCGGAAGAGTGTTATAGGGGGTGTGGTAAAAGAGGGGGTACTAGCTTGGTGTAGGTTAGGCAAATGTTGTTAGCTGGAACACCGAACACTTCAGCTGGAACACACACACTCACACACACATAAACACACACGCGTGCTCTTAACCATTTGCAATCGCAAATAATCAAATTTAAATTCGTGATTTCCGTTGTTCACCCTCACTCACTCACACCCATTCACCCATTCACCCATTTTCCCGGATGTAAATACATACATATGTGCATGTTTGTGTGTGTTTGTATAGGTGCTTGCAGTAATCGAAAACGAGTCGATATCATTACGTATCAGTCGGAAATCAGTTCCCAAAACTGGGAAATTTTATTTGAACCAAAAATTTTTCAGATTTACAGTTGC
Source organism: Pherbina coryleti (assembly GCA_943735915.1). Lineage (NCBI taxonomy): Eukaryota > Metazoa > Arthropoda > Insecta > Diptera > Sciomyzidae > Pherbina > Pherbina coryleti. Next base: position 115,825,750 of record OX030952.1, read on the forward strand.
TTTACGCTAAATAATCATTAAAACATATTGGCCAACAAACAATCGGTAGTGAAAAAAACAAAAAAAAAAAAAGAAAACACATAATAATGGCTAAATAAATTTAAAGTTTGTTTTTTTTTTTTGTTTTTTGTACTGTTTTAGTTGTTGTGCATAACGCAAAGTTGCGTTCTACTTGCAGCGGCAAAACTTTTCACGCATTATTTCAGTTTTTGTTGATTATTGTTATTGTTGTTGTGGTTAGTTTTACGTTTGAGAAAATTGTCGGAGTTCGGTGCATTTATTTTTTTTTTATTTTTTTATTTCAAAATGGATAACTTTAAGGTGTTAGTAATGGGCCAATTTAGAGCGTTGCCATCTAGAAAAAGGAAAATGTAATGAAACTCTATTTACCCTATTTCGGCCGACGAGTCACCGGGGTGACAATTTCACGTTTTTCACAAAAAAAAAAAAAAAAAAAAGTTTTCAAGCAATTCTGTTAACCCATCCTCCGTGACATCTTAAACTCATGAATTTGAAGTAAAAATTTCCACTGTAAAGAAGAATTTTTCATCAAAATTTCATCATTTTTCAATGAGTATAAATTACGTCGACCGAAATAGGGTTAAATAAATTTATATAAAATTTGAGTGAATCAATAATTCCTTAGTCATTTTATCGAAAAACGTAAAAAATTATAAGCTTCCTAAAAAATTTCTGCGTTACAATCAAGTTTTTATGACTCGAAGTCCTATTTCACGTGAAGTTCTTTCAATATTATGCCAGTTGTTTTTTTTTTTTTTAAATTAGGACCATGACAATATTGATATATGTTAAAATAACACCATAATAGTATTAATTTGGAGCCGCTGACTTTAAATTTGAAGTAAATTTCTCTAAATTACTTACAATTTGTGTTCCTGTAATTTATAGGGATGGATAATAACTATCACTTTTTAATTTTTAGATCAAAAGATCATGTTAAAAAATATGACTCTAGTGAGTCAGTGATTTTGTTTTTTAAATAATTTTTTTCCATGATTTTTAACCCTCCCTGTGTCCACTATATCTTTGCGTACGTTATATGTCAACTACACAGAAAATAAAAGAATTAATTTATTACCTTAACTAGTTTAGCTAATGTGAAATTTTCTATTTCACCTAATCTTTTCAACAACTTTTCTACTTACACAGTTAATTAAACAATCATGCATTAGGTAATTCACCTAATTAAAATTTGTAAATTCTACTAAAATTTTGATTATTAAATCATCTAATTCTTCTAGTTATTTTACCTAATGCAAGTTGTCGATTTGTTCGTACACTATGGGAAATAACGCATACTAGCATTATCCACGCCTCAGTATAAATTTTATTTTAATATTTACGTGGATAAATCAAATGTTTTCCTTACAACTTGTTTTTTTCCCGTATTTGAATTTTATTTATACCACACACGTACACACATATTCATTACAAGCAACCCAGTGGGCAATTATACTAGGCCTTAACAAAAGAAGTTATGCTAAGACTACTACTATTGGCATCTTTATACCTCCTAATATCGCTGTACCATTGAGCACTTCTAGAAGCCCTTCCTATGGATGGGGCTCAAACATTTTTTATTTCTGTGCAAAGCAAAACATAAAAGAAGTGAAACATATCATAAAGTGTTAGCCCAAGGAAAGCACAGCGCTCTCCTATAAAAAACATAAATAAAAACAAAGCGAGAAAATTTTATTTTTTGTCAAATGCGAGCATTGAACTCGTGCCGCTGGCATTATAGTCAAACGTTTTACCGCTCTGCTATTACCCTGTTTGATAACTTGTGAAGAAAATGTATATAAAAATATGAGGTCCACAACTCTGAAATTATTTTTCCACTGGGCATCTACAGCAATTTGATTAATTGGTATGTAGAGTAGATTCCTGAATGGAGAATTTAGCTCAATAGATAAGGCGTTGGTTTTGAAATCTTGAGTTCGCAGGTTCGGCCCTCAGCGGTGACAAAGAAATTTTTTCAGTCATTTATACAATATATATATCTCTCTCATTCTATCTACTATAAAACAAATCTTTCTTCTCTATCATGTGACGAAATGAAGTAAAGTGACCTAAGGAAGTTTCACTTCAAAATAGAAATTGCAAAACAAAAAACATAACTGGTTTTTTGATTATTAAAATAACTGCATATTTTTTGCACGGCATTCCCACTCTTAAGTGGGAATGCTATCTAAATAATTAGATAATTTTTCTACACTTAGTAGGTGGCTTACCTAATCTGAAGTGGACATAGTTTAAAAAAAATTAGCTTATTCTTCTAATAAATTATGTGTCTTATCTATTTTATGGCTGAAGGTACACCAAAATATTTAGGTTCTTTTAGCTACTCTCGCAGTAATAATTAACCCAATTATTGTACCTGTTATATAATTGTAATAATCTACCCAATATAATTGTAATAATTAACATTAAGAAATTGGTAACGCACCTAATCAAATTCGTTGACTGAAAATCACCGGATTACTTTAGCTGAATTCACAATATTTTTAGGTTCTACTCTTTTTTTTCTGTGTATAACGATTTTGTCAGAGCTATTTTTTCACTCCTTTAGAGACATCTTTTAACCCAACATTTTTTTTGGGGTATTTTGTTTTAGGTTTATATGAAAGAATAAGAAGGTTTTGTTCAAAAATATTTATACAGTTTTGCGCAATTAATTTTGGAAATTTCAAAAACGAGCATTTTTTTAATTGTTAATAAACAAATTCATATCACTGGCCCTAACTAATATTTAGAAAAAATTTTCCAGGGCCTTTCAAAAAAACTTGCACAAATTTGGCTCCATTCCAAAAACCATAATTATTTCGCCACCTGAAAAATGACCTTTTTTTGGGTAGAAAAAATTTTAAAAAGTTCAAGATATTCAAGAATATATTTGCCTTAAGAGCATTTAATGACCCTAAAATGTTTTAGGGATCATATGCTAGTTATTTATGAAAAAATAAAAAATATTTTCTTCAAAAATATTAAAACAGTAACAGTTACATTTTGAACAGTCAAAAACGTTTTTTTCTGGGGAACGAAAAGTTTTTATTTAAAAAATATTAGAAAATAGTATAAAAAGAGTATAAACAGAGTATAAAAAAGTATAAAAAAATCTTTAATTTGAAAATATATATAATATTAAAAAATTCTTTTATCAACAAAAACACCTAATTTTTTTTTACAGATTTTTTATAAAACACAAAAAAAAAAACAAATTAATAATGTAAAAAAAATACTTCATTTATAACAAAAACATGCAAATTTTGTTAGTAGTAGAAAATAGTAGTTAGTAGAAAAAAGTAGTTTTACATAGTACTAGACATAGAAGATAAAATAAATTTCTTGAATGATAATGATTGCCAATAAAATTTTACAAGCATGTTTAGTTATAGCCAATTGAGAAATATAATTAATAAAATTCGGCTAGTCGGTGGCCTCAGCAGTGGCTTTATAGTGCGCCAAGCGCTATCGGGTTCGAATCCCAGACAGACCATAGTTTACGCTTTAATCTTTCTGCATAACATTTGCCTTAGATTCTAATTCACATGTATCTACTGCGATTCGCCACGCTTAGAACACCACGCACATGTTTAATATGATTGTCCCTTCTTTCCCACTAATCTATCACCCTATTTTCGAAATCAGGCAGACTTGAATAAATAGTTATAACATCTGAAATTCTTGGTTCAAAGCATAAAAACCCAAAAAATATAAAGAGTCCATATTATTTTTAGTTAATTTTATATGTTAAAATCTCTATGGATATGCACTGACAAGCAAAAGTAGAACAAGTTACTAACTTTAAAAATATTTTCATTAAAATTTGGAGACAAGCGGCAACGGTGGTAAAAAAAGCAGCAAAAACTCTTTAAGTTGAAGCAAGTGTGTGGACTATAATTAGAAGTTTACGTAGTATAGGGTTGAAAGCTGTAGAAAAGATAAAAAACTGTATATTTCATCAAAAAACTTAAAAATATAAAAAAAGAGTTGGCTGTGCCGTGGATACACCCGTAGGTTTTGACGTGACGAAGTTTCTTGTTACTGTTGTAAATGTTGATGTAGATGTTGAGGTTGGTGTTGGTGTTGGTGTTGGTGTTGTTGTTGGTGTTGGTGTTGGTGTTCGTGTTCGTGTTGGTGTTGGTGTTGGTGTTGGTGTTAGTGTTGGTGTTGGTGTTGGTGTTGGTGTTGGTGTTGGTGTTGTTGTTGGTGTTGGTGTTGGTGTTGATGTTGATGTTGATGTTGATGTTGATGTTGATGTTGATGTTAATGTTGATGTTGATGTTGATGTTGATGTTGATGTTGATGTTGATGTTGATGTTGATGTTGATGTTGATGTGGTTGTTGATGTTGGTGTTGGTGTTGGTGTTGATGTTGGTGTTGAGGTTGGTGTTGGTGTTGGTGTTGATGTTTTTGTTGGTGTTGGTGTTGGTGTTGATGTTGATGTTGATGTTGGTGTTGATGTTGATGTTGATGTTGATGTTGATGTTGGTGTTGGTGTTGGTGTTGGTGTTGATGTTGATGTTGATGTTGATGTTGATGTTGATGTTGATGTTGATGTTGATGTTGATGTTGATGTTGATGTTGATGTTGATGTTGATGTTGATGTGGTTGTTGATGTTGGTGTTGGTGTTGGTGTTGATGTTGGTGTTGAGGTTGGTGTTGGTGTTGGTGTTGATGTTGATGTTGGTGTTGGTGTTGGTGTTGGTGTTGGTGATGGTGCTGGTGTTGGTGTTGGTGTTGGTGTTGGTGTTGGTGTTGGTGTTCGTGTTGGTGTTGGTGTTGGTGTTGGTGTTGGAGATTGAGTTGTTGTTGGATTTGGAGTTGGTGCTTTTCTTTTAGCTTTTTTTTTGCTTCCCCATTGGTTGTGCTCTAATTTCAATTAATCCAGCAAAAGTGATGCATATGCGTCACATTAGGCGGTTCCCTGAGGGTCTTTGACACGCCGTAAATATTTTTTTTTTTTGTCATATGCCCGAAGACCTCACCTTCGTTTTCGTTCCTTAAAATTTACCGTTGCACCAGTAGTCACAGAGTAAAAATCCATGCAACGTTTTTTCATGGCTGTAGCATTTTTACTGCATTATGTGATTGCATCCCTGAAATCATGACAACAAGAATTTTTTTTGTTAAATAGTTGTGAAGCGTAATAACACATCCATGCTGTCGTAAAACAAAATTTACCGTAGCACTCCTCCTGAGTGAGTAATAATTCCATGCAACGATATTACATTTTTGTTACATAAGCTGCTATATTCACGACCTGACGACGCCGAAATTTTTTTTTATTTTTGTCGTAGAGCCATGTATTAAACCTTCATTTTCCTTTTTAAATTTTTAACGTAGGTTATATACTCATTGAGTAAAAATTCAATGCAACGCCGCTGCATGAATGTTGCGTTATCGATCTTTGAGCGGCTCTCTCAACGTCCCCATGGCTACAGAAACTTTTTGTCTAGTTTTGTTGTGAGGGCTTACAGCAGGCCTTTATTGGCGTATCGTATTTTTAATCCTAGCACTAGTACTCAGCGAGTAATAATTCCATGTAACAAATTTTCAGTTGTGTTGCTTAAACAGTTCCCCCTGCGACCCGATGATGTCTTGATTTTTTGTTTTGTTTTTATAATGAAGTCAAAGAACCTTCACGGTCATACCACTTTTTTAATCATAGCTCTTATACTCAGCGAGTAACAATTCAATGAAACGCAGATGAATTTTTAAAAAATTAATTTTTTAACTTTTTTGGAAACCTGAGCGGTACAACGTAACTTCGTCACGTCAAAAGCGAGGGACATTCGCTGAGTAGTATGAAAACTAGGACTTTGCTGACTGGGAAAAAGCAATTTTTTTTTTGTAATCTAGTGTTGTTTTATTGTTAATATGTTATATGGTTCGATGAGACTAAAAAAAAAACCAAGTGAAACAAATTATGAAACATGGCGGTGGGTTCATTAATTATGAATGGGGTTGTATAATTATAAATGGTGTTGGACCCTTAACAAAAACAGAAAGGCATATGAAAAAGGAGCAATATCTATCAATTCTACAAAATTTGTCAGTCGTTGTTGAAAAAACGGGTCCTTCGTCTGAAAACGAGATTTTTCAGCACGACAATGACCTGGAGTATACTGCTAAAACATTAACAAAATGGTTGTAGGACCAAAATCTTTGTGTTTTGAAGTGGCCTCCACAATAACTTGATAAAAATCCGATAGAAAATTTTTGGAGTCATGACAAATCGAGCTTTGGGAACGTGTAGTAGAGTCTGGCAAACAATTCCATAAGAAATGTTTGGCAATTATTGCAGTAACATGCCTTCAAGCACTAAGCAGGTAAAGGCTTAATTTGTTAATGTTTTAACAAGGTAAGGTTTAAGGTAAAGGCTTCAAGCACTAAGCAGGTAATTGAACCAAATATTACAATATTTTATTTTTCATGCAACATTGAATTTTTATTTTGTTTGTTTTTCATAATATTAACTGTATCAAAACAAAACACAAAAAACTTTTATTATTTATTTTAAGAGAGACTCAAAATATCGGTATTTTCGCGATATTGGAGCAAGACGCTCCATTAATGTTCCTCACTGTGTGGTATCTATATATTAATAGGCAAACAAAAAGTTTGTGTTCCCTTTTTTTCTGTGTTACCTTCAACATATTCACATAATACTTATATCGATGGATAGGTATTTTTGAGTAGGTTTCACAATATAATTTTTATTCGAATATGTTGTTGTTAAGATAAGTAAAACTGAGGAAATGTAAAACGCTTTTTTTACCAATGGGACAATCAGAAACTACAAAGCGACAAAGCTCTGTTGAACATCACTGCTGTAGCTTACAAAAGCAAGAGTAGAATGCGGGAGTGACGCAAATACTTAAAAAGAGCTGAGTAGCATTATCGTTGTTGTTGTTGTTGTTGTGGTTGTTGCTTTCTCTTAATATCTCTCAGCGTTAAAAAAACAAAAAAACTGCTGCTTGCTTCTATTATCTTGAGAATTATCATTTATCTTGATTTATTTGTTATGCTTTTCTACCGTTTATAAGTAACTTTTTTAATTTACTTTTAATTTATTTATTTACTTTAAATGAATGTTATATTTTAAACAAATTTTTGTTATTGATTGATATATGCTTCCTTTTTTGTCCTTTACCACAATTTTCCTTATAGCGTCAAGGAAAGCATTAAGAATTTAAATGCAAATTAATAACCATTCATTATGTGAAAAACAACTTGAGTTTCGTTACCTTACAGAAACAGATGGCCGTATTTCGGCCACAGGCGATACTAGTCTATATATTAATAGACAAACAAAAAAGTTTGTGTTCCCTTTTTCTCTGTGTTACCTTCAACATATTCACATAATACTTATATCGATGGATAGGTATTTTCGAGTAGATTTGCACAATATAATTTTTATTCGAATATGTTGTCATTAAGATAAGTAAAACTGAGCAAATGTAAAACGCTTTTATTACTAATGGGACAATCAGAAACTACAAAGCGACAAATCTCTGTTGAACATCACTGCTGTAGCTTACAAAAGCAAGAGTAGAATGCGGGAGTGACGCAAACACTTAAAAAGAGCTGAGTAGCATATGTTGTTGTTTTTGTAGTTGTTGCTTTCTCTTAATATCTCTCAGCGTTAAAAAAACAAAAAACTGCTGCTTGCTTCTATTATCTTGAGAATTATTATTTATTTGTTATACTTTTCTACTCTTTATTTACTTTTACTTTATTTACTTTACTTTTAATTTAAATATTTACTTCAAATGAATATTATAAGTTGAATCAATTTTTGCTATTGACGCATACATGCTTCCTTTTTTGTCCTTTACCACTATTTTCCTCATAGCGTCAAGGTAAGCATTAAGAATTTCCATGCAAATTAATAACAATTCATTATGTGAAAAACAACTTGAGTTTCCGTTACCTTACAGAAACAGATGGCCGATTTCGGCCACAGGCGATACTAGTTTATATAAAAGCATGGTACTGCTAATTCTGATACAAAAATCTATTCCAGCGCGTTTATTATTTGTGAAGTTTTTCTTAAACCTTAAAATTTGAGACATTGCTGTTTTAAGAATTTTTATGTATTAAACTTATTAATTACCGTATTGGTGGCAACACAGTTTCCTAGACTAGTAGCTATAGCTTTAAAGTTTAAATGTTTACCGAAGTGATTACAACACAATTAGAAAAAAAAAACGTAAACGTAAAAAAAATACATAAACGCATTTGTGTGTATGCGTGGGTGGGTGTGATAGTAGTTAAATGCAATTTGCAATTGGCATTAGTTGAAAAGTTTTACAAAAATTTCTGTAATTCTCTATTGCGGATAAGTTGTAGTTCGTTCGCATGCATTATTAGCGTTTTTATTGCGCTTGTTTTAAACTTAAGAAAAACAAAATAAAAAAAAAATAAAAAAATTAAAACAAAAAACATTAAAAACAAAACAAAACCAAACAAAACAAATACTGATAATAATTGTGAGCTTTGAAACGCAAAATACTGGCAAGGGTGGGTGGTAGGGGATGGTGAGAGAAAGCAAAAGTTTTAAACGTTGCAACTAAAAGTAATTACGTAGCAGTTAATTATCAAGACTTAAGTTTTAACTCAAAGTAATAGCTGTTTAGCAGTTTTGTGCAGCTTAATTTACGACTATTTGCGTTTTGTGTTTATCGATAGTGGTATTATGATAAAATTCTACTCTATTGTATTGTGAAAATTTACAAATTAAGGCGATTAGTGTTGAAAGTTTGAATTTTATAACGTTGGCATGTGTGGAGCATAAAAGTTCTTTGGGAATTAAATCAATAAGCAATTCGATAGAATAAAGAGTATGTGAATTTTAGGACTAATATTTTTTTTATATAAGAATAAGCATAGTGTAGTTTTTCCAATAATTTATTTATCAATAGAAAACTGTAGATTTCTCGTGATGGTTACCAATAACTTAAGTTTCATAATAGGTTTCACATAGGTACAATTGCATGGAAATTATTTTGGATTCGAAGAGCCTCAATAATTAGTGCATAAGAAGATTTGACTGAAATTACAAATGGTGGTAGGCTTTTCGTCCCACCGAACGATACCAATTATAGGACACGCCTTATAAACCTTAAGCCTTTTTATAACCAGTGGTAGTCATTTTTTAATACGTTATTTTTTTCATTTCGGACATCAGATAGCGGCGCCTTTCTTCGTCGTTTTTGTATTCGTTACTTAATGTCTTTTTTTTTAATTTTTGCACTCCACAACCATACTTTCCACACTTTTTTGTATCTCAACTTTTGTTTTTATTCTATAAATCTAATCAATAGAACGGTTAATTATTTTCCCGGTTTCATTATTGCACCTCTCATTGACTGGCTAATGAGCAAAAATTGTTATTTTATATCAGGGACAAGTATTGCGATTTTCCCAAAGCAAAAAAAAAAAAGGAAACCTTCTATGGCAATCATCCAACTCCTGCTGCCGCTGCATTAATTGTGAATAAAATAACGTTATATTAAATGCTGCTAGTCCCTGAAGGGCTGGCACTTCACAAAGTGCAGTCAACTGGTCACATCATAATCAACACCACAGCATCAGCAACAGCATCAATATCGGCAACAATAACATCTACATTAACAACAGCAGCAGCTGCAGTAGCAGGAACTGAGCATTGAATAACTTCATGCAGCTTCCTCTACGTCTACCTTCAATTTGCGTTGAACGAATAACAAATTAAAAAAAAATATTAAATAAATTTATATAAAATTTCACCAAATGGTTAACCAAAAACAAGTGAACATTTTTTTTTCTTTTTTCAATTGACTTCGGCGAGTGCCAAGTGTTAAGTGGCAAGAGCAAGTGTAGAGCTGAAGTTGATGCTGGTTGCAGCGTGCTTGATGCGACGAGGTCAGAGGCGGATGCAGTGGCGTTTAGCGTTGATGTAGCAATCGATGATTTAAGAATCATATGATTTACATAATTAAAAATGAGTACCGAACAAACTTCTGTGAAGAAAGCCCAAAATTTTCAGCCCAATTTTTTGCTCAATTCGCCGCAATGAAAAAATAAAGGTGTTTGATAAATTTTTTACAAAACAATGCAATTTAAAACACAAATTTGTTTCATAATCAACAAATTGCTTTCAATCGTCCTTCATACCGTAAAATAGCCTAGAAGGGAAAAAGTTAAGTCATTAAAATGTTATGAGAGGAGTAAGCTCTAAAAGTCAAAATTTTAGAGCGATTCGCTTGAAAATGGACAGATTGCACCTTCAGATTGTCAGAAAAAAATTTGAATTATCCTTTTGATAGTAAAAATCGTCTTTCGTATACGGCTAAGTTGTATATGGCTAAGTTGCATGAAATGAGTTATTATCAATTTTGAAGTATTTTTTTTGGAAGAAACGGCAAAAGAGGTAGAAGATGAAAAGTTCAAATCCTGGATTTCTGAAATTGTAGTTTTATATGGATAATTGAATGAAACTATGACCAAGTATCGGTCTATTGTAATTGGTACCGAAATTTGAGCCAAAATGGAAAATGGAAATTGGCAATCACCGCCCTCGCCGAAACCAGTGGCACGACCAAGAGTGTCGCGACGCCACTGCAGAAAAAGACGCCGCCTACAAAGCCACCCTGCGGTCGGTTGTAACGCGTGCTGCTAAGGAGCGATACAAAGAGAAGAGGAGGGAAGAGAGACGCATTTTCAGGCGAAAGAAAAGGGAAGCGGAAATGCGTGAGTGCGAGAAAATTGAGATGCATGGTGACAGGAATGAGGTCCGAAAATTTTTCGAAAAAACAAGACGCCTGGCCGATGGTTTCAAGACCGGGGCCTCTTCCTGCAAGGATGAAAATGGGAATCTAGTGACAGATATCCAGAGTACACTGATGATGTGGAGGGAACACTTCTCTAGGCTTCTAGAATGGCGACGACGACAACAATCCCGCCAATAGAGATGATATACCGGAATCCCCAATTTGGACGACAGCGTTGAAGGTCTGCTGCCCGACCATAGTGAAGTCTTGAAAGCTATAGCTCGGCTTAAAAACAACAAAGCCGCAGGAGCCGATGGCTTACCTGCTGAGCTCTTCAAGAATGGAGGCGAAGCTCTATTTAAATGCATTCATGAGCTTCTATGCAGAATATGGTCGGAAGAATGCATTCCAAACGGTTGGAACCTCAGTGTGCTCTGCCTAATCCACAAGAAAGGCGATCCCACAATTTGCGCCAACTACCGTGGGATAAGCCTTCTGAATATCGCATATAAGGTTCTGTCGAGCGTACTATGTGAAAGACTGAAACCCATCGTAAACCAGCTGATTGGACCTTATCAGTGTGGCTTCAGACCTGGAAAATCCACCATAGACCAGATATTTACGCTACGACAAATCTTGGAGAAGACCCTAGAAAAACAAATCGACACACACCATCTTTTTGTCGATTACAAAGCCGCCTTCGACAGTCCAATAAGGAATATTCCACCATGTCTGAATTTGGTATTCCTGCAAAGCTCATCCGCCTTTGCAGAATGACACTGAGCAACACCAGCAGCACAGTTAAAATCGGGAAGGACCTCACTCCTCCATTCGATACCAAACGAGGTTTCAGACAAGGTGATTCCTTATCGTGCGACTTTTTCAACCTAATGATGGAGAAGATCATCCGAGCTGCTGATTTGAGACGCAGTGGCACGATATTCTACAAAAGTATTATGCTGCTGGCGTATGCTGATGATATCGATATCATTGGCCATAATACGCGCGAAGTCAGTGCAGCATTCTCCAGGTTAGCGAAAGAGTCGAGTCGAATGGGTCTTGTAGTGAACGCAGATAAGACGAAATATCTAGTGTCAACAAATAAACAGTCCCAGCGTCTTGGAAACCACGTCACTTTTGACAACATCTCCTTCGAGGTTGTTAAGGACTTCGTCTACCTGGGATCCAGCGTAAACTCTTTCAACGATGTCAGTATTGAGATAAAGCGAAGGATAACTCTTGCCAACAGGTGTTACTTTGGGCTAAGTAGGCAATTGAGAAGTAGAGCCCTCTCTCGATGAACAAAACTCACGCTCTATAAGTCACTAATCATGCCCGTCCTATTATATGCAGCACAAGCTTGGACGTTGAGCAGTTCTGATGAAAAGACTTTGGGAGCCTTCGAGAGAAAGATCCTTCGTAAGATCTTCGGTCCAATCTGCGTCAATGGCGAGTACCGAATTCGATGGAACCACGAGCTGTATGAGCTGAACGCTGACATAGACATAGTTAAGCGCATTAAAATCGAGCGGCTCCGCTGGCTAGGTCATGTTGAGCGAATGGAAAACGACGCTCCAGCGAAAAAAATATTCGATTCGGTGCCCGGTGGTGGTCAACGCAGAAGAGGACGCCCACTTCTTCGTTGGAAGGATCAGGTGTTGGATAAACTGACTACACTTGGTGTTTCCAACTGGCGCCAGCAAGCGCAAAACAGAAATGGCTGGCGCAATTTCTTATACGAGGCCAAAACCGACCTTTGGTTGTAAGCGCCAGATAAGTAAGTAAGTAAGTAAGTAAATTTTTGTAGTTGATTGTTTCCTTGAATTTTGAACGGTTTGCTACCTATGGACCTGAACAGGAGAAAAAAGGTAAAAAAAATCAAATTAAAAAATTTTCGGCAAATTTTTCACTTTTGCGTGCTACCTAAACAGTGTTAAGAATCATCTCTAGGAAGTTTATATGTTCTAGAAATTTGTTTATTGAGATCTTAGGTAAATTTTTGTAGTTGATTGTTTCCTTGAATTTTGAACGGTTTTCTGCCTATGGACCTGAACACGGGAAAAAAGGTAAAAAAAATCGAATTTTTTTAAGTTTTTTGCGATTTTGATCTGGAAGGTGAAGTTTTTTTGATTTTATATGTTCGCAATTTTTGTTCTTTATGACAAGAGCTACAACTTTGCCTCAGAGAGTAAATCGAAATTCTGAACGGTTTGCAAGATATGAGCCCGAGAAAATTATCACTTTTTTGCGAAAATGATACCGAGGCCAAATCTTTGGCGGCCTATAAACAAAAAAGTGCATGACTTTGGGAAAAATTGGGAGACACGGGTCTTTTCTTTTTAGTCTTTTATCACGTAGTAGTGTCCGTATATGGTTATTTTTTTTCGTGTTGCACTGTGTTATTAATATAAATTTGCAGATTTTCTGCCTTATTACATCTGCTTAAGTTTTAAATTTTAACTCAAAAAAACCAAACAGCTCCATGATATATTCATATTATATATTTTTTTTTATTTTATACTAAAAAGATAATTTTTCTAGTTTATGCCCAAAGTTATTTTCTAAATATTGTCGAATGTGAAACTAATTTTTCGCCTCAATTGTTTTTTGTAACGCCACTGATCGCATTCAGCGTTGAAACTCGGCTGAATGGATGAGTGGATGGATGGATGAAACAATAAATCGACTGGAATGAAGTGTTGGCAATTTTAAAGTATAGTTGAATATATGTATGGATGAGTGGCAACAGTGGCTGATAGAATGGTTAAGTTATGGATCTAGCACCGGAAAGTTAATTGATATACTATAGAATAGCACAACAATCTCCGTGAGTTTTTATTTTTTTTTTTTGTTTTTTTTGGCTTACAATGGAGTTCTTGAGCACTCCTAACATTTGGTTCATCACTTTTGGAATATATTTAAAATTAAATTCGACTTATATTTTTGTATATTAACAAACAAATAAACAGTTCTAAAAATATGCATTTTAGCTTATCACGGTAAAATTCTTTTGTTATTTAATTCGGATATTACAGGTATAGTATGGTAGTCATAATCGCCATCCTAAGGCTGACGTAAAATTTATTTACTGAACTATTTTTCTTTGCTGGGGAAAGAATTGTTCAAGCGCGTAATATCGTAATAAAGTCAGTACCCAACATAATGACAATAAAAACGCAATTTTTTAATATTTAGTCATATGTGTTAATATCACGGGTGTTTAAAAAAGCCATGTGGAGTTGTAAAGGCGTTATATTTAAGAGCTGGTTTGTTGTACTTGTAATTGTAAAAATATTGTATTTCAGACATAGTCTCTAAGTACTTTACTAAGTACTTTACAATTCAATAAAAATTTAAGAGACATCCAAACAATTGCTCGTTTGAGTCAAAAAAATAAATTATATACCTCTTATGGATAAAAAAGCTGGTCTAAAGAATGTTAATGGATCTAATTAAATCGCTAAAAACTAAACCCTGCTTTAAGGACAAATTTTGATCTAAGCAAAATCGATACTTGAGTAACGTTATTTTTGGTCATTAATCACAAACTTTTCTCGAGAACTATGCACAATACCTGCATTGAAAGCTTTTTAGTTTAAGAAAAAGGTCAGGTATATTAACTTGATATGAATTGGATAGACAATATTAAATTAAAAATTTTCTCTAAAATAATAATGACAGTAAGCACCCTGTACGGCTGCAAACTTATATAGAAGCAATTAGGTGATCGAATGATCTAAAAATAAAAGCAAAAACACAACAACAAATACCACGAAGTCACGTAGGCCATTCGTTGATTGCCGTAGCAACTACAAGCCAAAAACAGTCCGACCACGAGAGTATAAAAACGATAAACTAGCAAGAATAGAGGTTAGTTCATTAATATCAAAGCAAGAGTTAACATCTAAAGTGCGGTGCGAAGCAAAGTAGTGAAGCCCTAGCAGGGACGTCAGCAGAACACCGCAGCTGGGAAGTAAAAGAAATACCTGAACAGAGCCACCAGTAACGCCTGCCATAGAAAAACCAACAGAGCTAGCAGCTGATAAATCGGCAGCGCTCAAAGCTGAAAATATATTGTTAATTTAAAGAAAAAAGAGTGGCGTGGAGCAAAGTGCGTACATAAGTGCATTTCTTAGCTTGTTTATCGGTTTTCGAGTTTCCAATGTGCCCTTAAAGCGGAATCTTGGGTCATATACAAAATGCATTATCTTCGATTTTTTATTGGTATTCAAGTTTTCACTATTTCGGTTACTTGCTCACATATAAAAATATCTAGTTTTTCTTGAACTTGCTAAGTTTATTTTAATTAAGTCTTTGATTGCCTATCGGTATACGAGTTGTCCCTTTGTCAATATATGTAGAACGTCATATCCTATAGATTAGCTTCATCTTTTAAATCCAATATAACCGGGTGATAGTCACTGAGACATACGTCTTTGAGCTACAAAGAAGCATTTAAAACTACTTAACTGCAAGAGAGTTAAAACGTGAAACTTTCGATGAAATAGAATTATGGATATCAAAGCAGAAACCCAGTATCCAGTGGTACCATTTTTAAACTTAAGTTTGAATAAGTTTATAATTAAAAGATTAAGTTTATATCCTTAAAAAGAAAATTATAAATTAAAGAGAAAATGAAATAAAGAACACAAATTAAAACTCAAATTGAAAATCAATGCCTCTCAATCATTTCAGAATTGTACAAACGGGTCGTGACTAGTTAAAGATCTTGGGAAACAGATCTATATGCTTTTGTGATTATGTTGTAATGATTCAAGTTTTTTGGGTTCTTTTTTGACAGTCTCCATTTTTCTTTTATTTGTGTAATCCAACTGAATCAGTAGTTAAAACTAGTTGCTAGCTTGTCAGTTTCAAGTTTGAGTTTTTTTTTCTTTGGTTGCCATTTTTTAAGCCCACAGTTTATGCATTTTCCCAATTTGAATTTCATTATGCTTTAAGCTATGCATAAAATCAAATGCAACACGTGTTTGTAGTGTGAATTCATTCAAACTTACACAAACATATATTCAGGAAAATGGGTGGCATTGGTGGGAGGTGTGTGGGCCTGCAATACTTTGGCTCATTTTCTGTTTTTTATGAACGTGCACTTTGTTCCATTGCAATCCAATACAAATATGTTAACACGTGGTTGATTCAACAAAACCGCTCAATGACACTTTTGCAGTGGGCAACATCAACATTTTGCGTTTCATTGCACCGCGATTCCGGACAATTAAAAAAAGTGTAGAAAAAAGCAGTTAATAAGCAGTCAATACAAACAGTTAACGTGCTGCAAATGAAATGTCCACGCTGGACCATGCATGGGAAAGAATGCAGCAACAAGCATGGGTTGTATTTAATCGGAAGTGCGGTCTTACTAAAGTGTCGGTGCTTTTTCACACTTCTTTTATTCCTTTGCTGGTTAAGTTCCGGTGAAAGTGTCAAATGTGTCAAATGTTCAAATGTAAAAATTGTTTCTGAGTTTTAATGCGTACGGTTTGGTGCTTATGTGAGGTACATATATGGATTTTCTTTTCTTACTAAAATAAGAAGTATTCTTGTATCGAAAATTTATTGAAATTCAGGTTTTTCCATGTGAACCACTTATTATTTTGTTGACATAGACTATTACCTGCATGATTATTGAATGAATATTGGTTCTTTTAATAGAACTATTTTATATTTTTATATTGACTGTGCCTAAAATCTATATTTTTTAGGATTTTGTGAAATTTTATTTAATTTCATTAAATATGAAGTAGAAACACGCAGGACGCAAACGATTCTAAATAGCAAATTTTTGTTAACGTTGTGACGTAATTACGGACGTATTTCGTCAATGGCGTTTGCGATTCTTCTTTCAGCTGGGTAGTAGCTTTTGGATCATTGGTGCAATCTTTTTTTTTTTAAAACCCCAAACGAAAAAGTCCAAATTGCAACATCTCGGTGACCAATTTTCGCAGCCGTGGGGGCAAAATAACACGACCATGCAAATTCGCAACTTTTTCATTGGCTACGCTTATTATGTGATTGGTTGTACCGTCCTGTTGAAACCAGATGTCTTTCACATCTACGCTGTCCAATTTATTCTACATAAAGTTGGATATCATATTACGATGCCCATTAACTCTTAAATATAAAATCAGCAGCTAAAATTGAAAGCTTGTGAATGCAATATATACTCTTGAATGTATTGACGGGGATTTTCGGACCCCCAAATTCGAAAGTTTTAGTTATAAATGTGGTCATGAATTTAAAAATGAGCTATTGAACGACAACTTATGATAACCAAAAAAACGTCTGAACGTGTTGTTAGAGTATTTTTTTCGTAGGGGAGAGAGCTAGGTTGTAAACCATTTTTCTCTCCCTAATTGAAATCGCCAATCTTCTTCCAACTGCTAAATTTGTCTCTTGATATGACTCAATTATTGTAGTTACACCGAAGTAGACAGATATATTGCTTGTGCCATCGACAGACATCGTGTATGCAAATCGACTGCGAAAACTTTTGCGAAAGGCAATGGAGAGCTGTGACCTGACTTCTCCAGACATAATTGATGACCTGAAGCAGGAAGAAATAGCAGCAAAGTCAACATCCCCAGCAAAAGCATCACTAAAGAAGGCACAACCAGCACCATCTAAGCGTCCTAAGGCAAAAGAAACATCAAAACCATCTGATGAGGATATTGATTTTTGCACATTTATTTGAGGTTTTTGCCTAAAGAACTGACACCCAAAAACTCCATCGAATGCAACACATATAGCCGGCCTATTCACTTGAAGTGCGCCAATATAGGAAGGCGTTCGTATTTCACATGCAAACATTGCGATACCAATTTGGATGAAAATGAAGAAAATTACGATTGAACACTTCCATTCATTGCGATTTTTTAGCCTGAGTGGCGTCATTATAACTTTTTTTGCCTCTTGAGGCCTTCCGAATAAATAAAATCTTAACTTATTATAAAATTATTGATATTTTACTTCGTATTTTCTGATTTTTATTGGAATTTGCCAGATAATCCACAACGTAGCCACTTTTTTGGAAGAGCGTAAAAATCACGTCTTGAGAAAATAGGCAGTAGAGAGTGAAATTTTAATCAAAACGCTAATGAGTATGTATAAAAAAAGTTGCGTTGTACCTTTTTGTCACCTATTCGATATCTTCATTCTGTGAAAAGTTAGAGCCCAAAAACAAAACCCGTTTCATAACCTAGCCCTCTTCCCTATATTTAAAAAATTTCCGTCTATAATTGTATTTAAAAAAAAAAAATTCTTTAATCGAGAAAGAAATTTTGTAGGCAACTCCGAAAAAAGTTTGTAATTATATCTCAAAAAATATCCTTTAATCGAGAAGGAAATTTTCTAAGTAAGCCATCTTGGAAATAATTGGAAATACTTTTCGTATTTTGAAACAACTATCACTACAAGGAATTATTAAGTATGCGAGGAACATTCATGAATTTAATTAAGTTTGTTTTGAAAAGAAGTTCTTCGACATCTGGTTCAACAAATAATGGCGAAAAACTGAGTTGTGTATTATTATGTAATCATATATTTTTTATGATTACACATTATTATTCAGTTAAAATGGTTCAAATCTTTTCAAATCATATGCTACAGTTTGACCTCGTTAGATTTTTTTTTACAGAAACGATCCAGAATCTTAAGGTTAAAATAGTCCAAGCCACACATGGATAGAGGCAGAAACCGTCAACAAGGTCTTGGAAAATTGGATGAAGAGGATGCTGCTAAACCAGCTGAGGCAGGCACATGAATAATACAAGTATGTTGACAACAAGACAGCATGAAGACAAAGAAGGCAACAACCAACAAAAAAACATCGGCTCTGTATAGAGCAAATCACACAGCTTGACTATACAGACTGTTTCGTTGGCCGCTACACCAACTCATCAGTAGTCTTGCATGACTTTTCACTGTGATCCACTCAAGCTACTTAGGTTCTACTTATACTGCCAATATGCCGAGAAAGTTACCCGATTTTGTTTAATTTCCTATATTTTAAAAAGATAATTCACCTATATTTTTAAAAGATAACAGGTTCACCCTGTTGTCCTGAACTTGTTTTAATATGAATTTTTTCTGTATAGAAAAATTATTGTGGCATTTCTCCCTATGTTTTACAAAATTTTAAAAACAATATAAACTTATTTTTTATGTTACTATTTTTAAATTACGTGTAGATATTTTATCTGGTCAGAACTTTCCGAAGGAGATTTTGCTATACATAATTATACAAATGTTATACGTCCATTTCAGTTTTTATCTTATCATTTCTAACACAACTGTACATCAGGAAATTCAGTTTTTCAAAAGTTGCAACGCACCTTTGGTAAAATGAAACTTTTTACAACTTCTGTGAACGTGTAAACACAAGTTTTCAAACATATTGTTAACAAATTCGAGCAAAATAAATAAATTATTTAAGCCTTGATGCATATGTATATACTAATCAATCGCAAAAAAAACAAAAAGAAACAATGCAACTAGTAACTTTTTAAAAAATAACTGACAGGCCATTTATTTTAAATATTATTGTTTTGCACTGAGTACCATGCAACAACAAATGCTCAACATTTTAGCCAAAACAAACAAACAAACAAACAAACACACACACATACACCAACATAACAACACAGTTGCAATAAAAATCATGTAAGTATGAGGTGGAACAAACCTCAAGTGGAGCAAGGATTTTTATGAAGTTTGAAAAGTTCTGTAGATGAGCTACAAAATAAGAAACTTGGATAAGATGATTTCCTGTTATGAAATGAAGCTACAAGGATTTTCTATTTTCTCTTTTAGTTTTTTTTTTTTTTTGTTTTGCAATATTTCTTCTAAATTGTTTTAAAACATAATGTGCCACTTTCTTTGTAATGAGTATAAAAACTTGAAATTAAAAAAAAAATATTTCACTTATATAAAATTTTTTAAAATTTTCTAAATTTAATTAAAAACATTAGAAGCGGTAAATTCTTCATAAGAAGTTGTACATTTTTAAAAATTTACGCTAAACCCACCCCCAAAAGCCAAACACTACGGAATCACGCATTACAACAACAACACGCTGCGGAATTAACCTCGTTTTAATTGTGTTTTTTTTTTCTTCTTATATATTTTTTCTTCTGTTATTCTCTGCCATATTATTCGGCTATGGAGCAGGTTTCTGCTTTTAACTACAGCAGGCTTCCATTTTTTTTTTGGTTTTTTTTTTTTATAAAATATGCACAAAAATTTTAAATTAAATTTTCTTCGCTTGAACGTCTTGGCAGACATTTTGCCAGCGCCATTTTATTTCTTGCTTTGCTCGTATATTCTTGACTTTATTTAAAGCTCGCTTTACAGATATGGCTTCACACACCCAAACACACACAGACACACACACGTATAAACACTTGCACTCGTACTCACATCGGCTCAAGGCAACAACTACACATAAAATATATAGATATATTTATATATATTTTAAATTATTTAAGTAGACGCGGCTGACAAAGCCGAGTGGGCCTGCAACAGTGGGGGGAGGGGGTGAGGGGACCCTTTTAGGTGGATTGTGGGGAAATAATGTGCCCTTTGCTTAGGGTTGATGAAGAAAAAGGTAAATTTGTGGCGCATAATTTAAAATATTTAAACAGTTCAGTGGGTCTGGGTGGCGGGTCTGGGATGTTGGAGCTAGCTGCACGGTAACTCGTTGGCTTGTTGCTGTAGGAATTAATTTGCCTTTCTTATAATCGTCTTGCATGAATATTTTACATATTTTATTTTAAATAAGTCGTTAAAATAACAGCAGCGTCAAGAGACGTAGCGCAGGAAAAATTACGACACAGCAAATCCAAAAAGTTTAGTTTATATGTATGTAAGAAAAATACAAAGGAATAACAACAAGGAGCCGGGCAACTGCTGTATTTGTACGTTATACAAAAAGAAGTGTTCACAAAAAGATTTCTCAGAAAAAGACCTCAGCTTAATAATTAAAAAATATCCAAAAAATATTCTTACATCACTTAAGACCCCTGAGGGTTATTTTTTGTATTAATAATAAAAAAGGTTCTTTATTTCTTTTTTTTCACTCTTCGGGGAGAGAACTAATTTATATATTTGAGTTTTGTAATATTTTTAACTTCTACACAACCGAAGTTTTTATTAGAAAACTGTGATTTTTTTAGTGAAATTTTTTATTTTAATTGATTTGTGAAGTTCCTCAATCAATAACTTCCAATCAATAAAACAAAATATTAAGGGGTGTACTTAACAGAAATAAATAAAAAAATCAAAAATAAAAAAAAAAATAAAAAATATAAAGCTAGTAAGTAATACGACATTAAACGAGAAAAATAAGTCATAGTATACTTATAAGGGTTTTCAAATAAGAGGTGTTATTGTGAATCGCCCGCTATTGTGAATCGCTCACTTTTAAAGCTTTTATTCTTTGACATTTGACAAGTAGAAATTACGTCATTACTAAAAATGGAACGATACACTTAAAAAAATTCACTACAAAAATGGTGAAAATCTTGCAGTCACAGTTCGCAAAACTAAAGCATTTTTTGGTCGTCGTGAAGCACCTTGTCGGACCGCAATACAGAAATTGTTGAAAAAATTTGAGCTGTTGGGACAAGTTAGTGATGTGAAGAATAAAACCCGTGCACGTCGCTCAAGAACAACTGAGAATATTTATGCTGTAGCCCAAAGTGTTGAAGATAACTCAGGTTTGTCCATTTCTCGTCGTTCTTTGGAATTGGGCATTCTATATAAGGCATTACACCGTATTTTGCATAAAGACTTGGGTCTTAAGGCTAATAAAGCTCAGTTAACACAAGAACTCAAGCCGGCCGATCATCAACAACGTTTGAATGCACTAAGGGAAATAATGCATATTAACATTATCCACGCCTGAGTATCAATTTTATTTAAATATTTACGTGGATAAATCAAATATTTTCCTTACAACTCGTTTTTTTCCCGTATTTTAATTTTATTTATATCACACACGTACACACATATTCCATACAAGCAAGCAGCAACAGCATCGCACACGTACACACATATTCCGACAAGCAGCAACAGCATCGCACTCTGTTCTCTTGCAGTTGCAACCTTAGTTCTTATAATTCTCATTTCGTTTTTGTTGCAAGAGTTGTATAAAAGGGATATTTGGCCGTACGTATCAGCAATTGCGTGCTGAAATAATGCAATTATATGTAGGGTGGAGTGACAACTCGACATTTTCCCACGAATGTGTCGTACCGATTGTCATTTGCCTGCATATTTTGCTTTATTAGTTTGCTTTATTATTGCCATTAGCATGGTTACTTTATTTTCTTTTTTCGTTCTTTATTACTTTTATACTATTTTTTACATAGGGTGTCATAATATTGCACCGACTGTCAAAAATAATATAATATTAAGGAACGAAAAAGGAAAATAAAGTAACCATGCTAATTGCATTAATGGACGCAGCTTGTGAGAAATATTTGAATATATTGTTTTTTAATTTCAATATTTTTTATATAAATTTCCTTTAGATGTGATAGTTTTATTTTCAAATAGTAAATAGTAAATTTTTAAAAGATATTTAAAAAATTCGTGCATAATTTTAATATATTTTTTTATTATTTCTGTTTAAATATTTTAATATTTTATTTAATTAAAAAAGTTTTTAAATGAATTTTAAATATTTACGTAGTCGATTTATGCAAATGCGTTATTGGTGCAAAAATGACTCGCTTTTTGGATAATTTAAAAAAGTTTTTGGATAAATTTAATATTTTTTCCCTTAGTGTACCAAAATAACACCTCTTATAGGAAAACCCTTTATGAGTAGGTTTTCATGAAAATCAAGTCATGCGCCTCGGCAATAATGATGAATTGAACAGCAAGATGAATTTTCACAGTTCGATTTGAAATTTTGACTTTTTTTAGCATATGACAAACATATTTAGCATACATTTTGGTGTATGTGCGTTTATTGAATTGGTTTGAAAATTGTATTTCAGTAAAACAAAAAAAAAAAAAAACGCTACATAAAAAAAGGTTGCCAGTTTTTTCAGAACGACCGATCATGTCCCAACTGTACCACTGGAATGGTACACAACCATTTGTTGCCGAAAGTATTCGGAGAATTGAGGAAACCAACCACCGAAGGAAGATCATTATCCATCACGACAATACGAGTTCTCACACATCAGCTCAAGCAAGAGTTTTTGAGCACTCAAAGCGTGAAATTGATGAGTCATCTGCCATACAGTAACATTTTTCTTGAGTAATAATTTTAGAGTTGGACCGAGGCTCTTAATGAAAAAAATTATTAAAAAAAAAACAATTTGAGCTGGAGAAAAGAAATAACGATATTTGTAAAGTGAGCTAACATATTTATGGAAAATTTGACTTTTATCATCATATATGTATGTAATACTTCTATATTGACAGTACACTCAAGGTACATTCGCCAAAATTAGAGTGCAGATATATTGTAATATGAGCGAGAAAATATGTAAACGAATGTACCCGAAATTAAATTTGAAAATAAAAAAACTCAGGAGCTGTGCTTCCATTCGAACCGTATTTTAATGGATAAAATCTTGATTGTTTCAATTGTTCTTGTTGAAATTTACAGACCTATTCTGGCTGTCTGTTTACAAGAAATAATTTGTCAAAATTTTGTCAACCTGACTTGTAAAACCTATTCAGGCGAACACTTGACAAATGAAAAGCTTTATTTAAGTATTCACCACAGGAAGGTGAAAAGCATGTTGCCAGAAAGCAGCTGTTGAGTGTTGCATGCTTATTGAAAAAAATACGCTAATTTTGTTAAGTTCCTTTTTTGAAATGAAAATATAAATTTATTGTTGAGAATTTGTTACTTCTTTTGATATTATATATTTAAATATTGAAACCTTTAAAGCAATGACACAAAAAAAAAATGTTTTTCTTTTTTCTTTTAGAACTTATATTGGTTTAAAGTTAATTCTTAAAAACGTGATAACTCTGAGAGTTTAACAGTAACTATAAAAAAATATATGCCAAATTGAAGTATAAAAATATGACTTTTATATTAAAATAATTAAAGCCTGCCACATAACGCATTTTGTTCTTTAAAATAAATTTATTAAAAAAAAAAAACTTAGAAAAAACTAAAATCGTTATATATTTAAAACTATGAGGAAATTTAGTAAACATTTTAACAAGTATAATAAAGGTAATCCAACTAATTTTTCAATGATACCAGCTGCGATGAAATATGTTCAAAACTTTCAGAGATAGCACACTTTTAAGATGGAACTTTTAACCACTATATTTTCAAATCAAAAGAGAACTACACTTTTTCTTTTCACAATCTTTTTAAACGCTTCAATGTTTTTAAATCACTTGAAAATATTTAAAGAAACATATATATAAAAATTTTATTTTGCAGTTCAATTATGCCCCACAACATATTTGATCAATACTGTTTATAGGAGGCAACACTTTGTCTTGACAGTGTTTAAATTATTTCAAGAAAATGGACGAAGTAATTTTTATTTTTATTCTTCTTCATTTTTATTTTCTTTCTATAGTTCTTATAGCTATATTAATAAGTAGTAATTATTATTATAATCATTTATTTGATTTGGCGAGCAAAATATGAGCAAACAAACCAGCAGTAGCTAGGATATCTACATACAAAATTCACTGTCAACACCTTTTTTGCTATTGACAACTGTGTCAAAAAAAGAGCTTTTACAATTGAACGAGAATAGAAAATATTGACAATTGTCAATATATTTACTATTGTAAATATGTTGAACTTTGTCAACTCACCGGAATAGGTCTGTTAATCATATTTCACGCGTTGTTGTTATAATTATTTTCTAATGGTGCGTACCTGTGAGTTATGCAGAACAAACATGATTTGTTTTGTTTTATGTTTGGTGCAAACATTTTTCATAACAACCGCTTCTGTAACGATTTGACATTTTTTGTGTGTAGTAATTTTCAAATATTCCCAGCAAACATTATGACTCTTTAAAGACTCTTTTAAAACTCATATGGGCATTTCCACAGAAAAGTCCACCGGCACCAAAAAATAAAAAATTAATAAAAACAAAATTTTTATATGATTTCATATAAAATAAATATTGATATTTTATTTTTTTAAGCAATTTGCAGCTTAACTCAGTTGTCAAGATAAGGAAACTGGTTGTAACTGGATTTATATCTTTTTCGCTGAGAGCAACTTTAAATAGCATTTTTTCTTTAATACTTACTACTACTAAAATAAAGTATTGCACTCAAAACACAAAATGTGGTTTATAAGAGTAACTAACTAAAAAAAAAATGTAAAGAGAGCAAAGTAAGATCAATTAACGGTAATTTTTGAATTTGCTTTCTTTGATATTCTTTTGTTACGTGCGCTACTCAAAAACATAATTTTTTATCATTATTTCTGCGTTTTCAGGTGCAAGTGATTAAAAATTATAACTTAAAGCAAGTTAAGTGCATAGAAACTAAGAAAAATTTTTTTTTACTAATTAACTAGAAAATGGTTATTTTTTTTAATTTCAAAGTTTGTATCGTCACGTCACCGTAAGTGAGACCACTTGTAAAATAAAATATTTTAATTATGTATTAAATAATGTAATGTAATTGATAAATCGAGAACACATTAAAGCCGTTAGATTAATGTATATTTCTACAGAGCAGATAAGAGTTTTCCCATCGGTTGAGTGAGAAATGGAAAGAATTTCCGAATATTTCTGGTATCCAAAAACTTCATTGCATATCATCTGATGAAAATTTAAAACAAAAGCAGTTCGAACCGCACTTTTCAAAAATAAATATTTCGTAAAATACAATAAACCCCTGGTAGTCCGGTCCCTGTCTTATCTGGCACCCCCTGTAATCCGACATGTCTATTATTATTGAATATTTTTTTGACAATCTTCGCTAATGTAATTGTATTGATTGATTTTTATTCATCATTTTTGATTATTTTAGTATGTACAGTTGTTTGTACACAATTATTTCCTAATGTAAAGTAATTATTTTTTGTAAGTTTTATAGCATTAACGACGTTGATTGTATAATAAAACGTAAGCTCTCTATTGTTTTGTTGAATTTACTAAATTTGACGTACATAATGAAGTATGATTTGTATTTCAGAGTATAACATATAGAATCTTATCATTGGATTTGTAATTTGTCGAATCACACTGCACTATTTTGTAATAAAATCCGGACTATAGGGGGTCTTAGGCAGTACTATATCATCCGCCAAACTCGATAGTTCAACACTGCTCTGCAAAACGTTTGCCGGATTGCCGGGGGCCCACTGTAATAGAAATAACATTTTAAGACAACAACTTTTTAATTTCAAATTACACTGTTCTACAAATATTTTTTTATTTAAAGTACAAGATCGCCATTTACAATTCTGCAAATGCAGAAAGTCATTATATATTACCATTTAATGAAATATATGCGTGGGATTCCTTGTACAGTTTTCGTGTAGAACAGTGCTATTAATGACCCGAATCAAAATTTATGTTTTTTTTTTATATATAATAGAATCCTAGAATCAAAATAATATGAAGAATTTATTGAGTATATCATAATGGAAAAATATGTTACGTAACGTGTGTATCATAACGTATCACATTTCACATTTGGCTTAAATAAAAATAACTAAAGATGATTTTTCAACGAAACAATTACGAATATATAGCTACATTAATCCAGATTATATTAAAAAAAAATTCATAAAAAAAAAACGTGCACACTTCGCAGATTTTTTCGTTCTTATTGATGTAGACAAAACCCACTTCTATTTTTTGTTACGAAACGCGATCTTCGGACCACTATTTCGATTGCTTCCATCTCTTTCACTTATTAAAGTGCTACTAGAGTGCCATTCAAAAATAGAAACCGGACATAAAAAGTTAAAATTGTTCTTTGCTTTTTCTTAATTTTAAGCAATATGAAAGGCTTACGAACGTTACGTGCGCGACCATGGAAATTTATATATAAATGAGTTTTTATCGTCATAGTGCGCTCAAAAAAATACTCTTTTATCAGTATATTTTCGTAGGTTGTGTGGTTCAAAATATGATTAATAATAATGACTGCTTTGAGACATCATTTTGGACTCAAAATTAAGACTCTTTCAAGACTCATAATAAAGACTCTTTAAAGAATCATAATAAAGACTTTTTAGAACTCATACAAATTAGTCTTTTTGGACTCAAATTAAGACTATTTTATGAGCCATATTTAACACTCTTTTTAAGAATAATTTAATGAAATCTTTAAAGACTCATATGAAGACTCTTTCAGACATCATATAAGTTATTATTTTAAGAGTCATAAGTCTCATGTTAAAAGCTCTTTAATGGCTTTGTTAACACTAATTTCTGACATTGATATGATGTTAATAAAACCTCAAAAACCCCTTTGGGCGAAATTATCGTATGTGCAATTTTCTCCATTTATTTAATAATATTAATAATAAAAATGAAAATATTTCCATATTTTGCTATTTATCGTATTCATAAAACACACACAAAAAATATTCTTTTTAGAGTCATATTTCTTAGCAATCATTTTAGAATTATATCACAGACTCCTTTAGAATTATTTTTATAGCGTACTCATAAAACACACCTAAAAATACTCTTTTTAGAGTATTATTTCTGAGCAATAACTTTACAATCATATCAAATACTCCTTTGCGAGTCTTTTTATTGCATACTCATAAAACACGCACAAAAAATACTCTTTTTAGAGTCTTATTTTTGAGCAATCATTTTACAATCATATCAAAGACTCCCTTATGAGTCTTTTTATTGCGTACTCATAAAACACGCATAAGAAATACTCTTTTTAGTTTAAAATACTTGGTATTTAATTTTTTTTACTTAACCTTATTCAAGGATAATTCCTCTTTCCTGTGAAAAAGTAAAAACAGTGAAATTTCTTTAGAATTGGCCACTCAATATTTTTTGCTTTGAAAACTTAGTTCAACTCTTCATAGTGCAACTACTTTATAAAACATAAACACAAGCCTTGTTGCAAACAAACATACAATCTAATGAAACAATATGGTATTATTTCATATAAATTATTCAGTTACCGTTATAAATATTTTATAAGATGTTTTCGTTTTTGCTTCAAAGCAAACATTGAATGGCTCGAAGAAGAAATGAAAGACGTTTGAAAAGTGTAGCTTTACCGCGTTCCCTTGAGTACAAAGCTGCCGCTACACTCTTGAATCAATGCCTTTTATAATCCAACTGCCCAGACCGCCAGACCCTCCTCCCCCATAAAGTGCATCTTTACACTTGTATGCAATAAAATTCAATAAAATATTTAAGTAGAGTAAAAACGAAATGCATATTTGTAGAAAATAAAAAAAAAAGAATAACAACAGCAACAACAACTTGTTAAACTTACAATGGTGGTGTAGGTAGGGATGATGTTTAAAGTAGAATAGGGCATGTCCAGGGTAGAGTTAGTGGCGGCTTTTTGAGTTACTCAATGTTAGCGTTATGATGCAT
This sequence comes from Pherbina coryleti, assembly GCA_943735915.1. Taxonomy (NCBI): domain Eukaryota; kingdom Metazoa; phylum Arthropoda; class Insecta; order Diptera; family Sciomyzidae; genus Pherbina; species Pherbina coryleti. The sequence continues at coordinate 115,854,080 of OX030952.1, forward strand.
AAAGTAATTGGTACCAATATAATAAAAAAAGAAAAATACACACATAAGTGGGGAATTAAAGAAAAAAAAAAAAAAATAAAAAAAAAAACGAAGAGATTACCTCGAGAATGATGAATTTCAAAACTAATTATTATTATTATGATTATTATTATTATGATTATTATTATTATTCTATTATTATTCCATCAAAATGTAGACAAGCCCCAGGAAATTGCTACATCAGAAAATGAATTGAGTTTGTCGCCCTTGAAATATGAAATAGATACTATTAGTCTGATGGGGTTTATTTCTGAAAGTGCCGTTCAGAATATTAAAAAATATCATCTTTTCCCTCAATCGGTTATAAATTCTCCAAAATAAATATATACTTTAATTTATATAAATTTTTTTATTTTCATATTTCGTATTTCATTTCCACTTTCCACTTCAATAGTTTTAACTTAATAGAGAACCATTTCAAATTTTTCAGTTGATGTGTCCTCAAAATACCTCTATGTATCTGAAAAAGTAAATTCTTACTTTGTGTATTAGTATTTTTAAAATTCTATAACTGACCCTTTGTATCCTTTAGCAAATTTCATTAACTCCAACTACATCCCAACTGCATCTGTACTGGAGATTATTGTCCTAGTTTTAGTAGAATAACTCAAAATACATATTGTCTTAAACAAGCAAAGGTTCGACCACTAAGAAAGTGTTGGTTCTTGGTTGGAACATAATTTTTTCGTTTTTCAGTTTTTCAATTGCACTTTCCAACAATCATAATTTGTTTTCCCTATTAAACCATTTTCCCCTTCTACCTTGTGTTAAAAATATTAATGCTTTTTGAGAGTATTTGGTTAAAATTTTTAAAACAGACCACTTAATAGCTCTCGATAAACCTATATATAGTAATGTAAGTTACCTATGTACATATTAACATAACTATTTATAAACTATTTACTATAAACTATTTACTATAAACTATTTACTATAAGCTATAAACTATAAACTATAAAATATAAACTATGAACCATAAACTATAAACTGTAAACTATATTTATATATATATATATATTTATATTATTATAAGCTAGAAATAAGAGAAATTAGAATAAGAGTATTATTAAGAGAAATTAGTTGTAAGCTAAAAATAAGTGAAGTTAATTTAAAATTGAATAAAGGAGTTGAGTTCTTTCCGAGACACAGAAGACTGCGTTTGGTTTTTTTAAGAACGTTAATATATACAGATCAAAAGTAAAAAATTAAGAATCTGAAAGTAATAAGACTATTCGGTTACTACATGAATTTCGGAAATAAATAAACACCGACATTTTTTATTTTGAAAAACAGACAAAAACTTTCTCAATATTTTTTACGGTACCATTTGAGACACGTAAAAAATAAGAAATATAATTCCTTAACATTGCTCGCTGGAAAACAAACACGCTCTGAAGAATTATTATTCTTCTTATATCAAGACAATGCGAGCTTGAGGCGTTTTGGAGCCCTCAAAACATCGAATTAATGGGTCATCCGCAGTACAGTTCTGATTTGGCATTCAATGACTTCTTTTTGTTCCCGCACATCAAGGACAAACTTCGTGGACAACGATTTTAACGCCAGAAGAAGCCGTAAAATAAAAAAACTATGTTTAGGTGTCTCAAATATTCGAAAGCATGCAAAAATGTAGATTTCATAAAGGAGAATATTTCGAAAAACAATAAAGAAAAAAAAAATTTTGGACTTTATATTTTTTCTCAAAATATATGTAGTACCTAAGTATAAAAATTATTCTAAATACTATGAAAAAATCTTTTGTTTTCTTTTTAATTTTAAGGTTGGAACTTCCTTTTTTAATAAGTGTTGGAACTTCCTGCAAAACACCACTCGAGAATATTTCGCAACTTGAAAAACCATGAGTCAAATACTTGAAATTTTTCCTCAAAACCATGGTGTTCTGTAACGTGTAATGAACATGATATAAAAACATATTCGATCTATTTTTCTTAAAAAAAAGAAAAGTTTAAGAAAGCCTATATGCATAGCTATTTTGTCTACTATCCATCAGCACGGGGGGAAGCCTCCAATTTCAGTCAACAAAGCTAATAATCCATGGGGGAAGGGGGGGTCTGAACACATTTTAAAAGCGATTTGCGAATACTGAAAATTTTCATAATTTCTGTCAAAAGCGATTTGTCCTACGATGCCTGAAGACTGATCCATACAGACAACTGCAATACGAGTATTTTTGTAATGAAGCCATGTCGTTACAACACCACAACATTGTTTTTCAAGAGATATCGTTGTAAATAAATTTGGACAAATGGTTACATGTTGCTATCGCCTCGAATGTGTTTAGACCTTATTATTATTATAGTCAACGATGGTAAATATATTTAATAAAAATATTTTAAATTTATTAAAATATTTTAATAAATAATTATCATGTTAATAAATTTGAACAAATGGTGTTATGTTGCTGTCGCCGCCGATATTTTCAGGTTCCTACGCTCATAGGCCACGGGGGGCCTGAAGAAAATTTTAAATCCATAAAAAAATGTCCATAGTTCCCATAAAAAGTGATTTTTCCTACGATCCTCCACTATTGATCTATACCGACAACAGCCATATTGTTGCAATGAAGTCAAGTCGTTACGACAACATTACAAAAGTTTCCATAAGATATGCGTGTGAATAAATTTAGGCAAATGGTGTTATCGTATGTTCAGACCAACAATGTGTTCAGACCATTATTATTATTATTAAAGTCAGTAAGGAGCCTACGAAATTTTAATGCGACTTCGAATACTTCACCTTTTTAAATGGGAATGGATCGAAGGACATATCGTCGGTTCAGAAGAACAATCACGTAAATACAAATTTTGACAAATATGGTTTACTGGGTAATTGATATCGCCAATTGAAATCCAAACTACTTGGGTCAAAACTATAAACTAGAGTTAAACCAATATTCATCATTTGCCTCTCCTGCACACAATTACGTTTTTTGCGGTTTACGATCATTGTTCTTCTGAACCGACGATATCTGCCATGAATAATATCTGTTTTTTGGCAATTAAAGTTGTCCCGAAGCATTAATATAGACATGCACCTGCATTGAAGGATCTCCCTGTGTGTCTTGTGTGTGGAAATTGACCCGAGTACCCAAAGAATATAACAAAGTAATCATCTAGAAAAATACACAAAACTTAAAAATGAATTACTTTGGTTTGAGGGTTGTAGTAGGTCGTTATTTGTAGCATTTGCGTCAGACAGAAGGAAGTATAAATTTGTTGATGTATGAAAAAAAGCAGTGAATAAATAATTGTAATGGCAAAGGGGAGGGGGGGGTGTCAGTGTTGCAAAACTAACTAAACTACACTAGATGGCATTCACACTACTTTGCATATTTGTACTACGTAAGTTGTACTCTATATGTTTGACGTAGCATTTACTATTTCTTGACATAGCCTTGTTTTCGGGGCATAAGACGTTCCATGCTCTTTCATGCCGCACAGCCTGCTCTATACACGACTTCGACTCTTCTGTTAAGACATTCCATTTTGTAGCACGGTTTGTTGCAGTCAACATTTGAGATTGGCACTTGATTGGCGGATATTTCCTGATGAATATTTAACAAATGCTGTGCGCGTGCATTTGTTGTTGAATGCATTTTTGGAGCAAAAATATTTTCCAGCTGTTGTGGGAATTTTAGAAAATTCCAGAAAATACTAGAAAATGTTTGTATTGCTTATTTTATTTGTTTTTTTTAATATTTTAAAGGTGATGATAAAGAGTGTGAAGCGAGGCTTAACTGAAGACTTTTATTCAAAATCATGATAGAATAAAAAGGAAGGCTCATATTGAAGAAGAACGTGGGCTAGATGTCAAATTTAGCTGTTGATATTAAGTTTTACTAATTGTTGTTGTTGCTTTTGTCGTTTGTGGCACTTACAGCTTTGTTGTTGTAAAATTTCACATTTGAGCAGCAATATTTAAGAGAACCTACCTTGTTATTGTAAAATGATTAAAAATATGACATGACATTTCTCTCAAAATGAGCTTTTAAGCAAGTTTACAATTATAAACTGTCCTCTCTTCAAATTGTCAAAATGACAAAGCTTTTAAAGCCATTTGATCCGCTATCATTGCTGACATTTATGCTGCCAGCTGTCAGTATATTTGCATTTTTCTCATTTATTTAAAAACAAAAAAAAGAAACAACTGCTTGCATATTATAATTAATCTCATTATGGCAGCGTTGGCGCATTTCTTTTTAATTCAATCTTTAACACTTGAGCTACTTTCAGCAAGTTGAATAATTTTAATAACTTAAAATTTTGCGGTGTACGTTTAAATATGTATAAATATATGTATGCAGATATGTACATATAAAGGGAAATATTAAATAGCCTTACCCAGTACAAAACATGCTAAGTGCTTACCGCAGTAAGAACTTTACCTAAGTATGATTTTGAATTTTCAATTTTTGCAACTTTTTTTTTTTTTTTTTTTTTATATTGTACAATAAGACGAAGTCTTTTATAGTACACCAGAGTGGCAAAAAGTATTCTTAAAAAAAGAAATCTTAACTAAATACAATTTTTGATCAACTATTATTAATTTATGTTGGGCAAAGTTAAAAATCTTAATTAGTTAATTAAATTACTAACTTAATAACTAGAGAGTAAAGAAAAATAGAGTAGGAAAGTTATAAGAAAGATTTACAGGTAGAGAAATGAAAGAAAAAAAAAAAAAAGAAAAAAAAATATAACAGACTATAGATTTTGAATACGAAAAAAACAAAAAAAAAATAACAAAAAAAAAAAAAAAAAAATCAAAAACTTTAAACATTATAATTAAAAAAAAAAAAAAAATGAAACTTTAATTACACTGTGCGGCAATTTAAGGGTAATTTTAAATAACTCCAAAAATTTCAATGGTGTCTATTAGCCACTGGTCCATAGACCACTGGCATAGACCACAAAGGTCCAATAGACTGGTGTCTGTTAGTCCATTGGCTCAAATAACCGTTTTTTCAAGGTCATATTTTATACTATAAGTAAAATTTTGATTTAAGACCTTCAGTAAAATTCTTGCAAAATTAATGTCCTTTAAAATTGGGAAACATTATTGCTCCCTAATATTCACATAGGGGATCAAAAACCCTCTCATACAGAAAAATTCTTTGGACGATATGTTATATGAACCAAGAAACCATTGCAGTTTTATTTTCAGTTAATTCTTGTTGTCGCACAGTGTTATTAACCCTTTTAAGCATATACAGGGTGGGCCATCTAGTGTTTTTTTAAAAAATCATAGGTTATTTTGACATTGACAGCAGTTTCCCGCTCGAAATCTTGACATAAAGTGAGTGCTGTGTAGCCCAGTGCGTTATTTGAAAAGAAGTTTTGGCCAAAATGAAGCATCCACCGCGCCTGCTGTACGTAAGTTTGTGCAAAACGTTCGTGTGACTGGTATGCTAGTGGATAACACTTTTGGTAGCCGTCGTCATATGGTGCGCACAGATGAGAATGTGGCTGCTGTAGGCGAGAGTGTGAGACTCAATTCACGAACATCAACTCGCATTCGACCTCAACAGCCCTCAATTCTGCACAAAGATCTCGAATCAATCGCTTACAAGGTTCAATTGACTCAGCAATTGAGGGCACATGACCATTCGTTTCATTATCGCTTCGCAGTGTGGGCCATAGAGCAGCTTGAATTAAAACGATTTTGGGCGAAAAATCATCTTTTCTGAAGAGGCGCATTTTCATCTTGGCGGCAATGTTAAACGACTTTTTTTTGTACTGAAATTGGAAACATGAATTTGGACGACTTATGGTTCATGCAGGATGGCGCAATTTTACCCCTTTGGATTTTTTTTTGTGGAGAACCGTGAAGGACCGATGTTATGCCAACAAACTGGAAATGATTCAAGCACTTAAGGCCAATATCATCCATGCAATTCGTGAACTACAGCCCGAAACCATCAACAAAGTCTTAGAAAATTAGAATGACAGAATGCTCTACTGCGAAGCCAGCCGAGGCAGCCACTTGAACGTCGCATTGTTCCACAAAAATTGGCAATGTTTGCTCTTACTAATAAAGCCATAATTTATGGAAAAAATTTAATTTTGTTCATTTTATTGTATTTTTTAAAAAAACTTCTATTTGCCCCACCCTGTACACTTCTTATTGACACTAAGGCTGTGTGTGAAATGATCTAAATTGACTTACTAAACTAAATTACTTATTGGTGCCGGCCGTGGCGTGGTGGGTAGAGTTCGTGACCCATACGCAGAAATTTTTTTCAATTAAATTAATTTTTCTGTTCGGTCGTCACCTCTCTGCAGACAATGGCAAACCTTAAAAGGTAGATAATGCCATGTAAAACTTCTTGAGAATATGCATATTAGCCGTTCGGAGTCGGCACAAAACTAGTAGGTCCAGTTCTCGATCAATTGTGTACAAACATTCAATACCACGCACAACAGAATTTGATCATAAGAAGTTCGGTCAAAGTCCTTTCAAGGGCTGAAATGGTCAGTTTATTATTATTATTATTAAACTAAATTATTTGAAGTTTGTCGGTAATGCAGTGCTTACCTTACAATTTAGAAAATTTTCGAATAGACTTTCCGTGACTAAAATGAAAGTTACCACACTTTGGTTACTGGTCTCTATGATGCCAGTGCAAAGATTATGTGTGGGCCTTACTTTGCCGCTTACTAGGCAGCTGTTGCATAAACTTTCTAGCATTTTCTCCTTCATAAGCACAGTAATATCGACAACATCCAACCCACTATCATGTGTTGCATTTGCTGCGACATATGCTGACGTCACAGCACTGTCTTTTGGTTGTTAATTTGTCAAGTTTATTTGGGTATTCCAGTGGTTTTTTTTTTTAAACTTCACTCTGTGTACGTGTCTGTGTGTGTGTGAGTGTGTGTAATTGTGTTTTGTGGGTTTTTTTCGTTGGCTTGCAATTCGATATTAAAATTCAATATTAACGAAAATGGAATAATTTAATTCCGTTCACATTTCCATAATCGTACTGACTGACTTCATAAAAATTAAACTTCGATTTAATAATAATGACCAACATGATGATAATGATTACGATGATAATGATGATGATGATGATGATGATGATTATGATGATGTTAATGATTATTAATATGATGATGATGATGAATATTGTAACTGTGATGTGATTGGGGATGATGATAATGATGTAAATGCCGCAGTCTTCAATGAAGCAGCACTTGCAGTAAATCGTAGCATGTTGTAAAAACGCGTTAAAAATATTGAAAAAAGTCAGCCAGGTTGCTGTTGTTGTTGTTGTTGTTGTTGCTGTTGTTGCTGTTGATATTATATCTTTTAAATAATGCAACAACAAGAATGCAACCACAATTTATGTCGAACAAGGCAATTAAATATATCCGCTCTTCATCGCGGAGAGTTGCTGCATACTTTTAGGCTTGCTTTTGGTTGCAATGCAACCTCATTCATCTGCATGTCTTGCTGCTTGGGTTTTTTTTTTTTTTGGCTCCGCATTGTTTGTAGGTGTTATTTGCGTTATTGGCACCGAAATCAACCCAGCCACATCCGCAACTTTTCGCCATGATAATCAAATAATTTGTTTATTGAAAACATTTTTTACAATTATGCGGCGCATCCGGAGTAAATTGATTGCCAAGTGAAAAATGTTTTGACATGTCTCTTGTATGTGTGACATATACTTTAACATGTTGTTATTGTTGTTGTTGTTGTTGTTGTTATTGTTGTTGTTGTTGTTGTTATTGTTGTTGTTGTTGTTGTTGTTGTTGTTAATGTTTTTGTTTTTTTGCCAACAGTGACAATGAAATGTTTTTCTGCTACATTAAAATATCATATTTATTGAAGCCTTGTTAAACAGTGGGACAGAACTATTTTAAAGATTTTAACAGAATACTCTGGCGTGAAAACCATGGTTCACGTAACATTACCGTAACATCGTTACAATTCAGGACAACCTAGAAATTACTGTATAAAAAATATTAAGAAGATCGAATTCAAATTAAGGGTATTTTTCTAGTGGCGGAGAACTCTAAATTGGCAACACTGTTTGCCATATAGCCGATTTGACATTTATTGGTTATTTTGAGGTTGGTTTGGTTTGACAATTCATCATGAATAGACTCACGCCTGAGCAATGTTTGCAAATGGGCCGATCAAAGATTACCAATGATCCACACTTTCATTCCAAAATTTTATTCAGTGATGGCTACCTGAAGAAACAGCATTGCTTCATTTGGAGCAATGATTATCCACAAAACTTTCTCGAAACACCATTACATCCAGAACAAATTACCGTTTGATGCGCTTTATAGGCTGGTAAAGTCTTTGGTCCACATGTCTGCAAAAATTATGATGGTCAGAACGTTAGAGGTGAGAGGTTCAGAGACATGGTTGCTAACTTTATCAATTGGAAGGCATTATTGTTGCAGAGATGTGGTTTCGGCGATTTGACGCCATGGAATTATTTGCTTTGGGGTAGTTGAGTCGCTTATCTACGCCGATAAATCAGAAAGAATTGATTAATAGGAAGCCAACATTCGAAGCGTTATTGCCAAAATACACTCTTATTTACTGCATAGAGTGTGTCAAAATTTGACCTTGGAAAACAAATATTAATGCCAAAAAATTGTCTTTAAAATAAACTTTATTTCATGGATTTTAAAAAAATTCTTATTTTCTAATATTCGTTTCAAATATTCTTGAGTTTTAATTCAACTTAAAATTCTCTGCATCTTTAAAAAAAAATACACCTTATGCAATGAATCACCTATTAATACACTGTTCATCACTAAAAGAAATAACAAGGTTCCGACAATGGATTCTTGTAGAGAGGACAAAAAAACAATACACGCGTATCGGCGTTTTGAAAGTTTACGTCTAAGTCTTATTTTAGATGGGATTTAATTTTCCCCCTTTTTAAACATTCTTATAGTGAATCAGCATAGGAAATCATGTTATCCTTACATTTTGGGTATAGGATGTGTTCTGAGGATTTATGTAAAACACTACGAGGAATATTTTTGTGCAACATTGTAACCCCCTAACTTCTCAATTTATGGGTCTTTTTTGACCTTTTTGTGATAAAAGGCAAAAAGACCCATTAAAGAAGGATATGAGTTAGATGATGAGTTAGAATGTTCCACAACAAAAATTTTTCATAAAATTCTACTATAAGTCCCTGAATACAACAAAGCTATTAATACACTGTTCATCACTAAAAGAAATAACAAGGTTCCGACAATGGATTCTTGTAGAGAGGACAAAAAAACAATACACGCGTATCGGCGTTTTGAAAGTTTACGTCTAAGTCTTATTTTAGATGGGATTTAATTTTCCCCCTTTTTAAACATTCTTATAGTGAATCAGCATAGGAAATCATGTTATCCTTACATTTTGGGTATAGGATGTGTTCTGAGGATTTATGTAAAACACTACGAGGAATATTTTTGTGCAACATTGTAACCCCCTAACTTCTCAATTTATGGGTCTTTTTTGACCTTTTTGTGATAAAAGGCAAAAAGACCCATTAAAGAAGGATATGAGTTAGATGATGAGTTAGAATGTTCCACAACAAAAATTTTTCATAAAATTCTACTATAAGTCCCTGAATACAACAAAGCTAAAAATTCAACTTAAATGCCAGAAATAAGTCAAAACTTTAAATGTGTTAAAGGGTTAATTTCGTACTTATTCAGAATTGATGCTAAAATGTCGCACAAAACTTGGTTTTAGGGCGTTACTTTCTATGAAAAAAGTGTTTTACTCATTTGGCACATCATACTTAGCAATAGCAACGAACCTTATCGGATGTACTTTGGCTGATAAGATCCATTAGGTTCAAATAAAAAACTATGGAAAGCAAAATTGAAACAAAAGTTAATTTTAATCCCCTCCTCCGGTTCCGATTATTTTATTTACCAAAATTTGTTACCATATACTTGTTATTGGGTTCACAATTTTTGGCGTTTCAAAAAAGAATCACATCTTTTAAAACTATTGAAAATGTTATTTCCTTTGAACAGATTTCATTGAAAATGACCCACTGTACAGCAATTGCAATAAATTTATTTTGTGTCGATAAGTATCTGCGTTGTGTTAAAATTCATATGGAATTTTTTGTGAATTTATTGAATTATTTAAATATTGCAAATAATATCATTAAAACCCTGATGTGCCAAACAGTCGCACACACTCACACAAACACACGTAAAGTTCTGCATATCCTTATGTGAAGTGTTGCGGCAGGCGTTAAGCGGCAAGCAAGTCAATAATAATGCACTTTCAGATACTAGTACCAGGAGATGCATAGCTAGATATGAGTAAACTCCTGAATGGTGTGAAAAATCACGCTATTTGTTGTTGTACATACATTTTCATGCCTGAAATTCCTTTTTTATTAAAAGTATTTTTTTCTACCCTCTTGCGTGAGTATTTTTAATAAAAGTGTCAAAATGTGCAACAAACGCTCTGCAATTAATATTAAAAAAATTCCAGCTATTATGAGTGGGCAATATTTATATCATTTAACATATCTATGGCATGCTTTGTGAGTATGTGTATGTGTATATTTTTGACTTATAGTAAGCGGTCAAGTGGAAAGAAACCCTTTTGGTTTTCGATGTGTTCATTACAGAACAGATTCTTTCACATTTTAAATATTTTTACCGTTATAATAACAAATATGCAATTGTCTAAACACAGAATATTAATAATCACAAAAAGCAATTAATTTTTTTTCTTTTATAAAAATAAATAATTTGACATTTCATAACACATAATAACGCCATTTTAGGAAAAAGTTTGGAAAAAAAGAGTGTCACATCTTTCTTAAAATATTTATTTGATTTTGGTTTTTTACAAAATCGTTGAATATTATTTACTTCTGGGTTTTCAATTTTCAGACAAAGCACTTTGTTTAAACTAAGTGTGACACGCCTACTCATACGCAGTATGAATGGCGAACTTTTGTTTTCTTTTTTTTAAGCTTTAAACACCAAGGAACTCAGGTGTTTAACCTTTTTAATTCAACTTTACCTAGGTTCGAAGTGGGATGATAGAAAAGTGTAAGAGAAGGGGCAATTTAGCGTATTCAGAAAGACGTGGAAACAAGTTAATTTTAATCTGTAGCAAGCGCTTTAGCCTCAGTCAGTTCAGGCTACTAAGCGTTCCTCTCCACAAAGTTCTCCACCACTAACTACAACTTTTTAGTTGTAAGTATAGGTGAATTTGCAATTTAATTTGATTAGCAATGAGGGGGAAAAAGCAGAAAGGTTAAAGTGTAGGCCTGTCATGGCCTGCCCGGGATTCGAACCCGGGACTTCTAGGGTGGAAGTCAAGCGCTCTACCACTCGACTATTGAGGCCGTTAAAAACTTTGTTTGAACTGAATGTGACACGCCTTCTAATACATAGAATAATGGTGAACTGCATCTTAATCTATAGAATTTTATCAGAGTTTTTTACCAGAAACAAACTTGACACATCCACCAAAAGAGTATGGAATGATAAGGTATAATTGCTGTATAATGAGTATGGTATGCTGGGTGTGATATAATTAGTATGTTATAATGTGTATGGTATGATGGGTGTGATAAAATGGGCTTAGTGTGATATATATCATACGATATGATGGTACAACAAGATGAGTATAATCGTATTATTGGTATTATACGATAACTTTCATATGATGGATTGGTATGGTATGATTGGTATGATATGATGAGTATTAGAGCAAGTCAAATTTGTATGGATTTTGTTAAAGTATCTGGAATCCTCCGTGCCCCCCCCCTGAAAAACAAGATGGTTGCAAATGAAGTAATTAGAGCTCTTAAAAGTCCAATAATTGTCAAAAATGGCCCGGTTCTGGTCGAAAATCCGGTTTTCGGAGAGTAATTTTAGATGAAATGTATTTACATTTTTCTAATGTATTTCAAATTTGTAAAAAAAAACCAAAAGTACCTGCTTCTATTTTAACTAGCTGAAGAATACAAAGTAGCATTTGACTTGGTCTAATGAGTATGTTATAATGGGTATGCCGTGATATAATGCTTACAGTTTGTAACATTTCAGTTGGGTATGGTATGATGGGTGTGGTATAATGGATATGTTTTGATGGGTTTTTTATCATTAATAAATGATGATGGGAATCTTTTGATGGCTATGTTATGATGATTAATGTATGACAGGCATGATATGAATAGTTTGTTATTTTTGGTATAGTAGAATATGTTTTGTATAATGGGTATCACATTATGAGTGTGGTGTGATAAGTCTGGTATGATGGGAATGGTAAAATTTGGTATTTAATGGTAAGTTTGGTATGATTGATAATAAATGATGGATTTTGTATGGTGGGCATAGTATTATGAGTATTGTATCATGACTATGATATGATGGATATGGCATGATGTACATGTTATGGTATAATGAGTATGGCTGTGCTCACACGTCAATCAAATGATAGAATGAACTCAATTTTGTTGTTGTTTGTCCAGGTAAAAAACAAAAAATGAACTTTCTGCGAGAGAGAAAATAAACTTTGAATACTTTATTGCATCAATCAAAATTTTGACCACGCTCTAGACCTGAATCATTCATTCAAAGCTTTGCAAAGTTTTACTCGGTTGTTTCTTAGTAGTAAGTTATTGATAAGAAGGTGGTAGATTCAACACAAAAGTACTTTCAGGAGTAGAAAAAGCATAAAATAGTGGGCAAAATGATACTAATCGCAAACAGTAGGTAGCAGAAAAGTCTGCGTCGACCATTCAATCAAACAATCACGTGTGAGCAGATATCACTCAAATACTCTCAGTGAGAGTAAAAAGAACAAAAAAAATCTTGTTGTTGTTGTTCAATCATTTGAATGACGTGTGAGTACAGCCTATGGTGGTTACAGTATGATGTGTTTGGGTTTGGTATGATATGATAATAGTGTGATTAATAGTAATAGCCTGATTGCCATGGTATAATGGGTTTCTACGATTGATATTGTATTATGGGTAGATTATAATGGGTAGATTATAATGGATAGATTATAATGGGGACAATGTTCAGTTTTGCATGATGAGTTTGGTGAATGATATAATAAATAAGAGTAAGTTCATGATGTGTATTGTATGTTATAGGTATACTAGCTTTTTCCCGGTGCGCTTTGCTGCTAATATAATGATGATAAGGTATCTAGATACATAAGTACCGGAAAATGTTGCAATGTCTTCAGCGTTATTATTTCTAAACCATCTCGTACTCGAAACATAGGAGTCGTTCATAAATTACGTGACCGATTTACAATTTTTTTTTACCCCCCTCCGTCTCCACCCCCATAAAGTAACGTAGTATATGCAATAAAAAATTAATTGATTAAAAAATATTCGAAAATAGAAAAAATAACTGTTGAAAAGCAAACAAAGAAAAATTATGCCCTTACTACACTTGCCAATAGTTAACAGTCAATCTGGACGGTCAAACATGAAGATGTAAGCATGAAAATGGTTTGCAATGTTGGGTTGTATTAATTTCATTTTTTTTATTTTTGGTCACATTACTATATCTGAGACCCCTTCCCCCCATTCGTTACTTATCGTAATACATTTTAAAACCTCTCTCTCTACTAAATTGGTAACGTAATTTATGAATGACCCCATAGTTACTGCGCAAATTTGAGCTCAATCGGCTCAGTAGTTTTGGAGTCTATAGCAGCGTTCTCTGTTGTAAATTTTTTGCATTTTTCATTTCCCAGTAGCAGGATATTACGAAGTAGTAACTTCATTCTTACTTCTATGTTCTTTGTCTCTTACTTCCATAGCTTTTCTGTGTCATAAATTTGGCTTGTATGGGTTGAGACACACCCCCTTGTTAAATGCATGTCACCTTTTCTAGTAGAAGGACATCACCAAATGGTATCTATATTCTGAGTTTCAATGTTCTGTGTCTTTTACTTCCATAGCTTTTCTGTGTCATAAATTTGGCTTATATGGTTGGATCCTCGCCCCATTTTCGAATGCCCGTGCCAGTTTTTCAGTACAAAGACCTTCATGTTATACGACATTTAGTTCCAAAGCAATTCGATATCATAAATTTGGCCTGTGTGACCAAATTCCCCCTTGTCTAATGTTCGCTCAAATATATAGTCACTGCCTCTTGGGGCCATAGCATCTACGTATCAAGTTTCACTATCAAAACATGATCAACTTAGGAATAATAATGATTTCTAAAAGTGGCTGTATATATATAGTTAGACCACGCCCAGTTTGCTGACAGTAACCATACGAACTTATTTACCAAATTTTAGTCTAATTGGACCAAAACCGTCTTAAATATAGCATTTTTATTGATTTGTGGGCGGTAATAGGGGGTATGGAAAATAAGGGTTATGGAAAATTTTTACTATGCCTATATTTTTCGCGCAAATGCAGACTAAAGTGAAACTTGCCAAATTATTCTAATATTCCATTTATTTCCAATTTCCCTTGCAAGTATTTCCTCATATACACCATATGTGCGCACCTGTATTTGTTCACACCTGTATTGTTGTATAAGTTCACTAAAATGCCTATAATTCATGAACCAGTACACATACAAAAACCGTTTGTACATAAAAACCTTCGTATTAACGTCACCTTTCATGGGAAATGAAATCGGTTCACGCATTACAGAGAACATCAATTTCATACACAATGCAACTTATTTTTATATATATAGATGTTAAGAAGAGTATGGTTAAAAAGGCGATGTATGATGGGCATAGTTTAATGGTATTAGGAGTATAGTATGATAGGTGTAGTGTGTAGGGTATGTTGCATTGAACAAATTCTATCTGCTCTTATCTCTAAATAAAGTGCGAATTGACATTGGACAGACTCTATCTTAAAGAATAAATCTTTTAACAACATAAAGATATCCACTTTTTTTCTATCATAAGTAAGACTTCGACCATGCGTGGTGACACCATGTACATTAGGGTGGGTCGCTTAACAAAATGTTCCATAAACTCGGACTAAAATGTACCTTGGGCCATTGTTGTATCCTCCACAAAACGATTTCGCAATGTGTTAACCCTTAGGCTTCCTGGAATTTCTTTAAAAAAGTGCCTTTTTTGGTCAAAAGCCCACTTTTTGTATGGACAGGATTTTTATTTCGCTGTTTTTATTTCTTCTTCAATTTAATGTTTTAATTCTTCAAAATTTTTTTTTTTAAATTCCTTATAATGACGAAAACAAATTTTCACAAAAATCATGTTCCATACATTGTTAACTTTTTCTTTATAAAAAAAACTATTAAGTTAGATATTTAGTTGAGCAAAATTAAGTTGAGTTAATTTCAAGCGAAACGATGGTTTAGGAATCTGTCATTCGACAACTGATGGCTACGAAACAATCACACAGGGCAGCTACACACAAACATATAGAAAATAAGGCCCACAGCTAGGCATATGCTGTGGACTACATAAACACAAACACGTACATACATAGAGATACAAACATGCATATAAATGCAAATACATGCACACTATGCACTACATACATACATACAAACACGGTATTCGATTGAAATGTTTGACAGCCAGCATGTGATAAATGTGATAAATTGTGCTTGTGAGCTAACGGTAAAATTAAAGCTAATTTACAAAACTGGACATAGAACATCAAACTAATGCACATACACTCCCACACACACACACACACTCACTCAAACATAAGCACAAAGATGTGTACTCACTAAAGGATGACAAATGTTGCAAGTTCACTTTGGCATATTTAATGTGCTGCTCGCTGTCTGTGATTTCGCTAATATATCCAACTCCTCTAACCTTACCCCACGGCGCCACCATTCACTACCGCCACCCACCCACGACACTGACCGATGAGCGACCATCATGAACTTACTTGATGCGCCATATAACTAATAAAAAAAAAATCTGTGATTTGAATGCATGTAGCTCGACTTGGATCAGACCGTTTCGTGGCACTCAGTTGGATCCAGTTGGTTGCAGCATTCAAACTGTGCGTAGGTGCGTTTGTTCGTAGGTTGTTGGTTCGCTCATTTGTGTGGCTTCACTTGGGAAAACGTCATCATGTGTGCTGCCATCTATATATGATTCAATAATGATTGAATTAATTGCGTTAATAACTGACACTATCTCTGATGTGTCTCCCTCACACAAATACAAGTACAAACCTACAGCTGAAGGGATGGGTGCTCGTTGCTTGGGTGTTGTTGGGCTAGTTAAGGACTCAACTTCAAGCTCAGAGGTTGGTGCTGTGTTGTTGTTGTTGTTGTTGCGTCCGATCAAAGTTTTCCAGTGTATATAGTACAACTAAATGGCGACTGGCACCAACTCGTACAGCGTACATCTGATGAGCCTTGTTGTAAATGTATATGTGTGGCCTCAAACAGCTGGACAGTCAATCGGATAATTGATTGATTTCTCCAAATTAATAATACATTTTATGCTACAAACGATGTCAAAACTATTTATGCTTAAAAACAATATAATATCGAATGAAATTTATAACAATCGCCGAATCAAATAATTGCAAAAAAGATAAAAAAAATATGACAAAATATTTTCATATTTACCATTTATGACAATTATTAGATGCGAGGCGTATGCTTGCAAATCCATCAATCTAAATATTTTTAACATTTGTAAAACGTATTTATCATATTTTTTAATTAATAGTTGTTTGGAATTTAATCAATTTTCATAATTTTATATGATGAACCATAAAGGAGAGAAAAAGTGTGGAATTGTTTTGAAAAATTTTGAACATTAAAATTTTTATGATTATTCTAAATTCAGAGTTCATGCAAAAATATGATAAACCGCATCATATAAAAAACTGATAAGTTTAAAATTCGATTTTTTTTTTAAATTTCCATTACCATTTAAAAATTATCCCATAAATTTTGGACCCAGCGTAAACGGTGGTTTGTAAAAATCAATTTTTCTGTCAAAAAATACATATTTAATAATCTTTAAAGTCCAACATATGAATTTTTCTATTGCGGCATATCATGTTGCTGCAATAAGCTCAGTAAAATATAAAAAAAAAATGTTTAGAAGAAAGTCACATTTATTAAATTAAACGTTAGATTTCTGTATTAATTTTGAAATGAATTAAAACAATAGAATATGAACAGTAAAAGTCCAACCGCTAAAAGTCCAACCGCCGATTTGTCGGGGTGAACTACTGAACTAAGAGAAAAAAATATTAAATTTATCCAAAAACTTTTTTAATTTATCCAAAAAGCTAGTCAATTTTGCACCAATAACGTATTTGCATAAATAGACTACGTAAATATTTAAAATTTATTTAAATACTTTTTTAATTAAATAAAATATTTAAACAGAATTAATAAAAAATATTAAAACTATTCACAAAAAAAAAAAAAAAAAATAAAATTGCCTGATGACTCCTCCAGCGTAACCAGTACACCACGCAGTAACTTTGAGCGAGTGTAATGGTTCTTCGTGGGTGATACACGGATTTTTGGTGCACCAGAAATGATTATTTCGTATATTCACGAAACCGCAAAGATGGAAATGAGCCTCATCGCCCATGATAATTTTCAATGAAAAATCCTCAAATTGTAGCGAAAAAAATGGAAACAATTATTCCGCGTTCTTGAGAATCATCCGATTCATGGCTAGTCGATTTGTATTCTGCGTTTGTTTACTTCAAAAATGTCGAAACCGAATTGACATTTGGTACCATTTGCAAAAGTTATAGGGTGTTACAATAGTGTGATTACTTTTGCCCCACCTTATTCCTTTTGCTTAAACTTATAAATATTTCAAGTTGTCCTTCATTTTTTGCTTTGAATAAGCTTACTTTTGTATGGAAAAGCTTAAATTTTCACGAATTTCAAGATAAGCATTAATGAGACTATGAAGTTTTTATTATGATTTTCATAATGTTGAATTAATAATTTGTGGAAACACATTTTGGTTTTATGAAATTAAAAAAAATTTTTTTGTTATCCTTAAATCGAAAAGATCGCACTGTGGATTGTTCCAATCGGTCCAACATAGCCTGCGAAATTTCAAAATGTTCGCTCCTTTTTGAATACACGTATTTATGTTTCTGAATATATTCATGTATGTATCAATTAAATATATATATATACATAAAGTGAGTATAAATTTCACCCTAAGACGTCCTCTGACTGTTAGTCATCTTACAAATAAGCATATTTATGAAAAAAGTCATTGAGAAATTTTTTATTAAGTTCCTCGTATCCATTTTCTGAAGTATTTTTTATAATATAATTTTTTATCATATAATATCATGTTAGATAGTGACAAATTATTCCAAATTATTTTAAAAAATTTTAAAATAAAAATATCACAGTTTACCTCTTATGCTATGTCAGAGGAATATCAAAGAGACATATGTAAATACATCCTCTATTATGAACACCATGACGCTCATGTTGAAAATGAGACTGAGTTAAAAAACATCATCGAAGTGTGAATAGCTTCAAGTGATTTTATGCTACCCGCTGCTCAATTTATATTAATACTTCCCCAAAATAAAATCAAAATAAAGCCGCTTACTCTCAATAATTTTCAAATGCAAAAAGTTTGAAGCGGATATACGTGAGAAGGAGAAAGAAATAGAGAGAGAAAGAGAGAGAGAGAGATAAAAAAAACACTAAATGTGCTTGTGTTCCTTGGCACCTTGGCAAATTTTCCAAGTGGGTGGTTTAATAGCTTTAACCACACAGATACAACAACAAAATTTATGCCTAGACACTAGTAAACAAAAATAAATAAGTTAAAGAATTTGAAGGCAAAGGCAAATAGCTAGGAAGCATGAAGCATCATAATAAGGAAATCTAAAGAAGCCAAAAAGTAAACAACAACAACAACAACAACAACAACACCAGCAAAATCAACACAACAAAATGTCTACCAAGTTTCTCTTCCGGTCTGTCTGGTTTACGTTGTAGACGAAGGCATTCATTCGTTTATTCATGCATGTTTTCAAGATGGTTGATGTTGCTGTTGGGTGTAAATATCAGGGCTTAAATCTTAAGCAAATACCGAGCGTGTTAACAAAATAGGAAAAAAAAAGTGATTAAGTAAAGCTCACTAAATGGTAAATGTTGCATTGTATTTTGGCAACAATTATTATTGCATTTATAACACTTAATTTTGACGCATGCTATGAGTAGCATGCGTCATAGAAAAACCGGAAGGATGAATGCAAGTATGTTGCTGCAATAAATGCCAAAATTTCCTTACATTGTTTATTTAAGCACGTTATTCCTTATGAATTGCAATGCATTTTTTTTATCAGCTTTGCTTATTTAATGCAAAAAACAGTTTTAATAAATTTTTCTATGATTAAAATCTTTGCACAAATTCAGATGAGGTTACAGCCAGCAGCCAACATACATTCTTATGCAAAAAAAAAAACTCCCCCTACTTTCATGATATATATCTTCCTGTATGTTCAACATTTCAATTATTCAAATGTGTGTTTCGAATGCATGCCAGAATATTTCTCTTTTGTATCATTGAAAATTATTATTTTTACGCTTTTGTCACAAAGTAATGTAAGATGTAGAATATGTCAAACAATAACAACAGAAAAAAAATGCAACAACAAGAATAAAACAAACACAGCAAAAAAAAAAAAAAGAAAGAAAAACAACGTAGAAAAATTATTAAAAAGTTGCATTTTCTTTTGTCTTGAGTTTTTCCAAGTTTTTCGTATGCGCGTGAAATTAAAAATGAAAAGTTCTCAAAGAACCCAACCGAAACGAACTGAACCGTACCGAACTGAACTGTAACTCTTTTCAGCGACATTTTAATATGTTTTTGTTTCAATGTGCATCAAAGACACACACACACGCGCGTTTGCTTTGTAAAACTTATTCATTCGTATATAAAACAAAGCAGAAAACTAATATCGGATTTTTAATAAACACCTGCTTGTCCAACCCTCTGACAAAGGCTATGCCGCCTCCTTCAGTTTTTGTTTTATTATTTTTGTTTTTGTTTTCATGAGTTATGGTTACAGATGATTCTTAGTTATTGTTGATCAGAGTTGGCATCTTGATGAATATACAAGTTTTTTTAATATATATAGTATATAAGAACTCCTAGTGTCTTAGTGACATGGGTATTTTAAAGGTTTAAAGGATATATTCACTATCGAACGATTTAACCAATTCGTGGTAGCTTCGTCGGTGAACAAAATAATGAATAAAAACATGCATTTTTAGTATTTTTTTTTTTGCACAGACGCAATTTTGCCAAAAAGAAAGAGAAAAAAAACGAAAATTTTCGAAAATATTAAAACAAAAACGAGTTTGCTGTGTCGTAGACACACCCGTAGGTTTTGACGTGAGGGTGTTTTTTCATACTCATCCAAACTCTTGTTTTAATTCATGACCAAATTCTTGACTTAATCTTACAACAACTTAATTGTTGTTTTTTGCTGTTATT
The DNA here is from genome assembly GCA_943735915.1 of Pherbina coryleti. Classification (NCBI taxonomy): domain Eukaryota; kingdom Metazoa; phylum Arthropoda; class Insecta; order Diptera; family Sciomyzidae; genus Pherbina; species Pherbina coryleti. The sequence continues at coordinate 115,874,582 of OX030952.1, forward strand.
GTTGTTGTTGTTGTTATTGTTGCTGTTGTTGTTTTTTGTTGTTGTTGATGATGTTGATGTTAATGTTGATGTTGATGTTAATGTTAATGTTAATGTTAATGTTAATGTTAATGTTAATGTTGATGTTGATGTTGATGTTGATGTTGATGTTGATGTTGATGTTGATGTTGATGTTGATGTTGATGTTGATGTTGATGTTGATGTTGATGTTGATGTTGATGTTGGTGTTGATGTTGATGTTGATGTTGATGTTGATGATGTTGATGTTGATGTTGATGTTGATGTTGATGTTGATGTTGATGTTGATGTTGATGTTGATGTTGATGTTGATGATGTTGATGTTGATGTTGATGTTGATGTTGATGTTGGTGTTGATGTTGATGTTGATGTTGATGTTGATGTTGATGATGTTGATGTTGATGTTGATGATGTTGATGTTGATGTTGATGATGTTGATGTTGATTTTGATGTTGATGTTGATGTTGATGTTGATGTTGATGTTGATTTTGATGTTGATGTTGATGTTGATGTTGATGTTGATGTTGATGTTGATGTTGATGTTGATGTTGATGTTGATGTTGATGTTGATGTTGATGTTGATGTTGATGTTGATGTTGATGTTGATGTTGATGTTGATGTTGATGTTGATGTTGATGTTGATGTTGATGTTGATGTTGATGTTGATGTTGATGTTGATGTTGATGTTGATGTTGATGATGTTGATGTTGATGTTGATGTTGATGTTGATGTTGATGTTGATGTTGATGTTGATGTTGATGTTGATGATGTTGATGTTGATGTTGATGTTGATGTTGGTGTTGATGTTGATGTTGATGTTGATGTTGATGTTGATGATGTTGATGTTGATGTTGATGTTGATGTTGATGTTGATGTTGATGTTGATGTTGATGTTGATGTTGATGTTGATGTTGATGATGTTGATGTTGATGTTGATTTTGATGTTGATGTTGATGTTGATGTTGATGTTGATGTTGATTTTGATGTTGATGTTGATGTTGATGTTGATGTTGATGTTGATGTTGATGTTGATGTTGACGTTGAAGTTGATGTTGATGTTGATGTTGATGTTGATGTTGATGTTGATGTTGATGTTGATGTTGATGTTGATGTTGATGTTGATGTTGATGTTGATGTTGATGAATAATGTTGATGTTAATAATGTTGATGTTAATAATGTTGATGTTAATAATGTTGATGTTAATAATGTTGATGTTAATAATGTTGATGTTAATAATGTTGATGTTAATAATGTTGATGTTAATAATGTTGATGTTAATAATGTTGATGTTAATAATGTTGATGTTAATAATGTTGATGTTAATAATGTTGATGTTAATAATGTTGATGTTAATGATGTTGATATTGATGATGCTGATGCTGTTGTTGTTGTTGTCGTTGGTGTTGTTGCTTTTTTATTTGCTTCTCCATTGGTTGTGCTTTTCCTTTGCCTTAGCTGTATGCAATTAATCCAGCAAAAGTTATGCATATGCAAAGTCTCATGACGCCGTCATTTTTTGTTTATTTTTATCATGTGCCCGAAGGCCTCACCTTAATTTTTCTTCCTTAAAATTTACCGTCATGCCAGTAGTCACAGAGTTAAAATTCCATGCAACGTTTTTTCATGGTTATATCATTTTTACTGAATTATGTGGTTGCCATCTTGAAATTATGAAGATATGAATTTTTTTTGTATTTTAGTTGTGATGTGTAATAACACATCTACGCTGTCGTAAAACAAAATTTATCACAGCACATCTCCCGAGTGAGTGAAAATTCCATGCAACGATTTTAAATTTCTGTTACATATGTTACTATATTCACTATCTGGTGGCTTCGGAATTTTGTTTTTTATTTTTGTCGTGAGACCAAGTATAAATCCTTCATTTTTCTTTTCAAACAGTTATCATAGCATATATACTCACCGAGTAAAAATTCAATGCAACGCCGTTGAATGAATGTTGCATTGTCGATCTTTGAGACTTTCTTTGTGTCCCCATGACGTCAGATATTTTTTGCTTAATTTCGTTGTGAGGACTTAGAACAGACCTTTATTGACGAGTAATAATTCCAGCGAGTAATAATTCTATGTAACAAATTTTCAGTTGCGTTGCTTATGCAGCTCCCACCGCGTCCCATTGACGTTTTGAATTTTTGTTTTGTTTTTATAATAAAGTAAAAGGTTTAATCTTTACGGTCGTACCATTCTTATACTCAGTGAGTAACAATCCAGTACAACGCCGATACATTTTGAAAAAATAACTTTTCCAACTTTTTTCGAAACCTACGCGGTAAAACGTAACGTTGTCACGTCAATAAATACTTATCCTAAATCCTAAAGAACATTGCCTCTATGTAAATTGCCTGTCGTTATTATCTACTGTGCTCAAATAAGTTCATAAATTTTAACAGTGAATTCGATGTCAACGCTTTGTATAAAATGGCTTACCAGCGCATTACTACTAGTAAATAAATCAAATTAAAATTTGCGCCACATAATTGCGTCAGCTAACTTATAACAAACAAATGTAATAGTATTTGTTCCACATAACACCTGGTCAATCTAGCCAAGGTCAAACACCCATAGCCATGCATACATACAAAACCAAAGCCAAAAGCTTTGAACTAAAAAAAAAACAACATTCAACAGTTAGTTGTGCTTCCAAAGCAGTATGAGTTGAAACTGGAGTATAAACACATGCATACAAATAATCACAATGTTCCAAATATGCAAAAACTAAAGCAAATCCGGGTTGATTGTCACCCACCACCCTACAGATTAAAGCGTTGACATTAAATTAAGTGAGGTGTCAGAGTGTAGAGATTTTTTCAACACATTTGGTCATAAAGCCAACATATTCAACACCAGTTTGTTGCATGCGTAGAAAGAGCCATTTAATTCAGTCAAAAGCTGTGGCAAAAACGAGGAATTTGTGAAAAGCTAAAAAACTATGAATCCAATTGTGCGAGCTTTTTCATTAAAAACACTGTTAATATTTGAGTGTATGTGAGTGAAGTGTGTGTATGTGAGTGACTGCATGCAACAGTTTGTTTTGAATAGCATGCTCTGCACATTCACACACACTTATGTATGCTTAAATGAATTGTGTCGATGTAACTGAGCAGCTACACAACAAAATATTGAGGTGTCTATTGGGAAGGGGTGGGGGGAAACTCACCCTTTTCCTCGCCATAACCAAGATAAAAGTCAACTGCTTAAACGCCCATCAATGCGCCAACAGCTCATACTCTTACTTAGAAACCCGAAAAACCACACAAACACTCAACACTTACACTGACACTCACACCTACTCACAAAAAAAAAAAGCAACAAGCGAGCCAAAAAAAAAAACCAACAAAACAAGCGTCAGAGCAAGGAAACGGAAACCACAAAATCTTGCCACCCAGAAAAGAAGCAAAAAAAGCAGACATATTTTTACACGCACCAGAGATGAGTGTAGTACCCGGCAGTATGGTGGACAGGAAGTTCTAGCGTATACGACAATAATGCAAGTGAATGAGCGAGACAGTTGTATGACCCCAAAAATAACGCAAGCAGATTTGACTGGGAAGTCATGAGTGAACAGCAAGCTAAGCAAGGAACAACATGAGCAGCAGCGCGTAAGCGACAATGCCGAGAATTGGCAAAATTTTGTTACCCTTAAAGAAAGTCCAGAACATCTCAATGTGCGCCAACAACAGCAACAACAACAAGAACAACATAACAATAGCAACAACTTGCTGCTGCAAAAATGCTGCCTTAACTTGAAGCTATTCACACTGGCAGCAGCTCAATGACTCCGTAAACTTGGGTAGAACAATTTCACAGCAACCCCAAAAATGTTGCTGCTGCTGGTGCTGGTATTGCTGTTGCTGTTGTTTTATGTCATGCTTTGTCAAGGTCAAGACCAAACGAGCGATGCGCTGCATTGATTTATTCAAGTGTCTATCGTGTGGCAGCTATACGAAGACAACCAGCCAGCTAGTCAACCAGTCATCCAGTCAGTCGGGGAAGCCATTTAAAATATGAAAGCAGCCACTTGTGTTGCTTACTATGAGGAGAGCGGGTGTCGAAGCCACAAAGACCACCAGACAGACGTACCAAAAAGACATGCAGCCATAACATTACAAACACTGAGACGAAAACAACAAAAACAGCGACGACGACGACGACAACGATGACTTCCTTCCTTCCTTCCATGGAAGTCAAGGTCGTTATTCGGGTTGGGGTCCCTTTTCAGCTCTGTTCAGTTCAGTTCAGTTCAACTTAGTTTAGCTGTCGACAAATTCAAAAAGGATGATTTTTGACTGTCGACAAGCATTCACATTAGCAAACGTTTTGTTAACATTTTGGGGTTCGTTTTTGGCAAAGATAAAAAAAAAAAACTAACAGAAATAAACCATTTGGTCTTTTGTGTGCTGGCTGTTTCAATTTTTTCCTGGCTTTGGCATTTGTTGGCACTTGTTGATTGTTGTGTGAAGAAAGCCTTAAAAGGTAACATAAACGGCATAACATAAAGTCAAAGAAAGCAAGTAAGCAAGAATAGTATTTCATTTGTGGCTATCTTCGTTCGGTTTTTTGGTCAAATTTTTTTAACAATCTGACTAATTGTCACTTATAGAAAAATAAGAATGAAAGCTTGAAAAAAAAAAATTACAACCGATCCAGTAGTGTGACAATAAATTAAAATTAAATAAAAAAAAATACTTATACCTTATCCTTATCCTTATCCTTATTCTTATCCTTATCCTTATCCTTATCCTTATCCTTATCCTTATCCTTATCCTTATCCTTATCCTTATCCTTATCCTTATCCTTATCCTTATCCTTATCCTTATCCGTATCCTTATCCTTATCCTTATCCTTATCCTTATCCTTATCCTTATCCTTATCCTTATCCTTATCCTTATCCTTATCCTTATCCTTATCCTTATCCTTATCCTTATCCCTATCCTTATGCTTATCCTTATCCTTATCCTTATCCTTATCCTTATCCTTATCCTTATCCTTATCCTTATCCTTATCCTTATCCTTATCTTTATCCTTATCCTTATCCTTATCCCTATCCTTATCCTTATCCTTATCCCTATCCTTATCCTTATCCTTATCCTTATCCTTATCCTTATCCTTATCCTTATCCTTATCCTTATCCTTATCCTTATCCTTATCCTTATCCTTATCCTTATCCTTATCCTTATCCTTATCCTTATCCTTATCCTTATCCTTATCCTTATCCCTATCCTTATCCTTATCCTTATCCTTATCCTTATCCTTATCCTTATCCTTATCCTTATCCTTATCCTTATCCTTATCCTTATCCTTATCCTTATCCTTATCCTTATCCTTATCCTTATCCTTATCCTTATCCTTATCCTTATCCTTATCCTTATCCTTATCCTTATCCTTATCCTTATCCTTATCCTTATCCTTATCCTTATCCTTATCCTTATCCTTATCCTTATCCTTATCCTTATCCTTATCCTTATCCTTATCCTTATCCTTATCCTTATCCTTATCCTTATCCTTATCCTTATCCTTATCCTTATCCTTATCCTTATCCTTATCCTTATCCTTATCCTTATCCTTATCCTTATCCTTATCCTTATCCTTATCCTTATCCTTATCCTTATCCTTATCCTTATCCTTATCCTTATCCTTATCCTTATCCTTATCCTTATCCTTATCCTTATCCTTATCCTTATCCTTATCCTTATCCTTATCCTTATCCTTATCCTTATCCTTATCCTTATCCTTATTTTTATCTTTATCATTATCTTAATCCTTATGCTTATCCCCTATCCCTCTTCTGAGTAGGCGTGTCACACTCAGTTCTCACAGCGTTATTTGTTTAAGGACTTAAAGCCCAAAATATGTATACAATTTTTTCTTCCTGGACTGTTGGAATCACATATCACATTGGTTTTTGTAAATAATGCTCACTTTTGTTAAAGAGAGCGTGTCTCTCTAATTTTTTTCAAATATCCTTAATTTGGTGCCCATTCGGTATCATTCGAATTTATGTTAACCTTAGTATATTCCAAAGTTTCTCTTCTAACTTGAGTTCGAGTACAAAAAATCCATTTATTATCGGTTGAAATTACTCAGCCCACTTCCACGCTCATTACTGAAGGCAACCTTTCTCTATAGACTTTAAAAACAAGCACTTAGGTTATGCTCTTTAGAGAGTACAGAACCCTAAATGTTTTTGAAATATATTACGACCACTTTTGCTAGATTGGCCGTGTTAATTTTATTTTTGGAAATAATCTGTCAAAAATTTATTAACCTTTATTCCAGATTTTATCCTCTTAAAATAAATAAATAAAATAAACTGGCCATTTCAGCCCTTGAAAGGACTTTGACCGAATTTATTATGATCAAATTGTGTTGTGCGGTATTATTAAATGTTTGAACACAATTGATCGAGAACTGGACCTACTAGTTTTATGCCGATTCCGAACGGCTAATCTGCATGTCCTCAAGTAGCTTTACATGGCATTACAGTAGACTCTCACAAATAAGAACCATTTTGTTCTACGGATGGTTCCAATTTCTAAAATGTTCTTATTGTGGACTTTTTTTTCACAGAAATTCAAAAGAAAAGAATGAAACTGGATAAAAAAAAATGTTTGTTAACATAAAAGAATTTTTATTTATTAATATTTGCTGTTTCTTTTTTAACATAAAACTCATATAATTCCCAAATTTATATGTATATCAATAAGCAAAGATCACTTATGAAATTAATAAATAAAGAAACGTCCAGAAATTATAAGCAGGTTCAATATTGAAATGGCAGGCTCTAATTTCTGGAATTTCAAATTTGTGAGAGTTCTAATTTGTGAGATGGATATCAGATGAAATTGAACCAGGGTTCTCTGGCGTATGGGTCACGCATTCTACCTACTACGCCACGGCCGCCACTTTTATCCTCGTAGTTATGAAAATAATTTTTCTTAAAAAGTTTTTAAGTTGGATTACCATTTATCTTCGACAACTTCCAGTTGCGCCCATTTACGTAACATACTACTGACGTAATCTACTAATTTCCCAAATTTCTGTATTAGAAATTAATGGAATATTACTCTATTCTACTAATTAATTTATTATTGCACCTTTTCCTAGAACGTAATTTCTGAAATGTTCCGCCCACAAAAGAAAAGATGGAGATTGGTTTAGATGGAGTAGATGAAAAGTACTCTGTCTGTTTGTAATGGATTAAGGGTCTCCGGGTGTTTGTTAAAAAAAATACACTTTTTTAATTTTGTTTTTTTAAAAGCGGTACCATATTTTACTTTAGACCAAATTTTTTTTTACATTATTAAAGTATAGCTATTCAAGATTTATCCCTAACATTTTGGTTCAAAAATATTTGTCGATAAGGTATAAAAGTGTAATACCCCGAAAGACCTTACATTTGCGGCGAGCAAGATATCTGAAGACTGGTTCATAAATTTTGAATAGTTATACTCTAAAATGTAAAAAAATTTTGGTCTCAAATGAAATTCAGCTTAAAAAAAAAATTAAAAATGCTTTTTTTTTTTTTAAACTCCCGGATGCTCTTAATATAAAATTTGGAATGTAGAAGAAATACGTTTTAGAATGAATAATAGCATATTTTCAATTTTGAAAAATTGGCGTTTTTACTATGGATACTACATGAATTTTAATAATGTTTTTATTATATTAATGGTTTGATAAAAATTTTGAGTATTCAGACCTATAATACCCATTTGAAGGTTGTGAAAACATTATTGAAAACTTGAACAATATATACAAATATTTGTGGACAATATAAGCCGGCAAAAGTGATAAGATTATTTAAAGTTTGTATACAAATAGTCGAGAATTGGATCTACTCGATTTATGCCGACAATAAATGGCTAATGTACATTGTACATGTTCTCAAGAAGCTTTACTCTCTGACGGCCGTTTTCTTCTGACGACTGTTCAGAAATATGAAATTCTGATCAGTATATTCAATATTCAATTGAAAAAATGTTCAGTTTAAGTTGGGCTTCGAGCCTCGAACCTCGAGACTCGAAAGTTAGCATCGAAAGGTTCACGTACTTTAACGCATTCAGCACTTAAAACCAGGGACCGTAACTGTTATTACGTAATAATTATTTTTTGTTCGATTTTTTTTTGGTCAAAAATAAAAGTTAAAAAATTACTTTTATTTTTCCGGTCAGAAATAACAGTTAAAATTTGACTTTTATTTTTTCGGTCAAAAATAACAGTTAAAATTTGACTTTTATTTTTGAGTCAAATTCTCTGATGTGTAGTGATTCGACAAACAACAGTGACAGGGAACGCAATGTGTAGAGATAAGCAAAACGAAGGTAAGCCAGAGTACAATGAATAGAATTTAAACCTTTATTATGATTTTCACTCTTAACAGAAAAATAAAAGTCAAACTGTTATTTTTGACCGAAAAAGTAAAAGTCAAATTTCAACTTTTATTTTTGACCAAAACAAAAAAAAAAATCGGTAAAAAATAACTATTGTTTAAAAAAAAAATTTTTTTTATTACAAATAAAAACCTTTTAAGATTATTATTCCTTAGCTAACAAGCATCGCACTACTTTATTCAAATATCGAAAAGGCACATTTTTTCCGCCTGACTTTTTGAATTGAAATTTCGAAAACAACAGTTATTTTCGGTCCCTGCTTAGAACTATAAATAATAATTTACAGACATGAATTTTAATATTAATATTCAGACTGATCGATAGAAATATCGGATGTTTTCTGTGTTGAAATCGGGATACAGATCCAACAAATCGGTCTTTTGTCCAAATCGGTCTGTTGCATCATATGTTTTGATATCGGTAAAATTTTTCGTGACACTCTTTTTTAATTTAAAAGGCGTTTACACGTAAAAACATAGGAATGGTGCACTTATTGGCGCATATTAAGTATAAAAATCTTCGTATCAAGTATAGAAGCCCACCCTTGTAAAAAGTCCACCTTCGGGAAAAGGAAAACGGGCAGGTAGACCGTTTTCCGTTTTCCTAAATTAATATTCAGAATAAGTCATATTCAGCATTTATATAAGGTACAATTTAGAACTGAAGCTACCTCCAAGTCTCACTTCTAGTCAATAATTTCTGCAATTGTAAGCAATGCACCTTAATTAAGTCATGATTTCTTAGTAGTCGCTCCCGCTGCTGCTGCTTCTGCTGCTGCTAGTGCTGTTGGTGGTCGTAAATGACCTGTAATCATTGTGGCAAAGTTCAAATTTTGAATTGCGGCAACGCCCCCAAGAAAGAAAAAAAAAAACACAAAAAACTAAAAACCACACAAGAACAAAGAACTATAAATAAAACCAAACAATTTTTAAAAGCAAAAGAGGTAAAAAAAAAAATAAAAAAAAAAAAATTAAGGAATGAAGATATAAAGTAAAATGTCGAAAAGTCAAACAAATAGCTGCTAATTTACAACAATTTGTTATGTTTTGTTATTGCAGTTGTTGGTGCCATTGTTGTTGTTGTTGCTGTCGTTGTTGTTGTTGTTGTTGTTGTTGTTGTTGTTGTTGTTGTTGATGTTGTTGTTGTAATTAACGACAAAATGTTGAACAATCAATTCGCATTTATAATTTGACTATAAATTGCCGGCAAACAGAAAACAGCAACAGAAACAGAAACAAGCAACAACAAAAAAACACAACAATAAACATTGGCAGAGCAATAGTACATTGAAGGCTGCAAAGAAAAAAAAAGAACACACCACAGCACAAAAAACAGCGAAGTGCAAAATAATTGCGCTGCCAAAGAAGCAAATAACAGGGAAGATAAAAGCCAAGTTAAACCAGCTGAGCTGTGAATGGTAAGAGCAAAAGAGCTCCAAAGAGTGGCCAAGTGCGGCAGAGTGAGTTTTTGCTGGGTCGAGCTATAGAAATGCAGAAAGTGTAAAGAACTGGCACACAAAATTACGAATTTAATATTGCAACAAAATGATGAAAGCAACAAAACAAAACACAAAAAGAAACAAAATCAAAAACAAAAACATAAAAAATATATAGCAACAGATTTGCTGCTGTTTAGTCGGTTGGCCGATCGTTCGGGCGTTTAGAAAAATATAGAAAAAAAAATATCAAAATAAAAACACCAACACACAGTGCAACAAACTAGGTATCTGCAACACATTTTTACATTTTATATTGCACGTCATTACAAACAATTAAATGCAAAGTAGTTTCCTGCTAAATGTTTTAGATACTTTTTTTTTTTTTTTTTTCTGAGCTCGCAAAATGTTTTCTGTTTTTGTATATTTTGTTTTTTTTTATTATTATTTTGTTGTAACTGCAAAAGTTGAGAAGTTAAATGCAGCAGCAGCAGCAACATTTGTGGCAGCAATTGTGATGGCTTGTTACTGAGCCCCACGGCTTGGCAGCAACACTGCGTTTGGCTCACTTCGAGACATGTGATTTTTTTTTTTTTCTCTCCAAAGTATCTTTGTATCTATGTAACAGTGCTATATTATAAACATTTTGCACTGTTATTGTTGTTGCAGCTGCACTGCCTTCACATGCTGACTTCCCTTTGGATTGCATTCATATTTTGCGTTATTTATCTTATAGATAAATATCAGAAAGACGTTAAAATTTAAAAAATATTGTTCCTATAATTTTATACATATATATTTATTGTGCATTTTGTTTTTGTTTTTGTCTGCCTCTCCTGCGTCTTATTTGCCATATATTATTTCGTTTGCTTTGTCAGTTATTATTTTGATTGTTGTTGCTTTTGTTGTTGTTGCTATTATTATTGTTGTTTATTATCATTATTTATTATTAAAATTGCAATTAACAAGCGTTCCGCGTGCAACGTGCCGCGCTGCTGTTGCTATTGCTGCTGCTATTGTTGCTGTTGCTGCCTGGTCGTTTATAGTTTGTTGCAACTGTTAAGTAGGCTTCTTTCGATCAAAGCAAAAAACAAAACAGCGAAAAAAAAAACAACCAAACGACAGTGCTTGGGAAAATTTTTTATTCAAGTACCTATATTATTTATGTTGTTATTGTTGTAAATTGTTTCCCCCCCCCCTTTTTGCAGTTTTAAGTATTAATTAAAATTAATTATAAGGTGAATAAAAGAGGAAAAAAAGAACAAATTGCATTTTGTCAAAAGAAACTCAATTAAAAAAAAAAAAAACAAATAAATAAATGATGTCAAGCATTTTAATTTTCAATAGAAAAAAATGCTAAATTGTCGACTCAATAGTTGTCATATAGTAACAATGCGTAATTTGCTGGGAGTGAATCGCTAGACTTGCACGAGGTAAAATTTTTTCGCAATTCTAATATGGGAAAATTATTTTTATGCCCCTGGCATGACTTTGGAATATGGAAAAAAAAAATTACTTTTATTCAAGCATTTTCACTTCTAATTCGATTATTTGTGCTTCTAAAGGGTGATTTTTTTCCTATTTGTTTTTTCAGTGCAAATTTTTCGACAACTTACGCGTGATTTGTAACACAAGCAAAAACATTTTTCGTTTACCGCAACTGAAAAATTCACCAACTGCACTTCTTTTGCGAGTTGTATACAGTGTGGCCACGCGCTGAAAAAAAAGGAAGCTAAATCGGCCAAAAAAAGAAGTAAAAAAAAAGCTAAAAGTTTTGAAAAAAGAAGCTAAAAAAAATCTAGATTTTTCATACAACTTAAAGTTTTATTTTCGTTTTAACATTACATTTTTTTTTATATAGGTACATCAGTATCAAAGGTACAAATTTGTAAAAAGTAAAAAATCATAAGTATATTTATAAAGTAAATAAAATTTTTAATTCATAACAAAACAAAAGCAACATAAAGCATATAATTAAATCAGCCTTTTTATTTCAAAATGACTAACTTTCACTTACTTAACTAATTTTTTATTTCATTAACTTTCTTTGATCATTTAAATTGAATATTGAATATAAATGAGAAACTATTTAGAATAATTAGCTCATGCGAATTATAAAAAGCAATTTTCTTTTTTAAGACCGCAGGATACAGACATAACATGTTTTGTTTTACACTCATGAATATTGACGGTTGATGAACAAATTTGTATTTAAAATTTTCCAAAATTTCTTGAGCCTTAAAAATGGAAAATTCCCTTTACCAATTCCATGGAGAAATTTTAAATGAAATTGAAGGTTTGAAAATTTCATCACTGTCAATCTAGGAACTTATATTATTTCAACATGGTTTATATCTCAGATATAATTATTTCCTCTTCATCAGATGAATCGGAGGAACTGCAGCTTGCATAAGCACTACGTGAATCTAACAGACGTATGAGATCATCAGTTACTTCAAAGTCATGACAACATTTTTGTAATCTTTTCAGTGAACATCGAATATTAAGCAACGAGTTAAGCATTTTAATTTTAAATCTATTTCTTTGCTTAGTTTTTACAATTTTCATTGCACTAAAAATTCTTTCAACTTCAGCGTTGCTAAGTGGTAAAACTAAGAAACTGAAAACCAAATTGACGAGCTCAGAAAAAGGATTTTCATGCAACGAGTTTTTAAAGTGCTTTACTTCTACCCAAAACTCAATTGTAGAGGACAGGCTTGACCATTTACGTGCTAATAGTTTTCGCCATTGAAGCTCAATCATGGTTATTTCGTCTGCGGAATATTTGGATTTTTCATTTGCAAAATGAGAAAATATATTTGGCTTAAGATCGTTAAGAGAATTTTCAAAAGAAAAAAAATCACAAAAGCATTCACCGGCTTGCTGTGTTAATTGAAATTAACATTTCACCAGTAGTCGTCATTATTTGAAATGAAAGTGAGACAAAACAATTACATATGATCTAAAACAATACTACTTCACCACTGATTGCTTGTCGAATGAGCGAGATAACATAAATTTACATGTGAAACGAGAATGCTCTGAAGAGCCCGGCGTTGCTGCCAGATGCAAATTTTCATGACTACTTATTTTCGCCTTACAGTGTTGCATTTAGTCTGCACATTTTTAATAATCTAAAAAGGGCTGTTTCCAAAGTAAAAAAGGCTAAAAAAGCACGAAGCTAAATCGTAAATTTTGAGGCTAAGCCGCAAAAAAAAAAGCTAAATCTAGCCTCGAAAAGGCTAAAATGGCCACACTGGTTGTATATGCCACAAACGAATATATATGTCATTAAGGCCCCTATTAGGTACGACAACTCAACTTAAGTTGACGTGACTTAAGACACCTCAACTGAACTTTTTTGCCATATTACATATAACATACATTTTCAGTTGAGCTGTGGTGTAAAATTGCTTTTTATATTGGAGCATGATTACATCGAAATTTTGACACTTTCATTGAAATGAATCAGCTGTTCGCATTAATTTCAATTTTTGTGTATATGTATTTTGTTCATAAGTATGGAAGCAAGGAAATAGCAGAGCGGTAAGACATTTGGCTCTAATGCAGAGAAGGGCACGAACCTCAAATTTGAGAAATGGCGTCACATTTCTGTATACACATACAGCAGTCAGCGTTGATAAGCAGAGATCAGTATGCCACGAAACTTCAAGCAAGCAACATCGCGTTCGTCTGTTTCGCTTTTTTATATGATTTTATAGCTTTCATTGTAGCAAGCTGAATGCGACACATATACATTGACATAATGTCGGTGTGTGGTGTGCCCATCTCTGCTCTAATGCCAGCAGTACGAATTTAATCCTCGCATGTGACAAAGAATAAAATTGTTTTGCTTTGTTTTTGTTTTTTTTTTTTTTTTTTTTAACACAGCTAGGACATCCAATGTAAATTTTAATATGAATTAGGTTTACTTAAAAAGCGCTCCAGGTGTGTGAAACGCTATGGCAGAAGCGCTTGCTAGGATGGAAGCGCTTCTTGAGTGCTGCTAAAAAATCGTTTAAAATTTTTACAAATAGTTAAAAAAAGCTCTTTTATGGGTTAGTCCAAGGAGCACTGTGTTAAAAATAAAAAAAAAAATACATAAAAACAAAGCGAGAAAACTTTATTCTTTGTCACATAATATATGTATTTATACTTTATTTTACTTACGTATTTTTATCCATTTTCACTGAATTAACAAAACACAATAAACAAATAAATAGTTCGTATGAAAAAGACGATATACAACTAACTCAAATCAGATGTAAGTTTTTAACAGTCCTTACACTCGACACAGAGTTGCATTGTTAAACATAATACCATAAAAAATACATACACATCTCTGAGATACATACTAGTCAGACGACAGACACGTATGTACCTCAAATGTGTAATAGACAATACAAATTTACAAATTACACACTCAACTTAAGTTGAGTTGTCGTACCTAATAGGGGCCTAATTTAAAACAGTGTCGGCCGACGCCTATGCACGCGTGCTTCGTGAAACTTCGTATTTTTACACCGACATACAACTGGCTGTCGTGCTTTTACACCGACGCTGCCGATTATTCGTAGCAAGAGCGCTCAGTCGATGTTTCGCTTTTGGCTAGTTAACATCACGCTTCTATGCAACGCATGCTCGCAATTTATTACGTAATTTTAAATGCGTACACGTATAAAAAATGTTTAACCAAATGTGGAAATTAGCATATTTTTTTTTCAAAAATTGTTTTGGGGAAGCGAAAACCTAATTTGTCAGAAGAAAGTAGGGTGCGCTACCAGTTTTATTTTGAAGTAATATGCAATATAAATAATGTTAGTACAATTAGAAGTCGGCAAAATGTTATTAGTTTCCAAATAAATATGTAATATTGATATTAAAAATAAATATATGCATAATGATTTTATTCATAAAATATTTATATTAATGTTATTATTAATTATTATAAATAACGCGGCCCCTAGACAATAAATAATATTGCACATTATTTACCTAGTAAGAAATTTAATTAATTTCAATTCACTTTCATATACCTGCAATAATTTAGATGCCGCTTAATGTTAATAATAAAAAATTTCCTTAAGCCTTCTGAGAAGTAAAATTTTCACAGTGTAAGCCAAAGAGAGATTATTTGCTTTCACTTGGGCGCACACTATTACAAAACTGAAAGAACTGTGTATGTATTTTTTTGGCCGACACTGATTTAAAATTATATCTTATATATGTAGACCCGCAAGCTATTTCAGTCATTATTATTTATTATATTTCTCCCTATGTCCGTTCGTCTTCTTATGGATTGCACTCATTGCACCTCTGATGCTATCTCCGTCCGCGTATTAAACAAATTACCAACTTGCTTATTAGTAACAATTTGTCCAAAAAGTAACGCTGAACTAAAAGCGTTGTGTTTATGCAACGAAGGGAAAAACAAACAAAGTTTTCAGTTGGGTAAAACTTTTTTTTCAATAGCTGCAATTTGAAAATCACTCGCTTTTATAAGAAACGAAATTAATTTCCTGCAACTAAATTACGCTTTACTCGCAACTGACTATTATTATGACAAGTGTTGAAACGTTTGCAAATAACATTTTCAAGCACGACAAACGAAGTACGTTTGCAACAAACTGGCGATAAACGTTTTTTTTCTTTGCGTGCATGCGGCAAAGCCAAAAAGGCTCAGTAAGGTTTGCCATTTCACTATGAATAGACTAAAAAAAGAACAGCGCATGCAAATCAATGAATTTTATTATTAAAATTCTTGCTCTGTGAGAAATGTGTTTCGCAAATTACGTCCATTTTATGGTCGTCATAATCGACCCACCGAACAGGCTATTGAAGGTATTGTGACCAAATTTTGCACCAGTTTCTTTTTATTGGACATCAATCCATCAACCCGTATGCGAAGAGTGAGTAGCGAGGAGAATATTGCTGCTGTATCGGGCAGTGTCAATGAAGATAGTGATATGTCGCCGTTCTCAACAATTCGGCTTGTGTTATTTAATCCCTGAAACATTATACGGCATGAAACCATACAAAATACAGCTGGTGCAACAACTGAAGTGGGGTAACTAACCACAATGCCGTTTGTTTGGTGAATGGGCCTTAGAAAAATTGGATGAAGATCAACTTTTTTATCGAAAAATTGTCTTCAGTGACGAAGCTCATGTTTGGTTCAATGGGTACGTCATCAAATAGAATTGTTGAATTTCGTCTGAAGAGTCGTTAGAGGCTGCCAGTGCACCCTGAACAATGCATTTTTTGGTGCGGTTTGTGAATGGGCGGCATCATTGGACCGTTCTTTTTTTTAAATAAAGAAAATTGCAATGATACAGTCAATAGAGCAAGGTACCGTGCGATGATTACTGACTTTTTTGCCCAAAATGGTAGAATTGCACTTGGTTAACATTTGGTTTCAATAAGACGGGGCCACATGACACACGTCACGCGATACCATGTACCTATTGAGAGGCGACTTAGGTGAGCAATCAATCTCACGTTTTGAAGCTGTTCAATGGCTGCCTACATCATGCGATTTGACCCCACAAGATTATTTTTTGTGGGGCTATGTGGCGTCCGTGACGTAGTTGGTTAAAGTGCGTAGCCTCTATGTCAACGAACCTGGAGACCCGGGTTCGAACCCCAGAAGCGACAGAAAATTATTTCAATTAAAATAATTTTTCTGTACGGCCACCACCTCTCTGCAGACAATGGCAAGCCTCAGAGAGTAATCAGAATGCCATGTAAAGCTTCTTGAGAACAAGAACATTCCATTCATCGCCGTTCGGAGTCGGCGTTAAGCCTGTAGGTCCGGTTCTCGGTCAATTGTGTACAAACTTAATAACATGCACAACACAATTGATCATAAGAAGCTAGGTCAAAGTCCTTTCAAGGGCTGAAATGGCCAGTTATTTATTTATTTATTTTTTTTATGTGAAGTCTCTCGTGTACAGGGACAAGCCAGCCACACTTGCAACCCTGGAAGACAACATTACAGATGCCAGTGGTGAGATACCGGCCGAAATGCTGGAAAAAATTTCCCAAAATTGGAGCTAATGGATGTACCACCTCAGGTGTTTTTTCTTTTTGAAATTTTTTGCTTACCAAAAAAATTTTTTGTTTTAAAAAAAATTAGTATTTTTCCTTCGTACGAAATGTTTTTATAAATTTTTAAGCATGAGATTATTAAAAATTAAAATGAATTAAATTTTTATATTTGAATGATTAAATTAAAATGGACTTTAAAAAATAGGCCTTGAAAATGCTTATTTTGTACAAGGGATTTTCGTATCTCGTGTGGGAACACAATGCAAAAAATTGGCTGATTTTTAATTTTTTTGGGCGACTTTTCGTGTTTGTTTTTGGGTAATTTTTCCAAAAATTTTTGGGCTTTTTTCGTATTATTGGGTGATGTATCGTTTTTTCGTTTTGGGTGATTTTTCATTAATTTTTGGGTCATATTTCATATGGGTTATTTTGAATTTATTTTTTGGACAATATTGCGGAGAGTCCTTTATACAGAAAAATAAATTCTCAAAACTAATCCGACCTACTCCAGTCTGATCTGAAATCCTTTGAGGTTTGGCATTGAACTAATGACCTTTTTGCGAAAAAGGAATCATTTTTTGTTTGATTATCACAATAAAAGGTCTGTTCCCGTACTTTTTGGACTATTAATGATAAAACTGTCAAAACGATGAGAGTAAGAAAAATTCTCTCAAAAATGGAGAGAAAAAAAAAAACGAAAAAGTACGCGAAACGCTTTTTGGACTTAAATTCTGTACACTGTCAATATAATTATTAATGAAAATCATTCTCAAACTAACATTTTTATTTTAGGTGGCCAACTTTATGAAAAGTCAATTTTTTTTTTTTTTTTAGCTTTGAACCAAGGATTTCTGGTGGAATACCTATTCAGTCAAGTCTGCCTTGGTTCGAAATGGGGTGATAGATTAGTGGGAAGGAAAGGTCAATCAATTGAAACAGGTGTAGGATGTTCTAAGCGTGGTGGAAAGCCGAAGAAACATGTGAATTTGAATCAGAGGCAAGTGTTATGCCTTTACCTCAGTCAATTCAAGTTATAAGGCAATCTCATCCACAAACTTCTCTACCATCAACTACAACTTCATGTCGTAAATATTGATGAATTTTCAATTTCAGTTGATTAGAAATGAGAGAAAATTAAGAAAGGTTTAAAGCGAAGGACCATGGCCTGACCGGGAATCGAACCCGGGACCTCTGGGGTGGCAGTCAAGCACGCTACCAACTCGACTACCGAGGCTGCTAGATGAGTAGCATTTGTTTTTATTAATCTGGGTTTTTTAGAGGAATATCATAAAAATGTTCACAACTGAAAATACTCTTTATATAGGTGCCTTCAACCCTGGCAAACAAAGAAGGTACTTCACGATGGCCAGACAATTTTTGAATGGTATTCCGCTTTCTTTCAAATTTGCGAACACCTCTTCCTGTATTTATTGTGTATTTAGAATGTCGTTGGGGGTGCGTTGATAAGAGTTGGTTGGAAATACGAAAGATGCGTGATATAAGGGACATATAAGAAGTTATTCGGGACTTTTTTATAATTATTGCAATGCGGGATTAAAACTGCTATTGCGGGACGTTTGGCCTTAAGTTCAACAATTAATTTTCACTAAATTAAGTGTGTTCTTGGTTGGATTAACTCATTTTGAGGTTGATTTTTTTCCATATTATTAAGATTTAAGCACTTTTCCTCCTTTGTCCCATTTTGGTTTAGTATGTATGCAAGTACAATCATTACTTAACAGCTACACAAAAAAAAAAAACTAATAAAAAAAAAAGTTTTAATAAGCATTTTTATAAAACAATTTGTTATGCGTTCCGCTTGAATGTGCACAAATTTACATTAAAGATAAATATCTTTAAGTTGCAACAACTTGCATTTATTTTTGCATTATTAACCTTTTTTTTATTACTCTTGCCTAAAGCAACAATAACAATTGCTTAAAGCTAACAATTGTAAATTTGCATAATTTATAGTTTTTATTTAAAATTGGACCCCCTATTTTCTTTGTTTGGTTTGTGTTTGCTTGTGATTATTTTTCTTACAAAATTTCCGCTCTCTATGCGAATGTGTGGGCAGATTTCAATTTTTTCCTATTAAAAGAAAAATTTCCATTCCAATTTCATTCATTCATTCAGAATGAATTTCTACATGCATTACCAATAAAAATAATTACAACAAAGCAAGTAAAAATTGCATTGTTCCGCTGCAGTAACATCCGCGGATTTTCCACATCTGCTAGTTTGAATAATTTTTAGTATCTAATTTACTTTAAAAGATTTTATTTAAAAACAAAAAAAAAAACAATTTAATTCCTGCCCCTCAGCATATTTCTGTCAGTGTTGTTTGAGTCTAAATAAATGAATGAATGAATTATTCTTTCCTAAGCTGATTTGCGGTTCTGTTCATTTTAATTACAAGGAAAACGTAATTGTTGTGCTTGGCTGTTTTATTATTTTTTGTTTTAATACATAGTGGAATTGCCATATAGTGGGCATCGACAAACATTAGAAAAAAAAAGACAAAAATAGAAAAAATTCAAAAACTCAAATTTATTGCATCACATCCTCCTCAGCTGCGGCTTTGTTCCGGCCTCTTCAAGTAGAAATTAAAATGCAATAAAAATAATGTTGAGTTCGGTTGAATGCCACTCACTACTATGTGTAGTCATGGTGTGCATATATATATATATATGTGTGTGTGTCTGTTTGAATGTAAATGCTTTATAATAATGGCAAATGTGTCTACAATGGAAACATTTCATATAATTTAAATTTACTTTAATTGTTTTCTCCGGTGTTTCTATGCTTGTTGAAGTGCAACTGTTGTTGCAACAAAAAACAACAACAAGAAAACAAAAAACAGAAAAAAAAAGACGTAAGTCACTTAACTTCACAAAATAAAAGAACAAGAAATAAATATGAGAATTTTTAATTCAAATGAAAACAAAACAAAACAAATAAGAACTTACATAAAAGAGTTCTAGATACAATTTAGGCATCCGCTTAGCTAAGATTACTGTATACAAACGCAGATATAAATCTATAAAATATTCTATAAAATCTATATCTATATAAATAAATGCAAAAGCATTTCTAACACCTCATTTACATATATATCTATATATATATCCATATATTTATCTTTATCTGTATCTATATCCGTATCTATCTATATCTATATCTATATCTATATCTATATCTATATCTATATCTATATCTATATCTATATCTATATCTATATCTATATCTATATCTATATCTATATCTATATCTATATCTATATCTATATCTTTATCTATATCTATATCTATATCTATATCTATATCTATATCTATATCTATATCTATATCTATATCTATATCTATATCTATATCTATATCTATATCTATATCTATATCTATATCTATATCTATATCTATATCTATATCTATATCTATATCTATATCTATATCTATATCTATATCTATATCTATATCTATATCTATATCTATATCTATATCTATATCTATATCTATATCTGTATCTATATCTATATCTATATCTATATCTATATCTATATCTATATCTATATCTATATCTATATCTATATCTATATCTATATCTATATCTATATCTATATCTATATCTATATCTATATCTATATCTATATCTATATCTATATCTATATCTATATCTATATCTATATCTATATCTATATCTATATCTATATCTATATCTATATCTATATCTATATCTATATCTATATCTATATCTATATCTATATCTATATCTATATCTATATCTATATCTATATCTATATCTATATCTATATCTATATCTATATCTATATCTATATCTATATCTATATCTATATCTATATCTATATCTATATCTGTATCTATATCTATATCTATATCTATATCTATATCTATATCTATATCTATATCTATATCTATATCTATATCTATATCTATATCTATATCTATATCTATATCTATATCTATATCTATATCTATATCTATATCTATATCTATATCTATATCTATATCTATATCTATATCTATATCTATATCTATATCTGTATCTATATCTATATCTATATCTATATCTATATCTATATCTATATCTATATCTATATCTATATCTATATCTATATCTATATCTATATCTATATCTATATCTGTATCTATATCTATATCTATATCTATATCTATATCTATATCTATATCTATATCTATATCTATATCTATATCTATATCTATATCTATATCTATATCTATATCTATATCTATATCTATATCTATATCTATATCTATATCTATATCTATATCTATATCTATATCTATATCTATATCTATATCTATATCTATATCTATATCTATATCTATATCTATATCTATATCTATATCTATATCTATATCTATATCTATATCTATATCTATATCTATATCTATATCTATATCTATATCTATATTTATATCTATGTCTAAACCTATATCTATATGTACAGTGTCTATACATTATGTCTATATGTACAGTGTTGCGCAAAACAATTGCATAAAAATCAGTGCGCTGCTACAAAATCTTGTATCTTTTTTAATATTGGGGACACACAAAAATTATTATAGAAACCAAAGCATATACATCTTATAGAAAACAAATCATTTTCAAATTTTGTTTTATTTTTTTATTATATATAAAATTAATGTGACTACATTCAATTTGCCTGAGTGCAAAACAAAAGCGACATAATTAATATTTGGTGTAAGATCCATTATTCTTGATTACCGCTGCAGATCTGCGTATTTTTTCCCAATTAAATTTCAAGTCTTCATACTGTGCTGTCTTATTAGGAAACCTTTGCCCAGAATCTTTTTTCTTCAAAATCCTAAAAAGATTTTCGATGGGATTTCACTCTGGTGATTGTGCAGGCCAATCAAGGACTTGAATCCCATTGTCTATAATGTAATCTTTGATGAGCTTTGATGTGTGCTTCGGGTCGTTGTCGTACTGAAACGTCCACTGAAGCGGCATATTCCACTCTGCATGTGGTAGCATCTTGCTTTCTAAAATGTCTTTATATACAAATCGATCCATAATACCATCGATCGTTGTCGTGCTGAAACGTCCACTGAAGCGGCATATTCCACTCTGCATGTGGCAGTATCTTGCTTTCTAAAATGTCTTTATATACCAATCGATTACATAATACCATCGATTTTATGAAATGGTCCGACTCAATCATAGGAAAAACAAGTCCAGACCATAATATCACCGTCTCCGTGCTTAAAATTTATTTTGCAGTTTTGGGCTTCAAGTCGTGTATCTGGGCGGCGCCGTACAGTGCACATCCCATTTGAATTAATCAAGTTGAACTTTGATTCATAGCTAAACAAAACGGTTTTCCATTTTTTAACGGTCCAATTGAGGTGCTCTTTTGCAAAACTGAGTCTAAAAAGAATCAATTGCAACTCGTTGTCACAATTTCAGACAGAGTTGTTTAAATTATAACACTTTACCTTTTTTGTTTATGTTTAGCTGTAAGCAAAGGTTTCTTTGCGGTCTGTAACTCCTTACATCGTTCTCAACGGCTCTTCTGCGAACAGTGCTGTGATGGATATCTAAATCAAGTGTCCGAACAACCTCTTTGGAGGTGGCAAATGGATTTCGCTTGAACACGCCACAAATGTTCATGTCATCACGCAGCGATGTCCACCGCGGCCGCCCTCCTGAATGGACCGTTGTTACGTCTTTTGTGATGTTATACTTTTTTAATTAATCTACAAACTATTGATCGATTAATATCAAACTGTTTAGCGATATATATTTGCGATTTTCCCTTTTTATATTCGGAAATAATTTGTAATTTTAGAGTTTCACAGTATTTATCACGTGCCATTTTAAATGGAACAGTCAATGTCACAGTTAGCGCAAAAACAAAACTAAACTTTAATGTTTATGACTCACAAACAACATGTGCTTTACAATAAAATAACTTTTACCGTTATTTTTTTGAACTTCTGTTCTCTTTTTACATTTTTTAAGTTTTGTTGCTTTTGTTTTGCACTCAAACAAATTGAATTCAGTCACATTCATTTTAAATTTAATAAAAAAAAATAAAACCAAATTTGAATATGATTTGCTTTTTATATGATGTATGAATATATGCTTTGGTTCGTATAATAATTTTTGTGTGTTCCCAATATTAAAAAATCTATTCGATTTTGTAGCAGCGCACTGATTTTGTTGCTATTGTTTTGCGCAACACTGTATATCTATGTATGTCGATGTCTATAAAATTCAATCGTATTCGTCTGGTTTCTTATGACCGGATTTGTACTCTGGGAAGTAAAAACGTACCTCCTACGTCTAGGACAACCTCCCATCTTACAGCCCATAAAATTTGCTGTGTGTGAGGTAGGAGTGGTGTATTACCAAAGTCAATCACGTATAACTACATCAACAACAACACAACTCTTAATGTTTTTTTACTTACTTATGTTGTTGTTGTTTTTAGTTTAATAGTTGTACACATATGCAATAGATAAGGCAACTTTTAAGATCCTTTGCAATTCATTGCTTACGTTGAAGGTTTTTTTACTCAATTCTACTGGGACGGTGGTCTTGATTGCATTTGTTCAAAAATTTAAAAAGCATTATTCTCTTTGAAGGCGATGCCCAATGAATATTTCCTAATTACTAATTCTGGAGCCGTTATTAACAAACTTTCAGTTGTTATTAGATAACAATCACTTCGTTCAAAAAGTTTTTTTACACCCAATATTTGCCTCAAAATGTCAACAGATGGACGCATATATTCTATGACTTGTAATTATCTCAGATTAAATTATAAATATCTCTAGAAACATTCGCATATCTCGTATTTCAAATAATTTGAATTCATAAATATTTTTAATTAAAATAAAAACCATTTTGCCCACACCAACTCAACAGGGTCGGTCGGTCTGGATGGCATACTTGAATGACCGTAGAGTCATTATAAAAATTCACCCTTCATGCTGCGTGATCCCACTAATAATTTACATAATATAAAATTGCGTTGCAAATGCCAGTCGAACGCGACAGGCTCTTCGAAGAGTGTCTGAAAAGCAGGCACCCTTCTTGAGGCTATGACGACGCTGACACATTAATTTATTATTTAAATATAACAAAACGAATAAAAAATGTAATTTATATAGAGATATATATATATATATATATATGTATAAACGATGCATAAATCTAAAAAAAAAATCCATTTTTATATTTTTATTTGATATACGAAATAATAAAGACTAACGAACGTAGTTGGCAAAAAAGGCTATTGAGCAGGGCGCTGCTGCCACCCTTGCCGGAATATCAAATGATATATAAATAATTTCGCGCAAGGCTACAAATATAAGTATGTTTGAAATTTCACGGCGGTAATGCTTTTCTTCGAAACAGGGTGTGGGGAGAAATCGCGTATAGTCGCCACCAATATGCAGAGAAATCACAACGTTAACGTAAGAACATTACGTGGTGGTGAATGTGGCAGCGTGACTGGCTGACTGCCTGGTTGGATGCTGCTGCTGCTGCTCCTGCTGCACAGCTATATTGTGTCGACGATGCTGTTGGGTTGTCGCCGTTGTATCGCGAATATAATTTTTCATTAAAACTTGGCAATAAAACTTTTTTCCAACAGCAGCTCGTCTTTCATACTTTTTATTCTTCTTATTTTTACTTTAATTTGTTGTTTTATTTTGTTCTTATAAAAAATAATATAGAGTATAAAAAACAAACCGGAGTAGGTAAGGAAAATATATTAAAAATAAATGTCATTATGGAATATTTATGATGTATTATAAATTTTCCTTGCAGCTGCTGCAGAGTGTGGTAAAAGTTGGAAGCATTTAAAAATAAAATAAGATATTAATATATATATATTTGGGTGAAACACATAAAACTGTATTAAGAATAATGTAATGTATTTTGGTTTTCTTTTTTTTGGAGTTGATTTTAAGAATTTTGTGATTTATGTAGAAGTTTCTTGAATCATGTTTTTAAATTTAGAATGTTAATGTGCTTTACAAAATTTATAAAACATAACCATAAGCAAAGGCTTTATAAAAAGAGTTTTAAGAACATTTGCAAGTTCTCATTCATTTTGATGGAATTTTTTTTTCGACTTTATAGTTTAGTTTCTATTGAATCAGAGGGATATGTTGGGATATATATGCCCTAGAGAAAATAATCTTAAGGCGTTAAATTACATTGTCTTGGTGGCCAGCTGACTGGTTAATATCGCCAAATAAAATATTCGCCAAATATTTCCTTCAGTGGGTTGATTGTTTGATGAGCTGTATGGCATGTGGCGCTATACTGTTAGAAAAACAAATTTCAATAAACATCCCATTCAATTGGGACACTTACAGTCACAGCATTTGTCTCATTCACTCTTTCGTATTTACGTAAAAAGAAGAAGTGTCGCTTACCTCGCGAGGGTACTACGTGATCGACAGTGCTCTATAGTATTCGTCGTTGATGGTAACGCTCTCGCCATCCTTATTTTTAAATATGAAGAACCAATGATTCAATAGGCCCATAAAGTGCACAGAACATTGATTTTTTTTTATATAACAGTACTTTGCTAATCCTTTGTGAATTTCTGCACTCAAAATGTGGCAATTTTGCTTATTGACATGCCCATTGAGCCAAAAATGTAAATAGTTCTTGGGTGTATAATCGTTGATATTTGAAAAAATATTAATTTCTGACAAAATGGTGGGTGTAGAAGGAAAATTTTCATTTTTGGGCACAAAAGTGAGGTCGTTTTAGGTCATAAATCAAAAAATATGTATAAAAAAAAAATCCGACCGATAAATTTATGTTTTTTTTTCAGATGAACCATTTTGCAGATATCTTGCTCACCGCAAATTTAAGGTCTTTCGCGGCATTGTAGTTTTCTACTTTATCGGCGAATATTTTTGGACCAAAATGTCAGGGATAAATCTCGAATAGTTATATTTTCATAATGTAAAAAGGTTTGGTCAAAAATAAAATACAGCTCCAATAAACAAAAAAAAATAATGTTAAAAAATGTGCCTATTTTTCGAAAAATTTCCGAAGACCGTTAAAGGAATGAATGTTGAGAACTTCAGTATTCTTTGAGACATACCCCAGATTTAAGTGAGAAGATCGATTGGTTTGGCCAGGGAATGAACTTTAAGCGTCTCATCACAACTATATTTTTATATCCTTACACTAAGGAAAATAACGCATATTAACATTATCCACGCCTGAGTATAAATTTTATTTATATATTTACGTGGATAAATCAAATATTTTCCTTACAACTCGTTTTTTCCCGTATTTAAATTTATTTATACCACACACGTACAAACATATTCCATGCAAGCAAGCAGCAACAGCATCGCACACTTACACACATATTCCGACAAGCAGCAACAGCATCGCACTCTGTTCCTGCAGGTTTCTTATAGTTCTCATTTAGTTAATGTTGCAAGGGTAATATAGGGTGGATATTTGGCCAAGATGATTTGTGCATGCGATGGGTGGTCGCTGTATGAAATGATGTAGGGTTGAGTGACAACTTGATATTTTCTGGTTGTCATTTACCTGCATATTTTGCTTCTTATAAATTTTAATTCTTATTGAATTTAAATATGTTGTTTTTTAAATTCAGTATTTTTAGAAAATAGTTTTATTTTCAAATATTAAATATTTGAAAGATATTTTAAAAAAATTCGTGCACAATTTTAATATATTTTTTAATAATTCTGTTTAAATATTTAAATATTTTATTTAATTAAGAAAGTATTTAAATAAATTTTAAATATTTACGTAGTCGATTTATGCAAATGAGTAATTGGTGCAAAAATGACTCGCTTTTTGGATAAATCAAAAAAGTTTTTGGATAAATTTAAAATTTTTTCTCTTAGTGTATCGCCCTTAGCTATCGCCACGAAATTTGATATTTAAGCTTATTTTGAAAAAAATATAGGTCAAGTTCGAAAATGAGCCAAATCGGACTAAAACCACGCCTACCTCCCATACAAAGTGACTTTATCAAAACGTCAAAAATCTAAGAATTCGGTAAAATCTCTTAGAATTCCACAAAAATTAATATATGGACTTGAAAATATTGCATATGAGTTTTGATATTTAATATACACTCTGAGTATGAAATTCAATCAAATTGGATGAAAACCACACCTACCTCTCATACAAAGTGATTTTATCAAAAATGTAAAATCTCTTTAAATTCCACCAACATTAATATATAGACTTGAAATTTTGCATGTGAATTTTGATATATAACATGTAATCTGTGTCTGAAATTCAACAAAATCAAGTGAAAACTACACCCACCTCCCATACAAAGTGACTTCATTAGCGAATATTTTCTGTTAAAACTATGACGAAAATGTTTTTACAAGTTAACTTTTTTTTGACTGCTTAAGACTTTGAATATACTTCGGTTCGGACGTGGGGGTATTTTAACTTCGGCCCAGTCGAAGATCATTTCTTACTAGTTTTATATTTTTTATGTTTAGAGTTTTTTATTGGAGATTTTTTAGCGAATTATGCTCCCACTAAATTAAGTCATTACGATCAAATTTAAATTTGTTTCAAATAAAATTCTTACCATCAGTATATATGTACCTATATATTTTTATTAAAATTTATCAGATATCATCATGAATATCATAAATTTAATTGGAAATTTCTGAACATTAACTGATCAGATTAATTTAACAGTTTTGTTTTCTAACAATATATCGCCCATTTCACATTGAAGAGTTATAACATTGTGAGTCCGATTTGGCTCAAATTTTGTTTTTAGATTGATTTATTGTTTAGAAAACGAAATCCGGAATTTTATATTTTACCAATTTTTTTCGTACACCCACAACCATACGAATGCCAAAATAGGGTTTATTTTGAGACAACGTAGCTCAGTTAATTTAAAATTTTATAAATTGACTGAACTACGTTGTCCTTATTTTGGCTGCGAAAAATTATTCTAAAATTATAACTTTGAATTTGGGTTTTTAATCAATAAACCAGTCCAAGCAAAAAATTTAAGCACAATCGGAGATGGTCAGTGCAACTGATACTACACTTCAATGTGAAATTGGCGATATACAAAATTCTAGTAATAGTTCTTTTCTGTTCTCTTTGACTTAATATCCCATTGACACAGTGACAGCGAGTAATAATACCGACTTTGTTAGTATGCGCGGTCCGTTCTGTACCAATTTTACGTAGGTCCGTGGTTCGAATTCCACCTGAACGGACAATTTTTTCAATTAAGATGTGTGTGCGGATATGGCAGAATATCATTGGAGGCTCCATAGAGTAAAAAACAAGTAGGTCCAGTTCTCGATCATTTGCGTGCAAAAATTTAAAAACGAAACGGTAAGAGTACTTTCAAGAGCTAAAACAACAAATTCGTTTTTTTTTCTTTTTAAAAAAGAATATCAGAAATAATGTTATTGGAATCGCCTTGCCTTAAATAATTTTGATATTTTTATTCATATATTTTCATTATATAAGATATTTAACAATGATACTTAATTTTAAATTCTCTCAAGAAGTTTAATTGCTTTATTCTGAAAGAAAAAACATTCACATTCTACTCTAGAAAAAATAAATCTATTTGGAGCTTATTTTCGGAACAACTTTGAACTGATTACTGATAATGTTTGGAAATATGACAGAATATTTGCATTCCATCGACTTGGATTCATAATTTGTGTCGGAGCTTGACGTGTTCGAGCTTGTAACCTTCAAATATCTATAAAGTTGAATATTGATAACCTTTCCGCCTTTCTTTTAAAAATTGTTGTCGTTCTCTTAACAAACTAATTCAACTAATTTTCAATAATAGCATGTTTCCACGGCACTCTGAATCAAGTATTTTGACTTACGAATTAAGAATGTGAAATAGCCTGTTCCCACGAAGAAATCTTAATTCAGTTTGACAGCTGAAACTATGTAGAGCTGAAAGCAATACTCACTTTGGCAGCGGTCTTTGACTTTTTGTTTTGTTTGTCTTTCTTCCATTGCTGTTTTCGATTAATTTTCGATAAAATTTAGAGATGAAACCGATTTCTACTTGATTCGGATGTTAATTCAAACTGAATCAACTCCGAATGAGGTAATTCAGCTTGTCAAATGTTGTATGGCGAATTAGTTAATTCGGAACATAATTCAGCCTCGAATTAAGAATGAGAGCCGAATTACGTTGTTCAGGGTGCCGTGGAAACATGCTATAAATCTCTTTTATTCTGTTACTTTTATATGAGACCGAATTAAAATTTTTTAACAATTTCTAAACTTTATGAAAATTTTGAAAAATTGGTTCGTTTGCTTAGAAAGAAGAATAGCAAATAAAACAATCCGTCTCTGTTCGTAGACGATATTGTTAATTTTACATTTTTGTTGATTTTTGTTCCCAGTTTAAAATTATACCCCAAAAATTGGGGTTCTAACGTGATTCTCTAGACATAAGGTGTCTTTAATTATAGTAAATAGCTTAAATTATTCATTATTTAAAACTTTTATTCCAACAATTTAAAATCTCAAGAAAAAAATTTCAAAAAAATTTGAAAACTTTTAAAATTGTTTCTATTTCTTCCACCAGAAATTGTATTCTACCAGAATTCTGTAATTTTTGATGTGTTATATATAATTAACACATTAAGTGACTTGTGATTAAGTCATGTTCATGGCGTCGACTTTTAAATTTCTTAGCATCAATGTGAATTTTGAAGTCAAATAAAAAATAACAAGCAATTACTTAAGTATTATTTATTAAAATAAACATGATTTATTCGAGTTCTGGATTTCGGATATTGATAGTGAAGAAAGCAATGATGGTGAAAATTTAAAATTAATGAGATTAAAGCTAAGGGACGCCTCTAACCCGTTGAAGTTACCGGATGGAGTGTAACTCCATCTCATCATCAACGCCATATGTTGGCGCATCGCACTGCACGACTTTATGCAAAGACAAAATATTTGAGACTTCTTCTTGTAGGGCAGTGGGGCCTAAGAAATTTTAAGCGCGGGCCAAAGTTTAAAAAAAAAAACACAAAATGTTGCTCATCGTTGCGTTTAGCAAGAAATCAAACAAAACAAAAAAACAATTACAATGCAATAAAATCAAATTTCATGCAAATAACTCGACACACAAGTAACGGGACAATCAGCTTCAGCATCAACATCATCGAGCGTGCGTTTTTTGATTTTGGCTTTGCATGCATTTGTTTTTGTAAAGTTCGCTGGAAAATGTGCTGAACACTGAACGAGTGCGGTTTGTGTTATTGTTTTTTTGCAGGCTTTCTTTTAATTGGCTCATCGCAAAGACATAATTAAGATAGAAACAAATTTGTATGAAGGGCCACGCGGGCCATTACGTGGGCATGTTTATTCTAGGGCGTCCAGGTGAGCCAAACGGAAAAGGCTGCCACCGGTAGAGTTTAACTCTTTCTTTTCGTGCCCCAACTTCTTTCTTAGATTGAGCTTGTAGTCATTCCAAACCTAAATCAAATAAATTTGTACAATTAAATCGTTGTCTTCATATGCACGACTGTATTACTTACTTTTTGTCATTCTGCATCCTTTCTTATAGGCGGACCCAAACTATTTAATTTAGTGGCCAATTCTTGCCATTTTCCATCGGTAGCCGTTTTGCCGTTTTCTGTATATTTTAGGCCTTAAGCGATGGATGGATTTTTTGCCATAAAACTCACCATCGCACTGTGGTCTAGAATGCGATTCTAGCGCGAATTAAATAAAAAAACCAACATATTTATTTTTTCTTAAAAATAGGCTTATTTGTGAGGTGAAAGTTGCTAGAAAAAATAAAACCTGGGTGCATCCACCTGCAACTTTAAATTTTATTTCCATTTTCAGGACCGGGTCTTGCACCAACTTATAGTTGAAACTTCATGTAAAAAAAATTTGATATCTTCATTAATTAAAATATATGTATATTTTGTCAAAAAAAAGTTATTTTATATTATATTTTTTTGGTAAAAATAAAAAGTTTTAGTTTTATTACACACTATATTACCCGGTTTTACTCGGGCGAAATGATGTAAAATTTTGATATTTATGTGACAAAATTTTTTTGTTTATTTTTATTCATATTGTATTTTTGTAATTTTTTGTGCATTAAAAGTAATAGTGTAGTGGAAGAATCATGAGAATTTCTCAATTTGATTCTGAGCTATAATCTCAAATCTCTTTTTAAACACCGTCACAGCAACAACAACGCCACCTAGCGAGTCAAACTTTAGACCTAGACCATCTAAAGACCTAGCCGCGCACACACATCAAATTTCATCAAAATCCGTCAAGCGGTTTACGAATGTTGAATTAATTTGCGCTAGAATCGCATTCTAGACCACAGTGCATCGCCTCAAATTGCTTTCTTGTGGTTATTTTCACTCTAAACGGAAATAAATTTATGGTATTTCAAGTTAATTTCATAAATAAAAACAAAATTCAACATATTTTACAACATACCTTTTTAGTTCTTGCATTTTCTCACTTAAAAAATTTACGCGAGTAAAATATCACTTAAATTCAACGGCAAGTGACAACAAGAATACGAATTGTTGTCACAGTGTAACAAGTCACACCCATTAAGGTGAGGTGACAACAAGAGTACGAATTTTGCGTCACAGTGAGACACGTCACATTCACTTAGGTGAGGTGACAACAAGAATCAAGACGAATAAGAATAAATTTAAGGAGCAAAATAGAAGAAACAAGTGCCGCAAAGCAAGCAAAGAAAAATATTGCGCTTACACTCGTCCATAATTAAACGTCTATTTAGACGATCAAAAATGGAAATGTAAGGACGGAAATGTTTTGAAATGATAGGGTGCTATTATTATGGTCATGTTGCAATATCTGAAACCCCCTTTAGTTACTTATCGTAGTGCATTTAAAAAAATAAATTCGGTTCTTATATTTATTCCCGAAATATATGTAGTAACCATCGTATACTAACCTAGGCCTATACCTAAGGTAATACAAGATCAGTCAGTCTATCTCAACTAGGGATGTGTCGGAGGTGAGTTTACCGGAACCGGAGGTGGACAAGGAGTTTTTCAATTTGATTTATCGGAGCTGGAGTTGGAACCGGAGTAGAAGTCGTAGTCGGAATCGGAGTAAAAGAAAGATGTGTTAGATTCGATCGAAAATGAAAACGGAAAATAGAAAACGAAAATAAGCAAATGTTAACGTTGAAGAATAGTGCTGCCAGAGAGTTAATAAGTAATCAAAATTATTTTACGGAGAACTGCGTTCTTGTGAAGGATACGTCAAAGCGTATCGAATCGATTTAATCAATGCGTTTCTATTTTCGTTATAACTTCGATTCAAAATTATCGGAACCGTAGTCGGAGTCGGAGGTATAAAATCAATCGGAAGTTCCAACGTTTCGGAATCGAATTCGAAGCTCCGTTACATCTCTAATCTCAACACTCTCACCCTTCACGATAATTCCGTTTTTAGCACGCTTTAAATAAGTTTCATTAAATTATTTCCTAATGAAATCAAAATTTTTCCACTACTTATCACGGCTACACATTGAGAAAGCATTAAATCAATACAGGTGCTTGACAGAAAGTAATGATTTTTCTTCTTCATCAAATCAAATTTAAAATCGATGCGACAAAAATAAAATTTTTTAGAGATTTTCAGCATAAAATACTTGTGGTGCGAGAGATATCATATATTTTTAATAATGAGTTTTGTTGTAATATATGTGTTGTTGTTGTTGTTGTTGTTGTTGTTGTTGTTGGTGTTTCTGTTGTTCAATGACGGGGTTGTTCCTCAGGTTGCGTTACACATGATTACGTATTCCGGCGTATTTGATCAAACGCAAATACATGGATGATTACACGAGCCGACTGACTGATGGCGGTGGTGGTGATGATGGTTATGATGATGATGATGTTGTTGTTGTTGGTGCAGGTTCTTAAATGCGACAGGAACTGAGCACGCATTGCGAGTGCGATGCATTGGGGTGTTTGTGTGCTTGTATGTTGATTGTGTTTGTGTGTGTGTGTGTCTGCATTGAAATAATGTTTAATGAGCAGCATTGGACGCGAAATACGGCCGAAGGTAGTGAATTGATTTTGCTGTCGACAATCAGTGCACCATGAATATTTTATTTTATTTATTATGTATTTTATATTTTTTTTTCTTCTTTTTATATCATTCACTCGTTTATGATTTTGTGCAAATATTTCTTGTTATTTTTGATGTTTTTATTGTTGTTGTTGTTGTTGTTGTTGTTGGTGTTGTTGTTGTTATTGTTATTGTTGCGATTGCGTTTACTTGTGCATGATTTTTTTTTCTGTTTGACATATTTGTTGGGACTTACAAACTTTCTTTAGTCGCACAGCTTTTTGACACTGAGCAAACAACGCAGGTAGTTTGAGCAAGAATTATGACTTAAAAAGTGCTCAAGCCAGAAGAGTTACACTGCAAAAAAAAGTGTTTTTGCTTATTAACCCACTAGAGTTCAAGCAAACCGAAGAAGCAGATTTTATTAAAAAGTGAAAGGTCAAGCGGTTCAAGACACACTTTCAAAAACCTTTTGTTTTTGGCTGTGTTTAATGTGTAATTTTTAACATTATTATATTGGGCACTTGACTTTTTGAAGTAGATGTCAATTATAGTTATAGTATAGCTAGGTACAGAGCATACAAGGAAGATTTTATTGATCCTAGATCCTAGAGTTGAACTAACAGTTGAGGTATCTTTCAGATAGTTCTTGATTTTTGGATATCTACCTATTCAAATTATAACATCTGGATATGACTCCCATTCCACTGTGTCCTTAATTAATATAAAATAACTTTGGTAAAACTTTTTCTCACATTAAAAATGATTTTATTTGAATCTGCTTTCATATAATTTTTCATGTAAGCACGCATGCAAGCAAAGCAATTCCCATCGTTACAATATCAATTAAAATCTTAAAGAACAAAGGATAAATTTAGGGAATGTCCTTTGAAACAATAAAATGGATCTACAAATTGTTGTTATAAATTAATTATAATATTTATCAATTAAGTCAATTTCATTGAATTGAATATTTTTAAATTGTTACAGACACACGCAGCCATAAGATAATTACAGGCACAAATATAATCAAACTCACACACACACACACTTACCAATGTATTATATATAAATAACAAGCACGCAGACACAATATATATATAAACACACATTCACACTTACACACACAAGCAAAGCAAGTAAATCTAATTAAATGCTAAAAACTTATTAAAAGCTAAGCGGGGCCACGAGTGAGTCAATGCAGCGTAACTTGTTGGGGTCACTCTGGCACAATCGGAATGTGTAGGGGGTTGATCTTGGGTTCGTAAAGGTGACAACAACCGGCATGCGATGGCATGTGGCAATATGCGCTAATGTTGTCATCGTCGTTGTTGCTATTGTTGCTGCTGTTGTTGCTATCTTACAAGAACGCGCACACTTTCGTCGCAACATTCTTAAGCTGTGCTGCTGCTGTTGCTGCTCAATATGATGTTGCTTTCTCATTCTTTAGCTTTTTATGCGCTTTTTTCTGCACAGTCGAAGAAGAAGAACAAAGCTTAATTTATAATTTATTATAATAATAATGACGCGACATCCGCTATGGCGGACCAACATTGAAGTCAGCCCCCCTGCCACTACCATCGCTTTCTAGCTTGCAGCATGCGGTACCAACTTTTTTATTCTATATGATATATACATACATATATATATTTACTTTTTAATATAAAATGTACTTTATGTAATTATGAATTTTCTTTCATTTTCTCTCACTCTCTTTCCCTCTGGTTTTTTTGTTTTGCTCAAGTATAATTATATTTATTTTTTTCACTCATTTTACAGCACGAACAAAAATAGTAATAATCTAGTAAAAAAAAAAAACAAGAATTAAAAAAACCCAAGAAAATCGATTTTATGTAAATTGACTTTGTGTCGCAATGGGTTCTTTTGCTTTGCTTATTCTTTTTTTTTATCATTTATTTCTTAATTTAACTTTTTAGACAAGAAAAAATGAAAATAAGAAAATAATAAAAAAAAAACAAAAAAAAAAAAATAAAATTAAAATAAAAGGCACACAGCTAGCGCGAACTTAATTAAGTTGGTTTTTGTCTTGAATGGTTTTCTCAATAAAATCTGAAAATAAAATCACCTTCTTTGGGTTGATCTGGCGTTTTAAATGGAAAATGATTGTGTGGAGTAAAAAGAGAAATTGCTTTATTATAAAAAGAGTTATGCTGATTTGTTGGTAAAATATTTTTATCAAAACCATTAAAAAGCAAAAGCAAAAACGAAAGCAAAAGTAAAAGCAAAAACGAAAGCAAAAGCAAAAGTAAAGGCAAAGGCAAAGGCAAAGGCAAAGGCAAAGGCAAAGGTAAAGGCAAAGGCAAAGGCAAAGGCAAAGGCAAAGGCAAAGGCAAAGGCAAAGGCAAAGGCAAAGGCAAAGGCAAAGGCAAAGGCAAAGGCAAAGGCAAAGGCAAAGGCAAAGGCAAAGGCAAAGGCAAAGGCAAAGGCAAAGGCAAAGGCAAAGGCAAAGGCAAAGGCAAAGGCAAAGGCAAAAGTAAAAGTAAAAGTAAAAGTAAGAGAAAAAGACAAAAGGAACAAGAAACAGATAAAGATGGTGTCACAAATTTGGACAAATATTGTGCCACGGATACATGACAGCGATTAGGAAAAACATACATAGGAACAAAGACTGGATAAAAATTAGCAAGGAAGGTGAGAGTGAGATACAAAGAGACATCTTCTACTTTAAATACCAACTTGTACACATAACAACTATAAGGTCCAAAAATACTGCTTTATTATTTATTATTCATATGTTACCTACTTCTTCTTTACTTAAAAATATTTTATTTATTTATTCCGTGGGACATTCTTTTATATACTCACTCCCTCTTATAGGTTTTGTCCCGTCAACAACTTCGATTATGTAGATATACCTACTCATTTTTAACTGGGTCTTAAGCCTAAATTTTAGTGATCAAGTGGCGGTTGATAGCGTTTTTAGGTCACACTTTGAGCCTTTGATGTGCCTAAAGTACTGATCGTACAATGTTGATGTTAGCACTTGTTCGTCTGCTTGATCCTCACTGGGAGAAAAATTCATGTTTGAACTCTCTAACTTATATAAATTTTACACAATTATATAAAATATAAAGCCAACATTTGATGTTTCCTATGATGCTGCATATGAGTTGCATGAGTTTCATTCAATCAAATGGAACTTCAATCAAATGGAGTTCCGGGACATGTTTTGCAACTCGAGAGTACTCAATTTGTTATTTAGGTGTCTAAGGGAAAATATTCCTTTTGCAGAAGTAATGGGGGTCGGTCATGCATATTAACCCTCTCCGGCACTCCTTTAAAGGTCATCTGTACAGGTCTATGGAATAAATTTACAAAAATCATAAAATTTGTTTGGGAGCCCCCTAAGGTGGTCGGAAGGAAAAGGTGTCTAAGGGGAAAATGTTCCATTTGCAGAAGTAATGGGGGTCGGCAATGCATATTAACCCTCTCCGGCACTACCTTAAATGTCATCTATACAGTTGTATGAAATAAATATACAAAAATCATAAAATTTGTATGGGAGCCGCCATACAAAATGGATTTTTTAAAAAAGATGTCATCAAAAGCGAATTGAATAATTCTACGTCTTGTGTTACGACGTAGTCGAAACTGCTGTATCTTTTTTTTTTGTTTTTTTTTTTTCATACAGTGTGGAATTTTTATGTTTCATAATAGCTTTAAGCCATGTGTTTTGTTAGGGTTACATTTTCGGGTGGAAAAGTCCTTTTTTGTCACTCGCAAATGAATCGTTTTAACATTATTCATCGTTCCAAAATGCCTCTTACAAGTGATCCTTTGTTTTGTGGTTTATGAGTTTAGAGAAAATTAGAAAACACAGAGGGTATTTGCTACTTGAGACGAAATTTCAATTTTTTTTTTTAATATCATTAAAAACTACTTTCTCTAAAAACTAGTTTTACTCTAAAAATACTTTTCACACTTTTCACTTAACTATAAGTATTGACTATTTATTTGTTAATTACCTAAAATTATTATTTATTTGTTAATTACCTAAATTTATAAAGTCATAACATTTATACGAATAGGTTGCTCTCAAAAAATCAATTCCTTTCATCCTTAATAAAAATATATAAAATAAACAAGCCATTTCAGCCCTTGAAAGGATTTTGACCGATCTTTTTATGATCAAATTGTGTTGTGCGTGTTGTTAAATGTTTACACACAATTGATCGAGAACTGGACGGAATAGTTCTATGCCGACTACGAACGGCTAATGTGCATGTTCTTAAGAATCTTTATATGACATTATTTACTCTCTGAGGTTTGCCATTGTCTGCAGATAGGTGACGACTGAACAGAAAAATTAATTCAATTGAAAAAACTTTCTGTGTGAGATGGAAATTGAACCAGAGTTCTCTGGTCTATAGGTCACGCACTCTACCCACTACGCCACGGCCACCACTATCCTATCATCTACTTTGATTGAAATCTTATTTTCACCTTTGTCTCTCGCATTCTACATAATTCTTGTCAGCATTTTTCCTTAAAATCCTCTTCTAATGAATTATTTTTTTTTTAGTCCCTGGCATTGTCTGCAATGACTATTTTCTATATTTTCCCCTCTTAATCTCCCAACACTTCCCTATTCAACACCAATTTGCCCCAACTATTTTGCTGCAATTAACACTTTTTACTTATGGCCCCCCAAAACATGCTGTAGCTTTTACCATACCCTCTGCTGTGACTCCGTATTGGCCTTTTAATCCTTTCGACATTCGGTTCAATGTCCTCGACCTCTGTTTCATTTTGATTTTTATTTGCTTTTGGGTTTTTCCCATTTTTATTCTACTTTTGCATTATTTTCCAATTTTATTCTCGCTTTTTATTAGTCTACAATTTAATAACATTTTTATGCAACTTTTTAGTTCATCGGAATTCTATTAATTTTATTTGCTTTTCTGCTGTACATTTTATAGTTGAACTTTGTATACTTTGTTGCAGGCTGCAAGGAAGCAATGGAACAGCTACAGCAACAGCAGTCACAGCAACATTGCTTATTTTATGTTCGTGTAGGGAGAAATGCCTTTTCCTCCCTCTTGTCCAAGAAAAACAGCTTAATGAAGATATTTTTTTTTTTATTTGATGCAATTGTTGTTGGTGTTGGGGTAAATGTGTTGGTGTTATTGTGGCAGCCAACATTCGCGCGCGGCAATTTAGTAAATAACAAAGCGTAGTCAACTTTTGTACTTCGGACATCAACTTCGGTATTTTGCACGTCCTTGTGCAGACGTTACGAACTCAATTGACTTGAAAGTTTAGAGGAAGAGATTTTGAATTTATTTTTAAAAACTGAATAAAAAAAAAAAAATAAAATCACACAAAAAAATAGTACCTTGTAAAATTTTTCCTTAAGATACTTGGTTTTGATTGTTAATAATTGAAAATGACTTGATTTATTTAGAAAATACAATAGGAATCTTTGATTTATTTTTGATTTCCATAAAAAATTGATTAATTCGACAGTATTGGTTGTAAATTCTTGGAAATTCCTCGCAAAAGGTTATTTACACCTTTACAAACTTCCTCTTTTCTATTTAAATTTTAAAGATACTTTTTGTATTCTTATAATTTGTATTTTAATTTTTCTACACTGCGTGTATAGCAGTTTGAAATATGGAGCAAAATATTCTAAACCACTTCGACAAAACTTCGCGCGATATTGGCAGGTTTCGGTTTCACTCGGCAGTCTTTGTAAGTAAGATAAGTAAGTACACAAGATATGTTGCATAGATGATGATTGCTTTGTTTTTATTGACAATGGTTGCGATATTAACTAATAAGTCAATTCATAAGGCTATACATGCACCAATTATATATAATATGGTTGTTGTATTGAATATCGATGAAATTCCTTTGAATTGCTGTTCTATTTGGTAACTAAGAAATCTACTCTCGATACAATGCAGAGTTGTGTTGATTCAAATTCAAATGAGTAATTTAACTTAGGACCGTAGCTAAGGGAAGTTGATGGGGTTAACCTAACCACATTGGTTCCAAACAATATTCTTTTAATACATTTTTAATAATCTTTTTTTAATAGTATTTTAGTAAAAATTAAAATTTTAAATATTAATAAAAATACACTTTACGTGTTATTTGATAACCCAGTTTTGCCATTTGCTCCAATATTTGATTAATCCAGTCTTAGGAAATTTTCGTTTTCATATACTTCTACTGATAATTTGATTCTTCATCATTCAAACATCAAAATCATTCTCTCAATTAAATTAAATGATTTTCATTAAAAAAATTTCAATCTATACTTGCATAAATAGTTGCATTCCATATCACTTTCTTACATTTTATATGGCCGCAACAATGTTGTTGTTATTGGTTGATTTTTATAGTTGACAATATAAATGCGATAAAATATATATGTAAGTAGTTTAGGTTCGTTGGTGGTATTAAAAGAGAAAGAAACTTTTAAAATCCTTGCAGCGACACAGCAACAACATCGAAGCAATAGCAATAATGAAAATACCAACAACAACAACAACAACAAGGACGTGAACGACATTGTTATATTGGAATCGCAGGCAATCGGAAAATTCAAGCTGAAGCTTTAACTTTATAGCTTTCTACTTAATTAATTTACTTTTCATCGAATGGATGGATGGATGGTGGCGACGCGTTCAGAGCATTCAGCGGCCAACGACAACGACAACCGACCAAACGAGCGAGCATTGGCGACAGTAATGATGAAGATAGTTAAATAGAAATACAGCGAGAAGTGTGGCGTAGTTTGGAGCAAGCTTGAAGAAAGCAATATTGAAGAAATAAAAATATGTTTTTAGTCAGAAAATTACACTTAAAAAGCCGAAAAAAATAATTAAGCAAATATTTCACTAGAAGTCACTTAAAATGCCGGGAAAAATTCTGAAACATCCAACGAAGTTTATAGAACGAAATTTATTATCACTGAAAATTCATGAAATTTTTAAAATTTTAATTATATTTTTTCAGCTCCTTAGGTTTTATTGAAATTCGGTCATAGCCCCAAAAACGAACGTCAGCAAGGTTTTTGAATAAATTTTATTAACATTATTAACAAATTTTATTTATTTATTTATTTATTTCATTCATCAAACAGATTTTCAATATCTTACTGACTACTTAAATACTTGATTAATCTAATGAACGTTAACAATATGATAAAAATTAAGATAGTTCACATTGAGTTATTACGTATGCTATTAAAATATAAAACTGAAGTGTTCTTAAATGCACTTCTACTTAAACCTTGATGAAAATCTATTTCACGATACACTAAGTTAGCCAGTCTTAAACAGCGTGTAATAGGTTCATTCATACCATAATTTACTCTATGAAAAGATTCATAGAATAGATTAGAAGATCTTAGCGCACGTGAAGGTACGTGAAAGCGTATTTCAGAAAGCAAACAAGAACAATTTATATCCGAGCAAATAATATCTCTTAAAAACATTATGGAAAAATATTTACGACGATTTTCTAAGGATTGAATACCAAGAAGAAGGCATCTTACATTATAAGAAGGCATTTCAATATTCCATCGTAAGCGACTAATTGCAAACCTCGTAAAACGTCTTTGAACTCTTTCAATTCTACTTGAAGAGCCAGCATAAAATGAGTCCCATATTATGCAGCAATATTCTAAAAGAGATCTCACAAAGGAAAAATAAAGAGTTTTTAAAGATAAAAGATCAGAAAGTTCTTTCGAGTTTCTGATTATGAAGCCTAACATACACAGAAAAAAAAATGTTAGCTTAAAATTAAACACAATGTGTTCAAAAAATGTGTTCGTAATTTGCTTTTTTTTCATATGTTTTTCAAAAGTTTTAAACACATTTGCTCTTACTTTGACGAAATTTGTTGCAAGATATTTTTTAAACACAAAATTCGTCAAATTAATAACAACTGTCGTCAATTTTAAAACATATTTTTTTTTCAGTGTACTACTGGCTTTTGCTACTATGTAGTCTATGTGCCTTGAAAAACGAAGTTTACTGTCAAGTATTACTCCAAGATCCTTTTCCTCAGTAATCCTTGACAAAGATATATTTCCAAGTTCATACGGATAAAGCATAATAGAAAAACTTCGACTGAAAGTCAAACATTGGTATTTTGATATATTTAGCGGTAAAAAATTGTTACTGCACCAAGAAGATAATTGCAACAAATCCCTCTCCAGATTTATACAATCATTATTGTCTTTTATTGTAGAAAAAATTTTTATGTCATCGGCATACATTAAACACTGAGAAAACTTTACTATTTTGGGAATATCGTTTATAAATAATAGGAACAAAAGAGGCCCCAAATGGCTGCCTTGGGGAACCCCTGAAGAGACCGTTATAGCATCTGACAT
Source organism: Pherbina coryleti (assembly GCA_943735915.1). Classification (NCBI taxonomy): domain Eukaryota; kingdom Metazoa; phylum Arthropoda; class Insecta; order Diptera; family Sciomyzidae; genus Pherbina; species Pherbina coryleti. The sequence goes on from OX030952.1 coordinate 115,915,996, forward strand.
TAAGTTATTTATTCGAACGAATTGCGTCCGCCCTAAAAGGTATGATTCAAACCATTTTAGAATACTGGAGTGAAATCTAATGGATTCTAGTTTTTTTAAAAGTAAGTAATGGTGAACTCTGTCGAAAGCTTTTGAAAAATCAGTGAATATAACATCACACTGATATTCATTTTCAAAGCTGTTTAAAATATATTTAGTAAATATTGTCAAATTAGTAGTTGTTGACCTTCCAGTAAAAAAACCATGTTGAAGCGGTGGTATAACCTCCTTCATTAAAAAAATTAGTCTATTGTAGATCAATTTTTCAAAAAGTTTAGGGATCGCAGATATTTTACATATTGGGCGATAGTTTGAAACCTCATTTTTTGAAGCAGGATGTATGTGAATTTCCAATCTGATTGTGGTAAGAGGATCTGCTAGTACATTCGCACAATTTTTTAAAAGTTTCGGTGGAAAACCGTCCATTCCTGGCTGTCGATCACTGTTGCATTAATCCATCTAAAACTTCTATTGAGCGAAGCTCAAGGGATCCTAAATCAATTAAATTACTTGATGGGTTAATGAAATTACCTGAGATAGTATCAGAAGATACATACACTGAACGAAAAAATTTAGCAAAAAGGTTGCAAATCGAGAGGGGGTCAGATGTTGTGTTCCCCATATACTGAATGGTATTCGGAATACCCGTCGTATTTTTTTTGCTGTTGATAAAGTACCAAAAACTCTTACTACTAGTCTTCAATTGGCATTCAATCCGAAAAATATAGCTTTTGTATAAGAATTTGTTCAAATAATCAAATTTTTTTTGAAGACATAGATAATTATTTAAAAGAATTGCATAGATTTATAGCTTCTTTAAGCTTGTTGGAAGAAAATTGGTTAATCAATTAGTTTTATTCAAAATTGATTGCCAATTAACAGTGCTTAAGAAATTCGATATACTAATGAAATCACCTTTAGTAAAATCAAAATTTAAACTATTATTATATACTGGCTTCATATAGTTATAGAGTTTAACCTTAAGGCATAATGCAGTGTGATGATTAGAACTTGGTAATAATGAAGAGCTTAGGCTGTTGACATCCGCATTCATTTCACTATCAACGAAAATTAAATCAAGTATGCGATTTGAATTATTATAAATACCATTAATTTGGCGGAGATCGAATTCTGCCAGATTGTCAACAACCTCGCACTCACAACAGCTTTTAACATTATATGGTAACCAGTAACACATATCATTGTCATACATCCAATTTATGTCAGGCAGATTAAAATCACCCATAATAATAACATGTTGATTATCTTTTAGGTTGTTCACAATACTAATGCAATTATCTATGTGTGCTTTATATAGTTCAAGAGAACTAACAGGTGGTATATAACTTAATATAACAAAAATATCATGAATATTGTCTAAATTTATTTTTACGATGATCTGGTCCAAATCCAGATGAGTATGCGAAAAAGGTAGATCAATTTGCGTACATGAAAGCGCAGAGCGGACAGCAACTACAACTCCGCCTCCTCTACTTAGTCCAGATATATGAGGGCATTTATGACATAACACAGAACCGTGTTAAGAAAATCAAATATTTTGGGGCAAACAATTTATAACTTAATATATGTAGGTGTCTGTTCCCGTATATGTCATTTTTACCTCAAATTTGATCTTGATTTTTCTGCTTCAAACACTTTTGTTTGGTGTTTTACCCTTTTCACAATTTTTAGTTCGAAACCCGTTCCCGCACTTTTTCATATTTTCCTTTGTCTCTAAAAATTTTTTTGCTATTCTCTCTCTTTAGATAGTTTTACAATTTTTAGTCCAAAAATACAGAAACAAATTTTTTCACGAAAATATTTTTATTTTTTAAATGAAAAACCTACTTTTTTGTTTATAAAGAAGTACACCAACGAAGTAATGCTGATTTTGCTGAAAACTATAATTTATCGTTACAATGTTCGTAAAAGAATCATAAGTGAGATATTCATGCAAACATTCTGGTTTTTGCTTTTTCTAAATTTCTTATTTAATAAATAGTTCTGTGTGCTAAACTTTTCCCAGTGGGGAAATCAGAAGTCATTCAGGCCATAACTAGCTCAGTAAATAGTTTTCCTTAAAGCACATGTCATTAAGCCATCGCTAACAGTTTCTATATAAATAATGTCAAAGAAAATGCCTCTTTATAACGATCGTGAATGTAGTCGAATAGCCACGATCAAATCAAAATCTTACGTTCCCTCATACGATATGAAAATAAATAACCTAAGCTGTAATACCTATAAGCACCACACATTACCGCCTATGATAAGCCCATGTTAAAATATTGCCTTATTTCTGTGTGTTGTAATCCAGCAGGGAACTATATCCCATTACCAAGTAATCATTATGTATCTAGTTCTGTAATGAATTCCAGTAAGGCCAGTACTGGCTTATTGCTTTATATTTGAAGATAACGACAGTATCGTAAAGTTTTCAGTCGAATTTTTCTGTGTTCAGTCGGATTAAAATATGTTACAACCAAGCGCAAAAGTGTTTGAAATTTGATGTGGTTTGGTATGACATAATTTTTTTACACATAGATATGAAGCAACATTAAAAACTCCAAAATTTCACATCATTGACCACTATAATTATGCCATTAATCACTATCAGAGATGTGTTGGTCTATAGAAGAAGAGTAATTTTGCTGATGATTGTGACTTAACATCTCCAACGCTAAGGCATGACGGATTCAAGTGAGTTTTCTCAATTTTCTAGTCAGCTTTCTTTTTTCCCATCCTACAATTTTTTTTTTAAAGTTTATTATCTGAGAAGAGATAATGCGATGAAAAACTAAGGGATTATTACAGATAAATGAAATTTTTAAAAAATGTAAAATTTTGTTTTAGAATTTGGTCACATAACTTAAAATCAAATTTAAATTTTTGTTTTTTTTTTCTTAAATTTCTCTCAAGCATCACTTTTCACATAAATTGGGTCAAAACATTGCTTTGAAAATAGTCTATTTTTTAATTTTTCATAGATCTTCTAATGAAATGTCCAGAGCAACGCGAAAGACGTCAATGAAAAATAAATTAATATAATTTCGGAAAAATTTAAAGTGGTGTCCATTTAACGGGCCTTGCGTTAGGCATAGAATGACCGACAAAAAGAAATCTTATAGAGAATCAATTTCACATTCTCCAAAATTGTTATGATGAGTTGAATTTTATTGGAGTATAATAAAATAATTATTAAGATAAGATTTTTGGGATAATAATTATAAATTGGCCATTTCAGCCCTTGAAAGGACTTGGACCGAACTTCTGACCGAATGATCAAATTCTAGAGATTCTTGAAATGGACTGTATAAAAGCTGTATATAATGCTTGTGATCGACAAATATTTTGGAGGAAACGATTGATAAATTTTCAATTTAGTCAAACATATTGTTACACTTTTAGAATAATTTTTACAAATAAGTCTCTTCTTGTTATTGAATTCAGTTATTCATAAAAAAACAAAAAATGTTGAACACAGTCTAAAGTCCCAAGTAACAATTGAAACACCAAGAAGTTATTTCGGGGAACACTTTCCTTCACACTAATCTATCATCTTATTTCGAACAAAGGCAGACATGACAGGTTTTAGACCTGAAGTCCTCGGTTTACAATTAAAAAAAAAAAAAATCAAAAATAATTCTACAGAACTGATTTATGTTAGTTGCCATGGCCGAGTGCGTTGGTTGATCATACATACTAACCCTCTCCGGCCCTCTCTAAAGCCCCCTGTTCAGTTGTAAGGAATAAATATACAAAAATCATTAAATTTGTTACAATTCAATCAATTTACATGTTGTTTATTTTTAAGCACCTCTAACGACCTCTAGTCGACAACATCCAATACACAATCCTTAGTGAATATTGTATATTGGCTAATAGTTATTGTTAGATATGAAGGATATGTATTATTTAGCATTTTCTTGACGCAAGCAAAAAACAATATCAATTCTAAGAAAACGGTGTCGGAAAAAATTGTCGTTTTTTCAGATTTCACTCCAGCCAATCGCAGAACGAGGCGTACAAAGCTTTACTTTAAAAAATGTTCATGTCCTAAAGCTTCTTGAGAACAAGCACATTCGTCGTTAGGAGTCGGCATAAAAAACAAGTAGGTCCAGTTCCGGTCATTTGTGTACAAAAAATTTAATAACATGTATGACACAATTTGATCATAAGAAGCTGGGTCGAAGTCCTTTCAAGGGATGAAATGCTTAATTGGTTTTGTTTTTCATTTCTATAGAATTGATTAACAGGAAATAAAATGAAATTTTTGAACATTTATTTTTTGTTGCATTTAAATCTTTCCGCCTACCTAGAATACAAAAAAGAGGATCAGAATAATAACACATTTTTTTTTAAAATCGAAAATCATTGAACATACTGGGAATTAAACACTAGTTTCGTCGCACTCCTATCCAATACGATATACATAGGCCTATTATATTCTTTCCTTTTATATACTTTCTGGAGCACTGAATGAGTATGAATTCATACGTGAAATAACCACGTTAACTTGAATTGGTTGATCTTCTCGCGAAGCGAGCCATACAAGCTCTCTCAACAAAATTTGAAACTGACTTTCTCAAGTACTTTTCACTCACAAGTTCAGAGAGGCTCCTCATCTCAGCTTCGCCTCAGAAGCTTTTGCGAAGTGTAAACGGGGTTTAGATTTAGATAAACTATTTCGCGAGAACCTAGCAGCGAAGCAAGTAACACAAGATCGTTCTCCAAAATTTGAAGTAATCGAAAGTACTTTCACAAGTAGGGGAGGATACCCATCTGCTGAACACGTTTTGTTTGGAGGCCATAACTTTGGTTTAAAACATAATTTTTCAGAGCTCTTGGTTTTGTTTGAAAGCTGAGTTCAATTGCTAATAAGAATTTTTAAGCAGAAAAAATCCATTTTTGCCAGTCGATCTAGTAAAAGTCTCGAAAATAGACTCCCGAAAAAATCGACCCAGCTACTGAACACCTAAAATAAACTGCCGTAAAAATTATAAAATCAAGTTTTTGAGTGATTATGAAAAGTTTATTTTTTAATGGATCACAGGGACCAGGGGCGTACCGAGGATATTTTGATTTTGGGGGGTAGCAAGATATTTCGGCAGACTGGATACCCTTAAGTCCCGACATTTTTTTTTTAAATACAGCATAGCTGAATTAACTAAAGTTACTCATCCCGTTGATCAATATTAATAAATCTTAACCCGAATAGACCGAGAATAGTTAAGGTTTTTAAATGGTTGAAAAGGTTTTTACTTCCCAAAAAGAACTTCTCGTAACACACAACTGACTTGTTGCTTTGCAAAATAGAAAATATGTGTGTGTATGTTGCAAAAAAAATATTTTCCCGTTATATTTTTAAATAGCCCGATTGCTACGGTGCTTTAATTGTAACTTTATGTTGCGTTACCATATGGGTGCGCCCGGTCTATTTAGGTTAAGGGAAAGTGAGTTGGCCGACTGAAGTTGATTTAAGATAGTTTTGGGTATGACTTAAAATGAAATAGCCGACTAAAGTTGGTTTGAGTTATGTAAATGGCAATAAAAGGTACGACTGGCTTTGATGCGTTCATAATTATCTTAATATATAAAAATGAATCGTGGTTTGTTCAGATGCTTAAAACTTGAAAACGACTGGACCAAATTGGATACTTCCTTCTGTGAGTTGGTTCGTAATTGTTGCGCGAATGTTTTGGAAAAATTTCATGGAAAATTGGACAAGGGTGCGTGACACCTCCCATACAACCCAAATCTACGATAGCGAATAGCTTTGAAATTATAGGTCGCATAGCATCGGAAATCGGTGTTCTATTTCAATTTACAAGTGCCGTTCCACATGAGTGTACTATTTAGTCGCGTCGTTCGACTAGCAAAATTGAGCAAGCATTGGACAAGGGGGTGTGACACCGCCCATATCATTCAAAAATATGATATCGAATAGCTTTGGAAATAAATGTCGCATAACAATAAAACTCAGAATGGAATTACTATTGGGTGATGTCCTTCTATGTAGTAGAAAACTGAGACGGACTTTGAAAAAGAGGGTGTGGTTCAGCCCATACAAGCTAAATTTTTGATATAGAATATCTTTGGATCCAAATGTTGCACGACAATTTTACTCAGTATGGAGTTGCAACTTGGTGATATCCTTCTACTGGAAAACTGGGATAGGCTTTGGAAAAGGGAGTGTGGCTCCGCCCATACAAGTAAAATTTTGGATATCGAATATATTTGGATTTAAATTAAGCATAACAATGTAATTTAGTATGGAGTTGTCACTTGATGATATCCTTCTACTGGAAAACTGGGACAGGCTTTGGAAAAGGGGGTATGGCTCCGCCCATACAATTTAAGTTTTTGATATCTTATAGCCTTGGAAGTATGGAGTCACTTATTGGTCAGGTATTTCTACTGGAAAACTGGGATGGGCTTTTGTAGGGGGGTGGGGATCCACCCATATAATTCAAGTTTGTAATATCGCATAGCTTTGGAAGTAAAAGTAACAGTACTTATTTGGTACTATTTGGTGATGTCATGCTACTGGGAAACTGTAACGGGCAGTGAAGAATAACAGTGGTGTCAAAGTATGGGTCTAAGAAAAGCTTTGAATATACTTATTATGTTCCCATACAGTTGCAGGGTGCAGCAACGCATTCCAGGAAAAAGCTAGTTGTTAATAAAAATCAATATTTTAAACAAATTTCAGTAAAAAATAACTATTAGGCCGACTCTAAAAAAGAAAGGGGTAGCCTACCCCCTTTATCTCCCGCTAGTTCGCCCCTGACAGGGACTCACTAAACTTTAAACATAGAGTGGTTTATGGTCGATTTTAACTTCATTGAACGAACTTCTATTCGTTCTGTTTTTCACTTTTTTTCGGCGACGGCATTATGAAATTTTATCTGAATGTGGACGAAAATCTCAAAAACATCAATGAAATGCATAAGAAAAACTTTAAGATGATTCCAAACTCTATTTGCAATCGTATATGTGACAATTTTATGCATGCACGATGTCTGAAAATCTGTGTAGTAAGTGGACCAACGTTTTGTTCAGTAGGTGGGCAGTGACGCCATCACGACATGATGTTAAATATTTTCTTTCTATTTCACAATATTGTTCGAGTGCTCGTCGAATTGTAAAAAATAAATATTAAACATTGAATTCCACTCATAATCACCTTTTTTTATCTATAAAAACACTTGAAAATTCACTAAGTAGAGATGAACTATTATTGTTCAGCTTCATTTTATTCGAATATTTTATTTCTCAACGGCCGTGGGGTTAAAGCAGCACGCGCATTCAACTCAATTATTTATCAAAAGTGAACATTCAATGAGATGTTGCTGCAACACTATACATATTAGCGCTGTCACCTATACAGACGTCAGAACACTCCCTCTCCCCTACTTTAGAAGTGGTATCGAGGGAGAAAATTCGGGACCTTTAAGACGCTCAAAAGTGCAACCTGTTGGTAGTTCAATTATTAGTTGGGATTTAAAGTCATGTCTGTTTTTTTAGCTAGGATTGTAACCACACACATTACGGTAAATGCGTTATAAATCTACTACAGAACTGAAGAAGTTATAAGCGGTCATTTGAAGGATAGCGCAACCACGTCTAAGTAAATTTCGACTGTTTTGAAAATAAAAAATTGTTTCTTTCTGTTTTAAAAAAAAGAAAAACGTCCATAACTTCTAGGTTCTCATCATTATAGCCATTACGGCCTACACTATTATTATTTTGTTTTTCCTAATTATCATTTATGATTCTTTATTTATTCTTGAAGTAATTAAATTCATGCGTTTTTGTTTTACTTTTGTTTTTTTTTTTCTTATTCAGAGAAGGTTTTAATTTGCTCCACCAATTACGACGAATAAAATTGAAATCATAATTTTCCGTAAAAGTTGACTGGTTGACTGAGTCACTCACTCACTCACTAACAGAATGACTGACTGACTTAGCAATAAACATATTTAAATATTTACATACGAACGTGCATGTTAAGCGCTTTAACACGTAGATGTGTAAGTAGCGGTCTATGAGACTGTCTGCTTATCTGTTTGTCTATCTGTCTGACTGTATGTCCGTCTGTCTGTCTTCTGCTGCATTACAAGGCATAAAGTTTATGTAAAAAAGTATGAAGTTTATATAAATATGTATGTATGTAAGTATGTTTATATATTTATACTATGTATGTTTTTAAATAATTTACTCATTTTATTGTCAACCCACATTATTTTATTGTGGTAATTATTACTGTCAATGTTGCTGTTGCTGCTATTTTTGTTGTTGTAGTAATTATAATTGCTGCTACATATAGACAAACGCACACACACACTCACTCACGGTCACACACACTTACCCACACTCAAACGACTCTAATGAGACGAAAATTACTTTGACCGAACTGCAGCGATAGACATAAAAGTCACGACCGACCATTCAGTACAATTATAAGTAATAACAAAAAAAACAAAAATGAGGAAAAACAATAACAACAACAACAAATCCCCCACTGCAATAATAACAAATTAAATAAAATGTTTATAAACAACAAGATTTGCCCACATAAACCTTAACACGTTGTTGCCTCTATTGCTGTGTCTGCTCCTGTCTCTTTTTGCCGCATTTTATGCCCTGCAACTTTGATACTTTTACTTCTTGTTTTTCGGAAATTGTAATTGTAATAAATAATTTAATATGTCAACCATTTATTTTATTTACTGTCACTGCAAGCTATGTGACCTCATCGAACATGTCTCTCTGTCTCTGTCTGTATGAATGTCGATCTGTCAGTTTTGCTTTGAATTGTTCGTGTCAAAATGACATTTGACATAAATTTTTTTGTTTACATTTATATAAAAGAAAAAAAAGAGATAATAAATAAATAAAAGAAATATATTAATCATTATATTGTGGTTGCACTTAAGCTGTGTTCCGTTTGTGCCACAGAAATTAAAGTGGTGCAGGGCGTTGTCAACTGTTGGTAGAAAGTGGATTAATTGTGTTAAAATTAATTATATGGGTTCGCTTTTCTTTAAATCATTCTATTTTTAGCTGTGTAAAAACTCGATTCTTGGTGTCATATCATTTGAAATTTTCTTAGATTTTTAAAATCCCTCAAGGAAACATTGGAAAACTTCCATATGAAATTGATGGGGAAACGTACTCATAAGACACGCATAAAAATCTTATGTCATCGTATATTTTGGAAATTTATAGGTAGTTTTGAATTGATGTTGTTCCCAAATCGTTTGCTTAGGTTGGGTTAGGCTAGGTTTTGATGACTGAGCCTGCAGACGACTCGTACACTTAGGCCAGTACAGGCCCGTTGTGATACCACATAATTTCTTTTGACCTATAAGAGATATCCCTCCTCAACAAACCAGTTCGAACGGATTATGAATTTTATTATACTTATGATTGATTTCCAAGCATGATACTTCGGTAAGTCTATTTAAGAAGGGATGGCGAAGAGTTTCCAATCTCCTTTTACTTAGCGCCGGATATTCGCAGAGGAAATGCTGGACATTTTCTACCTCTTCTTCGCACTTGCAGCTTCTGCAGAAATCATTTGATGTAAGTCCTAATCGAAGAGCATGTGTTCCGATTAGACAGTGAGGATTCCTACTATTTTTGAAAGGTTTACCCAGCTTAGTAGTGATTTAGTGCGTTTGAAATTGTAGCGAGGCCACGTTAGATTAGCTACTTGTGACAAGGTGTTTCCAACGTACTTGTGCAAGACTCAAGGATTTGTTCTTGCACTGGAGTTTATAGGAGGACATGGGTATATCAATAAAATCTTCATTTAAGAGGGTGTTCGAGGTCGAACCCTTCCAGCCAGATTATTGCCCTCGATATTCCTAGGACCGGGTACCTATATGAGGTGGATCCTGAATAACCTTGCCATCTCGTTAAGAGATCTGAGACACTCAGTTTATCGTTTTATCATTTTCTTAATGTTTCTAAATTTTTAATCAAGTGGAGAGGAATGTTTCCACATTTATTTTGAACACAGAGATGGAGAATGTTTCTCTCCAATGGCATAGTGTGACAAAGTGTCTATCGACAAAGTTTTATCGTTTCTTTAATGTTTCCAAATTATTAATCAAGTGGAGAGGAATGTTTCCACATTTATTTTAAACACAGAGGAGGGGAATGTTTCCCTCCAATGGCATAGTGTGACAAAGTGTCTAAGAAAGCTCCAATGGCATAGTGTGACAAAGTGTGTAAGAAAGTTTCCCGCATTCCTTGGAATATTTCCTGTTTATATCAGGAGATGTTTCCATTTCAAATTCCATATGAAAATTTTTTTAATATCATTGGGTTTTTGCTAAAAATTAAGAGCATATTGAGTAATCAGTAACGTAAAACGACCTTGAATCATTGGAAAACTAGTGAACGTATGTTAAGAAAGAAATAAAGAAAATCAGGTTGTTCTTAGTATTTCGAACGCGATTACACATTATAACAGAGATGTCCACAAGAAATATTTGAAAAGTGCAACAACAATTTCAATAAAAATCTCAGCAACAACATTAAAGCGTTGAATCCGTAGCACAATGTCTAATTACCAACAACGAAAAACATATAAAACATGCGTTCACGCACATGGTCAAATACACACATACACTACTAAAGAGCTTTCTGGCACAATACAATTTTATTTTTTTTTAATTTCCCTCCAAACATTTTATGAGTGCTTAAAAAAAATGACTCTAAAACAGTGGTGATCAACGCAAGGTTCAAACAACAACAAAGAGAGCTTTCCGAGTGCACATCTTTACACTGAAACAAGAAGTTGTTAAAAGCTCTTACAACATTTGGTGCAAGGAACTCTTGTCGAGTGTTGGATTTTCAGTATAATCATTTCTTTTTTATTTTTGTGTTTGTTTTTCCCTATTTTAATATAGAAAACATCAAGCAAAAATGTATTAATGCTTATCCTGAAGCATTGCAATATATTTACGTATATTCATAAATAAAACAGCGAGCAACACCCCCACCACATGAACGCTCAAAGAATACTGACATGAAATTTTAAGCACAGCAGAAAATAAACTTTTACGCAGTGTACAAACACAGTGAGCCGATTGCTACTTCGTGTGCAAAAGCTCAACAACACACGATGCCCGCGGGCTATTGGAAAGCATGTAGTAAGCACCACTGCTCTAAAAGGAGTATTTCTTGTGTGTGTTTTATGAGTAAGCAATATTTAATATGATTGCTCAAAAATAAGACTCTAAAAAGAGTATTTTTTTTTGCCTTTTTTATGAATACACAATATGATTGTTAAATGATTGCTCAGAAAAAAGACTCTAGAAAGAGTATTTTTATTACATGTCTTATGAGTACGCAATTAAAAGACTCCTAAAGTTCAGTGTGCAGTTGAGGAGCCTGCAGAATCGAATGAACTCGAATCGAATATGGCAAAGTGACATTTGTAACTTTTAATTTTTCTGCAATTACTTTTTATTTGAAATGTTTAAAAAAAAATATGTTTGTCATTTTTTTTTTAAATTTTCATTTATAAAATATCTTAAATAAATTTTAATCTAAAAATATATTTTAAACTTCTCATGAGTTCTATGAGTTCTGAACGAGTCTTCATTATGTGTTTTTAAAGATTCCATTACATGATTCTTAAAAGAGTATTAAATATGGCTATTAAAAGGGTCTTAATTTTGAGTCCAAAAGACTAATTTGTAAGAGCTCTAAAAGAGTATTTATTATGAGTATTTAAAGAGTTTTTATTATGATTCTGAAAAAAGTATTATATATGAGTCTTAAAAGAGTCTTAATTTTGAGTCCAAAAAGAATAATTTATATGAGTTCTTAAATTTATTATGAGTATTTAAAGAGTTTTTATTATGATTCTGAAAAAAGTATTATATATGAGTCTTAAAAGAGTCTTAATTTTGAGTCCAAAAAGAATAATTTATATGAGTTCTAAAAGAGTCTTTATTATGAGTCTTAAAATAGTATTAATTATGAGTCTTAAAAGAGTCTTGATTTTGAGTCCAAAATGAGGCATAAAATAGTCATTATTATGAATCATATTTTGAACCCCATAACCTACGAAAATGTACTCATAAGAGTCTTTTTTGAGCGCATTATGACGATAAAACTCATTTATATGAGTCTTAAAACATTCTTTTAAGAGTCATCATGTTTGCTGGGTTGGATCATAATAAAAATAACCGAAATGGTTTTTTTCTCACAATTTGATATTTTCCAGAAAACCAATTTATAATATTAACAGCAATCGAACGTGACCTCAGAGAACAATGTCAACTGAGAGCAATAACGCGCTGAGCGCGTTAAACTACGTGGATCGTTTGATGCCAACTTTGCCAACAGCGTGATTCCTGGTTGGAATCCTACCTCACGCAGAAAATTTTTTCAATTCAAATTAATTCTCTGATCGCCCAACACCTCTTTGCAGACAATGCAAACAATACTAATCCTCAGGGAGTAAATAAGTGTCATTTAATGTTACTTGAGTTTATCTTGAGTTAAAAATGTTGAAATTTTTAATGAAAGAATTTTAATGAAATTTTTGAGAGCATAAAAAAAATAGTGACACTTGTCATGACCTTTGCAACAACTACAGTCTGTAGCATATTCTTCAAATTCTATTTTCTAAACCCATAATATAGCCCAGAACACCTTAAAAACTTAAGAAATACATAAAGGAATAAACATTAAATTGTTGCAAATGGATGGAGAATGTTTTGAAAACAAGAAATTAAAAAAAAAAAAATCATCTGCACCTTCTGCAATGCACTCAGGCAGTGTTGATGGCTACTTTCACATAAAATGTTTCGCTACATTTTTAATGTTTATTTTATAGTTTAAGTTGCTTGGCGCTTCAATTACTTCTTCGTCAAGCCCAACGCCCTACTCCAGCACCTAACTCGAAAACTCACACTCTCACTCATTGAAAATAGTTATTCTTTTCATTTTTGTTGCTTTTAATTCCATTTAATTTTATAACCTGCTGTTTTGTTGGTTGCATTCGTTGTTGGAAATGTTCGTTGTTGAACGGATGGATGGACAGGCGGACGAGCCACGCTGGTGGTAAATGCAACATTTTATTTTATTGCCAAACATTTGTGCAGTGTTAAAATGTAACAAATCCGTAAGATATTAAAATGCAATGTTGTACTTTTAAGACACACACCGATACAAAAAGAAAGATAGGTAATGGTTAGATTAAGAAGTTATTTGGAGGAAATTGCAATAAAATAATTTTGATTCGGCTTTTCATTAAATTTAGTTTGAGAATGATTTTAGTTAAAGATTCACTTAGATGGTGTGTACGGGTGGGAGGGGAAGGGGTGTCTACGAAAGTGGTTTCTTTTAAACTAGGTCAAAAATTGTTGCTGAGTTTAGGTTGTTTGGAGGCTACACTTGAAGATCCAAGGTTTACGTTACATAAAATTTATTTTTAGTGGAAGTCCTTTTGAAAATTTACCCGAAAATCAATTCGAGTTGTGGGCTTTTTTCAATCAGATTGAAATATCTTCTTACAATTTCGAAAATTTTCAATAATTTCAGGAATACTTTATGGAGCCTTTAGGAGACACAACTACGTGGGCGCTGGAAAATAGATCGGGAGTTAAAATTTTTTATCTGGTATTAAACACAAATCCTGCGATTGTATATCAATATAATATCAAAATGAAATTAGTATTAGGACAAGTATTTGAATATGGATAAGGAACAAAATATTGGAAAAAGGATTAGGGCAAGGATTTGGCATATATTAGGACCAAGAATAGCATAAGGCATACGACAAAGATTTGGACATAGATAAAAACATAGAATTGAACAAGATTACAGGCCAAGATTAAGACAAGGATTGAGAAAATGCCCAGGACAAGGATAAGAACAAAGACTTTGAGCACTTAGAGCGCTTATTTAGGAGAAGATTGAAAAAAGGATGAGGTCAATGATTGCGAAAAGGAATAGAAAAAGTTTTGGATACGCGAAGGACAAGATTTAGGACAAAGATTGGGAAAATAAATGGAACAACAATAAGAAAATGGATTTGAGCAAGGTAATTATTAGAACAAATATAAGAACTAGGATAAGGATAAGGATAAGGATAAGGATAAGGATAAGGATAAGGATAAGGATAAGGATAAGGATAAGGATAAGGATAAGGATAAGGATAAGGATAAGGATAAGGATAAGGATAAGGATAAGGATAAGGATAAGGATAAGGATAAGGATAAGGATAAGGATAAGGATAAGGATAAGGATAAGGATAAGGATAAGGACAAGTTTTGGAACAAAGAATACGCTGTTGCATCAAAACCTACGGTTGTGTTCATGACACAGCCAACTTCTTTTTTGAATAAAAAAACACAAGTTTTCATATTTAAATAGAACAGCAAAAAATATATTTTTTGCGTTTTTTGATTAAATGTATCTTAATGTTTATTTTTAATGCAATAAAATTATTATTTTAATTATATTACATCCACAACTAAACATTTATAAAAAGGATATAAGCATCTTAAGTCAAAAATTTTATTAATTTCATAAAAAATCCGTATGAGATTTTTTTATTCCTCAACGCTTACTACGTTAGGAGTTAATTGAGTTTGACTCTCAGTTTATAACGCTCATAAAGAGGCGTCTGACGCCTACCACGCCTAATAAAAGTAAAGGGTGTCTCAGTAAGAATCAACTTTTCAAATTAAGTGTTATTTTTTTTTTGTGCAAGTGGCAACTCTAAAATTTAGCAGTTGGAACATATGTCTATTCCGATTATTAAAAATGGACCGCTTTACGAAAGAACAACGCGTTATAATTGTGAAAAGTTATTACAAAAATTTGGAAAGTTATGCTGAGACCGCTCACAAACTTCGAAAAATTTTCAGTAGAGAAAGTGCACCTAATATGTCAACCATTTGAACATTGGTCAAAAAATTTGAAGAAACTGGGTCGGTTATGGACAGTAAGACAACTGTGCGCCAACGTACTGGTCGGTCTCTTGAAAATATTGCTACTGTAAGCGAGAGTGTCGCTGAAAATACGACAACATCAATTCGGCATCTTTCTCAACAACTTCAAATTTCACGAAGCACTATGCAGCGAATTTTGACAAAAGATCTCCACCTTCATGCGTACGAAATTCTGCTTACTCAGGAGCTCAAACTAGCAGATCATGGTAAGCGCCGGCAATTCGTTGAATGAGTAATGGAGCAAAGTGAAGTCAATGCCAATTTTTCCAAAAAAGTCAGCTTCTCCGATGAAGTGCATTCCATCTGAATGACTTCGTGAATAAACAAAATTGTCGAATTTGGGGCTCAGAAAATCCTCATGCAATTCAAGAGGAACCAAATCCATCCACAAAGAGCAACTGTATGGTGTGGATTTTGGTCAGGCGGCGTGAATGGGCCTTACTTTTTTGAAGATGAGGCCGAAATTGCAGTGACTGTGAACACCATTCGTTACAGGAACGTGATAACAGAGTTCTTATGGCCTCAACTATACGGCATAGATCTGGACGACATGTGGTTTCAGCAAGTCGGCGCCATCTGCCGCACCGCGCGTGAAACAATCGATTTATTGCAGGAACGATTTCTCAATTGGCCACCGCGATCATGCACGTAAAGAAAAAAAAAACGTTTATAACCAGTTTGCCGCAAACGAACTTCGTTTGTCGTGGTTGGGATCGGTATTTGTAAACGATTCAACACTTGTCATAATAATACATAGTTCAGTTGCGGGAAATGCGTTATTTAGTTGCAGGAAATTAATTTCGTTTGTCATAAACGCGACTGATTTTTAAATTGCAGCAATTTAAAAATATGTTTCTCTCAACTGAAAACTTCGTTTGTTTTTCCCTTCGTTGTATAAACACAACGCTTATAGTTCAGAGTTACTTTTTGGACAAATCTGCTTAATACGCGGGCGGAGATAGCAACACAGGTGCGATGAGTGCAATAGATAAGAAGACGGACGGACATAGGGCAAGATAATGAATATAATAAATAATAATGACCAAAATAGCTTGCGGTATATATTTAAGATATATTTTTCAGTTAATGAAAACGAATATTCGTTTGTGGCAACTACAACTCGCAAACGAAGTGTAGTTGGTGAATTTTTCAGTTGCGGTAAACGAAAAATTTCTTTGCGTGTGTGATTTCACGCCGTGCGATTTTTTTCTTTGGGGTTTATGCGAATCACAGGTTTATGCGAATAAACCAGAAACAATTCCTGAGCTCAAACCCGAGATCCGACGCGTCATCGGTGAGATACAGCCACATCTCTTCGAAAAAGTCATCGAAAATTTCATGAAAAGAATAATGGTCTGTCATCAGAGCCGTGGGGGCCATTTGTCGGATATTTTATTCCATACTTAATCGGAACATGTCTTTTTTACAATTCAATAAAAAAATCACAACTCTCTCAAAAAATATGCATTTTTATTTTAAAATAAAAAAGTGCACTCTTACTGAGACAACCTTTATAAATTATTATGATCAGCATCGATTAAGCGATGTCCGTTTATCCTTCCGTCTATATATCGTCACAATTACAGCCGTTATTTTAGAGCTGTTGTAATGAAATTAAATATCCTCGCCTTTTTTTTTAAAAAAAAAGGAATACAAGTTCGAAAATGAGCCAAATCGGAGGAAAAGTACGCATACCTCCATACAAAATGACGTCATTAATATGGTTAAATCTCTGAAAATTCCACAAGAATTAATCTAAGATCTTGAAATTACAAAGCACATAAGCTTTGAGTTCAAATACGCACTCTAAATTTGAAATTTGGCAAAATTGGATGATAACCACGTCTACCATCCAGACGTAGTGACGTCATTAAGTCCGGAAGAATTAATTATTGACTTAATATTTTAAGCATACGCATTGATATTAAATGCTTTTAGTTTGAAATTTGTCAAAATAAAATAGAAATCACTCTCACTTCCCATATAAAGTGACGTCATCAAAATAGCAAAACCTTCATAAAAAAAAACAAAAATCAATGTATTGACTGGATTTTTAACGCATAAGCTTTGACGGTTAAAACATACAATGAGGATGAAATGTGGATATATCGAATAAAAACTGCGCCTATCCTCTATACAATCTGACGTCATCGAAGTAATAAAATTTTCATAGCTTAAGATATTATATATTAGACACGATGTAGAGGTATTTTAACTTATACTACATTCCTTACTAGCTTTTCAATTTAAAAAGGAAACTTATTGGCTAATAGGTAAATAATTTAACCGAGAAGATAAACAAAACAGAAAACCAGTGGAAAAAAAATGGATTTTCAAATAACCTAAAATTGGTGCTTGAAAGAAAAACGAAAGTGGAAACACGAACCAGTTTTTGGATTAGTCGGAACAAAGGTCTAATAATACCATAAAGTATACAAAAAAATTTTAAGGAAATATTTTAAAACTTTACAATATTACATATCTATCGAAATCATTGAACTTCGCTCCGAAAATTCTCAACCGCACCCTCGGTGAACAAATATTTTTGCTGCTTTTGGCAAAAGTGAACATAAATTACACGAAACTTTCTCATAGTATAAAAAAATAAAAAAAAAAACAACAAATAGTGGCAAAGTTCTTGCAAACTTTTACGATACAAGCATAAATTTCAGTTATTTTTGCCAGCATAAAATTCCATTTCTTATAACTTTGGAGATTTATATAAAATTTATATAATAATAAATAAATAGCAAAACAAAAATATAACTCAAAAATAACTACAAACTCATAAATAAAAATGACGATTTTACTGCATTTTGGTTGAAATCCTCCTCTGCAGCATCAAATTCAGAGAGCTAAGATTGCAGTTGTATGAGAAAAAAAAAACCCCCAACTAGGATAGAGTTTATTTTTCCGTCCAGCATAAAGTTTTATTTTGATTGTAAATTGTTAGCATTGAACCGCCCCCAACCAACTGAGCTCAGTACAAAAGAAAACGCGGCGGATGAGCAAGAAGAAGTGACACACACAAACCAATTTTCCCCACAATTGAAGGAAAACAAAATAACGCCAGATCAACGAAGGTCCTGGCAGCGTAGACTGTCTGAAGCTTGTATAAAATCAATACGCGCACATTCATGACACTGCATGGACAACTGCTGCATTTAACTCACTCCAATAGGGTGCAGCCCTTACGCGGCTAGGCATTCGGCTCATTGCGAATCTCCAACGAAGTCCCTAAAGCATCAACAAGACGCAAATGTGCGCTACTAAAGCTGTGCAAAGGTGTGGAGATGTGCTTTGCTAGGTGCTGGGGCTGTTTGCTACTCAATTGGTGGCAGCTATCGACTTTATCCTCCTCGTCATCGCTGTCGAATCATTCAAGTTCTAAACTACAAAAGCAGCATCAGCAGCAGCGAAAAATCGAATTTAACAACTTGGTGCTGGTGTGCAGCGCGTGACGCGCCAAACGAAACGGCGAATTTCAATCGTGGTGTGCAACTCAACCTCCACTAATACTCAACTACTATCAACCTATACAGTCCGCAGAATACTTTTTGGTGGCTTCATCCAGCCAGCATTGAGATGCACTTCTGGCTGCTGGAGTTTTGTAGTAGACCCATGCAATCATTATGCGTAGATGCCTTGATGCGTAGATGGGTCGGGTGGTGTGCTTAGCGGTATTGTGTCCTCTACGAAGTGCAAGCAAATGTTGCGTAGCCCAAGAATGCAGTTGAATGTTGAAGCAGTTTCACTAACGGGAGTTCAGAAATTCTAGACGATATCGTCTGCACGATGCTGCTGCGAGAAGGAAAGACATCAAAGTCTTCGGAATGCAGCAGCACCGAGGCGTAGAAAGCTCATTATTGGGTGTTAGTAAATCGGGACGTTTTTTTTCTGCAGGGAATGCTTGGTGAAAGTTGTGGAATTCTTAACAACTTTTTTGCGTCTGGTTGTATGTTTGTTTGTTTAGAAGTTTTTGGTATTATTGCGTCTTGGTTTTCGATTTTTCTATTTTGTCGAGCATTATTGCAAAAAAAAAAATTTATTGAAAATAGTTCGATAAATATTGGAATTGATATTAGATCGTTTATTTATGTCTTTAGTTTTAGGAAGGAGCTACTGTAATACACCAAAAATATATTGCAAGTAATAATGTATTTACACTCAGAAAAAAAACTAGTAAGAAATTATCTTCGACTGGGCCGAAGTTAAAATACCCCCACGGCCGAACCAAAGTATATTCAAAGTCTTAAGCAATCAATAAAATGTTTATCTGTAAAAACGTTTTCGTTATATTTTTAACAGAAAATATTCGCTTTTGTTTTTTGATAAACTCGCTTTGTATGGGAGGTGGGTGTGGTTTTCACTCAATTTGGTTGAATTCCATAAACATAGTACATGTTATATATCAAAGTTCATATGCAAAATTTCAAGTCCCTACATTAATTTTTGTGGATTTTAGAGAAATTTTACCTTTTTGATAAAGTCACTTTGTATGGGAGGTAGGCGTGGTTATTATCTGATTTGGTTGAATTTCATACTTAGAGTGTATTTTAAACATCAAAACTAATGTGCAAAATTGCAAGTCTATATATTCATTTTTGTTGAATTCTAAGAGATTTAACCGTTTTGATAAAGTCACTTTGTATGGGAGGTAGGCGTGGTTTTCATCCGATTTGGCTCATTTACGAACTTGACCTTCATTTTGTAGATAAAAGCTTAAATATTGAATTTCGTGATGATAGTTTTAAAATTACGGCTGTAATCGTGATCACAGACAGACGGACAGACGGACAGACAGACGGACATGGCTAAATCAACTCGGGTGGTGATGCTGATCAAGAATATATATACTTTTCTTTACCTACCACGCCTCCTTATGGGCGTTACAAACGGAGTGACAAAATTAATATACCCCCATTTACGTTTTTTAAACGTGGGGGTATAAAAATAGCTCGATTAACAGTGAACACTGTTAAATACCATCCAACAGAAGTGTTTTTTCCATTTTAACAGTCTGAAATGTTAAATTAACAGCGGACTGATTAAGACAAACAGTTATTTTATCAACAGTTCAGACTGTTAATTTGAAAAACTGGACTGTTGGATGGTATTTAAACGTTTCACTGTTATTCCACTGTTAATTTTTTCCGAGTGTAATTGTAGGATACTCTCTGAAGATGTAATTCATTCGGACTTCAGAATTGGCTTATTAGTTAACAATAATACCACGTAATGGGTGTTCAAAATAAAATCGACCGTTTTTTGGTAATTTTTTTTCAAAAAAGTGTGATATTTTGAATTCAGAAAATATATTTCTTTTCCAAATTTTCGCAATGCCTTCTTTGAAGTATATTTGAAGTACTTTTTTACTTACTTATAAGTAAGTTTTATAAGAAATTTAAAAATTGGTTCTAAGGTTTTTTAAAAACCTTTCAAATGACACAGGCTTTCCTCAGAGTACTCATCGAGAAGTTATAAAAGTTTCAATGACAACGTTCATTATATCGTAAAAAAAAAAAAAAATTAACTTTGTCTTCATAATCGATCGATGTTGTTTCTTGAACTACATTTTGAACTTGCGAAAATAACATATTGTACTGTTTCGAGGTTCGTATCGTATCAGATCGCCTTAAATGGATTCTGAAACTCGTTTTACGTACAATTTTTACATGTTTAGAAAAAGCTGGATACGCCATCTTTATAAGCATTATCGATTTAAATCAAATTATCTTTAAGAAGTTTTGGAGCTTTTTGTTTTGGTCAATTTTAATGTGCTCTGATATTAGTTCAAATTTTGAATTTGACGTTACAGCATAAAATATAAAGTAATTTGCCCTAAGAATCATATCGTTACATTTTATTTTTACAAATTAAAATATTTATAAATCGTTAACTGAGAAAAAAGAAGAGACTTTTAGAAGTGAAACCAGAAAGTTACAAAGACCGAAAGACTAACACTAATATCCTTGTTCGCTTCGCGTGGAATAACTGATTCTATTCGAATTTTATATATGTATTTGTAAACTAGCTGATATATCCAGTCTAGTCACGGAGAGAAAAAAAAATCAAGCATTCTATGCTTGAATCAAGCTAATAGGCTATCAGTTTATACTCAAGCGCAAATTTCTTAATTCAAGCATTATTTTGCTACAAATGCTTGAATTTTGCACGATATGAAGAAAGAAATGTTTAAATCAATAAACATTTGCTTAAGACTCAAGAATATTTTGTCTAGATTCAAGACTAATATTTGTTTGAAGTGAGAAAAATTTGCTTGATTAAAGTTAACAATTTACTTAGAGCTAGAATAATATGTTTGATTTGAAAAATTTATTTTCCTTGAATTAAGAAGAATTTGCTTGATTTAAGTAAAGAATTTACTGAAACTAGAATAATTTGCTTGATCTGGTAAACAATTTTCTTAATACTAGAATGTTTTGCTTGATATTGGAAATTTAATTTTTTTATTAAGAGCAGAATATACTTGATCCAAGTATTTACCGAAATTTGCTGAAGACAAGAATAATTTGCTTGATTTGAGAACTTTGTTTTCCTAAAATTGATTAGAACTTGCTTCATCCAAATAAACTTTTTTTCAATATTAGAATGCTTTGATTTTTATTTTTCTTATAAAAAGAAGAATTGATTGATCCAAGTAATTAATTGTCTGAAAATTATAAAGTTTTGCTTGATACATAAGATTTCTATTTTTCATCTTGTATCTGAAAATATTTTATCTGAAATTAAACAAAAACTTAACTTATCGTATTCTTGAAGATTTTCTGATATCTTTTGATAAATTAATAAAAAAATTAATTGAGGTAAATAAATTGTGATTAGATAATGAATTATATATCTTCAGATGAGAAGTGGGAAAGTGATTTTTTTTTTACACATAATTTTAATGCTAAAGGATAAAAGATTTAAGATTGAAAGTACTTTTATAGTTTTACATGCTTGAACCATGGAATTTTGAAATAATTTTGTATTTTCTTAAGTCAATCAAAATAAATAATTTATTAAATCAATAAAATTTTTAAAAACCAACTCTGTGCTTGCTTAAATAAAGAAAATATTTTCTTGATTCAAGCCCAGTTCCAATTTTTACACAGTTTTAGAAATAGTTGCTCATTATAATTTTTTTTTAATTTAAGTTTAAAGTGCATGATTTGAGCAAATGAGGCTAAATTTTAAATTTTCGAAGATCAAGCAAATTATTTG
Organism: Pherbina coryleti; assembly: GCA_943735915.1. Classification (NCBI taxonomy): domain Eukaryota; kingdom Metazoa; phylum Arthropoda; class Insecta; order Diptera; family Sciomyzidae; genus Pherbina; species Pherbina coryleti. The sequence continues at coordinate 115,938,246 of OX030952.1, forward strand.
CTTAATATAATAATATTATTTCTCTTCGTGGTCTGGAATCTATAATTTTAAAACTAAAAATGGTTAATCCTAATTCTTAAAAGAGAATAAAATGATTTGTGAAATTAATTTATATATTATTACAAAATCTTAAAAACATTTTGTATTTTGTACAAAAAAAAAAAAAAAAAAAAAAAACAAAAGACAAAGGGTATAGTTACTCCAACAAAAAAAGAAAAAAAAAAACAAGAACCAAGGGATAGAGTAAATATAATGCTGATATTAAGCTATTTTTATGTTAAATGCCTATTTTATTTGATCCTTTTTTTTAACTACAAAAGTTCCTAGATTGCTGATACCGGTGGAATGATAACACAATGCAATAGAAAAACTGTTAGCAAGAAACCGACAACTGATTTTTAATTAAGGGGCTTAGGCCACCCTAGCATTTTCGAAAATTTTTTTATTTTATTTTTTAATGGTCCCTTATGATCTCAAAAATGACGTCTCAAAAGATTATGGCGTGAAAGAATCTCTTAGTACTTGGTTTTTGAAGTTTAGTGTTAGCCGCGTGGTACTACTACTACTACTCCTTAAAACTGCAACCACGTTTATCTCAAAACTGTGTTTTTTAGGTTTGCCGGACACGTAACTCAGGTAACTTTCAACTGATTCACTTGAAACTTTGAATATATCTTGAAAAATATATTGTGCATAGAAGTACGTATGATTTTTTTATATTAAGGAGTTCATATGATATTAACAATAATCTGATACAAATTTTTACTTTAGAAGTGCGCCATTTGGCAGAAAATCAATATATATTTGATTATCCTACATATATAATCTATGTAGTTCTATAGGAGATCTTATATATAATCGAAAAAAATTAAATGGCTTTTATTGTTCAAAAATTACAGGAGCTGTTTGTCCGGCCGTGAGCCCTTAAAAAACGGAGGCGCCCTCGCAAAAACGCTATACAGCAACTATTTTGAAATTAATCGCTTCAAAAAAATTATAGTCAAACAAATTATTATAATTGTTTATATTCGCTGATATGTTTTATGAAATCACATTTTTAGAGTCTCGATTTTTGCGTAGTATTCTGAAAAAAAATTCCAAATTATTTTTGCGGCGTCTTGGGTGTCCTAACCCCTTAAGTCAAGAGTCCTGATCAAGAATCTGTCGTACGAATTGTAAAAAATTCAGCAATTTATGTCAAGACACAGCTGTTTTTATATGAAACTAACATACTTACAGCCCAATCTTCATTTTCACACTTATTTTCATGTTTTTCTTTCGAAAAATTCGAAACGGTGTCGGGCCCAAACTCTATCAATTTACACAATTTTGATAATAAATGGTTTTAATGGTGGTAAGGTTGATATACATACTGTAGGAAAAATTATATGTCTGTGGTCCTGAAAACAGTACCTATGCACGGGTACTCATTTTTTTTTGGATGTCCCGTAACTATAAGTATCTAGGAGAACTTTATTTTTTTCAATTCTTATGAAGAATTCTTAGTCAGCATTTCAGCAGTTTATACAGTGTAAAACATATACACTAAGTGAAAAATTAATAAATTTATCCAAAATCTTTTTTAATTTATTCAAAAACGGGGTTCTTTTTTTACCAATTACGCATTTGCATAAATCGAGTATGTATTTATTTAAAATTTATTTAAATCCTTTTTTAATTAAATTATGCATGCGTATTGTAAATTTTTAAACAGAATCAATAAAAAATATATTAAAATTATGCACAAATTTTTTTTTAATTTCTTTCAAATATTTACTATCTATATATATAAAAAAGGAAATTATGTTTGTAAGGCCGCAATAGACTCCTAAACTACTCATCCGATTAGCATGAAAATTTGTGTATAAAAGTTTTTTGGTACGGTGCGTGTTCGTGGGCTATTAATTTTGATCCACCTTGAACACCAGAGGGCGCTGTAGTACAAATTTTTTACAAAACTGCCTAAAACTCATAAACTGCTAATGCGATTAGAATGAAAAATGGTATACAGTGGGTTTTATGTACGTCGAGTGTTCTGCTGCTATCGTTTTTGACCTATCTTGAACACCAGAGGGCACTATGGTACAAATTTTTTACAAAACTACCTAAAACTCCCAAACCGCTGATGCGATTAGAATAAAAGTTGGTATATAGTAGTTTTCCGGTACGATGAGTTTTTTAGCACTATCTTCTTTGACCCACCTTGGACACCAGATGGTGCTGTAGTACAAATTTTTTACAAAATCGCATATTTTTAGTTGTTTTCTTATGTAAAATGTGCAAATATTTACAAAATATAAAATACTTCTTAAATTAAGTAAAATTAAAAAAATGTCCGTTATTTTGACATAAAAAACATGAACATATCTTGAAAACTATGAAAAATTTTACTACAACGATATATTTAATGCAACATCGTTACACAAAATTACGAAAAAATCAATCAGATATTCAATTTTGTGACTTTCGATTCAAATATCTCCGCTGCTTTTTTATATATTGTGTTAAATTTTTTTTTGTCTTAAAGCTTCATCAAAATACTATGAAAACCTTATTGCAAAAATACCGTTAGTAGAGTAAATATATTTTAAATATTTTTTTCAAAAAAGGTCTGAAATATTGGAGTTTTCCTCAAAAACAGACTGAAAAATTATTTTTGTTGTAAAAATAATTTAAACTCAAATTCACAAACTTTTAACTCTATTTAAAAGTTATAACATTTGTAAGTAAAAAATGTTTCAATTTTACGCAAAAATTAAAAACCATTTTTGTGATTCAAAAAACAAGGCTACCCCTTGATTTTTTTGAAGAAATTTTTTTTTTCCAATATTGTGGTTTCATATTTTTGAATAAATTTAAAAGCTAAAATAATAATTTATTAAAAAAGATTATCTCAGTATCTCTTACCAATCAAAAGTTATAGCCAATAATGTTTATCCAAAATATACATATATACAAAAAGCAAAACGCTGTCTGTGTGATGGCTGGAAATTCAAAATTACTTAGCCGATAGAGCTGAAATTTTGGCAGTACATTTTTTTCATGTACGAGATGGTTTAAATTTCTGTCACACCCCCTTTTACCGCCCACAAATCAATAAAAATGCTATATTTCCTACGGTTTTCGTCGATTGGGCTACATTTTGGTAATTTAGTCTGTATGCTTACTCTCGGCAACTGTACTAAAACAGGGTAATGTCCATCTACTAGAAAACTGGGATGAGCATTATATAAAAGGGTGTGGCTCCACCCATACAGTTTTGTATTATCGAATAGCTTTGAAAGTAAAAGTAGCAATACTTACATATAAACTCAAAATGGAGTTACTATTTGGTGATCTCCTGCTACTGGGAAACTGTAACGGGCAGTGGAAAATAACAGTGGTGTCAAACTATGAGTCTAAGAAAAGTTTTGAATACACCTATTATGTTCCCATATAGTTGCAGGGTGCAGCAACGCGCGCCGGGAAAAGGCTAGTTTGAAAATAAAATCTGCCGCATGTAAAGAAAATTCATATAGAAATATTGAAACTAAAAAACAACATATTTAATTTAAATATGTTATTAAGGGTTTGTTATATCAGATCCCCACAAAATTCCACCCACCGCACTCACAAAGCATCTTGGCTAAATATCTAGGCTATATAATTGTCATAAAAAAAACCAAACGAGAACTTTATGATGACATGTAAAGCTTCTTGAGAACATGCACAGTAGCCGTTCGGGGACGGTATAAAACTAGTAGGTATTCAGTGAGAAACAAGAATCTTAATTCTAGAAACTTCATTACTGCAGGAACAGAGTGCGATGTTATTGTTGCTAGTGATGTTGTCGCTGCGAAAATTTAAAACGGAAAAAAACGAGTTGTAAGAAAAATATTTGATTAATCAACGTAAATGTTTAAATAAAATTTATACACAGGCGTGGATAATGTTAATATGCAATATTTCTCTTAGTGTAGAATATTTGTGAAATAAAAATAAAATTGTAGTTTTTAAATGCACTACAAAAACTCAAGGAGGGAGAGGGGGGTAAAAACAGAACCCAAAATCGTCCACTGAGCTTATAGATGATCCCTTAGACGTGGTAGATCTTCGATAATTTTGTTGTTGAAGGACTCTATCTCTTTTATTATGAAGATGAATTTTTCTCTTAATATATAACTCCCGTATTTATTCCTCAATGCCTTACTGTATAAAGCTAAGTTGAAAAAACCAATCGTGAACTATGAGAAAGAATGAAAAGATGGTTTTGGGAATTTGAGTTTTAAAAAATTTATTTGCTCTTATTTTTAAAACATTTTAGTCTAAGACAAAAACACATGCCACTTATAGTTTTCCCGCTTCAAGTGGATATATAAATATAGTATCATGTGGGGAATTTTTTTTATTAATTATAGTTATCTCTTTCTTACTCACAAAAACAGGCCGCATAGTTTGAGACATAGTCTGATGTTTCTTTATTTTTCATTTAAACTATTTTTAAATATCGGGGACATTTTTCCATAAAACTATTTCTGCACTTATGCATTATTAATTAAATGGCCAAAAATTGAAGTATTGCGATCGTTATTAGATTGATATTTTTTTACTTAAATAATTTCTTTTTTCGAATTTATTATATCCTTGGCTCGGTCGTACTCAAAATATGTACTTAAAATATATTGAAGAAATTATCTTCAATTTTGAAACACTACGTTCTTATTCGTTCTAAAATAAGAATATATTTTTGTAAAAACTTACAGTCGACTCTGACCGACCTTAAATTCTTTTGCTCATTCTCGCATTTTATTGCTGCGTGGCAATTTTTGTTTTTCTCCGCTTCTTTTAGTTATTTTAATGTATTTATTTTATTTAATTAAGGCTTTGTGCGTAGTCGACTTAATTAATGTAGGCGGGCGGTAGAGTTGCTGGAGTTGGTGGTGCTCTGGTGGTCGTGGTGCTGGCGGTGGTGGTGGTGGTGTTGATGTTGGTTGCGATGTTATTGTTATTTTCGTTATTTTGTCAGTGGTATTTTGGCATTTCTTTCTGCCTTTTTACTCTACTAAAGGCTGCGTTGATATAAATTAATAATATTATTATTATGCCGATCAATATATTTTAATTTCTATTATTTTATTATTCTTAATATTGCTGTGCTTCATCTTTATGCTTATGCATTATGAAGCTTAATTAATTTTATTAATGCCTTGCTCTAATGTTGTTCATGGGACAGCAAATGTAGGGTGCTGATGTTATACTTTTTACAATTGGTATGTTTGCGTGTGTTTGTGTGGAAATGTGGGTAGTTTTTGCTTTGATATAAATTGAAATAATTTTTGTCGATTTTATGAGAGAGCATAAATTAATTATTTATTATTTGTTTCCTTGGTGAAAATAGGACAAAAATACAATAATTATAATAAAAGGAAAAAAAAAACCAGCGAATAGGAATGTATTTCAGCCAGTTACGTTGGAGAGATGAGTTTTCAGGGTTAAACGAGCCTATCATATATTAGTTCAAATGAAAATTTTAAAAACAAAAGTTGATCTTATCTGTGTTATAATCTTATCTTGCAAGAATGATAGAGCTGGAAAGGAACATTTGGCTCCAATTACGTTATCTAGCGGTAAAACATGCGGATGTCGTAATCTATAAATTTTTTCCTTTATGATGACATGTAAAGCTTCTTGAGAACATGCACAGTAGCCGTTCGGGGACGGTATAAAACTAGTAGGTCCCGCTTTCGATAAATTCTGTACAAACATTTAATAACACTTACAACACAATTTGATCATAAGAAGTTCGGTTAAAGTCCTTTCGAAGTTGAAACGGCCAGTTTATTTTTTATTTTTTATAACTTGAAGAAAATCTACTGAAATGAAAGCATTTTGTAAAAAGTTCTTTAAAAATATTCCAATAATTATGTAAAAAACGCATACGAGGTGCGTACCAAAAGTAATGGAAATTTTTAAATTTTGCGGGCTGTGTTGGTCCGATTGGCATGATTTTTTTTTTGTTGTGCTTGAAAGCATATTTCTTATATTGTAGGTCAAGAATAAAAGTCGCGTTTACTGAATTTACATTTTTTATATTCATATATTTATTTTTATAATAAAAACTGCCAAAAGGAAACTTTTGGTTACGGGTTGTATTTGAGTATTACTCCCTCAGAAATCTAATAAGATCCTTAGATACACCAAAAGTCCCTCAGAAATATCATCAACATAGCGCATCCTAACTACAAAAGTGATACAACTTGAAGAAAAATTTAAGAAAGGGATTCAAATATAAATATATATAAAAGGCAAGCACAATGCTCCACACCTAATATTGCTCAAACTGTACTCCATTTTTTCGCTCCAACTGTAATTATTTTTTACCCTTATTACAATGCTCTTACAATTTATACTGTCGTGAAAAATGTTTAGCCTGAAACTACAATAGTACGTTTTTGATCTAACTCCTTTTTTTTACGAATTTAATTAATTTCTTCTGGTGGATTTTACCAAAATGTGTAACTGTATCAGCCGCGAAACGACACTTGATTTGCCACGTATGTGACGTTTGCAAATTCAGTTTGTTAAGTTATGTATAAATATATTTTCCAGTTTTTGCACTTTTACACTTGAACTAATCTTTCAACACTGCTTCAATTCTTAAAGTGTTAATTAAAAGTGGTACTTAGTCCTGCCATAATTTCTGTTACAAGTTAAAGCAAATAAAACAAAATAAATAGGAAAGTGTTTGAATTAAAACTTTTTCCATTTTATTTATTGATAGATATTTGTTAGTATAAAATTAAGTTTACTCAAAATGTCCGCCTCTGGCTTTGACACAGTCGCGTAAACGTTCCGGCCATTTGGCTTTTGTGCCACGCACCTTTTCTATCGGCATTGCCCTCGCTGTATTGACCAAACTACGTTTCAGACTCTCCAAATTTCTATGAGAACTTTTGCAGGCAACGCTTTCTAACTCTGACCACAAAGAGTAGTCTAATGGATTTAGATCTGGGCTTCCCGGTGACCATTCTTCCGCTGCAATAAAATCTGGAATATTGCACCTCAGCCAATTCTGAGTGGTTTTGGCCTTGTGTGCTGGAGCAGAATCCTGTTTAAAAACCCATCTTTGTCCATTATAAATAGTATTGGTTAAGCCCTTCACAACACCTTCTAAGACATCATTTTGATACACTTTTGCTCCAGTTGTTACTCCTTTCTCACAAGAGACTCCCCACCAAACCATAACGAAAGTATGATGATGACCTCGTTGAAAGCTCGGAACAGCATTTTTAGCTTCATTGGATATATATGGTTCTTGCATATATTTTATCGTTTTGCTTATTGAAAACTTCCTCAACGGTAAAAATTTTTTCTGCGTGCCACTGAAGAAGCCGCTTGCATCTTTCGAGTCTAAGAGTTTTTAACCGTGGCGTTAACTGATAAGATGTCGTCTTTGAGCGACGAAAGACTTTAATATTAAGATCATCTCGAATGAGTCTTGACATGGATTTGGTTGATATATCCATTTCTCTGGCCATTATTTTTTGTTTCCGGAGGGGATTTCGACGAATTCGTTGTCTTACAGCTTTTATGACCGCACCCGTACGAGCAACTGTCATCTACTCTTGACGATTCCGAAAAACGATCAATAGTGCGATATACGAACATTCTTGATAATTTGAAGGGTTTTAACAGCGCGAAAATTTGACTAGCACTCTTTCCACACTTGTGAAGCGCTATGACAGCGACGCTGTTTTCTTGAACTCCCCACTCCATGATTACTAATCAAAGAAGAAACCGAACTAAATTGCATTTGTTTTTCTTATATGAGCTTTTGGTAAAAAAAAATATAAGGGGACTTTTTTAAAAAGTACTTTATAACAGTGAGTGGAAAAAGTTTTATAACAGAACTTATGGCAATACTAAGTATATTTGAATTTTATAAAAACCAAGTGAATAAAAAACCAAGCTTTAAAAAGAAAAATTTTCAATGACCATAAATAGGTCCCAAGATCAAGCGTTGCAAAAGATATGAGTTTTCCTAAAAGAGTTCCGGTTTTTAGTTATGGGCAGCTTTTTGGAGCTATGCTAAAGTTCAGCGGTCTGATGATGTAAAATTAAGATTATATACAGGGCAAGGCACAAGTGGAATTGGTACAAAATTTTAAAAAGATTTTCACTAGAAATGTTGTATGTATATAAGGAAGTTTTAACAAAATAATTTAACCACACACGTATTCTAATAAAAAGTAAGTAAAAACAAATACGTTTGTGTCATATTTTTTACTCTATATCTGTGTAGAGCGCGTAGTGACTCGCGTGCTAGAGACTCGTAGACAGTGTTGCAGGAAAAAAATATTTCGAATCGTAACTTTTCCTTTCAGCCCGTCGGATTTTCGTCCCGTTTGTCGGAAGGAAGACAAATTTAATGCAATATATATGTATGATCCAGATTTAAGGTTTACTTATTTAAATTAATTACTTTTTTACATCATCCATTTCTTTAAGCAATGTTATACTACAAACATACAAAATTAGAGAATTTGCTCTGCAGAATTTGAGCTAGAAAGACCACTACTTATTTTAACAGAATAGTAGAAATTATTATTGAACTCGTGCATTTATAAATGGTATTATTATAATTAACTGGTTTTTTACCCTTTTTAATCAGAAATTTATCCATATCCAAAAATAGGATGTATTTTCATCCACGACGCAGTTTAGCACAAACATAACAGTAAATAATTCAAACGTAAAGAAAAGTTTTGAAAGCTGCCAACGATTTTTAATTAAAAATATTGCTTCAAAGTTGCCACCATTTTATTATTTAATTTATTTAATATTAATCATTTCATACGCTACATAAAGACATATTTGTGAAATCTGATGTCGGATCTATTTTTCCTGAAATCGTAACATTTTGAGGAATTTCGGCCAAATATCGGTCATCGTATTCAAGGCTAAACACCGACGAAAAGTTATTTCAATCAGTTGGCGTTGAGACTTCATGCCATAAATTTGATTGTTATGCATCGAAAAAAACAGATGGCCAAATAAATAAGAATTTAATGAATAAAGTAAACACTGAGTTCTACGTACATTATATTTTTGAATCGAAGACTTGTTTTATTTGTTTTTTTTTTGTGTTCTTTGCTTTTGTTGGATTTGAATTAAAAATTAACTGGGTTTTTTACTAAAAAAATAGTGTTTTAAATTTAAATTTCAATTTTAAAATCAAAACAAAAACATGAAAATAAAATTAAATCTAAACTTAAGATAAAATATTAAACAAACGAGCCGAGTCGTCATATTTATTGATATCTGCACAAACATTTTTTTCAGTGCTGAGAGCGAGACTACACTACCACAAGCACAAAATTACAGAAAATATAATACCGTAGACTCTCACAAATTAGAACCACTTCGTTCCACGGGTGGTTCTAATTTCTGAAATGTTCTAATTTCTGGACGTTTTCTTTTTTCACAGAAATTTAAAAGAAAAGAATGAAACTGATTCAAAAAAATGTATGTTAAGACAAAATAATTTTTATTTATTAATATTTAATGTTTTTTCTAAACATAAAACTCATATAATTCACCTTTTTATATATATACACTCAGGGAAAAAAATCGTAAAACCAAAGAAAATACACTTTGCCACTTTGTTAAATTGTGCCCAAAGATAAAACATCCTTACGGCAAAGGCACAAAGATTGTTTTCCCATGATTGAATTCCCATGAAAAATATACTTTATATCAAAGACTTAAATTCTTGTGACAAAGATGTACGTCTTTAAAAAAGTCGATTTCCTTAATACTATCTTTGTATGTCCGCCTTTTCTTTCTATTACTCACCCCTTCTCCATTCTCCTTCTCATCCCTCCCCCTTCCTCCTGACCCTTAACCCATACGATTTAATCTAGTGCTAATTACAACTTATACATATTAATACATCAATTGACTTATATAGTATATATTGCCCACAAAGTAACTGCGAACTATAAGCGTGTGTATTTTTAAGAAAAATATGATTTTGTAGAAAAGATTCTTTAAAGTTAAAGACTTTGTCTTTGAAACAACGATGCTTAGCTTCAAGAAAACAAAGAAAATTTGTTGATTTTGCGTACTTTTTTCTTTGTTAACAAATTCTTGTTAACAAAGAATAAAATCGTTATAGTAAATAACTTATCTTTACGGCAAATATTTTTTTAATGATTTAGCTTCAAAGAACTTCAGTCTTTTGTTTCAAAGATGCAGCAGTTGCTTAGATAAAGAATAAATCATTAGTGCAACGATCTTTTCCTTGTAGCAAAGATATTTTGGTTACAGTCTTTTAAAAACTTTTTTCTTTGATTTTAAGGCGTTCATTTTTCTCAGTGTATCAATGAGCAAAGATCACTTATGAATTTAATAAATAAAGAAACGTTCAGAAATTAGAACCAGGTTCTAATTTCAGAGCGTTAAATATTGAAATGGCAGGTTCTAATTTCTGGACAATTCGAATTTGTGAGAGTTCTAATTTGTGAGAGTGTACTGTAGTATTGGTGTGCCCACCACTGCTCTAGATGCTTCCAACCCGTCGTAGGACGGGCTTTTATACTAGTTTTAAATAAATGTCCAATAGTGTTGGATTTATCGAAATGTCTGATGTTACGTTACGTTCAATAGAAACCCTTTTACACTCTGAACTTCAAAACACTCCGAAATACTCTGAACTTCAATAAAAAGTTCAATAAACTGATAAAAAGATCTTTCGAACTAATACACGTCGTGAATGGACGAAAGTAATAGCTATAGCATTTGTTGGGTATAGCCTCAATTTTGCCATCGAAACAATTAAATTCAATTTTGAACAAATAGCAAAAAAGCTTTATCCTAAGACTGCATATTAACCAAGAGCATTCAGTCAGTCATTTGGTCGGTGCGTTCGAACAACATCACTTGGTTATATGCGATATGTTAATGATTTGATAACTTATACAAATACAAATACAAAAACAAATACGAATAAATAAAAAAAATAAAAAACAATAAAATTGCTCGTTACAGTAGACAAAAAACTTAAGAAAAAAAAGTACAACAACTACACAAAAAAATTACTTACTACACAGCAATAAAACGTACGAAATGCGGTAGCAAAGGAAAAAATTAATTCATATCCGGTGGATGATTATGCAGCAAAGAAAATTACCTGGGAATATAATTTGAAGTTTATAAAATAATAATATGGATGCAGCAACATGTGAAGGCAATTTCAACAAAGTTTAAAAGGTGTAGAAAAGGTAAAAATCGAAAAATAATTCATGGCAAATAAAGTGGCCAGGGCCAGTGAAATGCAAGTGTAATGAGCGAAAATGAAGCATAAGAAAAAAAAAAAAAAAAAAAAAAAATCAAAACAAAAGAGTGCATAACGAGCAGTTAAAACGTTAAAAAAAGCATAAAAAAGCAATTATTCTGGCTCAACAAGGCACGACTTAAGAAAACAAGCACAAAACAAGGTCAAGGTTCAGCCAAATGTTCGCGGTATGAGGAAGTAAAAGTTAAAAAAAAGTCTCTAAGAAGGCTCTACATCTTAACTAATTAAAACTTTAAATATGACTTGTTTCTTTTTTCCAGTGCATCCAAACTTCTTTAACGAAATATACTCGAGAAATATTTCAACAATTTATTAATGGCAACCGATGACAGATGGCTTCAAAACGTCAACATAAAAATTATAATTAAACCAACTTCACCGGCAATAAAATTTCTTCCTCATTCTGTCAATTTCCCTTATTTTATTCTTTGGCTGTCTTTGTCTGCCTCACTTTATTCCTGTTATAATTATTGGTTTCAATCACAAAAAAAAAAAAAAAATATTAAAAAATATTTCCAAATAATATAAAAAAAAAAAATACAACAAGACGCAGTCAGCAATCAAGTCAGTAACCGAAAAACAGGGTGCACTCAACATTATTTCAACTCACAACAAATGTGCTTCAAGAGCATCAGGGAAAAAAGTGCGCTTCCAGCAGGTTCTTAATTGATGTGAACACAGAAGGCGAATGTCCTGTATGTCAGACGGTGTTCATGTTTTTTTTTTAAATTAGAAATAAACAAACAAACGAAGAAAATGTGCTGCAGCGCCCGCAATCATCGATATACATTCATACATATAAATAAAAATAATAGAAATAAAATAATATTGAAAATAAAATAATAATAAATTTTTACAATGCAGATGTTCAAGTGTGTAAAAGTGGAAGTTTCCACATCAACCATCGAATAAAGGCACAAAAATATGTATTTGAAAAAAAAAAAAATAAATACCACAACCACAACAAAAAATTAAACACTCATACAGAAGATTAATTGCTCAAAATCTTTGAGCTGAATTAATAATGTTGGGTTTAGTAAGGAAAAAAAAAACAAAAAAAAAAAACCAGAAAGGAATGGTATTAAAAAGGTTCGTTTGTCTGCCGCTGTTTTTGTGGCTGTTGTTCAACAGTTTGAAAACACTAAATAAAAGTTGTGCTTGTGGTGTAAATATATATGTTAGAGATATAGCAAAAAAAAAAAAAAAATAAAATTACAGCAGGGTGTGTTTTACAATCAATCCTTGCTCATAGTTGTAGAATGTTTAATTAACTCATTTGATTAATCGATGAAAATCATGGGTATATGAAAGATATTTAGTCACAATAATGGTGAATTCAGAATAATGACAACTCCATGAAAATGTTGTAGATCTAGGTGTATATTTTTCATCCCCAAAATCCTTTTGACTTTCTAAGGTGTCCTATATCAGAAGATACAGCAGCAGCTTTTCATTGAATACAATGTGTTTTTTCTCAACACTGAAACAATTCTAAAAGTTAGTACCTAGTTAGTTAACTACACAGAAAAAAAAGAGTAGAACTTTTACCTAAAAATGTAGTCAATTCAGCTAAAGTAATCCGGTGATTTTCAGTCAACGAATTTGATTAGGTGCGCTACCAATTTCTAAATGTTAATTATATGCAATTATATTGGGTAGTTTAACTGCGAGAGTAGCTAAAAAAACCTAAATATTTAGGTGTACCTTCAACCATAAAATAGATAAGACACATAATTTATTAGAAGAATTAGCTAATTTTTTTTAAACTATGACCACTTCAGATTAGGCAAGCCACCTACTAAGTGTAGAAAAATCATCTAATTATTTAGATAGAATTCCCACTTAAGAGTGGGAATGCCGTGCAAAAAATATGCAAAAAATGTTTTGTTTTGCAATTTCTATTTTGAAGTGAAACTTTCCTTAGGTGACTTTACTTCATTTCGTCACATGATAGAGAAGAAAGATTTGTGTTATAGTAGATAGAATGAGAGAGATATATACATTGTATAAATGACTGAAAAAATTCCTTTGCCACCGCTGGGAGTCGAACCTGTGATCTCAAGATTTCAACAACCAACGCCTTATCTATTGAGCTAAATTTCCAATATAGGAATTTACTCTACATACCAATTAATCAAATTGCTGTAGATGCCCAGTGGAAACATAATTTCAGAGTTGTGGACCTCATATTTTTATATACATTTTGTTCACAAGTTATAAAACGCGTAACAGCACAGCGGTAAAGCGTTTGACTATAACGCCAGCGGCCCGAGTTTAATTCTCGCATGAGGCTTTACTTTTTGTAAAATTTTCTCACTTTGTTTTTATTTATGTTTTTTATAGGAGAGCACTGTGCTCCTATAAAATTCAAATACGGGAAAAAACAAGTTGTAAGGAAAGCATTTGATTTATCCACGTAAATATTTATATAAAATTTATACTGAGGCGTGGATAATGCTAATATGCGTTATTTCCCTAGTGTACGAACAAATCGACAACTTGCATTAGGTAAAATAACTAGAAGAATTAGATGATTTAATAAGCAAAATTTTAGTTGAATTAACTAATTTTAATTAGGTGAATTACCTAATGCATGATTGTTAAATTAACTGTGTAAGTAGAAAAGTTGTTGAAAAGATTAGGTGAAATAGAAACTTTCACATTAGCTAAACTAGTTTAGGTAATAAATCAATTCTTTTATTTTCTGCGTAGTTCAAAATGTACTGGTACTAGTTTAGTGTAATATCTTCTTGATAAGCATCGCCACCTAAATCGATTTAGCCATGTGCATATGTTCGTCCGTAATTATAATGTATCCAAGATTCTCAAAATAGGCATTTGTAAACAGCTGTCTGTTTCTTTTGTCTTTATAACAATTTTTTTTTAAAACAAGGAATTTTCACGTTCGAAAATGAGCCACATCGGACGAAAATTACATCTATCGTCCATACAAAGTGACCAAAATGGTCAAATCATTAAAAATTCCGTAAAAATGAATCTTATACTTTGATCAGCTTTTATTCCAACTACGTCCTCTATATACGGCAATTTGTAAAAATTGAATGAAAACCTCGCATACCATCCATACAAAGTGACGTCATTAAAATGATACAAATCTCTAAAAAATACGCATAAATTACTTAATCAAAATCCTTGAAATTTTGCATATGAGCTTTAATTCCAAACATGCACTTGAAGTTTGAAGTTTCTCTAGAATCGTAAGAGAACCACATACATATGCTTCCCATACAAAGTGACGTCATCAAAATAGCAAAACGTTGATAAATTCCACATAGTGTACAAGGGCAAAAGTCACTGGTAATCAAATTAGTGTACGAGGGCAATTTGATTACCAGTTACTTTTTGAATAAAAGGTATGTTTTCGACAAAACAGCGTTCATTTCTCAAGATAGTCTCTTTAAGATCAATATCTTTAGTTCAGCGTTATTTAAATTTTTTATTCCTTTCAAATAATAGGTTTTATCAAGATCCTCAAAATAGGCGTTTGTTTCAGTGATGACCTCTACATTCGATCCAAATCTCTTACCGCCGAGTCATTTTTTCAGGTTTGAATATAGGAAATAGTCGCAGGGAAGAAGATAATCTCGATAATGTGGTGGATGGGGTAGCAGTTCGTAGCCCAATTTATGAATTTTTGCAATGGTGACTACAGACGTGTGCGCCGGTGCAATGTCATTAATATTATTATTATTATCATTATTATTATTATTATTATTATTATTATTATTATTATTATTATTATTATTATTATTATTATTATTATTATTGTTGGAATATGCACTGCGACCTTAAGATCTATAGTGCTACTTCATGGACTTAGATAGTCTCTATTAGTCCAATCTCTGAGATAAAGCTAGTATATGTCCTATATCTCTTGATTTTAATGGGCTATCTCGTATTCTGTGGTAATCCATATATTTCTGCCGCGTTTGAACAAGTGCAGGACACTAGGACGTGCATCGCAGATTCTTCGTCCTCTTTGCAAAACCTACATATGTCATCACTAAGAATTCCCAGTTTTGTTAGGTGATAGTTCAAGCTACAATGACCTGTTAGCAGTCCTGTGATGATTCTAAGATCATTCTCTGTTAGCTTCATGCATTGTTTGAATCTCTTTAGGTCGTATGTCCTTAAGAGTTGTTTAGAGTGCTTTAACCCTGGTTAGTTTCTCCAGTACTTGTCTTTTTGTTTTTCTTCCTCTTTCTTTATTGAAAGATAGTGAATTTCTTTGCCTATCCCGCTGAATACTTCCGGACCAACAAGGGAAGTTGTTGCTCCTTTCTTTGCCTTTCATGATTGTATATCACTTTTTTTCACCAAATTCGTTTTTGTTTAAAATCAATGTCAAATCTGTTCAAAAGCTGTGTGTAATATTTGCTTGTGGTAGTTTTACCATTTTCAAGGTAATCTATGTGAAGGACGATATTAATCACCTAATGTGCTGACAGATCCACTTTGACCTTCTTTGGTGCATTTCCATTCGGAAAAGTCCACTGTTTTAACTGCCTTGGTCTCTAGTGTATTGTGATGTACCTATGTTTCGTCTACGGTTACGAAACGGCACAAAAATTCCTTCAGATAGCGGTTGAACATAGCTGAACACTCCTTTAACACTCCCTGTGTCCATTATATTTTTACGTACGTTATTGTCCACAATGACGATTTTGTCAAAGCTATTTTTTCACCCCTTGAGCGACATCTTTTAACCCTACATTTTTTTTGGGGGTTTAATTTTGGGCTTAAATGAAAGAATAAAGAAGGTTTTGCTTAAAAATATTCGTACAGTTTTGCGCAATTAATTTTAGAACAATCAAAAACGAACATTTTTCTAGCAACAACGCAAAAAGTTGGAGGACAATATTGTCATAGTGGACACAGGGAGAGTTTAAGTGGTCACACGGCTGCGATTATAATCGAATGTAAGCAATCGCGACACTCTTTGCACGGTGAGCTTTTTCCTCTCAAAATATTCATGCAAAATGCGAGTACCCGCTCAGTTGAGATAAATACACCCTCATCTACCTCACGCACTTTCATACTCCGATCGGCCAATGTCATTTTATAGATTTTATCGGCGATTTTATACGTGACGGCCTCTTTTGGGCGTCCTGAACGTTCACCGATTCTTTCGGAAAAGAAATGGTTGTGTACAATTCAGTATTAACAGTTCTTAGTTCCTCAAGTGGTACGGTTGCGACATAGCTGGTTTTTCTAAAAAAACTGGCAACCATTTGCTTCAAGCAAAGAAAAAAAAAAAGTTATTGCCAGTTTATCGCAAACAAACTTCGTTTGTCGTACTTGAAAGCATTATTTACAAACGTTTCAACAGTTGTAATAACAATAGTCAGTTGCGAGAAACGCGTCATATAGTTGCAGGTAATTAATTTCGTTTGTCATAAACGCTAGAGATTTTTAAATTGCAGCAATTGAAAAATTTGTTTTTCCAAACTGAAAACTTCGTTTGTTTTTGCCTTCGTTGTATAAATACAACGCTTATAGTTCAGAGTTACTTTTTGGACAAATTTTTGTTATATAAGCAAGTTGGTAACTTGCGGACGGTAAGAAGACGGATAGGGAGAAAGATAATTAATATAATAAATTATAATGACCGAAATAGCTTGCGGTATATACAGTGAGCGTCAAAACAAAGTGTACACTTTTTGTACACGAGTTATACCACACATAAGTCTTCAACACTGTGGTTAGTCCCAAAAATTTATTATGTTTTGAATTCTTATCAAGGTCTCTCTTAATATAAGCATAAAGTCTTGCAAAAAATTTACCACAACAACAAAATATTTAATAATAACAAAAAAAAAAAGTCCATATTTATCGCGTCAAAACAAAGTGTACACCTGCATAGTAAGCTTAGCAATTTCAAATAAATATTTTAAACAACTGTAACGGTATACCTCTCAAATTGGTTAATTATGGATGTTAGTTAATGTTTCTGCATAATTCGCCCTTGGTAAAGTGAGCAAGTAAGTTGTAAGAAAACTTTTTCAAAATGCGTAGTTAAACTTATATTGAATCACGGGAATTAGTCATAAAATGCCATAAAACAGGAAAATCACATCGCGAAATAGCTTCAATTTTTTATAGAGATCATAATACCATCAAGAAAATCATTGACAAATGCAAACAATTTAGAGCACTAGAAAATCGACCATGTGCTGGCAGACCAAAACAACTCTGTGAAACCGCAATACGATCAGTATTCAGAATAGTGTGAAGTATCCAACTACAAGCGCAGTGAAAATAGCGGATGATCTTTTCGTATCATCAGGAACCAACGTTAGTGCCAGTACAATAAGACGTTCATTTAATGCAAATGGTCTATTTGGAAGAGTTCCTCGAAAAAAGCCGTTTAAAAGTATGAAAAAAGTATAAAAAGTATGAAAATAATGAAATTTAATTTTGGAAAAACATAGTTTTCAGTGACGAAAGTATATTCGAAATTTTTGGAAAGAAAAAATCTACAAAAAATATGGAGAAGCAAAACTCAGGAGTTCAAGGAGCAAAATATTACTTCTACAATAAATCATGGTGGGGGCTCGGTGATGGCGTGCGAGTGTATGACGGCAAACGGAGTAGGAAATTAAACGTTTATTGACAGTACAATGAATAAATTCGATTACTTTAATATTTTAAAAAAAACATTTGCCGGCCAGTGTCAACAAATTAGGACTGTATCGCTTGTACATGTTTCAGCAGGAAAACGATCCGAAACATACGAAGCCAAAGTAGTGAAGGAATGGTTGCTGTGCAAAACTCCAAAACAGCTGGATCACTCCCCGCAATTACCAAACCTCAACCCGATAGAATATTTGTGGGAACATCTGGATAGACAAATAAGAAAGAGGACGATTTCCAGCAAGGACTCGCTGAAAGCCGTTTAACTTGAAGAATGGCACAAAATTTCATCAAACGTAACAACGAAATTTGTGGAATCAATGCCAAGACGGTTGAAAGCCGTGAATTCAGCACGAGGGAAACAAAAAAATATTAATAATTGGACTGAAGTTATTTTTTCTTATTTACAACTTTAAGTGTACACTTTGTTTTGACTCGAAGAAATGACGTTTTTGAATTATGCGAAATTTGTTGTAAAATAATTTTTATTTTTAGTTAGTATATAATAAGGGCATAAATTATTAATTCCAAAAGTACTAAAATTTTTTATAAAATTGCTTTTTAAAATATTGAAATAGAGTAAAAAGTATTTAAACATGTGGTGTACACTTTGTTTTGACACTCACTATATACATATGTATATAAGATATATTTTTAAATTGATGACAACTGAATATTCGTTTGCAGCAAATACAACTCGCAAACGAAGTGTAGTTGGTAAGCTTTTCAGTTGCGGTAATTGAAAAAGTTCTTTGCGTGTTGGATGCGCTACGACCGCGGACAACTTTTGACGGACTTTGATCAATTTGAAAGACACATACAATGAATTCCTTCTTTGTTTCGGGCTCTCAAAACGTAGATCCGTGATTTTTTTTTACCTGTAGTAATGTCGTAGATGTGTTTCAAACCACTCCTGCTGACGTTTTATGAAGAACTGTCAAATTATAGGGAATCCAACGGAAACAAATCTTCCTGACGCTTAAATGCTCATGTAAAATCGAAAGTATGCTTGTTCCACTAATGCCCAAGGATGACTTTATCTCACGGTATGTCACATGTGGGTCTGCTTCCAACAGTACACGCACAGCATCGATGTTTTCTGCCACAACAGCTGTTCTTGGAAGACTTTCACGAAATTCGTCTTGTAGAGAACGACGACCACGTTCGAACTCATTGAACCATCGTTTTACAATTGCTGGGTGTGGTGCTTTATCACCAAAAGTCAAATTAAGTTGATCGATGCATTCTTTTCTTGTTAATCCAAATCGAAAATCCTGAAAAATCATCAGCCGAAAATGTTCACGTGTTAATTCCAAACTACAATTTTCAAACCACTGTAAATAACATATAAGCGCACATACACTAAATCGTTGTGAATACGTTTATGTTAGAAAATGTCAAATTTTCAAATGGAACTGTAAAAATTCTTCTGGTAATGCTTAGTGTTGCCGAGACGCAAGACTTAACAGGGAAACTCTCGTATATTGAATATCGAAATATAGGTGGTGTGTGTGGTATAGTCAATTATATTAAGGCATTAAGGGATAAAGGGATTTTATTAATCCAAAAAATTTTTTGAAAATCTATTTTTTTTATTGATTATTGTTGTATAGCTGCTTGTACAAGAATATGTAAAAAAAATCAATTCCGTTATTAAAAAAGATTCTACAGCGCTTAAAACCCGGTGGGACAGGGTACTTGTAAATAGAGAGTAAATTGCACTTTAAACGCGTTTTTCTCGAAACATACACTTACACATGTTACGCGTAACAATTTAGGTCAAAAAAGCGTCCATTATGCAATTTTTTTTCGCGCTTCATAATTTTCTTATTTTGATTCCATTTTGGTAAAAGATGTTTTTAGTAATAAATGGAAAAATATATATTTATATAGAATACTTTACCACTCAGTAGATTTACTCACTGTTTTTGTATTGTGTTGTAATTATTGATAAAATTACAATTGAACTCACCTGAAAAGAAAAAAGAAGTTATCAAAATATTAGAAAAGTTTACAATTAATAAATTTATAAAAAATTATTTTTAAACAAAAATTTTGAATTTTATTATTTATAGGCTTAAAAATACAAAAACACGCTCATACATAATAACTCATACACACCTACATACACACAATTGTTACAATAGCGCTGAGTAACGCATATTTTTTTTTGCATGTATTCAATAAAATACTCCTCTCAGGAGCCTCACATATCCGCTCATATTGCATGGTCAACGGTTCGTGACGATGATGATGCTGTCTATAGTGATGATGATGGTGCCGATGATGATGATGTGTGAGATGATTATGACGTTGGCTGCTGCTCTGTTTGAAACTTGAAATATCTACGCCAACAGAAGACGCAATCAAATATCTTTCGCTTTATGGTCATGTATGTACTAATCAATAATGAAATAGTTTGGCGCAGTCGGTGCGCTTCTATTCGATGGTACAAGCACAAGCACAGGCACAGGCACAGTCACAGTCAGAGTTAGACTCACTTTCCGGTTGCCTTGGATTGGGCTCGAATTTGAAAATTCAAATGCAAGAGCATAACTGGCACCACAAACGAAACTAGTTGTCACCGAAAATGTGGTACCTACGATTGTGTTTGTGAGTGTGTTGGTGTGTCTTTGTGTGTGGATTTTTATGTGTGTGGTATAGAAAACAGTGACGTTTTTGAAATGCTGTTAAAAGAAAATATTTTTAAAGATGTAATTTTTACATTTTCGCAAGACGAGACAAGACAAACCGCAAAGTATGCAATAGTTTTTTTTAGCTTGAAAATTAAATGTCCTGTGAGTAATAAATAACTCTTTTATTTATAAAAAATTTCATCAGAATTATATGTAATAAATCTTAATAATGTTGAGAAGTTGTTGCATAATTTTAGGCTGTGCTAAAAACTTGATTTTCGATTTTTTTGTTACATACCATAAATGAAGTGATGTAAAGTAATTATTATCTACAAGATGGTGCTCAGAAGATATAAAAAAATACTTACAAAACTTTTGCATATTTTTGGGCTGCTTTGTTTAGTTAGAAAAATAATTCTAAATTATTAATAAGCTAGAAAAAAAGAAGTTTAAGTGAAAAGTAAAAAACGTTGTATGCCTTCATTCAATATTCCGAAAAAGTACAATAAAGATAGACAGGACACCAGAAAGAAACCGTTTTTGTATGAAAGAATGATGGTGTTAATCATCAAATAAACGAAGTAAATAAATTATTGCATACTTGTAGGCTTCGCAATAATCTTTATAATTAATTCCGATCTATCAATAAAATCTGCCACTGCGTTCATTCTTAAGGGGCAGCTTGTTGTATGCAAGCGAATTGCACGCACCCACACATGCGTGTTGTGTGTGTATAGATGCCACACACAAATATAGATGCCAAGCCGCTTTACGCATACATTTAGAGGTTTTTATTAGCAAAAATAAACTCAACAACAAACAGCAGTAGAAAATATTGCGCTATTTTGTCCACCATGCACTGCTTTTCGGATATTGTTGATCCCAATAAAACACACACAAAAACATACAAATGTCACGCATCTATCGGAAAGCAGACATACATACTTGCAGTTGGCTAAATTTTTGCTGCGAGCTGAAGTGACGCAAAGTGCGAGATAAACTCATTTTCGTTGCCTATAAAATATAGAAAATGCCGCTCTAGCGCTGCCTCTTGCCAGCGCATAGACCCTCCTGCAGGGTCTTCCTGACGCGCCATGGCAACTCACTGAATTCTGTTTAAATTAAATGAAGTTCGGTAGGGAACAGCAGAAGCAGAAGCAAGGAGCAGGAGTAGGAGCATAACTTGAGTTGGATGCTGCTTGTGGAATAGAAATAAACGAGGATGTGGCAGCATACTGGGTGCTTTATGCATGCATATGTTGTGTGTGTATGCAACTGAACTGGTATTTGGGTGTGCATGTGTGTGTGTGTTGAAACATATACAAATCTGACGTTCGATTTTATTAATTTTATTGCAAATTTAGCATTGATTCTAGGTGAGGAAAGGAAAGGGAAAGGAAGGTAAGTGAAGAGAAAGAATGAGTTTTAATGAAAAGAGCAGCGGAGAAAAGCGGCTCAAAACAACTCGAAGAACGCGAAAACTAAGGAGTCTGGCTGACAAAATAATACTTTTGCGCCTAGTTATATGCAATGAAATTTCATTTGAATGTTCTTCTAATCAAATTACTGCGTTCTAGGCACTGGATGACTAAATGATGACTATCAGTTGAAGTTGAAATATTTTTTAGCCTATAAGTATGCAATAGTTTTTTTTCCAGCCGCTAATAACACAATTAACTGTTCGCAGGATGCAATTATTTCACATGTTATTTTGCATGACTTCCTTATTACTAAGAAGTTGCATTTTCTTTCTACTTCTACCTTTCATTTCCGCGTCCTTTTGCGCGTGCACCAATAAAAATTGTGCATTTTTTTTTTATCCTTTTCCTCGAGCAATTTTGTCGATTTCCTGCTTCCTTGTTAATATTTCTTTTCGTTTACAACATATTTTTATGCGCTCTTCGTGAGCCTTCGTCCGGCGCTTCTTTTGATTGGCGCCTCGCCCATAGGCGGCAGCGTAAAAGTATAGAAAAAATTAATGATTTCATTATTTTTTCTTATATATAAAATTTGCACTGGCAAATAATAATAAAAAAAATATAGCTTGGTTTTCATTCACATGCCTTTTTTTTCTTAAACACATCTTCTTCTTCTTTTTTTTCTTATTTGTTACTTTTTTCTACACCAGCCTATTACCGATTTTGATAGCTTTGTTGGTTTTTTCAACCTCGTCAGCCCTGCGAAATTGAATTAGATTTTTTCCGATTGAATTTTTTTCACTCGATTTTAATTGCTTTCGGTATTAATTTTTTTTGTGTGCTCTTTATGCATCGTTTTATTGCTTTGAATATATTTCTCCATTTAGAGGAACAAAGAAATGAGTAAAATATTGAAAATTGCTGGGAAAAACTTACTTCCTTGATGGTGATTGTTCATAAATTGAATGAATTTCAAATGATGAAATATTTTTAAAAGAGATAAAAGGAACAATTTTCTAAGTAATTAGTTTTTTTTTATGAAGGCAGCTGGTAATGCCACAAGTGTTTTCAGTAGTGCTCTTAAAGTTTAAAATTTATTTAATCAATTATATTTAATATCTTTTTGGGCCTGATGTACACTTGGAATTTAAAACGTTTTGCTGGAATCGGCTCCAAAAACCTCGAATTAGCTTCCGTGATACTAAGTTTCTGAAAATTATTGAATGTATTCTTATTCTCGTTAATTCAAGATATCGGGTCTCATGCATAAAAGTGAGAAAAGACTTTTTAATCGATATTTTGAGCACTTACTCGTTGTCGTAAGCATAAAAAGTTATTTACTAGTAAGAAAGATCTCGCTCATTGAGATAGATCTTAAGGCCTGAGAAAGTTCTTAAAACGAAAGCTCTTTGTGAGAAAGTGCTCAAAATGGTATGCATAATCATGAGATGAAGCTGACATGTCTGAGAACTTTCTCGGTAAATGTTGAGTCTCCTATCAAGTGATCTCTGAGTTTATTTCAAGCAACTGAGATGGCAGAATATTTTCGCGTTTATAGTCCTAAAAAATGTATAAACTGCGTAGACATCTTGAAGAATCTAGCAGTAAATTTATTTTTCGTTTTAATAAAGAAAACATCGATTGGTTAACAGAGCATTTCCTAGGGCCAACATTGGTATCGCGTGGTGGAGCTCTTACTAATTCTGAAAAAATGAGAGTATATTTAAGATTTTTGGCTGATCCTGGAATACTAACAGAACATATAAGTTTGCTGCCTACAATCCATATACCTTTGTTTCAAATTGAAATTTCTTTAAAATTGAAAAAAAATTTTTAACTTCGTAACACGTAGTAAAAATAAAACAAATTTTTGTATAAAAGAATTTTACTCTTTAACTTGAACTTCTTTCTATTATATATATGTACATTAGAGTGGAACGAATTTTTAACCTCATGGGCTTCATATATTTTTGAAAACTACGAGTAAAAAAATTAATTTCTGCATCTTTAGTTTTTTTCTGCGACATAACTTTTGACTGCGCCCGAGGGTTTATATATTTCATGCCAGAATTATTTTTTTTTTCTGAAATCCAAAGCTTAGTTTGAAAATTATTTCTAATTTGTTAATGCCAACCTCTTCATTAACACATAAATGATAACTTGTCAAGACTTCCCTATGATTCCATGTATACGCTAGGAGATATGCAGGATCAAAGATCACCGAAATCGGTCATTCGCTTATATCTCCGCTCCTGTTCGTAGGACAGAAAAAATGTTCAGAACAAAACTGTGGATCAGATAATTCTTTACAAAAATGTCCTTAACAGTTTTAACATAAAACAAACAGTTTCCACGCTATGCGATTAGATATGTTTGAATAAACCAAAGTAGAAATTTCATATTAACTTTGAACAGAGCGGAGATATAAACAAATGATCGATTTCGGTGATCTTTGAACCTAAATATCTTCTAGCGCATACATGACAAGTTGTTATTAATGAGTAAATGAAGAGGTTTTCATCAAAAAAATTAGGTCTTATTTTTTTTTATTTCAGAAAAAAAAGTCTGACAATGAAATATAAAAACCCTTGGGCGCAGTCAAAAGTTATGTCGCAGAAAAAAACTAAAGATGCAGAAATTTATTTTTTTAAGCGTAGTTTTCAAAAATATATGAAGCCCATGAAGATTTTTTGCTTCCATATGTTTCGTTCCACTCTAATGTACATATATCAAATTGATACCAGAGAGGTTTATTATGGTAAGGACATGAGGGCGAAATGAAGGTTAAGGAAAACTGTTTCGAAATTATGGTTTAGACTCAAACTTTAGGGATGGAAGTTGTAAGAAAAACATTTTTTATTTACCTGCTATTTTACTTTACCTGCTATTTTACAAATACTGGGGTTATCACCAGCACTTATAATTTATAATAACTGTTTTTCCCAGTCTTTTAGAATGATTTTTTTGTTGCCGATTCTTGTAATGTCAGCCTTCTGCCTTACGTGGCATTTCATGTTTGCGATTTTTTTTTTTGTTATTTGTTTTTCGTTAAGTGATTCACCATCACTCCACTCCACTAGATTTTTCGATGCTTTGATGTATATGATGGCATGTGCCATGCCTCGTGGAGGCGGCCTGTTTCCATTGCTTAGCTAAATTTTTAAGTCCTTCTTTTTTTTTAATTTGTGCACCGGCAGATTAGATTTTTATAGTAAAATTTGAGTTTCTTTTAACTCATCAATTAGAAAGTATGCTGGCTTATCATTTTATTATTTGATAAACTACAGTTTTGTTCACTTCCAGATTCGCTTTCGGACATTTTTTTTGAAATTTTAAGAAACAATGTTAACGATTAATTGCTTTAGCTTGCTTTAAATAAACTAAAGCTTTAAGATCGATCTCACTTATGTTGAGTTGTTTGTCATGAGCTTGATCTCCTTTTTGTGCATACATTTTTGGGACTGAGACTGAGAACGTTCTTATGGCTCACTTCTTGAGATTGATCTCACACGAATGATCTCTGAGAAAGCTCATTTTTATTCATTAGACCAGGGCTGGGCATTCTAACA
Source organism: Pherbina coryleti (assembly GCA_943735915.1). NCBI lineage: Eukaryota > Metazoa > Arthropoda > Insecta > Diptera > Sciomyzidae > Pherbina > Pherbina coryleti. Next base: position 115,963,858 of record OX030952.1, read on the forward strand.
CAGTCACATTTTATTTTGTGTTGTTAGTATTGGTGCTCTCTCGAATTGCACACACTGAGCGAAATAGTTGTCACAAATATCTAGATTTGTAAGTTTTTTTTTTATTTTTTGTTTTTATTTTTAGTTATCGGTATTGTTCATTATTTATTCTATAAATTTAATTAATACAATAAGTTTGAATGAATAATGTAAAGAATCTTAATAGATAATATGAATGTATTATATGAAAATTTAATATATACGAATAATTATTTTATTATAAAATCTTAATTTATACGAATAATTCAAATTAATAATAAAAACTATGTGAGTAAATAATAAGGAATTAAATCAAATAAGTAAGTAAGTAATAAAATATTAATTATTAAAAAATTAATTTAAACAAGAATATGAATGAACAGTGCAAAGAATCTTAATGGGCAATATGTATGTACGAATTATATAAAACCTTAATATATACAAAATATCTGAAATTATACGAAAAAAAAATGTATGCATAATCTACAAATCAATAGGTTGGTTTTTTTAAGAGTGTACATGGAATTTGCAGCGTAAAGCGACACAGGTCTGCACGGCATCACCGTCTGCGAACGACTGAATTAATTCTCTTCTGTTGTGAGCTTTATGTACATGTGAAAAGTTACGCTCCCAGAGAGCTCAGTGAGCTATGGAGCGCCCTGCGCTGCATTAGACCCATCGTTTGTTTTTTAGAGGTGTACGACTTTAAATTAAATTAAAATTCTGAGTTCACATAATTTCATTCCGAAAATTGGCTTTATTAGAAAGATATTTATGCTTTTTGTGTTTAACACTAGAAAGATAATCATATTTTCAATACATCGACGTCAAATCGACGTAGAGTATCTCCCTATGGTTAAATATGGCTCACATCTAGGGTTGGCTCGGATGTGACGCATTCTGGTAGTCCAATTTTCGACCAATCACACTGTAAAACAGCAAAAAAACCCGTGGGGCTTGATGAATTTATTTAATGTATTCGATCTTACTGAAACCGAATATGAATTCAGTTTTTTCGGGTCACCCTAGGTTTTCGTACTACTGTTGCGTGATATTTTGAATACGGAATGAAGGATCTATTATGATGTATATAGTATGATTGCTATGGTATAGGGTATGGATGGATAGATAGAGTACGAGTATGGTTTGTTGGTTATGATATTCAGGGTATTACCATTATTTAGTATGATGGATGTGGTATGCTGAGTGTAGTATGTTAAGAATAGTATAATGGTTACGTATAATGGATAGGATATGGTAAGATGGTTATGGAATGAAAGGTATGATAGGATGGGTTTGGTATAATGAGTACAGTTTATCAGGTATTGTAGCATGGATGTATTATGACGGGTTTGGAATAATGGGTGTGGTATAATAGATATGTTAGGATGAATTAAGTATAATGGGTTAGTTATTAAAACTGTTGCATTTTTCCACTTCACAGATTTTCACTTTTTAGTTTATGAGTATCACAGTAGAATATAAAGAAATATAAAGTATATTATATTTAAAAATTCCTTCTATTTTGAAAAGTTGATGTCTGTTGAAATTAACGAAATTAAAGTAATGAACTTAAAAATGCATTAAACCTGGCCTTATATGGAGGCAAAAATATCCTTAATTTGAGTTTGCAAAAAAGAATTAATTTTGGGATGATGAAAAGAAAGTGGTTGTGTTTGCTGATGAAAAATAAAATAAATTTGGATAGACCAGAAAGTGTTCTTAAATCTTCTTTAAGAACACACAGAGATAAAGTTTAAGCAAATTCAAAATTATCTATGAAAACTATTTTTGGTGTATTGTTTATGACTTCAGTTGGAACGGTACATAGAAGAACCATGCCTCGTCATTTTTTTTTTGTCAGGATATGGTTAATAACCGGTTATAACTAAAAATCTGCACTAATTTGCAATGATTGCAGTTTCAACACGATTTGGTTAACCGTCAAGGCATTACGTTATTAAATGATTTATTGCGTCATCTTTTTATCATATGATTCATGGCAGCGTACTTGTTTAGTTCGTTCATTTTGGATGATGAAAGTTATTTCATACTAAGTGCTCCACAAATGCCAGGAAACGGTATATTTTACACAAATGACATGTAAATGTACATTTTCCTGGTGTAAAATATAAATGGAAGAAAAAGTTTAAACAAGAAATTATTATTTATATTGCTGTGCCCGACAAAGGAATTTCGAACTTGAAAAACTTGCAAAAAATGAACTTGCAAAAAATAAAAGGAGCAATCATAGGATTGCTGAGGCAAAAATTTAGTTTTAATTATTCATAAATATTATCAGGATTACTATTATGTATTTTGGCCGGACAAAGCCTCCTCGCATTATAGTTGTTGGTCGGCAAAAATATAAATTTTGTGCCTAAAGAAATCCCACTAAATTATCACAATTCCGATCAATTGAAGATTTCTTCGGAGAACTTAAAAGTTTGGTCTACACAATGGCTCAAAGGCCAAAAATGTGAAGGATTTGATACGTCGCACAGTGGGATTGCTTCATATACATCATGAAAAAAAAAATAGAAGAAGCGGTCCTATGATAACGAAATTTTGCGTCTTATTAAAAAAATTATCACGCTAAGTCAATAAGTTCACCTCCCAAGCAAAGTGACTTTATCAAAACGCTAAAATCTCTTAGAATACCACAAAACTTAATATATGGACGAAAATCAAATTAAAAACCACTCCTACCTTCCATACAAAGTGACATTATCAAAAAGGTAAAATATCTTTAAATTCCACAAAAATTAATATATGGACTTGAAATTTTCCTTTGATATAAAAAGAACTTTGATATAAAACATGTACTCTGTGTATGAAATTAAACTAAATCGAGTAAAAACCACGCCTACCTCCCATACAAAGTGACTTTACCAAGAAGGTAAAATCTTCTTTAATTCCACAATATTAATATATGGACTTGAGTCATGTTGCTACTTGGCGCTCTCGATATTCGAGTGAAAATTCAACAGTTTTTTACAGGAAAATGGTACACAGAAAATAAAAGAATTGATTTATTACCTAAACTAGTTTAGCTAATGTGAAAGTTTCTATTTCACCTAATCTTTTCAACAACTTTTCTACTTACACAGTTAATTTAACAATCATGCATTAGGTAATTCACCTAATTCAAATTAGTTAATTCAACTAAAATTTTGCAAAACGCAAAAGTAAAGAGCACAGCGCTCTCCTATAAAAAACATAAATAAAAACAAAGTGAGAAAACTTTACAAAAAGTAAAGCCTCATTGCGAGATTTGAACTCGGGCCGCTGGCGTTCAAGTCAAACGCTTTACCGCTGTGCTGTTACGCCGTTTGATAACTTGTGAACAAAATGTATATAAAAATATGAGGTCCACAACTCTTAAATTATGGGCATCTACAGCAATTTGATTAATTGGTATGTAGCGTAAATTCTTGTATTGGAAGTTTAGCTCAATAGATAAGGCGTTGGTTGTTAAAATCTTGAGATCAGAGGTTCGAATCTCAGCGGTGGCAAAGAAATTTTTCAGTCATTTATACAATGTATATATCTCTCTCATTCTATCTACTATAAAACAAATCTTTCTTCTCAATCATGTGACGAAATGAAGTAAAGTCACCTAAGGAAAGTTTCACTTCAAAATAGAAATTGCAAAACAAAAAACAAATTTTTTGCATATTTTTTGCACGGCATTCCCACTCTTAAGTGGGAATTCTATCTAAATAATTAGATGATTTTTCTACACTTAGTAGGTGGCTTGCCTAATCTGAAGTGGTCATAGTTTAAAAAAAATTAGCTAATTCTTCTAATAAATTATGTGTCTTATCTATTTTATGGTTGAAGGTACACCTAAATATTTAGGTTTTTTTAGCTACTCTCGCAGTTAAACTACCCAATATAATTGCATATAATTAACATTTAGAAATTGGTAGCGCACCTAATCAAATTCGTTGACTGAAAATCACCGGATTACTTTAGCTGAATTGACTACATTTTTAGGTAAAAGTTCTACTCTTTTTTTTCTGTGTAAGAGACAATAAGATTTTTTTAGAAAAAATTTGGACACTAAAAAATAATTCAAAAAAATTTTTTTTTTATTAATATTTAACATATGTAATGTATAAAACTTTAATTTGAAGTTGACGTGTCGATATCGGAAAGGCTGGTGGTTAACATAATAACTAAAATTTGAAAGCACCTACACTAAGGGCAATATTGCATATTAACATTATCCACGCCTGAGTATCAATTTTATTTAAATATTTACGTGGATAAATCAAATATTTTCCCTACAACTCGTTTTTTTTCCCGTATTTGAATTTTATTTATACCACACACGTACACACATATTCCATACAAGCAAGCAGCAACAGCATCGCACACGTACACACATATTCCGACAAGCAGCAACAGCATCGCACTCTGTTCTCTTGCAGTTGCAACCTTAGTTCTTATAATTCTCATTTCGTTTTTGTTGCAAGGGTAGTATAACAGGGATATTTGGCCGTACGTATGAGCGATTGCGTGCTGAAATAATGCAATTATATGTAGGGTGGAGTGACAACTCGACATTTTCCCACGAATGTGTCGCACCGATTGTCATTTGCCTGCATATTTTGCTTTATTAGTTTGCTTTATTATTGCCATTAGCATGGTTACTTTATTTTCTTTTTTCGTTCTTTAGTGTTATACTATTTTTGACATATAGTGTCATAATATTGCACCGACTGTCAAAAATAATATAATATTAAGGAACGAAAAAAGAAAATAAAGCAACCATGCTAATGGCATTAATGGACGCAGCTTGTGAGAAATATTTGAATATATTGTTTTTTAATTTCAATATTTTTTATATAAGTTTCTTTTAGATGTGATAGTTTTATTTTCAAATAGTAAATAGTAAATTTTTAAAAAATATTTAAAAAATTCGTGCATAATTTTAATATATTTTTTTATTATTTCTGTTTAAATATTTTAATATTTTATTTAATTAAAAAAGTTTTTAAATGAATTTTAAATATTTACGTAGTCGATTTATGCAAATGCGTTATTGGTGCAAAAATGACTCTCTTTTTGGATAAATTAAAAAAGTTTTTGGATAAATTTAATATTTTTTTCCTTAGTGTAGAAAAACAAAAAAAAAGAAACAAAATTCATAAAGAATATGAGTATGGTTATCGCGTGAAATACAATTTTTAAGTTTGGTAAAAAAATACAAAAACTTATGAAAATTTGAGAAAAAAAATCGTAAAAAATGCAAGTTTTTTTTTAAATTTTGTGCAAAAAAATTTTGAAAAAAATAAAAATTTTTGCAATAGTTTAGTTCACACGGAAAACACACATGTGGAAAATATGCGGTTAAAATTTGGAGATAACCGAACAAGGTAGTTTTATGTAACAATGGTAACCAGGTATAAAAATGTAAAAAACATCAAATTAAAGTTTCATACATAAGAAATATTAAAAATTAATAAAATTTTTTTGAAAAATTAAATAAAATAAAAAAAAAAAAATAATATGAAAAAAAATTTTTGTAAAAAGACTTTTAAGACTTTGAATATATTTTGGTTTGGCTGTGAGGGTATTTTAACCTCGGCCCAGTCCAAGATAATTTTTTACAAGTTTTTAATTCCCTTTCGCACTACTTCTTAATTGCTGTCACTTTGGTTTTAATAACAGTCATTAAAATAATTTAATCCTACGTTACTTATGACCGGTTACTATGATTACTATGTATGACCGACCCCCATTACTTTTGCAAAAGGAACATTTTTGCCTTTGACACCTATTCCCTCCGACCACTCCTTAGGGGGGCTCCTATACAAATTTTATGGTTTTTGTATATTTATGCCATACACCTGAGCATATGACCTTTAAGAGAGTACCAGAGAGGGTAATATGTATGACCGACCTCCATTATTTTTGCAAAAGGAACATTTTTTCCTTTGACACCTATTCTCTCCGACCACTCCTTAGGGGGGCTCCCATACAAATTTTATGGTTTTGTCGATAAAACCGGAAACTGTCGATAAATAGGTAGCAAGTTTAAGCAAACAAAAACATCAAATGTTGGCTTTATATTTCATGTAATTGTGTAAAATTTATATAAGTTAGAGAGTTCTAACATGAATTTTTGCATTGAGGATCAAGCAGACTAACAAGTGCTAACATCAACATTGTACGATCAGTATTTTAGGCCCACCAAAGGCTCAAAAAGTTATATAAATACCGACACCTGATCACTATCAACCACCCTACTTACCTCCGAGAATGACGTATTCTACGTCAAAATTAAATTTTAGGGAAAGCAGTAATGGATTCTTCATAGCTACACATTTAACTTTAACCCTTTAACCCTTTAACTTTAAAAAATAATCTTGAATTTATTTAAAGCCCACACTTTTCTTAGGTTTAAACAATTATATCCTTACAGCTGAGAGTTTATTATGTGGGTGAAAAACACCCAGAGTTAGTTGTACCGCAACTCAGCAATAGGTTAGTGATCCAGGGTTAAGTCTGGATGACCACATTATAAAAAGTCGGAGAGTGGTCGGAAAATTGATTTTTTTTCCCCCAAAATCCCACTGTGCGTTGTATCTGAAAGTTTTACGGAAAGAATACAAATGACGTACAAAGTGCTTTCTTACAAATACGGTCAAAACTACGACAGGTGACCTATAAAAGCCCATTTATTGAAGTTCATTAATGAAAATGTATTTATAATATTATAATTTAACTAAAAAGTTTTGTTTCAGAATCTCTGATCTGAAAAAACTCAGTGCAGATTTTTAGTTATAACCCGTTAATAGGCAAGCTTTCAATTGCCAACCATAACTGGAAAATTTCTCGAAACCAACATCAGACAAATGAGAAAAAATTCAAATTATACACGGTTAGACGTCATAATTTATCATAGCAATGCAAATAATCAGTTATGACCTCATATTTTTAATTTCTACATAACTAAATCACTTTGTTGCAGAATGCATTGGCTTAGGTTCCAGACAGGTTGCAAGAGGGTGCTTAGACTGCAGCTGGTTGTGGGTCTAAAAGTTATTATTAAGTAAATAAAACTTTGTTGCTCTCGCTGCTCTTAATTAAGAAAGCAAACAATTAAATTAAATTGAAATAAATTTCCATAATAGATCTAAGCAAACGAATGACTGACAGACAAATTGACAATGTAATGCTAGCGACTGTGTGAGGGAATAAGTGAGTGAGCGAGTGACTAAGAGTGAATGAGTGTGTGACTGATTGTCGCCACTGAAACCTCACCCACTTTTGATGCAGCTTTATTTACATTTTTTTTTCTAGATTTATTTAAATCATATAAAGAAAAAAAACATCAACTGTTGACAAGAGTGGGCGTTGAGGAAACACAGGCAAATGCAACAAGTGCAGTGGTAAGGATAGAGCAATAATTGGTAAATGTCGAATATGCCAGACTAAGAACTATTTTTAAACTGTTAAGTCAGTTATGATCTTCTAAACATTGAGTTCATTAAGTAACTATTATTAAACAGCCTTCCAACATGATCTAAGCGAACTTTTCCTTCTTTAAGTGCAAACGTCAATTCTATCCCGTCTAGTCTTTTCGCTGAAAATTTGATGTCCTTTCATGTTATACTTCAAATTTTATGTTATATTTCTAATAATAAACGTTAAATTTACAACACATCCTAGAGTCAAACACACACATGCAAACACACACAAACTCAGACCCATACTGAAACACAACACATTTATACACTTTATGGCGCACTAAAACTTTGCAAAACTTGCTATAATTTAATAAAATTTTAAGAACACGTACACACACACTTACACACATAGCCACTAACACCGAGAGCAGAACAGAACAGAACAGAACACTTCAGATAGGTATGCAAGCAGGCAACGCTATAACCTGTCGGTGCGACGACAAACGTTACCGATATCGGCCGTGTTGCAAACTTGCTGTAAACAGTTTTAACCTTTTTCGATGAAATTCAATAATTTAGAATTTTCTATAATAAATTATTAAATGAAGCAACCACCATGGTGGATGGAGTCAACCTCGTGTGGAACTTTTTGTGTCGTCCTTCAGTCGCATATAAAAATTGAAGCGTACCGTTTAAGTTGGTGATGGGCAACAGCAGCAACGTTAGAGCAGCAACTGCTGCTGCTGCTGTTACGGCTACTATTTTGTTGCTTTCGTTGTTGTTGTTGTTGTTGTTGTTGCTGTATGGTTCCACTTCACATATAATTTCATAAACTGCGTGCTTACATTTGTGTGTGTATGTGTAAAAGTTTTAAAATTTCCCTTTTTGTTAAGAGTAGTGGTGGGGGAATAAGAGAGGCATGCGTGTGTGTGTGTGTGCGACACAAGAGAGGTTAATTAGGTTTTCCTTTGATTAATTAAGTGATTGCATTATCGATGTCATAAAAGCGTTGTAAAATATTGTTGTTATTTCCTTATTGAAAATCGTTCTCATACCTATTACCTACCAGTTCGTTCGCTCGTTCGCTTACAACAGCTTATTATCACTTTCATGGCCCACTTCCGTTTCGTTGTTTAATATCGAAAATCTGTCATTTTTAAATGCCATCCTATAAATGTTGTTGTTCGTGGCTTTGTTGTATAACAACAAAGTGAAAAAATTTCGTGTTGTGAAAAAAATATAAATAATTTTATCGTTTGTTTTTTGTTAGTTTGAAAAGTAAGTAAAGGTACGTTCAAGGTCACATAAAACTATAGCTGTTTTAATACAAACATTCGGTGGCCGTGGGTGAGCACGTTAATGCACGTGCGTGAACAGCTCGATATTAATTTTATGAATTCCAAGTTCCCAAATTCGAATCCCATTTGACATAGGAAATTTTTTCGATTGAAATTGATTTTTCTGATCTACCTTTCTTAATCCAAATGATACTAACAATCGGATAGATAACGAAGAATTTTGCAACTATCAGATTGAGAGTTCTGTGAGATAGCTATGGATAGCAAAGTTTTTTACAATCATATATAATTGTCATTTATAAACTTTTTATAAATTATACGGAAATCAAGGTTTTTAGATGAAAGTATACTAATGTGGAACGAAAGCCATGTGCTGTTTCTAAAAAACCCCGTTACAATCATATTCGGAACAAAAAGCCTCACACACCTATCACAAATAATTCCAATTGCACTCTAAAAGCTGTTAAATCACCACAATAAAGTTTGAGCAATTTTACGCATTTATTGGCGTTTTATAAAAAATATCACGCCCAATCAGCGTGACCTTTCAATTCAGTCAAAAATTAAGCTTTTTTTTGTTCTCTCTTTCATCTCTTTTTTCTTGCTTTTTTAGCTTGTTTTTACTCATAAAATAAAGCAAGAGAAAAAAATATTATTAATAAACGCTCTTTTAGCGATATTTTACGACAATAATTGCTGGCAACTGATTGTCTACATTTATTGTAGGCAATCCAGTTGCATTTTTGAGTGTGTGTCGTATGAAAATAAATATATGGAACATTTCTCTCATTTCATTAAATTAAAGCTTTTTTAATTAGGTTATTTAACTTTTAGCTTTTTACTAAAAAAACTATGGCTTAGTTATGGCTTTTTTAACTTCCCAGTCGGAAGGTAGACGAACACCTCTCTAAAGCGATCTATCTTTTCTTATTGCCTCAAGTATTGGAAGGAGGAACTAATACCTTAGGAGATGAACACGGCAGCTACAAAGCGATGTGTTGGAAAGAAAATGTGAAAAATGCAAAAGTAAATAACAAAACAAATCGACTCCATATCGTTCCTTCATTGCTAATAGAAGGTACTCGGATTCTTGACTAATCACTTTTTACGTGCTCGAAGATGTTACAAAGGGACTAATACCCCTTACGCAGTAGCTCCATACAAAAAAAGATATGGCATTTGGTAGTGAAGGCCGATTCTTAAAGGATGTGTCAAGCAGCTATCTTGGGATGATCGCTTTTCCTACTGGGTATTTATGCCATAGTTTGAACGCATATATCTGAGAGACTGGAAACGACATAGGCCCATATTACACGATGTCCGTTTGTCCGACCTTTGTTGTTGCTTTCAATGTGAATCTGTCAAAAAACAGTGAGAGTGAGAGCGGATGCAACAACAAAATAGCTTGCCTGCCCTAGCGTAAGCCGGACAAACGGACATCGTGGGAGAGATTACGATTTCCGTGGCCCCTCGATTTGAGTATGCAGTTTTAAAGTACTCTTTGAGAAAATTAGAGTCGCCGAAGGATTTATCGATATATCGATTAGTTATCGAGATATCGATTTTTCAAAAAAATGTTAACTCAACGGAACCAATATTTAAATTCGGTTATATCTTTGCTAATATTTATCCGATCTGAATGATTTAGATGTCATTCGAAAGATATTTAAAATGTTTTTAATATGAAATGAAAAAAAAACATTTTTTGTAAATATGCCACGCTACAGACCGTCTCTCTGCATAATATGTTTTATTTTTGCATAAAACCGCTATTTTCTCTTAAAAATGCGTTATTAAGATTAAATAAAGATCTAATTAATTGAAAGCTGAAATATTAACCTTTTGTTTGGTATACAACATGTTATACTTTTTCTTTTATTTTGACCGATTTTTGCTGGTATGTTATAATTTAGGTTGATCAGTACAATCATATAGCATAGGAAAATGTTTCATTATTGGGCTGAATATATTTGATTTGCTTTATAAATTGTGCATTTATACAGTAAATAGTGCAAGAAAGATCTTCATAAAATTTTCGATGCATTTTGAGTCATTGAATAATTTTTTTAGTGGTTCTGCCTTTTACATAATGTACTTTTCCTGTAAAAGGAGCCAGATATACTTATCAAAGGTTGTTTGTTGTATTCTGAAGTACATATTGATATTTATGCTAACCTTTTTTTGAGTTATTGAATAATTTTTTTTTAGTGGTTCTGCCTTTTCCAAAAACTTTTTCTGTAAAAGGAGTCAGATAGACTTTTATCATTTCAAAGGTTGACTTTTATCAAAATCAAAGGTTGTTTGTTGTATTCTGAAGTACATATTGATATTTTTACTAATTTTTATAAAAAAAGTGGCTCTGCCTTTTACATATTACACAATTATTCTGTTTTTTTTTTTTTTTTTGTGTGAAATAGAATGAGAATCCTTATATCTTATTTGAAAAGAACACGATGCGAATGATAATTAATATGATTCGAATATTCTTTTTTATTTTACATAGATGTGCGATGTGCTTGCGATTCTTCTGTGCTTCGTGATGAAGATGAAAGTTGTTGATTTTTATCAACAGTACATCAAAATTGTACGTTTAAAAATCAAAATAAAAACCGTATGTTTGTTCTGTTTAATCTAGTAACAATATAAAAATGAGAATAATGGTAGAAATAGGGGAAACAAGTATAACATATTATAAACCAAACGAAAGGTTAATGTTTCAGCTATTACCATATGTTATGTTCTACTTACTTTTATTACGTACTTTTTGAAGAAAATAATGGTTTTATGAAATAAAAATATATATCATGCCGAAAAATCATCTGTAGTGTAATTAGATTAAGTACCAAATTTTTGTTTTATAAATTAGTTTGAAGATATTTAAGTTTGTTATCAAATGATACCCAAATTATCCTGATCGGTCAAATATTACCATAGATATGGTCGAATTTACATTAAGACTTCTTTTAGTAATTTTTTTTTAAAAAAATCGATAACTCGATAACTAATCGATATATCGATAAATCCTTCAGTGAATCTTTTTTTTCTCAATGAGTTCTTTAAAACTGCATATTCAGATCTTGGGGCCACGGAAATCGTAATCGTGCCACATCGTGTAATATGGGGCATATTTCATCGAGCGTCGTGTTAGGCTTGTTTTTTGGATTAATTTTCAAACATTGCGTTATATCGATAAGTCATCATTTTATGGCTGAAAATAGTATAGAAATGCAAAATATCAAAAATCAAAGCAAATTTGAAAAATTCAGGACAGGTAATACTTCTATTTAATTTAATTAAATAACACTGTGCGACACAAAAAAAAAAAAAACTAAAAAAACTACAATAGTTTCTGATAGCGATTGGTCTATCGTCCAAAAGATGGACCAATCTCCTTTCTGGGTTAGCTCAAATAACCGATTTTTTCAAGTCCACATTTTATGCTATTTGACCGTAGGTAATTTCGATTAACTTCTAAACTAAGTAAAATTTTGATAAAATATCTGCTAAAAAATTATTGCAAATGTCCTTTAAAATTGGGAAACATTATTGCCTCATATTCACACTCAAATATAATAAATAAATAACTGGTCATTTCAGCCCTTGAAAGGACTTTGATCTAGCTTCTTTTGATCAATTGTGTTGTGCGTGTTATTAACTTCGTACACAATCGACCGAGAACAGGACAGGACAGGTTTAACGCCAACTCCGAACGGCGATGAACGGAATGTTATTGTTCTCAAGAAGCTTTACATGACATTTTGATTACTCTCTTAGGTTTACTATTGTTTGCAGAGAGGTGGCGGCCGTACAGAAAAATCATTTTATTTCAAATAATTTTCTGTCGCTGCTGGGATTCGTCCCCGGGTCTCCAGGTTCTTTGACATAGAGGCCACACACTTTAAACAACTACACCACGGACGCCACACTAAAATATGAGGGGTCAAAAATCCCCTTAAATCAAGAAAAGTGTTATATCTCGTAAAATCTGAGCGATATCACTCATTATTTCTAAAAACAAAATTTCCATTATATTATCCATAACTTTGCAGAACATCATACTACAAAAAAAAAAGGTCCTTCTATAAAAAAATATTAAAGAAAACTTCAGAAATCGGCAAAAAAAAATTTATTTTTGAATGAATGGTTTATTTATTGTAAATCTAATACTAAGTCAAACACATAAATACAAAATACATAATGCTCGTAAGTTTTTATTTAAATACTAATGTATTTGAAGTTTAAATTCAAAGTAGTAAAAATGTTAATATTAAAGTATTAACCCTTCGAGCCGCACTGGTGCTTTTCATCGCCCCATGCCTTAAAAAAACCTATTTTTTTAAATCAAAAACGTTTTATGCATACTCCTTACGCCACATGGGTGTTCACAACTTTATTAGCTTTACTCTCAAGCAATTTAGGTCAGGGATGCATTAGTGTGTCGTTGGCATTCGTTTTAAATCGACTGGTGCTCTCATATACCCCACGTGTGGCTTAGTGTATATTTTTAGAAATAACTGAAATATTTCATTATATTGAATTTAATTATTTTCTTATTGTCTTAAGGTATGTATGAATAAAAATTGATAAACTAAAATAAAAAAATGTATTTTTGTGTAAAAATTTATAAGTTTAGTGTGTGAACTATTGAATTTGAATTTGACTGAATTTGACTATTTTACTACTTCTTTCTCTAAATATATTATTAAATTAATTAAAAAAAAATATTTTCAGGTCTTAAAATCAATACTGAACGAGTTTATTTGAATGTTATTGGTAAAAAATTTTTTTTTCGTTTTTTGAAAAAGTGGGTGCAGTTTCTTGGCAGAATAAATATGTTTTTTGTAGCTAACGCTATGACTAATATTTTGTCTTTGTAGCAACGTATTTGATGCCTTCAAACATAAATTTTTAGGTCTTAAATTAAAAAACTGTAAAAGTTATGAATTTTTTAGTAAAGGAGTTAATTTTTCACGTTTTTTTAACTTGGCCGTGCTCCAACAGTCAGCCATTTTTAAAATATTAAAAAATAACTATACAAAATGTTGAACAAGATCTAAAATAGTAACCATGTAAAGCTTTAAGCTTATATATGCAAAATTCGGTATTTTACAACGATTTTTTGAGGTGGGGCGATGACATACCCCCATGTGATGCTATGTTACTGGAGTGAGGGTGTGGCTCGAAGGGTTAAGTATTAAAATGTATGTAAAAAAACCTAAAATAATTGTATTATTAGGTTTCAATAACATCGTTGATTTGAGGGTTATCCTCATCGGACTCTGACACCAATTGATTTTTTTAAAATTCTGCAGATGGTGATGGAGAAAATGTATTTTAAGAGAAATTAATACTCCCAATGTTTCAAAAGATGTTAGCATGCAGCTCACCAGCTCTGTTCAATTTTCCGCGAAAACTTTAGCAAGTTTGAACTGAAAACTCTAGATTTTCCTTATTTAATGCTGCTATTGGAAAAGGTGTTACTTTAGGAGGAAGGTTTCAATGGCGATTTTTAATGGAAGTGAAGGTTTTTGTATTTTGATGTTCTGCAAAGTTCAAATCAAAATTTTACTTAGTTGAGGAGTTAAAGGATATTAACTTCGACCTCATAGTATAAAATGTGACCTTAACAAAATCGGTTCAAAGGATCGCGAAAAGGACTTACTAGCTTTAAATGTCGAAGGGCTTATGTTCATGTTCTCAAAAAGCTTATATGGCATTATTTACTCTCTGAAATTTCTCATTGTCCGCAGAGAGATGACGGCTGATCATTAAAAATTAATTTACGTTAAAACAATTTTCTGTGCCACATGGGGAATTCAAACTACGAACCTCGGGGATCATAAAATTGGCATCGAACGAACCACGCAGATTAGTGCCAAAGCCGCCACCATATTTTGGTAGAGATATCTTTTAAAATCAATGTTTTGAAGCTATTCAAAGGTTTGAAATGATATCATTGCATTAAAATCTAAAGGTTTTAGCATTTTTTAAATTTTGTCAGCTTGCGTGAATATGGAATGCAATCAAATGGCATATTTATACCCCCTACGTTTAAAAAACGTAAACGGGGTATATTAATTTTGTCACTCCGTTTGTAACGCCCATAAGGAGGCGTGGTAGGTATAGAAAAGTATGTATATATATTCTTGATCAGCATCACCACCCGAGTTTCGATATTTAAGCTTTTATTTAAAAAATAAAGGTCAAGTTCGAAAATGAGTCATATCGGATCATAACCACTCCTACCTCCCATACAAAGTGAATTTATCAAAACGGTAAAATCTCTTAAAATTCCACAAAAATTAATATATGAAATTGAAAATATATGAAATTTTGCATATGAGCTTTAATATAGACTATACACTCTGAGTATGAAATTCAACCAAATCGGGTGAAAACCACGCCTACCTCCCATACAAAGTGACTTTACCTTAAATGAAAATTTCTTTAAATTCCCCAAAACTTAATATATCGATATAATCTTTGATATATAACCTGTACTCTGTGTACGAAATTCAACTAAATCGAGTGAAAACCACACCCACCTCCCATACAAAGTGACTTTATCAAAAAACAAAAGAGAATATTTTTTTGTTAAAACTATGACGAAAATGTTTTTACAAATAAAAATTTTTTTGACTGCTTAAGACTTTGAATAAATTTCAATTCGGACGTAGGGGTATTTTAACTTCGGCCCAGTCGAAGATCATTTCTTATTAGTTTTTATATTTAGAAGATGCAATATAAAAGAAATTTATAGCTAAGATACTACTTTAAATAATTCTTATCACCATCAATTCAGTCACAAGCCATTCAGACCTAGACAACATCTAATGAAATTTTTTCATGGGAAGAAATATGAAACATAATAAATTCTTTGCTTATGCATGTAACAGGAATTTCTTTATAAATACTACATATTTCCTATTAAATGCAAATCGAGGAAGCTACGAGCAAAAATGAACGTGCGATATAATTTGTGTTAGGGTGTGTGTGTGTTTTTAAAGTTGGTGGTTCAGGCTAAAAATAATATAAATAATTATATTTTATTGCTGTTATACAGTGTACAGTGTACAGTGTACAGAGTACAGTGTATGGTAAGGTAAAAAGGGGAATGCAATGCACTGACAGAAGTGAAGATTTCAAGCATTTGTTTTTAATTTGTTTTAACTTCGAACAGGAGGCATGAGTTAGCTCGTTGTTGTTGTAGTTGTTGTAGTTAATGCATGGCTGTGGCCACTGCATATGCACAGATTGCTGCATATATTGCTGCTGACAATTGCAGACATGTGTTCAATTATAATTTTTAATATATTACAAATAAAATATTTTATTTATGAAAAAGTTCACTTAATACAGAAAAAAATATCACAACAACAGCAAAGTGAGTGCTTATTCATTGCAAAAGACGCTACCGGCAGCAACATATTTTCAAATAATGTATGTTGTTTTGTAATTGCTGCATGCGATTTTTATCAAAAATTGTCCAACTTTATGTTGCTTTAACTATTTTTTTAAATCATTTATTTTTGCTGTTTTGTAGACTTTTATCTGCCGCTCTATGCTTCCCATAATTAAATTGAAGTTTATGCTTTATAAATGTGTGTTTGTGTGTTGCAACGCATGTGTTTTCACTTGCAGCTGCAAGTTTCATTAATTGTATCTAGATATATTTTACAAATGACTCTGAGAGAGAGAGCAGCAACAAATGCGGCCACTCATGATTATAATTATTATTGCTGCAATATAACATTTTATGTTTAGTGCTTGTAGCCGCTGTGGTTGTTGTTGTTGTTATTGTTGTTATTGTTGTTGTTGTTGTTGTTTGATGTTGTTGATGTTTTAATACTTATTTGACTTGAGATACTTTGAATGCATGTTGAAAACATCTAATAGATACTCTAGTACGACGCATATTTCGACGCCTCCGCTACATATTACTTGAGTTCTAATGCTACAACAACAACAACAACAACTAAAACACTGAAACTTCAAATTGAAAACAGCTCGAAAAATCTATTTCACAACAAATACCGCTACAATATTTATTTACAAGAACAACTTTGTTGCTGTAATTCTTCCACTCGATATCGTTGCTTGCTTCAATAGCAGCCAGCAATAATAATAAGCAACGCAAGAGCTTTGAAGCTGTTATGTAGATACAACTATTAATAATATGTATCTGCGTATCTATACATTGAGCACAATAAATATTTTTCATTCGTTTTCCATGGAAGGTTATTTTTCCCCTGTTGTTGTTTAGGTAACTTCTTAGTTATGAATTTTGTTTATTTGTTTTTATTACTATTATTGTACCTGATGTTTTTGTTTTTTTTTTTTTTTTCGTAGCAACACCCCGCCTTTGTTTGTCGCATAAACAACAACAAGAACAACAACGATGGTTGCCCTAAATTAAGTATCTTATTTTATGTACAAACAAAAAAAAGAATGGTATAAAACTGAAAATATGTTAAGCGAATAAAATTAAATAAGTAATGCAGCAGCAACGACAACAACAACTTGAACTACAATAACAGATAAATAAGAATTTTGTTGGCGCTGCTGAATATCTCCAGACATTGAGACCGACAACCAACCGGAAATTATTTTTTTTACAACTTATTGCTGGCATATTTATATAACTATGTAAGTACGAAGGTTGCTACATATATTTCGGGAAAAATATAAAGTTCGAATTTCTTAATTTTAAATAGTTTTATTGTTTTTTTAAATATTTTTCTTTATGTTTACTATAGTTTTGTATTAGTTCGAACTATTTGCCATTGCAATTATCCCATTCCGCTTGAGACACCTCCAAGACATAGTTTTTGAACACATCAACGGCTTCTTCTGGCGTCGAAAATCGTTGTTCACGCAGTTTGTCCTTGATGTGCAGAAACAAAAATAAAGTCATTGAATGACAAATTAGGACTGTATGGAGATTGACTCATTGACTTGATGTTTTGGATGCTCCAAAACGCCTTTGTTTGAGCTGATGTGTGGGAGCTTGCACGATCAGTTTTTTTGAAGAAACAGGCGAACATTTGCTTTGCAGTGCTTTGAGTTCGAACAACTTTTGTTCAATTTGGTTCATCTTGAAAGACCCATACTGTCGACTGCTATTTACTTTCAGATTCATACGCATAGATCCATGATTCGCTAGAAGTCACGATTAATATACTTCTTTCGAAGCACTCCGATTGTATTTCTTTTCGTTTCCTTGCATCAATCGACACGAGCCTTTTTTGAGCGATTGTCATAGTTATTATGTGAAATCTAACGTGAAGAAATATTTTTCACAACTACGTGTTCATGTAAAATGGTATCTATACATCAGCATACAAATAATGCCCAGGGATGCTTCAATCTTACGGTATGTCACATGATGTTGAAGCATCATCAGTTCGTGCACAGCATCATTGTTTTGTGGCACAACAATAGATTATGGACTCCCTTCACGAAATTCATCAGTGAGTGAAGAACTGCCACACTTGAATTCTGTGTACCACCCATAAACAGAATTTTTGGTGGTACTTCAAAAGCCAAAAGTCGAATTGAGTTCATCTTTACACTCTTGTTCAGATAATTCACGTCGGAAGTTGTAAAAAATAATCTCACAAGACCAGTTCACAAGTTAATTCCATTTTTTTACTGAAGTACAGTTTTAAAGTCACTGTAAACATTACAATAAGAGCACGTACATCAAAACGTTGTGAGTACGTATAACCTTAAAAATGTCTAAACTTTTCAATGAAAAGGTCAATTGGACCGATATGAAATCAGCGTTGCTAGATCCCGATATATAAGTAATAGCTTGCGTATTATTTATATATTCACTTCAAATTCCACAGCAACAGTCGATCTTTTTCAGCTAAAGAAACCTACCACGAGAGTGGCCTTTGACTTTTAAAAGAAAAATCGCGGTCAGGTACTTTAGAAGTATTGTTTTTTTTTTTGTTTTTTAGCTTTGAACCAACGATTTCCGGTGGAATACCATTCAGTCAAGTCTACCTTGGTTCGAAATGTGGTAATAGATTAGTGGGAAGAAAAGGTCAATCAAGTGAATATGTGTAGGATGTTCTAAGCGTGGTGGAAAGCCAAAGAAACATGTGAATTTGAATCAGAGGCAAGTGTTATGCCTTTACCTTAGTCAATCCAAGTTGTAATATCATCAAAAACTTCTCTACCATCAACTACAACTTCAAGTCGTAAATATTGATGAATTTTCATTTTCAGTTGATTAGAAATGAGGGTAGAAAATTGCAAATGCGAAAGGTTTAAAGCGAAGAACCATGGCCTGGCCCTGAATCGAACCCGGGACCTCTGGGGTAGCAGTCGAGCACGCTACCTACTCGACTACCGAGGCCACTAAAGGCAGACATTACTTAAAACACCATCGACGAACTTAAGAACCATTTCCTTTGTGAAGTCATTTAAAAATTGTTTATGTTGTGAAATTGTATCATTGCATCAACTAGTGATGGTTTTGGAATAAAATATTGATTATTTGTTCGGTTAATCGAATGGGAAAATACGATACAATTAAATCGTTAACCGAAAAGAAAATAAACCTATTAATATAACTTTTTCGGTTAATCGCCCCATTACTTATCATACGACCACAGCGCTCCGTATTGACTTAACTGTCATCGTTTCGATAATTTTCGAAAATATACGGCTTGATGACATTTTCAGCATGTTGTGCACCACACAGTAACTATTTGATGGTGTAACCATCAGTTATTTAATGGCTTCCGTTTTACGTTTTTACATACCGATCAAGTGAGAAATGGGCCAAATTTCTGAAGAAACTTTCGTTTACAAAACTGTCGTTCACAGCCTTTTGCCTGAGCACCCATTGTACTTATATCCTACCTTGTGAGTTGTCAGCAGGCTTAAATTTTTGTGAGAGGTACATATTATAGGGATTGAAATGTAAGTCAAGGTGCAAAGTACGCCATAATGCGTCGCACAATGGTTCCAAATCGAAAAAAGGCGGTCAAAACCTCAATGAAAACCGAAAATGTCGATTGTTTGGTTTTTTGAGTAGCTGATCACGAATCTGTAGAATAAAAAAATTCGAAATTCAAAATGGCGACTTAAAAATGGCGGCCATTAACATGCTAACTTTTATAATAACTATATTATGCCTTTAAAATTTGGTGCCCCGGAAGTTTTGGGGGTAGCTGATCATGAATATGAAGTCAAAAATTCGAAATTCAAAATGCAGGTTTAAAAATGGCGGCCATGAACATGCTAACTTTTATAATAACTTATTAAGCATTTGAATTTTGATGCCCCTAAAGTTTGTGGGGTCGCTGATCACGAATATGAAGTCAAAAATTCGAAATTCAAAATGGCGACTTAAAAATGGCGGCCATGAACACGCTAATTTTTATAGTAACTATATTATGCATTTCAAATTTGGTGCCCCGAAAGTTTGTGGGGTCGCTGATCACGAATATGAAGTCAAAAATTCGAAATTCAAAATGGCGACTTAAAAATGGCGGCCATGAAGATGCTAATTTTTATAGTAACTATATTATGCATTTCAAATTCGGTGCCCCGAAAGTTTGTGGGTTCGCTGATCATGAATGTGAAGTAAAAAATTCGAAATTCTGAATGGCGGTTTAAAAATGACGGCCATGAACATGCTAACTTTTATAAGAACTATATTATGCATTTCAAATTTAGTGCCCCGAAAGTTTGTGGGGTAGCTGATCATGAATATGAAGTCAAAAATTCGAAATTCAAAATGGCGGTTAAAAAATGGCTTCCATGAACATGCTAAATTTTATAATAACTATATTATGCACTTCAAATTTGGTTCCCCGAAAATTTTGGGGGTCACTGATTACGAATCAGAAGTCAAAAACTCTAAATTCAAAATGACGGCTTCAAAATGGCAAAATGGTAACTTTTAAAAAACCATATTATGCATTTCAAATTAAAAATATATACAGACAATGTTAAACTCATTAAGTACGTTTAATAACAATACTAATAAATAAAGATAAAAATAAATGGTTTTAATTAAAAAAAAAAAATTGGTTTCCGACACCATTTTAGTTTTTCTTAAAATTTGCCTACAGTGGCACATTGGGGCAAACATATTTAATTTTCTATTAATATAAAACGATATCCTGCAAAGGAACCAATACATTTCTAAAAACACTTTTTTCCATTTACAAAGCCAAATTTTTTAAAAAATTTACATTTTCTTTGTATTTTTTATTTTAAATATTTTTAAAATTTTTTAAAGTTTTTTATTCTGATTACTTAAGTTTCGATCCAAAACATGAAAATATAAAACATCTTAAATTATTTATACAAATAATACAACAAATTTTCGAACTTGGCTTAAAATATGACTTTTTTTTTTTTTTTGTTAAATTCTTGTGAAACTTTTAAGGCGCCAAAAATCAATAAAACAAATTTTAAAAAAAATTGATAATGCAGTTTTTTTTTAATTTATCTATCTTAAAAAGGTGTTTGAATTAAAAAAAGATACAGTAGTTTCGACTATGTCGTAACACAAGACGTAGAATTATTCAATTCGCTTTTGATGACATCTTTTTTAAAAATATGTATTCCATACACCTGAGGATATGACCTTTAAGAGAGTGCCGGAGAGGGTTAATATGTATCACCAACCCCATTACTTTTGCAAAAGGAACATTTTTGCCTTTGACACCTATTCCCTCCGACCACTCCTTAGGGGCGCTCACATACAAATTTTATGGTTTTTGTTTATTTATTCCATACACCTGAAGATATGACCTTAAAGAGAGTGCCGGAGAGGGTTAATATGTATCACCAACCCCCATTACTTTTGCAAAAGGAACATTTTTGCCTTTGACACCTATTCCCTCCGACCACTCCTTAGGGGCCCTCCCATACAAATTTTATGCTTTTGTCGATAAAACCGGAAACTGTCCATAAATAGGTAGAAAACTTAAACAAGCAAACAAAATTTGTTCAATGCAATCAAGTTCAACAACCCATGTGTCAAAATTTCACTGTCGATAATATGTTCGGATATTTAATTGGCTGCGTTTGACATTTCAATAACAGATTCTGTTAAAAAAGCATGCCCCTCAAAATTACTCAGTATTACTGGGCTACGCGAGTCTGTTAAAAACAACATGCCCCCAAAAGTATGCTTTTTTTTATTATAAGATTTATGTCTTCACGCTAGATGGCGCTGTCTTCGCCGTCGAAAAAACCGGAAGCCGTCGATGAATAGGTAGCAAGTTTAAGCAAACAAAAACATCAAATGTTGGCTTTATATTTCATGTAATTGTGTAAAATTGATATAAGTTAGACAGTTCTAACATGAATTTTTGTCGCATTGAGGATCAAGCAGACCAACAAGTGCTAAGATCAACATTGTACGATTAGTACTTTAGGCCCACCAAAGGCTCAAAAAGTAATGTAAATACCGACACCTGATCACTATCAACCACCCTACTTTCCTCCGAGAACGACGTATTCTACGTCAAAATGTTTTTCAAACATCTTAAAAAATTAGATTTTGGCCGTATTTTTCATGTTTGGAACCAATGTGCGTCGTAAGACAGGCCCGTAAGAGGGACGTATTCGGTTCTTCAGCCACAATCCCAAATACAGCAGCTATATTTTCCACAAAGCATACCTTATGTCACATGATGTCTTTGCACATCCCGAACGATTCCAGTTTCTTCAAATTTCGTCGTTATCTTTTAGCCTATTCTTAAGTCGGGCTATTTTTAATCTCAAAATTTCGAAATTTCATTCTCATTTCACTCATTGGTTTAGGAGTTAACTTTGTTCAGCCAGACAAAAATCTACATATACACATAGGTATATATTAGATTGCATTGTATGTTACCCTTTTATAATTAAATTTTTATGTAATATTATTTTATCGTTCCTTCCTTAATTCATTTAGACGCTTTTCTTCGCCACTAAGCTGGATTGGCTTTAATTAAACTTTTATTGCTGTGTTCAGCATAAATTTGCTTAAAACCGCGGTTTATTCGCACACACATACCCACATACACAATATCAGCAACATTAAAATATAAATCCATAAACAAACTTAAAATATATCATAAACACTATAAAGGCAATTAAAAAATTGCTTGATAAAAAAACATAAAGAATGTAAAAATAAAAAAATAAATGCGCTATAAACATTTACGACGATAAGCAACAATGTTGCAGAATAATAAATATTTGCGGTACGGTATGGTACAAGCCTATTGGTCGTCACTGTCGACCATACGAGCTTGTTGAAGTTTAAAAACAGGGTGTTGATAGATATATATATATATAACAGGGTAATATTAATATTTCTCTTTTTGATAGCAAAGTCCTCGCCTGCTTAATTCTTTTGCGTTCTATGAATAATCATGTTTGTTCTTAAGTTAGCTGCTATTTAACTATTAATGCTTCTTTCATTTTCTTCACTTTACAACACTGTATTCTGTTAACCCCTGTTGGCCAACGTAAACTTGATTTATCATGAAAACAAAGAAATTTATTATTATTTTTATTTTATTCATTTCCACTTTGCATTTCATTACTTTAGCCATTAAATTGATGTATTAATAATAATTTTAATAATGTTGCCGCAACAAAGTTGCACAACTTTATGACCGCATCAACTCTCAAGACCATTTGAAATATTGTTCATTATTGGCGTTGCACATTGCATTCTGTGCCAGAACAACTTGCAATGCAACTTTTTCTTGCAGCAATTTTATTGCTGCAGCATGCAGTAGTAAAGCATTTTAATAACTTCAGCAACATTTTTATGTTTTCTTTTTTTCTAGATTTGCTGTAATGCAATAATAAAGTTTGATTCCTTTTCTTGTACAAACCATTAAGAGACCCACATAAAATAAAGGGGAAAAAATATTAAAGGAAATGTTTGCTCGCACGCATGTTAATAAATTTAATGATACATTTTTTTATATGTTTCAACAATGTTGCTACTTTAGAGTGCATTTAAGTATTTAAGTGTTTTATTTCAAATTGGACAATAAATGTTGAGGCGATTTTGTGGGCTAAGAAACTTTAATTATTAATAAGAAGCAAAATAATTTCTTAAAGAAAAATCACCTGCGACATAACCTGCCTAAAGAGTTTATTATACCGCATAATCCTTAACATGTTGCGCAACATTGTTTTCATGAGAACTTGAAAGTTGTGTTCAATACCATTACTCGTACTTCAATTCTGTTCAATTACTCAGTTATGTTTGCAAATTCACGTTTTTGATATTAAATAGTTAAGTTATAAAAAAATAACATGTAGGCTATGTACATAGGCATTACCCGTGGTCCAAGAATGATAGAAAAGTGTTGACCGTTGTCCACAATATAAAATATAGATGTTTGATTTTGAAATCTTTTTAAGGTAACTTTTTAAACTGAGTGATCTATGGAATTTGTATAGAGACCGACCCACTCTAATACACACAAGAGGAATACTTAAAAATAAATGTAACTTAGTTGGAATCTTATAGAAGTATTGTTTCTTTTGTTTTGTCATATAAAGTTGGACCTTGACAGGTATAAGATAATTTTTAAACCATTTATTTCGTAAAACGATCCATGTCAAGCATTCATTTTTTTTAAAATAATGGTTTAATTCTTAATTATAATTTCGAAAAATGGTTAAACACACATGAAGATAAACAAATGAAGATAAATCCATGATTTAAGTGATCAAAGTATATTGTTTTAGAATGTCTAGAAAATACTACAATCAAAACTTTAATATGAAATGCTCTAAGTTGAAAAAAACTATATTTCATCGAATTCATTTCATCGAAATTTTGGTTTTTCATTTCTTGGGATATTTTTTTCTTTTGTTAAAACTCTTTAAGTAGGTAGTTGTCATAAAACACCTGCAGTATTGTTAGGCTTTTTACTTCAGTGAATAGAAGTTACCAAGTGATTCTACAAGCTTTCTTTCTGCTATTCCTATTCCTATTACTAATAAGTTATATAATTCAGTTGATACGAAAAATAAACAAACCATGACCATTCTGAAATTCAATACCAAGACCACTGAATGGCAGGAAATCGCTCTACCACTTGGCATACTGAGGTATGAGGTATGTATAACTCACGTATATTCTATTAAGTTAATGGGTGAAAATAGTACTGGGCACTTCATGCCAATGATATTATGGGTTCCAAACCAGAAACTCGCATTTATAGAGGCAATGAGCGCTACTACTGTGTTAACTCTTTAGCATCTCCATGGCGTTTAACTTGAAAAAATTCAAAATATCTTTTATATTAGATCTAGATCTCTGTGCTTAATTTTCTATTCTAGTCTAGAAATTTGAAAAAAATCGAAAATTATTTTCCATATTAAGATAGTTATGATATTCAAGAATATATATCTAAAAGGATTTTTCAAAATTCAAATTAATTTCAAAGTTAAAAAGTCATTTTGGTGACGTAGCACCCCGACCCCGGTTTGTGCGGAAAGTAAAACTTTAAACGCTGTTTTCTCGAAACTATTTTTTTCGATGCTATTGACATAATATCTCAAGTTCTAGTTGACCGATTTACTTGAAATTTGGCATGAATATTCTTTATATATTCCTCTATCGTCTGAACCAACTACACCTTTTTCATTTTTAATATTTTTAAAAAATTCGATAAAGTTAAAAAATTAGTGGGAAAATCAACCTCAATTTTTGAGTAGCCAAAATTTTGCGAAAAAATTTTTTTTTCTGGTTCTTACAATACTGGCATTTATACTGATCAAAAATGATCCATAATTTTATTTTTCAGGTGACCAGGAGGGTAGATATTTTTTTTTTATTTTTTTATGTACTCTTGAAATATGAATAAATGTAAAACATATATTACGACAAACGGTGTCCATTTTTAACCGACTTCAAAAAGGAGGAGGTTCTCAAGTTCGTTGGTTTGTCCGTTTTTTTTTTTTTTTGAATGTATGTACATCGATAACTCCGATGTAAGCACTTGCCCGATTTCTGTAATTTTTTTTCAACAGATATATATCATGAACGCGGAGGTCCTTTTTTAAAAAAGTGGGCGATATTAGACAAAGGGGCGTGTCAATATTAGCAAAACACAGTATTTCATTTAATATTGACACTAGGGTACTGAAATTTACAGTAAAAATACAGCGGTAGTCAGAATTATAACATTAAAACAAGTGGGCGTTATTTGACAAAGGGGTGTAATCATATTAGAAAAACACTGTATCTCGAATAGTATTGATACTAGGGTACTGAAATTAAGTACAGGGTTCGACACAATTTTTAAAAATTACTGTAAAGAAAGTAGGCATTAATTAACAAAGGGGTGTGGCAATATTAGAAACACACTATATATCGAATAACTAGGATACTGAAATTTAGTGCATGGGTAGGCACAGTTACTACAAAGTATGGTCAAATAAGTGGGCGTTATTCAACGAATATTAATATTGATACTAGGGTACTAATATTTGGTATGCAGGTAGGTGGGTAGGTAGAATCATTACAAAAGTGGGCGGGATTGTGCATAGGGTGTGGCACTTTAAGGAAAGTACTATATATCGGTTAATATTGATACTTGGGAACTGAAATTTGGCACAGGGCTAGGTAGAATCATTATAAAGTACGGTAAATAAAGTGGGCGGGGTTAGAAAAAGGGTGTGGCACTTTAATAAAAATTGTAAAGAGACAGAAATAGAAAATACCCAACAAACTTTCAGGAATTAATAAAACAAATTGTTTAAGAACAAAGTTTCATGTTTGAAATTTTCCTCAAAAATACTATGACATAAATTTTCATAGGAAGAAATAAAAAATTTTTAACAAAAAAAAAAAAAGAAAAACCAACTTCAAAATCACTAAAAAGTAAAAAAGAATTTTTAATATCTTTTCCCATTAATTTATTGGTCAAATTTTAAAAGTTATTTATATGTATTATAATATGTATTGGAAATCTTATTATTTTAATTTTTCTATTTTGTTTTATTATCATGAATATATTAATTGCTTTACGAACATAAAAGCTTTGAATTCGGCGCTAATCTTTGACACACAATCATGATCTTTAACCATCCCTGCACTATTTTTTTTTATGCAATGCTGCCTTGGTGACAATGTAGTAATTTTAAAAGCTTTTTACACATAATGAAAGAAAAAAATCGCTAATAAGCTTTTATATTCATAAAGTTAGTAATATTTTTATGATAACAAAACAAATTAGAAAAAATTACAACAAAAAGATTTCGACTTAGTAAGATTAGCGCCGACTTTAAAGCTTTTATGTTCATAAAGCAATTAATATATTGATGATAATAAAACAAATTAGAAAAAATGGAAATGTATAATGGAAAGTATATAGTTTTTTTTCACGATATAGTTTTTTGCAGATAAAACTGATTCAAATTCGACCTTCCCGTCAGTATTAATCAAAACAAAGTTGACACATTCTACTTTTAAGGTCATTATCAAAAATATTATCAAGAACTTAGTTAAAATAAGCCAATCTAGAGAAAAATGAAGAGGGTACCTCCCACATAGCAGGTGCCTTCCACATTTTTAGATATGAAAGCAACAAAAATGTTCATTATTATGGACGGCCTTAGTTTCAAATGGACTGCCTCGGTAGTCAAGTAGGTAGCGTGTTTAACTGCCGCCCCAGAGGTCTTGGGTTCGAATTCCGACCTGGTCGTTCTAAGCTTTAACCTTTCTGCATTTCTTTCCTAATTTCGAATCAATTGAAATTGAAAACTCATCAATATTTACGACTTGAAGTTGTATTTAGTGGTGGAAGTTTGTGGATGAAATTGCTTTTTAACTTGAATTAACAGAGGTAAAGGCATAACACTTCTTGCCTCAGATTGAAATTTACATACTTCTACGACTATCCACCACACTTAGAACATCCTAAGCATGTTTCACTTGATTGCCTCTTCCTATATCACTTATCTATCACCCCATTTCGAACCAAGGCAGACTTGAAAAAATAGGTGTTATTACACTTGAAATCCTTGGTTCAAAGTTACAAAAACAAAAATTCATACGAGTGAAGCTTACCTTACCTGGCTGGCGATTCTGACGTCATAAACTTTCGATTGTTCTGAAAACTTAATTTGAAATTAACAGTTATAACCTTAACTCACAGTTTTATTATGATCCGAAACCATTTCAGCCATCTGGCTTAAAATCTAAACAAATTGACGAAAAATCGAAAAAATCATGCTTTTCCTATGAAAAATTGGTGTTGACAGAGCAAATGGAAATTTTTTACCAAAATCAGGTACACAATTGGATTCGGTTCCTTCTATTTTATTCTCAGGCCTCAGACCAGACTCATGTTCTTAACTTACAATATTCTCCATTTTGAGCGTTAAAGGGTTAAAAAGGGTGATGTCAAATATGAGTAACGCAATCAATAAAAATTGAAATGAGCAGAATTTTTCAGCATAAATTGTTTGTTTTCGATAAAAAATAAAAACTTTTAAATCACAATGACTTAATAAAAATAAAATAAATGTTATTTATTTTTAATTTCTTCGCACTTCATAATGTGAAGAGTGATGCCGTAAAGTCAATGACTTTACATAACCTGTTTCTTAGCATCCAGCCAAACACTGCGAGTTCGTCAGACAGTCCAAGAGACCAAGCAACGTACACATGTAGATGACAAACAAAGATGATTCCTGTTAACTAAATAAAAAAACGAATAAATAACTTAAAAGCGTTAAAACAAATAAATACTAAATAATATAAGAGTGTTGGCAACACTGCGTTGTTGAGTTGACGCGCAGAGATGTGTGTTTATTTGCATAACATTTTTTCATGGCAAGGCAATAAAGCAATAACAACAACAACAAAAACAATCCGACTAGGAAACAAAGATAAATTACAACAAGCAAAGAACAAATATAAACATTATCAAGATGTTTTCTTGTGTGTGTTTGTGAAAAATTTTTTTTTTTTAAGCTTCGCACCTAAAAAATTCTCAAGAAAAGTTCTTAAGAAAATGTTAGATTATAGCCATTTAGAAAAAGAAAATAAAATTGGAAAACTACTTGAAAAAATATACATTTTTTTATTTAAATAAAAATATTACAGCTAGTGTCTTACTTTTTATTTAAACAACTTTATTTTTAAACAACTTTATTTTTAAACAACTTTATTTTTAAACAGAAACTTAAGATTATAAAAAAAAATTAAACAAAATTTAACAGAAAAACATATTAACAGTAAATAGTAAGGGTCATTGGACGGGGTCCAATTATTGGTGCATTTCATAATCATTGGACCCTGTAAGAATTCAACTTTAGCTATAAAATCAAAATCAGTAAAAACTTTTGGAATTAATTTTTTTTGCGCTATACTTCTCTGTATTTGCGATACCGTTATTGGTGTGAGATCTCACATCGCGCCAAAGAACCTTTGCATCTTTCTTGTCGATTGCCCTTTTGCTGCAGTTTACACTATTTCATAAGACAAAAGTCGATAGTAACTTTCTAATGAGACTGCAAGTGATTATAGCGGTTTTTTTTTATTTATTAAATTTAAAATAATTTTCAAACAAAATGTCGCGAGCTACAATATTCAATGAAGGGAGTGACAAAATACCGAAAAAAATTAATGGAAACCGATGCACAAGTCGGAAATTTTAAAGGAACTATTATAATTTAAATGTTGAAGATGTTAAAAAAATTTAAATCATAACGCCAAGTAAACCGTTTAGTAGTCTTCAACTAACAACAGTTCTTGTTTTTTTTATAAATCTGAAAGGAAGGAAACGTTTTAAAAACTTATATAGAATTCGTAACTGCTTTTAACCCTTTCGCAAATTTGATGCCATATGGCATCATCGGTTTTCAAGACCCTATTACTATAGAAGAAGTATTTGAAGGAAACAATTCATTTTTATTAGAAGAGCTATCTCGAAATGGCCCATACGAAGTAAATATTGAAGACCTTGAAGATGATAATGTTGAGGCTTTAGATTTAGAAGTAGATAAAACTTCAAAAGAAAAGTTACCTTTTGACGACCAATCCAAAAGACTTTAACTTTTTGGGCTTTCAGATTCTCAAGAAGTTGAAGTATTGAGAATACCTTTTGAGAAAAAATACGGATTTCATTGAAAAATACTTTTTGGACTCCTCCGAAAGCAAATTTTACTGAGCCGGAAAATCCCAAAAGAAATTTATAAGTTTCAGTTCAATATTTTCTTGAGTATTTTACTGCTGATTTTGTTGGTAAAGTAGCTGATGCTACAAACCAAGCTACGCTTCAAAATAACGTTGATTCTACTGTTAAGCTTTATAAAGTCCGTAACATTTTGGACATGTTCACTGAAAAAATATATACAATTCCAATAGGCGGAAATCTCTGCGTGGATGAAATGATGGTTCCTTTTAAAGGAAAAACTGTATTAAGGTATAATATACGTGTAAATTTTTCGAAAAAAATAAAAATTTTTTTTTGTTTAATGTGTTCTTTATAGTTTTAAGAATATACATACACAATTTTAAATTGATATTTAAAAAAAACAGAAGTTATAACGGTTTTCGTTAACCTATGTCTAAGCTCCATACAACAAATAAAAAACTTTAAACGCGATTTCCTCGAAACTAGTTTTTTTTAAAACGGTTCGATAGATAACTCGAAATCTATTTGTTCAATTTCAATGATTTTTTTTGCATTTTGTTCGTTATTTTGTCCTTTAACCCATTGCTGCCTGCACATAGTTCTCGCCAGCCGATTTTGTCCAAATTCACATATGCTAGCAAGGGATACCTAGAATAGAAATAAAAAAAATTTTAGGTGTCTACCTATCCGAACACCCGAGTTGATGATGGGGTGAAATTTCACCCGTCCGGCATCAGGTGTGCCGAAATTCTACACAGTGCAAGCAACCCTGTCTAATTTTATTAGTATTATCCAATCATTTACTTTTCTTATTTTAACTTTTATTTCGTTAATGGTAAATAATATCTCCACTGTATGGCAACACTGAAGTGTATTGCAAGAAAAAATATGTGGCAACACTAAAATGTGGGCAAAACTAGGGTATGCAACTATTCGACATTATAAAAAAACCGGTATCGAATAGTACAATATTTACAAAACTGGTTTTCGAACTATTCGAAAATTGCGATTTTTAAAAAAACCGGGTCGAATAATAAAAAAAAACCGAAACACCGAATCATTCGAACCGGTTTTGCATACCCTAGACCAAACTTAAATGTGCGGCAATACTTTCATATGAAATTGGCGCCAAAAAATTGTAATGTATAAAACGTGCAGACAGCATTTAGAATTCGAAGTGATTTTTTACATTTGTAATTTTTGTGTTAAAGTGAGACTATAAACTGATTTGTCGGCACAAGTTTTTAAGCACGTTGGAAATAGCTGATATTATCGAGCAAGAATGGGTTGACAGTGAGAAAGATACCGGTTGATTTGGCAGAGAAGACAACAACAATGTTGTCTGATGCCCAACCATGTGTATATTTTGACCGACGATGAAAGCATGGAAGATGACAAATAGGTGATCAATGACACTGATCAAAATTTACCAAACGAGGTTGCTGAAATAATGGAAGTGGTGAAAATGATGAAAATACTGTCGCACTGAACATACCTTCACAACATCAGGATAATCAAAGTTTGTCAATATACAGAAAATGTTATTGTAAGAATTCTGTTAGCTTTAAAATTTTCAGGCAAGCCAATATCCTTGAAGAGGAAAGCTTCGCGTCTTACACCGAGCAGAGTAGAGACACTTTAACGAATTCTATTCGTATTCAGAAAGAGCCAAAACCATTGACCTCTCCGGGCTTTCAAAAACAAAACTCCGAGGGTAGTGATGAATATCCGCAACCAAAGAGGCGCCGCAGACATTACTCATTCGAGTTAATATTTCCGCGGATAAAATAACCAGCATGTAAGAAAAGTACGGCACTTTGGAACCGGCACAACTGCTGGAGCTGTTTATTGATGAGAATATTATTAAATTTATAGCGGATATGACTAATGTTTATGCCGGTGAGAAGAATTCAATTTTTTTTCACTAATCCAGCGGAAATAAAAAAAATTCATTGCCATTATGTTTTTGACTGGCTATAACAGTTTGCCCAACATTCATTCCTATTGGAGTGGCAACACTATGAGCCGCGACCGATTCAAACTGTTGAAATCAAAGTTTCATGTGTGCGATAACAAAAAATTGCATAATAGTGATGAATTCTTTAATAACTTTAATATTATTTAATAATACTAGCTTTAAAAACTAATCAATAAAAAACTACAATTATTTGCACCATAATGAAGAACATAAAATGCTCACAATTGCCTGTCATTTTGGTACACCTAGTGCCGGACGGGTGAAATTTCACCCCCTTCAGGTAAATCATTCATAATAAACAGGTGAATACACCGATCGATACAAAAATTTCACAGAATATAAATTGCTCAATAAACTACATGATCCGGAGAAAACTACTGAAAATTCTAACATCTTTTATTTTTTTTTAGAATTTTTAAATCTTGAAGAAAGTAAAAAAAAAATTGATGAGTTTTTACCATGAATAACAGCAACTAAATACGGAAAGTCCACAATATGGTTCAAGAAGGAATTAAAACCCCATTCATTCTCTCTCATTCCACACAATTTCAAACAAAATGCTGGGAGCGTTTAGTCTAGAACGCCAAAAGAAAAAATACCAATGAAGGGGTGAAATTTCACCCCATCAGGCTGGAATGGGTTAAGCATCCCCCTAAATTCAGGTATCTATGTTTTTTTGTTTTTTTTATACAAACAAAAAAGCGCACGAAAATGTATCTGTTTTTCGAACTTTTTACTTCAACTTCCGCCATAATTAAAAAAAAAAAACCCAAGCGGTCTTGCCTAGGGGGGATGCTTAATATAAGGTCTATGCTTTAAAATGTCATTTGATTTTTTTGTTTCCGATACATGGGAAAGGCCATATCCATCGAACCGTTTTGGATGTTTTTTTTTCAATGCCATTTTCAGCGCCCTCTATATAAAAGCCAGAACTGTATTTAAAAAAACCAAAAATATTTTCATAAAGTATTTTTTATGTACAATAATCTGTATAAATTAAAAAAAAAAATAATAACTTCTTATATCAAAAAAAATATTTTGAAAACAGCTCCCGTTTTTGGTTGCTACACGTATATTATACCTTAAGGCAATATATGCCCAAAAAGCCCATAAAATGGGGTGTAAAAATATTTTGTCTCTGCAGTTCAACAGGTATTCTACATGATTTTGAAATTTATCAGGGTAAAAACACTATTAGGGCTGACTCAGTGTTAGGGTTTTGTTCTGAATAGTGATCCATCTCACGAAAACAATTCCAGAAGGAAGTAATTTCAAAATTTATTTTGATAATTACTTCACAACCCTTAGTTTAATGATGTATTTACAGAAAAAAGGAATTTGGGCAACAGGTACGATACGAAGCAATAGAATCGGAAAAGTCCCACTCCAAAGCGAAAAAAAATCTTAAAAGAAAGGTAGAGGTAGTTTCGATTTTTCGATTGCCGCATTGAAAGAAACCATAATGTTATTGCTTTGAAATGGCTTGATGGATGCTTAGTTAACATTGTGTCATCGATTTTTGGCAATGAAAAGGTAAATAAAGGCACACAATTCTGTTTTGATAAAAAAAAAAAAAAAAAAAAATTGAAATTTCGCAACCTAACATCGTTTCTATGTACAATAAACATATGGGGGGGGGGGCGTTGACAAGATGGATTTCCTTCTTTCGTTATACAGAATTTCTATTAGATCAAAAAAGTGGACTCTTAAAAATTTCGACCATTTTATTGATCGGGCTGTATGCAACTCCTGGCTAGACTATAAAAAAGATTGTGAAGGTAATCATTTGAAATGAAAGGAGTGCATGGATATATTGGAGTTCCGTAATGATATTGTAGATGGGCTCTTAGCGTTATCATCTCAGGCTATTTGTGCTCGAAAACGTGGACGTCCTAGAGTAGCTTTTGAAGAGGATAGTTTAAGTAGTCCAACAACTACGGAAATAATCAGCACCACAACTTCCAGACAGCGCTACGAGACAGGATCATCGGTATCCCTTTGTTATGATGGTTTTCAGCACTGGTCAAAGCATACAGCGAAGAAACTCAGGTGCAAGCTTGAAGGATGCAAAGAATATTCAAGGCACATGTGTTCAAAATGCAACGTTCATTTGTGCATTCCAAATGAAACTCGGAATTGCTTCAAAATACACCATTAAGGAAAAAAATTAAAATACCTACATATATTTTATGGAAATAATTTTTCAATTGTGATTGATATACATATCTTTACAACAAGTTTTTATGAATTTTAAATTGATTTTATTTATTTTATAATTTATAAATAAAGTTTTTATTAAAAAAATGAATTCTGAAATGTAAAAAATACATAAATATAAATAAAAGCTCATATGCAAAACATTTGATTTTTTCATTTTATTTTACCTCTTAGGAAATTGGATGCCATATGGCATTCAATTCACTCCAAAAACTTTAAAAAAAAAAAAAAAAAAAAATAAATAATAATTGTTCGTGCAAAATAGATATTTTGGAATTGAAATCAAAAAGATGTACCGGAAGGGTTAATAAAACCCTAACTTCTCTATGTCAAACTCAATTACCGTCCCTGTCCCCATACGACATCATTGTAATAGCACTGTTTGAAAAAAGAACCCATTTTTCTTTTTTCAAAAAATTCCATTTTCACGTTCGTCATCATTCAAACATTTTTATTATATGACTTTTATTGGTGTTTCTATTTTGTTTTTTCGTTTTGTTCCCTCTCGTTTGATTTTTTCGTGATGTACTAAAAATATTTCCTATCTTAATATATACAAGATGATAATTATTTTTTTTTTATGAATAAAATGTATAAAATTTTATTGCCATCATTCAAAAAATTAGACGAGAGAAAATATATAATAAAAGTAATAATATATATTTTTATTACAATCATTAAAGTGCGCTCAGTTAGCCATTGTGCTGTACTACTACGTGCTGCAATCTAAAAAAGGTATGATTGCTGTAATAAATGAAAGAAAAAAAAAAAAAATGCCATAGAGAAAACTTTAACTATTGTTTCGACATTTATTGAATGAAATTTAAGTATGAATTGAAAGTATTTTTTGTTTTGTAAAACACTTCATGTTTTATAAAGTAAATACGTAAAAAGGTCAATAAAAAACTAAAATAACAAAAATAAACAAAACACATGCTAAAACAAGCGGTGCAGTTTTTTTTTCATTTAAGCCAAGAAGAAATTCTTGGAATTCGAAATAAAAAATGATGTAAGTTTATCGGATAAACGAAAACTTTTGAAATAACGGTAAACTGACCAGAGCATAATTTTAAGTTACGAGTATTTTTAAAATTTTACATGACAATGAGTAAAAACGTTTTTTGTTTCATCAATGTTGAAAATATAACCCTTAAATATAGAACATTACAATTTTTGTCGATAGAGTCCGGTTCTTAGAGCTTGTAGAGCCGCTCGAAGATCGAAAAAGCAGTTATCTTGTAACGGCGTTGCATGAAATTATTACTCGGTGAGTATATGCAGTAGGCCGCGTCGGTCTCCATACAAAAAAAAACGTGTTCGATAAACTCGGTCTAAAATGTACCTTGGCTCATTGTGCTACCCTCCTCAAAACGATTTCGCGATGTGTTAACCCTTAGGCTTCCTGGAAAAATTTTAAAAAAATTATGGACAAATATTTCAAGTCAAAATTTTTTATGCAGATGGTAATAATTTTTAAAGCTTTATTTTGTTCTTTTTTTTTTAAATACAGCGAAACAAAAAACTTTTCCATACAAAAAGTGGGTTTTTGACCAAAACAGGCACTTTTTTAAAAAAATTCCAGGAAGCTTAAGGGTTAACACATTGCGAAATCGTTTTGTGGAGGGTACAACAATGACCCAAGGTACAACAATGACCCAAGGTACATTTTACACCGAGTTCATCGAACATTTATTTTAGCGACCCACCCTAATATGCAGTACCCTAAATGTTATAAAACAGAAAAGAAAAGAAGAATTTATATTTCACTTTACGACAAAAAAAAGTTTTTCTTTTTGATTTTTATTTTGCTTTTGATGCATTTACGCTACATTAAGCGGTTCCTGAGGGGCCTCATGACGCCGTCAATTTTTTATATTGTTTATTTTTATCATGTATCTGAAGATCTCACCTTCATTTTCGTTTCATAAAATTTACCTTTGCGCCAGAAGCCAGAGTTAAAATCCCAATCAACGCTTTTTCATTGTTGTACCATTTTCACTGCATTACCATTACCACCATGAAGTCATGATGAAAAAAATTTCTTTAATATTTTCGAATACTCAGCGAGTTACTATGTATATTATTATACATAATAATTCGATGTATCAAATTTGCAGTTTATTTGCTTAAGCAGCTCCCTCCGAGTCTGGAAGACGTCTTTAATTTTGTTTTTACGTCAAAAAAATTAGCCTTAATTATTTTATTTTTATCATAGTATCTACACTCAGCGAGTAACAACAATTCAATGCAACGACAATGCATTTTGAAAAAATCAGGTTTCAACTTTTTTGAAAACCTGCACGGGAAAACGTAACCTTGTCACGTGAAAAAAGTTGGCTGTATTGTGGATACATCCATAGATTTTGATCCTTATTCTCTTCCTTATACCTCTCCCTAACTCTTCATTTGTTCCCAAACTTATCCTCATCCTTATTCTCATTTTTATATTTGGCGAATTCTTGTTCAAATCCTTGAAGGTACATATATTACCTTATCCCTGTAAAACGTAACCTTGTCACGTCAAAAAAGTTGGCTGTATTGTGGATACATCCATAGATTTTGATCCTTATTCTCTTCCTTATACCTCTCCCTAACTCTTCATTTGTTCCCAAACTTATCCTCATCCTTATTCTCATTCTTATATTTGGCGAATTCTTGTTCAAATCCTTGAAGGTACATATATTACCTTATCCGTGTTTGAGTCCCTTTTATAGTCCTTGTCCCACTTCTTATCCCAACCGTTGTCCTCAATCTTGTCCTAAGTGTGTCCAAATCTATCTTATTCTATTCCTTGTCCCACTTCTTGTCCTTATTCTTTTCCCGATCTAAATATTTTTTTATATTAATCTTAATCTTTTTTCTTATCCTTGTTCAAATCCTTGTCACAGTCCTATTCACAATCCTTGCCTCAATTCTTGTCCCACCCTTTGTCTAATTTTATTCTCTCATCTTTGTCCAAATCATTAGTCTTCTCCTTATCTTACTACTAGTCCTAATCTTTGTCTTCATCCCTTATTTCATTCTTGTCCTAATTCTTATCCTATTCTTATTTTAATCTAATTTATGTTTTTTTATTTTTTTTTTTTTTTTGCTTTTGCTAATTATGCATTTGGTAAATTAAGGTTACTTTATGAGGTTCCCTGAACCCATAAGCAGATGCCTCAGTGGAGTCGTGGCTCCAACAATTTTTTTTCTTAATTTTCGTTATGAGGTCAAAGAACCATCTTTGCTGTCATGAAATAAAATTCTTTAAAGCACTTCAACTCAGCGAGTCTCCGCTTTTGAGAACATGCACATTAGTCGTTCGAAGTTGGCATAAAAACTACTAGGTCCAGTTCTCAGTTATTTGTGTACAAAATAAAAAGCTCGGTCAAAGTCTTTTCAAGGAATGAAATGGTCCATTCGTTTTTCTTTCAAAGGTGGAAAAAAATTTCTGAGATTTGTTTGAATTCTCATTCCTATTTCATTGTTCCTGCGAAATGAACCTTTCTTAATTTTGCTCCTCATTTCTTATCAACTGGAATTAAAAATTCTTCAATAGTTACGACTTAAAAGTTGTAGTTGGTGCTGAGAAGTTTGTAATCTACAATATTAGGATTGCTTAATAATTTGAATTGACTGAGATACAGGCCTAACATTAGCCTCAGATTTAAATTCTTGAATAAATCTTATTATAAGAATAAAATCTTATTATAAGCTATCTGCTTCACATAGAACATCCTACACTTGGTTCACTTGATTTTAGCTTTCTTACCTACTTAACTATCATCCCATTTTCGAACCAGGCAGACTGGACTGAAAAGGTGTAACACATGAAATACTTGATTTAAAGATAAAAAATAAAAATAATAATTTAATATCAATTCACAAAACATATAAATCTTAGGTTAAAAAAAGTGTCAGTATTTTCTCATTTAAAGGAAAAAATTTTATAAATAAAAAATCACATAGTAAGCATATCCCAACATTTTGGCAAAATATTGCAGAATATATTGAAAAGTAAGCTTTTACTCTGACATTATAATTTTATCAGTTCAGAAAATCTAAGCATTTGTTCCTGAGTGGGTTTGTTAGCAACGTGTTAAGCCTTACCTATGTCTTCCAGACGTTTTTCTTTTTAATTTAAGCAAATACTATTATTTCCTTGCATAAAATCATCATAACATCATCAATTTATTTTTACTATACCATTCTAATAACTATTTTCCCGACTTCTTTATTATATCGAGAATTCGACGTTATTATTTAATTACATTTCCGTTCGGTCGCTTAAGCTGACGCACCTTGTCTACACATTCGTTTATGAGTTGCTTTAATTTGTTGCAGACCGTGTCATTATCTCGTCATTTTCTTATGAATTTTATGTCTTGCTTATATGATGCAATTTGTTGTTTTAGTCTTTTGCTTTTTATCATCCAAGCAACATTTTATGAGTTGTGGTTGTTGCAATTTTTTCAAAGCATTGACTTAATTACTATTATTATAATAATTTTTTTTTTCTTTTGAATTGGAGCATTGCAAACAAATTTTGCTTAGTGTACACTGGAAAAAAATGCACCGTTTTTAAGAGTATTGATAGTTTTGGGAAACTTTGAATGAACTTTCGTTGAGCTATTGGTTGAATTTTTAAGATGCATGGCAATAATATTGCGTGCTGATAATGTACATATCTGAAACCCACATCTTTCCAAATCATCTAGTATTTCCATAATTTGGGCTGGAAGTGTAGAAGAGCGGTTTTTGAGAAACATTATATTTTTTAGAAAAACAAACTGAAAAACTCAGGAAATTATCGCCTTAAGCTTTATAGTAGACAAGGTGATCAATATTCGTAATTTGCGGAAATTACCTCTTGAAACACAAACATTAAAAAAACATAAAACTAAAGTTTATTTTTAAATTGGCAAAAATCATTTCAAAAATAGGCAAAGACCATTTCTATTAATAAGTGAACAAAA
Source organism: Pherbina coryleti (assembly GCA_943735915.1). Classification (NCBI taxonomy): domain Eukaryota; kingdom Metazoa; phylum Arthropoda; class Insecta; order Diptera; family Sciomyzidae; genus Pherbina; species Pherbina coryleti. Next base: position 116,002,885 of record OX030952.1, read on the forward strand.
AATATTTAATTTCAATTTAAAAATTAGCTACAATTTAAAAATATTTAAATTGAAAAAACCAAAATTCAGTCCTCATCAATTACTATTTAGAGATAACTCCAATATATACGAGTACCAGCAAGCATCAGCTCCAATTTGAAAGAGGTCAACTAAATTGATGTTAACGTTTTCCAAGCTCATCAGTTTTTCTTGGTACTTGATTTCAAAGTGCAACTGCAGTGGCAACCATTTACTTCAGTGGCAACCATTACTAAATTTTAAAAAACCTGACTTCTTAACTTTAACTTTATGTTCTTTTAGAATACATTAATGAATATAACCTTGATGAATCAATTAATTTTTTTTTATTTCGGGTGTATTTGCATTGATTTCTCAGTCTGTACCGTATAGCCTCAAATTTGTCAAAAACTCTGTGTACCCTTGTTACACAAGGGAATTAAAAATACTTCTCAATAAAAGAAATAGAGGACAGAAGAAATGTGCCTGCAGCTTAAACTCAAATGACCTAGAAGCCTTTAAACATTTGTTTTTGGAATTTGAAAATCCACTCACCTACATAATATCACGAGTACTTTAATAATATTAAACTCAAAATATTGTCTGATCCAAAGAGATTCTGGGGATTCATCAATACTAAGACGAAATCTGACGAGTTGCCTTCGTCTTTTAAGACCCAAAATGGTTTAACTGTCAAATAAAGTGGCCTTTTTACCAATATTTTCAAAGAATAATTTGGCTCAGATTTTATTCATCCATTAATTGTATTTTCTTTTTTTTTTATCATAAATCCAGTAAACTGCGACTGCCCAAATTTCTAGATTGTCGCTTGAATTATGTAACTCGTGGTTTTTAACGTAGAATACGTTATACGGGGGTGTTAATCTGGAGCACAAAATTTTGAGAAAATGTTTGTCACTTTCATTATAAGTTTTTAATACTTTATGCATGCATTGAAGAAAATTCAAGTATGGTCGTAACATATTTAATATGTCTTCTTTTGATTTGTATTTAAATAATCATATTGCTACATATAATTTTTTTGATTCTATAAGTAAATCAAAATTTAACTCCTTCAAATTTTGTATTAATTTTCATATGCTTTGTATTTTATGTATTATAACATCATGTGTAAGAGCAGTACGATTATCTGTGTGTTCATCACAGAACCAGTGTGAGAAAGAGAAGAAGTATAATGACCAAGTAGCGAACGACAACCATGATAAATACAACCATGATTTTTGTTTGTCTTTTCTTTTAATATCAAAGACATGCTCCATATGCGCCCTTTGCAGCATTTTTTTATGCGGCGGCCATTGTAAATCCATAGGAATTCTTGATTTTTGTAGAGATTTTCTATAGTTCAGACACAAACCTTACAATCAAAAAGCCTAGTATGCTGTAGAAACGAAAATTTCTTGGCATATAATTCTACACCCGAAATATTAGTGTAGAGTCAAAAATGTTTGTATGGAGAAAAAAGCAACTACAGTACGACCTAGCTCAATGTAACTAATAGAAATTCGGTTAGTTGACGTAGTTAATGTTGGAGAAACGCAATTGAACTTCTAAACATAAAGCTTTATGGCTCTGAATCCTAGATATTGTGGTTTTATGTATTAAGATATGCACTTTGTTTCCTTAAATATTGTTTTAAGAGATTTTTCGTGCATCAAAAATGTATTTTACAAGATGAGAAGAACTCAAAGTAAATAATATGAAAGTTTATGGAAGTGTACGCAAATGGAAGTTGCGATAATTGTGCATTTTTTTTTAAGTTGTGTTTACTGAGTCAACAATGTAAATTTTTGAGTATTGCGATTATCGAGTGTTACGTAAAGCGAGGTCGAACTGTTTTCTTATTGAAATGTCAAAATTCTGGTGCCAATTAAATGCCCGGACATATAATCGACAGCGAAATTTTGACATTTCAACTCTCCACATGGTTGTTGTACTTGCTAGCATTGAACAAATTTTTCACCTCTACAGCGTACTAAGTAGCGAAAAAAAAAATTCCGCTGCCTTTTTCTACAGCATGTGTTATCTAACACAGGCTTGAGCTTTTTTTAACTCGTGATAACGAATCCAGAGCACGATCCTCACAAGGCAACGCGTGAGGGCCAGGGTGGCGATCTTCACATGGCAACGTATCTGACTGCCTCAACCTGGTGAGGCCAGCATTATCCATGTCGAAATAGTCTCAAGTCGGTGTCCTCTAGAAACGGCAAACTGGCAACCGTTAGTTTGACGGCTTATCTGAGCGGCGGACTACCTGCCTTTAAAGGGTTATGCGTCGGGTTTGAAGCCCACCACGTAAAAAAACCATTTTAATGAAACGAAAAAGAATAAACATAAAAATTATTCCCAAATGTGACCTACTGCAAATGAAAAACTGACAATGATTTGCGGATATGCACTTGGAACGGCCAAATGCTTAATTGGGCTGGTGCCTCTATGCAATTCATAGATATCATAGAAAGATACAAGGCTTATATGACTGCAGTCTAATGCTATGTTCACACAGAGAGTTTAGTTTAAGTTTCCAGTACAAGTTGAGTTTACTTTGTACTGGAAACTCAAACTAAACTCTCTGTGTGAACATAGCACAAGTTGAGTTTACTTTGTACTGGAAACTCAAACTAAACTCTCTGTGTGAACATAGCATAAGAAATGCGATGGAAGGGACGGGGTTGCTCACGGCAAGCATCCTGTGATATCTACTACAACGGAAATGCGGAGAAGCACGAGTTTGGATGCGGATTCGTGGTTGGCAAGAGACTAAGGCATCATGTCCTGCGATTCACACCTGTGAACTCAATATTCATAAAGCCATTTGGCTGTCTCCTGATCACAAGACTCGCAACGAGATTGGAATAAAAATGGAATAAAAATTTTGATTTTTGTCTATGAGACGCACCGCACTGTGAAACGGTTCGCAAAATCTACACACTTCTCCAAGAGCCTCCCATGCACCCAAAACGGTGCATTGTTTGGTTTGGATTTTTAGTTGGCGGTGTCATCGGGACATTCTTCTTCGAAATACAGCTGGAATTCGAAGTTTATTTTGAATGGTGCCCGATATCGCGACGTGCCATTTCAGCGGTATTATATTTCCTCAATAACCTCCATGTATCTTTATTATAATTCAATGAAAACTAGCAGACATTTCAACAAAACAATGCGTTTTATTAAAAAATTAAAATATCATTAACTTTTGAGACACATTTCATCAGGTCGCTTTATTTGATCTGTCTAACTTCAGAAAATTCAAATGTCAACTTCAGATTCGTTATCAGCAATTTCAAATTACAGGGAGCAAAAATTTTGCAAAATATTTGGCAAATATCTGAATAAAAAATATATGCTTGAGCGGGTTAATAAAGAATCCTACGGCTTGTGATCAGTCGCGGATTTACCATAAGGCACAAAAGGCTTGAGCATAGGGGCGTCAGCATTAGGGGGCGATACGCAATCAACAAATTGTTAAAATTTTCAAATGAAACCTGAATATTAAATAAATATAATAAGCCACACTCTTAAAGGTTAAATGCAACTTTAAAAAATTCGCTATTTGCATCCCTGGAAATCTCTCACTTTGATTCAATTCAAAACGTTTCAGATGCAACTGTTGTTTCTATTAAAAATTAAAGATATCCAATAAGATTTTTACGTTTCCTTATCAACCATTAATGAGACATAGCATCAAATGGTTTAACCATGGCTAGCGTACAGTCCTTAGAGGAAAAAGTTGAAGAAAATTAATTGGAATCTTCTAGAGATAACGTCCTTACTTTACCCAAAAATCGATTATGAGTCTTGAGTATATGTTTCAATTAAGGGTGTTCAATTTGATATTCAATCCTCTGACTTAAGCAGCTCAAAAGGTTTAAGTGGTGGACAGTACAGATATGTGTCTCAAGATCTTTTTATTCGCAAATTGAAAAATTTGGTTTTGAACGAAATTTGGTTGGTGAAAATCCCAGATCGTGGCTGATATTTTCTGAAAGCAAAGGCGTCGTATTTTACATTCTATGTCTACTTTCTGGCAGTCCATCTCAATAATTCAGAAAGTTGGTTAGAACATAAAAGAATTGCTTTTCTCAGCAATGTCGCTTAAAATGAATGCTGAACTTGAATCCGACGATTGTGTAGTAATTAATGATTCCATACACAAATAATTATATAAATTTAATTTCTCATGGGGGCGTCAAATTTAAAAGAGCCTTGGGGCGCAAAAAAGCTAAATCCTGTCTTGCTTGTGAAACTTAGATCTTTATGTAATTCTCACTATAACTAAACATCATAGAAAAGATTTTACAAAACATTTTAAACACTTCTGGCAATACTTTAAATGCAATATAAATAAATCGAAAAATACGATTTCAACTTCTCAAACACACAATAATCAAGTTTTTAAGAAGAATTTTTTCATACAATTAAATTAAATTATAAATTAATTCATACAGCAAAACGTGCAAGTATATGTGTGTGTATGCATATTTGCTGGCATTCTTTTATGTGTTAGTGCAATTTACCAATTATTTTAATAGCTGCTTATTATTTAGCAATAAAATATGCACGCTTTGCTAAATGTTCGCTTTGGCCAAAACCAAAGCGAAGCACAGTCAGAGCTGGAACCAGGAACCAGACCAGATCCATCCAAGTACTCGATGTACAAGCAACATACTCTGTCGACATGTTGTTGTTGTTGTTGTTGTTGCCGCAGAACGAAGGTAAAACAAAAAAATCCGAACAAACGAATCTGAAAACTACAATTTCTTAAATGACAGCACACGCACATAACAACAACAAGAACTACAACAAACAACTAGCAGCAATAACAACAGCTTGCATTTCACTTTTAGCTTCATAAACAATGCAGATTTAATAATAAAATAAAATATATGGCAATTGGAATAAAATATTTGCAACAAATAATAATATATGCAGCAACATAAAGCGAACAACAACTATAAGGAACGCAGCAGCAATTGCAGAAAAGAAAAAAAAAAACACAAAATAAATGCAAAAAACTACAAGTAGCCGTGCTTTGTTGCACGACGCGGCAACTCTACTCAGTTATTAGAGGTAATCAAAAGCAAATCAAAGAAAAGGAATTCAAAAATTATTGTTGTAGTTAAGAAAAATAAAAAAAAAAATTAATAAAAAATGTTGCTATCGAAAAAAAGGAGCCGGCAACTCAGATGAGGACAAGAACTACGAAGTAGTTTGATTTTGAATGTTTGTTTTATTGCTGAATGTTGGGCATAAATAAGCTGAAAATGGTTTTTTAAAACATTCATTTGATACGTATGCTGCTACTTATATTTCGGGATCCGACAACGCTGTCGTTCCCATTCACACTGATGTTTTCATTAGAATGTTTGACATTTTCTGACTTATCCGTACTCACAACATTTTAGTAGGTATACATCCGCTTATTGTGCTGTTCACTATAAAAGTTTTGCTTTTAAAATTGTATTTCAGAAAAATATGTAATAAAGATGTGAACATTTTTATGCGATTATGTTTTTACAAATTTCGACGTGAATTATCTCTATAAGAGTGTATCGATAAACTCAATTCGACTTTTGGCTATCAAGCACTATCAAAAACCTCTGTTTATCGGAGGTACGCAGAATTCAAGCGGAGCCGTACTTCGCTCACTGACGAATTTCGTGAAGGGCTTCCAAAATCTGTTGACACAAAAAATTCATGCTGCGTATGAACGGATAATGTTTTATCGTCAAGTGAGATGCGTTAGAGCCTGAACAGAACCAAAGCAATTAGCGATTGGCGACATTTTCAAGCAATTGAATGCTTGAAAACGTATGAACACGTCCGAAATCAAATAACGGGAAATAACGAAATATATTCTATTTTTTTTCTGGTGACCTGGCGATCCTCTCTTTGAGTGCTGTCAAGCATGATAAGTTCTGCCATATTTTTCCTAATGATGAGGTACGTTCACTAATCTTTTCTTAAGTTTTATTATCTTCTGACATTTATTGTCTGTGTTTATGTTTTCTGCATGTCAATTATGCATCACATGTACACTAAGGGAAAAAAATATTAAATTTATCCAAAAACTTTTTTAATTTATCCAAAAAGCGAGTCATTTTTGCACCAATAACGCATTTGCATAAATTGACGACGTAAATATTTAAAATTTATTTGAATACTTTTTTAATTAAATTAAATATTTAAACAGAATTAATAAAAAATATATTAAAATTATGCACGCATTTTTTTAAAATATCTTTCAAATATTTACTATTTGAAAATAAACTATAGCATTTAAAGAAATTTTATATAAAAATATTGAATTTAAAAAACAACATATATAAATTGAATATTTTATTAATGGTTGTATGGTATTATTTTCTTCATATTGCGTTCATCAAATGCCATTGCCTGTATAATTTATTTTCGCTTCACTTTTTTTCGTTTTTTAATTTATACGATTTTTGACAGTTGGTGCCCTAATATTGCACCAACTGTTAAAAATAGTATTAAATAGAGAACGAAAAAGTAAAGTACAAAATATGTGTAGGTAGAAGCAAAATATGTAAGTAAATGACAACCGGTGTAAAATATTTCATAAGAAGTATCAAGTTGTCACTCCACCCTACATCATTTCTATTCTTTGCCAAACTTGCAAGGTATATTACCCTCGCAACAAAAACTAAATGAGAACTATAAAGCTGCAACTGCAAGAAATAAACTGCAGGAACAGTGCGATGCTGTTGCTGCTTGTCGGAATATGTGTGTACGTGTGCGATGCTGTTGCTGCTTGCTTGTGTGGAATATGTGTGTACGTGTGTGGTATAAATAGAATTCAAATACGAGAAAAAAACGAGTTGTAAGGAAAACATTTGATTTATCCACGTAAATATTTAAATAAAATTTATACTGGCGTGGATAATGCTAATATGCGTTATTTCCCTTAGTGTACATGTTTTCTGCATGTAATGTATACTATTTTTAATACTCTCAAAATTGGCTCCAAATTTTGTAACATATTTACTTTTACTTCAATATTATTTTCTTTAAAAGAAACCGAAACAAAACATTTTGACAATTCAGTCTGAATAGTTCGTCAATTGCTAATCGCTCTCATTCTGGACGTGTTCTCAGCAATTGGCGAGAAGAGAGAATCGCTAATAGCCAATCGCTTTGATTCTGTTCGGGCTCTTAAGATCGAGGCATCCCTGAGCATTGCTTCTACTGGTAAGCATACCACTCTACATGAACACATAGTTGTGAAAAAGATTTATTCAGTGGTGTCACAAGTGGAATGGAATAAATGGCATCACAAATGATTTGAACTCATGTAAAAATGTTTTAATCAAAAAAGAGAATATTTCGAAAAATAATTACTATTTTCAATGTAAAGAAAATTCGGAATAGATATTCCCGAAATATATGTAGCAACCCTCGAATAACACATAGAACGAAAGTAAGTCTTTCACTAGTGATCTTTTGTGGATGAAAACTTCACTTGCGACAATGGGGGGTCTTTGCCAGCCTTTTACTGGGTACAGCGGGGCAGAGTGCAAGAAAGTGGAACTGTCCTGAGGAAATCAGGACATTTGGTCACATTAGGTATTCATGAGAACAAGCTTTCGAACTCGTGCTTCACCCTTACTTATTCTTTCACTATTTGTAAAAACCGTCTAACAAGCGTCATATAAATATTTATTATTTGTACCTATATTTTTTTTCTTAAATTCTTTTCTTATGAAATATTTTACCTTCCTTCGTTACCAATAACTAGCTGTTCGAAGAATATTTTGCTGCTTACAATAGCGGTAGCAAAAATAAAATTGTTGTCATTGTTGCTGTTGCAACATTGCATATTTTATCATTTATTTACAGCCAGTGTAGTTCATAGCAATGTCTCTCTCTCTATGTGAGTGTGTGTGTGCTTATGTGTCTTGTGAGAAGTACGCGGTATCTACTTTATAAATTATTACTTTTATATATTGTATTCTTTTGGCTTATTTCTGTTTTCTTTTTTTTTTTTAATTGCATTTCATGATATTAAATAAATTATAGAGTGAATCGTAAAAACGACAACTTGCAATTGCTGGCATAAAAATATAAATATATATATATGTAGGTATATATTTTTTTATTGCAGTTATTATTGGCAAAACATTGCGTTTTATCCTGCGGTAGCATTCATTGTGTTGCGTGGCAATGGGTAGGGGGAACGAAAAGAGGAGACAAGTTAAGTGACACGCCTTTATTTGTGTTCATTTTGAGTTGAATTGCTACTAAGTGCAATTGTAATTTTATTCATATGTTTTAAATTTAAGCTTCTGGAGTCTACATAATATTCAGCGGTTAGTTTTCTTTGAAATACGGATTCACTTCTTTGAGCCTGTATTTTTTTTTAAATCGTTGGGCTGTTCATTGAGAAGGTTGATGGTTATTAATAAGTGAGTCATTAAGGTTGTCCTTTAGTTGTTGCAAAAAAGGTAAAAATACCCATTTCAACACTTTTTAATTGCATAAAGATCCATTAAGATAGGATAAGGTTCGAATACTTGAACTTTATCTCGAATCGAAATATCGATTATCTCGATTAAAAAACGATTTATCTGTTGATAAAAGATATCAAGTGAGAGATGTCTGAGTTCAGAAATGGTATGTTCCATATTTTCACACTACCGCAGCGTAGTGGTAAGTGAACTTACCACATGTGATTATTTAGAAATATCTTCTGAAAATGATCTCAAAATTGTAAAATTAAAATAATGTCTCAGTGTAGGAGTAAAATAAAGAAACTTGCCATTTCAGCCCTAAGAAGGACTTTGACCGAACTTTTTACTATCAAATTGTGTTGGGCGTGTTATTAAATGTTTGTACTCAACTGATCGAGAACTGAACCTACTAGTTTCGACTTCGAACGACTAATGTGCATGTTCTCAAGAACCTTTACAAGGTATTGCCATTAAAGCTTCTTCCATTTACTCTCTGAGGTTTGCCATTGTCTCTAGGGAGGTGACGACCGAAATAATCATTTTAATTGAATAAACTTTCTGTATCTGGTGGAGGATTCGAACCTCGGACCTCTATGCTCGAAAATTTGCACTGATTGGTTTATGCACTTTAATGCACTCGACCACGGCTGCCACATAGTGGAGGACTACCCAACAAAAAAACAAGAATAAAAATAAAGAGTAGGCTGTGTCGTGGACACACCCGTAGGTTTTGACATGACAGTGTTTCTTTATACTCCTATTTCATGTCCAAACTCTTGATTTAATCCATGATCAAATTCTTAACTTAATCAAATAAACCGAATCCCTTTCCTAGTTTGGAAGGGGTATTTTAAGGCGTGTCTTCATTTTTGTCTTAATGCATATCCTAATTCATGTCATAGTCCTTTTCCGATTTCATAGTCCGATTTCATTGTGTTATTTTGTTGACACGTAAAAAACTGTTGAAATCATAACTAACTAGCTTTTTATTGTTGTTCTTGTTTTTATTGTTGTTGGTGTTGGGGTTGTTGTTGCTTTTGCTCTTTTTTATTTGATTTTCTATTGGTTTTGCTTTTTCTTGGTGCATTAACTTTGCCTTAGCTGCAAACAATTAATCCAGCAAAAGTGATACAAATGCGTTACATAAGATGGTTCCCTGAGGGTCCTCATGTCGCCGTCAATTTTTTTTTTATTTTCATCATGTGTCCGAAGACCTCACCTTCATTTTCGTGTCATAAAATTTACCGTTACGCAAGTAGTCACAGAGTTAAAATTCCATGCAACGTTTTTTCATGGTTGTAGCATTTTTACTGCATTATGTGGTTGCCACCCTGAAATAATGACGATACGATTTTCGTTTTGTATTTTAGTTGTAAAGCATAATAACACATCTATGCTGTCGTAAAACAAAATTTACCGTAGCACGGTCTCCTGAGTCAGTAATAATTCAATGCATCATTTCTGTTACATAAGCTGTTATTTTCACGACCTGACGACGTCAGAATTTCTTTTTTTATTTTTGTCGTAAGGGCAAGTATAAATCCTTCATTTTTATCTTTAAACATTTATCCTAGCTTATATTTTCACCGAGCAAAAAAATTCAATGCAACTTCATTGCATGAATGTTGCATTGTCGATCTTTTAGCGGCTCTCTCTGTTTTCCCATGACGTCAAACATTTTTTCTCTAATTTTGTTGTGAAGACTTAGAACAAACCTTTATTGATGTATCACATTTTCAAACCTGAAACAAATACTTAGCGAGTAATAATTCCATGTAACAAATTTTTAGTTGCGTTGCCTAAGCAGCTCCCACCTAGTTCCGATGTCGTTTTGAATTTTTTTTTTTTTTTTATAATGAAGTCAAAGGATTAGCCTTTACAGTCGTACCATTTTTTTATTCTTACTTTTAAAGTCGGCGAGTTCAATGCAACGCCGATGAATTTTGAAAAAATTCCCTTTTCAACTTTTTTGGAAACCTGCGCGGTGAAACGTAACTTCGTCACGTCAAAATATATAAATATAAATCTAATAGGGGGGATTAATTATCAAGTACCTATGTGATCAATAAATGATATTTTTCAGAAATTTTACCACTCGTCACGTATTTTTTTTTTAAGTGTAATAGTGCATATAAAAAATTACAATTTTCAAAATAAGACATGAAAATGAAAGACTAAACGTTTCGAAATAAACATAATTTGTTTATTGAACTTGTCATCTTGGATGTACACTAAGAGAAAAAATATTAAATTTATCCAAAAACATTTTTTTAATTTATCCAAAAAGCGAGTCAATTTTGCACCAATTCATAGCATTTGCATAAATCGACCACGTAAATATTTAAAATTTATTTAAATACTTTTTTAATAAAATAAAATATTTATATATTTAAACAGAATTAATAAAAAATTTATTAAAATTATGCACGCATTTTTTTAAAAAATCTTTCAAATATTTACTATTTGAAAATAAAATTATCGCATTTAAAGAAAATTTATATAAAAATATTGAATTTAAAAAACAACATATTTAAGTTGAAGAGGAGGAGGAAAACGTAAGATAGAAAATATGAAGTAAATATGCAGGTAAATGACAACCTCTGCAAGATATTCGTCAGAAAATATCGAGATGTCACTCCATCCTACATAGTTTCATCATGCGATCACCCATCGCACTCACAAATCATATTGGCCAAACATCCAGGCTATATTACCCTTGCAACAAAAACTAAACGAGAACTATAAGAAACCTGCAACTGCAAGAAATAAACTGCAGGAATAGAGTGCAATTCTGTTGCTGCTTGTCGGCTATTTCAGCTGTGTGGAATATGTGTGTAGGTTGAAATAAAATTTAAATACGGGATAAAAACGTGTAGTAAGAAAAATATTTGATTTATCCACGTAGATATTAAAATAAAATTTATACTCAGGCGTGGATAATGTTAATACGCGTTATTTCATTTAGTGTAGAAGTTATTGAATTCGCCCTTCAGCGTTGCGATGATGGACCCCCACTCAGAAACTTGTTGCAATGATAATATTCAAGTTTCCACATCCACCATATTGGATTCGCGATCTGAGATGTAGAAGTTTTTAAATTAAGACTTCAGATTCGTGATCAGTGACTAGCCCCAAAATGACAAAAAAAAAAAAGAATTTTTTATAAGCAATAATCTTCAAATTGTGGTTGCTTTTTAAAAAAAAGAAGAAGCAATAATCTTCTAATTGTGGGAGCTTTTTCGATTTTCACATCCGCATAGCTCTTGCCTCAGAATCAATTTTATATGTTCCTTCGGTTTTCCACAACACTAAGAATAAATAACCTACACTTGTTATACTTGATTGTTCCATAAAGAAATAACACCCCATTTCACACCAAGGCATGATTTGACTGAATAGGGTTCACATCTGAACTCCTCGGTTCTAAAGTTAAAAAAAAAAAAACGAATCTTCTGACATTCGTTTTTACTTTCACATTCGGCATGTTCCGCTTAATGAAAGCAGAAATTTCTGACTTAAGACTTCAGATTCCTGATCTGAGACCCCAAGAATCCACGAAAAACTCAAATTATTATATTAAAAAGAAAAATGTGTGGCACAAAGGTTTAGTGGGTCAAGAAATAAGTTATTCAACAGTTCAAAATAAGAATATAATAAGAACAGTTTACAAGTATATACGACGTATTTTTGTCTACTCTGGGCTTAAGAACTTTAAAAGAAAGCCTTAATACATTAAGGAATAAGAAAAAATTTGAGGAAAATACTTGGGGATAAAATACGCAAACTACTGAAAATATTATCGAAAAAAACATATGACATATAAAAAAATGAAATTATAAAAAAAAAATTTGTATTTTGTATTTTCCCGAAATATATGTAGCAACCTTCATATATTTATTTAATTGTTACACTGCGACAGATAGGATCTCTGCTCCATGTGTTTTCCAAAAGTATTTCAGACCCTCCCTTCACAGGTAGAATGGATTTAAAATGTTTTTCGTCCTTTGTGGCTTAAAATTATCCAGTTTTCAAATACTTTAGCATTTGAGTCGGTCTACTGCGCAAGCATTGGGTAAACATTTTCTCCTTTCCAAGAAACTTTTGAAAATATGTTTTGCTCAACAGGTAAGATCGACCTCAACTAGTACGAATAACTAAACAAATCGTTAGGATTCTAAAGGATCTACTTATAATATATTTATTACATGGATTAAATAATGGATTAAAAATGGATTAAAAAAAAACAAAATAAAAAAAAAATAAAAATATGCAAATAACCATAAGAATGGAAAAATTTAACATATTGTTAACAGCGACAACAATAATAGTGACAAAAACAACAGCAACTAAATTGCGAACAACGTGAAAAATTCAGTTAAAATGACATAAATGACAAGCGTTTTATTCTACATATAAATGTACACATTAACAAACGCACACACAAGCACATACAAACACACTCGCACACATCGACTTAATAAAATATCATGCAGATGCAGTCTAAATGTCATTATATCAAATTCATTAAACCCAAAATATATACAGCCAATAGCAAGACAGACACTCAAATCGGCACAGACAGCTAACAGATTGCAGATACAGATACAGATACAGTAACAGAGTACCTCGGAGCTACAGATACTCAATAGCTATGGATAGGATAAGCAGTGTCAGAGCAAGTGAGAGTGAAAAAAAAGGATAAAGTGTTAACGTTTAAAATTAAAATTAACTTAGTAGTAGAAGTAATGAGTCCAAATGTAGAAATATTATAGATTCCTTACTTCTACTACTATAATATTTAGGGCGTTTTGATTGACGCAGCTGATGTCAAATTTGACATATCCACACTGGTATTGCCAAATAACTTAAGTAGCGAGACCCCTTAACTCTCTGATTAGAAATTTTCCAAATTCCAAATTAACCAAAGTTTATACGTTTTTTCTTTTTTAGCTCTGAACCAAGGATTTCAGGTGTAATACCTATTCAGTCAAGTCTGCCTTGATTCGAAATGGCATGAGAGTTTAGTAGAAAGAAAGGGGCAATCAAGAGAAACATGTGTAGGATGTTCTCAGTGTGATTTAAGGCCGTAGAAACATGTCAATATGAATCTAATGTTAGTGTTATGCCTTTACCTCAGTCAATTCAAGTTCTAAGGCAATTTCGTCCCAAACTTCTCGTCGTGAATATTGTGTAATTTTCAATTACAATTGATAAAAGGTAAAGAAAGTGTAAAAAGAAAAAAGCCCACCTTGAGCCTTGAGTTGGTAGCAAAATATTTGGAGCAGGTTTGCAAGACTACCTGTGACCTAGTACCTGCGAAACAGATGCAATAATGCCAGAAAACTTTTTATTAGCACGGCAGTAGTCATCTCAGATAAACCGCCGAAATATCATTAGTATTGACCCCGGTGTTTAAATTTGTGCCAATATTTTCGAATATTGGAGGTACTTTTAAAGGATGAATATTGTATTTTTGGCTATAGAATACTAGAAGGACACTAGTGACTACGCATACAAGTTTTGACACTAAGCTGTACTTATGAAGTTACGTTACAGGAGGAGATGTAGTGTCAACAGTATTTTATACTGGGATACTAATTGCAATTTTTTTATTATGCCTAGCCATATACAATTAAGTGACAAAAAGTCACGGTAAAGTATAGATAAATATTCTTTCCTACACGCAAAGAAACAAAGCGTTTATCGCCAGTTTGCCGCAAACGAACTTCGTTTGTCGTGCTTGAAATCGTTTATTGCAAACGTTTCAACAGTTGTCATAAACGTTGAACGAAAAATAAACAAAATTTTCAGTTGTGAGAAACGAGTCATTTAGTTGCAGGAAATGAATTTCGATTTCATAAACGCGAGTGATTTTTAAATTGCAGCAATTGAAAACTTCGTTTTTCCCAACTGAAAATTTTGTTTATTTTTCCCTTCGTTGTATAAACATATCGCTTATAGTTTAGAGTTACTTTTTGGACAAATTGTTACTATATAAGGAAATTGGTAGTTTGCTTAATACGCGGACGAAGATAGCAACAGAGGTGAAATCCTTAAGAAGACGGACGGACATAATGAGAAAGATTATTAATAAAATAAATAAATAATAATGACCGAAATAGCTTGCGGTTTATATACATATCAACTCATAACCGCCAAAACATCTTAAGCGACATAATATCCGATTTATGTTTTTTGATGAAAATCGATAATTTGCGATGGTTTACATCGTCTGTCAAAATTTCATAGGTGTACGAAATTAGATTATGAATTTAAACCAAAAGCAATTTTAGCTTAAGTACACACTACATGTTTGTTTACATTTTTTATGACAGCAAAGTGTCGCTTAAGATGAAATTCTCTAAAAGAAATTAATCAATATAAGAGATAAAATTATTAAAATAAAATTAATAGCAAAGAGATAAGAGATAAAAGATAAAATTAATAGCAAAGATAATTAAAAAAAACCTTCTCCTGTAAAATTTTCTTTTTGGCGCTTAAGATATTTTGGCGGTTATGAGTCGATATATAAGATATATTTTTAAGTTGTGACAACTGAATATTCGTTTGCGGCAAATACAGCTCGCAAACGAAGTATAGTTGGTGAATTTTTCAGTTGTGGTAAACGAAAAATTTCTTTGCGTGTAGATATTTGGTTTGTGGCTGCGTTGGGACAGTGGGTAGAGTGTATGACCCATACGCCGGAGAACACTGGTTAAATTTTCATCTGACACAGAACATTTTTTCAAATGAATTAATTTTTCTGTTCGGCTATCACCGCTCTGTAGACAAAGGCAAACCGCAGAGAGGAAATTGTAAAGCTTCTGGAGAGCATGCACATTTAGCCATTCGGAGTCGGCATAAAACTAGTAGGTCCAGTTTTCGATCAATTGTGTACAAACATTTAATAACATGCACAAAACAATTTGATCATAAGAAGTTCGCAATGGTCCATAAATTGTCAGAGATTTTAGCCAGTTCCACGGGCAACATGTCCGGGAAGGGTAATGAGATTTCTCTACATATTGCCCATGTAGACGCTATACTGTTGCCAAAGAAATCTTGCCTGCAACCTTGCGATACCATTGAACCGCAACATTGCCGTTGCTCTTGCGAGTAATATTTTTGACATAATATGTATATAAACTGACACTTCAAAGTTAAAAAGGCTGTAAGTGAATAGTGGAGGAAAGACATAATGATAAAATTAATAAACTTATACAGAAACCAAGAATGCTTATGAAAAATGAGTCATAAATTGTATAAAAGTAAAGAAAATTCAAAATTTTCATGATCTAAGCGACAAGAGTGCTTGAACTCTTTTTACTTCCACAAAAGATGTTTTAATAAATGCTCTTCCATATCAAATTCAGGATTTCGAATCAAAAATGGATTTATCCAAAATCTTCTATGCTTTTCTATTTTTTTTTTCTTCATAATTACTGAGTTTTCTAGAGCTTTTAATGCTCAAATAGCTTATTTGTATGTTTCGTTCAACGCCATTTTAAATTTGTCATATTGAGGCAATATTTTGCCCGAACTCGAAACCTTGTCAGATCAGACAATATTCCCTTGCTTGCAATCGTGCCTACAACCTTGCTCGTGAAGACGTAGCATCAAATCGGTCTCGATTTCAACCAATAAATGTGGATGGTAATAAACTAACTTATTACACAATTGGTAGGTACTATGAGTTATAATATTGAAATATTTACAGTAGGAAATATTAAATATATGGGATGGGCACAGTATTGAAATTTGTAAAATTTTCACATTTGCAATCAAGGAAATAACATCCCAAAAATTCAATTGCTGTGTGTTTATGCCTTGAACCTTCAACTCTTTGCCATTGGGCTCGTAGTATTAAGCCGACAAGGCAGGCGACTACATTAAATTTTAAGAAAGGATAGATTCTAAGTAAGATAGTAGATAGTAGAAAAAGATAGTAATTGGGAAACAAAACCCACTGAAATTACCTAGATTTTCGACTTTTTTACCCCCCTCCCCCCGTTAGTTTTCGTAGTGTATTTCAAAACCCTTCTCCGCCATTATAAAGTAACGTAACATATGAAATAAAGAAATTAATTGATTCAAACTTATTTTATTTTGACTACCTTTCAGTATTTTCACTGGTATTGCTGACTAGTACATATAACTAGATAAACATAAGGAACAAAATTGAAGAAACAAGTGCTGAAAGGCATAGAAAGAAAAATTACGCTTACATTTGTCAATAGTTAACCGTCAATTGAGACATTAAAACATGAAGATGTAAGGATGAAAATATTTTGAAATGATGGGGTGTTATTGTTTAGAATTTACTCGAGTTGATTTATTTTGACGTGACGTAGTTACGTTGTACCGCTCAGGTTTCCAAAAAAGTTGAAAAATGCATTTTTTAAAAATCCATCTGCGTTGCATTGAATTGTTACTCGCTGAGTATAAGAGCTATGATTTAAAAAAATGATATGACCGTAAAGGTTAATTCTTTGACTTCATTACAAAAACAAAACAAAAATTCAGAACATCATCGGGTCGTAGGGAGAACTGTTTAAGCAACACAACTGAAATTTTGTTGCATGGAATTATTACTCGCTGAGTATTAGTGCTAGGATTAAAAATACGATACGCCAATAAAGGCCTATTGTAAGCCCTCACAACAAAACTAAGCAAAATTTTTCTGAAATCATGGGGAAATCACGCTGAGAGAGCCGCTCAAAGATCGATAACGCAACATTCATGCAGCGGCGTTGCATTGAATTTTTACTCAATGAGTATATAAGCTATGATAAAAGTTTAAAAAGGAAAATGAAGGTTTTATACATGGCTTTACGACAAAAATAAAAAAAATTCCAGCCTCGTCAGGTCGTGAATATAGCAAATTATGTAACAGAAATGTAATATCGTTGCATGGAATTATTACTCACTCAGGAGGAGTGTTACGGTAAATTTTGTTTTATGACAGTATGTATGTGTTATTACGTTTCACAACTAAATTACAAAAAAATTTTTGTTGTCATGATTTCAGGGATGCAATCACATAATGCAGTAAAAATGATACAGCCATGAAAAAACGTGCAACGGTAAATTTTAAGGAACGAAAACGAAGGTGAGGTCTTCGGGCATATGACAAAAATAAAAATAAAAATAAAAATTGACGGCGTGTCAAAGACCTTCAGGGAACCGCCTAATGTGACGCATATGCATCACTTTTGCTGGATTAATTGAAATTAGAGCACAACCAATGGGGAAACAAAAAAAAAGCTAAAAGAAAAGCACCAACTCCAAATCCAACAACAACTCCAATTCCAACACCAACACCAACACCAACACCAACACCAACACCAACACCAACACCAACACCAACACCAACACCAACACCAACACCAACACCAACACCAACATCAGCACCAACATCAACACCGACACCAACACCGACACCAACACCAACACCAACACCAACACGAACACCAACACCAACACCAACACCAACACCAACACCAACACCAACACAAACACCAACACCAACACCAATACCAACACCAACACCAACACCAACACCAACACCAACACCAACACCAACACCAACACCAACACCAACACCAACACCAACACCAACACCAACACCAACATCAACACCAACACCAACACCAACCATCAACACCAATACCAACACCGACACCAGCACCAACACCAAACCCAACACCAACATCAACATCAACATCAACATCAACATCAACATCAACATCAACATCAACATCAACACCAACATCAACATCAACATCAACATTAACAACAACAACAAGAAACTCCATCTCGTCAAAACCTACGGGTGTGTCCACGGCACAGCCAACTGTTTTTTTGGTTACATTACAATTGGTTATCGTAGATAGTAAGTTGTCTGCCCCCCCCCCCCCACAAAGTAACTTATCGTGGTACATTTTAAAATCTGTTGGTAACGCAGTTTGTGGACGACCACCTGTGTATGATACAGGTTTTTAACCTCAAATTAAACATTTTGCATTAAAATTTCTACAAACCCATCAAATCCATAAAAAAAAGAAAAATAATTAAATTTTATGTTTAAAATGTTGAATTTGAAGTGGTAAAAGTTGAATTGGATGTGTAAAAAGATGCATTTTGATGCAGATGTAATGGGTTTAATTAAAAATGGTCTAATTTAACTTCTATGAACATTTGAAATATAAATTATAAATTTACCTAAAATAATTATATATTTGATTTAATGAAAAAACTAACTAGTAACATATTTTATTTTTTTACAAAGTCATTATTTAGAAAGAAATTACGTCAGTTTTTTTTTTACTTGTTTTTAATTGTTAGCAATTTTACATAAGGATTAATTGTTGAGCTCGAGGTCAAGTAGGTTAATGAAGAAAAACGACTGACAATAACAACAACTATGTATAGAGTAATCACACAGCAGACTAGACAGCTGTTTCGTTTTGGCTGCTTCACCAACGCATCAGTAGTCGTGCGTGATTTTCGCTGTGATCCACTCTGCCACTTTAGTTTAACTTATTCTGTCTCTTTGTGGAGAAAATTACTAGGAATATTTTGGCCGAGAACAAATCTTTCTTTTAGTACCTAGAGTACTTATCTACTTTTGCTGCATACCATCAAGGGGCAACCTAATCATTTTATATATGTACTATTAGGCATGGCCTTAATTATATGCATCTTTTGATCGATGCCAACTTTTTACTACTAACAGAGCTTGTAGGTACTTGTGGGTTTTTTTGTTGTTGCCATATTTTGTAAAACGAACGCAGTCACTTGCGTTGAGATTTTCAGTGTGGCAATGCCTTTTTCCTATGAAGTTAAACAAAGTCTCTTTCTCACTCAGAAATTTTCTACTAAAATATATTGCCAGATAAGAAAACCCGAAGTGACGTGATTGCGTTCGTTTTAAAAAATATGGCCATTATTCTTCTTTTTCCACAATTCCGTTTAGGGTTCAGCTTGTTTGGCTGTTGTAGAGGTATTCAACAATTAGCTCAAGAAATAAATCTTAATAATTGAATAATTATTAAGTTCAATCAATTCAGTTTTATTTTCTTAATCGAGAAGAAATCGTTTTATTGGATTATTTTGGGGCCCAGCTAGAAAACAGAGATTTGGCAAAAGCTCCATTTTCCTGTACTCAAAAAAATTAAAATTAGATTGATCGAAATTGTTCTCTAAAATCTATTCAAACTCAGTAAAAAACTGTTAAAATTTCCAGAAATCAGCTTGCAAAAAGTAGTGAATCTACTACGCTCATTGTCATATGGCAACTCTGTTTTGGGAACACAATTGAATTTGTCTCTCGTTTGCATTTTTGAATTCGATTTTAATCTTGTGCAATCAATTCAGCGTTTTTTTTCATTTTTGTGTTTTTGTTTTTTTTTCTTGATTCTATTTCACTCGCTTGTAATTTTCAGCCGCTACAAATACAAAAATTTTAATAATAATTATATTTTAGTAGAGAAGAAAATAAAAAAAAATGTAGGGGAAAAAATATGTTTACGTCAATCAAATAAAAAAATATGCATTGTCATAATCCTCAAAAGCCATTACGACGATTAACATACGGCTTGGCGGCAGTGGTGTAGAGCTGTGGGGGAACATGAGGTTGAGTGTGAGCGGAGGTGCAAATAATAGAGCTGGGTTGGGTACGGTTGACATGCTGTGTAGCAGGCCTGGAATGACTGACTGATATACTTGTATGCAACATTGTGTGCAGGAGGGAAAACATAAACAACAACAACAACAACAACAACAACAACAACAACTAGTTGAAATATTATGCATATAAAACAATTAAAAATGTTGAAAATTTTATGTTATTCATTCATTCATTCATTCATTCATTCATTCATTTATTCATTGAACAACAACAAAAAGTTGCTGATGGATTTGTTTGCATTTTTATTGCTGACACTCATGCAGCACATGGTGAGCTGCTGCCGTAAACTCCAACAACAACAACAGCACAAAATACCTACATTAATTTACCTTTATGCTTTGATTCATGTTTTTCATATTTGATATAATTTAAATAATGTTTTTTTTTTTCCAAAAACATTCCCAATACCAGGAAAGCAATTAAAATCATCTTCATTTCGTTGGCTTTTAAGTTCACACTTAAGAGGGTTGCCGCCGTAGTCACCACCGCCGCTGCGCTGATTCATTGTGGGGGCCATAAAACTAATATCGACCCAAGGTTCGTTGTGCTTGTCGGGTTCTGCTCTTGGCTTTTCTTTGTCTTTTGCTTATTCTTCTGCTGCTGTTGCGTCTTTTGTTATTTATTACATAAAAATAACAAATTATAAAAATAAATGAGTTTCTTTACTTCATCCACATTTATATGGCACTAAAATGTGAATAACACAAAGAAAAAAAAAACACTCCAAAAAAAACGAATCCATTTATCGTCATAAACTTAAAATTTTTGAAAAATCATTTCCTTAGCAGCTGCTGCTCGCAAAGCGGTTACAGTGGGCCTGTTTGTTATTGACTTTTTAACAAAAATAATACACTTCAAGCCATTACATAAACACACAACATAAGAAATACAACATAAGTATTTGTCCAAGATTTTAATTTTTTAAATTTTAATCAAAAATTCAAATAAAACTGTTTTTAATTTTACAGAGCTACATGTTGGTTGTCTCAAATTGCTAGCTGCCTCAGTAATTGAGTGGTAACGTGCTTGTCTGCACCCCCAGAGGTCCCGGGTTCAAATACTCGCCAAGCGATGATCCCGCGCTATCACCTTTCTTCATATCTTTCCTCATTTGTAATCAACTGAAATCAAGAATTCATCAATAAATACCCAGAATTTCTCATTCAAATAAACTGGGCATGAGATATTGTCAAAATATTTTTTTTTTTAAAAAATATCCAGATTCCCCATTGGGTTGGTACATCCGTCATCTTGTTGGCAGTTTGTTCGTAATAGCTTTCTAAACAAGTCATTGTTTGTTATATTCTCAAAGGATAAATAACTTGTGGATTCCTCACCACGACAAAGCACCGGCACACCAATCTCATTTTGTTCGCGATTTTTTGGCCAAAAACAACGTTCATACCATTCGAACGTTCATCCAAGCTCCGTAATCACCCGACATGGCAATTTGTGACTTTTTCCTATTCCTACGAGTCAAGTTACTACTTCGCGAAAAGTGTTTTGAGATAAAGATGAGGTGACAACGAGAATTTGCAGAAAGAGCTGAAGGTAATTTCAAAATCAGTCAATGAAAAGTGTTTCCAAGATTGAAGAAAGCATTGGAATATGTGTATTGCTTGTCTTGGAGATTACTTTACAGGAAATAAAATGAATAACGATGAATAATTGAATAATTTTCGTCTTATTGAAGAATTTCGAATCAATTTGAATTTCAATTCATCTGTTCGGGTTTGAAATGGATTTTCTGAATATAGAATTATGTTTTCTAAACAACAAATGGTGTTTCTGAATTGCACCGAACAATTTCTTTATATTAAATAAAATTACTGAATTCTTTTTCGTTAATTCTGAAATTCTAATTATGTAACTATAGGTGCTATGGTTAAAAATAGTATACGATGGTAAAAGCTGATTCCTAGTCTGGTCACCACAAAATAAGAAAAAAATAATGCAACGGCGATGCATGAAACTATTACATAGTGAGCATATGCACTAAGGTAAATGTTATAAAACAAAAATGAAGGATTTGTACTTGACCTTATGACAAAAATAAAAAATAAATTCTGACGTAATCAGGTCGCGAAGAAAGTAGCCTAGAAAAAAAATAATTTTCGCTGAATAGAGAGATTTCACGTGACGGTAGATTTTTTTTTACGACAGCAAAGATTGTTTATTTGACTTTATAACGAAAAAATTTTGACGCCATCACACTATGGAACGAACGATAAGAGATAAGGTTTTCGAACATATAATAAAAATAAAAATAAAAATTGATGGCGACATGAGGCCCCTCAGTAACTAAAAGTAACAAAAACGCATTATCGTTGCATGGATTTATTGCATGGCGCTAAGGTACTCAAAATATTATGTGTGCAGCAGAAAAGCAAAAGCAGAATAAATAAAAATAAAAATAAAAATGAAGATAGGACAATTATTAGAATTTCAAAAAATCAAAGTTAAAAAAATGATTAGAATAAAATCCTGTAAAAAAAAAGACCTGTAAAAATAAAAGGATTGGTATAAGGGTATGGACTAGAATGAAAAATGGCTATAAAAAGAATGAAAACAAGGATTTGGTCATGGATGAGGACAAGGATTTAAGTAATTCGGTTCAGACAAGTAATTCGATTATGAATAGGACAAGCATTTTGACCACACTTAAAAAAGAATTAGGAAAAATTTTGGGACAGGAATTACTACAAGAAGTAGGACATGTATACTCACTAGACAATGATGATGATGATTTAGACAAGGGCTAGGTCACGAATTTGGACTTAAATTAAAACAAGAATTTGAAAAAGAATTAAGACAAAGATTAAGAATAATAAAGAAAGAGAACAAGACAAGTATTCAAAGATTCAGTCAAAGATTGAGAGAAGAGTTTGAACAACGTTTACACTAAGGGAAAAAAATATTAAATTTATCCAAAAAGCGAGTCATTTTTGCACCAATAACGCATTTGAATAAATCGACTACGTAAATATTGAAAATTTATTTCAATACTTTTTTAATTAAATTAAGTATTTAAATATTTAAACAGAAATAATAAAAAAATATATTAAAATTATGCACGAATTTTTTTAAAATATCTTTAAAATATTTACTATTTGAAAATAAACTATCGCATTTAAAGAAAATTTATATAAAAATATTGAATGTAAAAAAAAACATATATAAATTGAATATGTTATTAATGGTTTTATGGTATTATTTTCTCCATATTGCGTTCATCAAATGCCATTGCCTGTATAATTTATTCTCGCTTCACTTTTTTCGTTCTCTTATTTATACTATTTTTGACAGTTGGCGCCCTAATATTGCACCAACTGTCAAACATAGTACAAAATAGATAACGAAAAAGTAATCTACAAAATACATGTACGTAGAAGCAAATTATGCAGGTAAATGACAACCGGTCCAAGATTTTCTGGAGAAAATACCGTGTTGTCACTCCACCCTATATAATTTCATTTCTTTGCCAAACATGCACACTATATTACTCTTGCAAAAATAACTAAATGAGAACTATAAGAACTGCAAATGCAAGAAATAACTGCAGGAACAGAGTGCGATGCTGTTGCTGCTTGTCGGAATATGTGTGTACGTGTGCGATGCTGTTGCTGCTTGCTTGTATGGAATATGTGTGTACGTGTGTGGTATAAATAAAATTCAAATACGGGAAAAAAACGAGTTGTAAGGAAAACATTGGATTTATCCAAGTAAATATTTGAATAAAATTCATACTCAGGCGTGGATAATGCTAATATGCGTTATTTCCCTTAGTGTAGGACAAGAATTTGGAAAAATTTTCGGACATAGATTGCGAAAAGAATTTGGAAAAAGATTATGAAACTAGTTCAGACAACTACTATGACAAGAATTTAGATATGGATTTAAGGGGAACTTCTAGTAGAAATCGATGGAAAATTTTTGTTTTTGTTTTTCGTTTTATTTTAATCTTTAGGATCCTGAAAATATGTAGTCAAAAGGATATTTCCGTATCTAATTTATTTTACGAGTCAAAGAGTATTAGACGAGAGAAGTATAAATGCGCGCTTGGAGCTGCTTCGAGGGACTGGCATTTTTGACTACCTAAGCGGTGTATCTAGTGCAGGTAGTAAGTTTGTGACTGTCTCAACGAATTTCTGTACATTCCTCTCTATTGTGTGCTCGTATACCTGTGTACCCTCGGTCGGATTAGCATTGTATACACTTCTTTTTGCCGTAAAGTGTTTCAGTTGTGTTTCGAACGTGTGACAAGTAAGCAGTGTTCCGAAAATGCCAAACACGCGATAATCAGAGGGAAATGATCGGCCAGCTCGGACTCGAAAGAAGAAATTCCCCGTTTATGATCCCATTAAAATACTTCAGCGAGCAAAATTAAAGACACGAATTACGACGACATTGAAATGGATGCTGGCTATAATAACGTGACTATAAATTTTCTGACTATTTTCAAATTTTTATTTCAGTGCTAAAAATGCTAAACTCTTGTCTGTAGAAACTGGTCCCCAAACACCTGCATTGTGGCGAACAAACTATCAGATTAGCAGCATATATATCTCCCGGCATCTTTTATGAAGGCTATTCATCCATATTAAAAACTATGCACACATCGTCATCGGGACAAACTGCGTAAACTTCGCTGCGAAGACTGACGACCGGCGTGTGAAGTCAGCGGAGAAGAAACTCTCGGAGCTTGCAAAAAAAGCCAGAATTGAAAAATTTGGCGTCCTGGTGCAGCAAAACATGCTCTTTGATGATGAGGAAGGGACCCTGTATAGTGCTGGAATAGCTGTTTAGATATAAGTTTCAAAAATAAACATTACTTAAGATTTTTTCTTCGTCAAACTTTAAACGCGTTTTTCACGAAACACCTTTTTTCCGCGCTGTACACGATTCCGCTTCAACGACTTGATCGATTTCGATGTTTGACGGCTCAAATTAAAGTTTATTCAATTTAGAGGGCTTTCAGGAAGCCTTTTTTTCCAAAAAAATTTATTATCTTTATTTTTTTAACGTTAAAACAAAAGAAAAAGGAGAAAAACATATCGCATTTTGAATTATTTTTCATCGAAAAGTTTGTATAATGTTCTTGAAATATACATTAATAAATGTATTAAAGATTTACGCACGCTCAAAAAAAAAAAAAAAAATCCTGCAATTACGTTACATTTCTACTAGAACCTCCTCTAAAACAAACATTTTTAACACTGAACAAGACAAGATGGTGGGTAAGTAAAAGCTCATACATACGAATAAAGGTAGGAATAGGGAAAGTTTGAGCAAGAAAATATACGAAATTTTCTTGCAGGGAATACGCATAAGAATAAGGATGAGGAAAAAGATACATTGTCACATCAAAACCTTCGAGTGTGTCCATGACACAGCCAGCTGCCTGTGTTCCTATTCCTATTGGATTTTACATAAATTTGAAACTAGAGGACTTCCTTAAGTTGTGATGGAGAACTTTCTAAGACTATACAGCCCAAAAGTTGATTGGAATAGTTTTGAGTTCAAGTTTAAAAAAAATAAATACAAATAATAGCCAAAATATCATTCAGTCCCACTGTGCAAGTGCTGCCCTTTCGCTTTGTAAAGTATTATTATAAATTACAACAGCAGCCACAGACACAGCAACAATAACTACAGCAACATAAGAAACACTCATATAGGCATTTGATTCTTCAGATCGTGAAATATTAATTTATATTATTTTATATATTATTCTTCAACAAAATTGGGGATTTTTTCCTTCCTTTTTTCTTTTTGACCGTTTTAAGTGCTGCTCCGCTGCCTCACCGTTGGTTTTCTTCGACATTCTTTTTATTATTATTATTATTATTATTTTTGTTGTTGCTGCTTTGGCATAACTCTTATAAATGTATGTTTGTATATATATTTAAAGGGAATGCGATGGCAAAGACGATAAAATATAATTTCGGCTTTATTTTATTTTAATGATGAAAAATGTTGAAACTTTATTACGATCGTATATAAAATATATATATATAAAAAAAAAATATAACCAAAATATACCAAAACCAACACAAGCCGCTTTGAAAGTTGGCGCAATGTGTGATATAGTATAAGCAACAAACAAACACAGACACTCACACACATAACAAGAGGTAGATGCAATAAATTATAATAAAACATGTTATATTTGTAGATATGTTAAAGAAGGGAATAAAATCTAAACGCAATGCAAAGAAATGCCGCTTTTTTATTATTTTAACTAAATAAATATAAAAAAAATTATAACGCAGGTTTTTAACAATAAAACTAACAACATAGAATTAAATAGCAAGATACAACATGCGGCTTATTTATATGCCCGCTACTAATTTCAACAACGATGCTCATAAGTATCCCAGCAGGAAATTTAATTGAAAAGCAATCAATACGAAGTTTTTACAGTTTAAGGCAAACGAAAGGATAACAAATTTAACAGTTTTTTATTTATCCCAAATTTAATTTAAGGATAAATTGTCAAATCTCTGACCATAAATTTTGCATTTCATTTAATTTAAACTAAGTAAGAAGTAAAGAGATCACGATAGTACTAACGTCAATACCTTATCACCTCTTTTATCTTACTTTTAAATTAATCTCGCTCTGAGAGTTTAGTTGTTTTTGTATTTTTTGCTAATTCTTTTGTTGCTATGCTAGAGGTTAACCGTTTAAGAAACTTTTTTATTAATTAAAACTAATAGGTACATCAAAAAATTAGTTTTAAATGTATCTTGAGAGGAGAACTGCCTGAATTTTAAACTTGGAACTTTCAATTTTAAGTTTTCAAAATGTAACTACCTGAATTTTGAATTTTGAATTTTGAATTTTGTATTTTGTATTTTGAATTTTGTATTTTGTATTTTGTATTTTGTATTTTGTATTTTGTATTTTGTATTTTGTATTTTGTATTTTGTATTTTTAATTTTGAATTTTGAATTTTGAGTTTTGTATTTTGTATTTTTTATTTTGTATTTTGTATTTTGTATTTTGTATTTTGTATTTTGTATTTTGTATTTTGTATTTTGTATTTTGTATTTTGTATTTTGTATTTTGTATTTTGTATTTTGTATTTTGTATTTTGTATTTTGTATTTTTTATTTTGTATTTTGTATTTTGTATTTTGTATTTTGTGTTTTGTATTTTGTATTTGGTATTTTGCATTTTGTATTTTGTATTTTTTATTTTGTATTTTGTATTTTGTATTTTGTATTTTGTATTTTGTATTTTGTATTTTGTATTTTGTATTTTTAATTTTTAATTTTGAATTTAAAATGCTGAATTTTAAATCTTGAATTTTGAGTTTAGAATTATGAGTTTGGAATTTCGAGTTTTGAATTTTGAATTCTAAATTTAGAATTAAAAATTTTGTATTTTGAATTTGAATTTTGAATTTTTTTTTTAATGTTGACTTTTGCGTTTTGACTTTTGAATTTTGTATTTTGAATTTTGTCTTTTGAGTTTGAATTTTTAATTTTGAATTTTGAATTTTGAGTTTTGAATTTTGAATTTTGAATTTTGATATAGAATTTAGGATGTAGAATTAGAATTTTAAGTTTTGAGTTTTGAATTTTGAATTTTGAGTTATGAATTTTGAATTTTGAATTAAGAATTAAAAATTTTGTATTTTAAATTTGAATTTTGAATTTTTTATTTTCAAGTTTGAATTTTGAATTTTGACTTTTGAATTTTGAATTTTGAATTTTGACTTTTGACTTTTGAATTTTGAATTTTGAGTTTTGAATTTTGAATTTTGAGTTTTGAGTTTTGAGTTTTGAATTTTGAATTTTGAATTTTGAATTTCGAATTTTGAATTTTGAATGTTGAATTTTGAGTATTGAATTTTGAATTTTGAATTTAGAATTTTGAATTTGAAGTTTGAGTTTTTAATTTTTAAAATTGAATTAAGAATTTTTGTTTTTTATATAATTTATTTGGAATTTTCCATATACAAAGAAATTTTGCATTTTGAATTTTGAATTTTTAGATTTTTAAATTTTGTAATTTTGGCTTTTGTCTTTTGACTTTTGAAGTTTGAGTTTCGAATTTTCAAAATTGGAATTTTTGTTGTTTATAAAATTTATTTGAAATTTTTATATTCAAAGTTTGAATGTTTTGTTTTGAGATTTTATCTAGATAGTTCCACCAAAATCTTTGTTTTCAATGTGTTTTGAGGTCACTCCCTGAATTTTGAATTTTAAATATTGAATTTTGAATCTTTTATTTTGACTTTTGAATTTAAAATTAAGAATTTTGACTTTTTTTTGACGTTTTAGAATTTTGAATTTTTAATTTCAGAATTTGAAATTTATGCCTGAAAATTTCGTTTTCCTTAATATTTATTTATATTAATTGAGTAGAAATTGAGTAGAAAAGCCTGCCCAGTGCTAATCGATCCAAGCTCTTCAAAGTGTGAGCTTTTATAAAATGAATGTGTTTTCGAACGTTGTCAATTAAGTGTCAACCTCAACTGTCCAATCTTTGGGCTGTTTATTTTCAGATGCCGTCAATAACTGCAAAATCACAACAAGATTAATGCAGTCAACCTACAGCAACAGCAAAGCAACAAAAACGACAGCAACAAAATCATTGCAGCTCAAATGAATATGAACTTAATACTAATATTTATTTAAGATATAAATTAATCATGCGTTAATACCGACACAACGACAAAGACGATAGCAACAACAACAGCAGCAGCAGCGCAGCAACGTTTAAACGAACGTTCAAATGGATTTTTGAACGAGGCAGAACGGCAAAAGATTTGCAACAAAACTTCACAGACATACTTTGTGAATTCGTTGTCATCGTCATCCGTGCCCCTGCCAGTTTGCATCTAAAGGATATCAGCATTCTGCATGAAGTTGGAAAAAAAATACAACATCACAACAACATAACAAACGCACGATCAATCGATCGAACGTTGGTTCGTTTCAATAAAAGTTCGAACTCGAAGAGCTTATGTCAGTCAGCTTGTGTGCGCTGTAAACAAAGAAGAAAAATTATAAACCAAGATGAATTGAGCATTAAAATGAAATCGACAAAAATAAATTAATTAAAGTATAACGAAGGAATGTTTATAATTTATAGCAGCGAATCAACAACAGATACAAACAAAGCATGGCATCGAGCGCTGCTGGAGTCGTTCAAAAAGAATTAAATAATAAAAATAAATAGTAAGAGAAAAAAAAACAAAAAAAAAACAAGCAAAACTAAATAACAAATCAGCTCAGAATAATGCCGACAAAAATGTTATGTCTTCTAAACAAGACGGTTCTGAACTGTCAGTGTCCAACACCAAAGAACACGATCAACGACGCACGCAGAGGTGGAATCGATAGAATTGTGATAGTTCTGTTTTTTTTTTTTTTTTTTTTTTTTTTTGTTGCGCCCTGTTTTATTGATTCGGGCGAGCGAAGGAAGTGTTGACTGCTGCTGCTGGTGGCTGCGTCGGGCGGTAGGGTGCGGCAATTTCAAAGAAAGATGAAAGAGAATTAATAATAAAAACTAAACAATTTAAGATAAACAATAATATGCTGCACAGTGGGCAAAAAAAAAGAAATAAGAAAAAGGGTGAACTTGATAGAAAGAATAAGAAACAAAAGGAAACTAATTCATTATTTTTACATTTTGTATAAGTACAGGATAAAATCCAAGAACTTGTTGATAAATAAATGTTTAGGGAATGCATTGAAATTATGGCATTTAAAAATATGCTATAAAAAATAACACCACTGCACCATACAAAATAACTTTATATCTCGAATATTTTTATATCTCGAATTCCAACTTTTTAATCATAACTCTTGAACTTGAATATTCAATTTTTCAATTTTTAATTTGCAATGTTCAATTTAATTTTTAATTTTCAATTTCAGCTTTCTATTTCTTTTTATTTATTTTCGATAATCAATTTCCAATTTTTATCTTTCAATTCTCTTTTTCAATTCTAAATTCTTAGACCTCAGTTTTCATTTTTTAATTTTCAATTTTCAGCTTTCAATCTTCTATTTTCAATTTTGGATTTAAAATTTTCAGTTTTCAAATTTTAATTTTCTGTTTTTTATTTACTATTTACTATTTTCAATTTTCAATTTTCAATTTGCAATTTTTAATTCTCAATTTTTAATTTCCAATTTCCAATTTTCAATTTTCAATTTTTAATTTTCAATTTTTAATTTTCAATTTTCGATTTTCAATTCTTAATTTTCCGCTTTCAATCTTCTATTGTTTATTTTCAAAAATAAATTTTCAAATTTCAACCCTCTATTTTCAATTTTAAGTTTCATTAAGTTTTTTAAATTTTCAAATTCGCATTTTCTATTTTCAAAAATACATATTCAATTATCAATTATCAGAATTCAATTTTGAATTTCAATATTCAAAATTTTCAGATTCAATTTTCAGAATTTGAGTTGAGAATTCAAATTTTTAAAAGCTTAGAATATTTAACTGGGAATGCTCATATAAATTATTTATGGGTTGGATTTAAGAAATCCTTTCTAGACTCCATTGTTTTCTAAAATGGGAGTTTTAGAAAATACCCATACCGAAGAAATACGGAAAATAAAGATTAATTTTATTGGCAGTCAGATATTGAATGTTGAAGGAGGGTTTTTGAGACCTGGTAGGGTGCCGAGAGAACATCCAAAATTGCGATCTTAGGGCTCAATGACTGCTCATATAAATTATTTATGGGTTGGATTTAAGAAATCCTTTCTAGACTCCATTGTTTTAAAAAAATGGAAGTTTTAGAAAGTACCCATACCGAAGAAATACGGAAAATAAAGATTAATTTTATTGGCAGTCAAATATTGAATGTTGAAGGAGGGTTTTTGAGAGCTGGTAGGGTGCCGAGAGAACATCCAAAATTGCGATTTTAGGGCTCAATGATTTAATTTGGGAATAAAAATCCCAGTTAAATATTCTAAGCTCTTAAAAATTTGAATTCTGATTTTTGAATTTAGAATTATGAATTTTGACTTTTGAAATTGAATTATGAATTCATAATTTTAAGTTTTGAATTAAGAACTTTTTGTTGCTGTTCTAGAGGTTTACCATTTAAGAAACTTTTTTATCGATTGAAACTATTAGTTAGAAAAAAAAAAATAAATAGTTTTAATTATGTTTTGAGATGAGAACTGCCTGAATTTTAACTTGGAACTTTCAATTTTGAGTTTTCAAAAGTCACTACCTGAATTTTAAATTTGAAATTTTCCATTTTGAATTTTGAATTTTGAACTTTGAATTTTGGATTTTGGATTTTGAATTTTGAATTTTGAATTTTGAATTTTGATTTTTGATTTTTGATTTTTGAATTTTGAATTTTGATGTTTGCATTTTTTTTTAGCTTGAGCTAAGAATTTCAGGTGGAATACCTATTCAGTCAAGTCTGCCTTCGTTCGAAAATGGGGTGATAGATTAGTGGCAATCAAGTGAAACATGTGTTGGATGTTATAAGCGTGGTGGAAAGCCAAAGAAACATGTTAATTTGAATCAGAGGCAAGTGTTATGCCTTTACCTCAGTCAATTTAAGTTATAAGGCAAACTCATCCACAAACTTCTCTACCATCAATTACAACTTCAAGTCGTATATATTGATGAATTTTCAGTTTCAGTTGATTAGAAATGAGGATAGAAAATCCAGAAAGGTTTAAAGCATAGGATCATGGCCTGGGCGGGAATCGAACCCGGGACCTCTGGAGTAGCAGTCGAGCACGCTACCTTCTCGACTACCATGGCCGCCAGATTTTGATTTTGATTTTGATTTTGGTTTTGATTTGGATTTTGATGTCGATTTCGATTGTGATTTTGATTTTGACTTTGATTTTGATTTTGATTTTGATTTTGATTTTGGTTTTTGATTTTGATTTTGATTTTGATGTTGATGTTGATTTTGATTTTAATTTTGATTTTGATTTTGATTTTGATTTTGATTTTGATTCTGATTTTGATTTTGATTTTGATTTTGATTTTGATTTTGATTTTGATTTTGATTTTGATTTTGATTTTGATTTTGATTTTGATTTTGATTTTGATTTTGATTTTGATTTTGATTTTGATTTTGATTTTGATTTTGATGTTGATTTTAATTTTGATTTTGATGTTGATGTTGATTTTGAATCTTGAATCTTGAATCTTTCGAATCTTTAATCTTGATTTTTTCATTGATTTCTGTATTTCTTCGTTCCTGAATTTTCAACTTGACTCTTGATTGCTCAGTGTTCAATGTTCAATTTTGAATATTGGGAATCGAATCATGAGTCATACATCTTTAATCTTGAATCTTCCATCACAATCTTGAATAATTTATTTAGTTTCTAGTTCCACTGTGTCTTGTCTCGATAGGCACACATTAAATACAAAACAGCAGAAATAAAAAAAAAAGAAAAACAATCAAACAAAAACAAAAACTTTAAGTAAAACAAAACAAACGCAATATCAAAAGCAATTTCATTTTATTTATGTTATTTATATTATTTTTCTTGTTTTTTTTCTACTGTGTGTTTTTCTAAATTTTGTTTTTCTTCTATCGTTCTTTCAATTTTTATTTATAACCATTTAAATAAATAAAATTTGTTTTGCTGTTGTTATTATTTGGGAGTGTTCACAGCATATGTTGTGTGTTTGTGTGTGTCACTTGATGTGCGTATCTGTGTATTTTTTGCCTATGTGGTTGCATATGCTGTGCAGATGTTTTCGGTTGTAGTTTTTACTCGGCGCTTATTTTTCAGTCCCCAGCGCATTTCATCGTATCTGGAGAAGACAAAGTTTTCGACCAAGCTGCTGCTGCTGCTGCGTGTTCCAAAGGCTCTATTGGAACTCAATCGTCTGCTAGAAACAAACAGAAGAACCTTCTCAATGTTGCTACGGTTCTTTGAGAGCCTGGCTGTTGTTGCTGCTGTCGACGCAGCGGCTGTTGCTGTCGTTCAAGCAACTTTATTGCAGCATAAAGCTAGAGTTCTTGAGTTGTGTGTGTTTGTGTGTGGCACGAGTTGAAGCTGAAGTTTGAGTTGGAGACGTACAACGAACTGCGAAGGAACACAAATAATAACGGCAACAACAACATAAAACAACTGCTGCAGCTTTAATAATAATAACAGCAAAAATAGTGCTGCTGCTGGGCCGTAGGAGTTGGTCGCCCTCTTCTTGGAGTAAGTCACTTAACTCGTTGCCTGCTTGTATGAAACAATATTGAAAATTATTTATTTATAGTTTTAATTTAATTCTTTTTTTCTTTGTTTTGTATTTATTTTTGTTCCACATTATTTGTATTTCTTACATTTTTGTTATATTATTTATGCACTCTTGTTGGTTGTTGTTGTTGCTCTAGCTGCGATATGCTCGCTGCGCTAAGATGCTTCTTATTGTTTGGAAGCTTTTTAATTAATTTTATTTATTTATTTACTTCTCTTGCATTGTATGTGCAGCAAAAAATGGTATGACACAAGGATATGAGAGGTATCATTATGCCTAACCTTGAACTGAAGATGTGTTAATCATCGTTTAAAAAAGTTCTTATGCATCCTCTATATTTTACTAGATTCCATCAAAAATAAGTGACGTTTCTATTGTTTATTCTCAATAAATCAACTTTCAATTTTCTATTTTCAATTTCCAGTTTTCAAATTTCAATTTTCAATTTTTTATTGTTTATTTTCAGTGATCAATTTTTAGTTTTAAGCTTTTAAATTTCAATTTTAAATTTTTTGTTTATTTTCAATGTTAAATTTTCAAGTTTTAACTTTAAATTTTCTATTTTCAATTTAAATTTTCAATTTTCAATTTTCAATTTTCAATTTGAATTTTCAATTTTAAATTTTTTATTTTCTATTTTCCATTTTCTATTTTCAATTTTAATTGTCCATTTTTTATTTTCTATTTTCCATTTTCTATTTTTTAATTTCTATTTCTTATTTTCTATTTTCTATTTTCTATTTTTTATTTTCAATTTTATATTTTCCATTTTCTATTTTCAATTTTAATTGTATATTTTTTATTTTCTATTTTCCATTTTCTATTTTCTAATTTCTATTTCTTATTTTCTATTTTCTATTTTCTATTTTCTAGTTTCTAGTTTCTATTTTCTATTCTTAGTTTCTATTTTCTATTTTCTATTTTCTATTTTCAATTTTCAACTTTCAATTTTCTATTTTAAGTTTTCCATTTTTAATTTTCAACAATCAATTTGCGGTTTTCAATTTTAAATTTTCAGCTCTAATTTTTCTATTGTTAATTTCAATAATCAATTTAAATTTTTGCAATTTTCATTCTACAGTTTTCAATTTTAAATATTCAGTTTTTGATTTTCAGCTTCATTATTCTTTTGTTAATTTTCAGTAATCAATTTTCAAATTTTAATATTCAGATTCCAGTTTCAATTTTGAATTTGCATTTTCAATTTTGGTGGCGTCCGTGGCGCAGTTGGTTAAAGTGCGTGGCCGCTATGTCAAAGAACTTTGGAAACCCAGGTTTGAACCCCAGCAGCGACAAAAATTATTTGAATTAAAATAATTTTTTTGTACGACCGCCACCTCTCTGCAGACAATGGCAAACCTCAGAGAGTAATCAAAATGCCATGTAAAGCTTCTTGAGAACGAGAACTTTCCGTTCATCGCCGTTCGGAGTCGGCGTTAAGCATGTAGGTCCGGTTCTCGGTCAATTGTGTACAAACTTAATAACACGCACAACACAATTGATCATAAGAAGCTAGGTTAAAGTCCTTTCAAGGGCTGAAATGGCCAGTTATTTATTTTTTATTTTTTTATTTTCAATTTTCAATCAAGCCTGTATGACACTTCATTTTTATACCCCCACGTTAAAAAGACGTAGATGTGGGTATATTAATTCTGTCACTCCGTTTGTAACGCCCATAAGGAGGCGTGTTAGGTATAGAAAAGTATATATATTCTTGATCAGCATCACCACCCGAGTTGATTTAGCCATGTCCGTCTGTCTGTGATCACGATTACAGCCGTAATTGTAAAACTATCATCACGAAATTCAATATTTAAGCTTTTATCTAAAAAGTAAAGGTCAAGTTCGAAAAAGAGCCAAATCTGATGACAACCACGCCTACCTCCCATACAAAGTGACTTTATCAAAAAACAAAAGCGAATATTTTCTGTTAAAACTACAACGAAAACGTTTTTATAGATAAACATTTTATTGATTGCTTAAAACTTTGAATATACTTTGGTTCGGCTGTGGGGGTATTTTAACTTCGGCCCAGTCGATGATAATTTCTTACAAGTTTTTGTCCAATTTTAAAATCTGAAAACAAGTGACGGATGGGCAAGACAAGTATATAAATGGCATATTGCGCGAGAATGGGATAGAAACATATTCAGTGCCAAGAACCAATTTTGATTATTCAGCGACGTTTCTAGTTGGCGCTGATTTTTTTTTTCTAGCAAGACACCAAAAAAAAAAAGTCTGGTATATTAAAATAAAATTGTTTTCAACTAAACAAGAATCTTATGTTGGTCTAAACAACCATCAAGAAATCTTGTCAATACAAATATTTGAATATTTTCAAACTGGTAAAAATGGTTGCTATAATGAGAAGAGTTTTTTATTTATAACATTTTCTGAAATAAATTTAACAACACTGACATTGTTAAAAATACCAACCATTTTTTTTTGCTGTGGTTGACAAGGAGTTGAGTAACGAATTGAGAGAAACGTCAAAAACAATGCATTAAAAATGCAGTTCGTCTCACATTTTTTTTTCTCCAATTCGTACTATATGCATACTTACTCACTCAACCAATTGAATCTATGCATTAGTACTATTTGAACTGCTCTATTTTCATTTTTAATGACAAAAAAATGAGTAATTTAATGAAGTCTTATACGACCATTATCGGAATTCAATTTTGATTTTCAATTTTCAAAATTTTGAGATTCAATTTTCAGAATTTGAGTTCCATGAGTTTACATGATGGACTTGAGTTAACAAAAATTTGTGATACCAGGGCTGGGCATTATAACACAGTCACAATTTATTTTGTCTTGTTAGTATTAGTGCGCTATCGAATCGATGTCATAATTATTTAGATTTGTAAGTTTTTATTTTTTACTTTATGGTTTTATTCTTAGTCATCAGTAGTCTTCATTAATTCTTCTATGAAATTAATTAATACAAGTAATATGAATGAATAATGTAAAGAATCTAAATAGGTAATATGGATGAATTATATGAAACCTTAATATATACGAATAAATATTAATATGTTATAAAATCTTCATATTTAGTAGTAATTAAAATTAATAATAAAAAATAAGTAAATAATAAGTAAGTAAACAAGTAATCAAAAAATTAATTATTAAAATTAATTATTTTTATTTATTATTTTTTTAAGAGTGTACTTAAAATATGCACCGCAAAGCGACATAGACTCTCACAGCATCTCCGTCTGCAAACGACTGAATAATAATCTCTTCTGTTATGAGCTTTCTGTATATGTCAAAAACTACGCTCACTGAGAGCTCAGTGAGCTATGGAGTGCCCTGCGCTGATCTATACCATTACCGTTTAGTTCGGAGTACATTTAAACGTTTATAAATGAAATTAAAGGAAAACTTTGTTTTATAAGAAATTTTTTTAATATTTTTTTTCAATTTGTGTTAATATAAAAAAATCTAATAAACCGGCCATTTCAGCCCTTGAAAGGACTTTGACCGAACTTCTTTATGATCAAATTGTGTTGTGCGTGTTAATAAATGTTTGTACACAATTGATCGAGAACTGGACTCACTAGTTTTTATGCCGACTCCGAACGGCTAATGTGCATGTTCTCAAGAAGCTTTACATGGTAATATTTGCTCTCTGAGGTTTGCCATTGTCTGCAGAGAGGTGATGGCCATACAGAAAAATTAATTCAATTGAAAAAACTTTTTGTGTCAGATGGAATCGAACCAAGGTTCTCCGGCGTAGGGGTCACGCACTCTACCCACTGCGCCACGGTCGCCACCAATATGTGTTAATGTGTCGGTAGAATTTTTACAAAGCAACAATTTTTTTTATTGAGGCCCATTGAACAGTTCTGCAAAACAATTAGTTACAAATTATTCGTATTACCCGGACTACCTACCAGCTTCTATCTTAATTAATAATCTTGAATTTATTAATTTTTACACCTTTTGAGGGTTATATAAAAAATATGTCGCTCTTCCAAATAAGACATTGGGACATTTGGAGTACATATTTTGTAAATGGAAATAGATTAAAATTCAGAAATATTTTTGGAATATTTTTTTAATTTTTTCCTACAATTAAATCTACTTATGTCCTTACCAAATGCATTTATATTAATACTAAATGTGCAAGAGTTTTTTAAAATCATGCATTAAAAAACCATCAAGCATCGGGACAAGGAGATTTTTTTTCTGAGATGATTTTTTTTAACACAAATCTCTGCGATTTGGATACATTTACAAATAAAAGTTTTTCCACGAATTTTGTTAAAAGCTTTTAACCTATATAGCTTTATAATCTTTATAGGTCAGTTCAATGAAAAAAAAACATCTTCTATTTGTCTCGTATGGCATCGGGACACAAATTGTAAGGCAATTGGACTTTTCCAGTTTTTCATGCATAATTTCATATTGCATGAAACCCAGAGGCCGAAAAAAAGGTCATGTTTGTGAATTTTTTTAAGGAAAGGGATATAAGGGATATTTTTAAATAAGGGTTTTTATACCTAAAAATATACACATTCAAGAGTATGTTTCGTTTTTTTTTATTAAAAAAAATTTAATATTAAGGTAGATACAGCATTTTTTATACAGCGCTGTGAAAAAAAATGTGAAATGCGGTGACCAAGATTGCACCTCCTAAATTTATCTGTAACAAATAAATTAAATTCATTATTAAACAAGATACTTACAACTCGTACTTGTCATAGCCGATTTTGAAAATATTGATTTTTCACAAAATTACGGACTTCTGAACGTAATTTAACGATTTTCGATCAAAAAATCGTCATTAAGGGGGGGTTCGACAACTTTTTACTTTTTCATTTTTTTTATTTTTGTTTCTGAAAGTACAACATCTGAAGAATATTGTATTAAATTTTTAGGTCATTCGGAGCAAAACTAACGAAGTTACAGTAGGTTGAATGACCGTAAATCCAACTAGTGTTGCTTAGTGTACAAAACTTTAAATCGATTTTCCCAACCATGTCATTTTTAAAGTCCGTGATCAGCCTACAGAAAAAACTACTGAACTGATCGTTTTGAAATATTTACCACATATTCTACATATAAATAGCTCTCAAGTGACGTCGATTTTTTTAATTACTAAAAATTTTACAATAACAAATAGGAAGATATTTTCGTCAAAAATCGTCATTTTGGCTTCAAAATGGTGCCAAAAATTGAAAAATTGAAAAATTAAAAAAAACTCGACGTCACTGGAGAGATAAAGTAATAAACTAAAGAAAGCAGTTTGATTTTTTGGTTTCAGATGATCCAGTGATGCTGTAGGCTGGTCACCGTACAAAGACTTTTTTTCGAGGCACCTCACAGTACTTTGAGCCCATACAAAAGTGAGGAAAAAATACAAGGAGTCGATCGATTGTTATGAGATTCTGCATGTTTATGAATTTTTGGTTGCTGATTTCAAATATTGAATCAGATTTTACGTATATCAAGTATTTGCGCCAAAAATTAGGTTTTAATAAAAAAAGAATCGAAATTTTCCTATATTAAATTTAATATTAAAGTTATTAGAACTGGCAAAAAAAAAAAAAAACAAAAAAAAAAATTAATTTTAAACGATTAAGGCTTTAAGTTT
This sequence comes from Pherbina coryleti, assembly GCA_943735915.1. Lineage (NCBI taxonomy): Eukaryota > Metazoa > Arthropoda > Insecta > Diptera > Sciomyzidae > Pherbina > Pherbina coryleti. The sequence continues at coordinate 116,041,874 of OX030952.1, forward strand.
TTAATACTGAAAACAACTTGGCAATATGTTTTTTTTTTAAAGATAGGCATACAGTTTCCTAAGCACTTTTTCGACAAAAATAAAACATATAAAATAATGTTTTACAAAACAAAAATAAAAAAAATATTCTTATTCTTATTTTTTTTTTAATCAAGTTAGTATGAGTAAATAAAACTAAAGGAAAAAAAATATTTCAAGGGGACATATAGAAAAAATATTTTAAGGGGACATATAGGTTACAAATTTTGAAAAAAATTTTTTTTTGGGAATTTTGTTTTCATATCGTTTTCAAATTTTGCACATTTATTTATTAACATTTAAAAAATACAAAAATTTTTAAGAATAATTTTTGAGAAAACATCAATTTCAGACCCTTTTTCAAAAAACGATTACTCAAAGATTCGGAAGAAGTCGGATAAAGTGAAAACAGTTTCTGGAAGACTTAAAAAAAAAAAAATTAATATATAAAAATCAAACTCGAGGCTGTTTCTTTTTTGTCTGCTAAAAATAGAACATTTTTCAAAATATTTTTAAAATTTTTTTATAAATTTAAGTAATTTTTTCGAAATAGTTTCCATTTTTTTTTTAACAAAATATAAAAACCAAAATTCGTTCATAGATTTTTTTAAAATAAAAAACAAACACTCGAATTGTTAAAAAAATGTGCTCACAATATTTTTTCTTTGAATGATGCGCAAAATAGAAATTTCCATTAATTAGAGGAGCTAAATTGAAAACATATTAAAAGTCCTTTATTTATACAATATTTTTCTTGAAATAAAATCAAAAATCAAATGAATTCGGCTAAAATTCCACTTACAGTAATTTTTTCTTTGTAAGATGTGCAAAATCAAATATTCCACAACAATAAAAATATATAAAAATGGTTGACTTTAAAGAGGTATAGTGGCTACAAAAATTGTTCAATTGCAATAAAAATTTGGATTCTTCTTAGTGAAAGTATTATCTAAAAAACGGTACCAAATTTGTTAGGTTCTGTTACAACAAAAATCTTGATTTATTCCTATGGGACAAAGTACTGTGCACCTGCGGCAATCTTCAATAAATCCGTTATTTCTCTCTATTTTTAACAAAAATTTTCTTAAATATTCTTAAAATGATGTACTTTTATATAATAATATGTACACAATAAACCTACTGTTATAGTTTTTTCTAAAAAAATGCATGAAGAAAGGTCTTTTTTAGACGAAAAAAACCTTACCCCCCCTTAACTAATGAACGAAGCTACGAAAAAAAATCCTAGGGCAAGTATGAGATTATTATAAATAAAATAAACCTGCATAAAAAATTAAAACGATCGGTTCACTGAGTTCTGAGAAATCTTGGTCACCGACTTTGAAAGCATGGTTTCGAGAAAAATGAGTTTGAAAAAAAGGGCCAGCACTGCGCGCTCTGGAAGGCGGTTCATTCACTAGGCTATAACTTTGTTATTTTTTGAGACATCGCCTTGAAATCTTAACCACACATTCTTGAGACTTGAAGCTTTTTGAAGAAAAGTTCTGGGTATATAATCCCCCTTAAGCCGACACACAAAAAAAAGTTTGAGTGCGAAAAGGTTAACCCACATATTTTCATGTATTTTGACCCGCTGAACACTAATCTGGCATCCATTTTGACCAGTTGGCTCTTGGTTATCTTCAAAATAAATTAATTGTAATTATTGAACGAATGTGTTACTACACATTTTTTTTAATGAGCGATGTATTAACTTTGAATAAAATACAAAATGTTGAGACCAGGAATTAATACCTGAAAAATTATAAACTTTTGGACAATCTAAACATTTTGCTATTTATGTGATTTGTTTTGAAAAAAAAAACAAAAATTTTTTCCACTAAATGGACCAAATTAAGAAAATAAATAGTGTTTTCAGTTTTCCAATAAATAGTTCTTTAGTATATGTTTTTCCTAAGGAAATTGTTCAGAAATATCTATAAGGATTTACAAGGATAACATTTCAAAAATACATATTAGATATTTGCTTGGACAAAAACAAAAAAAAAAAATTAATAAAATTGGAAATTTTAGAAATCATCACCTTCGAGTTTATACTCTTATAAGAATCTTATAAATAGACTTAGTATTTATGTTTTATGTTTTTTTATCATGTATATTCCTTCACTTGCTACGACTTTTTAAAAAAAAGTATGCAGTTATACTTTATTTGACCTCTAGTTTCACGTGCATATGAACTTTTTCATGTGTTAAAAAAAAATTTGATAATTGCAGCACGGTGTTATTTATGTACATATATTATGTTTTCCCATAAGTACCTACATCAATTTTAGAAATGGCTAAAATCAAGGTACAAAAGCAAAGTTTTCGATTAATAATTTTAATCAAGAAGTTTCAACGATAGAGAGAAAGAGAAGGAGGAAAAAACTAATGATTTTAATTAAAAAACTCTTCATTTGGCACTTAAATTAATTACCCCCGCTTTCAAGATAAGCCCAAAAATATATTTTCTTCTTTTAAGTTTTTTTTTATTATCGTCGGCATGGAGTGGGCAAGAAGAACTCAAGTCAAAATTAATAAAACTAAAAATGTGTATCTTCATTATTCATTTTATAAATATTTACAAAAGCAGAGGGCGCTGTTGCTGCTGCTGCTGCGCAAAGAGAACAAAGAACTCATTAATTTTAATTACGCGCACAAATAAAATGAAATGTAATAAGATAAATAAATATGAAATATTCACACACACTCACATACACTTACAAACACAGCAGATGTGAACACATTAAAATTAATTCAAATAAATATTGTAAGCAATAATTTATAAGCACACATTCACACAAATACACACACACACACACACATTGACGTACATGCAAGCCCCTGCCACCATCTGCAGATACAGCTACAGATGCCATAGCATCTGCAGGGCTTAAGAAGATTCTAAGAAAAATAAACAAAAGTTCATTAAAACCCAGAAGAAAACGCTTTCGAATTTAATGGCTATGCGCGAATTATTTAAAATTTGTTCATGTAAGAACAAGCATATAAAATGAATGAATCAGCTGAAGAAGTTCCACGTCTTTGGTATGAATCAATAGTTGGTGGTTGTTGGTTGGTGCATCGCATCCCTCAGATACAGCTGCAAATGCATTAAAATAAAAAATAAAAAACTGTTGTGCTGTGCGTTGCTTTAGCGAACGGTAACATTCTCAAATCTGTTAATTTTTCCGTTCGTTGTTTTCTTTTCACATTTTTGTTTTTTTTTTTTTTTAATAATATATCGTATATCTTCATAATCGGCTTTAAATTTTTTCTCATTTATTATATTTTATACGTTTTTCTTAATGCGGCGTAAATAATTTATGCATATAAATAACCACAGAAAATAAGAAGAGAAAAACAAAAAACAAAAACAAATCCTAAATCCAAGAAGAAAACCAAAGACTTAAATGCAACAACGTCTGACAACGTCGTCTTATAAACATTCAGACAGACACTGAGCCGAAATAAAGCAAGTCGGGTTCCCTGCCTTCCATTGAAAGTCAAAAGCAATGCAGCCCGCTAGTACGTTAACAATTTTATTTTTTTTTCTTTATCCTTCTAAAAATATGGTATTTTATATATTTTTGTTTTTGTTTTTGTTTTTGTTTTTGTTTTTAGTTTTTTATACATCATGTTACTTTGTATCTAAATTTATTATATTGCATTAGTATCGTATCTGCAGCTATACAAGTCCCAAGGAAAATTCCAACAAAAACGAAAAAAAAAACAAGGTCTGCACGTTATTCGAGGCAAATGTGCGTAAAAACTTATTATAAATTACAGCAACAAAAAATAATAATAAAAATATATGTATTTATATGTGTACAAAATTACAAACTGCACACCAAAAACAACAACAACAACAGCAGGATGGCAACAACCTGAACTACCATGCGACTGAGTCATTGAGCATCGTTAAAGGAGCAACGCAAGGCAAAGAAGTTCTGCAATAAAAACATCTTTAAGTAAAGCGGTCCTCGATGATGCACAGTGGAACGAAGTTGGTAAAAAATTTCGAAAAACTAACGCTGGAAGTCTTAAGTCAGTCTGCTCTACGGTAGGGTTATTAGCAATACAGTTCTCCTGAATCATTATCAAAATCCGTCAGTTTAAAAATTGATACGAAAGTTTGGTTACTTTTACAAAAATTTTTTACAAAAATACAGGGTGCGATATCTTTTATGTCGGTATGTGAATATTGAAAAACTAAAAACAAAACAATCGATTTTTGTGTTTTTATTTAATTTGGTCCTTTACAATTTATTTGGATTAGTTTTTTAATTACAACAGCAGTGAAGTGGCCATCTCTATTGGACAAAGCAAAATGTGCCCTTTTCGCTACGTTTTCCATTATTTATTCGAACATCTCGGGCGGTATAGCGATGATTTCGGCACGAAATTCTATCTTGAGCTCGTCAGTGGTCTGCGGTTTGCTGACGTATACTTTGCTTTTCAAATAACTACACAAATAGAAGTCCGGAGGGTTCAAATCTGGAGATTTTGGGTGGCCGGTTAATGTCATAATTTTTTCACATCACACGTCCAGAGAATTTTCTTCGCAGAAACTGCACTCTTCGATTTCCAGTATGACATGGGGCACCGTATTGTTGAAACCAGTAAATGTCCAGACCTTTTTCACACATTTGTGGGCAGACATAATGAGCCAACATCCAATGATATCTATTTCCATCGACTCCTTTTCTGAAGCAAAATGGTCTAACAATGCTTTTGATGCAAACGTCAGGGCAAAAAGTCACTTTTTGGTCATGCAATGGTTTTTCATGGATCTCATGTCGATTCTAGTTCCTTCCCAAAAAGCGACAAAATTTGCTTGTTAACAGCGCCAAAGAGCGTAAAATGGGCCTCGTCGGTTATCAAAATTTGCTTCCAAAAATCAGGTTCAGTGTCAAAAATTCGAATGACTGTTGGGTCGTATTTCATGCAAAGTGAAGGGTCTGTCGACTGTATTATTTGAGTCAAATGCTCTTTATATGGATACAAATGCAAATCATCCTTCAAAATGCGCTTCAAAGTGTTTGCACTGACGCCGAAATGCTGAGCGCGGTGACAATACGATACATAGGTTCTGGGCAATATTCTCTCTTACCGCTGCAACCAGTTCATTGAAACGTCTTGGGCTTTGATGAACGGCATGTGAACGATCTCCCCCAAATGTCCCGTCGTGATCAGCAAAATTCGACACCAAACGACGAATAGTGTTGTCAGACGGTGCTTGTTGGCCACAATATTTTCGACGACATGCACAATGAATTAACTTAACTGAACGACTATTTTCAACTGCATTAAACTACCTTTTAGACCGTTTAATGCTATATTAATAAACATAAACATCACTTTAGCATTCAGTGCTAAGAATTCGTCTGTGGTTTATGAAAAAAATCTGTACATATGCGATACAAACAACAACATTTGATACACGCAGAGAAAATGGCCGCAAACGAACTTCGTTTGTCGTGCTTGGGATCGCTATTTGCAAACGTTTCAACAGTTGTCACAATAATAGTTCAGTTGCGAGAAACGCGTCATTTAGTTGCAGGTAATTAATTTCGTTTTTCATACACGCGAATGCTTTTTTAAAATGCAGCAATTGAAAAATTTGTTTTTCCCAATTGAAAACTTCCTTTGGTTTTCCCTTCGTTGTATACACACAACGCTTATAATTCATAGTTACTTTATGGACAAACTGTTCTATATATGTTCTATAACTGTTCTATTGTGGACAAACTGTTCAAATTACCAATTTGCTTAATATGCGGAAGGTGATAGCAACAGAGGTGCGATGAGTACAATCCATAAGAAGACGGAAATAATAATGATCTAAATAGCTTGCAGTATATATATATATAAGATGCATTTTTAAGTTGACAACTGAATATTCGTTTGTGGCAAATACAACTCGCAAACGAAGTGTAGTTGGCGAATTTTTCAGTTGCGGTGAACGAAAAATTTCTATGCGTTTAGTCAAGTCGGCTTAAACCTCCAATCCAAATAATTTTTGAGAAAGTGATTATCGCATAGAGTTAAAGTTTTTCAAAATATATAAAGATCTTTCTATGTGTGGTGCATTTTTTTAAGATTTTTGTGATAATAACACAAGCTAAAGTATTTTTATTATTTAGAGCTCCTTTAAAAGTTATAAAAATATTTATTGTCCACGACACAGTTGCCAGATTGGGATCCCTAATTGGGCGTTTCGGAAAAATTTCAAATGAGTTTTTTCAAAAATTGTATATAAAACGATGAACATAAAATAAAAAAATCGTAAGAAAGCCTAAGGAAAGAATAATTTTTTATGTCAAGCTTAATTTTGTATAGAAAATTCTCAAAGTGTTCTTCCTTTTAAAAATAGACTTTACGAAGACTTTCTTTGCCGCCGTGAGGAACAACATTTTTGGATTTTTAATGTTTTATTTTTGTTGTTGTCAGAACCTTTTCATAAAACTTAACGTTAACCTCTACAGGTCTCTCGGCTTAAACTGCGTGAACTTAAATTCATAAAGTCGAAGATAACTTAGCAAAGACACAATCCAATATTTATTTTCTGTACAAAGTTAAATGCGTACTTTTTTGCAAAGTACGAATTTAACTTTTGATACGAATTTAACTAATGACGGTACGAATTGGAAATTTTTAAAAAGTAGAAGAACCAAGAACTTAAAAAAAAATCCAATGCCCACAATTAGTCATATATCGTAGGAAAGGTGCATCAATCACCTGTCTATTGGGATATATATTATAGAAATTCTGCTTTTCAGATATGAGGATTCTGTCACTGAAAACTAGTACTATAAACCTAACATTTACTACTTTTCTAAAAATTCCAATGGCCAAAATTCTAAAATAAAATCATTGCTTTGTAATTGTTTGAATTTAATAGTAATTTTTAACAATTTTTCAAACATTTTTCAACTTTTCTGTGTTTCCAAGTCAATGTCAAAGTGATTTCTTCACAAAAAAAAAAAAAGTTAAATTCGTAGTGTCGTTAGTTAAATCCGTACTTAGTATATAAGTACGAATTTAACTTCGTTGTATTGTTACTGTGTACAGAAAAGAAATATTGGTTTGTGTCTTTGCTAAGTTATTTTCAGATTTAACTTCACGCAGAATTTAACTACGCAGTTCTCTGCTTATCCTAAATCTAAGCATCTTGTCTTATTGATCATCTCTTTTTGAAGAATTTTCTATCTGCAAAAATCTGTTGTTAAAAAAATTGGAAAATATTTTTTTTCCCATAATATTTAATGGCATAAAATATGATAAAAAAAAATTTTTGCAAACAACATAAATTCTGGTAAGCAAGGGTGCCACTTCAGAGGTCCCTGGACCTTAAAGTGGGTAATAGGGAAATTGGTGGATGGGATTGCTTATGACCGGGTATGGGCACCACTACATTTAAAGCTTATGTGTTGTTTCTGTGTTTGTCTTTTGTCTTTGATTTGTTGTTGCATTTTGTGTTGCTACATAAGCCTTGTGCTCTTTATTCTTGCTCTCAACGCTCCCAGAGCACTCTCTGGCCATAGCTGCTTATGGCTAGAATTGACTGAGGTAAAAGTGGAGCGAGGCGTCCACTTCAGGGGTCCCTGGACGTTGTAGTATATAATAAAGAAATTTGTGGGTGGGATTGCTTATAACTCGAATTGACTGAGGTATACCACTTGCCCCAAATTTTAATTCACATGTTCCATGCTAAGAACAATCTTTATATTTTTCACATGAGTGCCCCTTATTTCCCGTTAGTATATCAAGCCATTTCAAATTAAGGCAGTTTTGACTCAAAGATCGTAAGACGTAAAATCCTTGGCTCAAAGCTATCAAATGATTCTATTTGGTTGAGATTTCCTGTGGCATACAAAATTTATTCATATAAATTCGAACAGAAAGTTAAGTGAACATTTTATTGTCATAATAATTCACAAGTAGACCTGAAAGAATAATGCGGAGATGTGATATATTGGAAAATCTATTCTATATTCTAGAACAGAAAATATTTGAATTTCAGAAGTTTTTTCTAATGTAAGTTTGAACATTTTGGTTCTATCCAGACTTAGATAATCCCTATATAAAATCTATATTATGTTACTCCGTGATGGAAATTGTAGACCTGGTGTGTTTTTTTTTTTTTTTGTTTTGTTTGCTTTGAACCAAAGATTTTACGTGTTACACTTTTATAGTCAAGTCTGTGTTGGTTCGGATTTGGAATGATAGATTATTTGGAAGGAAAGGGCCATCAAGTGAAACATGTGTAGGATGTTTTAGGCGTGGCGGAAATGTTGCAATTCAACTTCAAAGATGACAGACCCTGCATATGGTTTTATGTATTTTTACTATAATATCCTAAATACCTAGAAATCTCATAGAAAACTGGTAAGATTTAAACAAAAAAACCTATCAAACTTCTTTAATTTTTCTCTAAAATTTCTGAGAAACTTTTTCAAATTAGTCCTTGTTGGAATAAAATTATCGCAGTATCTCATTTTATTTTTTAGCAAGAATACAAGCTGAACGAGCCATAGTACTTCAGACACTATTAAGTCTCCGGCCAACCCCATGAATTGAAGTCAAACTAAGAAGAACAAGAAGAGAAGAAGCAGGAGACGCTATACATCACAACAGATTATGAGCAACTGACAAACACAAAAAAAAAAAAAAAAAAAAAACGAAATGTATTATATATTTTATAACATTTCTTTCGAATATTTATTTTTCAGATTTTATTACAGTGTGACTGTGGGTCTGTGCGTCCGTTGTTCGTTCGTTCAAATGTCTGTTCGTTCGTTTGTTCACATTTATATTTATTTGTATTATTTATATTATTCCAATCTGCTGCATTTTTCAATTTCAACAAAAAAGAAAAAAAAAACCGAAAGCAACAAAAAATATGAAGACAATAATAATAATAATAATAGGGAGCGTTAAGAGAAGAAAAAAAAAAACAAAACGAAGGAAAAGGAATTAACTTAAGCGCTAAAAAACCAAACGAACAACACCGACGCAGACCAAAGAAGTGGCGGGCTTGTAATGACTTTTGTCGCCGGGTTAAGCAGCTTGTGTTGGTTGTTCTGCGTTCTTGGCTTCCTTAGGATACGCCATTCGCTGGCATAGTTGCTGCCGCTATGACTTGGTCTGTTGGTGCTAGAGTAACACTGAAGTAGTAGTAGGTTAGGTAGATGTCGAAGACTCCGAAGGTACGACATGCTGCTCAGCTGAGACTTCCTTCGTACAAAGGTTGCACACGCTGCATTTCTTTCTGTGAAATATTAAGGAAGCATCGAATTGATGTTGTAAAATATTTTATTTTATCTTATTTTATTTTAGACTTCCTTTTATGGTGGTGTTATATTAATGTTGTAGAATCGATGTTGTTGTTGCTGGGGTGGTGTTGTTGTAGTGCAGTGACACCACCGCGTGTGATGTTATTTGTCTGCTTGTTTGCGGTGTGTTTTTTTTTTGTTTTGTTTGGTTCCAGCTTAATTTTCAGCCTTAAGATTAATTTACTTTTTTGAAGGCGGTTGGATGGCTAATTATAAAGGTTTAATTAAGGCAATGTTCTGAACATGAAATATTTTACCGTCTGTTTTGGAGCGGATAGACAGCAGAGGTAGGCTTTGGAGATAATCAAGGCAATTTCATATTTTCAAGGTTTTTACAGATATTATTTACAAATTCTCTACGAATTGAAATAAATTGAGGCAAAAAGTATTTTTGAACGTTGTTCAAAATCAAAAATAGTTCTTGTCAAAACCCAGTCCCGATTAAACCAACTTGAAGTTGTGATCAAATCGAATCAATTTCTAATCACATCGAGTTCAAATTGAATTGTATTCAAAAGCAAGTCAAAGTAAAGTCATATCAAGACGCAATTTAGATGAAGCAATTTAGAAGATATACAGTCCAATTTAAATCAATATTATGTTGAAATTAAATAAATTTCAAGTTGAATCAACTCTTTCAAAAATTAAATTGAATAAATTTAATAAAAGGTTAACAGAAATTAATTATGTTGAAATCAGGTGTCAGAAGTCAGTTCAAAATCAATTAAAAATTAAGTCAAACCATATCGAAATAGTATGAAAACCCAGCCGAAATAATGTCGCAACAATGTCGAACTCAAGATGAAACCATATAATGTCAAAATTTTATTAAAATCATGTCGAAATTATATAAAAATAAAATCTCTTACTATCATCAAAAGAATTGACATTAAGGGGTATATAGGTTAAAAAATAAAAACAAAATTTTCCGTTCATAGAAGGAAAAAAGATATCGTTTTCAAATTTTGCACATATATTAACTAACATTTAAAGAATACAAAAAAATTTGTCTCAGAGTTTTTGAAGTGGTTTTTGATGTTATTTGATTTTTTTAGAAAAATGCAAAAAAATTGACGGTGTGCAAGATATCACCAGTCTGAAACATCTGAGAAAAAAAAAACTATATTTATCCTTATTGAAATGGCTACCGCCTGAACTAGGATAATTTTTTTCCGCCGAAAAAAACAAAATAGCGGCCATTTGAAGAAAAAGTAGATTTTCGAGGTAACAAAATTGGTCGCCATTTTGTTCTTTTTCGGCGGAAAAAATTATCCTAGTTCAGGCGATAGCTACTTCAACAAGGATTAATTTGGTTTATTTTTCCTCAGATGTTCCAGACTGGTGATATCCTGCACACCGTCAATTTTTTGGCATTTTTTTTAATAAATCAAATAACATCAAAAACCACTTCAAAAATTCTGAGACAAATTTTTTTTTATTTTTTAAATGTTAGTTAATATATGTGCAAAATTTGAAAACGATATCTTTTTTCCTTCTATGAACGGAAAAAAATTTTTTTTTAAATTTTTTAACCTATATTCCCCTTAATATCAATTCTCGTATGAAAAATTTGAAAACGATATCTTTTTCCTTCTATGAAAAAAAATTCCCGAAAAAAGTTGTTTTTAAAAATTTGTAACCTATATGCCCCCTTAATCGCGTCAAAACATAATCCAAACCCATTCGACAAGTAATAATGCTTGTCTATATCCAGTAAAATTTAAAAAAAATAAATAAATAACTGGCCATTTCAGCCCTTGAAAGGACTTTGACCTAGCTTCTTATGATCAATTGTGTTGTGCGTGTTATTAAGTTTGTACACAATTGACCGAGAAATGGACCTACAGGTTTAACGCCGACTCCGAACGGCGATGAACGTAATGTTCTTATTCTCAAGAAGCTTTACATGGCATTTTGACTACTCTCTGAGGTTTGCCATTGTCTGCAGAGAGGTGGCGGCCGTACAGAAAAATTATTTTAATTCAAATAATTTTCTGTCGCTGCTGGGGTTCGAACCCGTGTCTCCAGGTTCGTTGACATAGTGGCCACGCACTTTAACCAACTACGCCACGGACGCCACGGAACCGCATTTAAATTTTGACTAAAGTGAGTCCAGTTCGAATCACAAAAACGAAGAACAGTCAAAATTAAGTAAAACTGTCAAAAAAATTAAGTGTCAATTCTAAATTAAGTTGAAATCAAGCAAAAATGTATAAAACTAATTGATTTTATATCAAAGTCATGTTAAACTGAAGAAGAAATCAAAACAAAATCATTTCAAGGTCATGTAAACAGTTAGTCAAAATATTATCGAAATCATGTCAATATTATCTAGAAAGCAAGTCGATACTATGTCCGAATACAATGAAATGCAGAAATCAAGTTGAAATCATGTCAAAATCGAATCAAAATCAAATCGAAATCAAGTCATAATTATATCGGAATGATGTCGAAATCATGTCAATTCAATTATTGGAATAATATTAAAATCATGTCAAACTCATATAAAAATTCAATCAAGTAATGTCAAAATGATATTGCAATCATGTCAATATCATCTAGAAATCAAATCGATATTATGTCAAAATACAATCAAATGAAGAAATCAAGTTAAAATCATGTCAAATCGAGTCAAAATCAAGTCTAAATCAAGTCATAATTATATTGGAATGATATCGAAGTCATGTCAATTTAATTATTGGAATAATATTAAAATCATGTCAATTCAATTGATTCGATTTAAATTACAATTATTTCAATATCATGTCGATATAAAAAAAAAGAATTTATAACAAATGAAAGTCAAGTCGATATCAAACTTAAACTATGACGAAATCAATTTGAATTCAAAACGGAATCCAGTCGAATTAAGTCACAAATACGTCAAAATAAAAATAAAATCATGTTTGTGGGAAGGGAGTCAGACGGACACGGACGGAAGACAAGGAATGGACGTCAATACTAACGCTGACTGACATAGGGAAATTACTTAGTTACTACTATACGAAATACTTTATTGAAATGCACTGTGTCTACCGACCAAATTTATGATCAATGTTGTTATCAAAACCCCAAGAAATTTGTGAACAAAAATGTATAAAAAAACTTAATTTTGAATAATTTGTCGAAAAGAAATGTATTTTGAAAAAAGAAAATATTGTTAGAAAATATAAAATTCGAAAATAAAACAAAATTTGAATATCAAAACAAATGCATCTTTAATCCTAAATGTTTCAATTAAGTTAAAGTCAACTTTAAATGAAGGCATATCCAGTTGATATGAAATTGAAGTCAAGTCAAAATTAGTTCGAAATCAAGGTGAAATCATATCAAAATTATGTCAAAATAAAAATTATGATCAAATCAAGGTATCAAATCAATTTGTTATGATCAAATCAAAATTGTGTCACAGTTAAACATAAATTATTAAGGGTATTCACTTCAACGGTGAAATTTCCGGAATGCTGAAATTTACGAAAACTTCAGTGCAAATGTTATTGTTTAGTTTTTCGAAATTTGTTAAAATTTAATTATCTATTGAGTTGATGAAAAATAATCGTCAGAAATTTGCGAAGAAAAGATGTGTTTACTAAACACAAACAAAACTGTTTAAAGAGTGTGAGTCATTGTGAAAATGAACATTTTGATAAGAAGAAGAGTATACTGTCAAATTCCGAATAAAAAGCTGATGAAATGTTTAAGATAGAGAAATCTTTTTTTTTGCATTAATTTTTTATAAAAATACAAGAAGAACAAGTTTTTTTACAGAATATTAACAAAATTATTTGTTTTGGTAATATTTATATAGAAATAAGCGATGGCGATTTTAAAGTTTGGCTGAGGCATGTGAATAGAACAAAAATTTAAAAATGGTTGCTTACTTCTAATTTTTGCAATTCCAGTATTGAAGTGAACACCCCTATTATAAAATCATGTCGATATAAAAAAAATTCAAATTGATGTTCATTAAAAGTTATTTCGAAATCAATGTTCAATTCAAGTCAAATCAAATTATAAGCACGCTAGAAGAAAATTAACATTTAGCCCAAATTAAGTTAAAATTATGTTTAAATGGAGTCATATTAAAAAAATAATAGCGATTTAAATAGGCCAAGTTAAAACAAATTCGTAATCAAGTTGAAATCACACCAAACTCAAAACAAAATCAAGAAGATCTCAGATCAAAATAGAGTTTTTATTTTTTCAAAATAATATCTTAATCATTTTGAAAATCGTACTAAAGTCTTTTTGAAATAATGCCGAAAACAAGTCGAAATAGTTTCGAAATTAAATCTAAATTATTTAAAAACCATGGCATAATTCAAAACCACGTATGATCCAAGTAAACAAAGACCCATATAAAGTTAATATCTAGTTGAAGTAAAGTAAAAATCAGATTGAATTTAAGTCGTCGATATAAATGAAATCATATTGTAAATAAGTCTAATTATGTAGAGGTCACGTTATTATGAAATCAAAGCCATTTCGAAACCAAAATGAATTCAAGTTAAAATAAATTCGAATCAAGACTTGACCACATTAAAATCAAATCAAAATTAATTCAAATCAAGTTACAGTTAAGCAAACTCAAAAAAAAAAAAAAATTCGAAATTTTGTCGAAATCATATCGAAATCATAATGGAATCAAGTGCATACTTTGTCGTACTCAAGCCGAAATCATAAAGACGTCATGCTTACCAGAGCTGTAAAAGTGTGAATTCATTTTCACTTTTCATTCTCTTGTATAAATTTTCAAAGGCTTAAATCCTTTTTTGTAGCATTCAGAGAGTAAACTCTTTAGGCTTAAGCCTTTAGGCTGATTAAAATTTTTTTCAAGACATGATTTGCAATACGTAAAGAATTCACACTGAATTGAAATGTTAATGAATGCAGCCGACTATGGCTGCAGCCACGATGGCAACATAAATGCAAAATGGTGCTTTATAGTTAGTAGTATTTCATGGTAGAAAATAAAACTTCCAGTGTTTTAGAGTTGAAAATAATGACAATACTGAATGCATTCATCATATTTTTTAAGCATACAAGAATGGGATTGATAATTCCATAAGTCCTTACAGAGCATTGGGTGTGCATTAGACCGTATTACCAAAACTAACCTATATTTGACCCCACCTCAATCGTTAGACAGTTAAAACACATTTTCAAAAATTAATTTTGACGTCATATATTAAATCGTATTTATAATGTTATATGCTTTTCACAGATTATCCTTTTCACTCGCAAAACACCGAACGTTACGTCCAAATTGTGCACAAATCGGCCACAGCAGTCACTGACGAAAATCGTTTGGGGCACATTTTCGCGAAGCTTGACAGCTACGAGCGCTACAGCCAGCTTGAATACCGGAAAGATTTAGGAAATTAATAAAAATTCGAGTATGAGTGACGAACATTTTGAAAGTGTTATATTTCGGATAAAATCGGTCGGAACTGCACCAAAAATAAATTTTATGGATATCATTTGTTTCCATGGTCTTAATAATTTTTTGTGAGCTTTAGTAGCAACTGAGATAAGGTGGGTGATAATTTAAAAAAAAACAAGATGCACGATAGAGACCACTTCAAAAAAAAAATTAGAGAACGAAAAAAGTAAAAAAGAAAATAGAAAGTAAAATATACAAGCAAATCACAGTCGGTGCAAGACACTCGTGAGAAAATAGCCAGTTGAGAAAATAACTAATGCAGTGAGTAAAAAGTGTTCCTACTTGCTCTAATAATGAACCTAGTAGGCTGAAGTTGAAAATGCACTAAATTTATTTGAAGAGTATTGCAAATAGTAGTTGGAAAAAATGATAGTGGAGTAATTATTACTTCAATCGGAGTATGATAAGAACACTGAAGCAAAATAAAATTACAGATTAAACGACAAAGCCAACGCTACAGTTTCCGGGCAAACTCTTAAGGCTGAAACACATAGGAGGCATGCATGCATCTGACATTTGTGATTGAATATACGTATTGTTATGAAGTTTATGTGGCATCCGTGGCGTAGTTGGTTAAAGTGCGTGGCCGCTATGTCAACGAACCTGGAGACTAGGGCTCGAACCCCAGCAGCGACAGAAAATTATTTGAATTAAAATAATTTTTCTGTACGGCCGTAACCTCTCTGCAGACAATGGCAAACCTCAGAGAGTAATCAAAAATGCCATGTAAAGCTTCTTGAGAACAGAAACATTCCGTTCATCGCCGTTCGGAGTCGGCGTTAAACCTGTAGGTCCGGTTCTCGGTTAATTGTGTACAAACTTAATAACACGCACAACACAATTGATCATAAGAAGCTAGTTCAAAGTCCTTTCAAGGGCTGAAATGGCCAGTTATTTATTTTTATTTTATGAAGTAGCCCACATTAAAAGGGGGCATGCACGCATGCATGATGCTTGAAGCATGCCTGAAGTAACTTTTTGCAGGTATCAAGGCATTGACAGAAGACATGTGTGAAATAAAAGCAATATCAACACAACCATTAACCATAAAATATCCTCCAATTCCATTTCTAATTGTTTTTGATTGAATTTAATGTATTTTAACTACTTTTCCTTTATAATTTCTATTTAGTTCAACATATTTAAAATTTATCACATATGCGATGCAAGCTTTCTATGTGCTTTAACCAAGCATTATTCACAGGCATGATGTATGCTTGAGGCATGCATGCTTTCTATGTGTTTTAGCCTTAAACGATCCGCTCGTGCCGACACGACAACGACATAATTCTGGTCAGACAGTTATGTTAAAATCATAACAAAATCATTGGTATCATATTGATATCAATTGAAAACTACGAAACCAAATTGAAATAAATTGTCAAGTCAAATATATTCAAAATCATTCCGAAAAAAAATATCGACATTTTTTGTCATCATTAATTTCACAAAATAAACGATCCTTTCAAGAAGAAATTTTGACATAATCAAGTCAAAATCTAGTCAAAATCAAAAAGAAGTCTTGTCATAAAACCAAATCATTCCAATTCAACTAAATCAAATCAAATGCAACGTGAAGCTCGTATCTGTCATATTCATATTAATTAATTAATATTCATTTATGGTTTTCTTCACCTTAAATTTATTCCTTGGCAGCGTTCTTCATACTTTGGAAATTGAAAAATTAATTAATAAATGTCTATTTAACATACAAAAAAATTGTATTCCAACTCTTCTTTTTAGATATGTTTGTGTATTTATATTTATTTATTTTTTTTTTTTTAAATATGTTTATTTGGTCGTCTGTTGGTCTGTTCGGCTGTCCGTCTTCATTTCCCTGTCGGCTTTATTGTTGAGTGCATTAATCAAACAAAGCGCGTCTGCTGCGAAGTTTGATGTGGCATTTGGATACCGCTTTGGCTGTCTTTCCTCGTACGACTACTTTAGGCCAAACGTAGTGTTGCCAACACTTTGCTATTGATCTGCTCTGCTATATCATCGATCAGTTTAAGCCGCAATAGATTGCATTCGTTGGGGCTCGTTAAGATAAATTTTTTTTTTGTTTTGTTTTCTTTTTGTTTGGTTTTTTTTTAATTTTCGTTTTCTTTTAATTTATATTTATTTAATAACATTTTATGTGTATTTCTTTCCGATGGTTTTAATATTTCGCTGCTCTTTTATTTATTGTTCGATATTCTCAGGAAATGCATTAATATTGGTTTTGGTTTTTTTTCTTCTTTTCTTGTATTCTTTATCTTATCGTATTTCTTGGCATTTTTAATGTTATTAAAATTTTAATTCTTAAAGTGTCTGCATTTGTCTGTATCTCGCCTGTTTTTGGTATTTTTGTTTTTTATATTTTTATTTGATATATTGACAGATGGATTCTTGTTCTCATTTGGGTAGTGCAGTGAAATTTTTACGTTATAAAAAATAAAAAAAAATATTTATATAAGAATCAACAAAGTTCTTTTTTTTTTAATTTAAGCAGATAAAGCGGATAAATGTCAGTTCTCAGAATTTCAGACCATATTTTTATTTTTTCCCATACTTAATATTTATCTTTGATTAATTGAAATGTATAAGTTATGTTTTTGTTCATTTATTTCAGAGTGATCATGTGGTGGTGGAAAGTTCCAACGAGTAAATAATGAGATGCTGATCTGAGGGTTCATTGAACTTTCGTATGAAGGAATTAATTAGGGGGACATTTCGACAATTTTAAATGTTTGTAAAAAAATGGATCCTTCCAGTTTTTCACGTGCAAAGATTTGCTCAAATTTTACATCCTGACAGAAATTGGTATAACAAAAAAAATCCTGAAAAATAATGAAACTCAATGCAGCTTATACTTGAATTATCAAAACGCTGTCATCTAATTGCACAGTGGAATATTCGACTCAAAAACGCGACTTGTCATCAACTTAAAAATATATCTTATATTTATTATGCCGCAAGCTATTTCGGTCATTATTATTTATTATGTTAATTATCGTTCTCCCCATGTCCATCCGTTTTCTTATGAATTGCACTCAGCGCACCTCTGTTGCTATCTCCATCCGCGTATTAAGCGATTTATCAATTTGCTTATATAGTGACAATATGTCCAGAAAGTAACTCTGAACTATAAGCGTTGTGTTACGCAACGAAGGCAAAAACAAATTAAGTTTTCAATTGGGAAAAACAAATTTTTCAACTGCTGCAATTTAAAAATTACTCGCGTTTATGACAAACGAAATTAATTTCCTGCAACTAAATGATGCGTTTTTCGTAACTGACTATAATTATGACAACTGTTGAAACGTTTGCAAATAACGATTTCAAGCATGACAAACGAAGTTTGTTTGCGTCAAACTGGTGATAAGCTTTTTTTGCTTTGCATGTACACAGTGTGCCGTCCAATCCCGCTCTTCAAGCGAAAGACTTTAAACTTCCGTTAGGAATGAATATATTGTATCAATCCTTCATTCTTCTTCCGTCATATATATATTTGTAAGATTTTTTAATATATTTTGAATTGAATAGTATTCTATTTTGTATAAAAAAAAGTAAAAAAATAAAAATAAATAACTGGCCATTTCAGCCCTTGAAAGGACTTTGACCTAGCTTCTTATGATCAATTGTGTTGTGCGTGTTATTAAGTTTGTACACAATTGACCGAGAAAAGGACCTACAGGTTTAACGCCGACTCCGAACGGCGATGAACGAAATGTTCTTATTCTCAAGAAGCTTTACATGGTATTTTGATAACTCTCTGAGGTTTGCCATTGTCTGCAGAGAGGTGGCGGCCGTACAGAAAAATTATTTTAATTCAAATAATTTTCTGTCGCTGCTGGGGTTCGAACCTGGGTCTCCAAGTTCGTTGACATAGCGGCCACGCACGTTAACCAACTACGCCACGGACGCCACATAAAAAATAAAGTACTGATTTATTTATTTTTTTTTTATCATAACTACATCTTTATTTATATGAATTTGATACACCGTGACTAGACTCGTTACAAAAACACAGCGCCTAACATAAGGTTTAAGATTTTGTGAAAAGCGAAATAGGGAAACGTCTATTCTCTCGTCTGCACAAATTCAACGCCTATAATCCAAAGACTAAGGGGCAACAGAATTTGTATTTTTGGGTAAATGGAGCAAATTTATATCAAGTGTGACTGTGATTGAGAATTGAGAATAACATATATATTAAAAAATAATAAACTGGTCATTGTAGCCCTTCAAAAGACTTTGATCGAACTTCTTATGATCAAATTGATCAAATTGTGTTGTGCGTGTTACTAAATGTTTGTACACAATTGATCGAGAACTCGACCTACTAATTTTATGCCGACTCCGAACGGCTATTGTGAATTTTTTCAAGAAGCTTTACATGACATTATTTACTCTCTGAGGTTTGCCATTGTCTACAGAGAGGTGATGGCCGAACAGAAAAATTAATTTAATTGAAAAACTTTCTGTGTCAGATGGAAATTGAACCAGAATTCTCTGGCGTATGGGTCACGCACTCTACCCACTGCGTTTCGGCCGCCGATTGAACTGTTATACCTTTCGATAGAAAAATAACCTGAGTACCATTTTTTCTTGATATCCCTGTTATGGTCTACTCCGAATGGGCTACTCCGCCAGATAGCAAATAAGGAGTATGCGCATATTAAAGTGTTTAACTGAAGATGTTCTTCGTAAGAGGCCATAATTTTGGAGAAACAACTTGTTGTTTTTTCAATACTTTGTTTGTTTGTTAGGCGCAATAGTACCTGTTTCTCTGACCCATACACATTTAAAAATTTATATTCGTCCCTCGTAAGATCTAGCCTTGAATACGCTTCATTTATTTGGAGCCCATTTTATTCAGTGCATGTTACTAGATTGGGGCAAGTTCAAAAAAGATTTTTGAAATTTTCTTTACGTTCAATTAGTTTCTCGAATCCTCTTCCGTCCTATAGAACGCGTTGCCTGCTCATTGGACTGTCTTCTCTTGAAGCTAGAAGGTTATTGCACAGTATTATGATCATTGAAGCTAGAAATGTGTTTTGCTTGCAATGGAGATTATTTTTCTGGAAATAATATTGAATTTATATTTCTTCAAATATTTGATTATATTGAAGAATTCTGGGTATTTTTGGATCAGATGGTAAATCTATACTATTATATAAAAGGGTTCTCTCGGATTTTTATCGTTCAATCACGGGGTAACCGTTGAACCGATTTTAATAAATCCTTCACTATTCAATTGCTATAATAAGCGACTCTACTACTGGGTACTACGTTTTTGGTAAAACTTTGTATTTAATGATTTAAGAATTCATGCATTTTAATCCATGCTGCCATTGTATAAGCAGCACAAAATAACATCAAACACTAGCTTAAGCTCTTTGTTGAGAGAGAGAGAGAGCTGAAAGTCTACAACTCACCGTGCTGCCATCTTAAGTGGATAGTTGCACTCAGTTAATTTCTGCCGCAGTGTTGCCATCGTATTTATTTATTTTATATCGTATATCGTATAGGTATATCGTATTTATTAGGTATATCGTATTTATTTTAATTTTACTAAGATGAAACTCTTTTCATTTCAATAAGAAGCCACTCTTTTTATTTCAATAAGAAATAATCTCAAATTAAATAAAATGAATTAAACATATTTGATTCTTGAGCCTTTATTTAAAATATGTTTTCATATCATATTTATGCTCCCAAGTAATGCTGGGAACGGGTATGCTAGTATAAGTATAAATTTATATCTCGAACCAAGGTATACCAAGACTGAACAGGTATAACACATCAAATCCTTAGTTTGAATATAAAAAAAATTACTTCCCAAATATTTAGGAAAAAAACAAAATTATTAATTTTATTAAGTCAAAAAATCAATTCTTATAGAACTGATTTATTTGCTTCAAAATTTATATTTTTTGTCTTTATCATGTTGATCCATATCTAAATTGTTGGGTTTTGAGATGCGACATTTTTGGGTTTTATCTTAATTTGTGGGTTTTGAGATAGGATATTTTTGTCTTTAATGTAAAAGACAATTCATATTTAACTTAAGCGTTCTATTTTCAATACCAATGTTCTAATAATGATACCAATGAAAAAAAAAAAAATACCAAAGATACCAATGTAAAGAGAATTAAAATTTCATTCGGTATTATTTCATCGCCATCGCTCAAGAAATAAATTTTCTGTAACTCTCGAGCTGGGAGAGTTGGGAGTCGGCGCCAAAACAGTAAATGTCGTTTCCACGAAGTCAACATAAAATTATGATAGGCAAACATTTTTAGACTGTCAGCTCAAAATCATGCCCTAAGAAAAAAAAACCCATATCTTTTCTCCATAAAAAAATCTCGTTTTTTGATAAAAGCAATTTTCTCTTTTTCAAATAAAATTTCCTACAATTAGAATAAATTTTCACATATTCGAAGAAATATTTCTTCACTTGTCGGAAATGAAAATATTTCAGGCCTCTAATAATGATAAGTATTTTACTCGCACTAAAAAATTCTCATTTATAGATAAAAAATTCTCATTTATAGATTAAAATTTCTAGAAAATAAAAAGTTTTCTCTATTATAGATAAACAATTCACTACGCGAAATATTTTCTTCAATAAAATCATAATTTCTCAAAAATAAAAGTTTTTTCTCTAAGAACGATATATTTTTCTTACTTTTCTCTTTTTTATGGAAGCTTTTTACCATTTTTAGGGAATTTTTGGTATCACAATTCGAGAAAAGCAATTTCTGGAGCAAACTCTATACCATTTTTCACTAAATATGATGCCTTTTTTATCATATTCCGAGAGACTTTTTTCTGAGTGTATTGTAATAAATAGGGTGTTAGTGATCAGAATTTTTAGATCTGCTAAGAGCTGTCAAACCAAGAATGATAGAAACAAGATTACGCGTTCCGCAACTGAGAGGGAGAGAAAGAGCATGACGTCACAAGCGATATTATCAGACTTTGGAATAATTTTACTTTGGGGCCCACGCCTAAATATATTTTTTTCTTATTTTTATAATATGTGTATGGACCTCCTAAGCCTATTGGTGCAATAAAATTTTGTCGGTCTCAAATGGTTTGGGACATAAAAATCTTAAAATTTTAAAATATTCATATTTTTCGTGTACGAAAATATTCATATTTTTATACAGAAGAGTAGATATTTTTACTTTACTTTTCTGAGGGAATTTATTTTCAATTTCGTCAATTTGCCTAAGCGATCGCATATTTGCATACGTTTTTGTCAAGCAAAAGTAATGTGTGACGTCATGCACTCAATTGAGAAAGAGAGCACTAGATAACGGTATTGCGGAACACGTAATCTTGTTTCTGTCATTCTTGCTGTCAAACTTTGGAATGCAACAATGAGAGAGAAAAGATGAGTTTTGAGTGGTTGACAGCTCAGGTGTTCATCTTTTTGAGAGATGTGAAAAATTCTCTTTTATCTTGTTGATTTCACTATGATTCATATTATATAAATATGAATATGAATCATATATATTATTTTGAAAAATAAGAGAAATATTATTGAGAATTCGCAAAAAATATATATTCATTTTTATTTTCCAACTTAAAAGCTAAAATGATTGAACGCGTTTATGAAAAAAGTTAGGTTTTCGAGGTATTTCGAATGATTTACTACACGAAAAGGATCTAATATGATATGAAAGAATATACTATTGGGTCACAAGATTTATTTATAGAGCGATCAGAATTCGTGCATAATTTAAAAAGGATTCTAAGTACTTTTCTATTCAACATATTTTGTTTGTTTCATAAAGTCAATTTAGATAATTTCAAAGTGTTTAGAAACCAAAACATGCTTCCAACTAGGATAATTAATATTGACAGTGAATTGACTATGTCGGTCTCGGTATCAATCTCGGTGTCAGTGTTTATGTCAATGTATAATCGAGTGTATAATAATGTTATCTATAAAAAATTGATGCATTATACAGTTGATCTTTGATGAAGCGGGGCAAAAGAAGTATTTAAAATGCTTTAACTGCATTTAATGCTACTGAAATACTTTGTATTTATCAGTGATACTGATTTTTTTCCAATCAGGTTATAATTCTGGATAGTTTGAATTATAATTACTTAGGAGTTGATATCGCCGCATCATGATTTATGTCTACTATTCCTCAGTTGGATTCTCTTTGTATGAACAACTTAAGCCGGAGTGTTTAAAAAAATAACTCGACCCATTTCGACTTGATTAGATTCAAAAGCACTTAAGTCACACCTTTAACAGATATTGTTGATACGACACGACACTCACACTGATCTTGTTTGACCTTTAATGAACTGCAATAGCAACAGCCATAACAACAAAATCATCTGTGGTCAGTTACCATTGTGTAAAGAGTAAGGAAGACAAAGAAAGACCGAAGCACACAACAGAAAATGGAATCACGTGAGCGCTGTCAATCAGCCGGTGAATACTTTTTATGCGAATGTCATTATTGTTCAAGTTCGTTGTTGTTGTTGTTATTGTTGTTGTTGTTGCTGTCGTGAAGCTCATTGACTGTACAGCTGACAAAGTCATGCACACAAACTCGCATACATACGCTCTGAACTCAACTGAAATTGATGTGACGTAGTCAACGTTGTCATTGTGATCATTGTGATCGCACACTCACACAACGCACAGACATTTCATGCTTCTTCTCTTGTGTAAGACGCTTAGCGTGTGCACGAAACAAGAATCAAAACAAAAAAGCCAAACAACAACGATCACTGCGCGACGAACACGGCGCGTGTAAGAAAGGAAGATCAGTGTAAAGAAAGAATCGTAAATAACGGGGGTCTTTTCAGCGTTGACTGAGTGACAGTCGGACAGCCGCTGATGGTAATCGCACTTTGTACACACAACTCATATAAATCTAGCACTGCCATGTGCGGCTACTATGCCAGATGATCGCAATGAAACTCAAAGCACTGATCGCTGATCGTCGTTGCGACATTCGCTATTTTGTGAATGAATGAATGTTTTTTTTTCAAACTTACCCGCTCTTCCTCGCGTATCATCTCTGCAATGCCCGGTTTGATCTCCATATCGTCCACGATCGATGATGTGTGGTGAGTTGGTGGTGCAGACTGTTGTGCTATGGGCGGCGGATGATGACTCATGCCCATGCCGCTCAGACCCATGGAATCCATTTGAGCGGCTGCTGCGGCAGCAGCCATTGCTGCGGCCTGTGCATGTCCGAGTGGAGGAAAACGACCATCACCATGACCAACAGCTGGAAGTGTGCTGGCTGGTGATGGTGTTAGCGGGTTGCTAAGCACACTGGACGGGTGTGGTGTGTTGGACGTGCTGGACGAAGCCGGTGAGGAGCGATGCGAATGATGTGATCCGTGATGTTGCTGCTGCTGCTGTGAATGATGTTGAAGATGACTGGAGTGATGTTGCTGTTGTTGTTGTTGCTGATGGTGGAGTAAGTGCGGACTAGAGGGAGGTGCTGCTGATGGAGTTCTATTTGCAGGCAATGGTGTCAGTGATGGTGATGGTAGATCAAGCGGCGTTTCCGCCTCGAGCATTGAAGAGGGCGTCAAACGCGAGCTACTTACATGAGTTGCAGCACTGCTGGTGCTTGGAATCGGTGGAGTCATGAGCGCACGTTCACGCTCTCTTTCCCGATCTCGTTCGGCACGTTCAGCGGCAATCAAGCCGCTAAGTGGACTAGCGGGCGGATTAAAAATCGTATCTGAGGAAGGCCAACGACGTTTCCTTACATTACGCGCCACTTGCTGTTGTTGCTGATGGTGGTGCAATAGTTGCGGGGAGAGACGCATTTCCAGATTATTATTGTTGCTGCTCGTTGTGGTCTCAACCGTATCCCAATCGCCATGACTCATCCGCAGCTTCTTCTCAGGTTCAATGAATGACAGGAAGCTATCGTGCACAACACGATCATCAGCTACAGACTTGCTGTCTTCGAGCAGCTTACCCACTAGCTCTGGCGAGGTGGTACTCAGGCGCCGCTGTGGAGTAGCAATAAGCTGCGGCTCAATTTTCGGCGCACGATCACCTGTCTCATTCTGCTCTACGTTAACACCAATGCCACCCGCTGCTGCCGCGCCATTAACATCCGCCAATCCACGCACCTTAAGCATCTCGGCAATGCGCAATAGTGGACCGATTTGCTCTTGACTAACATTGATCTCACCCTTGTACATGAACTCGACGATCGCCTTGAGATCGGGCCAGCTGACATCACGCATGATCACTATGGGATGTCGGCAAGGCGTATCGGAGAAGAGCATCTGAAAATAGGGCGAACAAGCAGAAAGCACCATCTTGTGCGCCTTTATCGAGCGTCCATCGCAAGCTAGGGTGACGTCCACAAATGATTCATTCTGCAGTAGCTGATCGAAGACGCTCGTAAGATTGCTCTGATAGTTGTTCCAACGTAAACAAAATTGCTGAGGAGCAGCAGCGGAAGCCGAACCATTCGATGAGTGAACTGAAGGTGGGGAGCAGGGCACGCATATGGGTGTGTTGGGCCGCGTAGCGGTATTGGATGGTTGGGGAGTAGGAGAAATAGAGTTGGATTTGCGTGATCTTGCTGGCGATGGACTGCGATCGGTCTTAACGATCGTCGTTGTGGCTGTCGTTGTCGTTGTTGCTGCTGCGTTAGTGTTTGGTGATGGTGACAACGAGCCGAGCAGCGTGGGAAAGACAGAAGATGGACGTGGTGGCGGCTGCGGTGAAAGCGTTAAGCTAGTGTAGGAGGGTGTTCGTGGTGATCGTTGTTTAGATGTCAGCGTACGTGGACTTTCGAGTAATGCGCGAAATGGAGACGTATTGTTGTCAGATGATTGTGCTTGTTGCGGTTCTGAAGCTGGTGGTGGCGACGAATTGGACGACATGGTAAGTAGCAATTGTTCGGAAGTAGTTTTTTCTCTTATTAGCCGCTGCGGTTGATTGCGGTGAACATGTTTGCAACTCTGAATTCGAAATGTGGTTTAAGAGGTAAAAGACATATTTGAGATGAGGTGTTTTCGCGAAAAAGGCGCGTTAACACATACACACACGAATGCAAGCCTACACACTTAAAGCGAACCGGAAGTGTAACAACTACTACTTTAAATTTGCGCGGCGAAAACTTTTTCTCGTAACGACGTTGTTTTGTGCGCGCTCTTATTTTTAAACGTGTTTTTTTCCTTTTTTTTTCTTTATAGCTGTCACGGTATCTCGTAAACACACGTTAACATAAATTGTTCCTTGTGTTGATGTAGCTATAGTTGGGCCAAGTCGTGCCCCCTAATAGAAAAAAAAAAACAAAAAACTATAACAAGTTCCCAAACTCAATGCATTGACAGTGCATAGGTATCTGTGTGTGGTTGTGTGTGTGTGTATTTGAGTGTGTGTGTGTGTGTATGACTTTGGCTAGTGCGTTCAACGTTATCGACGTCGTAGTCGTAGCCGTTATCCACCGTCGTCGTCTCGATATTCTCGTCGTTTTAACAAAAGTCTTCTCAGCACGACCGTCTGAATTAGACTGAAATCATTTCGCACACTTTGATAGGGAAAAACTGGCTGAACTTAACTAAAATCTGGAAAACTGAGGCCAGCACAACAACATCAGACACAAACAGAACAAAGCATAGCAAAAATTTTGCACGTATGTACGACGATGACGATGATGACGACGACGACGACGACGGACTACTCAGAATCATACTGCAATTGTTGGTGTTGCCTTGCCTTGCCGGGCCGTATTGCTTGTACTTGGATAGTCTACGACGTCGTCGTCGTCGTCGTTGCTCTAGATGGTGATGATACAGCACACGGCACACAGAACACACAAAAACACTGAGCAACAAATGCAACAACGACGACAACGACGCTAACGATGAGGCACTTGCTTGCATGAGGTATCGATGAGCCAAAGAAGCGGCTCACTTGCCTGGCCCGGCTCGGTTTTCCATTCGTTTTATTCTAACTGCCTACAAAGCGGAGTGCAAAATATCCCGATTCCCGATGCAGTAAGCACAGAAAAAAAAAACACACACACAAAAAGCGGCGACACTATCCAAAAGCGACGCAAGTTTGCGAATACGTAGGTATACGAAGACGAAAACTAGGGAGCTCACATGGTGTGTGGCGATGCAATGCAATCCGCCAGATACAACAAAAACGATAATAGATAAAAAAAACAAAACGCAAACGCATACAATGCGCTGCTGCAATTACCCGCACGTTTTGGGAGCAATTCTCCAGAAGAACACAAGTAGCAACCAGCCATCGGAGTCAGCAGCAAGTTGTCTAGAAGTTGCCGCCGCTATAGCTCAATTTCGCAAGCGCCTCGCGCTCTTTCGTTTATTCGTTCGTGCTCGAGATTCGTGATTCTTCCGCTCTAAGGCGTGTGGAGCGAGGGAATTTTTCGTGGGGCTAAATGGGTTGCAAATTTTCCTTGTTATGGAATTTCACATATGCACCAGGCACATGTTCGGCGTTGAATTCTTATTCTCGCCTGCGAGGCCGTGCTCGGCACACAACTGCTCTTCATTTCCTTAGCGTTGGTATTACTTTTTTTTTTTGTGAGTTTTTTGAGCTTGAGTTTTTAGTGAGAGCGTAAAGTTGGCACTCGTGAAAATTATCGTCTATTTCCTTACGCATGCAACGGAGTTTACTCAAAGTTGCAACTATGGGTGGAATAATTGGTTTGGAGTGTGTTACTTTGGCGGCGTCATGCTCAGCATGTCGTGTGCATTAGATGAGTGGCTAGCGCTGAGAGCTCGAATTTGGTTGCTAGCTTAGTGGACGACCAGCAATTGACCATGTTTTTCCGGCCAGAGCTCGGGCGGAGAAGTTCAAAAGACGTCGCTCTCTCCCTCGCATGCTCTCTTCGCTGTTTTGAGGTTTTCTTGCACACACAGTACGTGAAATGCTTCATTTACGGACGCCGCATCTCAACCTGGCGGTTATCTTGCCCAAACTCACAGATACATACGCTCTGCTGCTTCGTTTGTCGCTCTGTTGCTTGTCGACAGAAGTAAACAAATAATAACAGAGCACAAGAAACATTGTGGAATTGAAGCAAATAGCGGCTACTGAAAAATTCGCCGCAAAGGTAGGAAAGCGGCGAATATATCTTAAGAGTAAAAACGGTCGATTTAGGGAACGGTTATAATAGAGCGAGGTTTTCTTATAGCGCTTAAAATTGCTGCACTTTGTCTCACTTGATCTCTCTTTCTTTTGCTGACTCTCTATCGTTTCCTCTCTGCTCTGACTCTCTGGCTAGCATGCAATATTGTTGGTTCGCTGGTTCCAGCTGTAACACCATAATTTTAGATGCGGTTTTTTTTCGCGCCAAACATGTGAGTTTTTTTTTTGGCCAATTTCTCTTGCCGTTTGCTATGAGCTTTGGTTGTCGGTAGCTCGCTTAAGTCCAGCCCCTACCCGCAGCTCCATGCAATATTGGTGTATGAGTATGTGTGTGTGTGTGTGTGCCTCTTTGTTGGAGTGCAAAATTTTTGCAATTGTTTGTTGCAGCAATTTTTTTTTATTTTTTGCTCTTGGATACATATTACTAGGTGCCATACACAACCACATGGACACTCAAACTCACATAGATACTCTTTGCCTACCTATAGTTTATGTGTTTGTATACTATATAAAAATTTCATGTATTTATTTTATTCGTCCAAAATAAAACGAGCAAGTGAGAGATCAACAGTGATTCTGTTACTGTTGTTGTTGTTGTGTTGCTGCTGTTTTACTTATATAGTTTTAAATGCTCAACAGAGTTATTGTTGTTGCTGTTGCTGTAGCTGTTGCTGAAGCTGTTGTTGTTGTTGATGAGGACCACTAAGAGGTGTTGATATGCCATAAATGTGTGTCTGTCTGTCTGTTTGTCCATGTGTTTGCTTGTATGTTTTCCGGTTTTACATACATTCATTCATTCATTCATTCGTTCATTTGCAAAATGCCGTCGCTTATTTGTTGCTGTTTCTGTCGCTGCCTTTGTTGTAGCTGTTGCTATTGCTGTTCTTGCTGATAACAATAAAGCTTTGTTATTGGTGGCTTTTTGCCTATTGTTGTTGTAGTTGTTGTTGTTTTCGACCTTTTGGTGTCTCGTTGTTCCTCTAAATCAACAACTTCAGGCAAGTTAGTTTAAATAAAATTTATAGAAAAAATATTTGGCGGCTATTTACTTAAAAACCCACCAATCTGCGTTGCTGTGGAATCCAATCCAAACCACTGGAATTGTTTGTGCCACAGGTGGATTGCTCGTGTTCGATAAATTGTAATACTCGTATCAACCATAGGCACTGATATCAAAAACAAGGGAGGGAAAGAAATGTTCTCTCCAAAAAAGACAAAAGACTGTACTTTGGTCGACACGAGTACTTGCAAAAATATCATGGTTTTATCCATGGTTGAATAAATAAACCAAACGAGGTTTCAGACAAGGTGATTCCTTATCGTGCGACTTTTTCAACCTAATGATGGAGAAGATCATCCGAGGTGCTGATTTGAGACGCAGTGGCACGATATTCTACAAAAGTATTATGCTGCTGACGTATGCTGATGATATCAATATCATTGGCCATAATACGCGCGAAGTCAGTGCAGCATTCTCCAGATTAGCAAAAGAGTCGAGTCGAATGGGTCTTGCAGTGAGCGCAGATAAGACGAAATACCTAGTGTCAACAAATAAACAATTCCAGCGTCTTGGAAACCACGTCACTGTTGGCAACATCTCCTTAGAGATTGTTAAGGACTTTGTCTACCTAAGATCCAGCGTAAACTCTTTCAACGATGTCAGTTATGAGATAAAATGAAGGATAACTCTTGCCAACAGGTGTTACTTTGGGCTGAGTAGGCAATTGAGAAGCACAGGCCTCTCTCGACAAACAAAACTCACGCTCTATAAGTCACTTAACATGCCAGTCCTACTATGTTATATGCAGCACAAACCTGGACGTTGGGCAGTTCTGATGAAAAGACTGATGATGATTTGGGTGCCTTCGTGAGAAAAATCCTTCGTAAGATCTTCGGTCCAATCTGCGTCAATGGTGAGTACCGAATTCGATGGAACCACGAGCTGTATTAGCTGTACGCTATCATCAACATAGTCAAGCGCATTAAAATCGAGCGGCTCCTCGATCATGTTGAGCGAATGGAAAACGATGCTCCAGCGAAAAAAATATTCGATTCGTTTCCCGGTGGTGGTCAACGCAGAAGAGGACGCCCAAGGAAGAATCAAGTGTTGGATAGGATCGTTGGAAGGATCAAGTGTTGGATAACCTGGCTACGCTTGGTGTTTCCAACTGGAGCCAGCAAGCACAAAACAGAAATGGCTGGCGCAATTTTTTATACGAGGCAAAAACCGACCAACGGTTGTAAGCGCCAGATAAGTAAGTGAGTAAGAATAAATAAGGATGTCTCGGGGCTGATCATACTCTCTTCTCAGTACCCACAATTGTCAAAATCAATGAAAAGCAACAACTACAACAACTTCCTCGGCTTTACATGTTATCAATTTTTTTCTGAATTTTCTCTTTCAGATTTTGTATGAGCTGTCAACTTCGATTTGACATTTCAAATCGAGCACTCGCTCTCACTCTTGCGACAACCTTATTAATTCAACCATGGTTTTATCGAATATATCACTTTGAACTGTCATACGACTCATACGAAATCATATTTTCTCAGTAACACATTCATGAGTTTGACATATCGACCCAAAAGGTTTGAGCATCACTGAACCTTTTTTGATTTGATGATGGAATTGAAATTTCCTGTAGAGTTCCCGTAGAGTTGTCAAATACCGTTTTTATTTTGTGTATCGGTTTTGCCGGATTTCTTAAAATTAACAATTTCAGATGTTCGAAAATGCGCAATAATCATGACAGATTACCCGACATTTTCGAATTTTTTCTTATAGTTTTTTATTTTTTCTTCATTAAATATGTGAAGTTGCTTGAGAAACGAAATAGTTTTTTGACTATCCTGAAAATTTAAAAATTTTGAGTTGTGTCCCTTTTGAAGAGGGTGTGTGATATGTTTTTCATACATCAAAATTCGTTGCGTTTCAGAAAATTCTTCAGAATAATTTAAACTCATCTGTCCCCAATAAGGCAGATTTGCCTTCTTCTCAAAAAATACCCAGATTTCCTCAATAAAAGGAAAACGGTTCAATTCCTCATCGATATTAATTTTATTTTCTTCAGAGTAATCTCCATTGCAAGCAATTGTCGAAACGCCTTCAGCTCCTTCTGTGGATTTTCCTTTATTGCCTCAATCGTCTCAAAACACTTGCCGCGAAGTGATAATTTAAGTTTTGGGAATAGGAAAAAGTCACAAGGAGACATGTCGGGTGAATACGGAGCTTGCGGAACGGTATGAACGTTATTATTGGTCAACAGTCGCATACAAGAGCTGTGTGAGATATATGAACAGATGCGTTAAAGAAACCACGAGTTGTTTCTCCACAATTCTGGCTTCTTTCAACATTTCCACACATTATATAGGGTGGTTAAACTTTAAGGGCCGATGTTGAATGTGAACTACACCTAAACGTCAAGTTTTTTTCTGCTTTTCATTTGACATTTCTCAATTTCAGACTAACTCAATTTGAACCATGGAAAGATACACAATCGAGCAATGCGTTAAAGTTATTCAGGCTTATTATGAAAATGGGCTTTCAAATCAAAATGCATATCGTGCACTTCGTGATTTTTTCGGTCAATTTAATTGTCCAAATGTGCATACAATCGGAAAAATCGTGCAAAAATTTGAGCAAACCGGGTCTGTAGGAGATGTGAAAACACCAGTGCATGCTCGTACAGCTCGTACTGCAGAAATATTGCTGATGTTCGCGATAGTGTGGCTGAAGAGCCGTCCACCTCAACTCGTCGTCGTGCCCAACAATTGCACCTCTCACGCTCGTCGTTGATGAACATTATGCATAAAGACTTGCAGTAACACGCTTACAAAGTGCTATTGACTCAAAAGCCTCTTGACCATTTCAAGCGTCGTCAATAGTCAGAGTGGTGGCAAGAAATGGCAACAGTGGATGATCAATTTTTGAAGATGATCAGTGATGAGGCAAATTTTCACCTCAGTGGATTCGTCAATAAGCAGAATTTCCGCATTTGGGCGAATGATAATCCAAGAGTAATTGTCGAAAAACCAATGCACCCACAAAGAGTGACTGTTTGGTGCGGTTTATGGGCTGGCGGCATCATCGGGCCGTATTTTTTCCAAAATGAGGCCGGTCAGGCAGTTACGGTCAGTGAATGGTGTTCGCTATCGTGAGATGATAACGAACTTTTAATGGCCCGAATTGGAAGATATGGATGTGGACGATATGTGGTTTCAACAGGATGGTGCCACTTGCTACACAGCTAACGAAACAATGGCTCTTTTGCGCGACAAATTCAATAGCCGTGTTATCTCACGTGGTGACGATGTCAATTTGCCGCCAAGATCATATGATTTGACACCGTTGGACTTTTTTCTTTGAGGTTATTTGAAAGAAAAGGTGTACGTCGATAAGCCAGCAACAATTCAAGAGCTAAAAGATGAGATAATTCGGCACATTAACGGCACAAAACCTCACTTCTGCCTCAGCGTCATCGAAAATTTGGACCATCGGAAGGAGGTGTGCCGCCGAGGTCGCCGCGGCCATTTGGCCGATATTTTGTTCCATACATAATTGAACCATACCAATATTATCATAATAAAAAGAAATGACAATAATTTCCTAAATAATTTGTGTTTTATTCAAAATCAACATCGGTCCTTAAAATTTAACCACCCTTTATTTTCAAATAAATTTTATATAATACTTGTTTGGTTCATTGTATTTCAAAATTTTTCGTTCACGAAAAATGTTATTTTCAATTAATTTAGTTCTTAGGAAAATTTGGTCTTAGGTTCGAACCTTTAAGACTACAAAGTAGGTTATGCAAACAACGCTACTTTGCTTCACAACCTAAACACAAATGCGCATTAATTAAGCAGAACACCCACAAAAGGAATGCAAATTTCAACATTGGAAATACCACAACGAAGGATGCGCGGCAGTAGCAGAATGCTACTCGAAGTTCTCGTCGAATTGTGGCATAACGCTGATTTAACAGGTAGTGTCGCATAAAAGCCGCTAGTAAGTGGCTTTGATGACTATTTGGGGCACAACCTTGGGGGTGAAAGCCGCTGTGCTGGTCTGAATATTATTTCAGCTTGTGTGTTAGAGTGATGTACTTCACCTGATATAGTGGGGAAGAGAGTGATTTTTTTTGTAGGGAGTTTTATGGACACAACACTAGATAATCAATCTCTAGATATCATAAATATATGACTATGTATATTATCGGATTTCAATGCCCTTATATTCTCTAAAAAAATCGAGGTTTTTGTACAATAAACAGCATGTCTAATAAGCGAGTCTTGATATGAGTATCAAGAGTTCGTATCGCGAAGTTAGGGGACGAAATCGTTCGTATCCCCCTTTAACAAAAAACTTCCATTCTAGAGGCAAAAGAGTTGGAAGTTAGGGAACAAATTCCATTGATTATAAGTAAGAATCCAATAAACCAAGAGTATATTTTTACTCCACACGTACTTCATGAGAGGCTTATTAACGCTGTGATTTTTTTACTTTCGTTCGTAACGCCCTAAAAGAGGTGTGGTAGGTAGAGAAAAGTATATGAAAAGTATATCAATGTCGACATTAAGTCGATTTAGCCTTGTCCGTCTGTTCGCCCGTCTGTCCATCAGTCCGACCATCTGTCTTTAATTTTAAGTCACCTTAAGGCCACTTTTGAAATTTTTTTTGGGAATTTTTTTTTTTTTTTTCTTGTATAAACTTATGTTACATAGTATTGGGAACATACTATGAAAATTTCTAGCTACCGATTATTTTTTTTTTTTTTTGGCGAATTGTTTGTGCATATTTGTACCTTCTTTCATATTTATATTGATTTTGTGTTCGTGCAAGCAAAGTAGCAACGAAATGTTTTTTTTTTGTTTTGTTTTTTCAAATAAATAGATATACAGTAGGAACTTTTTATTGAAAACCACGTCTTCGGACACTTTCAGCCTAATTTATAGTTAGCCACGCCTCCCATTTGGATGACATTTTTTTTCTTGATAGTCAACACCCAAATGCAACGGAAAATCTTTTACTAATCGTAATTAAATTTTATTATTTCGAAAACACTTACCATAACTGTATATGCATTTACCTCGAAACCACTTTTCAGCGATTGGTTGTCATACAAACTTATCGAAACAAATTTTTCGATTTAAATAATTTTTGCACCACATTCTTAAAATACCAGTCATTTTCGTCGGTACTTGAATCATGAAGATAGCTTCAAAAACAATAGACCTGGACCTATCTTAAGTCTTAAAAATACCTTTTTTTAAATTTTGACATTTGGATGCTACAACTCCGTAATTTTTAAACGACCCTCTCATTCTTGCACTAACGATAACGTCATTAGTTCTTAACATATTTTTGTTTTACTTTTTATTTTCAGATGATGCACACAAATTTTTTGATAACAACCAGCGACATATCTTTTTTTATTTTTCTTAGTCTACTTTGACATTCCATACAAAAAACAACAACAACAACAACAATAATTTTTTAAAGAAATTTTGCTTCTTATCTACTCAATAAAAAAACTATTTGTCGATATCTGTTATAATTTTTGTTCAATTTAATTTTTAGCGGGGCATTAAATTTTGGGTCGCTAAGGTAAAGGGTGCCATTAAGGAAATTTTATGTACAGGGTGTTTTTTTTAGAGGTATAGAACTTCGAATTGAAATAAAACACAAGAAAATCGTTTTAATGTCCATCAATTTGGCTTTATTGGAAGGATAATTTTATGCCATTAATGTTTAAATATGATTTCGGGCATGTGGCCGCCGCGGCTGGCTCGAATAAAGCCAATTCTACAGGTCCAATTTTCAACCCCTTTTTTGAGCATATGGGGCCGTATGTCGGCAATAACGCCACGAATGTTGGCCTCCAAGTCCCCTAACGTTTCTGGTTTGTTGGCGTAAACGAGCGACTTCACATATCCCCAAAGAAAATAATCCAATGGTGTCAAATCACACGATCTTTGTGGCCAATTGAAAGGTCCATTCCGCGAAATTAAGCGCTCATCGAATGTTTCCTTCAATAAATCGATTGTGACGTGCGCTGTGTGGCATGTAGCTCCGTCTTGTTGGAACCACCACTCATCCACATTCATGCCATCCAATTCGGGAACAAAATAGTCGGTTATCATGGCTCTATACCGGTCTCCATTAACGGTAACTGACTCTCCAGCATTATTTCGGAAGAAGTATGGCCCAATGACTCCACCAGCCCATAGAGCACACCAAACAGTCAGTTTTTGTGGATGTAATGGCGTCTCAAGGATCTCATGTGGATTCTCTTCACTCCAAATGCGGCAATTTTGCTTGTTGACGTAGCCATTCAACCAAAAATGAGCCTCATCACTGAACAAAATTTTGCGATGAATATCAGCATCGAGATCAATCTCATTTTCGGCCCATACACCAAAATCACGGCGCATTGCATGGTCTCGCGGCTTTAATTCTTGCACAAGCTGGATCTTGTAAGGTCGCAAGCCAAGATCTTTGCGCAAAATCTTCCATAAAGTTGATGGACAAAGCTCCAATTGCTGTGCACGGTGGCGAATCGATTCATTCGGGTCCTCTTCAACATTTTGCTCTACAGCGGCAATTGTTTCTTCGGTGCGCACTGTTCGACGTCTCTGCGGATGCGTATTATCACATAGAGCAAACGTAGTGTGAAAACGACCCATGGTTAACCGAATTAATTGCTTTGATGGACGATTATGTCGACCATAAAATGGACGGAGCTTGCGATAAACTTCGCGAACTGAACCATTATTTTCGAAATAAATTTGCACGATTTACAAGCGTTGTTCTTTTGTCAACCTGTTCACGATGAAATGGCAAACCAAACTGAACATAAATGACATTAGAGTTGCCAGATTTGACCACAAAATGGCAGTTTTATCTCTATTCGAAAAACAAACCCCTAAAAAAAACACCCTTTATGAAAGCTTTTTGCTTACTTATTTGAAGCTTCTTTCAAGTCAGAAAATAAGCCACATCGGGAGGTCGGGATAGTTGAGTTTGTTGCGTACTCGACTGACACCCCAGAGGCCTGGGTCCGAATCCCGGCCAAGCCATGGTCCTACGGTTTAACCTTCAAAGCTAAAAAAAGGAGACGAATGCCACGTTGGAAGACAGCTACTTCCTTAGATGGAACCCACGAACCGATTTATTTTTTGTAATTTGAAAAAGAAGTTAGACTTTGCCCATACAGGTCTTGAGCCATTATCCGAAACAAGTGGTAATCGGAAGGAGTAATATTTGGAGATTAAGGCGGAGAGGTTAGGATTTCCGATTTGAGCGTTTCCATTTATGTTTTGACTCGTTTTGTACGTGTGAGCGAGCTGCTCAATCACTTTGTGGTGTTCGTCAAAGTATTCCGTCCGTTTTTCATTCAATGCATGGCTCAAGCGCATCAATTGTAGTCGGAAGCAATTCTTGGTGTTGGTCTCCGCTCGCTTTAAGGTCATTTACTATTCCCGTAAATGACCTGCTCGCACATCAAGACGCAATTTCTAGGAACGAAAACTTTCGAAGTAATAAGAAGACGAAACTAAAACAATCCTGAGCAACGAGATGGTTGCAACGACACGAATCAGTCGGAATTTATATGCACTTATAACTAGCTGTTATGGACGTCTTTGAAAACATCTTCAATACTTAGTCAGATACGGAAACAACCACTGCTGCTTTTCAGCTGCTTACAGCGATAAGAATTTTGGATTTCTTTACATGTGGTTGGTTCGATTCAGTACGTTGTTTATTGTTAAGTCGATCCTTCAAATTGAAAATCAGAAAAACACGTTATTGAAGTAAGAAAACCGACACAAGCTTCTCGTTAAACCCATCGTTGTAATGTTCAGACTATTTCAGTTGAAGATTTTTACAGAATTTCAACTTACTTACCATACCTAGATTTTTTCGTCACTCACCTCGATGATCATTTTCTTAAGCACAGTGGAGTATTATGGAATTTCAGATGCCTTCTTGCATCAAAAAATTCAACCCCAGATGAAGAGCCTGCAACCAATTATTTGAGAAACACTCCACGATTTTGCATGATGATTCTTTCGAAGTATGGATCAATACAGTGTTACTTCGGCAAAGATGGATTTTTGATAAAAATATTAACGGCACTATGTAAGCACTTGTATAACTTAATATATACTTGAAATCTTATAAATTTATAATAAATAATATTTTCTGAACATCCATTTCTAGATAGTTTTCTTTGTACTTAGAATCCCTTTTTTTAATCAAAACAACCCCCAAGACCAAATCCTGCGGCCCTGCTGGTGTTGATAGTGGTTCGGGCTTAACCCATGATTTCTACGCTTTAGGTTTGTCGTAATCCATTCACTTTTCATTGCTTGTGACAATTCGGTAAACAAATTCCTTTACTTTCTCTCCTTAAAGCAGCATTTCACCGATGAAATAACACCCTTCAACGTTTCTCAGTTACAATTCGTACTTGACCTTGGGGATTTCAGTGGATCATTCTCATATCTAAAAGACATTTTTTTACCGTTGACAAATCAAATTTCCACGATTAAGACAGACCTTGGAATGTATGATATGGGTCTTAAGTGAGCACTACCTAGAATTACTCATCTTTGAACTTTTTTGACTGTTCAGGCGAAACATTCTTAAAAGTTCCAAACCACCGGCACCTTAACTCAGGTGATAAGTAGACCGTGACAATTTTAAATGCATCTTGAGTGCGTTTCCTTTTAAGCCCAGTTTAATTAGTGTTGATTGCATCATTAAATCTATATCCAAGAGTGTAAAATAAAGCATATATTGCTACCCCCACAAAGTTGGAAAGAAATCCGACTCTTCTCACACTTTCAAATTTTTTTGCGACCGATGTAAGTTAGTTGACGTTTCTATGCGAAAATATATATTGAGCAGTTGAAGTGAGACCTGATGGAGTGCTGATGGAGGCTGGATTGCTCCATGGAAGGGGCAGTAATGACTTCAGCGTCAACGAAAACAACAACAACAACAACAATAGCTTCAATTACAACAATAACCTGGAGAATAACATTTCATATATGTTGAGATGTGCATGAAGGTGACCAGCAACAACAAAATCACCTTCATGGCCCCCAACATAAGCAACAACAGCAGCAGCGGCGGCAAACAACAGCCAGCAAAAACAACAATAACAAACATCAGCAAGAACAACAACAACAACATCTGCGAATATTGCAACGACCAAGCAACGATGGCGATGACGATAGCAATGACGATGACGACGACTTCGACGATGATGACGATTTCTATGCCTTCTGCTGCTTCATCGGTTTGAATAGAATGCAGAATGCTAGGGCTTGGGTGTATTTGAGTGGGATGAGTGCGTGTTTTGAAGGCAGCATCAGGAACAGCAACACCATCACCAATACCAACAGCAACAGGAACAACAAAAATGCCTCCACCAGCGAAATGATTCCAATGACCATTTCGTACGGCCTAACTTTCTGCATACACTTGACCCCCTTAACTACCCGCTCCAAACGCTGCTGCTGCTGTTGTTGCTGCTCATATGCAAAACTCAGATGCGCCCGCCATGCGATGTGGCAACGTTTGCTGATATGAACGTGTGACGCTAACGATGCCGATTGCCGTTGAGGCGAGGCGAGGCTCTTAAATGAATGATTCCTTTTTTTTGGCGCCCAGGGGGTGCAGCGCATATAGTATATCCGGGCAGATTGTTGCAGCGTGGGCTGAGTTAGTGTGTGGGTGTGTGTGTGGCAAGTGCTGCCACCGCCATTGCCATTGCCTCTGCCAATGTGTGAGTTCAAATGTCTCGCTCGTACATTTTGCTTTAAGGTTTATAGCTTTAGACCATCAGGCTTAGAGTGCTGCTTCGATGATGGACAGTAACGCGGCGCGAAACATTAAACGCGAAACTGTACAAGCTCCATCATCTAGCATATATAATCCTCCGACCTATTGTTGTTGTTGTTGTTGTTGTTGTTGTTTTGTTGTACTGATGCTGCGTTTTGCTGTTTCCATTGCTATTTCTATTCCATTTGTTTGCTGCTGTTGTTGCTGTTGTTGTTGTTGTTATTGTAGTTGCTGTTGCTGCTGTTGATGGTCGGCTCGTTTTGGTCGCCCGGCCTAGGTCTGTCTTTCATGTTCTGCATGTTGAAGTTACTCGAAGCTCCCTTCCAGAGCAAGAATTTCGCCAAAGCAACGCGAATTTTATGCAGATGCGAAAATGTCTGCGTTGAGTTTTTGTTGTTTTCGTTGTTGTTGTGGTTGTTGCAAGGAGGGTGCCAATGCTGCGACTTGGTTGCTGCTGCCACATGCAGGCAGTCCAGCAGGCACTGTCCACACATATCCTACCTCCTCCGCAACACTTCCTTCAAATGCTTTGTTTCCGAAAAATTTATACATTGCGTTATTTTTGTTGCTTGTGTTGTTGTTGTTGCAATCTGCAGTTTGTCCTGCTGTTACATTGCTATTTCGTTGCTGTCGCCTTCGTTGATTTTCG
Source organism: Pherbina coryleti (assembly GCA_943735915.1). Taxonomy (NCBI): domain Eukaryota; kingdom Metazoa; phylum Arthropoda; class Insecta; order Diptera; family Sciomyzidae; genus Pherbina; species Pherbina coryleti. The sequence continues at coordinate 116,081,294 of OX030952.1, forward strand.
CGTTTTTCCCCCACATATTGACTGACTTCAGCTCGTCCTTAGTTTTTCGCAAATTTTTCTTCAGCTCCGCCAAACGTCATTTTTTGGTCCTTGTAACATTTTTGCCAAATGTTTCCAAATGTTTTCAAAGAAATAAAATAAAAACATAGAAACTAATACCTCAACATAAAATTCTCTTCATATTCACTTTGAAAAAAAGAAAAAAAATTATAACAAGATTTTCTAAAAAAAATCCGTTGATCCTGTAAATTTGCAGTTTTTATTTGAACTAGCCTTTGCAGCTGAAAGGAGAAGGGGCAGGATGTGTGTGATTTCAAGTCCTTGCATAAGCTTCGTTAACATGAGACGCAGACTGCAAAATAAGAGCAACACAAATGCTTGTGATGCGGATGCGGAAAGTACTCGACGTTGTGTGAGTGTGTGTGTGCGAGGGTGTGCGTTGATGTTGGAAGGAGCGGACGTGGGCAGAGGTATATGCAGGAATATGCCTGCATTTCAAATTTTGTTTTTTTTGGGGGGGAAAGAGCCCTGTATAAGCGCTCTACGCCAAATTGTCTGGCCTCAATTGTCTCAGTCCACCCACCAAATTCAAATTGAAATCTTTAACATTTTTATAAATTATTTTTTAGACAAAAACTTTTAAATTCTTAACTTTTCCGCTGCTATGAAAATTCTTTTTTCTTTTTTTGCATATTTTTTCTACTTGATTTTTACCCTCCAACAAACTAAGAATTTGCTGCCTTTTTGTCGTGGCAATTTTTTAATTATGCCTTTTAATATTTTATATCATCTTTTATGTTGTTCTTCCAGCAGCTTCCGCTTCTTAAATATGTCTTCATCTGTTTTATGGTTTGAAAATATTTTCTTTTTTTTTGCTAATTTTGCTTTGTATCCACATTTCCACTTCTTTAATTTTCATTTTCATGTTCATCATCGTTTTCATTTTCGTATGATGTCATTCAGGCATTGTTCATTCTTATTAATTTTCAGCTTCTTTAAGATTTTTAATCATTATCTCTGTGATAAAATATTACCTATTTTCTTGTTTTTTTTTTTTTTTTTGTATATTTTTATCGCTGCAGCCAGTAGTTGTTTATTTTTATTGTGCAAAAAAGAAAAACTCTGCAATTTGGAGTAATTGTGAATTTTTCAATTTGTTTTTTTTTTTTGTCTGCGACAAGACAATTTTTTCTTATATCAGATATTGATCATGAAAAATATTTCATGTTAGGAAAGGGAGACTTTCAAACGTGGTTGTTTATATAGATTGTACGAGGATTGCTATTTATATTTCTGGCCTTGGCAACAGTGAGTGACAGCACTCATCATCTGATGTTTCCTTTGGAAAATTTATATGATCAAACATTAGAGTGTATCAAAAATCTGACCCCGATACCAAAATTAAATATTATATAAAAAATTCTTCATATTGGTTTACTTGTTTTCGGTCTGAACCAATTTTGGCGTCCACCAAATTGCATTTTGAGCAACTTTTTTGCTGCAGACCCACTTATAGGTCGGACAGAAGTCGGTCGCAAAACATATGCCTCCATTGGTATTTTCTCATTGTTAAAGACACACGAGTTTCCTAAAATAAATGCCATTTTCTCTGTTAAAACAAATTCTAAAGTGTTAAATTACTTTCATATAAAAAACAAAAATATAATTAAAATTAAATAACAAGTAGATTCACTTTGAAAAAAACCCTCAAATCTCGTTAGAGTATTTGTCAAATGGATGATAGTTTTGTAGTTCTATGTTTTTATATCCACGTAATTGATGGATAAGCTTGATTTTCATTATAAATCAACCATAAGTGGGTCTCCAGTACAAAAGTTGCTAAAAAGTACACAAAAATGCAATTCGAGGGACGTCAAAATTAGTTAAAAAGAACTATACCAATCGAAAGGATTTTTTACATAGTTACTATTTAATTTTCGCACCGGAATTGGGGGCAGATTTTTCCCATACAAGTCGATACACTCTATTAAACATACTCTTTATTAGAACATTTTGCTATTTGAGGGCGATTAGTGTTGTTCAAAGTAACTTGATAAATTTATCTCGGGCATAAGTTGATGCTGTTGAGACATCGTATGACAAGCATCAGTGAGATATTGCATAATCATTTGGCCCTTAAATAGCTTTGCTTGCGTTGGATCCCAAATAATCTGAAAAACTATAAAAAAGGCTAGTTTCGATTGGATATAATCAAGGTGTATCAAGAGTTGTGTATTACATCTACATAGTTGACGAATCATGGATATATGGATGTATGGATTTTCCAATACGACCTAATCCAACAAAATTTGTTTGCGTAAGAAGCATATCGAAGCAAATGGTTGCCTGTTTCTTCATCAGTACCGGTCATCTGAAGACAGTGGCTTTAGAGTAACGTAGAACGGTCAATTCTGAATGCTACACTACTATTTGTTTGCCACAATTCATCGGAGAAATTCAGAAAAAGTCAAAAAAGAGGGGAAAAATTCTGCAGCAATGCGAGCTCTGACACTTCTGCTCAAAGAAAGACCCTTTTTGGCCAGTCAAAAAAATCGAGTTGATGGTTCATCCGCCGAACAGCTCTGATTTGGCACCCAAAGACTCTTTTTTATTCCCGGAAATAAAAGAAAACATTTTCTTTGGCCAAGAATTTTCGACACCCGAACAAGCGATTGTTGCATTCAAAACGTTTCTTTTAGATTTGCCTCATCGACTTGGAAAAAGTGCTTTCAAAATTGATTCAAACGCATGCATAAGTGATTTGATCCCCATGGAGAATATTCTGAATAAAACCAATTTCGATCACAAATACGATATTATTTTTTTAATTTTTATTCGATTTCTTTTTTTGATAAAATTGCACTTAGATAAGGAAATACAATAGGAGAAAGGCCTGTCTACAAGACAATTATTAGAAATTAAAAAAAATCCATTCAACATCGCAGTGGGCTGAAAAAATCTAAGAGCCCAATAGCACTCACATAAAAAGAGATCGGTCCACTACATATCTTCAATCAGGGTTGCATCGAAGTAGATAAGAACTTAAGCGTTCTTCTGTCAACATAAATTCCGGGTAACTTTCTCGGCATAATTGGCAGTATAAGTAGAACCTAAGTAGCTTAAGTGGTGGATCACAGTGAAAAAGTCATACAAGGCTACTGATGAGTTGGTGTAGCGGCCAACGAAACAGTCTGTATAGTCAAGCTGTGTGATTTGCTCTATGCAGAGCCGTTGTTGGTTGTTGCCTTCTTTGTTCTTCATATTGTCTTATTGTCAACATGCTTGGCCTAAAGCTCAACAATTTGTTTTCTTCAATCAGAATAATGGAATTCACAAAATACATTGAGCACCCTCCCCAAAGTATGCAAACACGGCATGCAATGTGAAAACTACAGTACAAAGAGAGAGAGAGAGAGAGAGAGAGAGAGAGAGATAGATAGAGTTGGAAGGTATACATAAAAGCTTATGAAAATTGGGCTAATAAAAAATGGGATTTTATTTGCAGCTTAAATAATTTTCAACTTACACTATCCTGAAATGCACTGTAGATTATAAAATTTGAGAAATTATGCAATAAGAGCAATAGAATAGAAATTTTACTATATTATGTTTTTCAATATGCCTTAAGTAAAATATATCGAGAGCAGAGCCGACTTAGCCCTGTAAACGCATTTGAGCTTACAGAGTTCCTAATAGGTTATGCACAACCGGTTCGAATTATTCGGCCTTTCGGTTTTTTTTTTTATAATTCGAACCGGTTTTTTTTTAAAATTGCAATTTTCGAATAATTCGAAAACCGGTTTTTTTGGCTCGAATTATTCGACTGCTCGAATAGTTAAGAAATATATAAATCCACAATTAGAAAATTCTTCAAACCACTTTTTTTATTACATTTTAGCGACCCTGTTTTTTTCTACTTCGTTTTTACATTTCACTAACGTTTCTAGCATTTCTTATCTCTGGCTTCTATTTCATTTTGCTTTATTTGAACTCGTTTAAGCATATGCTTTGGTCATTTATTTTTGCTTTCTTTTGTTAAAACAGCATTTACAAGCGGCTGGCGTATTTAATGTAAGTTAAACATGATTTTTGGTTTATAATGCATTCTTTTTTAAAAAATAAATTGAATTATCAATAGCTTGACATGAACTCCGAAGTCTGGAAGTATTTAAAAAAAGATAGGAAATTCAACAAGGCTTCTTGTACAAAATGCCCAAAAAAATCTAAAAGCATTGAGTACAAATATAGAAAAATTATTTAAAGATATAAAACATGTGTTAAAAAGATTGAAAGAAAAACTCGAAACATAATTGTACCCAGTGAATCAAAACTATCGTTTTCGAATTCATTTATGAACCATTTCAGGTAGAAACGTTCAATTTCGGAACTCATAAATGAACCTTTTATGTATCATTCTTCGGACTAAAATGTCTCTCAAAAATTAAAAGTTTTTTATTCGGAAATGAGTTAAAAAATAACCATAAATTTTACTTTCTTGTTCGGAAATTACTTAAAAAAAGAACCATAGAAAATTTATTTTTTGGCACTCAAAAATTAACTCTTTTTGAACCAATCGCCGTACTGAATTGCTTTGAGAAAACGAACCTTTTTTTTGTTCAGAAATGAGTTAAAAAAAGTAACATTTCTGAATTATAAATTTGATTATTGCTTAATATTATTTGTTATTACATACCGACAATTTGTATAAAAAGAACTTGTTATGATTGAACTCATTTAAGAATGGAAAAAAGAAACATTTGTTATTAATTTCTGAACTCCTTTTCAAGGCATTTTTATCTAATAAAATGATAAAAAATTAGTCTTTTTCGACTATAAATAAGTTTTTTATGAATTTCGAAAAAGAAGTTCAGTTTTTATTTATTGGAAAAATTTTCACGAATTTAATCTTCTATAGTAAGCACTTTTAAGCAACAATATAAAAACTCAAAATTTAAAAAAAAAAATTCTGCCGAAACACTTTCGCAAAACTGTCTCTCACCTCACGCAAAACCTTCGCTCATGGGTCAGTAGGTAGTACGGCATAAGTACCTTAATTTATTTTATTAAAAAATAAAAGTTTGTTAAATAAAAACTACATAGATATATGTAGATAAAAACAGTAAAAAAATTTATTTAATTTGAAAATTTATCTAACCGGGAAAACCGGGTTTTTCTGGTCGAATAATTCGAAAACCGGTTTTGTAAAAGTTGTACTATTCGAAACCGGTTTTTTTATAATGTCGAATAGTTGCATACCCTAGTTCCTAAGCTTCATAATTAATAAAAGCTTTCCAGGGTTGCAATTTGTCATTTAATGAGATGTGATCGTATTTTATAATTTAATTTGAGTTTTATCACAGACTATAACCTTTTTTTGACAACTTTGAGCTAGCTACTTGCGCATTTTGTTAAAAAAAAATTGCTTGGATGATATATCTCGGGATTGCACAAACAGATTGCCATTCCTTGAATACAAAATATGTTATGATGATCCTTTGTTTAAGTTTGCATCAAAATCCGATAGGTACTGAAAATTATAAAAGCCGAATTAGTTTTAAGTTAGTAATATTTATAATTTCAAATTACTAAGATTTTTATTTCATTGCATGGCCTTCCATACAACCCAAATATTTGATATCGAATAGCTTCGGTAGTAAAAATCAGAGAACATGAGAACTCAGAATGGAGTTACTACTTGGTGATGTCTTTTAATAGAAAACCTTCTTAGAATAATAAGAATACTAGTGTCGCCTTTGGCCGAAATTCGACCATTTAAAAATTGATGTTTTGTTTTTGTATTTCTATTGAAAAATTTTTTTCTTTCTTCACTCATATGAAAATATAACCCAACTTATATCGCACCATACGAACAACCAGCAGGAAATCACAAAATAGTAACTCCATTCTAAAATTCCATGTTCTATGACTTTTACTTCCAAAGCTATTCGATATTAAAAACTGTGCTTGTATGGGTGAAGCCACACCCTCTTGTCCAATGCCCTATAATTTTAAAGCTATTCGATATCGCAAATTTGGGTTGTATGGGGTGTGCCACACCCACCATATTTGCTCGGTGCACTCTTATGGATTTAAAAAAGAATTATCAAAATCGGTTGAGAAACACGGGAGAAAACGGTTCTTAACTGTTCTGCCTTAGCCTATTTATATATAGATATCTCTCAAATATTGGTCATAACTGCCGTTAACATCGTTCATTCTGAAGTTCCAATAAACGATGACATTTTCGAGCCGTTCAAACAATGACTTTAGATTTTGGACTTTACTTAGCTCCAATGTACAAAGTCTAAAGATGTGACATCACATGATGAACGCGACCAATTCTCCAGTCCGAAGTCTGAAATAAACTGTTTATCGAATTATTCTCGCAATAAAGGCACATTTGCACGGGCTCTGAAGTAAGAACCGTCAGTTTATTGGAACCAAATGTTGTCAAGATCTCGGGCTTCAATTTCAGGCAACAAACAGTTCGTTATAACTGCTATAGTTCCAACCCTACATCCTGGATGTGGTCTATTTGGTCGTGTATTGTATTAAAAACAAAAATTTGGGTTTAAATCAGGGACTGTAACCGTTAAACCATTTTTCTAAAAAAGTTGAAAATTTTAGTTATTTTTTGTGTTTTATTATATTGAACAAGAATTAACCAGAATTTTTTAACTTCTATTTTTTCGCACAAAAAATAACTGTTATTATATGTGGGATATTTTTTTCCACAAAATATCCCACAAATCGCTATATCTAAGAAACTGCTTATTTTAGGGTCATAAAATTTGAAAGATAAAAACATGGCAAGTCTGTCGCATAGCCGGAGATATTTGAGGCGATGAGAGCAAGAGTGGCCTAACCCACAAAAATATGAAAATTAAAATAAATGCAGATCTAGCGTCGCAACTGCTGCTGCTAATCCAAATATTGACATTTTGTTATAATATACCACTAAAAAGCGAATTTAGAAAAAGCGAATAATATTGTGAACAAACGAAAAAAATAAAAGAAATTCAATTGAAAATCTTAATATGACTCCATTAGATATGTTGGTGGGTTAGGCCACTCTTGTTCTCATCGCCTCATTTGTCCATATGAATGATTGACCACGTGCTTGTTTTTTTTTTTAATACAACGTTAGTCTTGTGCATTGAAGAAAAGATTTAGTTCTAACTGTATCTATATGAATGAATTGAGCACATGCTTGTTTTTTTAAGGGAACTCTCAGTAAATCACTAAATTCCATAATGTTCCATTAAGCAAGTGCAGCGTTTCTATCCGACTTGTAGATGAAATCATAGAATGTAAAAAAGGGCGTGCCCCGCCCATTTTTTGTCATATAGTAGATATTGCATTCTTATTTTCCCCAGTCAAATTTCATGACCCTAGCATGAACAGTTTTGTAGATACAGTGATTTGTGGGATATATTGTGGAAAAAAATATCCCACAAAAAATAACAGTTATTTTTTGTGCGAAAAAATAAAAGTTCAAAATTTAACTGGTATTTTTAAACTTTTACTTTTAAAGTCGAAATTTAAAACACAACCCAGGACTAACAAGGGGATGTCGGGGGATCATAATGGTGTCATCCAAAATGTCCTCCGACTGTTCCAACTACTTGTGGTTTTCCCTTAAAAAATGAGACCATAACTGTTATTTACGGTCCCTGGTTTAAATTTTTACGATGGTATGGCGAGTTGTGCGTTCTAGCCGAGTATGTGATATTAAAGTTGTTCTAAGCGCACGAAAGAAGTTTCTCGAAGAACGCTAATTTTTATTATACAGCTGAATAATTTATAGTTCAGCTAGACAGTTTCATAAGACTCTTGCTTCAAATGAATCTCAAAATGATTTATCCTCAAATGGTTCTTTTGATTAATATCAAATGGCTCTCAATAATACTTTTAACGCAAGAAATAATATTTTTTTTTTATTCACAATACACTTCGCACTCCATCTTCAAAACAGGCACAACTCAAAATTTACAAATGTTTACCTTTTCATGTTAAACTATTCGTAGTGATAACCTCCATCAACTATCAAAATTAGGCACTCATCTTTTACTCTTTAAGTAAAAAAAAAAATCGTTTTGTCTCTTTGTTTTCTTTGGATTCCTTTGAAAAACAAACTGTTTTTTTGCTTCTCCTGAAAATTTTGAAATTTTGAGTTGTGTCTGTTTTGAAGATGGAGTGCGACTTGTTCTTTAGTCCATCGCAAGCGAACTTTTGATCTCAAATGAAAAAGCTTAGAAAAAAACGAAGTTTCCGGGCTTTACATGTAATATTACAAGCTTAAAAAAATACGAAGTAATGGCTTAAATAATTGCATAAATGTCAGTTTAGATGGAAAATGAAATTGATAGTTTACAAATAATTTTAGGTCTAATTTCCTTTTTTGAAAGTTTCAAAGTTGGAAAGTCCGAACTAAACACTCGATGACGATTGAAATGGGCTTTCGCTCAAGATGTTTTTGACCAAAATTCGACTTCTTCAATGGTGATTTTTAATATGGTTTGGCATGAATTTAAATTTAGTATTTCACGTATATTTTACTATTGCTATCATCGCAGATGAAAAATCAGGATAACTAATGACATCATTTGAAAAACTATGACCATCCTCCAATAAAGCGATTAGTAATAAAACGTACTTCTTGAATGATTGGAAAATTTCGAAAAAAGTATATCCACATTAATCAAATATAAGATTAATGACGGGTTAGTTGGATTAAATTTAAAACAAAAGCGCTGTAGTGAATAAGTTTCATATATTTAATTTATTTCACCTTCATTTATTTCACACCTTCAATTAGCTTGGTATAGAATTCAAAAGCAAATACATACATATCTGTCAAAATGTATGAAGATAAGCTGGCCAAATACTCAAATTTAAATAACAAGATTTCAAATATATCAATTATGTGGCTTAACGTAGATTTAAACCGCAATGGAGCAATAAGACATAACAAATAAATTTGTGTAGGCAAAATCCAGTAGCAAAAACAACAACAACAACAGCAACAATATGAACAACAACATCGATTACAATAACAATGCGAAAGGACAAACAGTATTATGAACGCTTAATTTAATCAGAGACCAGAGAGCGCTCAAGTGGCCAGTAATTAATAGCTCAACAACAACAACAACAATAGCAACAACAGCACAAGCGAATCAGCAACAACTGTTGCAGTCAAGTTGGTGCCACCATAAAATGCATTATCTGCACAAAATGCAACGACAACAACACGAGCAGCAAAAACAAAACCAAACAACGAAAAAATAAACAACAATAACAACAAAATCAACAAAATAAAAAACCATACCAACAACAACAATGTTTTCAATTCTCGCATCACCTGAGCACGCGTTAAAATAAGCGCCAGATAAGATCAATTGCAGCGCTGATTGCAACACCAATTTGGCAACGATGGCAGCGATAACGGCAACAACAGTAACAACAACAATGACAGCAACAACAACAACAACAGCAACATATGGTGTGAACAATTATGTGGCAACACTTTTACTTTCAATACGCGTACATTGTGTTATGCTAGGCCACGCGCCGGATGCGGATATGCGAATTGAATGGCAGCAGCAACAACAACAATAACATAGCAAAAACGCAAAATTGATGCATCGAAAAAAGTAACAAACACATGTTGCATAGTTGCAACAGCAGCAGCAGCAAAAAAAGCACAAAACAGCGATATGCAACCGCATTTTATTTGTGCATTTTTTTCAACAGCACACACACACACACAAACACAGCACTTTCACACATACACACACACACTAACTCATTCATGTAGGCGACCAGCCATGCATTTATTCATTCGTTCTTTCATTGATGCAGCAACAACAACAGCAATAACAACAACAACAACAACAACACCATAAAGCATAAAAACAAAAATTCGCGTAAAAATACGCGATTTTCTGCCATTCAAATCATAAACGATGTTGTTGATGCAGCAACAACAAGAACAATAACAACAACAACAGCAGCAACAATAACAACAACAATAACAACAACAGCTGCAACAGCTACAACAAAGCACTCCACTGCAATGCAATGAGGTGGCGCAGTTATTTTGTCGCGTGCTGCTAGGCGCCATTCACACGTGTTGTTGCTGCTGCTGCTTATTTTATTTTTGGTGCCACGCTGACTGACAACACATCGCTTTTGTTGTTGTACGAGTAGTTGTTATAATTGATGTTGCTGCTGATAGAGATGGAGCTGGGGCAGCAATCAGCGGTGCAATCAGCTGCAGCGGAGCACCGACAACGCGACAAACTGTTGTCGCTGGTCTTAGCAAGGGGTGGCGTAGTGGAGGTGTGGCTATAAAAATTGCATTCTTATGCACCGCATGTTGAACTTCAATGTCAATGCCAACAATGACAGCAACAACAACAAAATCACCAGAACTAAGCCCACAAATCAACAAATACAGGCAAAAAAAAAAGAAGGGACAAGAAAAAAATCCATACAACTCACAACACCAACAACAACAACAACAACAACAGGTGCTACTCACGGCCAGTGATCAATATAAGCCAGCTTTCATTGCTGCCCACACTCCTGCACCACTTACCATCATTTAGTGCAACCATTTGGCTGCTGAACTCAATCGGTTGCCCCGCGTTTTTTAGCCAAGTGTAAATAAACAGCAACAGCAACAAAACAGCGCGATGCGCCACAGTCGAACGATTGAAATCACATTGCGTGCTGCCAGCTCCATCCAACAACTCCATCTATAGGCTGGGTGGATGGAGTTGCACCGAACTGCTGCTAAGTAGGAGCTCTTCATAGCGCAACAGGTGGTCCACGAAAAAATTATCAACGCATCATTGCCGCGGAATGAGCGCCAACGTCAATCTACCAAAAACAAAAAAAAAAAAAAAAAAACACAAACAACACAAAAACAACAAAAAGTGGAGGAAGCCGTTTAAGTAGCGTGTAAAAATCAGCAGCAGCACGATAGTAACAACAACAGCAACAACAACAACAACAACAACAACAACAACAACAACAACAACAACAACAACAACAACAACAACAACAACAACAACAACAACAACAACAACAACAACAGCAACAACAACAACAACACCAACTCAACAACATCGCTTTGAAAAAAATCTACGTGACCCAAAAAGTGCAGAGCTGATATGTTGTGGGTGGGTGAAGGTGAAGGTGTTAACAACGCATTGCCATGCAGTGTGAATGCAAACGACGGACAATGACGTTGTTGCCTGCTGCATCTGATGCACGTTGCAATGGATAAATTTTTGCTCCTAACCTTTTATTATTTCATTTTTTTTTTAGTTTTTCTGCTTGAAACACAGAATTTTGGAGCTGCAAGTAAAGCCGGTGGCACAAATTTAAATTTTGCTGGCCGTTGGCTTCTGTTCTTCAAATGGAACCCTCGTCGATTTGTGATGCATAAAATTTCGAAGCAATACTTTGTGATTTATGGTAAATTTAAATTCAAGTTTAAAGAGTAAATAGATTGCAAAAATAAAAACAAAAACCTATAAAATTCTATATGCTTTTGATGCTTTTTGTGGATGATGTCAGGCGAAAAGATAAGAAGCCTCTATCAGGATTCCTAACAACAAAATATGCAACTATGCATTCCTATGCAACAAAATAACATGAAAACATGACTTATATGACTCAATAAAAAAACATAAAAACAACTTAATTTCTTTTTTATTCGACATCTGTTGGTGTTGATCATATACAATAACAAGGTAGGTCGGATACAGAGAGACTTTAAAAAGTACCCCTTATTTTTTGTATTTTCTTTAGAGCATTTTTCACAATATCTACAATTCCGTCAAAAATAGTTCAAACCATGGTTGAATAAATAAGGTTGTCGCATGGGTGAGAGCGAGTTCCCATAAATGTCAAATCGAAGTTGACAGCTCATACAAAATCTGAAAACGAAAATTAATAACATGAAAAGACGTTGAAGTTGTTGTTGTTGCTTTTCATTGATTTTGACAATTATGGGTACTGAGAAGAGAGTACGATCAGCCACGAGACAACCTTATTTATTCAACTATGGTTCAAACGAAAACATTTGAATTCACACCCAGAGTTCATAAAAAAGTACGATTATGATTTTGTTTTACTTCTTAATTTTTCATGCTACTATTACTACTTTATATCGTTTATATATATACATAAAATACAAAGTCGCGACGTATCCGACTGATCGACGTATAGCGACTGATAGAATAAATATTTAAAATAAAGTTAAAGGAACAAAAAAACGGTGCGTGGTACCTTTCATACAAATCCAATGTTTAAAAAAAATATGTTTGTTTTTATGAAAGTTATTGTATTAAAATTAGAATCATTCGTAAATGTAATCAGAAAAAATTACCAAAACTAATATGCTTAGTATTGGGAAATTGACATGGTACCTTTCATGGAATAATCATTCTAATAATGTACTTTATTTTATATACCTATACCTTTTTTGTTATTAAATACAAAAGCATTCTTGAATATTTTAACAGCCGTATTCATAAAAATATTTTAAAACGTTCGTTAGTTAAAAAGCTTTTTTATGTTAATTGTTTGTTTATTAAATAAATTCATTTATTTTTATTTTTTTGTCGCAATTCCCTCGAAGCTACCCTCTGCACTGAAAAAATTGTCAGTTTATTATTTTTTTCTGTAAATATTTTTCTTGTTGTCAAAAATGTTTGAAATACTTTTAAAGTATTTTTGACAATATACATATGTGCTCAATGAGAGCAAATAATTTTAAAAACGCTATATCAGTGGTTTATAACACGTTTCAGCCATTTTTAAAAATCCTCTCATTTATAAACAAACATTTTCAAGCATTTTTTGAGATATTCCTTGTATTATGTATTTTGAAATAGTTTTATATTTTTTTAACAAATCAGATGAGAAAAAAAAAATTAAAATTCTTAATCGAGGCTTTATTAAAGGTTTCAGCCATTTTTAAAATTCTCTCAGTTATGAAGCATTAAAAAGAGATTTTTAACATTATTGAACGTTTATGAATAATGTACGATTATTATGGAAATTGTTTTATCGAGCAATATAGTAACCTATGAATTTTATTAATTTATTGAAATTAAAATGTACAAAGTAATGCACAGCAACCCATATAAAAAAATGAATAAAAAAGTACTTTAAAAAAATATCGCACGAAACCCTGAAATCGATTTTTAAAACAGCTAACTGATAATTTACAGTAAAAAGAAGAACAAGATTTAAAATTTTGAGAGTCTGCCTTTTCTTCTAAAAAATAAATAAATAACTGGCCATTTCAGCCCTTGAAAGGACTTTGACCTAGCTTCTTATGATCAATTGTGTTGTGCGTGTTATTAAGTTTGTACACAATTGACCGAGAACCGGACCTACATGCTTAACGCCGACTCCGAACGGCGATGAACGGAAAGTTCTCGTTCTCAAGAAGCTTTACATGGCATTTTGATTACTCTCTGAGGTTTGCCATTGTCTGCAGAGAGGTGGCGACCGCACAGAAAAATTATTTTAATTCAAATAATTTTCTGTTGCTGCTGGGGTTCGAACCTGGGTTTCCAAAGTTCTTTGACATAGCGGCCACGCACTTTAACCAACTACGCCACGGACGCCTTTTCTTCTACCTACCTAATAATTGTATCATGGTTTTGATGACTTGATGTTAGTTGCACCGATATTTTTTAATTGTTTAAAAAATATCTTGATGATATTTTAAACCATTGAAGAGTAATTTTTTTCTACCATACGAATTTTGAAAGTTATAGATGATCTTATAGTTTTCGGGGTCATTGATTACGATACTGGCATCTGAACTTTCAAAATCAAAATGGCGAATACATAAGGCGGCAATTCAGGGCCGATTGATCGTTTTGCCAATCATTAGGCGTCAACTCGTATTTTTGGAGATCACTGGTTATCACCATGTCACATTTATAAAATTCAAAATGGCGGATAAAATACAGCTACTATTTTTTTATATTATTAGTTACTTTTTTAAGAATTTTTATAAATGCATTATTACTTTTGAACAATTCTTTCTTTCCTTGATATTTTTAGCGGTTTCTGGTTTCAGAATTACAAAAAGTAAAGAATTTGGGAAAATCCATGAAAGTTTGTCTCTTTACCATGCCAGTACCAGAGGAAAAATATTAGGTAGGACCAGTGTTCAGACTTTATTGCAATTGCAGTAGATCTACTGCGCTTTTTAGCAAAATTTAATGTTTTACTGCGTCACTGGGGTTTTTTCAAATCTACTGCGATTTATTCTCAACAAACATTTTTAGGGTTATTTTTGTATTTATCTTAAAGTGGCTCTACACTATACAACGTCTGTACAATCGCTCATCGTACAACAGTTGGATGTTTTAACCATTCGACCGTGTAAAATTACAACTAACTCGGCGCATGCTTACATCCAAACAATACAATAATCGCACACAACCATCAAATAACAACCGATATTGATACAGCCGTTGTATCGTGTAGAAGCCCCTTAACAAACGACAAACAACATAGGCAATTTCTTATGTAACGTTGCATTACGTCAAGTATAACTAAACCTTTAATACCATAACATAAAAAACTAGAAAGATGACAGCATAAGTGTTAATTTAATAGTCATAATTGTTGATTATTACTTGTTGTTATTTTCTTATTCTTACTGCATTTAAAAGACTTTGTCTTATATGTGAACATTAATTATTTTTCTAAATAAATTAAATTAAATTAAAAAAAATTAATTTTGAATCCGTATAAAATATGTTTCTGCAACATGCAAATGCATATAGTATGTATAGTTATGTATATATTTGTATTTAGGTATTTTTTTACTAGTATAAAATTTACGTACACGGTTGTAAATAAAAAAACTACTGCGAAAAAATTCGTTTTACTGCGTTTTTTCTTTAATTTACTGATTTTCAACTCCGAACCCTGGGTAGGACACACATGCCCCAGTGATTTTCAAAGGATTTTTGAGAGATATTTTTTTTTATTTCGTTTTCGTAATGTATATATTTTCATATATAATCATATAAATTTTCATCTCGATATGAATATAGCTCGAAAAACTTAACGATGTTTTTATACCTCTCTGATAAATATTCTTATTTTATTTCCTAATAATTATTATGGAAAATCTATAGTTGGTGTTTTTTTTTTTTTAATTTTGTGATTTTTAATATATTTATTGAATCAACATTACATTTACACTTTCCATCAAGTACAAGAGTTATATTAAGGGGTAAGATAGGTTTAAGATACTTGAAATGTTTTTAGTGATTTTTATGATTTTTTTTATAAATGAGAAATTTATGTAATTTATTAAAACTATGAGAATATTTTGTATGATACATAGTTTATTTAAGTAAATATTGTTTAATTTAAAGTTTAAAATCTTAAGAGGACCTTCTCATGAATAATTTTCAAAAACTCAATTGTATTTTTACATATTCCGATTCCTTTTAGATTCAAAAATTACCTACTAAAATTTTGTAAAAAATTCTCACTAGAAAAAAGTTATAGTTACATAGATTGTGATAAAAAAAAACTTTAAACGCGTTTTTCTCGAAACTACTGGTAGGACATTTTTCTCCGATTTTAATAAACCAAAAATGTTTTGATTATTTATAAGAAAAGCTATATAATAAGCCTCTAAAGCTTTAAAAAACTGCACCATATTTTTTATATACGGGTGAATCGTCCCAAAAAAAGGCGATTTTTTAATTTTTTTCAGAATTATTCATATAAAAGCATGAACATATAATGAAGTATGTATTTTAAAGGGTTATTGTATAGTTTTGAGTCTTAAAAATAGAATCTGAATTTCTGAATTTTCAAAAATTTTTTACAGGAGATCCACAAAGTATCCTACAGTCTAAAATAGACTTTTTGCATGACGCCCTCTTGAAAGCAGTAAAGAGGAATTAAAATCGCAAAAAAAAGTTTTAAAAATTTGTTTGAAGTATTTCCTCGAAAAATATCGAAGATATCAACCGCTACACATTGTAGGTTACCATCGGACTTAGCTGTTTGTGAACATTCTAGAGGTCACATCTTTCATTTGAAATCAAAAAGGTTATAAATTTACTTTTAGGTCATCTCCATCTTCTTTACTAGCCTACCTTCCCTAAAGTGAAAACTGCATTTTCTAGAGGTGTTGTAACAAGAAAGTATATTTTTTTGGCGATTTTTTATATTTTTTATTTTTGTATACATTTTTTTTATTTTTAAATAACTAAAAATTTTTAAATATAAAGAAAGAATACTTTAAACAATGATTATATTTTAATAATAAAATAATTTTAACAATAAAAAACCCTAATTATTATTTCGAACAAAGGTTTCGAATTTAACATTATAAATGATTGGTTAAAAA
Organism: Pherbina coryleti; assembly: GCA_943735915.1. NCBI lineage: Eukaryota > Metazoa > Arthropoda > Insecta > Diptera > Sciomyzidae > Pherbina > Pherbina coryleti. The sequence continues at coordinate 116,097,711 of OX030952.1, forward strand.
TTCTTTAGCGACAGTGTGACTCAAATAAAAAAAAAAATGGTTTTGAGAATAATGCGTAGAAGAAAAAATTATCAAAAAAAAAAAAAAACAAAACCAAGGCAGCAATGAATTTATTCAAACTACACACTGGTTTAACAGCGAACCGTTGCTATATGGTGCTGGAATCATTTCGTTTTGAGCTTGCAAGCTTCATTTCGAGCTTTTTGAGCTTCCTTAGATCTACGCGTCGATTATCTATTTCTAACACGTTACTAAAGCTAAACAAATAAGAATATCCGAGAATGCTGTCAATATGGTGAAAAATTTAATAATTCTATCACTAGGATATAATTACTAGGATTAACAATGACATTTTCAATAGTGTGTTTTTTTGCATTAATTCTTTCTTAATTTTCATCACATTTACTTGAAAAGATCTTTTACTTGATCAACTAGTGCGAGTAGAAGAACCGCACTCTTTTTTCGGATGTCTAGAAATTTTGTCTCCCAACTTGAAATGCGTTTATGAAGGTCGGTGATAAACAAATGCTTAAACTAAAAAAAGACGTCAATACTTGTAGTTCTTTGACTTTTAATTCTTTCCTTGTTTTGTATAGATTCTTTTCCTTGTTTTGTATGGATTCCTTTGAAAAACAAACTGGTTTTTTGCTTCTTTTGAAAATTTGAGTTGTGTCTGTTTTGAAGATGGAGTGCGATATTTTTGAGCGATTTTACTGAAATGCTTATAGTTATCTACCTCTACCTCTTCCACCTTAACATATTTTTTAATTTTTTTTTAATTAGTTTAAATGATCTAGTCCAGGGATATCATGGTCACCGCAACAACTTAATTTTTTTCTCAAAAAACCCGCGCAGTTTGTTACGTTTAATAGTTGAAATCTGTTACGTTAAATAGTTCCTGGTAAATCACTTTTTTCTGCTTCATTCGTTCGAGAAATCGCGATGGCAGACTTGACTGGTCTGAGCTAATATCTATGGGGTCTGACAGGCTGAATAAAGGACTAAAAATATTAGAGACACTTTCATTAATACTTGTTAAATTCCCTCGAAGTCCAGGTACTATATAAATACAAAATAATATGGAACAGTTTCACTGAAATAAGCGATCCCGTTACTTCTTTTTTCAACGATATTTTTGAGGAGTTTTGATTTAAAAGCAAATGCGAGCCAGTTAAGAAAATTCCCATTTTGAGAAAATTGTGTTACAAGATTTTTGGGTTGCTTTACTTATGAGTATACTAGCTGTTGCGATGATGAAATGGTGTGATAGGTTAGTGGGAAGGAATGAAAATAAGGATAGAAATCTGGATTCGAATCTCGGGACTTGTGGGGTGACAAATAATTCTGATATCTGATAACAGAGACCACCATTCCCAATTTAAATAATTAAGTTTTTAAGCGAAAAATTCTTGCTTAATTTAGCAAAAAAAATTTCAAGTTTTGGAGATTAGAAATGCATGAACGATGCCACTTGGAATGATAATATCTATTAATTTTTAATTCCAATCTTAATTTAGGACTTTAAAGTCTATATGAGCCAAGCGTTCGCTCTTTAAATTTGGGAGTCAGATGCGAAGAACCGCACCGTATGGTCAGGAAATAAGTAACAGGTTTGGAGTTACTGCCACCACAAATTGAAGACAAAGCATCAGCATCAATAATTTTTGTAAAAAAAAACCTTGCAATACTAGTTCCTTCTTCAAGGACTTCTAACATTTACTGTTAAAAATTTTATAGAATCAATGAATTAGATAGAATAGAATTAGAGGTATATATTGTACTTTAAAGTTGTACCTTTGCCACGAAGGATTTCTCAGTTTCTCATTTGTTATTGTGTTTTATCATTGGACTTTGATAAAAAAAAAAAAAATATTATTTTATTAAAGCAGTTGGTTAATTAGTCGGTCGATTGGTAGTTGAAATATTTGAAGTCAAGAAACCACCGAGCTCGTATAAATTAAAAAATTTGTTAATATATTTGTTTGAACATATAAATACCGATTATGTATGACAATAAAAAGTCTTTTTATGTCCTTGTATTCCAAAAGCGGCTCAATGATATTTATCTAATATATAAAATTCTTCTGTCACGGGGTGCGTGATCGAACTCCTCCGAAACGGCTCGACCGATTTTCGTGATCCTTAGCGAGGATATTAGTCAGGGGTGAGAATCGAACAACATCTATTTTTCATCCCCCTAAAATAAGGGGGCGTGGCACCTCCCATACAACCCAAATCTACGGTAGCGAATAGCTCTGAAGTTATAGGTCGCATAGCATCGGAATTCGGTGTTCTACCTCAATTTACAAGAGCCGTTCCACAGGTAAAATTTTATGGGCGTTGGACGTGGGGCGTGGCACTTTTTCAGCAGACCAAATTTTCGGTATAACTTTCGAGCTATAAGTCACACATTAATGCAACTCGGTTAGAACGTTCTATTTAGTTGTGTCTTTCGACTGGCAAAATTGAGCAAGTATAGGCCAAAGGGGTGTGGCACCGCCCATACAATTCAAATTTATGATATCGAATAGCTTTGGAACTAAATGCCGTATAATAATGAAATTCAGTACGGAGTTGCCACTTGGTGAAATATTTCTACTATAAAACTGGGATGGGCTTTGGAAAAGGGGGTGTGGCCCCGCCCATACACTTTAAATTTTTGATATCAGATAGCTTTGGAACAAAAAGTCGTATAACAACGAAATTCAGTATGGAATTACTATTGGGTGATATCCATCAACTAGAAAACTGAGACGTCATTGAACAAGGGGGTGTGGCTCCGCCCATACAAGCCAAATTTGCGATATCGAATAACTTTGTAATTATGGGTAGCATAGCCTCGAAATTTGGTTATCAATTTACACGAGTCGTTCCACTTAGAAATAGAGATAGAGATAGCGATAGAGATAGAGATAGAGATAGAGATAGAGATAGAGATAGGGATAGAGATAGAGATAGAGATAGAGATAGAGATAGAGATAGAGATAGAGATAGAGATAGAGATAGAGATAGAGATAGATATAGAGATAGAGATAGAGATATAGATAGAGATAGAGATAGAGATAGAGATAGAGATAGAGATAGAGATAGAGATAGAGATAGAGATAGAGATAGAGATAGAGATAGAGATAGAGATATAGATAGAGATAGAGATAGAGATAGAGATAGAGATAGAGATAGAGATAGAGATAGAGATAGAGATAGAGATAGAGATAGAGATAGAGATAGAGATAGAGATAGAGATAGAGATAGAGATAGAGATAGGGATAGAGATAGAGATAGAGATAGAGATAGAGATAGAGATAGAGATAGAGATAGAGATAGAGATAGAGATAGAGATAGAGATAGAGATAGAGATAGATATAGAGATAGAGATAGAGATATAGATAGAGATAGAGATAGAGATAGAGATAGAGATAGAGATAGAGATAGAGATAGAGATAGAGATAGAGATGGAGATAGAGATAGAGATAGAAATAGAGATAGAGATAGAGATAGAGATAGAGATAGAGATAGAGATAGAGATAGAGATAGAGATAGAGATAGAGATAGAGATAGAGATAGAGATAGAGATAGAGATAGAGATAGAGATAGAGATAGAGATAGAGATAGAGATAGAGATAGAGATAGAGATAGAGATAGAGATAGAGATAGAGATAGAGATAGAGATAGAGATAGAGATAGAGATAGAGATAGAGATAGAGATAGAGATAGAGATAGAGATAGAGATAGAGATAGAGATAGAGATAGAGATAGAGATAGAGATAGAGATAGAGATAGAGATAGAGATAGAGATAGAGATAGAGATAGAGATAGAGATAGAGATAGAGATAGAGATAGAGATAGAGATAGAGATAGAGATAGAGATAGAGATAGAGATAGAGATAGAGATAGAGATAGAGATAGAGATAGAGATAGAGATAGAGATAGAGATAGAGATAGAGATAGAGATAGAGATAGAGATAGAGATAGAGATAGAGATAGAGATAGAGATAGAGATAGAGATAGAGATAGAGATAGAGATAGAGATAGAGATAGAGATAGAGATAGAGATAGAGATAGAGATAGAGATAGAGATAGAGATAGAGATAGAGATAGAGATAGAGATAGAGATAGAGATAGAGATAGAGATAGAGATAGAGATAGAGATAGAGATAGAGATAGAGATAGAGATAGAGATAGAGATAGAGATAGAGATAGAGATAGAGATAGAGATAGAGATAGAGATAGAGATAGAGATAGAGATAGAGATAGAGATAGAGATAGAGATAGAGATAGAGATAGAGATAGAGATAGAGATAGAGATAGAGATAGAGATAGAGATAGAGATAGAGATAGAGATATAGATAGAGATAGAGATAGAGATAGAGATAGAGATAGAGATAGAGATAGAGATAGAGATAGAGATAGAGATAGAGATAGAGATAGAGATAGAGATAGAGATAGAGATAGAGATAGAGATAGAGATAGAGATAGAGATAGAGATAGAGATAGAGATAGAGATAGAGAAAGAGATAGAGATAGAGATAGAGATATAGATAGAGATAGAGATAGAGATAGAGATATAGATAGAGATAGAGATAGAGATAGAGATAGAGATAGAGATAGAGATAGAGATATAGATAGAGATAGATAGAGATTGAAATTGAGATTGAGATTGAGATTGAGACTGAGTTTGAGATTCAGATAGAGATAGAAATTATTTCCGCTACGACAGCAACGCGTCGGGTACCAGCTAGTATATTTATATATTTATTACAAAAAATACACAAAATTTGAATCCTGTGTGATTTGGCATGTAAATCTCAATTAAGTCATTTTATGAGCTGCAGCACGACCCCCAACCAATGTGATGACCACAAATTTGCGGTCAGTTTAGTGTTGATAACGTTTTAAAACAAAACAAAATTGAAAAAAAAGATCAGCTACAGCTGCGGTCAATGCAACAGGATACACTTGAGCCCTAACTCCAATTCGCCCCCAACTCCACTAGTCCTTCAATTGCAGTTGTTTGTTTTGTTCACACTAAATTCGCATGCAAGCAACAGCGAAGTGCAATGAATGAATGGAAATGAAAAAACTGAACATAAAAAATAAACATAAAAAAGAAATTAAAAAAAAAAACGGCCACAAAATGCAATGCAACGTCATGCAATGCAAACAGGACAGAACAAAGCTAAAAACATTACAGAAAAAACGCGTTACCACAAATTGTGATTTTTCAACTCGGCACATATTCGCGGATACCTAATAATCGTTCTGCCGCTGATGCTGCATCCAAATGTCAGTGGATTTCAAAGCATTTTGAAAAAAGTTGGAGCAGTGTGGGTGGCGATTTGGTTACATCATCCCGATGCAAGCCCTGCAGGTGCAATTTATACAGCATCGAAAGTGGCGGGTTGTAAAAATGCAAAAATCACAAATTGGCGATTTTTTTTTTTCATGCACTCCAGGGTACAGGGTTCGAATTCGGACGCATAGCCCTCAACTACATGCAACAGAAGCCTAACGAGAGCCATTATCTGCAATCCAACGCCTCGCGCAATGGTGCGTTGCACTGGTATATGCATGAGTGTGAGCTTGTGTCATTTGTTCGTGTGCGTGTGGCTTGGTGTGGATGGATTATAGCTGACACGAATTGCATTGAACTGAAATCTGAAAATGAAGTTCAACTCGGTATTGGAACGAGGCGGAATGCAACACCTTCCACCAGTTGCACGGACATCTGGACAGACTCAAAAATTGCAGCGAAAAACAAAAAGCCGCGCTATTAAATGTATAAAAAAAGCAACGCTCTCAGAGAGCAAATCCCACAAATGAAGATTTGCCGCAAAGTGAGAGTTTTGCGAACATATTTTGGATTATAAGTTTTACATCAATAAATTTTTTGTTTGTGAAATAATATTTCAGAAAATAAAAATAAAAGGTGAATTTATAAAAATAGTCCAACTGCAGTCATAAAATCTTAACTTTTAAATCCAAAATAAACTTTTTTGAATAAACAAGTACAGAAAAGAATCGTTAATAATGCTTACATGAGTTGGTTACGGAATCATAAATGATTCTTTTTTCTTTGGTCTAAAAAGTAGTCGGGAATGAATCCCCCTCGTATTTGATACCTTTTTTGTTCGAAAATAAGTTCGGAAATGAATCATAAATGATTAGTCATTCTTTTTTATGTACATTTGTAGGCAAGTTACAACGATTATTTTCAAATATGAAAGTAGCCACATGGTTGTACAAGCGCACTTATATCACAGAGTTCACGAGCTCTATGCCCAAATACGGTATGTTTTCTTTTTTTTTATTTGCTCAAAGGAAGAGCGCTATACATAAGCTTAGGTACAGCTACGTTAAAAACAATAATATCCTCTTAGGCTTTCTTTTTTAAGGCTACAAGACTTAAACAAATAATCGAAATTTAAAGTTTATTTTTGTTTTTATGGAACATATATTTCACTTATTTATCACTTTTTAAAATAAAACAAGAGAGCATTTCAAGGAATTCAAAATAAATATATAGAAACCAAATGTACACTTGAAATACATGGATAAAAACATTTGAATCCTTTAAATATATATCAGTAAAAATTAAAAAAAAACATATTTGAAAGAAATAATTATTATAAAGAACTAATTGAAAATTTCTCATAAGATAAATATTAGAGTGGAACGAATTTTTAACCTCATGGACTTCATATATTTTTGAAAACTACGAGTAAAAATATAAATTTCTGCATCTTTAGGTTTTTCTGCGACCTACCTTTTGACTGCACCATTTCATGCCAGTATTATTTTTTTTTTCTGAAATCCAAAGCTTAGTTTGAAAATTACTTCCTAATTTTCTGATGCAAACCTCTTCATTGACACATAAATGATAACTTGTCAACAGTTCCCTTTGATACCATGTATGCGCTAGGAGATATGCAGCATCAAAGATCACCGAAATCGGTCATTCGCTAATATCTCCGCTCCTCTTTGTAGAACAGAAAATATGCTCAGAACAAAATTGTAGATCAGATAAATCTTTACAAAAATATCCTTAACAGTTTTTACATAAAACAAACAGTTTCCACGCTATGCGACTAGATATGTTTGAATAGAGCAAAGTAGAAATTTCATATTAACTTTGAGCAGAGCGGAGATATAAGCAAATGATCGATTTCGGTGATCTTTGAACTTAAATATCTTCAAGCGCATACATAACAAGTTGTTATTAATGAGTAAATGAAGAGGTTTTCAGAAAAAAAAGTCTGACAATGAAATATATAAACCCTTGGGCGCAGTCAAAAGTTATATCGCAGAAAAAAAAATATAGATGCAGAAATTAATTTTTTTAAGCGTAGTTGTCAAAAATATATGAAGCCCATGAAGATTTTTTGCTTCCATACATTTCGTTCCACTCTAATAAATATATTTACATACTTTGGGTATTGGGTCAAGTAATGCCTGACAAGTACATTTAGGCTTACAGTATTGAGGGAACTTTATTATTTTCCAAAAGTAACCTTTATTTGTGGGCTTTGGAGGTCAAAATTTTGCATTTACATTTTGCCACAAATTCTTTATGGGACTTATTGCTCTGCTTGACATCAACGCAATTGTACGTAAACCATGTTTTGTAAGATGTTCTGTGTGTCATTGTTCTGTTGGAACTGCCATTTTATTGATAGTGTAGTTATGGTAGTAAATGCCCATTCGGCATAAGGCAGTATAACCTCCTCTAAATTCCTCTAAGTCCTTTTTTTCTCTACGTCCAAAATAATGGTCTCACACCACACCATTAGAAACATCATCATGTGTCAGTGTTTTGGTGCTGTACCATGGCTAAATATATTGTTTTTACTCGCTTAACCCATATTTTCTTAGACGAGGCTAAAACCGATCAACGGTTGTAAGCGGCATATAAGTAAGTAAGTAAGTAACCCATATTTCCCATAATTTTCGGTCATATTCGCAATCTTTTCATCGAACTATAGAACTTTATCTTTTTTTTATAGTTTTGGGCCATCCCAATTTGTGTGTAAATTTCTCTGTATTTCCTGGTAAGCATTAATTCATTGCGCGTCTTCTAAAGAGTTTCTTCTGTGCTAATCGTCATTTCCGTTTTGAGACGAATGATCATGCTTCTAGCTGTTTCTTGATATCTCCAGCAGATATAAAGGGATCTTTAGACGAAAGAAGTTTTATATGCTCACTATCCATTTTGGTCGTTTTTCATTTTGTTTCTGTGGTTTTAAGACCATTCTTAATCACATTCATGGGATAAAAAATGAAATAGTGGGATTTTCTAGAGTTGATTTTTTCTCTCTCCTCGAATTTATTTAACCATATGTTAGATATTTGTTGATACTTACTGTGACTCACGCGATCCATTCGACAAATTCTTTTTTTTAATGAATAATTTTTGAAAATTTTACTTTGGCTTTGAATGTTCGTTATATAAGCTTTATAGACGGTATTTTGACAAATAGTTCTATATATGAATCGATATTGAATTTTGATTGATGCTAGTGTTACGACCACTCCAAACACTCAGAAAAAAGTCTCTCGGAATATGATAAAAAAAGGCATCATATTTAGAGAAAAATGGTATAGAGTTTGCTCCAGAAAATGCTTTTCTCTAAATGTGATTTCAAAAATTCACTAAAAATGGTAAAAAGCTTCCATGAAAAAAAAAGATTTAAAAAAAAAATATATTGCTCTTAGAGAAAAAATTTTTATTTTTGAGAAAGGATTTGTTTTTATTGAAGAAAATATTTCGCATACTGAATTGTTTATCTACAAAGAGAAAACTTTTAATTTTCTAGAAATTTTTATCTATAATTGAGAATTTTTTAGTGCGAGAAAAATACTTATCATTATTAGAGACTTGAAATATTTTCATTTCCGACAATTGAAGTTGAAATTGAAATTTTATTTTAAAAAGAGAAAATTGTTGTTATCAAAAATAGAGATTTTTTATCACAAAAAGATAGGTGTTTTTTTCTGAGTGAAGGAGCACTTTGCCCGCTTCCGGAACATTTCCGTAAAATAATACGTTCCGCTTCAAACGCTGAAGCTCCTAAATATTTTTTTTAAGACATGTTTAAAAATTTTAACTAAGGAAGCCGCAAAATGTTTCTATGTATACCCAATACAGATATCCTTTTTGAATCCTATGTTGTGGTTTGACCCCGTTAGACTTTTTCGTACGGACAGTCCAAAAACGATTCAGTTCCTAAGGCGTAAATTATTTGACCCATTCGTGAGATATAGACAAGAAATCTTCTCAAACATCTTAACAAAAAGTTATTCATTACTGCCTGGAGAGTTGCAGCGAGAATTGCCTCAATTATCGTTCGAATGGATTACTTTAAATTATTTAAATTTGTTGGTTTTGTTTTGTAAACTTCTTGTTTGCAATAACCCCACAAGAAAAAGTCAGGCGCAGTAAGATCAGGAGATCTTGGGTCAGCTTATTGGGGAAATCAGCTTATTGGGGAATTTTCGCTGCAATTCTGTCATCACAGGCCTGGCTATGTGGTAAGTTGTACCATCTTGTTGGAACCATATAGAGCTGAATGGGATTCTCTTTCGGCGTATTTCTGGAACGAAAAACTCTTTCAGCATCTTTAAGTAACGGTCCGTTTTCTTCGAAGATGGGTCGACAATGAACCTTGATGAAACTGCACACCACACTGTGACGCGAAGTCGATGCAATTGCGTCTCATATAGTACCTGTGGGTTAGAAGCACTCCATATTCGACAATTTTGTTTATTAACATTGCCGTTTAAATAAAAATCTGACATAAAAATGCAGTTCAACATGTTTTCGTCCTCTTCCACCATTTGAATGATCCACTCGCAAAATTCCAAGCGAATCGGCAAGTCTGATGCATTCAGTTTGCTTGTACGTTGTATCTTATATGGGAATAAGTTAAAATCTTTATGCATAATTGTCTGCAGAGACTGTCTGCTGATACCCATTTGAACAGATAAGCTCCTTGTCGAAACACTAGGATTCGATTGTATGGCAGTACCAACAGCACCGATAGTTTCCCGCGTCCGAACTGAGGGTTCTCGATTATAAGGCTTTCTTGCGATTGTTCCACGTTCGGCAAAACTATTCACGAGCCTCACAATGGTCCATCTTCTATGAGGAGTGCCACCAAACGTTCGCCTATATTCTCTTTAGAGGGAAACTACGGACTTCAATGCATGAAAGCTGCGCATAATCCAAATCCTGGTCTCATTGTCCCAATATTCCATTTTTGTTAAAATTAAAGATCACCCTATAAAAGAAAAAAAATGGAACCGATTAATTACACGGAAAAAAAGTTATTACGTTTTGTTTTTGGTAGCACCTTTCATCAGCACCCCGTATCAGAGAAATTACATTTTTTTTTATTTTAATTAATTCTTAAAAAGATACTTGTATAAGGATCACCCTCTGTACCTTGTTGGAATCTTGTAAAATTTAATTTACTAATTTTTATTTTACTATTTGAAATAAATTGGAAATAAATTGAAATTGAAATTGAAATTGCTCCAAAACAATCAAAAGTTTCCACATGGATTCCTTAAGAAACGGGTTGAAAACAATATCAATTTCAAACTTCCCATAAGCTTCCAGATACGATGAGGAATGGTTCCCCATCACTTCTTATGCTACTGTTTTCACATAAATTCTTAAGAAAGCAGTTTGGAAACAATATCAATTAAAAACTTCCTATAAGTTTCCAAAAGATACGAGGAATGTTTCCAAATCACTTCCATATGAAGGCCTTCCAATTTTCCCAGAAGGTAGTTATAAAAATTATATTTTTTCTTTTTTCCTTTCTGACCGGTTTCAAAAAAACAATAATTAATTTTGAAGGTTTTTTCTTAAAAACAAAATGACAGAGCACTTTTATTGTGAACTCGTTTAGGAACAAAATAAATGTTGTTTGGCTCTCAACTGAGCCGATTGCAGTACGCCGAATGATTAAAATTTATTAATATCCGAGTGGTGAAAACGTTCTTTCCTACGGAAAAAAATTTCATAAATTATTCTAAACAAATACTTTTGGTTCGCTGGGTTGTTTCAGCAACAAAGCGTAGCAACAAAAATTCAAAGCCATTGACAAGCAAAAAAAAAAAAAAAAACAACTGCGGCCAATGAAGCTGCAAAATTTGAAACTGGAACAGCAACAACAATAGCCAGCGTTGGCACAGGATGCACTGAAGTTGCAATTGCAGCCAGGTTGTTGTGCTTTTTTTTTTCTTGTTGTTGTTGAGCCGTTTTGAGCGCCTTTGTTGCATGCCATGCGGCGCACGTTGGCATAATTTTTGTGACCTTGACGGCTGCGTATGCGCTATAAATTTTTTTGGCTCTTACTCCATGTGGTGTTGTTTATTTTGTTGTTGTTGTTGTTGTTGTTGTTGTTGTATTTGCTGTTGTCACTTAGTCAGTCGTTCGTTTGCAGTCAATAACCAATCCATAAGCTGTCGTCAGTTGACGGCATGCAGCAAAAACACTGGGTTGAAGTCGCGTTTCAACCCCCTCCCCCATGTTTTACACCCAACACATATTCTGGCAGCCTTACGCTGCAATGCATTTTGTGCATTTGTATGAGTATTTGTGAACGTTGGCTGAATTTTTTTACCGCGGACGCTGCATTTTATCAAGTCGCTTGCGTGTTTAATAAACGAGCTTTTGATGTTGTTGCTGCTGTTGTTGTTGTTGTTGTTGTTATTGTTGTCGATGCTGCTGCTGTTGCTGTTGTTTTGATTGCAGCTGACGTATTGCACATTTCGACGCGCTGAAAATACTTTGATGTTACCGTTGTTGCTGTTTTTGTTGATGTTGTGGCTGGCTACTCCCAACAAAGTGCATACTTTTTGGTTTTGCTGTTGTTCTACGCTGCCATAGCTATCTTCGTATTGGCCAAATATGTGCCACCGTTTATTGTTCCAATCTGCTGCTGCTGATACTGCTGATAGCACCGTTTTTATGCAGTTGCTGCGGCTGGTGTTGTTCTTATCTGTTGCTCTTTACAAATTGTTTACTAACTGATTCGCCCCCAACTCATCTCTGCTCCATGCACCATCCTCTTATCTATCTGTCGGTACTTTGTTGAATTATGTTTTTATGATTTGTGTGCATTTTGTGCAATTTTTGCGATTGACATCAGCCGACAACCTGTTGCTCATCGTTAAAGCGGCGTTTGACGTGTGCGGTCAGTCAGCTTGGCAAAAATTCTTTAGTTGGGGCTAATTTTGCACAATGATTTTTACACTTTTGACACTCATGATGCTTTCATTTTTAATTGCTCTCAATTTTATTTGGTGTGGAAATAGTTGCAGCGCAAGATTAAAAATTTGTGCTATTGAAATATTAAACTCTCATCGCTTAAGAGGGACAATTTCATCTTTTTAAATAAAGTTAATCTCGAAAATTTAATTTAAACAGATATACAAATTCATAAAGGATTTCACAAATAATCGTCCAAGTCTTATTTGCTATTCTTTCAAAATTTGTTTAACTAGATTCTATACGAACTAAATTTTTATGGACCTATTTCCAGGTTTTGGCAACTTCGTTTTCAATAAGATGACGTACTGATGTACTTATGATTATGGTTGGTTCAGTAAACGTTAATCTTGTCTTCAATACAATGTTCTTTCAAAACAGTATTGACAAAATAAGTTTTGACGTGACAACTTTAGGTTTTACCGCCAAGGTTTGTAAACATTTTGAAAAGGTATTTTTTCAAAATGCATCCGCGTTGCATGGAATTATTACTCGCTGAGTATAGGTGTTATGATAAAAGTTATAAACTACAGTTAAGTTGAATTCTTTAACTACATGATAAAAAAAAAATATAAAATTAAAAAAGTCATAGGGACGTGGAAGGAGTTGTCCTAGCAACAAAGCTTAAAATTTGTTACCTGGAATTATATCTCGCTATGTATAGGTGCTATGGTAAAAAGTATTATACGCCAGTAAAGGTTAATCCTCAGCAATCATAACAAAAATAGATAAAAAATTTATGATTTCATGAGACCGCAGACACACCAGCTACAACATTGAAAATGCACCAATCATGCAACGGCTTTGCATGAAATTATTACTCGGTGATTTTATTGGTCATAGTCAATGTAATAAAACAGAAATGAAGGATTCACTTGAAGAATACTTATCCTTACGACATTAATAAGAAATAAATTATGACATCGTCAGGTCGCATAGGTTGCAGCATATGCAACAAAAATTCAATATAATTGCACGGAATTATTACTCATTGAAGTGTTACGAAAAAATTTATTTTACGGCAGCAAAAAATGGTTCTTTGACCTTAACGAAAATTAAAAAAAAAAATAAAAAACGTTCGAGCCACGACACCATGGAGGTAACCGCTTAATGCTGAAAAAATGCAACAACAATGAAAAAACGTTGCATGCAATTATAACTCCAGGACTATTGGCGCTATGGTGAATTTTATGGAGCGATAGTAAAGCTTAGGTTTTCGGCCTCTAAGAGAACCCCTTAAACTAACCTAAATGCACCAAACGAAAAAGTAAAAACAAAAGCAAAAATTAAAAAACAATTTTAAAAAAAAATAAAAAAAAAATAGATTAAAATTAAAATAAGGACTAGCACCAGGACAATGATTTGGATAAGGATTAGGACTAGGATTAGAAAAAGGATGAGGACAAGGATTTGGATAAAGATTAAAACCAGAAATAAGATAAGGATTAGGACAGAGATTGGGCCAAAGATTAACCTATGACATTAGAAAAGAATTAGGACAAGAATTCAAACAAAGATTTGGAAAACGACTACTACAAGTGCTACTACAAGGAATACTACAAGGATTAGGATAAGGATAAAAATTTAGACATACGTTAAACAAGATTTTGGACAAGATTGGGAAAAGGACAAGGAAACAAGAAATGTAGTAGCGAAAAAAACAAGACTTTTGACAAACTAAGAACAAGATTAGGGACAAATTTTGGGAAAAGAAGAGAGACAAAAATACGGGTTTTGGAAATAGAGTACATCAAAAGTTTAAACAAGAAATAAGACAATTATTAGGACAAAAATAAGAATAATGATAAGGTTGAGGACAAGTCTGGGATAAAGGAAAAGATAGAGCCAAAAAAAAGGACAACCATATAGATACGCTATCATGTCAAAAACCACGGGTGTAACCTACGAGTGTATCCTAGCTACGATACAGCTAACAATTTTTTTTTTTAAATTTAAATCGATTTCCGTACAATTATCATGAATATCGTTGTTAGGTGTTTTTCGCTCTCCTGAAAAGTATAGAAATGAATATTTAATGGTACATAATATACATATCAACGTGTTTTGACTGAGTTTTGACGAGAACTATTACTATACAAATAACTGACTGCTCCAAAATTTTCGGTGGGAAAATCCAAATGTCAGAAGTTAGCATGTCACATCTTAGTTCAGAGTGAAGATGGTGGAGTATAAAAGTCAAGCACTGAGTACAAGAGAGTGGTATCTAATGCTATTTTTTCTGGAGCAAGACTAAGCCTGGCTATAGCAGATTTTTTGAACCACTGTTAGGAGGTGGAACAAATTACTCTTCTTTTGTTCGCATCACTTCTAGTTTGCGATCTTAGGACAATTATTATTCTGAAATTGGTTTAGGATCAGCAAAGCCTAGTTGAATTTGTAAGAAATGGGCCAAATTCGATGTTAGTCAACATTAACAATGGACGATCTAACAAGAGACAGCCAGGCGACTAAACAATCATTGCTCCGTTGAGCTCTTCTCTTAATTCATGAGAAAATTTTACAGTTGAAAATCTTTACAGAGATAATCTTTACAGTTGGACGGAAAATCTACAGTTTCCAGTTCGTTTTGCGCATGGTGTAATAAACAAGATGAACGTGAAATTTACTAACTTCCCTACGGTTGTCAAAAAATGTTGAGAAAATAAGAAATAAAGAGACAAGCTGCGGAAAAGTGTCAAATCGCTTGCACTTAATAAAAAAATGTAATAGATTTGGATAGAGTTGGATAGAGAGGAATTTACCAACAGCTGTTTTTGACAAGGGTGGGTAAAATTTTTTTGAGAGAAGTTAAAAATTCACGATCACCTTCTTAATTACACCATGGTCTTGCGTACTACACGGAATTGATTGGATCTCATTGAGCCTTCGAGACTCAAACTTCTCATTTGCTCTCAATAAAAAGGAACACAATGACATTAATAACTTCTTACCAGAAAATAAAATCGTCCCTTGGTTCAGTTTTCCATTTTCTTCAAATCAGAAAAAGTGCCCTCTATATAAATTTTTAAAAACACCGACTGAATCCACCGTTGTCGCTTGCACCCAACTTGACTTCTGAAATACCTTATCTCCTTCGTCTCGGACATTAGTTTAGTTCAAGTAGCTCAGTAAGGATCAAACGGTTCCTCAGCTTCAACTGATTGTTTACCATGGCAGCGGTCGTAGGCCTTGACCGATTGAGCCGACTAATGTTGCGTTTAACTCTTGCCGTAATTTTAAAATATTTGGAAAATTAAGCATAATTTGGGGGGTTTATCAGAGCCTCGACTTCAACTTTCTATACTACCAAGAAGACCTCTCACCTGCCGAATTATATTACCAACTTATTATTTTATTAAATTTTAAATTTATCCTATTGCGAGAGTACTGTTGACATAATAAATATACAAAAAATCTATTACCAGATAACTACTGAACTATTTCCATCAGTATAACCTTGCATAAAAGGCTTTTCACTTAACCCTAAATGAGATAGGATGTAAACGATTGTCGCCCTATACTATACTATATTCAAGTAGTTTTTATGATCGGTTTTCCTACATCCTACATCTTTGCTGAAGGATTTTCATTATAATAGGAAAATGAAGTTTCTAATATCAAGCAAAAAATTCTAGTATTAAAAAATCAATTTCTCAAATTAAGCAAATTATTCTCGTTTTCAGCAAATTGTTACTTGAATCAAGCAAATTGTTCTCAGTTCAAGGAAATATTAGTCTTGAATAAAGAAAAAATATTTTTCTTAATATCACCCTTTGCGTATTAATTTTATATATGGGTCATGCTGGTCGGATTTAATTTCGTTGAAAGAACAGTAATACAAAATATGCAGGATTATGAAGGAAAAATATAATTTATTTATTTATTTTTTTTTTTTTTTTTGAAACTGCAGATGTGTGTAACATAATAATATGTTTAATTTTATGTAAAAATTATCTTTTATAATTCTTAATCGTTTGGTACCTTTCAAAGCAGTCTCCAAAAAAGCTTTGGTGGCTGAGAGCAGGCATACGAAAATAACGCTGAAAACACTTTGGTGGCTGAGAGCAGGCATACGGTCGCAAAGAGATAAACTTGCTCAATTCTAGGAAAATTATGTTTTAATTGAGAAATTTACGCTTCAAAGTCAAATCATCGCAGCTTTGTACTAAATAGTTTTTTAACGATAACAATAGTTTTTTAACGATTTGATATTCAATTTCAGAAGATAATTGAACGAAATTTCACTCGCTCTAATAAAATTTATTCAAATATCTGCAAATTCCTTCTGGGGCTTTTATAGCGTGTGGTTATAATCCTTCTCCTAGTCTAAGCTTCTCAATATTTTTGTTATTATTTTGATTATTTTTTTAACTTATATCAACTCACCTTTCAACTCTGCTAGTAACTTAAAAATTGTCAATTGATCCCTAGTAAATTGAATTAATTAATTTTTTTTTTTGTCTACCTGAAAAACGTAGAGTAAAAACAATATTTTTTATAATCTACAGCAGCGAATAAATCAGTGAAATCTGGTGTTTTTCTATTTTATAGAATTCCATTAGCTTTTGCCACTTTTTATAGTCAAAGTGTGCTGACTACTAGGGTTAAAACCATTTTGCAAAAAAACAAAAAAAAAAAAAAACCCTAAAAAAAATAAATAAATATACGTGAACTTAACGTAACTCAAACTCCAAGATTGCAGTCTACAGCGGGCGCTGGTGAAATGCTGTGGCTGGCTTTTGATTGTCACCAGCAGATTGGAGACAACTGCAGCAACAACAACAACAACAACAACATGACAACAACAGCAACAGTTTTCTTGTGCTTTTATTTGCTAATGTCAAAAATATTAACTTATTCCTTTTATTTAGCATTTCAAATTTTTTAACTGCCACAACAGACACAAAAATAACAAGAACAGCAACAGCAACGATAGCAATGAGAAGAACAACAGTATATCGCGCTATATACATATCTGTGGGATGTATCTGCATATATGTTTGGATGTCAGTGGGTGAGGTGTGGAGAAGTCAAGCCGGGCACTTAAGGGTTTGAGTGCCGAACGCTGGTTTGGGTGAGTGTTTCGTTAATAGCATTTTTTCGCTTGCTTTTACCAACAACAACAACAACCACAACAGCAACAGCAACAAAAAGTACTAAATATCGATGCTGCAGGAATAGACAGTTCGTCGTACAGACAGACGTGTACGCGTACTCATTCAGACAATCCTAGACACAGTGTAAAAGTCACAAATAGATAAAAATTAACGAAAAAAATGCATTCAGTTGTAGCAGCAACTGGCGTTACTGGCCATCTTGCCACACCCACCTGACTATCAGATGCGGCGGCACCCTTATTTCTTGATATTTCTACGAAACATGATGCCAAATAGCAAAAGAAGCACAAGAAATACGCACGACGAGACAAAAGCGTATTTTTTTTTTGTTTTAATTTCTAGCATTTTGCATATTATTTGGTGGCGCAACATAACGTTCCATTTGCACTAACCGTGCCACCTCGCCGAACCCATCAAACACTGACCAAAGCCTCAACTTCCAGCTACATCTCCGCTCCATCGCCTAGTTGGCCCTTTAAATAACACGTCTATAAAATATGGTCATGTCCACATGTGTAAATTTCCCTAGCATGAGATACGCTCATTCCCGCCCCCATATTCCCCCCATCTCCCCCGCATTTGCTGCACACGGCTTCATTTTTTATCAAAAGAATTCAACAAACGAAATTCAAAACTCGTACGTATCAGAAAACAGAAACCTACAAAAAAAAGCCTCCAAAAAATCCCTTTTACAATTCTTCTTCTTGTTGTTATCAAATAAAAAGTAAAAAATCCAAAAATTCTCTGAAAATATACATTTAGAAAAATTCGCGTTTTTCCATTTTCATGTTTTTGTTTTTAGATTCATTTTCTTTTTTTATTTCTATTATTTTTCCTCCAAGCTGAGTAATAGATGCACGTAGCTGGCCCCGGTACCGAGGAGAACAATTTCTAGATCGAGACTTGAAACGGCTTCGCAGCGCATTGCCTGGTGTCACTGCTGCACCCTTAACTGACTCTAGAGTGGAGTGTGTGTTTGAGTCAAAATGAAAAATATACGTCGAACATGGAAATGGAAAAGTATCGACATGTTTTCATATGGCATATATAAAGAATACAACAAAAACAGAGCAAAATAGAACTAAATAAAAACACAAACACAGAAGAAAATAGAAATTAAAAAATAATTTTTTTTTTTTCAAAAATAAAGAAAAATCGACACTTTCGATAAAAATTGCGAATTTACAATGGATGGCAATGGATGGCAACTTTTGTCGAGAGTGCAAAAATAGACAACTAAGGACACCACTCGACGTTCCTGTAATCACTCATATGGCAACTGTAAGCAGAGACGGCAAATTGAAAAAGTCGACGGGGGTAATAAAGTTATAATAAGAAAAAACCATTATAAGAACTTCGAAGGCCTATTAAGTAAAAGAACGGCATCTGTTTCACGTTTGGATTTTTGGGACGTCAACAATTTTTATTTCTTTTCATTTTGAGGTTAAAAAATCATTCTTTGTTGTCGTAAGAGATAATTTACCATAGTTTCTTACCAGAGCGATTAATAAATAATTACATACAACAATATTATATTGTATTGCATTTGTTGCATATGCTGCTTCCTCCGCGACCTGAAGCACAGTATACTGGGCCCATACAAAAGTTGAACAAAAATAGAAGGAGTGCTCTTATTATAAAGAAATTTGGAATGATTAAGCTACTTAAGAAAAATTTTAAAAATAATTGAAATCGGTCAGTCCATAGGGATAAATAATTTTGTATAGGAGGTACATACAAAAGTTTACCGATCGTAACGAAACCAGAAAAATAAGGTAATAGATATGAACTGAAAACGGTCAAAATCGGTTGATTTGAACTATGAACTCCTTTGAACTATATTAATGATTTACATGATTTTATTTGGAGGGTACATGCAAAAGTTGGTAAATCTTAACGAACCTCGGTCTGAATGCTAAAAAAATAGCGTAATAGATGTGTATATAAATGGTCAAAATCGGTTTGACCCCCCTTTCAACTATATTAATGATTTCCATGGTTTTATATGGAAGGTATATACAAAAGTTAAGAAATATTAAAGAAACTCAGAATATCAGAATTCTTAAAAAAAAATAGTGCAATAAATGTGCACTATAAATGGTCGAAAACGGCTTGACCCTAAGGGTAGCCCCCTTTGAACTATATTAATGATTTACATGATTTTTAATGGATGGTACGAGTACATACAAAGGTTGGTAAATCTTAACGAAACTCGGTCAGAATGCTTTACAAATACTGTAATAGATGTATACTAAAAATGGTCGAATTCGGTTAAACCCTAGTGGTAACACATGGTCCAATAGGT
This sequence comes from Pherbina coryleti, assembly GCA_943735915.1. Lineage (NCBI taxonomy): Eukaryota > Metazoa > Arthropoda > Insecta > Diptera > Sciomyzidae > Pherbina > Pherbina coryleti. The sequence goes on from OX030952.1 coordinate 116,117,407, forward strand.
CCCGAGACTAAGTAATAAAAAAACTTTTTTTTTTGCAAATATTCTTCTTTATTCATCAACATAGGTTCCTTCAAGAGCAATACATTCATTGCACCGCTTTTCTAACTTTTCAATAACGGTTTTGTAGAACAATTTGTGCTTTGCCTCAAAATACGCAAAACACAAGTTGTGTTTTTGATCGCTTTGGCCTGCTTTCCCCTCAGCTGACGACCGTTTTGATTCCGGTGTGTAATGGTGGATCCATGTTTCATCCATTGTCACATACCGACGCAAAGATTCATGTTTATTCTTTCCAAACAGTGCCAAACAGCTCTCCGAATCATCGACACGTTGTTGTTTTTGGTCTTGTGTGAGAAAATACGGCACCCTTTTGGAAAGCAGCTTTCTCATCGACAAAAGTTCCTGTAATATTGTTATATTGTTCCCACACTGCCTTTCGATATCTTCAGAGCCTCAATTAGCTCGTGCACCTGCACTTTACGGTCGGCCAACACCATTTTGTGTACTTTTTTTATGTTTTGTGGAAAAACTGCCTCATTTGAGCGTCCTGAAAGTTAAGCATAATTTGTGTCTGTACGACCAAGTTTAAACTCAGCATACCATCAGCAAATGGTTGCTTTTGATGGAGCAGAGTCCGAATAACACTTTCGAAACCATTGCTCAGCTTGGACGATATTTTTTCTCATCAAAAAACAGTGATAAATCAACTCACGGAATTACTTTGAATCCATGATTTTGAAAATATCATCAGTAGTGTCACTTAAATCACTGCAACTTCTGAACTAAACGTTAGATTGTCATGAAATTTTTACACGTATTGTTTGAAGGTTAGAACTATCAAAATATTATATCGATATTTCGTTAGATGTCCCACCTAGTAGTTAGTCTCGGGACTTATTGGACCATGTGTTGCCTCCCTTGGACCTTTATTCATTTTATACATGAAATTTGATTTTGAAAATTTATAAGTTTTTTCAGCGATCGGTAAAAGTCGGTGCATTTTTTCCCGTAAATTGAAAGAAAAGACTGAGATATATTATATTTATTATATTTAAAATAAATTTTACAGTTTTAATGCAAATGAATGCAATGACAATAAAAAATTTCTATAAAAAAGCAATTTTGGACCATTTTTCAAAATAAAATTTCACAAAGATCAATGAAAATCGGGTAATTTTTGTACAGATACTCCAAGTCAACTAAACGTTCTGACGATATTTGTTAATTTGAATGGGGGGCTCGGTGGGAATTTTGTTGATCGGATATTTTTTAAATTGCCTACACTAAGCGAAATAATGCGTATTAACATTATCCACGCCTGAGTATCAATTTTATTTAAATATTTACGTGGATAAATCAAATATTTTCCTTACAACTCGTTTTTTTCCCGTATTTGAATTTTATTTATACCACACACGTACACACATATTCCATACAAGCAAGCAGCAACAGCATCGCACACGTACACATATTCCGACAAGCAGCAACAGCATCGCACTCTGTTCTCTTGCAGTTGCAACCTTAGTTCTTATAATTCTCATTTCGTTTTTGTTGCAAGAGTTGTATAAAAGGGATATTTGGCCGTACGTATCAGCGATTGCGTGCTGAAATAATGCAATTATATGTAGGGTGGAGTGACAACTCGACATTTTCCCACGAATGTGTCGTACCGATTGTCATTTGCCTGCATATTTTGCTTTATTAGTTTGCTTTATTATTGCCATTAGCATGGTTACTTTATTTTCTTTTTTCGTTCTTTAGTTTTATACTACTTTTGACATATGGTGTCATAATATTGCACCGACTGTCAGAAATAATATAATATTAAGGAACCAAAAAAGAAAATAAAGTAACCATGCTAATGGCATTAATGGACGCAGCTTGTGAGAAATATTTGAATATATTGTTTTTTAATTTCAATATTTTTTATATAAATTTCCTTTAGATGTGATAGTTTTATTTTCAAATAGTAAATTTTTAAAAGATATTTAAAAAATTCGTGCATAATTTTAATATATTTTTTTATTATTTCTGTTTAAATATTTTAATATTTTATTTAATTAAAAAAGTTTTTAAATGAATTTTAAATATTTACGTAGTCGATTTATGCAAATGCGTTATTGGTGCAAAAATGACTCGCTTTTTGGATAAATTAAAAAAGTTTTTGGATAAATTTAATATTTTTTTCCCTTAGTGTATATTTCTGCATTTTTCATTTCATTTCCTATTTTCATTTTCAAAATCCTATGAAAAATCCAATTTAATTCTTTTCTTCCAAATAATGAAAATTGTTTTTCTCGCATAACACTGAACAACAAAATCAATTTTTTTTCCAAAATAACAAGGTTACGACAATTGAATTTTAAGCTTTGAAGTATTCAGAGACTTATAGTAGAATTTTTTGAAAAATTTTTGTGGAATATTTTAACCCTTTGACGACCGCTCCTGAACCGCTGGAAAATTCGTTAATCCGACAACGGATTCGTGTTAAGCGACTCAAAATTACTAAACAAAAGTGTCGCAAAAAAAATTTTTTTCACCTGCAAAAGTGTGAAAAATCATGGGACCTATCAATGGGTCTCAATGGTTGACAACGGTAAAAATGTATACCACTATTTTCTCTCGTTGACAGTATGCGAACGAAAAGTTTGAGGTTGAATTTTGATTTACTTCATGAGAACTCGTTGTTTTTAATCTGTTTTGAAAGTTAACCAATGAAAAAATAACCTTTGCAATGATGGTATTTTGACCTCTATATGACTATTGGATTAGGAGATATTCATTCCCAAAATATTTAAAAAAATTGTTAAAAAACCCCAAAAATTCTATCATAATATCTGGCCTTCTATATTTGCTACGGCGTAATGTTTGACATCCAATGAAAAGTTGAAAAGTAACCTTTCCAATGGTGGTACTTTGACCTCTTTACGACTATTCAAAATATCACAAAATAGGTTAAATTTTTCCAAAAATCGGATCTTTCATTTGATGACAAAACTCCGTAACAAAAAAATTGTTGGGATTTTTTTAACAAATTTTTGACCTATTTTGGAAATATCTTTTGGACCAATAGTCGTAGAGTGGCCAAAATACCACCATTAGAAAGAAAATGACACTTTTGATTTTGTGTTTTTATTTCAGTATTACGAGCACGACCGCAAATCAAAGACCAAATTCTACTTGCGTCTTTTCTGCGATCGCTTTGATTTGAGTGTGCATAAACAGTGGCGGATCTAGGATTCACCTGAGGGGGGATGGACTGAGCTAACAGTTTTTTAGTCCAAGAGGGAGGCTGAAACGGCTTTTAGCGCTTTTTTCAATTTTTTTTTTCCACACAAATAATTTTTTAAGGGGGATGGCGGCTAAGGCCTTTTCAACCCGTATGTAAATCCGCCGCTGTGCACTGTAGTTACAACAAAATTTCTACTTCGAATAATGGTTCATTTTCTATATCTGCATTGGAAGTCCGCGGGCAACTGGTTACTCAAATGATCAATACGGTCACCAACCGCGAAGTTGTAAGAGATTTAAACTTGTGGATATCACTTTCCTGTCCGATAATTCTGCAAAAGTGAACGGGACGTAAGGATGTATTTTCTGCTGAAAACAACACAAAGGCCATCGAATAATTACTACTTGTGTCTTTTGCAAAAAACCCTTCTGCTTCGCCAATGATCGAAATAACTTAAAATTTCATCATAAGAAAATGAAAATTCAATGCATTGGTCAAAAATGCAAAAAAATTTATTTTTATTTCAAATAAATCGACTTTTCAACAAAATTAAATATGTCTTAGATTTTTACCGTTGACGACCATTGGGACATATAGGTCCCATCAGATTTGGTGGTCGCGTGGATAGCCCGAGTGGACTATCTTTTTTTGCTATTCTTTGTTAAAAGTGGATGGTTGCCCGCAAACTCCCCAAACATTTTTTACCTATATCTTCTGCTACCCCCAAAATATTGCAGCAAGAAGAAGGGGTAGAAAAAGTAAAGATTTTTCGACTTTGGGGTGGTCTGGTAGGCAAATTAATGAATCTACCCTTGAAAATTAAATACTTTCTGGAAGCCACATTCATTCCATGTTGAATGATATCTTGTAAAGAAAAATCGTTTGCATAGTTTTTCCAGGAAAAATTCGAAAATAAAAGGGTCAGCGGTGTCCCAATGGTCGTGAAAGGGTGAACCCGTTATATTCTTGTTTTATGGGCCTTTTTTTGCCCTTTATCACAAGTTTTATTGTATTTTCAAAAATACAGCCACACATTTTGCAATGAGAACCCTCCACTGAGAGAGAGAGAGAGAGAGAATTTTTCCTCCACTGACTGGATTTAGATGACATTTTTTCAAAATGTTGTTCTTTTCAATATTTAAAAATTCCATGAATATATGAATTTACTTTCTATTTTCTCTATTCAGAAATAGATACTTATGAAAGGACAACAAAAAAAAATTCCAACTTTGGAATTTTTAGTTCTTGCTAGTTTGACAGATTCAAAATGCAAAATATTTCGTTCAACTAGAAAATAATTTTCTTTAATACAACCATTAAGCCCTCCAGTTTATTTCTTAGGCCCGTCTCTGTACTTCTGACAGAGCAACGCATCCCTTTTTTCGTGCATTTTGGCTACTTTTGAAAAAACTTGCTGTATAATAAGTTTTAGAAGGCCTGTTAGAAAGTTTTATATGTGAAGCCATTTTTTGATGCAGCTCTTGATGTCGCTGATGCTGGTGTCGCTGCTGTTGCTGTTGCCACCCAGCAGCAAAGACAAAAAATATTTTTTTTTTTTGTTTTAAGTTTTATCCTTTTTTTCACCATCACATCTTTAACATGCGAAATAGGCTTATTTAGGCATCCGGTTGATGGCTAAAGGCGGTTTTTTTTTCTTTCTTTACGAACACATTTTTTTTTTAATTTGGTTTGGTGTACGAAAGGATGACGGTTGCTGGTATAAAAACTGCAGTTGGTTTTGTGAAAAAGTTGTTGGGAAGGTGAGGGGGCTGTGCCTGTTATCGATACTTTGCAGGGGAGTCGCATTTTTTGATTGAATTAAGACAGGTTTTAATGACAAGCGTATCAAGGAGTCCTCACCGCTTAGAGCTTGCATTGGAAATGCAATTTCTAAGGCCAAAATGCAGTGCATTAAAATGGCGCAAAACTGAAATACTTACAGAAGTTTTTCAGAAGCTAAAAAATGTGTACGCACCACGCCCAGATCGAGCGAAAAAAGTATTCAAGTATTAAAATGCAAAGAAAAAAACCCGAAAGATACTTCTTGAGAAACAGATTCAACCAATTATTTAATTGGAAAAAAATGAACTCATGCATTAAACTGATCATTAAAAAATTATGAAAATTTGTATTTTTATTTGGATTTTTTTTTATCTTGCCATAATTGTTTGTCTTGCCCCTTGGACAGCAAGACGTTTTAATATATGAAATAATTTATTTGAATAACTCACGATTGCATGCAAATATTTATTATTTTTGCCATTTGTAGGGAGCCTCATATTAGCCAGAAAATAACATATTAGCCAAATGGTAGCCAAGAAGTAGACAAAGCAAAAGACGTTGCAAGAAGTTGAGAATCGTGCTGCAGCTACTGTTTTTCTTCTTCGATGGACAGTCTCGGTGCATTCAAACAAAAAGCCGTAACATCAAAAGCAAAACTACAACAACCACAATAACATCAACAACTACAGATGTAATAATCGACAAAAAGACTGGAATTAACAAAATTATTAAAACAAAACAAAACAAAATAAAACAAAAACGTTAAATAAAGAAACAAAACTAAAAAAGTGCAACGCTTTGCAAAATTAAACAATGCCAAAAGATATGGCCTAACTTTTCGGCCGGGGTGGGGTGTGCAGGCCGTAGTGGTACTAGTAGTAGTTGGCCAAAAGTAAGCAACCACACAGGGCGGCAGCATTCAGGAGGGAGGCACAAATTTAACACGGTAGCTGAGTTTTTGCCATTGTTCAACTGGAGATGGATTTGGATATGTTTATGTAAATGAGTTATTATAGACAATAGCTGGTTATTGCTGCTGTTGTTGCTGCTGCAAAAGGAAATGTTGAAAACAATTGCAACAACGTACGGATTTGTTAACAAATCAATTGTTAAAAAGAGTTTTTCAAACTTATAAAAGAGAAACATTCAACTCATAGTTGAACTTTTTGATTTTTTTCTAATAATAGTCTATAAAATGTTTTTTTTTTTAAATATTATTACGTTGAATTGAAAACTATTTTAGTCGCTTTCTCAACGTCAAATAAAATTCAATGTATTTTCATGTAGATATGAGCAATTTATTTCTCTAAACCATTTATACATTTGGTACAAAATATACACATTTGGTACAAATATACATATACAAAAAATGCATGACATCATCAGGTCACGGAGAGAGCCGCTCCAAGATTGAAAATGCAGCAATCTTGCAACGGCGTTGCATGGCATAATTACTCATTGAGTATAAGTATGCGGTACGGTAAATGTTATAAAATAGAAATTAAGTATTTATTGGTTTTTCGACAAAAATAAAAAAACAAATATGACGTCATCAGGTCGTGAAGCAGCTTATGCAACAAAAATACAATATTGCTGCATAGAGTTATTACTCGTTGTTATTACGATGAGGAAAATGGAAAAATTAAACGAAAAAAAAATTTTAAGCCACGGCACCACGTTAGACCCCTTTTACCATTGGTCAAGAGTTGATGGTCAACTCTTACATTTGTCGCTGAGAGACGCGAACATTAACGCGTCAATGAATTGGGCCCCGAAAGCTACAAAATAACATGACTTAATCCTTATAATTCAAGACTTTGACCCTTTGAAAGGCCCTGATGGTATTTAATATCAACAAAAACAACAACTAGTTACATAAAAAGGCGAAATCATATAATTTATGACGTTGAATTTTTGTTGTTTGATTTGTTGTTGGACTACCTTCTACAATCTCGTAAGGTCCCTCTGAATTTCGGGTTCAGAAAAGAAGTCTAGTATAGAATGATACTCATAATTTTGGGAACAGTAATTTTATTGATGAAATCAATGTCAAAATTGGGGTTGGTTCAAAAAATGGCCAGCTTAGAAAAGACAAAACAATTTTTTTTAAATTTTTTAATTTTAAATTTTTAAAACAATTTCCATCAATACTAACCATTTTTTGATGACGATATAATAACGCAGAGATAACACTTTTATAGTGTGATTTTCCAAGCTTCTATAATATGGTATATACATTGACAGCAGGGACATTTCATGTGAAGCGGACAACGAAAAAAAAGTAAGGTTCTGAAATTCGTTCATATTGGGCATATTTGAACTTCTGGGGGATATGAACGAGTTCACATAATATTTTTTGATTTGAGGTTTAGCTGCTAAGATATGGGATTCTATAGAATTCACCAAATTGACGGAAGGTGTTTTTTGAAATTTCATTTTCATATTGAAGATAATTATTATAAAATAGAGAATGTCATTTTTTTTATTGGAAATATACTGCTTTTTTTGAATTTTTAATCAGTTTTTAAAGTTTAACTCCTTTTAAACCGGAAGTAAGCATTTCAAATACTTTTTTAACAACTTGGAACATTTCAATTTCAATTTTTTACTGGCAAAATAAAGTTTAAGATTTATAAATCTATATAATATTTTTGTTTGTTTGTATGTACATACATATGTATGTATGTTTGGAATAGACTTTTAAACTACTTAACAGAGTTTAATAAAACATATATCAAACGATGCCTTAAATTACTGCGCTGAACATAGGCAATATTAATTGTGCCACGCCCCTTTTTACCGCCCACAAATCAATAAAAATGCTATATTTCAAAGCGTTTCTGCCGTATAAGACTAAAATTTAGTAGTTTAGTTTGTATGCTGACTGTCGGCAACTTTAGCAAAAATGGGTTGCCACAGACCCTTTTACCGCCCACAAATCAATAAATGTGCTATATTTCAAACGGTTTCGGCCGAATTAAACTCAAATTTTGTAGTTAAATTTGTATGCTAACTGTAGGCAACTTTGTGAAAAATTGGCTGACACACCCCCTTTTACCGCCTACAAATCAATAAAAATGCTTTATTTCAAATGTTTTTGGTAGTATTTGACTAAAAGTATGTAATTTAGTTTCTATGTTTACTGTAGGAAATTTTGCCAAAAATGGATTTCCACGCCCTTTTTAACAGACACATTTCAATAAAAATGGTATATTTCAAACGGTTTCGATCGTATTGGACTAAAATTTGTTAGTTCGGTTCGTATACTTACTCTCAGCAAATGTATTATAAATGTGTGTAGTCTGACTAGAGCTACTCTCACTATTCATAAATAATTATAATTTCTCAGATGTAAATGCTTTTATAATAAAATATGCTATGTGGGTGTTACGTTAAATGATGAAATTTATTAAGAAGATGCAATGTATCAAAATAAACCATTAGGAAAAATCTTGGTGCGGCTGGCCTTAATCCACGCCCACTAGGATCAATTTCTATAACTTTTTTTCCCTTTTATTACCCATAAATCAATAAAAATACTATATGTCAGACGGTTTCTGTCGTATTGAATTAAAATTTGGTAGTTTAGGTCGTGTCTTTACTGTCAGCAAATGTACTAAAAGTGAGCGTAGTAGCACTTTAGGTACGACCACTTTTCTGAAATCATTATAATTCCCGAGTTTTACAGCTTTTGACAGTGAAATTTGTTATGTGGGTGCCATGAGTCCAAGTGGCGAAAAATTTTGAAATTTCTTTTTTTGCTTTCTACACAAATTATTAATTATTACGTAATTTTAGGAACAAATAAAATTTTCAACATTTTTAGCCATTTTCTTGCTACGCCGCCATCTTTTAAATAAGAAATAGATACATCAATTATTCAGGTTGGACAACGTTTACCTGGTCAGCTATTTAGTAAGTTAAGCAGAGTTTCCAAGACAGAACAAATAAGATTGAATAAATTATTTTTTCAAGCAAAACTTATATAAATTTATCCAACTATGAAAAAAGAAAATAGAATCTATTGATCCTAGAAGATTTTTAAAAAATGTTAACATATTTTTAAAAATTTGTTTTTCCTTCTTTAATTTAATTCAACTCAAATTATATACAACTCTGGATTATATATCCAGAGGCCGAAAAAAGGGCATGTTTGTGAATTTTTTTAAGAAAATCAAAGGGATATTTTTAAATGAGGGTTTTAAAACATGCATATTCACGAGTGTGTTTAGTTTTGTTTTATTAAAAAAAAAATAATATTAAGGTAGATACAGCATTTTTTGTAGAGCGCTGTGAAAAAAAGGTGAAATGCGGTGACCAAGATTGCTCCTCCTAAATTCATCTGAAACAAAAAAATGAATATTATTAAACTAGATACTTAAAAACCGTACTTGTCATAGCCGATTTTAAAAATATTGATTTTTCACAAAATGGCGGATCTGAAAGTAAAGTAACGATTTTCGACCAGAAATTCGTCATTATTTTGCCTATAACTAATGAACGAAGCTACGAAAAAAAAACTCCTATGACAAGTACGAGATTATTATGAATAAAATAAGCCTGCAAAAAAATCAAAACGATCGGGCCACTGAGTTTCGAGAAATCTTGGTCACCGACTTTGAAAACATGGTTTCGAGAAAAACGCGTTGTAAAATAAGGACCAGCACGGTGCGATCTCAAAGGCGGTTCACTCACTAGGCTATAACTTTGTTATTTTTTTATATATCGGCTTGAAATTTTAACCACATATTCTTGAGACTTGAATTTTGTAAAAAAAAGTTCTGGGTTATAATCCCTTTAAGCCAATCCGAACAAGGTCGGGTACCCTGCTAGTTTTACTATAAAAATTGCAGAATGTGATCTTAATTAGTTTAAGAGATAAATCAATTAGAGTACGTACATGTCATACTGGGTACTTGGTAAAGTTGGCTGGTTTGTACAATAAAAAACAAACCTACATAGTAAACTTGATATAGACTTAGCAGCCAAACCTCAAATCAAAAAATATTATGTGAACACGTTCATACAAGTACAAATAAGCCCGATATGAACGAATTTCAGAACTTGACTTTTTTTTTTCGTTGTCAATTGAAATGCCCCAACATTGACGATCACCAAGGTGATCACAAATATTTTGCCTCCAAGCCATTTTTTGAGGATGATAGAGACTTGAACTGTTAAATACAGGGGATGTGGGAACAATTCCAACTTTAATTCTTTAATTGTGGCTATCACAACGACCGACAAATAAGCGGATACCTTATCATGGTGAAACAACCCTCTGAACAAAAACTACCGTTTTCGAATTCATTTATGAATCTTTTCGGGTAGAAACGTCCATTTTCGGCACTCATAAGCTAACCCCTTTTGTATCATTCGTCGAATTTAAATGCCTCTCAAAAATTAACCTTATTTTGTTCGGAAATGAGTTAAAAAAAGAACCATAGAAAAGTTTTTTTCGGCACTCAGAAATGAACCCTTTTTGAATCAATCGCCGGACGAAAATGCCTCTCAGAAATGATTTCTTTTGTTTCTTCGGAAATGAGTTAAAAAATGAACCATAGAAAAGATATTTTTCGGCACTTGGAAATTAACTTTCTTATATCAATCAGCTGAGTGAATTGCCGGTATTTATATTGGAATATAAATATATGAATTGTATGAAGGTTAACATTTTAATTTACTTTTTTTAAAATATCAACAAAGGTTTAAATTCTTAATTTCTATACTCATTTACGAATATAAAAAAATAAATATTTATGATTTATTTCTGAACTCATTTATGAACATAAAAATGGTTCGTTTATGAGAAATTGCTTCTACTGATATGATAAAAACCCGTTATTTTTTAAACTCATTTAAGAATGCGAAAAAAAAACATTTATGATTCATTTCTGAACTTAGTTATGAACAAAAATTGATCATTTACGCGGAATTTTTATCTACTAAAATGATAAAAAATTATTCTTTTTCGACTCAAAATAAGATTTTTATGAATTTCGCAAAATAAGTAGAGTTTTTATTTATGGCAAAAGTTTTACGAATTTAATCTTCTATAACAAGCACTTTTAAGCGACAAAATATAAAATCAAAATTAAAAAAAAAATTCAACAAAGAAACGTTCGCAAAACTGTCACCTTACGCAAAACTTTCGCTTATGGTTCAGTGGGAATGGTCTTTTCTACCCTAGATGTAATCGTTTTTTTTTTCACTTCCTCACTTATATTGAAATAATTCTGAGTATAACTCATAATTCTCTATTCTTTTAATCTTGAAGCAATGAAGATAATTCTTTTCCTGTCCCAAAAAAATAGTCCCACTAACTTTAATCGCAAATAAAATTGATTTTGCTTTCTTCAAAGTTGGCTCCCTCGCTCAGGTCCATTGTTTTGAATGATGTGTATTTTTTACCGTTTAATGATGGACCCAGTTTTTTCAACTGCTGTAAATCGACGAAAAAAATTGTTGGGATTTTGCTTATAAAAAAATAAAAAAATAAATAAATAACTGGCCATTTCAGCCCTTGAAAGGACTTTGACCTAGCTTCTTATGATCAATTGTGTTGTGCGTGTTATAAAGTTTGTACACAATTGACCGAGAAATGGACCTACAGGCTTAACGCCGACTCCGAACGCCGATGAACGGAATGTTCTTATTCTCAAGAAGCTTTACATGGCATTTTTATTACTCTCTGAGGTTTGCCATTGTCTGCAGAGAGGTGGCGGCCGTACAGAAAAATTATTTTAATTCAAATAATTTTCTGTCGCTGGCTGGGATTCGAACCTGGGTCTCCAAGGTTCTTTGACATAGCGGCCACGCACTTTAACCAACTACGCCACGGACGCCACGGATTTTGCTTATACAGTGCTAAATTCTTGGTGGAAACAATCTTCCAGTTTTATTCCAGTTACAAATGCGATGCCCACCTAGCACTGAGCTTCTCGGTGCACAAATGTTAATGTAAAATATTGTGAAAACATCCAGACGACATCGCAGGAGACCCGATGATCTACTCATTTTCAGTCTGCGTTCGATTTTATGTATTTTCTCGATAATTTCGACAGTTGTGACATCAAGAGGCGTACTAAGCCGGTTTCGTCATCGGTGCTCATGCGACCATTCCTCAATTTGGAAACCCAATAGAATAAGTTGGTGTCTTCTACATTCATCCTGTATTGAATACATTCCTTGAAGAGTTGATTGACTATCAAGTTTCTCCAAGTTTTCTATTTTGAAACACAACTCTCAGGTATCTTTTTCAATAAGCTGTCAAACATATACTTAGAGAGTATTCGAACTAAAAGTTGACCTGGGGCCTGTTTCTCAAAACTACAAGTTCACAAGCTCACAAGATACAAGTTACAAGTGTATTTTCTACAAGCGCTTGTAAAAACTGTTTCTCAAACATTTTCACAAGTCTTATTGCTTTTCTACACTTGTAGATTTTACATTTGTTGAAACATGCCACTATTTTTTAAAACTCGAGCATCATGCGTACTTCCAGGCCAATTAGCGTATGAATAATAAAATTGCAAGTCCGGTCCACAAACAACCATGACGTTATTGAGTGGTTTCCATGTCGGTCTACATAAGCTTCTTCGTGTTCGGTAGGAGCATCTATTTTTATGAGAGTTCCATCGATGCATCCGCAGACCATTGGCATTCCTTTTATGGCAAAGAAGCATTCTACGATCACCTGAACATTTTCATCACTTACAACATTCTGGATAGCTCTGCAAACATTGGCTTTGCTAACACCATGCATATCTCCAATTGCATGGTACTGCGCTCCTGTCCCCATCCAATGGAGAGCAATTTGCAATTGTAATTCAACGGACATGGCATTGCTTCTTCCAGTACATCTTTTCAATTGGCGTCCTTATAGGTTGCCAAGATATTCCAGCTTATGTGCTGCCAAGCGAAACCTCTCGTTGGATTCATACGACATCTCAAAATATCCATAATTTATCCGCGGTCTAATAATCCTTGGTCTTCTGATAACTATGAATTCCTCATCACTACTTGAATCACTTGACCACATTTCTCTGACAGCTTTTATTTTTGGATAAAAATTATTTTTATTTTTGATTATTTATGTTTCTTGTAAATATTTGAAGAGACTTGCGAGACTGTCATAATTTTTGACAGATTGCCACAAGCTACAAGTGTTAAAGTAAGTTTTGAGAAACAGAATTTCATTTTTAATTATTTTTGAGACTTGTAAAAAAGGCAAATAGACTTGCTTGTATTCTGCAAGTATATTTTCGAGAAACAGACGCTTGTTCAATTACTCCGTTCTACAAGTATTTCACTTGTATTATAAGACTTGTATTTTTTGAGAAACAGGCCCCTGCAAGCTACTCAGGGATAACACCACAAAATAAAAGAAAAAAAAATGGAACAGCTGGTACCATCTCTGAGCGTGGTCGGAAACTTTTCAAAACACTCTCGTATTGCTCTTATATGCTAAATTTTAGTCTTCTCTAATGTAAGGAAAACAATTTCTTCTATGTACAAAGAGATAAATCGAAGTTCTTCAAAAGTAAAAGAACTTGAGTCATCAAATTTCTATTTTCTGTAGATTTCTCCAATATTATCTTTTAAATAAGACATTACCTTGTTGAAGCCACAATCAGTAGAAGGAAAAAAAACGCATCGACATAAGCAACCGAAAAATAAACAGTAGCAATAGAGCAATTATTGTACTCGTAAGTTTCGTAACGAAAAAAAAAAAAATTCAAAAAAACTTTAAAAAGAAGAAGCGGAAGCAGCAGAAAGATCGCCCCCTCACGATAGTTAAGGTCCATTGCGATTTGTGCAACAACAACAAAAACAAAAACAAAAACAGCAACAACCTACAACAAGAATAACAAATGGAGTAATCAAGCCAAAATAAAACAAAGCATAGGCAACAATTGCAGCAACAACATTTCCTCAAACATATTTATTAAACCTGGCCAAGGAGAAGAAGAAAACAAAAAAGAGCAAAACAAAACCAATTGAATTCGCATTCAAATAGCTGCTGATGAAGTTGCAGTGGGTCAGCCAGCATGCAACGCAGTAGCAAAAGCAGCAACAGCAGCATTAAGTAGAGACATTAACCAACAAACAGGAGCAGCAGCAAGTTGCTGCACTTAGTTGGTGTGTTAGTTGCTGTTTTTGTTGGGATGTCTTGCAAGACGGTAGCCACTATTTTCGATGACGCTTCGCGTATTTTTCTACTGAGCATTGGCGCCGTTTGATGTTGTGGCTTTTGTTTTTTTTTTGCAACTATTGCAGCTACTGTTGTTGCTGTTGCTGCTACTGCTACTGCTGCTGTCGCTGTTGTTGTGCGGTTGCGCACGTTTTCGTGTTCATCGTGGGCGATGCGAACTTTTTATTACAGCCAACGTATGGAAACCTACCGAATAGTAGTAGTAGTAAGAAGCAGCAACAATTGCTACCACAAGCAGCACATTTTGTCAATGTTGCAAATTTTTGCATAAACTTGCGAGTACAACGGAAAAAATGGCTTTATTTGGATGTTTTATTTTTTTACGGTTTCTTGCAATTGTTGTTTGCATGCTTAAAACAATAACATAGTTGCGCTTTTTAGTGTTGTTGTTTTTGTTATGACTGCCGGCTCGGATGGCCACAGCAAAAAAAAAAAACAACAATTGCTTGTTGTCTGCCAAATGGTTATAATTGTTAAAAAATTGGCCCATTGTTTCACTCATGATTTGTTGATTTTCATATTTTTGTGGCGTTTAGTAATTTTTTTTTTTTTTTTGCACACTGTAGCAACTTTGCATAACATTTAATACTGTCATATGTTGAATAAATATTTCAATCGTTTTTATTATTGCTACATTGTTGTAGCTGTAATATTAATAACTTAAAAGATTGTAGCAGCAATTGTCGCTGGGCATTCCTTTTTTTAATATCCAAGTCTTAGAAAGGGTTGGCTTTTGACGTGACAACGTTACGTTTTACCGTTCAGATTTACAAAGAAAGTTGAAAAAAAACCATGTTTTCAAAATGCATGGAAATATTACTCGCTAAGTATAGGCGCTATGATGAAAATAAATGTACGGCAGAAAAGGTTAACTCATTGAATTTGTGAAAAAAAAATAAAGACATTTATGGGACGCGGAGTTAGCTGCTCAAGTAAAGTGAAAATTAACTTGAAAATTAAAAAATTTTTTGAAATTCATGCAACTGAAAATTTGTTCTATGGAATTATAACTCGGTGCGTGTAGGTGCTACTGTAAAAATTATTACAAGCCAGTAAAGGTTGGTTCTTAGCCTTTACGACAAAAATATAAAAAAAATTCATGACATCATAAGGTCGTGTAGAGGGCAGCTTTAAAATCGAAAAACAGCTATTATGCAACGGCGTTGCATGGAATTATTACTCGGTGAGTACATGCTATACGGTAAATGTTATAAAACAGAATGAAGGATTTATTCACTGCCTTACAAAAAATAACTTATAACGTCCTCAGGTCGTATAGGTAGCAGCTTATCCAACACAAATGCAATATTGTTGCATGGAATTATCACTCACCCAGTAGAGTTTATATGGTAAATTTTATTTTACGTCAGCAAAGGAGGGTTCTTTAACCTCATAACGAAAATAAATATTATACAAATATTTTTGGTACCATAAAACAAAGTAGGCAAACTCTTAATGCACTGAAGAGCAACAGCAATGAATAAACGTTGTATGAAATTATAACTCTGTGATTATTGGCGCTATGGTAAATTTTATTTATGAACTCGTAAAGCTGAGGTTTTGGTCACATGATAAAAAAAAAATTAATGGCGTCATGAGGTCTCTCAGGGAACACCTTAATGGAAAGTTTATGTAAAGTACAAATATAAAAATAAAAAACAAAAAATTCAATTAAGATAAAAATAAAGACAAGTATTAGAAAAAAGAATTGTGATAAGGAAAAGGACAAGAATTAGAAAAGAGATGAGAACAAAACAAAGCAAAGGGTTTAAGCAAAGGTTTAAGGGTTTAAGCAAAGATTAGGACTAGGAATGAGTAGGGCAAAGTTTTGGGCAAAGATTAAAGCATAGAATTGGACAATGTTTAGAATAAGATTTAAGATAAGGATTGGAAAAAGAACTAGATCAAGGATTGAGACAAGAATAAGGACAAAGATTTATACACACCTCAAATAATATTTGGGGTTAGATTGGGAAAAGGATAATAACAAGAAACTGGACAAAATATAGAACAAGAAACCAGACACACTACTTAGAAGATTTTTGACAAAAAATAAGAATAGAAGTGGGACAAGTGGGGAAATTTTGAGTTGTGCCCGGTTTGAAGATGGAGTGCGATATGATGAAGAATTTGGGCATGAATTATATCAAGAGTTTGGGAAAGAAGTAAAACAAAATATAAATATATAAAATACTAGCAACCCTGCGCAGCTTTGCCCGTGATGTATCTTAAAATAGAGTAACGCATTTTTTGTAGAAAATTTGTCTTATCGTTTTAATAGGTTTATTTTTTTCCATGACATATTAATTGCAATCATGTGAGAATTTCTGTATAAAAAATGTTTTTTGATGTGTTTGTGTTATTCATGAGAATAAATTGGTTTGATGGATTTCCTATCCTAGAAAGACCAACATATAACTGCCCGTGGGAAAAGCAGCTTTCTCCTTAAAAAAATAAAATGCATTCATAGTCTTTACATTTGTATCGATCTCATATCAAGTTATTTGATTTCCAACTGATTTTCTGGGGTGGCTTATAACCGGGTTTAAATTTTTTTTAAGCAAAAAAATAAGGTTTTAGGCAATCGTTCATAATTTGTTTGCTTGTAACTAAATCGATAGGGTCTCTTTGGGGAAAAGTAAGCTTAAATAATTAACTTTCGTTTGACATAACAACCATGGAAAATATTAAGCACAGACAATTTTATTTCGATTTAAAGAAACATGGCTCTTAACCGGAGAAATTCCCCTACTTATAATAATATGATTAATTATTAAATGGTATGAAAATACATTTTATGCAATGCACTTTGGCTTATTAACACAATTTGCTCAATTATATAAAACTCGTATTCGATAACGTGAATTGTTTTGAAAAGATATTGGTTTTAATAAATCCTTACCTTTTCAAATGTACATTTATGTTTACGGAATGAATTAAAAATACTTTTTTATCACTTTCAATAGATAATATCACATTAAGTTAAAATATATTCATAGGTCTTATTTCAGTGACGAAATTATACACTAACGCTATGTAATGCCGTAAAAACATGCTAAAAAGCCATTCAACCCATTCCAATGCGCAGCTTCAAAGCGATGTAATTTGCATCGCACGGCGTTTCAATTTAAGCTTAAATTGTTACCATAAATTTCATGCACTTCTATTTTGTAGCTTAAGAATTATGCACGCAGCTATTCAACATTTTGAATAGAAAAACTCTCTCTGAATAATGAAATATTGAAGCAGCAGCAACAAACGACGCACTTTGAGAAAATGCTTTAAATTTTGCATTCTGCTGTTCGCGAACAAAGAGCTATCTCTCTCGGCTAGCTGCAAGCAATGACAGCGTCGAAGCTAATAAACAAATCAATGCTTGCAAGAAAATGATTTAATTTTTCAATAAAATATGAATTTTACGACCGAAATATTGATCTTAGATGCACGTTACCGTCAACTTTTTTGTTGGAATCGGCAAGATCATTAATTTTTCCATATATCATATTCACTTATCTTTTACGGTTTAAGCAGAAAATGAAAAAACCGCCAAATTTTTCCAAAAATACCGAATTTTGCCAGTTTCTTAGCCAATAACTTCTTAGCTTTGAAATATTTCAAAATTTTAAGGATTCGGTGTCAATCTACAATTAATTACGATTTGAATAGTGAAAATTTAATTTAAATCCGTTCAGCCGTTCCTGAGTTTACTTGCATCAACGCCAAAAAGGCAATATTTCAAGTTTCATTTTTATATAATAGTAAGATAAGATAAGATAAGATAAGATAAGAATAAGGATAAGTCTGAGGACAAAGCAAAGAATAGGGACAAGGATAAAGAAACAATGTCATCTCAAAACCTACGGGTGTGTCCAAGATACAACCAACTTCTTTTTTATAAAAGTTTTGACACATTAAATAAGTTATAATAGATTTGAGAGAATTTATCAAATTATTACTTAGTATAAAACGTTCAAGCTTCATGATTTTTTTTTGTTGCCTATAGTTCATGGCAGGTTCATTAAACGTAAAAAAGGCAAAATTCAAATGATTTTTATTTCGTTGCAAATTATCTTTAATTATAAAATATGGATTTTAAGAAAGTTTTTGTGTTTGCTGCTAGTTCTGGAGGTTATGATTGTGTTAACTCCGACCATTATTTCTTCATCTGTTATCGTCTAAATGTTATGTAGGTACTGCGTAATTTTGCGTAATTTTGCGTTACTTCGATTTTGGCTTTTGTTTTTTGCTAAAGTTGCGATTTCCTAAAGGTAACTATTGTTTATTTGTATGCATTATACATGCACGTACAGAGTGTGTGTGTGCGTGTGTGTTGTTGAGTAACGTTGAGTTCAACGTTTGTTTCCGTAAGCTTTTCGTTTACCGCCTCCCCAATGACCAAAGTTTTGATATTGTTGAAACCGTTAAGTAACGAACGCATAGAACGAATGCAACGCATAGAAATGCATTGACTGCAGTTCTATTGGACTTGAAATACACACACATATATTCATCCGTAGTGGTTGCAATTCCTGTCAGTTGACATTTAAGTATTCTATTATTCGGCTGTAGTTTTTTGATGTTTTACGAATTGTTGTGCCACGATTTATTGTTTGACTTGACAGTGGAACGACTATTACCGGCTTTTGATTTTTTCCTTATTTAATCTTTATTAAAAATAACTCTTTAACATTTTGCTTATTTCTTTCATATAAACTTATCAGTTATTATTACATAAGTTTATATATTATTACATACGTTTCACCGGTCAAGCCCTAATCACCGATTTAAAATTAACTCGGTCATGAAAAATGTTACTTCGTGGCAGACACATTAGCAGGGTACTGAAAGGTATACTTTTAAAATTTCAAAAGCAATCGTACTTGCTCACGTACGAGAAAGCTTAAAAATATTTTTTGCATTAGCCTCCACGAGCATATCTACACTAAGGGAAATAACGCATATTAGCATTATCCACGCCTGAGTATAAATTTTATTTAAATATGTACGTGGATAAATAAAATGTTTTCCTTACAACTCGTTTTTTTTTCTCGTATTTGAATTGTATTTATACCACACACGTACACACATTTTCCATACAAGCAAGCAGCAACAGCATCGCACACGTACACACACATTAGTTTTTGTTGCAAGGGTAATATAGCCTGGATTTTTGGCAAAGACTAGTTGTGAGTGCGATTGATGATCGCACAATAAAATTGTGTAAGGTTTGAGTGACAACCGGACATTTTCTCACAAATGTCTTGCGCCGGTTGTCATTTGCCTGCATATTTTTCTTTGCCCCTTTATTTTCCAATTTTTCTTTCTCTAATTTCAACTGTCAAAAATAGTATAAATTAGAGAACGAAAAAAGAATATAAGATATACTACCAAATGGCATTTGATGGACGCATCTCGTGGGAAATATTAAAATATATTTTTTTTAATTTCAATATTTTTATATACATTTTCTTTAAATGCGATAGTTTTATTTTTTTTAAAATATTTGAAAGATATTTAAAAAAATTCGTGCATAATTTTAATATATTTTTTATTAATTCTGTTTAAATATTTTAATATTTTATTTAATTAAAAAAGTATTTAAATAAATTTTAAATATTTACGTAGTCGATTTAAGTAAATGCGTTATTGGTGCGAAAATGACTCGGTTTTTGGATTAATTAAAAAAGTTTCTGGATAAATTTAATATTTTTTTCCCTTTGTGTATTGAAGCTCGAGAGACCGTTCAAGAACCTTTTGTGATAAGTCCTGTTGTACTTATACGCATAGAAATTTTTCGTTCACCGCAACTGAAAAATTAGCCAACTACACTTCGTTTGCGAGTTGTATTTGCCACAAACGAATATTCAGTTGTCAACTTAAAAATATATCTTATATATATATATATATACCGCGAGCTATTTCCGTCATTATTATTTATTGTATTAATTGTCTTTCCCCCTATGTCCGTCCGTCTTCTTATGGATTGTACTCATCGCACCTCTTTTGCTATCTCTGTCCGCGTATTAAGCAAATTACTAATTTGCTTATATTGAACAGTTTGTCCATAAAGTAACTCTGAACTATAAGTGTTATGTGTATTCAACGAAGGGAAAAACAAAGGAAGTTTTTATTTGGGAGAAACAATTTTTCAATTGCTACAATTTAAAAATTATTCGCGTATATGACAAACGAAATTAATTAGCTGCAACTAAATGACGCGTTTCCCGCAACTGAACTATTATTATGACAACTATTGAAACGTTTGCAAATAACGATCCCAAGCACGACAAACGAAGTTCGTTTGCGACAAACTGGCAATAAACGTTTTTTTTCTTTGCGTGTAGATTTGTCAATGTAAAGTCTGTTCCTAAAAATGGCTTTACGCCGTACTTGATTAAATATTTAAATGAAAAAAAGAATTTGTGTCTTTCAGTTTTTAGATTAGCCTAAGACTGTCTTTATTCCAAATATTTCCTACTACATATGTTAAAAATACCAGAATTTTCTTTTACTACTGCTTCCAAAACTCCTCCCCATATTCTAAAATATAATTAATCAGATTTTTTTTTTAACCAATAGATTCTATTGAGCAATCTTTTTTATTTAAGAGTTCTTTATTTTCTTTCATTCACAGTTCAAATAATTATGCAGAGCTTCCACTAACGTAATTCTTTGGGTTAATGTGCAAGAAGAGCATTGTTTGCTTTACTCACATTTTCTGTGACACTATATTTCTTTCCATTGATACGTAATTTATTAAAATTAGTTTGCGATGTATATATATACATTTATATATTTAAATTATTAATATTTATATACAATTTAAGCCTGTAAAATAAATGAAACAAAGCCTGTAGAATGAAGAAAAGCTTCAGTTCTAATGAAAAGATTAAAACGGTCTCTGTTTTCGATAATTATTATTTTCAGGTCAAATCATATTTTTACTGGCCATATTTTTACTGCTTCAGATTAAGATTGAGGTCTTCCTTGTAAAACTTAAGCAACAGTATATCGTTAGAATTTCAAGTCTTCTGCTAAGTATAAGGAACTCTATTTGGGATTTGACCTAGAAATTTTAGATTTTGCTTAACATCTCTTACTTGGTCACCCAAAATTCTGAAATATCTCAAAAAAGCATATATGTAGTTATAATTGAAGTATTTGTATAATTTTGGAACGATAAAACCACCGGTAAAAAACGATTCCAAAATTTTGGTCGTTTGGATCATTCTATCACTGCCATTATTTTTATATTTTGTGTAGGATGCATTCCTTTTGATTTCTCTTTAGCAAATTTAAAACCATATGTATTAGAGACCAGTCTCTTATCACTACGTTTGGGACCAGTATGATAAATTAACTGAAAGGCTTATTCCACTTTTTTTCAAGTTAAACAGACCAATCATAATGACTCATGAAAATAATGCCATCCCAATATAACAGGCTTCAATACTCTTAGGTAACTTATTTCAAAACTTATTTTAAGATAGTAATTTTAAAACTGTGAGTAAAGATTTAAGAGTTAATCTCTCCCAAAAGTACTATAACAAAAAAACAAAAAACAAAAAACCATCCAAATCAAGATGCTCCACTGTCCGTTCCTCAAAAAATCATCTCGACAGCTTTTCATTAATTCTGCTGGCTTGTTTGTGTGTGTGTATGTGAGTGTGGGTGCGTATTTATATGTGTATATATATTAATATATAGATATATATATATGTGTAGGCAGTTTGGAAAAAGTAAACTCTCAGCTATATGCAATCATTCGCCGATTGTCCAGAGTGCGGTCTTAGCCCGAATGGAACGGAGCCTACCAATGCCATTCGTTACGATTGAACATTTCGTATGCATGCAAAAATACATTCGTAAATTGCATTTGTTGTCATCTGCCATTGTTGTTGTAGTTGGTGTTTTTTGTTATTGTAGGTGCTGTTCATGCTGTGAATCGACTCCGACTCGACTTGGCCATCGCATTGAGATTGCATTGAAATAGAAATAGATGAGAAACGCATAAACGAGACGCAGCAGCAGGAAACAACAAAAACTCAATTCGTACATTGAAAACAAACACCCGCGCTTGAGCGCAAGGACAAGGACGAGGAGTTTTCCATGCAAGCAAAGGATATGCCATACCATGCATTGGGAATGCTGTCGCTGGCCGTTAACGTGCCTGCCACATAATCTATAACGGATATTATGAGTGTGTGCGTGTGTGTTTTTGTGTAGGTTCTCCCAGAGAGATCTGCTGCATAGATACTGTCTTCGCTCTCAATACTAGCGAGTTCACACAATAAAATCGCCCACCCACCAATAACCCATTCACACTCACACTTAGTAAACCACTTCAACAACAATAACTACAGCAACATAAACAAAATGTTATAAAATATAATTTTGAAATGTTTGTTAGAAACCGCACACAACTAAAAATAATAACAACAAAATTTTTAGGCGCCCAATTTTATTCAAGCCTACAAAAGTAGGCAGGACGATGCTGCATCCAAACTGGACGATATTGCTGACTTTGGGGTTTGGGTTTCGGTTGTATTGCGTTGTTTTGTTTGCTGGCTCGAATGTTTTCCGTTAAGCAACTCAAAACGTTATGATTTATTTGATATTTTAGTAGTAGCGAGTCCCTTACGATGGTCAAGCGTGCGCCTTTATTAGAAATACAGAACAAACGACATTAAGGATCCGTCCAACGGGGCTCGGATTTGCTATGCATTGAAATGGATTTTAATTTTATGTCGACTGCTGGGCTGTGGGCATGGGTGCGAGTGCGGGTCTGGATGTGGGAGTTGGAGATGACTTTGAAATTGGAGTTGCACTTGGCGTTGATTGTGGAGCGTTGCGGTGCAGTGCGTTTCGGTTCGGCGTACATGCGTTACACTTACGTAATGCATATAGAATACTTGACTTTAGCATGAATTCGTTTTATATTTATATGATTTTTATTGTTGTTTGTGTGATTGCATGTGTTGTTGTTGTTGTTGTTGTTGTTGTTATTGTTTTGCTGCATTGTTTCCCTCGGGCTTTCATAGTTTCTCTTTTCGGAACTTGCTATAGTTTGTTGTATTTTTTGGGCTATAAGCTGGTACAAACCATAGAACGCATTTTGTTAACGCATCTCGAGCATGCGATGGACATTTCAGCTTCCGCCAACAATTGTCATCCTCTTTATGCACAGTGGAACGAAGCATTAGTTTAATTAAGGTAGTCAGATTATAGCTATGGACAGTGTAATTCGAAACTAAGGATACGTGTTGATAGAAATGCTTTCAGGTATATGTTCACTGAAAGATGGAGGAAAACTCAACCCAAAGTGCCTTAACTGAAAGCTACGGTGGCAAGAGACAGAGAGGGGAATCTCGGTCAGTGTACAGTGGCAAGAGATATACCATAGAGTAGAAACTCGGTGACTTTAAGGTGTATATCCACTTTGGAAATGGAAAGTATGAACATTTTCTACACATTTATTCAGACCTTATAATATAATTATAAAATCTACAAACTTTTTGAAATTATAAAATATTTCAATATTATATTTTGAAAACTTTTAATCTTTATATTTGAATATGACCTTCATTATTAATATTGAAAACAAATTTGAGCTTCAGGCCAAGTATGTTGACAAAAAGACACCACGAAGACAAAGAAAGCAACAACCAACAACAACAACAACGGCTCTGTATAGAGCAAATCACACAGCTCGACTATACAGACTGTTTCGTTGGCCGCTACACCAACTCATCAGTAGTCTTTACATGAATTTTCACTCTGATCCACTCAAGCTACTTAGGTTCTACTTATACTGCCAATTATGCCGAGAGAGTTACACGGAATTTATTTTGACAGAGAGAACGTTTAATAGTGACTGAGTTCTTATCTACTTCGATGCATCCTGTATCAAGATTAACCTAGATCGTATCATACTTTTAGGCATAGCCTTAACTCATGTGCATCTTCGAAATTCGATCACAGCTGTTAACCGCTCTCAGAGGATATTGAAGTTGTGTCATTTTGTTGTAAGCTCCTCCCTTTTTCCACACTTCCATTTTTTAGGGTTCAGTTAGTTTGACTGATGGTACACCTAAGATGGTGTGGAGACCATTTTGCTATGAAAAACTTTGTGGTTTTTTTGTGAAAAGCACACTAATCATTTTTTTCTACTGATGAGTTTGTGTAGCGGCCAACGAAACAGTCTGTATAGTCAAGCTGTGTGATTTGCTCTATACAGAGCCGTTGTTGTTGTTAATGGTTGTTACTTTCTTTGTCTTCATGTTGTCTGGTTATCAACTTACTTGGCCTGAAGCTCAAATTTGTTTTCAATATTTTGAAAACTTTAAATTTTTTTTTAAAATATAATGGGGAAAAAATTATAAAATTTAGAAGTGCCTTTTAATTACTCCTAAAAAAATATCTAAACTTTCATTCGATTTTGAGTTTTTGTTCAAATTTGTAGAGATAACCCAAATTGAGTTCTAAACAAAAGACGGTTGCATGTTGACTTCCTAACTATCCCGGATTTTGCGGGAAGTCTCGGAATGGAAGATATTTTTACACGTCCCGCAAAGAGCATGTGCGAGATGCCAAATGTCCTATATTTCAGAAAAAAATCTTTTTTAATATACTTACTCTAAAATTTATGACTTATCTTGAATTAAATTTAATGTGACCTTTCATTAATTATTTTGAAACAAATTTGAGCTTTAGGCCAAGTATGTTGACAAAAAGAAGACAATGAAGGCAACAAATCACACAGCAGACTAGAAAGATTGTTTCGTTGGCCGCTACACCAACTCATCAGTAGTCTTGAATGAGTTTTCACTGTGATCCACTCAAGCTACTTAGGTCCTACTTATGTTCACACATTTTTTTTTTTTTTGGCGTGACAACGTTACGTTTTACCACGCAGGTTTCGAAAAAGTTGAAAAAGACTTTTTTCAAAATGCGCCGACGTTTCATGGAATCCTTACTCGTTGAGTATAGGTGCTATGACAAAAATAATGGTACGACAGTAAAGATAAATTCTTTGACTTTATGACAAAAATAAAAATGAAATTAAGAACGTCGCGGAGGGAGCTGCTTAAGCAACGCAAATGAAAATTTGTTGCATGAAATTATAACACGCTATATATGGGTACTAAAGTACAAATTATTACACTTCAGTCAAGGCTAATTATAAGCCCTTAAGACAAAAATAGAGACAAAACTTCATGACGTCATAAGGCCGCGAAAAGAGTCATTCCAAGATTGAAAAAGCAGCTTTCATTCAAAAACGTTGCATGGAATTATTACTTGTCGAGTATGTGCACTACGGTCAATTTTATAAAACGCAAATGAAGAATTTTTATTTGATCTTACGATAAAAATAAAAAAGAATTGTGACATCGTCAGGTCGCGTATATAGCAGCTTATGCAACAAAAATGCAATACATATAGTTAAAGCATGGAACCAATACCCTTGTAGAAGTGCTACGAAAAAGTTCATTTTACGATAGTAAAAAATTGTTATTTGACCTCATAACGAAAATGAAAATAATATTTTGGAGCCACGACAATAATGGCCTCCTTATTAATGCAGTAAAAAATGCAACAACACTAAAAAAACGTTGCATGGATTTATAACTCCATGGCTATAGGCGCTACAGTCGATTTTATGAAATGACAGTAATGCTGAAATTTTCGGCCACATAATAAAAATAAAACAAAAATTAAGGCACGGTGAGGGGTTTCAAAGAACGGCTTAAAATAACTTAAATGCACCATCGTTGCATGCATATATTGCATGACGCTTAGGTTAATGTAAATGTACCACACAAAAGCAAAATAAAAATATAAAATAAAAATAAAAATAAAATTAAAATTTGGAAAAGTGTTAGGACAATTTGTTTATGGATAAGGCCAAAGAGGACAAAGACTAGAACTAAGAATAACATAAGGAGAAAGACAAAGATTAGAACATGGAACAAGGACAAGGATTACAAAAAGGGCTGGGACAAGGATTAGGACAAATACTTACGCTCAGTTAAAGGCACATTTAGGGCAAGATTGAAAGAAGGATTTAGGACAAAGATTGGAAAATTATGTGGGACCATAATAAGGCAAGAGATTCGAACAAGGAATGGGCCAGGAATTTGGAATCTATATATAAATAGGCGTAGGCAGAAAAGTTAAGAACCATTTTCTCCCGTGTTTTTTTTTTTTTGCCATTAGGGAAAAGGAGTGCACTGAATATCTATGGTGGGCGTGGTACATCCCATACAACCCAAATTGGCGATATCGAATAGCTTTAGAGTCATAGGTCACATAGCCTCGGAAATCTGTATTCGACCACAAATCACACGTACCATTCCACTGGTTACATTTAGTGGGCTTTGAAAGAGGGGCGTGGAACTTTTCATCAGCCCAAATTTTCGGTAAAACTTTCGAACTATAAGTCACAAATCAATGAAACTCGGTAGTCGTGTTCATCAACTGGAAAAATTGAACGAGCATTAGACAAAGGGGCGTGGCACCACCATTACAATTCAAAGTTTTTATATCGAATAGCTTTGGAAGTAAATGCCCTATAACAATAAAACTCAATATGGAGTTCCCACTTGGTGATATCCTTCTACTAGAAAATAGAATATGGGAAGTAGGGTTCTGGGACGGGCATTAGACAAAAGGGTGTGGCTCCGCATATACATATAAGCCAAATTTTTGATATCGAATGGCTTTGAAAGTAAAAGTCACAGAACATGGAAACTCAGAATGGAGTTAGTATTTTGTGGTTTACTGGTGGTGCGTATAGAGCGGTATGAGTTCGGTTACATTCGTACATGAGTGAAGAAAGAAATAAAATGTTTTCAATAAAATTACAAAACAAAAACATAAATTTCTAAATTTTCGAATTTCGACAAAAGGCGATACTAGTTGGGTTAAAACAATAATTTAGACAAGGATAAGGACAATTAGTAGGACAAATTTAAGAACAAGCATAAGGATGAGGACATGTTTAGGAGAAAAGAATACTCTGTCTCGTCAAAACCTTCGGGTGTGTCCACGACACAGCCAACTTCTTATAATTTTTTTTTTTTTAATAAATCTTAATACAAATTGTTATTGAAAGTCTAGAAATAAACCATTGTTTTTTTTCTTAAAGTAAGTATCTACAAGTTCTGATTGAAGTTCTCAAATGTTTTTTTAATTCATAAAGATTTATATTTAAATATATTAAAAATACAAGTTGCTATTGGTTTCCAAATAATTCCTTTTAAATATAACCCAAGGTTTTTTTCTAGCGATCTGTTCGTTTCTTTTTTTTTTCAAATAAAAAAAAATATTCTGTGCTATCAACGTTTAAGAGTTGGGAACCCTAGTTGTATGTCCGACAGTTTCTATAAATCTAAATGGCACAAAAGGTTTTATCTTGTCCCACTGGAATCTACCCTTCTTATTTCTAAATCTAGAAATTATGATATAGAAAAACCGTTATTTTCGAATATTGAAGGAACTTTTGATTATATTTATAATTTCCATCCGAAAACATTCGTAAAACTCTCACTTTCTGGCTGCACAATCCTTAGCTTGTGCTTCATTTGGTAGCCTCTATTTTTCACACCTAGGTATCGAACCATGAATTTTGGTTCATAAATTCTTAAATATCAACTCATTTATGTAGTTCTTAATGACTGTAGGCAAGTTTTTTTTAATTATTCTGATCTGAATGCAAAGTTCCTCCATTAATGTTGATAAGAATGAGCGTGTCAAGAATACATTTTTATCATTATCGTTGTCATCATGGTCATTTGTTGTTATGGAGTTCTATTGCTGTTGTTGTTGTTGTTGTTGTTGTTGTTGTTGTTGTTGTTGTTGTTGTTGTTGTTGCTGCTATTGTTTTAATGCATTTTATGCTAGGCCTGGCTAACTCAAATGGTTATTATTTATGTCCTGTTGAAAGTGTTCTTTTGTGTATTCAAAAATTCTATTAAGAAAGATCAAGTAAAGAATTTGTTAGAGTTTCTTTTTCTATTTGACTTTGTTGTTGTTGTTGTTGTTCTCATAGGTTTGTGTTCTCATACATATCAGATGACAGTGGCACTGAACAACAAGAATCGCCGCAATCCACCCACTTTTCAAAACTTTGAATGTCGATGGTCAATGGTGACGATTGTGATGATGTTGTTGATGACGATGCTGTTGCTGCTACTGCCTTTTTTTTATGTTTTGCTGCTTTGTTGGTTGCATTTTGGCTAAAGTTGTTGCAATTTTGCTGTTAATACAATTCTGTTGCTGTTATTGTTGTTGTTGCTGTTGCTATTGCTGTTATTGTTGCTGCTGTTGTTGGTTGTGGTGGTGTTGCTGTAAGTATTCTTCTTGTGGTTTTTGTTATATGTTTTTGTGGACAGCATCAGCGTTATTGTTGCATTTCTGATGTGATTTTTGTTTGTTGCTACTGTGCTATATGAACATTTATACTTATGTATGTATGTGTGCGTGTATTGGTGTGTGTGTCGTGTGCTTGAGTTTGCATGGGTGCATGCGTTTTTGTTTATTTGTTTTACTATTTAAATTGTTGCTTGGCGCTCGATCAAAATTATGGCAACTCTGACAAATTCATTCTTATGTGCTTGCATATGTATTGGAAAATGTTAATTTGAATATGTGAACATGTTATTAACACACAGGCAAATAGCTTAGGATATTTTCCATCAAATTTTGTTAAGTTAAAAAAAAAACCTTCTACCTTCACATAAAACATTATCCGATTATAACATCAAGTAAACCTTTATTTTCATCAAAGGTATGACGATAGCATTTTATTCTTTGCAGAATTTTCGAAAAAACGTTATACCCCCTCCTCACTCCTCATTTTTAAACCAGACATTTCTGTGATCTTGTTTTTAGACCGTATTTTTATCCAGGGCTGACTGTAATATCTGTTTTCCAAATGTCGCACATAAGTTTTTGAATTAAACAACAAATATTACTGCTATGTTTATTCACAGTTTGATCATGTAAATATTTTTTGAAATAGTTGTTTATTTTAAAAAAACAAAAAACACCTTAAGAATCATTAAAATGTTGTTTATTTAAAATGTTTTCAAAAACAGCGTGTGCTAGTACCAGCTTCTTTCAACGGGCGGCCTTTTTAAGGTAAATAATAAATAAGTCGTTTTTGTTCTTTCAATAACATTCCAAGTTGTTTTTTGGTAACAACTTGTTTACTTTATATTGTTTTTATTGTATTCTCAAAACTAAAGTGTGTGTTTACAGAATACAAAAAAAAAAAAAAAAAACAAAAAAAATTAAAAAAATTATTTTCACCTAAAAAAATTTAAAGATATCGTTAAAAAGATATTCATGTTTGACTTATATGGTTTTAATTTGCTAGTCTTTGGAAATAACTTTCTTATTTCAAGGTCAGGTTGTGATGATAATTTAAAAATTCTTTATAAAACATTTTTGAAATTTTGAGATTAAAGCTTTTCTCTAGGTAAGCGGAAGCTCGGAATTTTTCTCAAAAGTGTTTTGTCGTTTGAACCATCTGGGTGCCAAAAAGACAGTTTCCTGAATTTTTTCTAAAGAGAAGATTCAACATTTCTTGAGATTTAACCAATTCACCTGCCTCAAGACTTAATACTACTTGCCCCATGGTGAAGTGTTGAAAATTCGAGGAATTAACATCCAACAAATTAAATTCTTCTGTGTTAGTTCTTTTGTTTTAGGTGGTCACACCACCACTAGGGAACAACACTCTCAAACTTTTTTTTCCTGATCATAGTTCCTTAGTGATAAAAACTTGCAAATGGATGAAAAAATAAAATTTGGATACTTTTTTGGTTATTTTACCTATAAAGGCCCACCTCCGTACCCTTTTGTAAACACAAAAAATCGATTTTTTGCTATTTTTACCGCATACCATCCAAACTATTGAAGTGACGTCATTGCAATGTATAAAAATACGAACTTCAATTTGGATACGAACATTTTGGTATACTGCTTCACTGTCTGAGACATATGGTTCCCGAGATATACATATATTTTTATTAGATAACTCGGAGGTGTGTCAAAATTCCTATTTTTTTACTGTTTGGTTTTTTATTAAAAAAAGAGTTGGCTGTGTCGTGGACACACCCGTTGGTTTTGACGTGACGGTATTTCTATGTATGTTGAGGTTAATGTTAATGTTAATGTTAATGTTGATGTTGATGTTGATGTTGATGTTGATGTTGATGTTGATGTTGATGTTGATGTTGATGTTGATGTCGATGTCGATGTTGATGTTGATGTTGATGTTGATGTTGATGTTGATGTTGATGTTGATGTTGATGTTGATGTTGATGTTGATGTTGATGTTGATGTTGATGTTGATGTTGATGTTGATGTTGATGTTGATGTTGATGTTGATGTTGATGTTGATGTTGATGTTGATGTTGATGTTGATGTTGATGTTGATGTTGATGTTGATGTTGATGTTGATGTTGATGTTCATGTTGATGTTGATGTTGATGTTGATGTTGATGTTGATGTTGATGTTGTTGTTGATGTTGATGTTGATGTTGATGTTGGTGTTGGTGCTGGTGCTGGTGTTGGTGTTGGTGTTGGTGTTGGTGTTGGTGTTGGTGTTGGTGTTGGTGTTGGTGTTGGTGTTGGTGTTGGTGTTGGTGTTGGTGTTGGTGTTGGTGTTGGTGTTGGTGTTGGTGTTGGTGTTGGTGTTGGTGTTGGTGTGGTTGTTGGTGTTGGTGTTGGTGTTGGTGTTGGTGTTGGTGTTGGTGTTGGTGTTGGTGTTGGTGTTGGTGTTGGTGTTGGTGTTGGTGTTGGTGTTGGTGTTGGTGTTGGTGTTGGTGTTGGTGTTGGTGTTGGTGTTGGTGTTGGTGTTGTTGTTGTTGTTGTTGCTGTTGTTGTTAGTGTTAGTTTTGGTGTTGTTGGTTATGTTGGTGTTGGTGTTGTTGGTGTTGTTGCTTTTTCTATTGCTTTTTTTATTTGCTTCTTCATTGGTTGTGCTTTTCCTTAGCTGCGTGCAATTAATCCAGAAAAAGTGATGTATATGTGTCATTTTAGGCGGTTTCATGAGAGGCTTCATGACGCCGTTAATTTTTTTTGTATTTTTATCATGTGCCCGAAGACCTCACCTTCATTTTCGATCCTTAAAATTTACCGTTACGCCAGTAGTCACAGAGTAAAAATTCCATGCAACGTTTTTTCATGGTTGTAGCATTTTTACTGATTTATGTGGTTGCCATCCTGAAATCATGACGATAAGAATTTTTTTGTATTTTAGTTGCGAAGCGTAATAAAACACGTATGCGGTCGTAAAACAAAATTTGCCACAGCTCGTCTCCTCAGTGAGTAATAATTCTATGCAACGATATTACATTTCTGTTACATATGCTGCTATATTCACGATCTGGCGACGTCATAATTTTGTTTTTTATTTATATCGTAAGGCCAAGTATAAATCCTTCATTTTCAAATCCTTCATTTTCATATATAGTCACCGAGTAAAAATTCCATGCAACGCCGCTGCATGAATGTTGCATTGTCGATCCTTGAGCGGCTTTCTCTGTGTCCCCATGACGACGGAAATTTTTTGTCTAATTTTGTTGTGAGGGTTTAGAGCAGGCATTTATTGGTGTGTCATAATTGTCTTAACACTATTACTCAGCGAGTAATAATTCATGCAAAAAATGTTCAGTTGTTTTGTTTAAGCAGTTCCTACCGCGTCCCGATGATGTTTTGAATTTTTGTTTTGTTTTTATAATGAAGTCAACGAATTAGTCTTAACGGTCGTACCATCTTTTTAGTCATAGCTCTTCTACTCAGCGAGTAACAACGCTCATGAATTTTGAAAAAACGCATTTTTCAACTTTTTTGGAAACCTGCGCGGTAAAACGTAACTTCGTCACGTCAAAAAAAATAGGTATCTTTTACGAAGTTATCTTTAAGTGAACTTTGAATTCAAAGTTTTGGTTGGAAAGCAAAATAATTTCTGTCAGCAACAAACTGGTTTTGATATTAAAATATGGTATCATGCATCCATGGCGAAATTTAGCGATAAAGTATCACACACATTGGGACTCGCTCGAAACGTGTTTTGAGGCCTGTATTACTGTTCTGACGTACTTTGTACGGCCTGCGAATGACACGGTAAGCTTCGAAGCTCAATATCGAAGTTCTTTTCTTCTTCTGCAACATTTAAGATCTTCTTTCGGAAGGATCAGTGAGGATCAGTGAAAGAAAGAGGTCACGGAGGTGGGCCTATATGGGTGAAAAAAGTAAAAACCCAATGGGAACAAATCATCCTGAAGCTTAGGTAAAATCGAATGTATGCAAGTCCCACAAATGCCCAAGGATTATGACTTTATCACAAGGCTTGTCACATGCCGGTCTGCTTCCAACAGTTCACGCATAGCATCGACGTTTTCTGGTGCAACAACCCTTATTGGACGATCTTCACTAATAAATTCGTCTTGGAGAGAACGACGACCACGCTCGAACTCATTGAACCAGCGTTTTGCAGTCAATGGATGGGGTACTTTATTACCAAACGTCAAGCTAAGTCGATCGTTACATTCTTTCCTTGTCAATTTAGGCCGAAAATCGTAGAAAATCAACACCCAAAAATGTTCACGTGTTAATTCCGTATTTTTTAAAACATTGTGAGTATGTTTATGCTAGAAAATGTCCAATTTACGAATGGAACTATCGAAATTCATCTGGCAATGCTTAGTGTTGCCGAGGTGCCAGACTTAAAAGGCAGCCCTCGTATATTGCTAACGCCACAAAAACTCTCTGAACCATGTCTGCAATAAACAAAACTCAATATATCTATACAAAATATTTGTACTTTATCTCACGAATGAATGTCACATAGACGTCGTTTACAAGTTGATGATTTTATCTGACCAATCGATATGAATTTATTTGTTTTTACTCACTAACCATCATCCCATCCATCCATCCACCACCTGTTAATGTCAACAAACACTCAATTAAAACTAGCGGCGGAAATTCACTTTGATTTTGATATTACACGAGACAACAAAAAAGAAGAGTTACAACAATATAATAAAGAATTACTTAGATAAGAAAACTAAAGTGTAACTAACGGTACTTGTATCTATGCAAACAACAGATACTCGTATCAGATGAGCGCAGCTATCTAGACGTGTACAGCTAGTGCAGCACGTTTAATGTTGTGGTTGCCTCGACAGGTGGAGTTTGCGGAGGGAGGTGAGTCGGTTCCGTTAGAGAGGAACAATTAATAATTCCAAGCAAGCACTTGAGATACAAGCACAAAATAAGCAATTAATTATTGAAATCGAAATATAAAAGATATTTCATAACGAAATTGGATTTTAATTGAAAGTTGTAAGTGTTCACTTTAAAGTTTAATTTTTATGCCAGTTGTTGTTGCTGTTGTTCTGGTTTTATATCTCATCATGTTATTATTTCTCTTGTTGTTTTTCTGTGGCAATTGAGTTTTCTTGGTATGTATTTTTTTTATTGTAATGTTTTCTTTGAATTGCAGCAGATAAAAAATAAAATTTCAATTTTTGATAATAATATTTAGGTGAATTTATTTTTGTTAAAAAAAAAATTACGTGTTATTTTATCACAATGTATGTTAAGAATCAGATAGACAGCAAGTTGTCAGTAACGTGTCGCATAGCCTCGCAAAGTTTTAATTATAAATTCTTGAAATATTTTTAGAGATAACAAAAACTAGGGAAACAACTTAATACAAGAGAGAATATTTAAACAAGCAATTCTTGTCAATATTTATTACCTATAAAAATTTGGTTACTAGATGTGATTGGAGGTGACGAACTATATGGGTCATATACATACATATGTATATAGGCAGCAAAAAGGTAAAAAGACCTATTATCATAATATTTTTTTGCCAATATAACACAGTTTGGAAAGGTGGTCACTTCTGCTGTAAAGCTAGACAACACTTTTCAGGATATCCATTGATTTCGAAAGAGAACGTCTGGCGAGTTCACTTTTATCAACAATACTGGTCAACAGTAAAGGCGTTACTCGCGTATTTTCTTATCCAGAAAATTTAAATAATTTTCTAATTTATTTTATCTTCATTCGGAAATATAGCACATAATTAATTTGGCTTATGACGCATTTCACCGCGTGTATTTCATTAAAAAGTGGGTTATGAAACTTTTTCGCCTTCTACTCCAAATATTTTAAGCATCTACGAAAACATCCTCTAAACTCAAACTACAAATGCTCTTTACCTACTTCTTTATTGTTAATGCATAAATTTAATGATTACTCGTTTATTAAAAATTCAATAAAAAATTAACTTTTTTTTTCCTCGTAGAACAAAGTTAGTGATCAAACGAGGCAATTCTAGTGTGCAAAACGGTGTTTACTTTGTATCAGATGCAGTGGCAAGAACCGGACCCAAAAAAAAAAGAAAATTATATGTAACTGCATAGATAAATGCAGCGAAAAGACGCTTCATAGTTGCAAGAGTTGAACGAATAAATGCATTCGGCGGCGTTAAAATTTTGCAAGCAGTTGCAACAACTTTATAGTAATGCAGATACAAAGATACGCTGCCGCTATAGCCAACATATGGTCTTACTATGGGTCTCAGGGGCTCACTACCACTAGCCACAAGATGAGTTAAGATTATGAGGTCATTATTGAGTTTATTGAAATAATTTTTTACGCCTTAAGATGGAGTAAAAAAAAAAAAAATCTAGCTGATGCTGGTTGTTTGGCTGACTGGTTAGTGTGGTTAAAATCCCTTCATCATCGTTTTTATATCGCTCGATATTGTTTATGCAAATATAAAAAGTATTGAAGAAGATTTTGCAATAGCAACAGCAGCAGCAGCACGCATTCGAAACGCAGAAGAAGCTGGCTAGCTGGCCAGCTCATTTAAGTAGCATGAAATGCGCAGTTTATTGAGCATTTATATTTTTGTTTTTGTTGGGTTCTGTTTTGGTTTGCAAACAGCTCAAAAGCTATTTCCTACTTAAGTTCAACATTTTTATTATATTATAAAAAAATGTTTAAACATAAGATGTAAGAAAAAGTATCGGGTAAATGTTGTGCGCAACATTGTTGCTAATCGCATGTTGAGGATTTGTGTGTTATGGGTGGGGGAAAAAACACGTTTCCATACAATGTGTGTGTTGACGACTACGCGTTGATTAGGTGAATGTTAAACACTCATTTGTTGTCGCTCAATAAGTCGTCCAATCAATCGTTAATGAACTTGAGAATTGATGTTTTATGTTAATTTTATTTAAATTAAAAATTTATTAGTTTTCATTTTTATATGAAAGGAAAAAATTTTCGAGATTATTCTTAATATTAACTTCATCTTAACACAACCACTTCGGTTGCGGGTTTTTTTTTTATTATACTTTATTTTTGCACAACCATTCCGTGCAATTAAAATAAATAATTTATTTAATATTCTCTACTAAATCAATTTGTTTATTTATTCAACAGCAACAACAACAGCAGTATCAGCAGCAGCTGAAGTTCTGCTGTGTACACATAGTTTTATTATCTGCACGCAACATTGTTGCCATTAACTGCTAGTTGCAGCTTGTTTCTTCTACTTCTTGGTTAACTCATTAAAAAAA
This sequence comes from Pherbina coryleti, assembly GCA_943735915.1. Taxonomy (NCBI): domain Eukaryota; kingdom Metazoa; phylum Arthropoda; class Insecta; order Diptera; family Sciomyzidae; genus Pherbina; species Pherbina coryleti. The sequence goes on from OX030952.1 coordinate 116,153,249, forward strand.
ACAGAAAGAGAAAAAAAAACTATGAGCCATCCTGTGGTGTTGCCGTACATTACCAATCCGTTGAGACGAGTTTCTTTGCAATTCTTACTCATTACTTTTACTTTAAGTTGAAATTATTGATAATTTCTTATCATTTTTTATACCAACTGAGGCTGAGTTTTACACATTTTATAGTTTTTATTAAACATGGACTGTCATTCTTAGTGTTCAATAATTTTGTAATTATTATTTAAATTACGTGTATAATAATTTTTACCTTTTATATGAACATTGTAGCGTAAGATAAGCATAACGACTTTTTTGCACGTTTTAAGAGGTTCTATTTCTGTAATATTTTAGGTTATATCTTTAGATGTTATACATACATACACTAAGAGAAAAAATGTTAAATGTATCCAAAAACTTTTTAATTTATCCAAAAACCGAGTAATTTTTGCACCAATAACGCATTTGCATAAAGCGACTACGTAAATATTTAAAATTTTTTTAAATACTTTTTCAATTAAATAAAATATTTAAACAGAATTAATAAAAAATATATATTAAAATTATGCACGAATTTTTTTTAAATATCTTTCAAATATTTACTATCTGAAAAAAAAGAGTTGGCTGTGCCCTGGACACACCCGTAGGTTTTGACGTGACGAAGTTTCTTGCTGTTGTTGTTAATGTTGATGTTGATGTTGATGTTGATGTTGATGTTGATGTTGATGTTGATGTTGATGTTGATGTTGATGTTGATGTTGATGTTGATGTTGATGTTGATGTTGATGTTGATGTTGATGTTGATGTTGATGTTGATGTTGATGTTGATGTTGATGTTGATGTTGACGTTGATGTTGATGTTGATGTTGATGTTGATGTTGATGTTGATGTTGATGTTGATGTTGATGTTGATGTTGATGTTGATGTTGATGTTGATGTTGATGTTGATGTTGATGTTGATGTTGATGTTGATGTTGATGTTGATGTTGATGTTGATGTTGATGTTGATGTTGATGTTGATGTTGATGTTGATGTTGATGTTGATGTTGATGTTGATGTTGATGTTGATGTTGATGTTGATGTTGATGTTGATGTTGATGTTGATGTTGATGTTGATGTTGATGTTGATGTTGATGTTGATGTTGATGTTGATGTTGATGTTGATGTTGATGTTGATGTTGATGTTGATGTTGATGTTGATGTTGATGTTGATGTTGATGTTGATGTTGATGTTGATGTTGATGTTGATGTTAATGTTGATGTTGATGTTAATGGTTATGTTGATGTTGGTGTTGGTGTTGGTATTGGTGTTGGTGTTGGTGTTGGTGTTGGTGTTGATGTTGGTGTTGGTGTTGGTGTTGGTGTTGGTGTTGGTGTTGGTGTTGGTGTTGGTGTTGGTGTTGGTGTTGGTGTTGGTGTTGGTGTTGGTGTTGGTGTTGGTGTTGGTGTTGGTGTTGGTGTTGGTGTTGGTGTTGGTGTTGGTGTTGGTGTTGGTGTTGCTGTTGGTGTTGGTGTTGCTGTTGGTGTTAGTGTTGGTGTTGGTGTTGGTGTTAATGTTGGTGTTGGTGTTGGTGTTGGTGTTGGTGTTGGTGTTGGTGTTGGTTTTGGTGTTGGTGTTGGTGTTGGTGTTGGTGTTGGTGTTGGAGTTGTTGTTGGATTTGGAGTTGGTGCTTTTCGTTTAGCTTTTTTTTTGCTTCCCCATTGGTTGTGCTCTAATTTCAATTAATCCAGCAAAACTGATGCATATGAGTCACATTATGCGGTTCCCTGGGGGTTTTTGACACGCCGTCAAATTTTTTTTTTTTTTTTTTGTCATATGCCCGAAGACCTCACCTTTGTTTTCGTTCCTTAAAATTTACCGTTGCACCAGTAGTCACAGAGTTAAAAATCCATGCAACGTTTTTTCATGGCTGTAGCATTTTTACTGCATTATGTGATTGCATCCCTAAAATCATGACAACAAAATTTTTTTTGTAATTTAGTTGTGAAGCGTAATAACACATCCCTGCTGTCGTAAAACAAAATTTACTTTAGCACTCCTCCTGAGTGAGTAATAATTCCATGCAACGATATTACATTTCTGTTACATAAGCTGCTATATTCACGACCTGACGATGCCGGAATTTTTTTTTTATTTTTGTCGTAAAGCCATGTATAAAAACTTTATTTTCCTTTTTAAACTTTTATCGTAGGTTATATACTCATTGAGTAAAAATTCAATGCAACGCCGCTGCATGAATGATGCGTTATCGATCTTTGAGCGGCTCTCTCAGGGTCCCCATGATGCCAGAAATTTTTTGTCTAATTTTGTTGTGAGGGCTTCCAGTAGGCCTTTATTGGCGTATCGTATTTTTAATCCTAGCCCTAATACTCAGCGAGTAACAATTCCATGTAACAAATTTTCAGTTGCGTTGCTTACGCAGCTCCCACTACGTCCCTATGCCGTATTAAATTTTTTTTTTGTTTTTTTAATATAGCCAAAGAATTAACCTTTACGGTCATACTATTTTTTTAATCGTAGCTCTTATACCCAGCGAGTAACAATTCAATGAAACGCAGATGAATTTTGAAAAAATTCATTTTTCAACTTTTTTGGAAACTAGAGCAGTATAACGTAACTTCGTCACGTCAATAAAATTATCGTATTTAAAGAAAGTTTATATAAAAATAATGAATTTAAAAAGCAACATTTTAAATTCAATACGTTATATTATTAATGGTTTTATAGTATTATTTTCTTCATATTGCACCAACCATGATACAAGGTAGCCCTGACCATTGGCTATTTTCTCACGAGCTGCGTCCATCAAATGCCATTTGCCTGTATTTTTTATCTTCTTTTTTACTTTTTTCCTTCTCTAATTTATACTATTTTTGACATTTGGTGCCACAATATTGCACCAACTGTCAAAAAGTATAAATTAGAGAACGAAAGAACGAAGAAGTAGAAAAGAAAATAAAAAGAAAAATATGCAGACAAATGACAATCGGTGCAAGACATTCGTGAGAAAATATCGAGTTGTGACTCTACCCTACATAATTGCATCATGCGATCACCCATCGCACTCAAAAAACACCCATCGCAAAAAAACCAAACGAGAACTATAAGAAACCGAAAGCAATAATCTTAATTCTAAGAACTTCATTGATAAACTGCAGGAACAGAGTGCGATGTTGTTGTTGCTTGTTGGCTATTTCAGCTGTTTGGCATACGTCAGAAGCTTCACTGTGTGGTATACATAAAATTTAAATACGGAATAAAACGAGTTGTAAGGAAAATATTTGATTTATCCACGTAAATATTTAAATAAAATTTATATACAGGCGTGGATAATGTTAATATGCGTTATTTGTCTTAGTGTATATATATATTAGTGTAGATATATATTTTTAATGGAGCTAGTTAAAAATAAAAAAATTTAAACCGGTATGAATTTTAAAGTTGTATACAAAATTTTGAGTATTTAAAGGCAATAGAAGCAATTAATATAGAGAGAGGTGAGAGGTATCGCAAATTCATTTTCATGGGCAGGTAGAGATACAGAATGGATAGGACTAAGATAATTTCGTTTATGATTGGGTTTCTATTTAAAAGTCATGTCAAATTTGTGTTCTTGACCCGTACTGTATTGATATATGACGTGAATATATGGATTATATATCCATTTAAACCTTCTTCGCAACGAAAGTTGTAAGCACTGCTTACGTTTTCACTTACAAAAGAAGGTGAACGTAAGGCCACAGATCGTACGTATTTTTTCGCTCTCTTTTCACTTTCTTTAATGTTAAAAACGAGAAAATATAAACGGTATGGTAAAAATGAATGCCTGAAATATTTGCCAGAATGAATATAAGTGAGAAAAATTTATTTTATCAATTATATTACTCCACAAATAATGTGACTACACAGCCGGTACGTTTGCTCTTTAGTCATTTTTTCTTTTGATTTTTTCTACACTTCATATCTTCGTAACGTTAATCAAATACCGTTATGTCATCATGCCGCTGCATGTCTCTTACTTTACAAAATAAAGTACATACATATGGAAATGATCACACGAGGACATGATCGGCTTAGCCGTGCACTCCTTTTGTAGTTGCAATCGTAAGCGAAGACGTAAGGTGCTCTAAATGTAACAATCAACATACTTACTTTCGCATGATCCCGTTTTCTCCATCATTAGCTAAAAGAAATCATGAATTAGTTAGTAAGCGGATTACGATCTTTCCGACAGCGAATTATCTAGATCAACAACCCTGGAACAATGCTATATATTTCCCTATAAAACTCTGTAAAACCAATACACACTGAACTGTACGATTAACTAATACATCCCTTAAAATCTACTTAAGTGAATAAAAAAAAAAGGAACTTTAGTGTGTGGCTCGGTGCTATACGTTTCGCAAAGTAAAACTGTGATACAGGCTTTTACCCTGGCTGGTATGTGTTAAGAGTTATGCGTTTTGGAACTCCTGAAAGACCCAATAGAAGAATGCAATTTTATCAGGCAATTCTTAGAAAACAATTTATCCTACGTATTTGATGACTGAGAATCAAAATTAGGTAAATTCTTAAGGAGAATTTTAACTGAATTGATTGTAACTCTGTCTCTTAAGAATGGTTCTATTAATAATTTTTAAGTGGTTCAAAAACACATATATAACAAATACTCATTTTAAAGTCATTTCAAATGAGAAATAGCGTTTTTTCCAGATGCCAGAAACAGGCCCTTTGAGAATTTTTCGAGAGAAAAAAAGTCAAGTTTCAACTGCTATAATTTTTGTATACGAAATTTGGTTTTTTAATTTTTTGTACAAAATAGCTAAAGACTCTACCATAGTCAGATGTCATTAACTTCAAGATTGAATTTTTGTGGATTTTTTTTCCGATTTTCAAATTTGATAGCTCATTTTAGGGACATGCTAAATTAGAAATGAGTTGCCTACCAAGTTTTTTTATAAAAATATTCTTCAAGTGTTGTTTTGTTACCAGCGCCCTATTACCATTTACTAAAGTCCTACTTATCCAACAGAAACTTTTATGTCAAGGTTAATGATGATATGTGAAATCAAAGCAGGCATCCCGCAAGGAAGTGTTTTGGGTCCTGTACTCTATACCATTTACACATCAGATATGCCAAATGCAAATAATGTAATGATTGCGACATACGCGGACGATACAGCAATAGTAGCTAAAAGTGTGTCTCCAAATGAAGCATCAAATCTTCTTCAAAATGGTCTCAATGAAATTGAAACGTGGCTCAGAAAGTGGAACATAAAAGTAAATTCCGGAAAATCAGTTCATGTAACCTTCACCTTAAAAAAACAAGAATGTCCGTGCGTTTATATTAATTCAGCACCAATACCTAAAGATGATAATGCCAAATACCTTGGAATGTACATTGACAAGCGCTTGACATGGAAACACCATATTAAGGTGAAAAGAGACTGTTTGAACTTGAAAAAAAGAAAACTTTATTGGTTATTAGGACCTCAGTCTGAGTTGAGCCTAGAAAACAAGGTCAGAATTTATAAAGCCATTCTTAAACCTATTTTGTCCTACGGCATCCAGCTTTGGGGAACTGCGAGCAACTCAAATATTGAGATATTACAGCGTTACCAGTCGAAAACTCTTAGAAACATTGCAAAAGCACCATGGTTCGTCACAAATGAAGCAATTCACAAAGATCTTAACGTACCAAAAGTGAAAGAAGAAATTTTGCGATTTAGTGAGAAGTATCTGAATCGACTGAGTAATCACATCAACGCACTGGCTGTTTCTTTGCTAGATGACACCAACGAAACAAGAAGACTAAAGAGATATCATATCCTTGATTTGCCGTTTAGATAAGTCGCTTGACCTTTTATTAACATAATTTAATTTATTTTTAATTACTGATTTATTCCATTGACTAAATTTTGTTAAAAAAAAAAAAAAAAAAAAAAATTACTAGCAAAATTATGTATATGTATATATAATAGTATATGTATATAATTTTTTTTTTAGTTGTACTCAATGGAGTACTCTATTATGTTAACTTTACCTCATATCAAATGTACTTATTGTTTACTGACAGATTGTAATAAATATTGAAAAAAAAAAAAAAAAAAAGGTGTTGTTTTTATTACTTCTGTGATTAAATACTAAGAAAAACTCGTAAACGCTTCTCCAACTATCGGGTTCTTGAGAGCCCCTTCATCAATCGGCACGAAACTTTATACATTTAAGTTTTAGGTATATACACACCAAGGTGGAAAAAAAAAAAATTTCGACACTCATATTCTGGAAGCTGGATTCAAATAGATCTATTTAAGATCCAGCTTTAAAATCCTTTTATCTTTTTAATAGATTTAAAAGCATATAGAAATCGGTGTAACCGTCTGCCAGCAGTTTTGATTTGAAAAAAATCGCTTTTTCGTCAAACAGGTACGATTTTTTCGCCGTAAGTTTTTATCAATCTAAAATAACCACCCCAAAGTAGGGTGCAAATTAAAGGTATCTCGGGCCCCAAAGTTGTGAATAAGGACATGTTTAGATTCAAACATTTTTCAAGTTTCAGGTTTCGGTCAAAATTTTGGGTATTTTTCATAAAAATCTTATAAATTTTTTCAGTAAATTTTAGAAAATTTTGTATTTCTAAAAAAAACTTGATACCTATCTATTGATTTATAAAAAGATGAATTTTTTTACATAAAAAACAATTTTAGTGGCGACTTGCTACACATTAGATCAGTGGGGTCCAAGAAATTTTAAACTCTGGTCAATGTTAAAAAACAAAAGAAAAAAACACAAAATGTTGCTCATCGTTGCGTTTGGCAAAAAATGCAACAAAACAAAAAACTATTACAATGCAATAAAATTACATGTTATGAAAAATGACTCGACACACAAGTAACGGGACAATCAGCTTCAGCATCGACATCACCGAGTGTGCGTATTTTTATTTTGGCTTTGCATGCATTTGTTTTTGTAAAGTTCGCTGGAAAATGTGCTAAGCACTGAACGAGTGAGGTTTGTGTTGTTGTTTTTTAAAAAATAGTTGTTTTGTAAAAAAATTTGTATGAAGGGCCACGCCGGTCATACGGGCCACTACGTGGGCATGTTTGCATTAGATAATGGTCGTATTTGCAAGAGTTAAGAATTATTTCTTCATAGAAATAAAAGTCAATGAAAATCCATTAAAAAAAATAATATCACAATGTTGATTTTTTTATTTATCAAAATATTACATAAAGTCTTTGTTAAAAATACTAAATATCCTAAATTTTACTGAAAAATAGCGGATTTATAGGGATTTTTGTAAAAATATCCAAAATTTTTACCAAATCTGAAAACTTTTGCATTAAAAAAACTCTCGAATCTAACAACCTTCCTATTCACAAATTTGTGGCCTCAGATACCTTCAATTTGCACTGGTTATTTTAGCTTGATGGAAACTTACGACGAAAAAAACCGTTGATTTTTGGCGAAAAAGTGATTTTTTCAAATCAAAACCCCTGGCAGACGGTTCGACACCGATATCAATATCCTTTTGGATTTGAGATCTACTTGAATCCAGCTTCGAGAATATGAGCCTCGAAAAATATGTTTTTTTCCACCCGAAAAAAACGATCCACCTTAATATACATCATTGGCGGAACTAGGATTCGCCAAAGGGGGGCTGAAACTATACTTTTGTATGCCAAAGGGGGGGGGGTTGAAACACCTTTTTGGACTTTTTTCATTTTTTTTTCCACACAAAAAATTCTCCAAGGGGGGGATAAAGCCCTTTCAGCCCGCATGTAGATCCGCCACCGATATACATACACCTACCAGGCCTCGTTATGAGCATTACAAACTTAATATACCCCTTATTAAATAGGAATGGGATATTAAAATGGTTATAATAGCAGCTTATGTTGTGGGAGCCTTTTTTGAAACTAGTTTAAAAGTATTTCAAATTTGATTTTTTTTTCTTTTTCTGCAGGGATATTTTCATGAATACGACTATTATGTTGCCTTTAGTCGTGTATATATATATATAGTCGTATAGTCGTGTATATATATATATATATATATATATATATATATATATATATATATATATATACATATATTCGCGAATTTCAACAAATTTCAATTAAAACTCTATAAATTTAACTCAAATTCTCCAGCAATAGTTTCGATAACAAGCTCATTAAATGCGTTAAGAAATATTTAATTGGTCAGTCTGGCAGCTCATGGCTTAAAGTGAGTATCTAATATTCTGTTATATGAAACCTCTGAACCAAAGAATGTTGCTACTGCTTCGGCTACTCGGCGGCCCCATTAACAGCTCGGAGTAGCTGTTTAAGTTCGGGGAATATGCAAGAAATGTACTTCCTTATGTCAATATAAACAAAAACTGACGAACAGCCATACGAATAGACAGACCATCTTACAGACGGACACATAGGCACAGAGACAGACAAACGGTATGCGAAAATCTGGCGAATGTTCCGCATTGACAGACAACTTCAAGAACCACGCACAGGCAATTTAAATAAAAAGTGCGAATGTATGGCAGAGAAAGCAAGTGACTGCAGCTACAACAACAACAACAACCACAACTTGGCAGTAATATTTGAGTCATAATATATGAAAATGGAAATGCATATTTTATTGAATGGCAATTGAATTGCACTGAATTGAAGCTTAAGCTGAAAGATGCAATAAAACAAAAAAAAAAAAAAAAAAAAAAATAAAATAAAAAAAGGAAAATTTAAAAGAAACAAGTTTAACAGACGTGCTCTAGCACTGACCAACCACACTTTGTAGCGACTAAACAGTTGCACGTCCAACAAACTGACCGTCTGTCTGTCTCTCCTGCTGTCTATCTGTCTGTCTGTCTGAATGATCGTGCTGCATGTTGTTATGGTTGAAAAATGCAAAACTTGTCTGCATTATAATAAAATATTTTATTTAATGATTTGAATATTTTTGTTAAAGTTATTCCGAAGTCAATTTGTGTGCGCAACATTGTTGCATGCAACGCAGCGCGCAACATTGGTAGATGATGATGATAATAATGATGATGATGATATTTGTTTACACTGTACCAACAGTGCAATGGAGCAACATCTGCAACAACTGCAACGGCATCGGCAACTGCCAGCATTTGCAGGCAAAGGAAAGCATTTCGCACTTTTGTGTTTTGATTATTTTCGAATTGATTGCGAATGCAATTTAATATTAAAAATAATAACAACAACATCCAGTGCACAATGAACTCTATGAGCCTCTACAGCCAGCCGAACGACCAACTTAATTAGTGGTTATAAGAAAAAAAAAAAAGAAAATACCAGCAAAGAGCATTCGCTGCGATCGTGCAGATCTTGTATGCACTGCATTTAGTTGAAGCAAAATCTCCGAAGTGCATGTTGTTGTAATGATATCTTAAAATGTATCGAGCGGATACCACGTGACTTTCGCGCTTTTGTATATTTGTTTGCATTCAATTTTAACAAAAATACAAAAATTCTACGAATTGCGTCTCATAACTGAGAGACGTTGCAATATTAATTTAAAGAATTATATTTACACGCTTAACTGTAAAAACAACAAACAAATAATGTTGACGTTGTAGAAATACATATGTGGTTCTGAGGCAACCCTGGGGTTGCAGGGCTGCAGGTAGGGTTTGGTGTGTGTAGACTGTCGAACAAGCTGAGGAAATATTATTATTTGTAAGAAATCAAAACAAATTGACCATTTCAGCTCTCGAAAGGACTTTATCTGAGTTCTTATTTATGATCAATTGTGATCCTATATATATTTTTAAGTTTTTTTTTTTAAATGCAATAAAATGAACAAAATAATATTTTTCCCATGTATTATAGCTTTATTAGTAGCAGCAAACATTCAAATTAATTATGGAACACAACGTCGTTCAAGTGGCTGCCTCCGTTGGTCAATTTTCCAACACCTTGTTGATGGTTTTGGGCTGTAGTTCACGGATTGCTTGGACGATATTGGCCTTAAGTGCTTGAATCATTTTCTGATTGTTGGCATAACATCGGTCCTTCACGTTTCTCCACAAAAAGAAGTCCAAAGGGGTCAAATCGCCAATTAATTGACATCGCCAAGACGGCTGTTAACACGATTTGGGAATTTGGTGCGCAAAAAATCAATTGTGACATAGGCTGTGTGCCATGACGCGCCATCCTGTATGAACCAGAGGTCGTCCAAGTTCATGTCTCCAATTTCAGTAAAGAAAAAAGTCGGCTTACATGGTTCTGTAACGCTCACCGTTGACCGAAACGTTGTTCCCAGCCTCATTTTTGAAGAAAAATGGTACAATGATGCCACCACTCCACAATCCGCACCAAAATGTCACTCTCTGTGCATGCATCGGCTTCTCGACAGCAACGTGCGGGCTTTCCGAGACCCAGATGCGGCAATTTTGTTTGTTAACGTAGCCGCCGATAGGGGTGCTTCATTTGGACCAAAACTTCTTTTCAAATAACGTACTGTTTGGGCAACACACTCACTTTGGAAATAAGTTTCCAATATTTCCTAACGTCATTCAAGCGTAAAGTGACTCATTGCTTTCCGCGGAAGTATGCTAATGACTTTATGTCAAGATTTCGAGTGGAAAACAGCTGTTAGTGTCAAAATAACTTATGATTTAAAAAGAAACCACTAGATGGCCCACCCTGTACATATGTAAGATGTTCGAAGAGAGGCGGAAAGTCGTTGAAAGATGTGAATTTGAATTTGAGGAAAGTACTTTGCCCTTATCATGGTCAGTTAAATTTACTAAGCGATCCGCTTCACAAACTTTCTCTACAACCAACTTTTGAGTGGTAAGTATGAGGGTTGATATTTATATTTCTAGCCTTGGCGGCAATAAATGGCAACACTTAATATCTGAAGTTTCCATTGGAAACTTAATGTTACATTGTCGAACATACCCTTTTTAAGAAATTTTTGTCATTTAACCGTTCCAGCATCAAACTAGCGCTGCCGCTGCCAAACATCCCAACCTTCGTTGAGGATTGTATTCTTAGCAGCATAAGAGCCGGAACAGAACCAAAGCGGCTGTCGATTAACGGACCTCTCTCAGAGAAATCCTCTGAGAACACGTCCAGAATAGGAACAGTTGTCAGATCAGCGTTGCCTTTTCGGTGTTTAGGATGGTACAAATGCAACACAGACACATAAAACAAAACGTCAGCTCATGGTAAAAACTAAGAAAATAGCACTGAACACAGCCAATTCTTAGCTTAAATATGGCAACACTTACGCCACTCAAAGAGAGATCCGCAGCCGTCAGAGAAAAATAGAATTAATAGCCTGAACAGAATCAAAAATCGTTGCGACCGATGATCCTCTCTGGTCGTCGATCGCATGGAACACATCCAGAATGAAACGATTGCGACTGACGGTTCAAAGTGGCTTTTATTTAGTATTTTTTTATTTATTTTTTTTTATTGATTTTTTCTATTTTATTTCAATGTATTGGTCTCTTCAATTGTGTGAATACAACACATACAAAGAAGAAACGTCAGGACATAATAAAAATTAAGCAAATTTCATTAAACACAGCCAATTCTTAGCAAAAATATGGCAACACTAATGGCACTCAGAGAGAGAATTGTCGGTCGCAAGAGAAGAAATAGAATAGATTCTAAGAGCCCGAATAGAACCAAAGCGGCTGTCGGTTGGCGGACCTATCTCGGAGAAATCCACTGAGAACACGTCCAGAATAGGAGCGGTTGTCGGTTGTCGGATCAGCGTTGCTTTTCGTTGTGTAAATGGTACAAATTCAACACACACATACAAAACGAAATGTCAGCTCATAGAATGCAACACACACACACACAAAACAAAACATCAGCTCATAGCAAAACTAAGAAAATAGCATTGAACACAGCCAATTCTTAGCTAAAATATGGCAACACTTACGCCACTCAAAGAGAGATCCGCCAGCCGTCGGAGAAAAAATATAATTGATTCTATTCTGGCGTTTTTCCGTCGCGGATTTCTACGGCCATTTAATTTTTGGCGGCTGCATATATTTTCATGTATTTTGTTGCACAGCGCACCCGACAACGGACAGCCGCTTTGGTTCTGTTCGGGCTCTAAGTCTGTATTGCGGAAAACTAGCTGGGATTTTTTCTACATTTTGCATGTATTTCGAATAACAAAGCTCGTCAGCCGCAACGATTTTTGATTCTGTTCAGGCTCTGACTCTATTCTGACTTTTTTCCGTCGCGGATTTCTACGGCCATTTAATTTTTGGCGGCTGCATAGATTTTCATGTATTTTGTTGCACAGCGCACACTACAAACGACAGCCGCTTTGGTTCTGTTCGGGCTCTAAGAAGTTTAGATGGTTGTTGTCTATGGTTTTGCAGTTGAGAATGTCAAACTGTGTTGACATTTCTGTTCACTAAGAATTGGCAATTCATCATAAATCGTTTAACGCCAGAACAATGCTTCCAAATTGTGGAAATTTACTTTGAAAAAAGAAATCTGTTCGCGAAGTTCATAGAGCACGCACTGCGTCCATTTTGCAGTCAACATAATCGGCCTAGTAAGCAAGCTATTCGTGCAGTTATTGATCGTTTTCGTACTAATTGTACTCTTCTCGATTCAAAACCATCAACAAGACAAAGAACCGAAGAGAATATTGCTGCTGTAGCGCGAAGAGTTGAAGAAGACGCCAAAAGACGTCGCCGTTCTCAACTTGTTGGCCTTTGTCCTTCGATTACGTGGAAAATTTTAAGGATCTGGGCTTACGTGCCTATAAAATACAGCTCGTGCAAGAATCAAAGCTCGTGCAAGAATTAAAGACCATCGTTTACGTCGCATTTTTGCTAATCGGGCTAATTTGAAATTGACCGAAAATGTGCATTTTTATCGAAGAATTGTGTTAAGTGATGAATCTCATTGCTGGTTAAGGCTTCGTCAAAAAGCGAATTGACTCAATTCAAATTTTGGTAGGTCGTCTATAGGTATAAGACACTAGCCTGTTGTTGCAATCAAGTGATGCTGCCAGCAGATTAACCGTGCTATAAAGGAAGGATAAGTATCGAAACAAAGCCATTGATGTTTAACATCGAAAAAACATCGTTTGATGTCATCGAATGTCATAAGAAATAATCGGGAAAAAAGCATGGATGGCACAATCATCGTCAAATATATGAAATAACGGAAAAAAAAATTTGTTCACACAAAATATGGACTTAAAAAAGTTTACAAAAACAAAAAGGTTATTGAAAAAAATAACTAAATACTCTGTATTTTGTAAGGAAACTCCCTTTTTTAAATTGGAAGAAAAATGACCAAAGAAGAAATTATTCATAAAAAAACAGATGCTTTGTAGATTCCTTTTTTTTTAAATTTTGGTTTTAGAAATTTTTACGGTCATATTTTGTAAAAAATTATTTTTTCTTTAATATTGCAAATAAAATATAATCTATAGAAATAATTTATTTTTCGACCTCAATACTAGGCCTGATAAAAAATTAAAACATCGATGTATCGGTCTTATAACAGATGTTTTTAAACATCGATAATTGTTATGTGAACATCAATGTGAGCGGGGTTTGATTCCCACAAAATCTCACCCACCGCACTCACAAAGCATCTTGGCAAAACATCTAGGCTATATAATTTTCATTGCAAAAACCAAACGAGAACTATAAGAAACCGGGAGTATTCAGCGACAAGCAAGAATTTTATTTCTTAAAACTTCATTAATAAACTGCAGGAACAGAGTGCGATGTTGTTGCTGCTTGTTGGCTATTTCAGCTGTTTGGAATAAGTCGGAAGCTTCACTGTGTGGTACAGATAAAATTTAAATACGAAAAAAATGAGTTGAAAGGAAAATATTTGATTTATCCACTCAAATATTTAAATAAAATTTATACACGGGCGTGGATAATGTTAATATGCGTTATTTCCCTTGATGCACTGAACATATATACAAAGAAGTAGACATTGGACTAAATATTGCCATTTGCTCTATAGAACTAAATCGGTTCCGATTGCTTTTGGTGAAAGGTATAGCCATTCAAAATTTTCTAGTTTTGATATTCTTGTCGTCATATCACGGAATTAAAGGAAGCGCATTTTTTTCGATACTTCTTCATTCCTGCAACACACGATCAATATTTCTCTCCCATTCCCTCAAAACTTCCAACGGCGCAGTTATTATTCGTCACAGCATTACTTAGATGTGCATGTGTGCATTCCCATTCAAACTCATACACATGCGTGTGCTCAACAAGAACAGCCAATATAAGAAAACTACATGCTAAATATTCGGCTATGAATAAAAATCGAAAAATAGCTCCACCAACCAAAAATCTTTGAATTTCGTTAAAATTTGTTGCCTAAAGTGGCATCACCGTGCAGCTGAAAGGCGACTGCTGAACAATTACTCCACCTCCCAAATAGGCTGTCTTGACACAACAATGCAACAAGAAGCATAAAACTATTGCATCGAGAAGAAAAACAAAAAAAAAAAAGATACGGGAGTAAAGTAGAAGCAAAAACGGAGAAGAGCATATAAAGGAGCGCTGCAAGCGAAATTGCAAAATACGAATTTGAAATTTAAACTTACTTCACAACGTCGTCGCTGTCGTCATCGACGTCCTGTTCGTCAAAGTCAGCATCATGTTCGGAGTGCATGTCCGGTTTTCGATAGGTACTGGCACTGCATGTTTTTGTTGCTGTTTAGCGTGTACCAAGAAGAGTTGCTCGAAAAATGTGTTTCAATTTTTCTGTTTTGTTTTAAGAATCCAGCTAAACGCACCTCTTGCCTAGTAACAACAATTACAACAACAACAAAAACGCAGTCGAACGGGACGTTAGAGCTCGCTCCTCCAACAGTCAAATATTCTAATTCGTAAGGATATGCGAAAAATGTAAATTCAGTCAGGCGAACACACACACACACACACAAAGGACACACACATGCATGCTACATATTAGCCTGTGTTATTGTGAGCGTGCGTCTCCCGAGATCTGTCGATATTGCTGCAAATATACATCTTCTTTCAAATGTTTCGAAGTGGAGACTAAGGTTGTAGCTGAGGCTGATGCTGAGTCTGAGTAAAATGCACGCACAGCGATGGCGGCGATTTCCGTTTCGTTGTATTCGTTTTAGCAGCAGCAGCAGCGATGTCAGAGTCCTGTCGTCAGCATCAGCGATGTTGTTTTTGTATTCGAGAGACTTCAATGCGTGCCTAGTTCCAGCTTTTTTGTTTTTTTTTTTTTTTGTTGTTCTATCTTTGGTCAGCCCTTATGTTGATTTTTGTTGTTGTTTTTGTGGCAGTTCTGCAACGACTTTCATTTCATGTGCATTTCCTTTCGTTTCCCATCATCTTTGCCTGCCAACAACAAAAATATAAAAGACACGCACACACACAAACTCACGCAGCTAGGCCCTGCCAACATAGAACGGCCAAACGGAAACGGATGCTTACGCTGACGATGACTGCCCTCATGAAGAGACTCCTAGCGCGAGCTACAGTGTTGCTCATAAAAATAGCAATAATTTGAAATATTCGATAAAAGTCCTGCTGATTTAACATTCAATAAAAAACACTTTCGTTTATCAGAGTAGAAAAATATCTTCCGAATTAAAAGGCTCAGATGCAAGAAAAAAAAACTAAAAGAATTTTTCCCTTTACGTACTGCACTAGTTTTGGGCGTGCTTCTACGATTTCTGGGTCAAAATTAAAAAAAAAAAAAATACATCATTAAGCAGAAAGGTATGAACATTTTTTTATTTTATATTTTTTTGAGCAAAAAAGTATCAGATATACGCTCAGAGATCTTTTTATTTAACAATAAATTTTTAATTTTAACAATAAATTTCGAAAGTGACCTTTTTAGTAATATTTGTACATAATTCTGACAAATCCTTATAAATTCTTGAATAAATTGTGAAATTTAATTTTCAACTCGGCAATTTTGAAAGAGCACACCCAAAACCCGTTCAATACATACGTAGTTTTGGTTGGTTTATTTTTCAAGAATCCATTCAAGACTGTTACTCATAAAAGAGTTACTCAAAAGGCTTAACTTCCTTCTCCTTGGACGTTAATGGGTTAAGATTGTTAAATATTGTGCTATTTCTATGACCAGCACTGTATGTGCCAGTCCTTCATTTTGCCAGCTCGCTTGGCTATTTTATATTTTCGCATTTTATCGCATAAAAATTATTTTAGAGCCTCGTTTCCAGGGTTTCTATAACACACGCACAGGCACACATGCACATACACATTCACATTCACATTCACAAACCGGAAATGACCAAAAGGACTGCATTGCAGCGTCGCGCAGTCAGCGCAAATGACGCGTTGCATTGACCGCGCGCACAGCACGCTGAGCTATGCTATGAAGGATTCAAGGGGGCAAGGGAGAGAGATACAGAAAGAAAGAAAGAGAGAGATAGAGAGGAAGAAGAGTGTGCGTGTACGTAGAAATCTAGGTGCACTTGCCTAGCTGGCTCACTTCATTATTATCTGCAAATATGCAGCTTTCGGCCCGCGGCGATCAAACATTTTCTAAAACAAAATTAATTCCATTTTGTTTTTGTAGAAATTTTCTCCGACACATTTGTGCGTAACAGTCAGCGCTATACGCCAGCACCTAACGAATCTACCCTCCGAAGCCACGAACCGTACCAGCCCATCCACCCCAGGCACACAGACCAGCAACCCAAACCCACAGCTCTCGCTTAAACTAATCTTTCGCGCGTTTCTCCACTTTGAAGCTTTTTGAAGCCAACTCTTGGTCTAGGCCTAGGCAGTGTTGCATGCGTTGCATTGTGTGCATGCGTTTGTCCATTGCTTGCCTGCAGAGTTTCGTACACATTCTAGAATTTCAATTAAAAATAAATCACAAAACGTTGCCCACAATCCACCAGCAGAAGCAGCATTGCCAGCATCACTAGCAACAACAACAACAAAAATAGCCCCAACAACTACAACAACATTAGCAGCATCTCTTAACAACAGCATCGACAGCACTGAGCGAAAGCATTGAAGTTGGCGCTGTTGTTGCTGAGTCGACGAGGCAATTGCAACGCTGCAAATGCAACAACAACAACAACAACAACAACAACAACAACTACAACAACAATAACAACTGCAGCCGTAATAGAAATGCAATGCACCCAATTTCTGTGCGGCCACATTTGCTACGTTAGTTCTAAATCGTGTGTGTGTGTGTGTGTGTGTCGTTTTGTGCCTGCATCTAATGCGGAATATTGTTGAATTGCATTTCGTATGCAAGCTAAAATTTGCATTTCTGTGCACATTAACCCCCTGCTACTTTACCACTTCCCCCACACCAGGTTTGCCCCGTTAACGACTGACGCACTCTTCTGCACGCTACCAAAAAAAGGTGGCGAAATTTTTGTTCTACTGTCTAGAAGTGATGCCATACTTACAAGCCTTACAATGATACCACATTCGGGTCTCAATCAATTTCTTGAAGTGCTCAATAAAAGGATTTCCTAAAAACTAAAAGCGATTCTTCCTTTTCACATACCTATGGTGCGCAAAGGATTGCATTTAAAATAAATGAATCTATTTTAACAACTATACTCTTTTTTTTTAACGGCGAATCTCTGAGATTGATCTAGGAGTTATATCCCTTCCCGTCCTGTCATGTACCGTTTTCCAACCACACCTATATACATATATTGGTATAATTTCTTTTGCTAAAAGCCACCCTTGTTTCCAATTTAAAAACTCTAAATTTCATAGTGCCAAGATAACGTGTTCGAGGATTTAGAATTGAATGAGAAAGGACACGCCCACTCATATTTCTTAAGAATATAAATTTTGATAAAAGTTGCTTCTAATTTTGAGACTCTAGTTAATTAAAAAGGATAAGGATAAGGATAAGGATAAGGATAAGGATAAGGATAAGGATAAGGATAAGGATAAGGATAAGGATAAGGATAAGGATAAGGATAAGGATAAGGATAAGGATAAGGATAAGGATAAGGATAAGGATAAGGATAAGGATAAGGATAAGGATAAGGATAAGGATAAGGATAAGGATAAGGATAAGGATAAGGATAAGGATAAGGATAAGGATAAGGATAAGGATAAGGATAAGGATAAGGATAAGGATAAGGATAAGGATAAGGATAAGGATAAGGATAAGGATAAGGATAAGGATAAGGATAAGGATAAGGATAAGGATAAGGATAAGGATAAGGATAAGGATAAGGATAAGGATAAGGATAAGGATTAGGATAAGGATAAGGATAAGGATAAGGATAAGGATAAGGATTAGGATAAGGATAAGGATAAGGATAAGGATAAGGATAAGGATAAGGATAAGGATAAGGAGAAGGATAAGGATAAGGATAAGGATAAGGATAAGGATAAGGATAAGGATAAGGATAAGGATAAGGATAAGGATAAGGATAAGGATAAGGATAAGGATCAGGATAAGGATAAGGATAAGGATAAGGATCAGGATAAGGATAAGGATAAGGATAAGGATAAGGATAAGGATAAGGATAAAGATAAGGATAAGGATAAGTATAGGGATAAGGATAAGGATAAGCTCAAGAATAAGGATAAGCACAAGGATAAGAATAAGGCTATGATGCCTTTCACCTTGATCCCTCCTTAGATTGTTACAATTTTTTAAATGATGAACTTGAACATAAAACTGTTGGATTTATAAACATAAAACACAAACTTTTATAGTCGTATCGGGTGTACCATGTTGTATTGTTACATTTTTGCTGTTGCTCAGTATAACATAACTGTTAAAATTTTTAACTGACATGCACAATTTGATGAGGTCTTAATTTCTTAACAATTTTAAAGTAATTTAAAAATATTGACATTTTGTTATTCTTTCCAAGCCACCTTGAGATTGAGACACATTCATACTGCCCTTAATTCCATTGGGACACGTGTTTTTTCATAAAATAATGTCTTCGAATCGAAAAACTTCAAAAGTAAATTCTCCTAAAACCACCCAGCAATAGAGGACGGACGTATTGTTAATATCATGTGCGACAAAACAAATAATTTAAAATTCCAACTTTGTAAATAGTTATGTGCGTAGGCAGCATATATTGTCAAATATTAGTAAAACTAAACAAACAAACATGTTGAAAATATAAAAATTCCAAAAACTGTTAAAGTAATGAACAAAGAAACATATGTTTTTCAATAAAAGTTACAAAAGTTTGAAACTTATATCTATTTAAACGTTAAAAATGTTAAAACACCTTTAAGGTTATTTGGGCGGAAAAACACAGAAACCGTTGAGACGATTGTTTAAACAGTCATGGTACGAAAACACAATATTAAGCTTATGTTACCTAAAAGTGACTGTATTTAAGCCAGGAGAAAAGGTGGGTCGAAAAAAAAATAAATAAAACACCTTTAAGTGGAACTAGCATACATTCGTTATAATATGAGCATTTAGGCGTCAGGAAGATTTGTTCCCGTTGGATACACCCAAATTCGACGATTGCCTAAAAAAAGACTTGTGTCGATTGGTGCAAGAAAATACTGAAAAAATACAGCAGGGGTGGCTTAAAATACGACTACATCACCAAAGGTGACGAATCGTGGATCTACACTTATGAGCCCGAAACAAAGCAGCAATACTTTGTTTTGGTCTTTCAAATTGAGGAAAACCCGACAAAAGTTGTCCGCGGACAACAAATACTTGTCAGTTTTTTTTTAGAAATACCGGTCATTTCGCAACTGTACCACTTGAGCAACGGAGAACTGTTAATGCTGAATGGTACACAACCATTTGTTTGCCGGAGAATTGAGGAAAATCAACCACCGAAGAGAGATTATCTTCTATTACGACAATGCGAGTTCCAACACACCAGCTCAAACAAAAGAGTTTTTGAGCACTCAAAATGAGGAATTGATGGTTCATTATCTTACGGTCCCAAGAAAAAAAGAAAGGAAGGAAAATTAAGAACAAAAATACGTGGTTAGCATTTTTCTACGCCCGAATACATCGTTGAGGACTTCGAAACCCTGGTTTCGGAGGTACCAACTTCAGGGTGGCAAAACTATTTCAAAAATTGATTCAAACGAATCTTGGAGAATACTTTCAAAACTTTCAAACCCAATAAAAGCTTTTCCACTGCTTTAGCACTGTTTTTTCATTCTTAACCCTTTCGACCCCAACGTTGCCTGAAAGCGATTTCACATTTTTGTCGTCTTATAGTTAAAGCTACGAAAAATATTTTTTTCTTAAATTATATATTGTTGATGGGTTATTGCTTTGAGAATCATAAGCAAAACAAATGATGCAAAATTAACTGTTACTTTTCCTCCTATCTTTGGAAGAGTGAAGTGGAATTGTAGCTAATCAGCTTATTGTAAACTGGAGTTCTCAGATATAAGTGCACTATTTTCGATAATAATTAAATAATATTGTTTTGTAACATAAATACTGTATTCTACACACATCACATAATATTAATTGGAAAGTAAGTTTGAGTTGTGCGCTTCATACATAAAGTAATGATTTTTTGAAACTCACAAGTTGCCTGTGGGAAACTTTGGGCTATAGTGAATATAAAATATTTTGTTTTGGTTATGAAGCCGCATATGAGAAGTTTGTATAAGGAAGAGATTAACAAGATGTAGGAGTTCGATTGGGATCAATCTGAAGATGAGGAAAGTGAAGATGATGAAGAAGATGTCTCGACTATGTTGACTAATTTAGAAGGTATTACAGATTCTGTTAGTAGATTGTAGACTTTAAAATATAAGAATTCCTGCCTTGGATTTTTCTGATAAGCTCATTTAAATGAGCGAATATGTCCGCCAGAAATTCAAGTTTTACTACCCATATCTGAACCGTGAGCCTCTAAAAACTTCTGAGTGTCATTTTTTAGCTCATAAATCAGAGATAACACTTTTCCGCGAGAAAACTATCGAACTTCGGTATGAAACTGAAGTAACTGATGATCTGCTCTTATTTCCTGACACACTACATTAAACAGATGAGAGTTCAGCGGTCGCGACTTGATGTAATTGACAATTTCAACAACTTTTTGTAGGACCGACTCAGGCAGAGACTTCGTCATCAGTGCTTCCAATTGTAAAAAGCAATGTATATTTTTAATATTAGGGTGTTTTTCAGAAGCCCTGGTTACAAAACCCCCAATTTTTTAGGTGTATTATCACAAAGCCTACATTTTTTTTCCGCGGCACACCAACTGATGACTGCGGCACTTTGCGAAACAATGTTGAAGAAAGAGGAGAAAACATTGAAGTTGGACTCTTGGAGTATTTTGTTGGAGAAGTAGCTGAACAAATTACTGAAGAAGTGGAAATTGACAGCAATATCGAAAAAAATCGACGTAAAAGTTCTAAGATGGAAATGTAAACCATTTCAACTTTCAAAAAGTGTTTGAAAAATAAGTTTCCTGTCGAGTATTTTACCGACTTGTTCGATACTGAGGTTATTGATAGAAGGGATCAAACAAATTGTATTGGAGAGGAAATATAAGTGGTACATTCGAGTTTTTTACTGATGTCCAAGCACATCAGCTACAAATGCTTGACTTTTTACACTAAGGGAAAAAAATATTAAATATGTCCAAAAAATTTTTTAATTTATCCAAAAAGCGAGTCATTTTTGCACCAATAACGCATTTGAATAAATCGACTACGTAAATATTTAAAATTTATTTGAATATTTTTTTAATTAAATTAAATATTTAAATATTTAAACAGAATTAATAAAAAATATATTAAAATTATGCACGAATTTTTTAAAATATATTTCAAATATTTACTATTTGAAAATAAACTATCGCATTTAAAGAAAATTTAAATAAAAATATTGAATTTAAA
This sequence comes from Pherbina coryleti, assembly GCA_943735915.1. Classification (NCBI taxonomy): domain Eukaryota; kingdom Metazoa; phylum Arthropoda; class Insecta; order Diptera; family Sciomyzidae; genus Pherbina; species Pherbina coryleti. The sequence goes on from OX030952.1 coordinate 116,175,079, forward strand.
AAAAACATATTTAAATTGAATATGTTATTAATGGTTTTATAGCATTATTTTCTTCATATTGCGTCCATCAAATGTCATTTGCCTGTATTATTTATTCTGTTTCACAATTCTATATTTCACTGTTATACTATTTTTGACAGTTGGTAAAATATTAGGGCACCAAAAGTCAAAAATTGCATAAACTAGAGGAAGAAAAAGTGACAGAAAATTATAAGCAAAATATGTAGGTAAATGACAACCGGTACAAGATATTTGCGAGTTAATATCAAGTTGTCACTCCACCCTACATCATTTAATTTCATTGCCAAACATGCATACTATATTACTCTGGTAACAATAACTAAATGAGAACTATAAGAACTGCAAATGCAAAAATAAACTGCAAATGCAGGAACAGAGTGCGATGCTGTTGCTGCTTGCTTGTATGGAATATGTGTGTACGTGTGTGGTATAAATAAAATTCAAATACGGGAAAAAAACGAGTTGTAAGGAAAAAATTTGATTTATCCACGTAAATATTTGAATAAAATTTATACTCAGGCGTGGATAATGCTAATATGCGTTATTTCCCTAAGTGTACAATAAGCATTATAATTTACTTAAGTATAAGGAACAACATTGATTAAATTCTAGCTAACGTTGCAAATAAACTGTTACAGACCACTTTTACCTTCTCCACCACAAAAATTGTTTTTTGTGATTCTTAACTTAGCAGTACTTAGTAATAAACTCAAATAAAAACATAAATTCTTCATATAAAAAATTCTATCTTTGAATTTACTTATGCCACTATGGCCCAAGGTTGCTTACAAGCAACTCTCTCTACGACCCAAACGGAGGGGCGTGAAGACATACAGTTTTGCACAAACACTCCTTGAGTAAGTAAATCATGATTCAAATACCAAAATAATTTCTTGAACAACAGGAAAAACTTTGGGGTGGAAGGGGTTAAGAGCAAAACTTAAAAGGTAACCCTCGTCAAATGACACGAAATGAAATTTTCTTAAAATTTCTTTTCAAATAATTTTTAAAAGAATAAAGAATAAGAATCTGTAAAAATAATGAATTTTTTTAATTGCAGGGGTATGTGAACCCTTAACGTTAGAACGTTATAAAATAATTTTAAAATATTTTAAGAATACATTATTAAAAATTTATAAAAATTTAAAAAAAAAACAACAGAAATGTCTTGTTTCATTTGAATGGATCCTTAAGATGTGTGGCACAGATCATATGGGTCTATTTTTGGATCTCTTCCCATAGACTCTGTTCTGACAGCTCAATTGTTGCAGCCTATAATTTTATTGCTTCCATTTTTATTGAAATAATAACTGTGGAAAATTGTCTTCCCGACTCTTATGTTCTACACATGGAAAAACTTCCTTGGCTACCTTGATTTATCTAATTCTCCACATTGATTTAAGAAAAAAAAAAAAATACAACAGCAAAAACCATTATGATAGGTTTGAGGTTTGGCAAACATCATCATCAACAAGAGCGAAAACAACAATAGCAACAAGAAGAACAACAATAAGGCCACAGCTTACAGTAGCAGCAATAACAACAACAACAACAACAACAACAACAACAACAACAACAACAACAAGAACAGCAACAACAACAACAACAACAACCACAATTACAACAATAACAATTGCATATACGTGCATATGCAAAGTAGCAGACAAAATTACAACAATAAATGAAAGAATGAAAACGTGCTGCCGCAAAAATAAAACCACAACAACATCAACCAAAATAACAACAACACAACGGCAGCAACATCAACAAGAGTAACAAAAATCTTTGGAGGTCGTTACGTCTGCGCAGACGGCTTAAAGGCTTAAACTGTTGTTGTTGCTGTTGCTGTTGCTGCTATTGCCATTGCATATGCGCGGCATGGCACTTCATATGCGGCATCGCACAACCTTTAGCTGCAGCAGCAGCAGAAGTAGCAGCAATATCGACAACAACAGCAACCGGCAAGCAAATCGATTCGATCGTTAAGATCACGAAAAACAATTCAAAATTAATGATAATAAGCAGTTAGTTGCTGTTGTTGCCCCGGTTGCTGTTGCTGTTGCTGAGCACTGCCTACGAAATTACTGCGTACAACAGAAGCTGTCGAGAAGTAGCTACAACAACAGCAACAACAACAAACTACTCATCAAACAGTAGTCTATACATCGTCATCGCGTAGACGACTACGTCGCTGTAGTCTTCATTGTCGAATACGGTCGGGTTAAAATTGCTTGCTTCGGGCTTGTCTTACCTTTGCTTACCTTGGTTTTGGGTTGGCCAAGCTGCTTGGCCAAACCTTGTGCTGCATCTTCTTCGTTGTTTTGTGTTTAGCCGTTTTTTTTTTATTCTTCTACCTTTTGTTCTTTTGCAGAATTATTTTCAATCGCTGTCTGCCAAATGATTTGGTTTAACAGTTTAGTTTAATTTTTTTTTTTTATATTTCATGTGGTAGCTGCTTCAACTTAATGCCAAAAAATTGCCTACGGGCTAAGCGCGGGTTGGATTCTTCAGCTTGTTGGTATTTTTGCTCTGCTGTTGCTGCAGCAACATTCATCAGAACTTTAATCATATTTTCAGCAAAAATTATTATAATATATTATTAATGTTGTTGTTGTTGTTGTTGTTGTTGTTGTTGTTGTTGTTGTTGTTGTTGTTGTTGTTGTTGTTGTTGTTGTTGTTGTTGTTGTTGTTGTTGTTGTTGTTGTTGTTGTTGTTGTTGTTGTTGTTGTTGTTGTTGCTGCTGTTATTGTTGTTTTGATTGAAGTTTTTTTTTTTGTGCTTCTTTTTTTTGTTTCTTCTAGAATTCGCAAGAATATACTGGGCAGCAGCTATTTTATATTCCCTGCTTGCTGTTGTTATTTTTCCATTCTTTTGGCCTTTTCTTCTTAAGCTGTTTTTCTATAATGATGGCTTAATAATATCTTATTAACTGCAAATAGTTTTTATTTCAATTGATTTTTTAACCATTTAATTGCTTTAACTGTGGAATGCCAGTAAATGTTGTGGGAAACTATAAAAGAACCCTGCTATAATTACCACAATCCACTCATGCAGTTCTTCAAAAACGAAGCGCCTTTTTTATCTCTATATTAAGCTCTCTGCTCAGAAGTTGAACAGCAAATTTTGACGTCAAGAAGGCACACCACACCAAATGAACTTAGTCGAACCCAAGCTAAAATGAACTCTTATCCATTCAATAGTTTTGTATAATTTTTGAGAAACTTTATAGAATGATGACTCCAGATGAGCAAGATTCTTCTTTCGTTAACAACTAATGTTTAATAAATTTAAAGAGTTTTGAATAATTTTTGAGTTGATAGTTCATATAAAAATCAATTTCAATTGATAATTTCGTCATTAATGGTTTAAATAAGTAATTAACTTTTCTTTTTTACTTTAATAAGTAATGTAGGCTGTCACAAGTGGAACAAGGAAACGTGACAACTGTATCAGTCTATGAACATGCAGTGCACCACTCATCGGAGCGTAAACTCGCAATATACATATATTGTATGAATTTTTTCAAGGTAGCCGATGGATTTATAGTAGCAATGTAGACGCGGCAAAGACAGTTTACTGTCGTCGCACAGTTGGGTATTTTATGCCAAAAGTGACGATTAATTGAAAAAAAAAACGTTCAAGGTACATAGTAATGTTAGGTACCCGATGAAAGAAGATAAAATTTTGCATCACTAGGTGAAAGAATAGTTGAAAAATATTCTACCGTTTACCCGCAATGCAGTTTGAAAGTCATACTTTTTTTTTCTCTTTGATTGTGCACAGTAACAAACGTGTTTATTCGAAATTTTTAAAGTTTTTTTTTTGTGTATTATTTTTTAAAAATTACAAAAAATTACGATGGAACCTTCTTGTTCAGGTATTTAAGCAATACAAAATTTAATTTTTTTTATGAAATAGTGTTTATATATGTATTAATTTATTTATTTTAATTTAACCTTAAAAAGTTGGATTTTTCAATATGTTAATAGAGATATAGTTGGGTGTTGAGTGGAATTAAGGAAAACTGTTTTGATTATCGTAAGCTATGAACATTAAAGCTATTTTCTATAAAAAAAAAGTTGAGTCAATGCTGCGCACTTTCGCGGTATTTCGATTTTTTTACTTTAACTTACATGTCACGAATTTACGATTTTATTTCGAAAAATTAAAACAAACGAAATAAAGTACAAAAAAAATTTAAATACTAAACAGATTTTGCTGTTTTTTGTTTTTTTTTTTTTTTGTTTTTTACCAGTACTCTTCTTCACTTTGTTTTTTGTTATACGCTATTTTTTACCCTACATTATGGAAAGCGCCTTTCCACAATTAAGGTAGATAGTTGATGTTCCTTTCAAACACCGGCTTTTTATATATTAAAAGAAGCAGATGAATGTGTTAAGCTATTAAATTAAATTATATTTGTTCGATTTTAACACTTATTTTCTGGTTTTGATATTAGTAACACATGAATTGTTTGCCCTGCAGTTTGCAGGGTACATGTGAAATCAACATCATTGTTTATGTTTATTAACTATTGTTATTGCAATCCTTTGTTTTTGTATAAAATGTCGTTCAAAGCTTGTTTTGTGCAATTTGCAGTAATAACGAAAATTATGTTCTATAAACTATGTAATTCGGTAAAAGGTACATAGCTAATGACTACATTTTGAAGCCGCCATTTAGAGTTTTAAATTTTTGACTTCGGATTCATGATCAGCGACCCCACAAACCCCAGTATACAAATTTTTACCTCCATTAAACGTTTTTTGTAGAATTTCGCTTGTTCATGACCGCCATTTTGAAGCCGCCATTTTGAATTTAAAATTTTTGACTTCATATTCTTAATCAGTGACCCCACAAAACCCTGTATACAACATTTTACCTCCTTTTAACGTTTTTTGTAGAAGTTAGCTTGTTCATGGCCGCCATTTTGAAGCCGCCATTTTGAATTTAAAATTTTTTACTTCAAACTCGTAATCAGCGACCCCACAAACTCCTGTATACAAAATTTTACTTCCATTCAAATTTTACTTCGTTTTTTGTAGAAGTTAGCTTGTTCATGGCCGCCATTTCGAAGCCGCCATTTTGAATTTCAGATTTTTGACTTCAGATTCGTGATCAGCGACCCCAAAAATCCCCAAAGTACAGTTTTTGTCTCGATAAGTGGCCCCTGTCAATTAATCGTCACTTTTGTCATAAAATACCCCATTGTGCGTCGTCCAGCGTGAATGAGACATCTTTCCTATAAATATTAATTAAAATAATAAATATTAATTTTAATCTCTCAGGTGGCATATCATTATCCCACTATTTTACCTGGTTCACGACTCTCAAAGTTTTCTGGTACGGTACCAGTAGAAATAATTCGGCATTGTATATCTATCAGATATTTATTATCGATATTGAGCACAGCAGTGTTAAGATCTGCAAATTCTTCTTCAAACGCTATACTGTACTATTGGTATTTCTATTGTACCATCGGTATTTTTATACATACTTTGAGTTTTCCACCAATTGGTCCAATGAAATTGTTAGGGTCCTTCGTTTCTCCTATAAACTTGCGCATCAACACCCGAAATGGCAATTCGTTTGCATGCAATAAACATACAAACCATTGCATTGAATAACACGCCCAACACAATCTGATGATAAGAAATTCGGTCAAATTCGTTTCATGGGCTGAAATGGCTGACTTTTTTTTTTTTTTTTTTTTTGTGAGTAAAAATATATTTGATACGAGACCTAAAGGAATTTAAAAAGAAAACCCAAATTTTGTATAGAACAGGGCGTAAGTCTGTGTTATTTAACAGCTGCAGCTTTGAAATATATTTTATTTTAGTCATAGTCTTCATGTCTCTACTTTAAAAACCAATAAAAATATTGTAGACGTCCAAACAATTGTTCATTTCATTTAAAAAACAAATCTTATACCTCTTGTTGATACACCCTTTATATGAAGAATAGACCTTAGCAACGAAATATCGTTGATGTTTTAATTTATTGAGGTTTTTTTTTAATTTTCCCACAAATGAGAGAGGTATATCATAATATAAGCGTATTACAATATATCTATTACTACCTAAAAACAGCTCCAAGAAATAACCCCCAAATGAAATAATCCCCAAACTAAAAACACCCAATGAAATAAGACCCCACGAAAATGAAATAAACACCCAAATTACTGAAATTAAATAATCCCGAATGCCATTAAATAAAACCCAAATGGAAAATTAAATAAGCCCCAAAATTTAATTTTTCATTATGAAATAACACCCAACAAAAAAATGAAATTAGCCAAAAAAAAAAAAAAAGGTTTAATCTTAAAATATGCGCCTTTTACAGAAGGAATAATTTGTAAAAATCGCATTTTCACAGAAACATCATATAACCCCAAAATTTATGGAATGAAATAAATCCAAAATAAAAAACCAAAATTTAATAATCCCCATATAAAATTTAATTGGGGCTTATTTCATTGGGCCTTATTTCATAATGAAAAATGTATGGACATTTTTTGGGGCTCATTTAATTTTTTTGTTTTGGGGTTTATTTCATTTGGGCGTTATTTCGTGGACCCAAAAAAAGAAATTTTTAACTCCAAAACCATATTATGGAGGTAAATTCGCAAATAAAAATTTGAGGCCTCGGTGGTCGAGTCGGAAACGTGTTTTACTGCCATCCCAGGGGTCCCGTATTCGAATCCCGGCCTGGCCATACTGGTCCTACGCTTTAACCTTGCTGCATTTTCTTCATTTCTAATTAATGACTTTAAAGTTATAGTTGGTGGTAGAGACGTTTGTGGATGACTTAAAAGTTTCAGTTGGTGGTGGAGAAGTTTGTGGATGGGACTGATTAATAACTGGAATTAACTGAGGTTAAGGCATAACACTTGCCTCAGATTCTCATTCACATGTTTCAATGGCTTCCCGCCACGTTTAGAGCATCCTACATATGGTTAACTTGATTGCCCTTTCCTTAAACCAAGGCAGAATTAATTTACTTGAAATCCTTGGTTCAAAGCTAAAAAAACAAAACTAATATGTTTGGAAAAATCTATTAAATTAACTGTATAGCCATTTTCCTTGGATATGGTGGATTGGGGAAGTTTGCAATATAGCAGCTTTTACTTTTATTTTTTTTTTTCAGAACAAAATTATTTTCGCATATGTCATAAACCACTTCTTATCGGTTACTAGTATAATGCTTCAAACATTTTCAAATAACCAAAAAAATAAATATGTGGAGAAAAGGAAACATTGAGGGATTGACGTGTCAAGAAATCTTTTTTTTAACTACGCCAATATCTTTAAAGCTTTAAGTATATATAAAAAGTTTGACCTTGGCCTGAAAATTGCAGTCTTCATTAGCTAAAGATACTAAAAATAAGGAGGTTAATGCTCATCCTCTCTATTGGACATGAGGGTGTGACTCATGACTCACTATCCTATATATCGGTAAATAATGACGCTGGTATAGCATTATACTCGTACATTTTTAGAAGAGTCTTTTAGCTAGCCCAATTGACTCTAATAACATTGAAAATACCAAGAAATTTATTGAACTGGATCAAGGAGAAAGATTCCATCAATTAGTTTTCACGGGCAAACAGTTATCAGGTTGCTGGGACTCGTCTAAATCGTTGGGTTTTTTCGTTACTCTCAAAAGTACAGCTTCTTGCTGTAAAATCATTGTGGGTGAATAAGAACGATACGATAGTGAAAGCCCGATTTACTGATGTATTAGATATACTCAAATATTTATCAAATTAAATCCAGGGAAAGTATCCTATCAATTGTTTCTCTAGGGCAGACACGGTATCAAATCGTTGGGACTCTTCTTAGTCGATAGGTTGGGTTGGGTTGGGTTCTTGCATAGTACACTGGAGTAGGTCGAAAAAAAAGTTTGAAACGTACATTCCTTATTTTAAAAATGACTTCGAGAAATTTCCAAACACCAAAAATATTTTTTTGTTGGACCCTCGGAATAACCGCCAAAATGATATTTTTCCTTTAACTTATGCATTTTATGTCCGATGTTAGAAAATAATATACCGTTAAAAAGGGCTTTACTAGTAAAACTTTTGAACTTCGGAAGTTCTATTTAAGTGGTCAGCCCGGTTACCTAAATTTATCCACCTGCACTCAATTTTTTTTTCATAAAATTAAACTTCTTAAAAAATTGTTCACTTGTCGTCCAAAAAGTGTTTTATTTGACCTTAAGTTATAAAACAAAAAAGTTATATCAGTTCCAAATTGTAGTATACAATTTTTCTGATAAAATTTCTTAAAACTAACAGTTTTTTAATTATTGTTTCTTTCAATAATGAGTGGAGGCAAAGCGAGAGAATGAACACAATGAGTTATTTCCTCATAGTTTATGATTTTTTGGGACACTTGAAAGACCATTTTGGTGGTTTTTTCGGGGGTCCAAAACCATTCTTTTTTTGTTTGTGGAGTTGTCTCAAGGTCATCTTAAAATATGAGGTGCACTTTTCAAATTTATTTCTTTTTTTATGGAGACCGACGCACTCTAGATTGGGAACGCGATACGCCTTAATTTTGTGGAGTTTTGTAAAAACATGTATTAATAGAAAACTGGACAAAGACATATATAAAGGGTGTCCCAACAAGAACGCAATTTTTAAATTTTATATAAGACACAGATATTTAAAAAAAAAAATCGTGAAACTTTATTATATCGTAAAGTAGACGGAATGAGGTTATGTATGGAACAATATATCGTGCAGATGGCCGCCGCGGCTTTGCTGGCATGCACGCGATTTTTTAATGAAATTTTCAATGACCGTTTTGCATAAATGCTGCGGTATTTCATTAATGCAGCGTCCAATTTCCTCTTTTCAGGCTCGAGTCGTCGTCGGCTTATTCGCGTAAGCCATCGACTTCAAAAAACCCCAAAGAAAAAAATCTAATGGTGTTAAATCGCACGATCTAGGCGGCCAATTCTGATTTCCAAAACGCGAAATAACACGACCGGGAAATGACTGATGGAGCAATTGAATTGTTTCTCTGGCTGTATGACATGTGGCGCCGTCTTGTTGGAACCACATGCCCTTCACATTCATTTCTTCAATTCTAGGCAAGAAAAAACTGGTTATCATTTCACGATACCGAACACCATTGACTGTTTGCGCTTGACCTGCCTCATTTTCATAAAAAAAAGGTCCAATGATTCCTCCAGCCCAAAAACCACACCACACAGTGACACGTTGAGGATGCATTTGCTTCTCGTGAATCACTCGAGGATTTTCCTCACCCCAAATGCGACAATTCTGCCTATTAACGAAGCCATCAAGATGGAAATGTGCCTCGTCACTGAAGGATGATTTTAGCGGCAAAATCAGCATTTTCATGTTGTCTCTCCAATACCCAATTAACGAACTCCCTTCGCTGTGCATGGTCAGCTGGCTTCAGTTCCTGAGTCAATTGAACTTTGTATGCATGAAGATGCAAATCTTTCGTCAAAATTCGCTGCATAGTGGATTTGGAGACACCAATTTGTTGAGCTCGGTGTCGAATTGAGGTGGATGGAGTTTGAGCGACATCACCACGTACAGCTGCGACATTTTCGGTCGATCGACCTGGTCGAAGGTGCGTTGTTGTCTTTACATCACTAACAGACCCAGTTTCGGCAAATTTATCCATTAATCTCTTTACAGTTGACTCTTTTGGAGCATTATTGTGACCCCAAATTGATCGCAATTTGCGAACTGTAGCCGCAAAACTTTCACCATTTTGGAAAACAATTTCACAATGAGAATGCGTTGTTCATTCGTGTAGCGCTCCATTTTTACTAACCTCGTACCTTCTACTAGCAAACAGTAACAATTGTTCAAATGTCAAACAATGACACTTCCAGTGTTGCCACATTTAAAACTTGCGTTTTTGTTGGGACACCCTTTAGTAAGGGAGTATTTTAAAGGTAACCCATCGGGCTTTTAGATCAAAAATTAGGAGTGGATTGACATATAACCATACAGGTGCCTAAGAATTGATAAGATTGGATTAAGTTCAATATTAATCACTAATTTTTCTTTCCTTTCTTATCTTAACCCTCTTATCTCCTACTCAAATCCATACATATTTAGAATTTTAGTCATTTTTGCGCTATACTTTTGGTAACAGTCTTAGGATACAGAAGGAGTTGTATATAAGAAGAATTTTATTTAACTTTATTAAGAGTTGATGGCGTAAAGCAAGGATAAAGGAAATAAATCGAGAAAAGATTTTTGTAAGGATCCCGAATTAACGAAGAATGTTATGGGCTTGAACTTGATTTCGTAGATTTCGAAACTTATTAGAGGTAATTAATTGTGTCGATGAAATTGGTTACTTTAAAATTGGAGTTAGTTTGACTTCGAAATACTTTAAGATCTAAGGTCTAATAGGTCCCAAACTTATTGTCTTTTTTCCGGCAGAATTTTAGGGGCTATAGTCGATTATAAGATTGTTTCTAAGAATATCTACGATAAATGGGTTGGTTATAAAGAGAGAATATTAGAATGCAGTTGTAGACATGTTCGATTAACTAAGGATGGAGAAGTATTGGAAGCAAGAGCTTCACTTGAAAGAAAACCCATAATTTGGATGGTTTAAATAATTTAAATGACAGATACAAATATGAATTTAAATTGTGAATTATGAAGATTTGAGAAGATATTGTCTACATTGAGTTCTTGATAATATAGGGCCGATGCTTTTCTGTGAGTAGAAAGTGAGAAAAAAATTGCAAATTTGAAACATTAACCAGTTATAATTCACTAAATCCCGAATTTTTTCTTCTATTTAAATGACAAATCAACTATTTCTTCTCAACCGCTTTATTATTAACTTCAAGGAAAAAACGTTTTTTTTTTTTCTTATTTTTGAAAAAGTGTTTGTGATATATCACGATTAGTTCGATCTTAGTTACTCTAATTAAAATAACGTCAAGTATCTAGCTAGAGATAGTAGTTTTCAGAGCCCTCTTCAATAACCATTTTTTTTTTCCATTTTGCAGCAATAACGCTCAGAGCATTACGTTGAGAATTTATCAACGGCAACTAGCTGGCACTTGCAATCACAGCTATTGAAACAACATAAAAGTTGACGGATGGATGAATGGATGGATGGATGTACGAATAAATGAAGGAAATTTGCATATGAAGCAAACACTAACACACACTTACACACATATACTCACACACTCACGCATGCGGAGGCTCTTTTTTCACATGCTCACATACGAAACGAACCTAAGGATATTCAGCGTCGTCAAACGTTGTCGTCATCATCGTCGTCGTCGTTGTCGTTGTTTCGGACCAATCGAAGGACTTTGCGCGAAACGTGTCTTCGTTCAGATTGAAACTATATAGTATATAAATATATATATATATATTCGCAGTAGTTATTGTTGTAGTTGTTGTTGTTGGCTACTGCGGACGATGGCTACTGTGTGTGCACCGAGTTCTTCCTTTTTTTTTTTTTTGGTCTCTTATTGTTGCTGCTGCAGTAGCACCAGCAGAAATTGTCGCATGTCCTGTGCTTGCTAGCTTGCTTGCTTGTCCCTGGGCCTCATTCTGTACCCGATGGTCATTCTTTCATGTGTTTCTTTTCCGCTTTTTCCTTCTCTTTTTCACGCCCTGACCATGAGCTTCGAACTGCTTTGGATTTTCTGGTCTTTTTTCGCACATGGGATGTGGTCTTGTGTTGGTTGTTCTTGTTGTTGGCTTACTCCATTCTTTTTTTTTCTGCACTAGCGGCAGCTCCAGCTCCAGCAAAGCAACAGCAAAAAACAACGAAAACTTGTTTCTTTTCATGCATCTGCAGTAGTTGTGCTGTACTATTGCCTGTATTTGTGTGCGTGCGTGTGTTTGAGTGTGTGTGTGTGTGTGTTCGAATTCATGCGTTTTTTTGTCGCTTAGAAAATAAAATGTTTTAAAGCCTACACTGCTGCGACAGCTCAACAAAATGAAAAAACTGGAATTTTGAAATATCCTTGAATGCACCTCAGCCCATGCCACTCCCATCGCCATCTCCAACAAGGCTGACGTGTATGCCATACACTTTGCTATATTAAGAAAATGTCTATTGAAAGATGTGTTGGTGCGTGACGTGCTTGACTCTGTTGGTCATTTTCTCCCAGCTGTGATCCTTTCGTTGCGGACTTTTTTCCATGTCAGATGTCATTTTTCAAGGCTTCTGCGACAGGTAGCTGAATTTTCCCCATCCGATTTTAAGTTAGTGCAAAATATTTGATGAAAAAATTGGCCAAAAAAATTTCCCGTTTAACATATTTCTTTAACAAACTTCCATAAAAATCACTGGAAAAGCGTTTCTTTTGTTTTATACAAATTATTTTATTGGGGTTTTTTTTTTATTTTACTGAGACAGGATTCGATATCGGGAAGCTCTCCAATTTAAGATCTCAAGTAGGTTATGTATGCAGACTTTCATGAATGCTTCTATAAAATATTGGATATGGTCGGTTCCAACAGTTATATATTTAAAGGACTGTGGCCCCCTTAGTAAAAAATTCTTGTAGTTTTGTCAACATCTTAACCCTCTACTAAACAATGACTTTAGGCACACTTACGTTTGTATTAAAATCTAGAACTGAAAACCTTTTTTCCAAATTCAGAAACGAAATCATAGATACATACGCACTTCGGGTAACATTTTTTTAACGGACATTTTTTCTAGCTTAGTACATTTTGTAATTATTGTCAGTTGAATTTTTAAAAGTTTCGCACGCAAAAATCATGCAATAGAGGGTTAAAGCTTAAGCGGCTTGCATAAAAAAATCCAAGCTGTAAGGCAGTGTTTAGAGGATCTAGCCAGACTGAGCCACCAACTTGATATTACCATTATTTGAACTCCCTGTCATATGACCTAATGTCATATGATCGACTATGAAGGCAAGAGTGTTAGTTTTAAGTGTGGAATCAGTCCTAGTTCCATTGCAAACTCTGAAGGGTAAAATGTACTTGTACTACATTTTTACCTAATACAATCTAAGAAGAATTCGCGAACTATTATCGAGCAATCAAAACGGGAATTAGATACACTGGTGTACACGCTGAAAAAAATAAATATTCCCTTCAACCGAAATACAGGGTGGGCTATTTAAACCTTTGGCAACTGGCAACTTTACAACTGTTTCTTTTATTTTCAGATCGGTTTTTGACGCCCCGCGTTGGAAGCGTCAACCCAAGTGAATTTTACCGATCGACAAGTCACGTCGCTTGGATTCAGCGAATTGCGTGGTTAAAGTGGCTAAAACCGACGATGATTTTTGGCAAAAAATTATCATGAATGATGAGGCACATTTTTCTTTGAATGGGGTCGTGAATAAACAAAATTGTCGGTGTTACGCCAATGATAATCCTCAATTAATTCACGAGCAATCCCTCCACGACCAACGCGTGACTGTTTGTGCTGGAATTTGTACGGAAACGATCATTGGACCATTCGTCTTCGAAGATGACGTTGGAGCAGCCGTAACCGTCAATGGAGAGCGTTATTTGAGCATGATAACAAATTTTTGAAAGCTAATTCTGACTGATAGTGGCATGAACAACTTTTGGTTGCAACAGAGCAGGATCACAGCTCACACAACCCGAGCCACGATTTCTTTGTTGCATACTTTGTTCTCCGATCGCCTAATTTTTTGAGGAACTGTAATTTTTACTAGCCTCAGTGATCTGCCGACTTAGCCCCTCCAGACTTCTTCCTGTGGGGTTATTTGAAGTCCAAAGCTTATGTCAACAAGCCACGGATCCTGGAAATGGCCGCTCTTCAGTCCGAAACACTTCGAAATTTGATGGAAAATGCGAAAAAACGAAATCGTATTCCACAAATGATCAGAACAAATTTATATACTTCAAAATAAAGGAAAAATCAGTTCACAGCAAATAATTTGTGTTTTTTTTTTTTTTTGTTTTTTGTTCTAATTACCAAACTCATCTCAAATCTTTAAATGGAACACCCTGTAGCTGCGATGAACCTAACAAAAATGAATTTTCACATTTTCTACGTTCTAGTCAAGCACTACCTAATGTGATGTAGATAGTTGTGAAGTCTAGGTAGATAAAACCCTCCTCTACAATCTGGAGAAATTTTGTCTTAAAAGTCAACGATCTACTTAATGAATGTATCTAAGCCGTCTAGCAATATACATTTTCAACACACCGGCTCAATAGAGCATATTGGATATCCTCTATAGTGGTGTCACTTCTCGATTCAACTAACTCACCAACCGCCAGCCATAAAATAATTAAGAATTAACTTAAAAGAATTAAGAACTTCTTACAATAAGGATGTCTGCCCCAAGATCTTATAGTTTATAGTGTGACCTTATGCAGCGCAACCCATAAGATCTTATTCCCAAGCCTTTGTAAACTTTTTTTTATGAATACTTGCACTATTGCTCGTTTGATGTCTTGTGCTTTTAATTGAGTCCCAACAAAATTAATGATCTAAAATGAAGAATCTGAATATGAAATATGAGATTACTAATTATAAGGTTTGTTTCATATATATAAAACCACCCAAGATTTTTTGATATTTCCTGAAGGACTGGCTATAGGGTATTATAATGTTTTACTCAAATTAACACTTGATTGAGAGAGAACTATTCTCCTAAACTCGACTTCATATTTCACTAACTTTACTATTGAGAGTAAAAAAACTATATTCGCTCTGTTTCATTAGTATAAAACCACTTTAATTTTAATTTTCTGTAATCCATTTTTTTATTAAGAGTTAGTGTAATTTGCCTCCCTTTTTTAAAATGACATTGAATATTCTGGTATTCATACTATCTATTACATTTTTCAGCAAGTTTTCATCAATTTCACTCCATTCTCTGACAATTCAATTTTTCAAGGTTTCCACCGACTCGTACTGCCTGTTTTTTTTGTAAACCCGACGGACCAGTATACCCCAAAGGTTTTCTATGGGGTTCAAGTCGGGTGAGCAAGCTTTCGGGTGAACAATCCAAAATTTCCAATTTTCGCTCTGAAAACCATTTGTTTGTCTCTCGACTTACGTAGATTGATGTGTTGTCTTGTCGAAAGACGAAGCTTTATTTCATGATTTCTGCTTAGAAAGGGCATTAAACTTATCTGGAGTACATCACTGTGCGCCTTGCTATGCATTTTCCTGGAAGTGAACTGTACTTCCAAGCATCCAGATGAGCAAAATGCCCCCCAAAGCATAACGCTACCACCGCCAAAGTTCCCCTTAGAAAAATAGATGGGTTCCTTGCGTACATTGCGCCAATAACCTTGGAACCCATCTGGGCCATCCAAATTTTATTTCTTTTTTATCGGAAAAATTTACCTGAAAGTATTTTTTCGTATAAAAAACCAACTTTTTACAAAACAATTTTCACTTACATTTTTCCAATTCGTTGCCATATGTTTTTGAGCAAAAAGTAGCCTTGCATCCTTATGGCGTTTCGTCAAACGTGGAGCAGATCTAAGTTTTGAAAATTTTAAGTTGGGGCTAGTTTGTAAGATGCGCCAGACCATTGATCTGGAAACGGGAACCCCAGCAACGTAAACCATGTCACGCAAGCTTTTTTGAGAATTGGTCATTAATGCTTGGTCATTAATCTTTTTTTTTTCTTCCACAACGCTTGTTTTTGCCATATCCCTCCGGATAAAAAACTTTATAAACATTAATATACCCTACAGCCAGTGCTTTAGGAAATATAAACAAATCTAGGGTGGTTTTATAAATATGAAACAAACCTTACAAAGGTATAACTGAACATTATGAAATCCACCAAAATGAAAGTGTCGGAATCTATATATTACTGGATATTAAAAAAGAATGTGTTCTTGAGTTTCTTCCTCCTACTTACAGAGTCTGCAGACATCTAATTCAGATAAGCCCTTTTTGAGGTGATATCTGAAGACGCAGTTACCTGTATAATAACCTGTTTAAATCAGTGATGTTCACGTAGTACCACGCGTGGTGAGACTCGAAAGCTTTATTCGAGAATCGAAACACGTACACGATCGAATGCACGAAGTTCTCTCAATCAGTTGGCGCTTAAACTTCCAGCTGGAGGGTCCATGCCACTTGGTCGTGTGTTTTGCACAGCAAGAAATGTTTGAGGCATATGAAAATGCGTTATTTACAGAATTATAATAATAATAATGATGATGATAGTAACAATAATAATAATAGTGATAATGATAATGATACTGATAATGATAATGATGATGACAATGATAATTATAGCACAACAATTTTTGTCAGTGCAGAGTCGCTCTCTGAGCTACAAACACAAGCACCAAAGTCGAAAATTGTAGTAACATGCGTGTGAACACCACTGCCCTTTAGTATTCCTACGAAGAGATATGCATAGATATGAATTTTTACAGATACATTTACACATGTATTCCTAATGGCATATTTTCCATTTGGAATATTTATGAAGAAAAGCTCATTGGAAGGAATTTTTAGATATTGGTATCTAAAACGCCGCTTCTGTTTCTAAAACGGTTAATGGTGGAAAATGGTTATTGATAACGAAAATGAATACATAATTGATTAAAAATGGAAGCTTGTAAAAAAGTATTTGTTTGAATTTAAAGTAAAGAAACGGTATTACTTCCCGGTTGCCTAGCATTATTCAAACTTTACTAATGTAATAACAGATATAGCCCGAAAAGCCCAGAAAAATTAAAAATTTCTGTTGGTTTAATCAAGGTACTTAGATTTTCTGTTTTTTTTTTTTAAATTTTATAATTTTATTTATAGGTATGCAAATATTTTGCTTGTATTTTCTGTACATACACAATTTCTTTATTTTTGGTAATTTTTTGTTTTTTTTTTTTTTTTTTTTTTTTTGAGTAGGAATTTGACCTATCTTACCTAGGGTTCTTCTTAATTTCTGTGTTATATAGAATGACTAATTGTTTCTTCATCTAATCGTTCGAAATTGCAATGATGTACCCATCACTGTCTTTAAAGAATTTTAATTGTAACAAGAAAAATCCTTGGAGTAAACATATCTCATATATCCATATCTACGACAATGTTTGATCTCCATTAGGTTTTTAAAATATTTTCTTTTCAAATATTTTTCCAGCACAAAACCAACCAACTGACCCAAGGTGCATTTAAGGGTCTGAGGTTCCTTTGCAACTTACATTCTAAGTTCGTACTGTATGCAGAGTAAAGCCCACAAGGTGCAATTTATGTAAGTGTGTATGTGTCTGTGCGTTCCAAAGCAACAACCATAAGGTTGGTGCAAACGACACAACGTCGCGACGTTGTTGGGTGTGGAGTGTGGGAGGAAGTTATTAGTTGACTGTTGGATCAGTCGATTTTTGACAGCGATGCGGGAGATTCATATTTCACTGGCATTCATGTTATACACACACAAAACATACACTCATACATGTACGTTTCTAGTTTCGTGTCAATCAATCAAACAACGCCGATGATGCCGAAACAGTTCCCGATGCAGTCGTTGCAGGTGGCTATGACTTGCAGCCAGGGTTGCATTAAAGCGAAGGCAGTGAAAAAATATCTAGGGCGCTGAGAACGTTGAATTACTCAAAATAAACTTATTGAATAAATTTATTGGAACTAAAATAAAATAGTAACTATTATTTTGTAAGTCCAATAATCGTCAACTATATCTTTATTTTCTGGAAACTGTAATATAGAAAATTTGGAAAATTAAACAATTTCACTAAATAATGTAAAATTAAAAATGCCCTTCATTGGACTAATATTTTATTTTTTTTTTTTTTTTTCATTAGAATAAATTTTGTTCTACACAATTTTTATCAATAGATTCTTTATATTCAATTTTGATTATAATAGATTCTTTTATATTCAAATTGAATTATATTCAATCAATTTCTTAAAGTATGGAAAGATTAATTTTAAATGTCAAATCAAAAAAAAAAAAGAAAAAAAACTCAGCTATGGGCAGAGAGCGCTCTGGGAGCGATGAGTGTAAGAATTGAGAGCAAAGGCTTATGTAGCAACACAAAACGCAACAACAAATCAAAGACAAAAGACAAACACAAAAAAAAACAATGAAACTTTAAATGTAGAGGTGCCCAAACCCGGGCATTAATTAATGAAGAGTTCCTTAGATTAAGAAGCGCCTCTGCTTGCTACAGAAAGGTGGTCATGAACCCGCCACCTACCTCTATATATTGCCAATGCAACAACATTTTGATTTTGAATGTTGAAGTTGGTGCTCCTTGTTGGCTGGTGCTGCTATTTTGGCTAACGAAATTATTATAATTTCAAAAATGAGAAAATTGAATTGGTATAAAACTAGCCTGATATCCCAACTGAGACTAATTTGCGCCAGTTCAATGCAATGTCGTGCATTGTCGGTCTGTTGGCCCTTCAGCATACAAAGTACAAGTATACATTTTCAGTAAGATTTTTGTTTATTAGGCTTAATTACTGCAATTGTTTGCTATTTTTTTTTGTTTTCTTTAAATTTGCCTTATAACGATGTAATACTTGCACTGAGAGAAAAAAAAAATCTGGCAATATTAAAAAAGTGGTTCTAAAATTATACGAAATCCTTTTTTAAATAATATTTGAAACAATTCAATGTACAAAGAAACGTGGGCAAATGTTTTTTTATCAAGCACCATATAAAAAGTGGTACCCAAAAATAATTTTGGTATTGTGATCGTTTCAAAAAGCATGCAAAAGTATGCTCTCAAAAAAAAAGGAGACCTTGTGATCTTTTCATTATTGAGCGATTTGATCTTTTTAGTTGTGGTCATGACCGTTTAATATAGGCCATAATGTCCAAAAACATAAATGGGCTTGTGATCATAGGCGTAACGTTCAAGCACTGTAAAAAATTATCGGTATAAATCAAAATTCACGTCCTCAGATATACGAATTGAAATATTTTAATCCTTGGAAAGAGGATCAATTTTGTTGCTACTTAAAACAATTCAAAATATTTTACGTGTGCCACACCTACTTTCCGTGTATCTATTATCAAATTGCATAAAACCTTTGAATGAAAAATTAAAAACTTGTCCCGGGAACTTAGTGAAATTTATTCAAGTGACGTTCAAGTTTCTTGGGCCAGACTAAAAGCCCATTTATTATAGAGACTGGAATTTTTATTTTAAAAACGGAAATCGAGTTTTTATAACTAAATAGAAATGACCAAAATTATCGGATTGGATAATTGCTCGCTGTGTATTGTTGGTGCATCTACCACCTTCAATACATTTCACAAGCCTTGAATGTAACACTAGATAAAGCACTTCTGTTAGCAACGAAATAACATGAAATTCAAATATATTCACCATATTGGATCCGCCATCTTAAAGCTGTCATCCGAAAAAGAATAAATTAGATTATCCTTCAACTACAGAAGGTCGTTGATAAAACCCCGAAACAAAGTTGGAGATAGCACTGAAACCCGTAAACTCCTGGATTGATAATATGCTATATGGACGAAATGCCGTCAAACACGAGACGGATAGATCTGTCATTTAAGAAGTACGAAATCCATCGAGCAAATTTACTACCAACACCAAATGAGATTAGTTTTGACCAGTTTCGGTCAAACGCCTTTGAAATATCTAGAGCAGTGTAGGGCGCGTAGTGGCTCGCGTGCTAGAAACTCGTTTTCGAACTCTCTCTCGTGTCTCACATATATTAACACCAACAAGAAGTTATTTCAATCAGTTGGCTCTGAGACTTCATGCTGTGGAGTCTACGCTGCATGATGCTTGGACTTGATTGTTATGCACCGAAAAAAATAAATGGGAAAATTAATATGAATTTACTGAATAAAGTAAAGACGAATTCTTGTTTTACTCGAATACTTGTTTTACTTATGTTTTTTTTTTTTTTTTTTTGTTTGTTTTTATTAGATTTGAATTTAAAAATAATTTAGTTTTTTGCTAAAAAACCGTTTTTTTAATAATTTTAGTTGATTTATTTTGATATAATTCTTAAAATCAAAATAAAAACATGAAAATAAAATTAAGTCTAAACATAAAATAAAATATTAATCAAACGAGCCGAGCCGTCATATATATATTGATGCCTGCACAAAAATTCTTTTCAGTGCTGAGAGCGAGACTCCACTACAAAATATAATAGTATTGGTGTGCCCATCACTGATCTAGACTAACAACCAGTGGCCGATCTACATACGGGCTGAAAGGGCTTTATCTCTCGCCCCCCTTCGAGTATTTTTTATGAGGGAAAAAAATTAAAAAATCCATAAAAGTCGTTTCAGTCCCCTCCTTGGGCTACAAATTTGTAGTTTCAGGCCTCCCCTCTGGCGAATCCTAGATCCGTCACTGGTAACAACCCTACTTTCACCGAATAAATGAACGCATTGGTTCAATTTCACTGAGAGGAATGCCGTAAGGTCACCAATAGAGAGAGCCCTACGGAAGCTATAGTTCCGATCACAACAATTCATTGTAATCCAGATAATTCATCACAGTGAAAGTGAATTACACTTTCATGCAGACTTGACTAAATAGGTATTACATCTGAAATCCTTTGCTCAAAGTTAAACAAAAAACAAGATGGAAATACTGCTGTACTGTAGGAGATATTGAAAAGGAAATGGTGTCAAAACTCTCCCTCTAAAAAATTCTTTTTACAAAATTCCTCCTTTCAAAATTTTCTTTTTCAAAAGTCTTCTTTTTTAAAATCCTTCCGTTACGAAATTCTCCCTTTGCAAATTTCTGAATTTCAGATCTCTACATCCCCTTAAAAAACAAAACATTCAAGAAACAATTTTATTTTTGTTTACGCTTTATCCCTAAATATCTAAATATTCTTTTTTAATTTAGTTTTTGTAAAAAGGAATTTTTTAAAGGGGAAATTTTGTAAAAGTTAACTTTGTCAAGTGGGAATTTTATAAAGGCAAAATTTGTGAAGGAGGTTTTTTGGGTAGAGGGAATTTGAAAAAGGGCATTTTGTGAAAGGAATTTTGTAAAGGAGAAAAATTTGTTGACCGCATTTCGGTCTTGTTCTGAGAGTGTAGAGTTCAGAAATGCAGAAATTTACTATGGGAGAACTCCTTCAAAGGCAGAGACTCAGAAAAACAATTATTTTCTTTTTGACTGAAAGGGGTACTTTGTCAAGGGGAATTTCGTAAAGAAAAATGTTGGGAAGGTGTATTAAATAAGGGGAATTTTGTGAAGTAGAATTTTAAAAAAGGAGAATTTTGAAAATATTAATTTTGGAAAAGGGATTTTTATGAAAGAGAATTTTCGACACTGGGAATTTTGGAAATGGCAATTCCGACCCGCTTTCGTTGAAAAGATTGCGCAAAGACCGCGCTAGTGACATAACAAAACGACTCAAGGAGCAAAGCTTGACTTTTCAAGACTTTTCTATGTCTACCACGCCTCATTATGGGCGTTATACATGGAGTGACAAATTTAGTATAGCCCTTACACATTCTTGGCGGAAGTATTAAAATTAAAACTTTTTTATTAAAAGACTTGTCCTCCTACACACTATGTTCATTGCGATCTTTACGTAAGCAATCAACAATCAACATGCGTCCTTGTTTCTTTGAACCTTTTCCTAAAGAGAAAAGTTTTAAGACCTAATTTTGAGATATAACGGATTGATGAAAAAGCTGTTAAAGCGGCTTCGGACTAAAATTTAATTGTGAAAATTAGGGTGGGTCCAGTGGAATCACTATTCATTGCCTTATAGACAACTCTAACTGGCAAAATGTATCAGACAGCCCATAAAAGACAAGTATTTCTAAGGAAATACCGCATAAAAGTAGCTTTTCCTCCGCTGTTGGATAATTTTAGGACTCAAACGATTGGTATTTTTTTTTCAGTACGTTATCAAGTTTTCATAATTGTGAAGGAACTTAATATATAATTTAAAAATGTTTAAAGAAATATATTCTTTTAAACAAATAACCGTTATTTTTTTCAATTTATATATCAAACACGTCTTCTATATACAAATTCAATAACCATACCTTACAATATCGAATCTATATTCTTTAGCTTCCTTAGTGCTTCTTACCACCCACTCCAAGTTATTGAACACTTTTTTTTATGATACCGCTCCACGATGTCCAGTCTGCTGCTTGTACGCCAATTTTATGTATGTAGCTGTATGCACAGCATCCATAAAAAATTTGCATATCACCTACGACTGATGTTAGAAAAAAAAATATCGTATGCAAAAAACCATAAATTTTTTATGCTTTTAAAATCATAAAAGCAGCACAACCAACATCAACAACAACAACAACAAAATAAATAAAAGGAATAACTTAAAAATGCAATAACGAAACTGAGCGTCGTCCACCTTGATGAATCGCAACTGTAAAGAAATATTGAAAGTTGTAAAATAAAAATTTTAAAAATAAACGAAAAAAATTGGCTGTAAATAGTAAGAAACAAAAAAAAAAAAAAAAAATAATTCAACAAAGGCACCACCTACCTAGCTTTGACAAAATATGGCCAATCGACGGGACGCACCTAGGAAACCATGCAGCATAACATAAAGAAACAACACCAAAAAAAAAAAAAAAGAAAAAAACAAAAAACAAAGAATTGAATAAAGATATATGTGTAGAGAATTTACTAGCTTTATTTATGCAAAACTGTAAAGCACCGTTAGAAGGTGGTTGTGGGAGGCTACAGGTCGCCATAGTGCCGTTGTTGGCAGATTCCCTTCAATTCAATCAATGTATGCATTTTAACGATATGTCTGTAAGTTACAAAAGAAATATTGCAATTACTTTTGCTACGGAGTGAATATTTATTTTTGCAATTTTTTAATTCTTCTTCTAACGTAGACACCTTGAAAAAAAAAACAAAAAGTATTGCTTGAATTATAAATATTAGTTCTATGAAAGATATTGATTGGTAAAGATTTTTTTTAAATGCAGTTCCAAATAGGAATAAATTTTAACATATTTCTATGCAAAATATGTAAAGATAAAATAAAACATTTGGAAAACTCTATTTATTTTTCTTTACCGAGTAAGTTTTCAGGTTAAAAATTTAAAAAGGCACTTTTCCAACATGAAATTGTTTCTCGCTGAGCATAGGTACTACGATAAAAGTTATGTTACAGAAACTTAATGTTAAAATATAAAAAAAAAAAAAATAATGACATCACCGGGACCCACAGAGAGCTGCTCTTGGGCAACGAATCTGCAAATTTGTTGCATGGATTTATAACTCACTGATTATAGGTGCTATGGTACACGTCAGTAAAGGCTGTTTTTTAGCCTTCACTACAAAATTCCCAAAAATCGTATGGCAAATGTTGAAAAATAGAATTGAAAGATTTGTACTTGGCCTACCAATAATAAACAAAACAAAAAAAAAAATACAACAAAAAAATTAATTTTGATGTCATCGAAAATGCATTATTGCACTCAGAAAAAACATCTTTTTGTGATAAAAAAATCTCTATTTTTGATAATAACAATTTTCTCTCTTTCAAATAAAATTTCCTTCAATTAGAAAAAATTTTCACATATTCGAAGAAATATTTCTTCACTTGTCGGAAATGAAAATATTTCAAGTCTTTAATAATGATAAGTATTTTTCTCGCACTAAAAAAATCTCATTTATAGATAAAAATTTCTAGAAAATGAAAAGTTTTCTCTATTGTAGATAAACAATTCACTATGCGAAATATTTTCTTCAATAAAAACAAATCCTTTCTCAAAAGTAAAAGTCTTTTCTCTAAAAACGATATATTTTTCTTATATTTCTTTTTTTCATGGAAGCTTTTTACTATTTTTAGGGAATTTTTGGAATCACATTTAGAGAAAAGCATTTTCTGTAGCAAACTCTATACCATTTTTCTCTAAATATGATGCCTTTTTTATGAGAGACTTTTTTCTGAGTGTGCAAAGAATTATAACTCGCTCAGTTAAGATGTCACGCTTAATTTAATTTTACAAAAACAAAGATTGGATCTTCGACCTCATAACAAAAATAAAAATGAAATCGCTTAATGCAATAAAAATGCAACAACTATGAAAAACGTTACATGAAATTGTAAGTTGGTGACTATAGACGCTACGGTAAATTTTATGGATAGAAAATGTAGGTGCCTTATAGCTCTTACGTAGCCTTATAGCTGGTTATCCTGGGCTTCTTGATGGGCCAGGAGACTTAACGTCTTATAGCTGGTTATCCTGGGCTTTCCTCTTAAAAGACACTTTTTTCACTTTTTGCGTTTTTTTTTATTTTTTTTTACACTATTCCGATGTTTTAGTCTCGGTACGCTTTTCTTCCCTTTTTACTGAAAACTGCCGTAGTCTAAGCCTCGGTACGCTTAAAAATTTGTATTGTGTATTTTAAGATTTCTGTTTGTTATAACTTTTTCCTTTTGTTATTAAAAGGATGTTGTTGGTTGAAGGGATTGGTATGGATAATCCCACCGCTGCCACCAAATGTTGTATTTTACGTCCTATGGTTTCCTTGCTTTCCGCAAGGAGAAGAGAAACCAAAGACGGGGAGACAAAAAGACTTGTAGTTTCGGTTTTTGAATTAATTTTATTTTTATAACATAGGCCCGCTGTCTAGGCGAGGCTGCGACCAATGTTGTGTTTAAGTTTATAATTTTAATATTTTGAAAGGCCCGCTGTCTAGGCGAGGCTGCGACCTTTTTGATTTAGTTTTAACTCTAAAAACTCTCTCTCTGCCAGTTTCTGCGCCGGTCGCGTGTTTTAAAGGAAAATCCTCACTTTCCAAAGAGGTTCCTTCCTTCTAGAAAACTCCCACAATTCCCATAATTTCTAATAAGTGGAAATTATGTATGGAGTTTTTTGGCCATATGATAAAAATAAAAACAAAAAAAATAAATAAAAATGATGACCTCACGAAATTTGTCAGGGATGCAACGCAAATTTACTATTGTTGCATGATTTTACTGCAAGGCGTTTAAATAAATGTGAAAAGCACCACAGAAAAGCAAAACAAAAAGTAAAAGCCTCAATAAAAGCAAAAGCGAAAACACAAGAAAAAAAGGAAAATAAAAAGAAAAAGCAGAAGCAAAAGTAAAAACAAAAGTAAAAGTAAAATCAAAACCACGAGCATAAGCAAAAGCAAACGCAAATGATGAAGCAAAAGGAAAAGCAAAATCAAGAACAAAAGCAAAATCAAGAGCAAAAGCAAAACCAAGAGCAAGAGCAAGAGCAAGAGCAAAAGCAAGAGCATGAGCAAGAGTAAGAGCAAGAGCAAGAGCAAGAGCAAGAGCAAGAGCAAGAGCAAGAGCAAGAGCAAGAGCAAGAGCAAGAGCAAGAGTAAGAGCAAAAGCAAAATCAAAAGCAAGAGCAAAAGCAAAAGCAAGAGCAAAAGCAAAAGCAAGCGCAAATGCAAAATCAAAAGCCGGTTCTTTGCGGAACCGCCAGGCACCAGGAGAACGATATTAAGCCACGAATTCGAAGTCGAGCTAAGATTGGATTCACAAAATACGTGCAATCCAGTATTGCCAGATTAAGGTAAATTTTCCTAATTGAGGTAGTTTTTGACTCATTTTTTGGGCAGAGGTAAAAAAGGTAATTTTTACTCACAATCAGTTTGAAAGCCTGAACTGAACCATAGCGGATGTCGGTTGGCGTTCCTCTCTCGGAGAAATCCACTGAGGACACGTCCAGAAATGGAGCGGTTGTCGAATCAGGCTTTTAAGGGTAAAAATAATTTGTATGCAAATCTCTTTTATCACGGTCGCTTTTTCTACATAATGAATATAAATAATCATTAGTGGCGTCCGTGGTGTAGTTGGTTAAAGTGCGTGACCGCTATGTCAAAAAACCTGGAGACCCGGGTTCGAACCGCAGCAGCGACAGAAAATTATTTGAATTAAACCCCTCTGCAGACAATGGCAAACCTCAGAGAGTAATCAAAATGCCATGTAAAGATTCTTGAGAACAACAACATATTCCGTTCGGAGTCGGCGTTAAACATGTAGGTCCGGTTCTCGGTCAATTGTGTACAAACTTAATAACACGCACAACACAATTGATCATAAGAAGCTAGGTCAAAGTCCTTTCAAGGGCTGAAATGGCGAGTTATTTATTTATTTTTTTTATGAATATAAATATTTTTATATTTTTTTTTCAGTGTTACCAAAATAATTTTATAAATACTTTTTTGTACTCGAAATAAGTTTTTTTTTTTTTAACAATTATTTGCAAAATTATTTTTCTCACCACGATAAAGGTTATTTTTTTAGTTCCAAATAATGGAAAAAAATTTTCTATATAGATTTTGACTGATTTTCTTACAACCTTTTTTGAAAAGTTAAAGTTACTTTACGTGCAAAATTGAGGTCGACTTAAACTACGAAAAAAAAATGTATGAAAAGTAAAAAAAAACCCTTGTCATACTATTCGTGAACCCCTGTCACAGTTAACACGTGATTAACTTAAAAGTTGTATCAAAAAGAGGTCTAGAGGTTGCAAATAGGTATTATTTAACAGCTGTTCTATTCTCATCTATTAATATTGTATTTCATATACAATCTCCATGTGACTTCCCTATAATAAAAATAAAAATTCAAGAGATAATGAAAGAATTGTTTGTTTTATGAAAAACAAATCTTACACCCCTTGTTGATACACTCTATATAATATCGAAGTTGTAAAGGATTTATAATTTTGATGACTTTGTCGGGAGATTGATGTGGTTTTTTGTACAAGTACATTTGTGTTAATGTGTTATTTTACACACAAATCGATACATTAATTTTTTTTTACTTATGACAGTAATGCTATCTTGATGACGTCACTTTGCATAGAAGGTAGACATGGTTTATATTCGATTTTGAATAATATCAAACTAAAAGTGTCTATTTAAGATCAAAGCTTGTGAAAAATTTTAGGTTTTTAGATTATTTTTTGTGGAATTTTTAGAAATTTTACCATTTTGATGATATCACTTTGGAAGGGAGGTAGATGTAGTTTTCATCGAATTTTGACAAGTTTCATATGTAGAATGCGTATTTTAAAATAAAGTTAATACGAGAGTTACTTCATATATTTCGAGAATAATTATAAAGACCGATATATTTTTTTATTTAAAAAAAAAGTACACCAAATTTTTAAATTTTTGGTACGGTGCCTCTTAAAACACATAGAAAAATAAAAAAAAACACGTGTACAAAATTAATGCA
The DNA here is from genome assembly GCA_943735915.1 of Pherbina coryleti. Lineage (NCBI taxonomy): Eukaryota > Metazoa > Arthropoda > Insecta > Diptera > Sciomyzidae > Pherbina > Pherbina coryleti. Next base: position 116,202,252 of record OX030952.1, read on the forward strand.
GGTTCAAATCCGGATAAGATCGAATAAAATTTATTTTAATTTATTAATATTTTTATTTCATAACTCTAAACTTTTTTTAGAGAAAAGAAACTAGTACTTCTTTTAAGTCTTGTCCTGTGTATTTAGCAGGGCTGCGGAGTCGGAGTCGAGGAGTCGGAGTCTGTAAGGATTTTTGGGTGAAAGAGTCAGAGTCGGAGTCTTAAAAAATGCACCGACTGCGACTCCGACTCCGATAAAAAAAAAATCATTACCAATTTTTAACGAATATCGCCATAGAACAAAATCTTATAGAAAAATTATTAATTTTTAAAATTATGTTAATATGCAAGGGGCCCTATAGGGACTGGTTGTTTAAAAAAAGTCGTCTGTTGGTACTTGAGGTGTCATCTCTAATTTTTTAATCATCACTATAACGTTGTGATTTTCATTATTTTTAAAAAAGTACGGTCCAATGACGGTCAGAGTACATTGGCAGCTCTTGAATTGCCTCTGGCTGCTTTTCAAACCAAATTCGGCAATTCTGGTTGTTAACGTACACATTGAGCCAAGAATGAGCTTCGTCACTAAAGACAATTTTTAGATGAAAAAGTCGATCTTCATCCAACTTTTCTAAGGCCCATTCACCACACAAACAAAGTTAGGGTAAGTCACCCGACTTCAATCCTTGCACCAGCTGTATTTTGTATGGTTTCATACCGAGGTTCTTACGTAAAATGTCCCAGGTGGTTAAATGACACAAGCCAAATTGTAGAGAATGGCGACGAATTGACATATCGCGATCTTCATTGACACTGCCCGATATAGCAGTATTTATTTAAATTGAAATGAATTTTAACTACTTTCCTCCTATTTTTAACTGCCTCATTTAAAAGATACATACATACAAATTCTATGCATGACAAAAAAACAAATGATTTTTAATTTTATGGTCGGAGTCAGAGTCGGACTCGGAGTCGGTCAATACTTGGCGTAGTCGGAGTCGGAGTTGGAGTCGTGATTTTTCGAACCGACTCCGCAGCCCTGGTATTTAGTATAAAATTTTTGATATTCAAAGAGTTATACCTATATTAAAAAAAAAAATTAAGAAAAAAATATATTATAACAGTAAATATATTACCTGTTGTTTTTTCTCTTTTTTTACGTGCCAGGCAAAAAAAAATCATAATTTTCGATATAAATGAGATAACTCAAAAATTCCTACGGGATATTAATCACTTTAATGAAGAAAAAATATATGACAAAAAAAATGTTAATTTTAATTGCTTAATTCTTCATCCTCCTCACACGAGGAGGAGGATGAAGAATCTCTTCAAGTTACCATAGAAGAGATTCAAGAATTTCTTCTGCTGATTTTTAATTTCCATACAAATTATTTTCACCCAAGCCCAGCTTAGGTCATTTCACTATTATTTTTTTTTCTCGGTGTACTTTTTACTTACTTGCCGTGACACAGTCTTTAGTGTCCAGAAAAAATTTCAGTAGCTCTGTATTACAATATAGTTAAAAGCAGACTGCTTAAATCTTGTCAGCAGGTCACTGTCGTCCCAAACAGTTTTCCGCGTGACACTCAGCCTCATCTATACACCCCTAAAAACTACAGTCAAAATAAAAAAAAAGTTTGGAAACGAAAGATCCCATGTGTCACGCGAAGTGTTAAGTAAAAAATATTACATCAAATATTTTCTGCTGCCTTTAATCTTGAGTATTCTGGAAAGAATAACCATATAAATATATATATACTTTGAACTTAAAATTTGGGACTTTTCAGAACATAAGCTCCATGGATTACAGGAAATCGTCATGATTTGTGATTATTTACTAAATATGGTTACTATTGCACCGGTGGGTAGTAAGCAAGCAAGCAATTTGAAAATATATTTCTAAGAGTCTATTTCTCTTTTTCTATATCGCGAAAGTTTCACTTGATTTCATACTCTCACCTTACTATACCTCTCTTACTACAAACTTACTATACTATCATCTCTGAGAAAAAAAAAATCATTGCAATTGGTTACTTGCCTTCTTAAGCAACATTTAGAATGCTCAAAAATGTTCTCAGATTACTGAAGATTTCTTCCGTCTCTTTTCAAATATAATATCAAATATTCCAGCAAGTCTTAAATATTCCCCTTTTTCTTGCTTCATCCAAACTCCAAATCTCGAATCTCTGCAAATGCTATGCATTCAAAATGTCACTGCAATAAATCCTTCAAAAGCAATAAATTCGTAGCAACAACAACAACAGCAACAGCAACAAACGATGTCAATTCAATTGGTGGCATAGAATAAAATTTAATTAGATGCCCAGCCAGCCAGCCACGCTGGCAGGCAGGCAGGCTTGGTCCAAACTTTATTACCTTCAAGGCAAATGCAGCAGCCAACACACGAAGAAAGGCAGCAGAGCAACATTTTTCAAATGAATCCTGATCGTATATTAGTTTGCACGAGCATACATCTTTTGAAAATGCAGCGAAAGGACGCTGAACGATGCGATGTCCTTATACATATAAGCCTAGGGTGCAGATGGTGGGGTTGAGTGCCTCAAATAACCGCTTCCTTGCTTGCAATTCGCAGTTTGTACTATTTTCTATAAAACTTTGAATGTTGCTCAGATATTCGAAAGAGAGCCTAAAGTGCATGTTCACGAAAAAAACAACACCACAGCAGCAACAACAACAACAACAACAACAACAACAACAACAACAACAACAACAGCAGCAGCTAAAACTACGACATACATCAATACATGACATAGCCATGTATAAATGTATATCTAGCCCAACAGAGTGTGAGAGCGTCGTAATTGCTTAGTTTTCAACATGAATTTTCAACGAGACGGCATTTCCCTGGAGCTCAGTCAAGTTTTGGCCAAGCCCAAAAAACCCACAACATCCAACAACTAACAACAGCAACGCATCAGAAATTGGGAAACAAGTCGATAGAAACCACGCAACGAATTTATACAATATATACATTTGTGTGTGTGTGTGTGTGTGTGTGTGTGTGTACGACTAAAGCTTCAGAGATGTGGCCAGCCGACCTAGAGACCAGGAAACCTCCTCCACACGCGTCGTATTCTTTAACGCCAGAAACTCGAGCGTCGATGAATCTCAGCGAATACAAGTGAAGCTAAATATTTATGCAAGCGAGGACTCATGCGATACAATGCGAGCGAACAAGACGGCGCGATTTTCGCCAGCGACTAGCTAGCCGGATATTCATGTATTCAACAACGAACGAACGAGCGATCCTACCACCAAAAAGGAGCCTATAAACAACGCCAACAACAGCAGCAACAACAACAACAGCAACATGTTTCAAATGGATGCACTGTTAGCCCACAACTTTAGAAACGACAGCGCCTACAACAACATCAACTCCAAATGCTGCTCATACCAAACTGAAAATCGCATCGTCGTCATTAACGGACGAAGATTCTGGCTCTAGTAGGCTGGCATGTGCGGATATGTAGCCATATTTGAGATGTAGATGGAGATGGAGATGGAGATGGTAGGCCAAAGCAATGAAGATTCAAACAAAAGCAGCGCCTACAAATCATACTGGCAGGCGGCAGCAACAGCAATAACAGCGTAGAAAGCGGGTTGCAGGGAAACCAATAGAAAAAACCACACATGGAACAGCAGCAGAAGCTGTACAATAAGAATACTGAACCTTGTCGTCATCGTCGTCGTCCAGTAGCTGAGCTGCTGTCCTAAGCACACGCATGCACACAACAACAACAACAACATCTCTAGCAAACACCATCATATATGGCTGAAAGAAGGAAAAGCGCGATTCCTACTCGAATAGCAACAACAACAACAACAATATATTGCGTTTGCGATTCAAGAAAAAAGAAAACTGATGCAGAAAAATATTTCTAAGCTTTAGGCCAACAATGCCTGGCAACGGCTCAGTTGAGCTGCTGTCGTAATTCACCTAAGCAGGGCCATGTAAACATTCGAACGTGAAGTCAGCGGATGCAAAATGAATTGTTCGAGTAGAATTTTAGGTGGTGGTTCTTCATTCAGCGCATTAGAGTAAAAGAAGTGCTGATGTGGTCACCGGTCAGGCACTATTGATGGGTTGTTATCGTCATTGCTGCTGATGCTGCTGCTGGTGTTGTTGGTTTCGTCTATGGTGTACGTGCTCGTATGTATGCAGTTGGCTCTGGAGATGTTCCATCACTTGAATAAGTCAAATGCTAGGTCGGTAAGAGACGAAGAAACTATATAACAGGCTTTACAAAACTAATGTCTTTAACCAATAGCTATTTCTAGAATCAAGATGCATGATAAAATGTTCAATTTATGTCGATTAAATTTTGGAACGGGTATTTTTGGATATAATGATGTAATTAGAATAGATTTAAAAAGATAATCCACTTTCAACCATCGTTTCTTTTGAGTTCATAAAGATGGTTTTTATAAAATTCAGAAATTTTGGAACGGGTATTTTTAATGAAAAATTATCAATAATATCTATACCGTAAACGTTTATGCCAGTTCTTACCAAATACTGAAGCATGATTTTTTTTAGCTTTGAATCAAGGATTTCATGTGTAAACCTATTCAGTCAAGTCTACCTTGGTTCGAAATATACCGATAGATTAGTGGGAGGGAAGGGGCAATCAAATTGAAAATGTGTAGAATGTTTTTAGCGTGGTGGAAAGCCGTAGAAACATATGAATCTGAATCTAAATCTGAATCTGAGGCAAGTGTTATACCTCAGTCAACTCAAGTTATAAGGCAATCTTATCGACAAACTTCTCTACCAGCAATTACAAAGAGTTGAAGTCGTAAATATTGATGAATTTTCAATTTCAGTTGATTAGAAATAAGGATAAAAAATTCCAAATGCGAAAGGTTAAAGCGTAGGACCATGGCGTAGCCGAGAATCGAACCCGGTACCCCTGAGGTGGCAGTAAAGCACGCTACCTACTCGACTTCCGAGGCCGCCAATATGAGAATAATTGTCATTATTTCAATATATTCGTAACTTTGGGTGCCTCGTATGGCTCAAATAGGACCCAATCTGAATTTCCAGTTTTGACCACCTCTTCGAGCAGAATTACGACTTCCACGTCATAAAGCGTCTCAGATTCATAGAGAGAGATTAAGAACTTCATTGATTCCCTAAAATTAAAAGGAATTACATCTCATGAGGTCTTTAACTTAATTCGAAGGTCGTTTCCTCAGAATACCGTGCTTATCGAATAGTTGCCTTAAAAACCCACACAGCCATGTGCTTTTTTGACATCTAATTAGAGATTTGATTTTGACATCATTGTTTAAAGCAATGAGGCCCAAGAAAATTTAAGCGCGGGCCAATGCTTAAAAAAACAAAAAAAAAAACACGAAATGTTGCTCATCGTTGCGTTTGGCAAAATATCAAACAAAACAAAAAAATAATTACAATGCAATAAAATGACATGTCAGGAAAATTTACTCGACACACAAGTAACGGGACAATCAGCTTCAGCATCGAAATCATCGAGTGTGCGTTTTTTATTTTGGCTTTGCATGCATTTGTTTTTGTAAAGTTCGCTGGAAAATGTGCTGAACACTGAACGAGTGCGGTTTGTGTTGTTGTTTTTTGCAGGCGTTCTTTGATTTTGGCTCATCGCAAAGACAAAACTAAGAAAGAAAAAAATTTGTATGAAGGGCCACGCGGGCCATACAGGCCACTACGTGGGCATGTTTGGTTTAAAATATTTTTTTGTTTTATAAAAAGTTTGAAAAAATGCCAAAATATTGTCCTTTTGGTTACAACACCTGTCCAAAACATGTTTAAAATGTAAATTTTAAACCTGTAGCCTCCAGAATGTACACAAACAGCGAAGATATAAGGTGACCTACGATGCGTGGCAGCTGATATCTTCCGTATTTTACTTTTAAACGTAGTCCTAAGTCTATCTCCCCTTAAATAAAATTCAACTGAAATGTTGTCTCATAAACGTATGTAGGGTGTTTTTTAAGAGTTGAGAACTTTAAATAACACTGAACAAAAAAATCAATTTTTTTCCAAAATAACAAAGTCCCGACAGTGGATTCTGGTAGAGGGGACGAAAAAACAATACACGTGTATCGGCGTTTTGACAGTTTGTATATGAGTCTTATTTTAGGGGGGGATTTAATTTTCCCCTTTTTTGAACGTTCTTATAATGGATCGGCATAGGAAATCATGTTATCCTTACATTTTGGGTATAGAATATATTCTGAGGATTTATGTTAAATACTACGAGGAATATTTTTGTGGAACATTTTAAACCTCTAACTTCTCAATTTATGGGTGTTTTTTGATATTTTTTTAAGAAAAGGCAAAATAGACCCATAAAACAAGGATATAATGGGTTAAAATGTTCCACAAAAAAAGTTATCATAAAATTCTGTTATAAGTCTCTGAATACACCAAAGCTGAAAATTCAACTTAAATTCCAGAAATAAGTCAAAACTTAAAATGTGTTAAAGGGTTAATTTCGTGCTTATTCAGAATTGATGATAAAATGTCGAACAAAACTTGGTTTTAGGGGGTTACTTTCTATGAAAAAGTGTTTTACTCATTTGGCCTATCATACTTAGCAATAGCAACGAACCTTATCGGATGCACTTTGGTTGATAAGATCCATTAGGTTCAAAGAAAAACTATGAAAAGCAAAATTCAAACAAAAGTTAATTTTAATCCCCTCCTCCGGTTCCCATTATTTTATTGTACCAAAACTTGTTATCATTTGCGCCATAAACTTGTTGTTGTGTTCACAGTTTTTGGCTTTTTTAAAAAGAATCACATCTTTTAACCACGCCTTCCTCCCATATAAAGTGAGTTCATCAACATGGTTTCACCATCAAAAACTCCATAGTTTTCAAGATATCGCCTCGTAATTTGATACATAAGTTTTTCTCTTCAAAATAAAAGTTGCATTTAAAAATAAGTGAAATCTGATAAGAGCCACGCCTACCACCCATGCAAAGTGACGCCACTAATATGATCAAAATATGTTCAAAACTCGTAGGAGTGAGATATTCGTTTGAAACTTTGCACATAGTATAGTTTTGGTACTATAGACATTATAGTATACCAAAATGGTTGATATCGAGTAAGAGCCACACCCACAAACCATATACGGAATTTAATAATTCCTAAATTTTTGATGACATTCTTAATTTCTTCTTTCTTTTCAATACTTAAATCGTATTTATTTATTTTTTGAAGAACCCAATTGAATACGGTATCCAAATCCAAATAACGATTGCTTTCTGTCCAAACTTAAAGAATTTGTTCATGTTGAAATACTAATGTTTCTGAAAATGACGAATATTTCAATTTCGAGCAAAAATGAGCAAAACTTTCACATACCACCTAAAAGTACACATTAACACCTTTTACCTGGTATACAAATTATGAACGGTACGGAACGGTACACATAACTTTAACTCCACGAAACACAAACAAAATTTCTAATTTCTTGCAAGAAAGGGACTTACACAAATCGTTATAACAGCGTTGCAATCTGAGAATTTTTTTTTTTTCAATTTATAATCTCTGAAGCCTTCTAAATAAGTGTGTATACATAATTTGTCAAAAGCTTATAAACAAATGTTGGAATTTATGACAAAAAAATTAGTATCTGGACCATAGTGCAATGGTTCAAGAGTTGCTGGTTTGTCGTCATAAACCAATGACTTAACATAGCCCCGATTGTTTCGACTCCCAATGACTTCGATTACATAGAAAAAGTAATCGAGAGGCGTTAAGTCACACGAACTAGGGGGCCAATTAACAGGACCACTTCTGGAAATAAAGTTCTCACGAAATTGATTTTGCAATAAATTGATGCTTAAGCGCGCTGTATGGCAAGTTGCGCCGTCGTGTTGGAACGAAATATCGTCAATGTTTTTTTTCAAAATTAATTTTTGGAAACAAAAACTCATTCAGCATGGCTCGATAGCGCTCGTCATTCACCGTAAAGGCAACTACTTTATCATTTCGAAAGAAATAAGGACCGATGATGCCGCCAGCGTGTAAACCGCACCAAACAGTCAATTTTAATGGATGTAATGGTGATTCGTTGATGGTTTAGAATCGAGAAGAGCAAAATAAATGCGAAAAGGATCAATAACTGCGCGAATTACTCACTAGGATTATGTTGACCGTAAAATGGATGAACTTCGCGAACTTCGAGATTTATTTTTTTAAAGTAAATTTCCACAATTTGAAAGCGTTGTTCGGGCGTTAAGCGAATTTACTGTTTTCTCGATTAAAAGTTTATTTTTAATGCTTTTTTTTTGTGTTTTTACTTAAAAAAAAAAATAAATAAATGAATAAAAATTAATAATAATTTTGAAATAACCCAAAGTGGTGAAATTTTTGGGTAGAAAATATAAAATATACATATTTTTATCTATGTAAATTATTACTGGAAAATATATATTTTGAAGTTAACTATTGGCTAAAGGATCTTTCAGACCTTTACCATCAAATTGACAAACTATCAGAAACAAATATTTTTGTTCGTTTTATTCCATTATTTGAACCTCAGGGTTATAGGGTTAAGTCCATGTGGCAATGACAGCTATCATGTGCACACTTCCTTAACTATGTAGATATATCATATCGTCACATAAAATGCAAAAAAACGTATGATCAAAAAATTCGAAATTGTGTTTTTTATTTTACGTTATTTTGCATTTTATGAAACGATATAAACAATTTCTACCGAGATGATCGGTCTTTCTTCCAATTGGGACAGAAAAAACAAAATTACGAAGTTAAAATTTTTCTTTCCACACAGCTGACCAATACATCAACCCGTGTATATCGCTAACTCTCTGCCTAGGAGCAAACTGCAAGCCCAAAACCATGCGAACTTTCCACCAACAACGATAAGAACTCGCGCTAGGAGTGTCGCAGACAACACAATTCAAGTTACTCACAGAAATAGAAACGTTGCCTAATATTTTTTTTTCACCCTAAAATATCAAGCTACTAACTCCGACTCCGACTCCGACTCAGCCCACGAAAAGAGAACAAACTCAAGCCGAAGCACGCATGCAAACAAATCGTCGAAGTCTTCAATAGACGATGATGCAAAACTTGCAAGCACCCGAACCTGCTTTTATTTTGGTCATTAACGTTAGCAACGCTGGTTGTGGGCACACAGAGTTCCACAGAGTAAAAGAGGCTTTCTATAGGCAGCAAACGGGTTCAGCTAGGCTAAAGTCTAGGAGGGGTAGCAAAAGCTTTTGTTTTGCACACGATGCAGCGTCATCATAATCAACGGCTACGAATGGAACGAACGACATAGAATGGAATCGAACGAACTCAATGGTTTGATGTGGTTACCATTGCGTTGTCGTTAGACGATGGCGGCCAGGGTGGCCTCTACTACGAGGCAGAGAATAAGGTGAGATCCTGAATGATTGATTTTTGGACCTATACTATGTGTAGTAGCCAGGCTGCCTGGCAGCTAACATCAAGCTGCTGCCACTACTGCCTACTAGAAGCTCTAACCACACACGTTGCCTAAACTAGCACCGGCCGCAACGTTTCGCTTGCTCCACAGCCGCCATCTACAGTTTCGTCCTTACTTGCAGCACAGAGCACGGCTTCATTGATGAAATAGCAACATTTTCGCAACGACGGCCAAAGCAAAGTTTGACGCTGGTCTTAGCAATGCAATCAGGATGCCAGAACCACATCGCATCGTAGCGCAGCAAATATTCTCGACACATCCTCATCGACTCTGAGCACTCAGCTCGCTACAGCTAAGGGCGCGCATCTCACCGTATGGCTGGCAACAACAAAATTCAGAGAAAAAACAAAAAAAAAAGAACGACCCGCTTCTTTCGTGCAATCGGTACGTTGTCGGTTGGTACTTTTTGCTCACTCATACGTCGTTCGGTCAACTAACTCTATGGTCACCCTCGTGCTGCTCCTGCCACTCACTCATCATCATCGTTGATGGTCGTTCGTTCGTTTTTGGTGTTCATAGTTTTCTAGTGAAATTTTCATATATTAGAATATTTAGCGCGCACTTCGACATCCTCGTATTTGCATCCTCAACATGGCCAACGTTCGCAGTTCTGGCCATCATTCTCGGCCTCAGCCTCAACCTCATGCTCTTACTACTACTACTCGTTCTCATCCTGTTGGTATAGTTGTTGTCCTCGTCGTTGTAGTCGTAGTCGTTGACGTTGTCGTTAGTTGCAGCAGATTCTATATGAGAGATTTTGTTGTTGTTGCTGGCGGAGCAAAAGGACTCCTAGTTGTTATTTTATTGTTGTTCTTATGATACTGCTGCCTGCTGCTGCTGCTTCTGTTGCCTCTTCTGCACTTCTCCTGCTCCACCTTGTTGGCGATGACGATGACGATGTTTTTTTATATGTGTAGCCTTGTATGTCGGCATATTAAATTGAATCGAATGTTCGTTCGTTATAGAAATAGGCGGAGTTATCAACGATTCCAAGTAATAATAAAAATGCAACACATTTCATAGATACACACACACAATTTTATAGATTTTTCACTCATTCTGCGTCACATCGTCCTTGTCCCTACGGTGCAGCTTTCTTTAAGCATTTATTGAATTGAAGTTTATTTTTTGCCTCACCCCCTCTACCCCTTCTTCCCGCATTTCCATCAATAGATGAGGTAACAAAACATTGTGTTAATGCATTGATGAAAATTGAAATTTTAATTAAAATATAGTAGGTACCGTTGTCTTTGTTTTCCCTCATCTATTCGTTCGTTTAGCAAAAAAAACAAAAATAAAATTGTTATAGATTATTTAAAATTATAGCTCAGTTTTATGGCGTAATAAAAAAGCAGTGATTTAGAATGAAGAAATCAGTTGATGAAGCTTAGTAAACAAGTGCATTTAAAGCAACGGTATCTATTAAAGTGCAGAAACTCTAAATTCTGATAAACCAATTTCACAATGGTTTGTAGCAATTGATTTTAAATCCTTATCCTAAATATACTCATTTCAGAGTTCGAATGGCTCTGATGGTTTTTTACACTTTCAGTGCCAAATTAGCCCTGACAATGCCAAACATTCCAAACTTCGTTCAGGGTCAGTTTTTGACTGAAATAAGATGAGTATGATGTTTGAAAGCCGTATTGCTTTCCTAATAGATACTACAAAAATTTTTAGAAATATTCAAAAAAATTTAAAAACTTCTAGCGCTATAAATATCACATATTTTTTCTAACTAAAAATGTAAATCTTACATTCGTAGTATTATATTTAATCACCTTTAGCTTTAGAAAATTCTCGGAAATATTTAAAAATATAATTTTTTAATTTGCTCTTTTTTGAAGTCGCGTAGCCGCGTGGTCGCGCTCATGAGTTCACTCGGAATAACCTTGAAAAACATGTTATAAAAATTAATTTTCGTATTTTTGATTTTCTCTTCTTTTTCATCACATTGCAATCTATTATTAAAAATGTATTGTTAAAAAGCGGGGTGTCCCAAACTAGAAACGGAGCCTCAAAGCCATCTGTTGCCGTATGGCAACAAATATGCCGAAAGGGATATTCGTACTTAGAATGAAAGTTTAGTATTTTAAATGCATTAAATTGATGCAAAATTTTTTTTTTTTTTTGTCAAAATTTAGCTCATTATCTGTTTTACTACACAGAAAATTAATACTCCTAAGCTCAAGATTTCTTTGTTTTTGGTCTTTCTTTTTTCATGTATTTTCCCCATTTAATTTTTACATTAATTCTTTTTTCTGATCTTTTTAGAACATTGTTCCATATACCTTCGAGGATACACATTTTAAATTTCGAAAATGCAGTTTAAGAGCTAGTCCATTATGTATGATACATATATAAAGGCACCTACGTTCATAAAGAGGTATATGACAACATCTAAAAACCAACTTTGGCTTATTTTATGATTATCCCCGAATTATACAGGATCTAACGATAGCCGTTCGTTCAATCGATTTAAGAGGACATATAGGTTACATATTTTTAAAAAATTTTTTTTTCGGGAATTTTTTTCATAGAAGAAAAAAAGATATCGCTTTCAAATTTTGCACATATATTTATTAACATTTAAAGAATACAAAAAGACTTTATTTGATTTTTTTTTTAAAACTGTCAAAAAATTTACGGTGTGCAGGATATTACCAGTCTGGAACATCTGAGGAAAAAATAAAAAAAAACAAATTAGTTCTTGTTTCAGGGCCACAGCCTGAACTAAGATAATTTTAATCCGCCGAAGAAAAACAAAATGGCGACCGATTTTGTAACCTCGAAAATCGATTTTTTATCAAATGGCCGCCATTTTGTTTTTTTCGGTGGATAAAAATTGTCCTAGTTCAGGCGGTGGCCACTTAAACAAGGATAAATTTGTTTTTTTTTATTTTTTCCTCAGATGTTCCAGACTGGTGATATCCTGCACACCGTCAATTTGTTGACATTTTTTTAAAAAAAAACAAATAACGTCAAAAACCGCTGCAAAAAATTCTGAAAAAAAATTTTTTGTATTCTTTAAATGTTAATAAATATATGTGCAAAACTTGAAAACGATATCTTTTTCCTTCTATGAAAAAAATTCCCAAAAAAAAATTTTTTTTTAAATTTGTAACCTATATGTCCCCTTAAAACTCATCCAAAAATTTGCATGGAAATTTCTTTTATTTTTGACGTGACAACCTTATGTTTTACAGTGTGGTTTCAAAATAAGTTGAAAAAGGATTTTACTGAAATGCATCGGCGTTGCATGAAATTGTTCCTCGCCAAGTACAGGTGCTAAGGTAAAAGTAATGATAATAATTTTTACTTGGTTAGCAAATGCGCGACGGCAAATGTTATAAAACAAAAATAAAGAATTTATACTACTCACGTAAAAAAAAATTTTAATGTCGTCAGGTTGCGGCAAAGTAACATCAAGAAATAGGTAATGTAGCTTCTACAACGAAAATACATTATTGTTGCATGGAATTATTACTCGCTAAAGTGACTACAGTTAATTCAATTAACCGAAAACAGAGTTAAATTTTGGCCTCATAACAAAAATTTTAAATAAAAATTGGAGCCGTGATAACACGGTTGCTACCGCTTAAGGGGGATTATATACCCAGAACTTTTTTTTCAATCTTTCTTTAAAGCATTTTCTTAATGCTTTAAGTCTCAAAAATATGTGGTTAAAATTGTAAGTCTATATCTTAAAAAATAACAAAGTTATAGCCTTGTGAGTGAACCGTCTTCGAGAGCGCGCCGTGATGGCCCTTATTTTCAAATGCGTTTTTCTCGAAACCATGTTTTCAAAGTCAGTGACCAAGATTTCTCGAAACTCAGTGAACCGATCGTGTTGAATTTTTTGCAGGCTTATTTAATTCATAATAATCTCGTACTTGTCATAGGATTTCTTTTTTCGTAGCTTCATTCATTAGTTATAGTCAAAATAATGACGAGTTTTTTGTCGAAAATCCTTACTTTACGTTCGAAAGTCCGCCATTTTGTGAAAAATCCATATTTTCAAAATCGACTATGACAAGTTTTTAGTTTAACAATATTTTTCGTTTTTTGTTTCAGATGAATTTAGAAGGAGCAATCTTGCTCATCGCTTTTTATCTTTTTTTCACAGAGCTCTATAAAATATGCCTTAATACTAAATTTTTTTAATAAAAAAAATTAAGCATACTCTTAAATGTGTATATTTTAAGGTATAAAAACTCTCATTAATAATATCCCTTAGGTTTCCTTAAGAAAATTCACAAACATGACCTTTTTTCGGCCTCTGGATATATGTATAATCACCCTTAAGCAGTGAAAAAGAAATAACTATGAAAACATGTTGCATGGAACTTTAACTTGGTGACTATGGACGCTACGATAAATTTTATGCATCGAAAATGAAGGTGAGGTTTTTGACCAAAGGATAATAATAAAAAATAAATATTGATGATGTTACGATGATTGGCAGGGAACCGCTTAATGTAACGCAAATGTACTATAATTGCATGGATTTATTGAATGGCACTAGGGTAAATATGAAAGAACCACAGAAAAGCAAAAGCGAAAGCAAAAACAAGCCAACAAAAAGTAAAAGCAAAGTCAAAATCAAAATCAAAATGCTATATACATACGTTTTATAAAAAATAAATAAATAACTGGCCATTTCAGCACTTGAAAGGACTTTTACCTAGCTTCTTATGATCAGTTGTGTTGCGCGTGTTATTAAGTTTGTACACAATTGACCGGGAACCGGACCTACAGGCTTAACGCCGACTCCGAACGGCGATGAACGGAATGTTCTTGTTCTCAAGAAGCTTTACATGGCATTTTGATTACTCTCTGAGGTTTGCCATTGTCTGCAGAGAGATGGCGGCCGCACAGAATTTTAATTCAAATAATTTTCTGTCGCTGCTGGGATTCGAACCCGGGTTCGCCACGCAATTTAACCAACTACGCCACCGACGCCACATACGTTTTATAACTGTTATAAAAAAGATTTTATTTTTCTTTCTTTTTATTACTCAAATATTGCATGTGAAGTAATTTGTAATTCTTTTTTTATTTTCTGAATTTCGAATGTTTTCTAAAAGAGAATGCCTGAATTTCAATTGATCTTTTCCGATATTAATTTGAATTTCTGAACGTAAATGGATTATTTCTAAATTTCAATAAATTTTTTCTAAATACCAAAAAGATTTCTTAATTGAATTGATCTTAATTAAATTTCTATAGAAGATTCCTGAAATACAGTCTTCAATGATATAATATAACTCTGTTTCATTTCGAAGTTAAAATTAATTGAAAAGGTAGGTTGCCTCCATTATAAAAATATTAATGTATGTAGTTATGATATAATAACTATTTTTTTAAAAATAACTAAAAATTAATAAGTTTTAAATTTCAAAATAACTGAATACCAAAAGGTTCTCGAAAATTTTGCATAGAAACATCAAACAAGCATATGATTTATAGATAATTGAAATTTATATGTGCTTTCAGGGGTGGAAGTTCACATAAAATTCAATTTATTAATGAAAGTCCAAAAGAATATCAAATACATTTTTTCACGTTTATTTCATATTGAAAACAAATTTGAGCTCTAGGCCAAGCATGTTGACAACAAGACAACATGAAGACAAAGAAGGCAACAATCAACAACAACATCAACAACGGCTCTGTATAGAGCAAATCACACAGCTTGACTATACAGACTGTTTCGTTGGCCGCTATACCAACTTATCAGTAGTCTTGTATGACTTTTATTTCACATAAAAGTTGGATTTCAAAATATTAATACGATCGTATCAAATTATTTTTTAATAAACCAATTCAATGAAAGCAAACTATTTCGGTTGAGAATTCACTAAAGGTTTCAATTAATTCAATTTTACTTAAATATATATATTTATTGGAGAATCAATAAATCTGTTGAGTTTATAATATATATTGTTTATGTTCAGTTATCTTGAGGGGATGTTCTAAAAAAAAAAGAGTTTTAAATTTTAGAAATTTTATTTGACCTTATCATTAGAAATACATTCAAACTATGTTCTTTTTAATGTTTAAGGCTCATTATCCTTAAACTAGCTTAAAAATTTTTATGATATATTTTTAAATTTTCTGTTAAATTTAGGATAGTAGTCAAAATGACTATAAGTTCACTGTTCTCCTCTTATTTCTACTTCATATGTGTCTAGAGTCTACTACTGCAATTGACAAACGGACTTTATTTTTACTAAATATTAAGGTACTTTAATGTACCGGCTGGAACAAAGGTCGCCATACTAAGGAAACCTATAAATGTTCCATTTAATGGAATGCTTGACATATAAAACGTAAAAAAATAAGTAAGCTGTATTGTTGACACATCGTATGTTTTGATGTGACTTCGAATATTTATTTGTGTACTTATCCTTTCCTTTGTTTTCGCACTTGTCCTCATCCTTATGCTTTTTCCTAAATTTGTCCTAATAATAGTTCTACTTATTGTCCAAACTTTTGATTCAATCCATGCCCTGACCTTATATTTGTTCAAATCCCTTTACTTATCCTTGTCCCAAGCTTTATCCTAAGTCTTGTCCTTACTTACTTATCTGGCGCTTACAACCGAAGGTCGGTTTTGGCCTCGTATAAGAAATTGCGCCAGCCAAGTCTTGTCCTTAGTGTGTCCAAATCCTTGTTCCATTCCTTGTGAATTTCTAGTATTTCATTTTTTTACCAATCTTGTGCTAAATATTGTTTAAGATGTGTCTTAATCTTTGTCCATTTTCTTGTCCCAATCCTTATTGCAGATCTTTTAACAGTCCTTGTCTGAATTCTTGTCTCTATCTGTGCACAATTCCATGCTTTATTCTGTGTCCAAGTCTTTGTCCTACCCCTTATCTTATTTCTAGTCATTATCTCTATCCATAATTTTTGTCCTAATCTTTATACAAATCCTTGACCCAATGCATGGTTGCCCATCTAGTGGTTTCCTTTTAAATCATAGGTTATTTTGACACTGAGAGATGCTTCCCGCTCGAAATTTTGACATAAAGTTAGTATCATACCTCCGCGGAAAGAAATGAATCGCATTACACTTGAACAACTTTGGGAAATATTGGAAACTTATTTCCAAATTGAGTGCTGCTTAGCCCAAACAGTGCGTTATTTGAAAAGAAATTTTGGCCGAAATGAGGCACCCAACTCGGCGGCTATGTTAACAAACAAAATTGCCACATCTGGGATTCGGAAAACCCGAACGTTATTGTCGAGAAGCCAATGCATAAACTAAGAGTGACAGTTTAGTGCGGATTGTGGAGTGATGGCATCATTGGACCATTTTTCTTAGAAAATGAGGCTGGGAACAACGTTTCGGTCAACGGTTGACGTTACAGAGCCATGTTAACAGATTTTTTTTTTACTGAAATTAAAGACGTGAGTTTGGACGTCCTCTGGTTCATGCAGGATGGCGTGCCATGCCACACAGCCCATGCTACAATTGATCTTTTGGGCACCAAGCCCCTAAATCGTATTATCAGCCGTCTTGGCAATGTCAATTCGCCGTCTCAGATCTGCGATTTGATCCCTTTGAATTCTTTTTTATGGTGAACCGTGAAGAATCGATGTTTTGCCAACAATCCATAAAACGATTCAAACACTTAAGGCCAATATCATCCAAGCAATCCGAGAGCTACAGCCCGTAACCATAAACAAGGTCTTGGAAAATTAGAATGACAGAATGCTCTACTGCGAAGCCAGCCGAGGCAGCCACTTGAACGACGTTGTGTTCCAATAATAAATGGGAATGTTTACTTTTACTAATAAAGCCATAATACATGGAAAAAATGTAATTTTGGTCATTTTATTCCATTTTAAAAAACAAAACTTGTATTTGACCAATCCTATATTTGTCCTTATTTTAATTTTAAATTTTATTTTTTTTTTTTTTTTTTTTTTTTTTTTAATTATCTTTAGTGCATTAAGATTATTTGAAAATGTTCCCTGAGAGGGCTCATTATGCCATTAATTTTATTATTTTATTTTGATCATGTGAACGCAAATCTCGGGGCTTTACAGTCGTTAGATTAAATTTACCGTAGTGCCAATAGTCACAGAGTTATAATTCCATGCAACGTCTTACATTTATGTTGTATTTTTATCTCATTTAGAGGCTGACTCCGTGGAGTAGTACCTCCAAATTTATATTTTCTTCATTTTCGATATGAAGTGAAAGAAGCATTTTTTGCTGTCATGTAATATTGCAAATTTGCTACATAAGCTCCTATCTCCGCTACCTGACGACATCAGAATTTATTTTATTTATTTTTATCGTAAGATGAAGCATATAACCATAATTTCTGTTTTGTAACTGTTACCGTGCCGCATAAGTTCACCAAGCTAATAATCACATCCAACGTTGTTGCATGATTGATGCATTTTCGACTTTGTAGCTTCTCTCTTCACGATCTCATGACGTCATGATTTGTTTGTCTATTTTGTCAGCGTTATAACTCACAAAATACGTCTTAAATTCTGCTGTAAGGTTAACCCTCTCATGCCCAATGTTGCCTATAGGCAACATTTTACTTATAGGCTCCTAGCTATTTTCATTTTTGTGACCTGCTCTTTTTTGCATTATATATCCTTATGAGTTGTGATATTTGCTCTATTGTAAGCTGTGCATGTGTTCATTTAGTAGCCGTTCTACTCAGAATAAAATTATCAAAATAAATATCAAGATCGTTTACCAAGCAAAGTGTTTTGACAAAAAGAGGTTAAAACCATTAAAATAATTCTTTTATCGTAAAACCAAGTGAAAAAATAAATAAATTAAGATAAGAGCGTAATTTAAAAAAATAGAAACACGATCAAGTGTTAGGTTTGTCCAACCACTGTCCAATCTTGCCTATAGATAACATCCTGTGACAAACGCACCAAGACACCAAGGACTTTGAAATTATTGTCAGTTCATATTGTTAAGTCCAGAGTAACACATATTTGTCTTTAAAATATTTGCAGCCCCGCCCATTTTAATTCGGGCATGAAAGGGTGAAGAAAACCAAAAGTAAGTATTGTATTTTCAGACAAAAAAAAATTTTGTTAATTTGAAGGGACCAAATGGATATAACCTTGATCATCCTGGGGACACTTAATTGTGAAAATTTTAGATGCAAATATTTATTTTCAAGGATAAGCAAAATGCTAATTTTCTAAAATTTTTAAAGAACTATCCATACATATTTTATTCAACTGTGTCAACTTAACTGAATAATTTACACATCTTATAAAGTTAGAATATACAGTGGCATCATTGCACATGTGTTCATCTTAAGTAAAAGGCAATGGCCAAATATTATATTGTCAAAAGTATGTCGACAGCCACAATCCAAAAAACCAACAACAATTAAGAAGACATTTTCACACACTAAACGACGAACAGATCTTAAATTGAGCAATCAACCAAATAATGATTATATCAACATCAATAACAGAACAATTGAAGATAGAAAGATATCCTTGCATGTAAGACAGTAGATAGAGTGCGTGTGTGTGTGTATGTGTTTGTGTGTGCCTTTATACGTTTGTAGGTGTTACACTTCCTTTCTACAGATGATGATTATGACTTAGTTACTCGATGTCTTCTTTGTGG
Source organism: Pherbina coryleti (assembly GCA_943735915.1). Classification (NCBI taxonomy): domain Eukaryota; kingdom Metazoa; phylum Arthropoda; class Insecta; order Diptera; family Sciomyzidae; genus Pherbina; species Pherbina coryleti. Next base: position 116,221,352 of record OX030952.1, read on the forward strand.
CTGCTGCCACAATTTCAAGCATTTACACTACTTTGGAAATCATGTCGCACACTTCATTTGAACAACCTTGAGGAATATCCTCAGTACACATACACACATAAGCACACACACACAAGAGTTACATCCAGACACATGCCCAGACTATAAGTCTAACAAAATGTCTGATAAAATGTCGTACAAGTATGTAGAACACACAATACACATGTACCAAGGAAACTTTGCTGGTGAGGGTGAGTGTGTGTGTGTGTGTGTATTTGTGTGACTGTCAGAGTGTCTCGTCTTTCTTGAATGGCAATCATGCAAAGGTTCATTCATTTAGCATATGTTGCAGCTCCGTTCTGGAAGCAAACAAGGTCCTTTACAGCTCAACACTCAGCACTCAGTCAACTTCTTGTGCTTTCCCCAAGCCAACAGAAACAGCAACAACAACAACAAGAACAGCAGCAATAATAGCAACATAACAACAACGACTTACGACTAACTTTCACTTTCGCCAAGCCTTATGCTCCATATATTGTGCCATATCAGCAACAGCAGCAACAGCAGCAGCAGCAGCAGCAGCACCAACAGCTGCAGCTGCAGCTGGAGCAGCAAAAGCTGAAGTATCACCAACCAAGCAAGTCACTATGGCAGACAAATGGCATTCTGCTTAAGGTTATCCCAAGCGTAGCATCCTTTTCTCTAGAGCATGCCACCAGTCAACTCACACACACACATACACACACACTCACATCCACTCATCCTCACTGACACTGAAGAAATCCTAGAGCGCTACATCATTTCCTCAGTGACTCCAACTCCTGCTTATCGACAACTACTACTGCCAACTGCCAAGTGAGATGTTGTGAATGAAACGAAGACATATTAATGCCGAACAACATGAAGCTACAAGTGAACCAGCGGCAGCATCAGCAGAAGGAAGCTAGGATCGCCCAAGCGCCCAATTGCCATGCTTGTGCTATACTTCTTGGATTTTACTTGAATGCAAGCCAAGGGTTTGTTAGTCGTCGAGCCAACATGATTTGCATTCTAAGGAGGAGGAATGCATGCCAACTGGCAGGGGCGCTTAAGTCAGTGAAAATGAAAACGAACGACCACATAAACGTACCTTAAAATACACAACATGCAAACATATGTTGCTACAAATACGTGTGTGTGTGTGTATGTTTGTGTGAGTGTATATAAAATCAAGCGAGTGTGCAAAGATGAAAAGCAGTCACACTTCAACGCAGATTCTTTGCCGTTTCAACACCATCAACAACCAACACCACAAGAAGCATGGCCAAGAAATCGAATCGAGAAGCAGCAACAAGCTGAACATGCTAAGCATTGCTTAGTTAGCTAAGGGTAAGTGTGATTTAAATTCGTTAATGTTGTCGTCGTCGTCGTCGTCGGCATGGTTGTTCAAGTGACTTAAATGCTTGGCATTCATTTGGGTGCCATCACTATTGCCACAACTGCACGGCAACCCTTTTTTACACTGCACCCTTGCCATTCATTCATTCTGATGAGAAGCTGCTGTTACAGTTAAGTGTCGAGACAATTGTTTTCTTTCAACAACTGCTTTAAGGAACGACCTTGTGGCTGTTCAAAAGACCGAATGGAATTCAAGTCAGAAGTTATGGAATGAGATACTTTGTGGTTGCAAAAATGATGATACTATGGAGTAGTAAGCACAACAAATGCTTCTTTGTGCAAGTTGTTTTGTTGTTGACCAGCTGTGTGGAAGGCAAGTGCAAAAAGTGCGTCCATATGCATTAAGATTAGTTTGGCAATAAAGGGAAGGGAGTTGAACTCTGATTATTTATAGTCCTGTGTCTACACACTGCACCAGTTGAACTTCCTCCCGCCACAATTTTTAGTGGTCACGTGACGTAAGAATAAGTTGCTGACAGAGCTTGGGCAAATGTGGATCTTTAATTTCCACTCAATGCTATTCTCGTTTATTAAAAAATAATAGCCGTTCGTTCTTCTGTCTTTCTTAAAATCTTACCACAGGTGGGCGGGCAAATCTGCTTTATGATCTAAGAACCAAAATTCAAATGGGTTTTGGAAGATCGAAAGAAGTTCTGACGTTTTGACGTGACGAAGTTACGTTTTACCGCGCAGGTTTCCAAAAAAGTTGAAAAATGCATTTTTTCAAAATTCATCGGCGTTGCATTGAATTGTTACTCACTGGGTATAAAAGCTGTGACTAAAAGAATGGTACCACCGTAAAGGTTGATTCGTTGACTTAATTACAAAAATAAAACAAAAATTCATAACGTCATCGGGACGCGATGGGCCCTACTTAAGCAACGCAACTGAAAATTTGTTACATAGAATTCTTACTCGCCCAGTATTAGTGCCAGGATTAAAAATATGATACACCAACAAAGGCCTGCTCTAAGCCCTCACAAAAAAATTAAACAAAAAATTTCTGACGTCATGGGGACACAGAGACAGCCGCTCAAAGATCGAAAATGCACTATTCATGCAGCAGCGTTGCATTGAATTTTTACTCAGTGAGTAAATAAGCTACGATAAATGTTTTAAAAGGAAAATGAAGGATTTATAAATGGCTTTACGACAAAAATAAAAAAAATTCCGGCGTCACCAGATCGTGAATATAGCAACATATGTAACAGAAATGTAATATCGTTGCATGGAATTATTACTCACTCAGGACACGTGCTGCGGTAAATTTTGTTTTATAAAAGCAAAGATGTGTTATTACGCTTCCCAACTTAATTACAAAAAAAATTCTTGTCGTCATGGTTTCAGGGTGGCAACCACATAATACAGTAAAAATGCTACAACCATGAAAAAACGTTGCATGGAATTTTAACTCTGTGACTACTGGCGTAACGGTACATTTTAAGGATCGAAAATGAAGATGATGACTTCGGGCACATGATAAAATTCACAAAAAAAAAATTGAGGGCGTCATGAAGCCCCTCAGGGAACTGCCTAATGTGACGCATATGCATCACTTTTGCTGGATTTACTGTATGCAGCTAAGGCAAAGTTAATGCACCAAGAGAAACCACAACCAATGGATAAGCAAATAAAGGAGACGTGCTGCGGTAAATTTTGTTTTATAAAAGCAAAGATGTGTTATTACGCTTCCCAACTTAATTACAAAAAAAATTCTTGTCGTCATGGTTTCAGGGTGGCAACCACATAATACAGTAAAAATGCTACAACCATGAAAAAACGTTGCATGGAATTTTAACTCTGTGACTACTGGCGTAACGGTACATTTTAAGGATCGAAAATGAAGATGATGACTTCGGGCACATGATAAAATTCACAAAAAAAAAATTGAGGGCGTCATGAAGCCCCTCAGGGAACTGCCTAATGTGACGCATATGCATCACTTTTGCTGGATTTACTGTATGCAGCTAAGGCAAAGTTAATGCACCAAGAGAAACCACAACCAATGGATAAGCAAATAAAAAAAATAGCAAAAGTAACACCAACACCAGTACCAACACCAACACCAACACCAACACCAACACCAACACCAACACCAACACCAATACGAACACCAACACCAACACCAACACCAACACCAACACCAACACCAACACCAACACCAACACCAACACCAACACCAACACCAACACCAACACCAATACCAACACCAACACCAACACCAACACCAATACCAACACCAACACCAACACCAACACCAACACCAATACCATCACCAACACCAACACCAATACCAACACCAACACCAACACCAACACCAATACGAACACCAACACCAACACCAACACCAACACCAACACCAACACCAACACCAACACCAACACCAACACCAACACCAACACCAATACCAACACCAACACCAACACCAACACCAACACCAACACCAACACCAACACCAACACCAACACCAACACCAACACCAATACCAACACCAACACCAACACCAACACCAACACCAACACCAACACCAACACCAACACCAACACCAACACCAACACCAACACCAACACCAACACCAACACCAACACCAACACCAATACCAACACCAACACCAATACCAACACCAACACCAACACTAATACGAACACCAACACCAACACCAACACCAACACCAACACCAACACCAACACCAACACCAACACCAACAACAACCATGGTACCAATCCAGACACTCTCTGATGTAAATTTCGGTGTTGATGGTGCAAATGGCCTGCCAAACCATGTATTTCTTTGGAAATGCGGCATGCTTTTGTGTTGTAAATTTCGAAAATACTTCACCCTTTTCAACCGCAGTGCCAGGTATACCATTCCTGAATATACCATTCATGTCCAGGTAACTTTTTTACCGCTTTGCAGTACGTTTCATCGTCCATGATCACGCAGTCAAATTTGATCAGGTACTCGCGATACAGTTTTCGAACCGACTTCATAGCTTCACCGTCATTTTCTTCTGACACACTAAAAAGTACCTAAAGGTACTTTTTGCACTTTATAACTCCTCATGTTGTAGCAGTTTTTAATTCATTGAACAGTTGATTTCAATCTGGATTCTTTAAAAACAGCCGCTTAACTTTTTGAGCTACCCCTTCGTTCGCTGGACCACTTTTTCTACCTGATCTTGGTTTCTTTGATAAGGGGGTAGCCACTTTGTATAAATTTATGGTCCTTCCGCCCGTTTTTACGAATACGCCAACTTCCTCGGGATGTTCCAGATATTTTTTACTGGATACTTTTTTATACTTTTCTATTAATATATAGACTAAAACCAAAAGGACTTCTTTTCTCGGATAGACTTTAATATGATCAAATTGTATGGAAGGTGGTAGCCCCGCTGTAGAATCTAGCTCATATTTTGCTTTCTTAAAAGTCCCGTAAAAGTCAACCGTGTTTTTTTTAACTTAAAGGTAATATTAAGGCTCCGGAGCATTAATATGACATTTTTATAAGTGCCAATATGTGTCACATGATGATTTAAAGTTGTATGATAGGTAAAACTGTATAGTACAGCCAATGTTCATCGGTACCCAGAGGTGGTCTCCGCAGAAAGAAATACGCGCAACATTAGAGGATATAAATGAATTTAACCAACTGATATCTCACCGACTTTAAGCATCCGTATTAACCATATGTGAGCTCATTCCAATAACCAAAATTTCGAAATGGGCAACAAACCAAAAAATGTTCTTATTCTATTCGGAAATATCCGATAAAATGGTTGCCTGATGACCAAGTTTTACAAGAAGTAAAGTTAACAAATAAATCATGGAGTATTCTGATATAATGTTCAGTTCTTGTAATGTTATTTATGGTACTTGTTAAAATTTATTCTTCTTAGACAATATATTCTAAACAAAGTCTGACATCCTAAACCAAATATGCAAAAATGTTTTAATTTTATTTAGACCAAAACTGCTATATTGAGGAATTACCCACTACTCTCCACTGAGGTTGGTGAATTTTCCGAAACAGCTTCCTGTTGACAATCTCCACAGCAGTGATCTAAGCTTTAGACAAAATTCAAATTAGAAATTGCTACATTTATAAAAGTGTGATTGTGTCAATACGTATCTGTAACAAAACCCTTAACACAGCTATAACCTTAACCGCTGTGTAACAATAAATTACGGATTATTGTAACAATTAAAATTTCTAACAGAACCTAAACGTTATTCATTTAAGCTGCCACACTTACCAACAGCGATGACACACAATTAAACCACAATTGTTTTCCACAATAAAATCCACTCAAGCTAATCCAACATAATCGTCTGCGGTTTAACACAGCGAAATATATTGAAAAAAGAAAAAAAAAAACTCAACTAAAGACAAAAGAGATGATTACCATAAAAAAAAAGTGGGAAGACTTTGCCGCATGCCAACATATGCTGTGGCAGTGAAGTAGGGACTACAGACATACAACATGGGTAGTTGTTGCATATGAACCGAACTTTGTTCCTACAACTAGATTAACACATTTGACAACAGCTAACGATAGATGTAGTCGTCTTTAGCTTAGGTTTTAGCCAACATTTGTGTGTCTATGTGTTGGATGCTGTTGTGAAAGCGGGAAATACCCAAAGACCCAAAGACCAAAGAAGCCACTACAATAGCGCGATAGTGTTGGCGAGCAACAACTATGCGCTTCGTTTCATCCTTTTATTATTATTATAATAATAACAACAAATAAGCGCAAATAAAATTGTCGCCGCCTTGTTTTTTCTGCCATTTCCTGTTAATCTCTTTCATTACTATTGTGTGCGCTTCCGTTTCCATTATGAACTACAGATTTTTCTTATTTTTTTCGCCATTTTAGTTCTGTTCTTCGTATTGTGCTTGTATTTTTCATGGTATTGCTGTTGTTGTTGTTGTTGTTCTGGTATTCACTCTGAATGTTGACTTCATGATGGCTGGCTGGTGCCTGCTTGCCTTTGATTCCAGCCCAACAAGCTAAATTGACTACTTGCCAGTCGTTCGGTCTAAGTGAACATGGAATAACGTCAGAACAAAAGGCATTTTCATGCTTCCACTTGAACTTTTTAAACAATTAGTGAGAAAAGAAGAACGAACAAGCACTGCAGTTCTTCGGACGGAGTGAAAGCAAGAAAAGTGAAGCTACACAACGGGAAGGATACTCTTGACAAAGTCGTGGACAAAAGTCAAACGAAAATGAAAGTGCAAGGAAAGGACATTCATCGTAAGAGCTGTTGGGAAAGAAAACTGGTCTTTTGCATAGCATTCCTTTGATAATAGATGAGAACCGAAAAAGTTGATAAATTCTGGTTGAGCACTTGTCTGTTCACATTGGCGAAGTAAGGTTAACCCGGTCAAACAGTGGAGATGTTTGGGTAGCTATTTTTGTTGCTTTAAGGTTGGCACAATTTAAGTAGATCAGTGGATTTAAAAAATCAGATATTTTTAGGACCATTCCAAACATTTTCAAACATGGTAGTTTCACACCCATTTTTTCCAGATGATAGATTTTTATGCCCCACTCAAAAGTGGCAAAGTTAATATACAGTGTTGCGCAAAACAAAAGCAACAAAATGTACTCCAGACTATAAATACATAATTTTCATAAAAACAAAATATTTAAAACAAAGCTTACTATTTATTTTCACAGAGGTATTATTAAGCTATAAAACCAATACATTACAACAAAAACAACAATTGCGTTTAAAACAAATATGAAAAATGTACAGCAGAGTCGGAATTCACTTGCGCAAAACAATAGCAACAAAATCAATATTTTGTGTATCCGCCCTTGTTTTTAATAACATCTTCGCACCTTTTTGGCATCGAGGCAACTAATGAATAAAAACAGTCCTCCGGAAGGTTTTCCCATTCAGTTTTCAACTTGTTGAATAGCTCCTCTTTGTTGGAAAACCGATGTCCTGCAACTCTCCTTTTAAGTATGCCAAAAAAGTTTTCAATAGGATTCAAATCAGGTGATTGTGCCGGCCAATCAAGAGTTTGAATCCTATTGTTTGTTAGCCACTCCTTTGCCACTTTCGATGTGTGTTTCGGCTCGTTATCATGTTGAAACACCGATCAAAGTAGCATATTCCAGTCTGCATGGGGTAGCATTTGGTGTTCTAGTATGGCTAGATATCCCTCACCGTTCATTATTCCATCTATTTTATGAAATGGACCAGGTCCTTGAGCCGAAAAGCATGTCCACACCATTATATTTTCACCACCATGCTTTACAGTGACGAGGATGTTCTTGGTTTTAAGACGTTGTCCTCTGTCTCGCCTGACGGTCTGCATTCCATCCGATTGAATTAGATTAAATTTAGATTCATCGCTAAACAGTACTGTCCTCCACTTATTTACTGACCAATTGCGATGTCTTTTAGCAAATTATAACCTTTTCCAAAGAAATAATGTTAATATTAATAAAGCATTGCACTAAAAAAAAACTCACCTATTTTTTACATGCCTTCTTGTAAGCAATGGCTTTTGGCTGGTCTGTAACTTTTTAAATTGTTTTCTACAGCCCGTCTTCGTACTGTACTGTGATGAATATTCAGTTTAAAGATGTTACAATTGTTCTTGACGAAATAAACGGTTCTTTTTTTATCATCTTAACAATTTCACTGTCTGTCCGAGTTGAAGTTTTTCGAGGTCTTCCACCTAAATGTTTAGTTTTTACTTCTCCTGTCTGCCCATACTTTTTTATCAACCGGCAAATGCACGATCTATTAATTTTAAATTTGTTTGCTATCTCTGCTTGCTTCATACCACCTAAAAAGTCATTAATTATTTCACTTTTTAATTTGTCTCCAAACTTTTCCCTCGCCATGTTCTTAACGTCGTTAATATGCAAAGATCGTTGACAAACTGAATCAAATATTGCACAAATTGAAAGTATTTTACAGCAGCTTCTCAAAAACATTGTAAAAGTTCCGCTAGATCGCATTCTTTTTAAACCTATTCTCTTCTTTCTCTTCTTTCTCTACTTTGTTGCTATTGTTTTGCGCAAGTGAATTCCGACTCTGCTGTACATTTTTTCATATTTGTTTTAAACGCAATTGTTGTTTTGTTGTTGTAATGTATTGGTTTTATAGCTTAATAATACCTCTGTGAAAATAAATAGTAAGCTTTGTTTTAAATATTTTGTTTTTATGAAAATTATGTATTTATAGTCTGGAGTACATTTTGTTGCTTTTGTTTTGCGCAACACTGTAACTATCCTGTACAGTTATTGAGATATAGTAAATTATGTCAGACTGGAAAACACAAGCAAGGATCAAAGAAGTATGTCCCAGGGATCAAAATATGATGTCATACAGCAAGTATTTTATTAATTTCTGTTCTATTTCTTGCTGACTATAAATTATATTTTCGGCCACTGTTTGCAATTCCTAGTATAACTTCTAATATGTGTATTTGTGCATGAATAATCGAAAATATTTTACATAAATTAAAAACAAAAAAAATACTTTACCATAAATATCAACCTGTATCGTAGAATAGGTATAAAGTTTAAAGGTTCTTTCACTTTGGAAATCTAAAATGTTTTAGTGACTTAAGCTATGTGTAAATACGGACCTAATATCTCAGCCGATTTTTATGCAAAAATTGCAAAAACCAATATATTGAAGGGATCTTGTGTACACATGTGTTTAATCATGTGTCACCAGCACTTTTAACTTAAAGTTTGATTGCTTTTTATACTCCTATGTAAAAATCACCAAAAATTCCGTATTTTTCAATGGTCCAATGTTGGTTTTTTAGAGAGTCTGAAGATTAAAAACTTCCATTTTATATAGTTTAAGAGGAAATAAAATCCATTTCATTCCTATAAAATTTAAACAAAAAATTATTAATTTGAAATATTTAAAAACTACAGAGTTAGGATAAAAGTGCTTACACATAAGTATACATAATTCTCTTATGTGATTTAATATCATTCAATTAACTCGAGAATAATGGACATACAAAAATTTGGCTCCCGGAATTTACGCCCGATGAACTTACGCCCGAAAAAAAAAATGGTAAAAAAGCCCGAAATTCTCTATACAAAATCGGGCATTAATTCCTAGGAAAAAATGCCCCAAGTTTCGGGTGATTTTGTCATGTTTTTGGGTGTTTGTGCCAAAAAATGTCGGGTTTTTTTCCAAATATTTGAAATGGAAGAAAGACCCGAAAAAAATTGGGAATTTTTACCAAATTAAAATAAACGGGTGGCGCGTGCGATCCGTCGCACTACGCGTAATCTACCGCGCCGCGATGCGCGGGCGAGGTACTAAATATTTCCTTTGACTTGACCAAGCAAACTCAAGCAAATGATGCAAATACAAAAGAAAAACAAAAGAAGAACCGCTGCTTTTACTTTAAATACCATTATCTTTAAGAACTGATTGACGTTTCTTATTTAATATTGAAAACGAAAGATCACCTAAAAAAAACGAAAAGTGAAATTTCGCCCAACATATTTGGGTGAAATTTTACCTAACAAAAATGCAAAATCGTGATTTTTCATTATTTTTTTTTTTTTTTTTTGGTGATTTTCCTATAAAAATATGACCAAAATCTCAAAATATTTTCCATGACTTAATTATTGGAATATATATCCATATTTATACGGGAACTAGCGATACCCAGCGCGCGTTGCTACACCCAGCAAGTATATTGAAAAATGATAGTAAATTACTTCCATAGCTATTTTGTATCAAAAATCGGGACACACCCCCTTTATTAATGCTTGTGCCAATTTACCAGTAGAAAGACTTTGGCAATTAGTAACTCCATACTGAGTTTCATTGTTATGCGACTTTTACTTCTAAAGCTATTCAATACTATTAATTTGAATTGTATGGGCAATGCCACGCCACCTTTTCCAATGATCACACAATTTTGCCAGTCAAAGGACACAACTAAATAGTACGTTATTAGCAAGTAAAATTTATGTGTCTTATAGTTCGAGAGTTATACCTTAAATTTGGGCTACTGAAAACGTGCCACACTCCTTGTCCAACGCCCATAAATTTTTACCAGTGGAACGAAATATAAAAATTGAATTCGAATATCGAATTCCGATGCTGTGTGACCTATAATTCCAAAAATATTCGATATCGCAGATTTGGGTTGTATGGGAGGTGCCACGCCCCTTGTCCTATGCCCGACCCACTATGCATATAACCATCGCGCAAGTGCAAGCAATAAGTTGACAAAGTTTTTTCGCAATCGCATCAACGAAATTGCAGTGAATACGTTCGCAAATCAAATGTGATCTTACAGCGCCACCTGTAGGGAATTTTATGACTTTTATTTTTTCCTAAACCTTCGCGTAGCAATAACGAACAAACCTGCACATAGAAGTATCCAATTTGGTCCAGTCGTTTTCAAGTTTTGAGCATCCGAACAAACCAAGATTCATTTATATATAAATATATAGATTTAAATCCAAATATATTCGATATTAGTGGTAGTGGCGTCCGTGGCGTAGTTGGTTAAAGTGCGTGGCCGCTATGTCAAAGAACCTGGAGACCCAGGTTCGAACCCCAGCAGCGACAGAAAATTATTTTGAATTAAAATAATTTTTCTGTACGGCCGCCACCTCTCTGCAGACAATGGCAAACCTCAGAGAGTAATAAAAATGCCATGTAAAGCTTCTTGAGAATAAGAACATTCCGTTCATCGCCGTTCGGAGTCGGCGTTAAGCCTGTAGGTCCATTTCTCGGTCAATTGTGTAAAAACTTAATAACACGCACAACACAATTGATCATAAGAAGCTAGGTCAAAGTCCTTTCAAGGGCTCAAATGGCCAGTTATTTATTTTTTTTTTTTTTTTATTTTATATTCGATATTCAAAATTTTCCACACCCCCATTTCCAAAGCCTGTCCCAGTTTTCCAGTAGAAGGATATCACCAAGTCACAACTCCATACTGAGTAACATTGTTGTGCAACATTTAAAGCCAAAGATATTTTATATCAAAAATTTTGCTTGTATGGGCGGAACCACACCCTCTTTTCCAAAGTCTGTCTCAGTTTTCTAGTGCATAGAAGGGCATCACCCAAAAGTAATTCCATTCTGAGTTTTATTGTTATGCGACATTTATTTCCAAAGATATTCGATATAATATTTTCTAATAATATGGGCGGTACCACACCCCCTTGTCCAATGCTTGCTCAATTTTGCTAGTCGAAAGACTATTTAGTCGCAAATAGTACGCTGTTACCAAGTTTCATTGATGTGTGACTTATAGCTTGAAAGTTATACCGAAAATTTTGTCTGCTGAAAAAGTGCCACGCCCCACGTCCAACGCTCATAAAATTTTACCTGTAGAACGACACTTGTAAATTGAGGTAGAACACCGAATTCCGACGCTATGCTACCTATTATTTTAGAGCTATTCGCTATCGTAGATTTGGGTTGTATGGGAGGTGCCACGCCCGCTTGTCTAATGTTCCGTAAATTTTTTCCAAAACCTTCGCGTAATAATTACGAACATACTCACAGAAGGAAGTATCCAATTTGGTCAGTCGTTTTCAAGTTTTAAGCATACGAACAAACCACGATTCATTTTTATATATTAAGATATAAACGCATATTAAGCCCAGCATAACATATCCATCACACCATTACCATTCTACCATATCCATTACACCATACATATCATACCATATGTACCAATTCTTCACAATATACCCATCATGCTACCTCCACACATTATACCTATCATACCAACTATCACATGATAGCTGTCATACCTTATGATTCGATACCCATCATACCTAGCCTATCATACCATAGCAATCATATCAACTCATACGGCAAACCATATCCATCAAATCACACCCATAATAGCATACCCATAAAACCCTACTATCCTCTTATGTTTTATTCTGGTAAAACCCCTTTTTTCTGCATAAGCCCTTATCTAAAAAAAAAAAAATTACAAAATTTTTCCTTCATTAGCTCGAAAAAAATCTTAATTATTTATATCGCTTAAATATTGTGCACCCACTACACTTTATGAGAAGAAGTGACAAGCTCAGATTTTGCAGAGTCCTATGTTTAAAGATTTTAAATTCAGAAACTAAATTTCAAACAACTGTTTTAAACAGAAAAGAAATTTATTCGGTGCTTATGTATAACGCCCATTTTTGTTAAATTAGACGTATAGTACCCGTAAAATATTTATTTTTTAAAGCTCTAGCGATATTTTGGAATTTCGTTTTTTTAATTTTGTTTACATTCATATTAAAGACAGCATTTTTCATCAGTCTGTTTGACACCTTCATTATTAGAAAAATTCTTTGCCTGAAAACTTGCTTTTGGATATGAACTTTGTTTTAAGCCCATTCACCAAAGTTCCATCTTTTACCCACCTTGCGTAAATAGAACTGTTATATAATCATTTTTACGTTTCATTGTTTTACTGACGTATCATCTTACAAGTTTCATTCCCGATGTGTTCATAATAACCTACTTATATCAGATATAGGTTAATTTCTGACAATTTGACATTTATTTCTTATGGAGAGAATTTGGTCTAGTGTCGCAATGTCGTGTCGTCGATATAAAACTATTCCTAATTTGACAGCTTGCCGTCGCTGTCGTCGTCAATGTGTTCAGTACAAGAAAGATAAAGATCCCAAACACTCCTCGCAACTGCCAAAAAAATTTTTCGGGGACAATAGCATTAATTTATTAGAATGACCATCGCAGTCACCAGACTTTAATACAATTGAACACCTTTGGGGATCTTAAAGAAGAATATAGCTGGCTATAAATTCAAAAACAAAGAAGAATTGTGGAAAAAAGTGCAGGATGACAAACTGGTGTATTCCATTGCCCGTCGGTGCATTGAAGTTCTAAAAAATCATGGTGTCACAACAGAATATTAAAGTTGAACTAGAATTTCAGCATAAAATTGGTAGATTTTAAGGCGGTCTTCTCATTGAGCAACTTTTTTTTTTCGACTTTTGTTTTTTGCATTTATTTATAGCTTGGGTAGTTGTGAATATGCCCCTAAAAGGATTTTTAGAAATTCGAAATACTTTAGAAGATACAGCCTTTTTTGTGAAGCAAGGTCTTCGTCAAAATGAGCTATTTTTTTCGACTCATTTTCGAACGAAGCGGCATAAAGTAACCACCGAATTCCATTGAAAATGTTTATTGTTAGGTAAAAACGTGTTTTCACACATATTTTGATGATACAAAGTGAATTCGACGGAGAATTGTCAGCTCTTTAAAACTGCATTTAAACATTTTTGATTTTTTTTTTTTTCCCCCAAAAAAATTACTTCAAACTTTAAACGCGTTTATCTCGAACCCACGTTATCAACTGAACCGATTTTCATGAAACAAAGTAAAATCGACGCAGAATTGTCACCATTCTCGGGTGAACCTCGACCATAATTTTAAAAAATTTTTTACTATTTTTTTTTACACTAAACTACAAAAAAAAAACCCGAAATTGAAATTTTTTTTTTGAATGGCCGCCATTTTGTCAAAAAAATCACAAAATTAAGCTTGAGGTTCACCCGAGAATTACATCTATACTGATTATAACCCCGTTTTTTTTTTCATTTCAATCGCTCCGGAGACCCGGAATCGTGGCCACAGAGACAACACCTTTTTTTTCACCACCAACTTTGAAGTCTCATTACTCATTATTATTTATTTACTTTGAACCTTTTGTAATACAATTAATATAAAAAGTTTTCAATTATTCTTTGCGTTTTCAAATAAGAATTTTTTTAAAAAGGGTCCAAAAAACGGGTTTTGAATGAGAAGACCGCCTTAAGAAAACACTATACAAAAATAAAATGGACAATAATAAAATGTTTTTTTTTATGAATTGCGTAAAGCGTATTTTTTTATATTCTGATAGATATTCTCTTTATCTTTAAGTTATATGTACACTTTGAAAACAAAATGTGTTACACAAAAAAAAATAATCAAACAAAAGAAAAACATACAAGCCGTTTCTAATATTTTTTTCTTTACTGTATTGCACATAAAAACACACAACCGAAAAGTGAAAAAGTCCTCTACGGAACAATTAAGAAAATTCAGCTAAGTCAATTAGTCACATGAGCGACGATATAGGATGACATATGGCATGACATATGGCATAACATATGACATAACACATGACATGACATATGACATGACAGATGACATGACATATGACATGACATATGACATGACATATGACATGACATATGACATATGACATATGACATATGACATATGACATATGACATGACATATGACATGACATATGACATATGACATATGACATATGACATATGACATATGACATATGACATATGACATATGACATATGACATATGACATATGACATATGACATATGACATGACATTTGACATGACATACGACATGACATATGACATGACATATGACATGACATATGACATGACATATGACATGACATATGACATGACATATGACATGACATATGACATGACATATGACATGAAATATGGCATGACATATGACGTAAGGGCTCTATGCACCACCTTTTTATTTGTTTACTGATCTCGAAATTAATATTTTAACAATATCGGTCTTTTAGTCAGGTTTTACTTTAATATACAGTTCTGTGCGTGGTAATTTTCTCGTTCAGTAATTATTTTATAAAACCGTTCCATCAAAAATCACATCCTTGCAGTTGTCATTGCCGATAGGAAAATGTACACATATTTTATAAATTAAGAGATTACTTACCTGATTTCAACCTTATCTTCATCAATAAAAACAATTTCCATTTATTTACGTTTAACTAAAAAATTTTTATTGATCATCATGAAATATTTTTGACAATTTCACAACTTCTTCTGTATATCTTAAATACAATATGAATGCACACAGTTATTATTATCCATGTATGTATGTTTTATATTACTTAGGCATATGTTTAATCATAAAATATTAATGATTTAAGTTGTTTTCTTTTTTCAATATATATATATTGTATGTATGCAGATAAATATACGACTTAAGACTAAGACAATTTGTACATTATATACAGCGGAACTAAAAAAACTTCGTAGAATATATTTTTGTGTATTTAATTAACTGTTTATCATGTGATACACTTAAGATACAGTTTGAAGATAAGTTCTATTCATACACATGCATATGTGTTCAAGTAGAATGGTGAGTGTGGGTGTGTTTGTATGTGTATATAAAGTGAAAAATGCACGTATTACCTTTAAACAACTAGGCTGTATATGTATCTTAAACAAACTTTCTATTCTGTTTGCCTCTATTTTAATAAATATATAAAACTAACTAAATATTAATGTGTGTGTTACCTAAATTATTTCTCATAATAAGTCGGTTTTTATGCAATTTTTAACTTTATGCCTTTTATCATTACATATAATGAAGTTATATTTAAAATATTTAATGCAGCTGTTGATTTATTTTTATTTTCATATAATTTATTATTTTTTTTTTTCATTTTCTTTTGAAGCCCTTCAGAACCGAAACGAGATCTTAACCTTAGAGGTAAGCTTCCTAGATATATACTAGTATGTTTATTGTTGGTATGTAATAAATATGTTTAAAAATAAAATTGCTTCGAATTAACTTAAATCTAAACATCAATTACAACAACTTAACGTTCTATGCACCTATTGTACTATAGATACTTATACGCCTAGACACGTTGGGGATATATAGCAGTCAATTATTGGTTTCTTTCAGAAATTTCAATGGCTTACAACTAGTTTATAACAAAATAAAGTTAAAATTTAATAAAAAACGCACCTACTCCATTTGGGCTCCAGCCCTCTTAAATGAAATCTAATCTTCGTGTGGCACCTCGGCGCTCTGATGCTCCAATTTGATTTTCATCAAAGGCGATTCACGTACGGGAGGATATGCAGCACCAGCTGCAGCCTCGGCATTAGCAAAAAGCTCACTCATATCTTGGCCGGGAAAGAAATCTTCAAAACGCGGACTTTTGTTAACCGACTTTTGCAGCAAGCCATTGGCGATCGCTTCAAAATCGATACCGGGTGGCAGACTTTCCAGAAAACGTTTATTATAGGCATAGTTGGGGTGTTCTTTACCCTTGTAATGGCCGTAAGGTGAAGCGGCACCACTGCCTCCCACTCCAACGGCAGTGGCAGCACCATGACCCACAGCGCTATGTTTCTGCGATGAAGCTGAACCGCGTGACTGGTTGCCGTACTGACGCGCTTGCATGGCTTCCTTTAACTCACGGTCACGCTCACGCTCACGTTCTCGCTCACGCTCACGCTCACGTTCTCGTTCACGCTCACGTTCTCGTTCACGTTCTCGCTCTCGTTCGCGTGAATAAGCCGCCGCAGCAACGGCGTTTGGATGCAGCTGACTACCACGTGGCGCTTGATTCGGAATCACATTCAAGCCGGGAATGCCCATTAGGCCCAAAGCACTGAGATCAGGCAGGTTGTCGGCAACGGAGCGACTCGAGCTCACCTGTTGCTTTACTGCGGCTGCCGCTGCAGCTGCTGAAACCTGATCTTCTATCTCGGAGCGCTGCAAGTAGGCGGGTGACTTGTACATGTTCATTGTTTGGGCAGATGGTGATTGTTGTTGTTGCGACATAATTTGTCGCCGCAAGTTTTCTGTCATGGTGGAGAGAGGGCTCGCGGCATCAGGTGGTGCCAAGGCGGCAGTTTGAGCCGCTTGCATGCTGGCCAATTTCGACGCATTGTGATAACCATTAGCAGATGATGCGGAGCCAAACGGTGACTGCTGTTAAGAAAATAGGAATAGAAAACAAAGAAAGAATGAAATAAGTTAGTTCGAAGGAAAGAAGAATTGGCTGTTTCATAATTCAACATGAGCCAAATTTTCCAGAAAGTGGCCAAAAGTAATATATTGACTAGAAGCTAGAAACGGAAATTACATTTGATCTTAGTCATGAAAAATAATAAATAGTTATTGAATTCCTTTTTGAGGCCCTTTCTCAATTGGTTACAGGATTAAACAAAAATTTCGAAAAAAAAAACTATTTTTAAATTAAAAATTAAGACTCTGATATATATTCCCTGAGAAATTCTTAGCATTTTTTTTTTGAATTTTTTTCTAAGAACCAAAAAAAAACCTTAAATAAATTTTTTAAAACTTATCATCCTTATCCTTCATTTTGAACAAATAATGATGTTGAAAAAATAATGATTTTGAAAAAAAATCAAACTTCCTTTGGACGTCCTAGTGGACTAAAAGTGTCAAAAATTGACATGTTTTTGAAAGTAAAAACCTTCATAAATAAATATAATAAAAATTATAGGTATACCAACATTTCTGAATTTTTTTCTATTGTTCTTTTTTATTACTATCTATAGAACTAACCCTTATAAAAATGTGAAGAAAAATTAAAAAATATACCTTTACTGGGAATTGAACCCGTTTCCTCTGAGATATAAGTCAGTAAGAACTATTCCACAACAATATCAATCGTTGAAATAATACCCCTAACGTGCTTATATATAATGAAATTTTTGTATGCTATAAAAAAAAATATCTTTTACGACTCATTTTCGAGCTCATCAATGAGCAAAGAGATATTTTAGAGGTATGGAACTTTTCTTTCAGGTAAAACGTAGAAAAATTATTGAAATGGCCAATATTTTGGCTTTATCAGTTCGAAAATTTTATGGCATTTGGTGTTTGAACACAATTTCGAGCATTTGGCCACCGCGACTGTGTCTTATGAAGACCATCCTGGTGATGGCCATCACATTTTGCAACACTATTTCCAGCATAGCCGGCCTTATCTCCGGTTATATGGAAAAATATGGACCAATGATGGCTTCGGCGTGCAAACCACACGAGACAGTATTATTTTCTGGTTGTAAGGGAGCCTGGTGAGTCTCTTCAGTGCTCACTCCAAATATGACAATTTTTCTTAATTATGTATTCATTGGCCGCATTTTATTCATTCTGGTTTAACCTGATGAACGAATAGATCACAGTAGATAAACTTTTTTTAAGTTTAGCTCCTGACCGCTTGGGGCATTTGCGCTTGGGGCATTGACCGTTATTTATTTATTGCTTGGTGCAATAAACTTACGACTCCTTTGCATCCATTTTTATTGATTTATTGCAAACAAATAAGCACATCTGTTTCCTTTGACAGCAAACGGTGACTATAAGTCAATGAAAAAAATATATAGAACGACATCTATGGAGCCGTAGCGGATCGAAAAAAAGTTTAACAAGATGATCCAGCTACTGAACAGGTTCATCTTTTTGTCAGTGTTCTGCATGTAATTTAAAATATTTTTGGTTAAACCAGTACGAATAAAACACGGCTTTTAAGCCAGAAATGTGCCTCATCGCTGAAGATGATTTGACGGTAAAAATGCGTTCAACTTCCAATTGATTTTCAGCCCATTCACAGAACGTACGACTCAAACGATGTTCTGATGGCTTCAATTCCTGCACCAGTTGGATTTTATACGGATGTAGGCCATGGTCTTTCGTCAAAATCTTCCACGTAGTAGCCGGGCAAATGCCAACTTTTTGAGAACGACTTCAAATAGATAAATCGGTCATCAGCCACACTCACCTCTACAGCGGCTATGCACATTCTAAATCGAAAAAAGACGGCTAAAACAATTTTTAAAGATGTTTGAAAAACATTTCAAATATCCATTTAAGATAGACTAAGGAAAAAAAATTGCGTTGTCAATACAAAGAAAATTTACATTATTTTAAATATTTAACATAGTTAAAATGGAAAAATGAAAGTGTTTTCCCCTTTAAAAAGGTATTGTTTCCTTTGTGGGATATCTTATTATACTAATAAAAAAAATGTTTTTGCCATAAAGTGCCACTGTAGGAAAATTTTAAGAAAAACTAAAATGGTGTCGGAAACTAAAAACTTTTTTTTCTTAAATTTTTTATATGGATGGTACCACATGACATCCAGAATCCACAAAGTACTTCTGCACTGTACTTCTGTGGCAAAGAACATCATGCTTCCATTGGGTCAACTATCTGAAGAGGTTCTTTAACACTTTAACTGCCACCATACAAAAAAAAATATCGGGTCCTCCGGGCCATTTTTTTTTTTTTACAGATCAAGTGTATTTTGGTATCAGAAAATTCGAACAAAATATCAGAAAATGTTTTTTTTCTATATTTCTGTGAAATTTTGAAATATTTTATTGAGGCACAACATATGTACCTCACGGCCTCATGTATACGCCTTTTTATAAAAGGTAGGCGTAGGTTTGTACCGATTTGGCTAATTTTCCAACTTGACCTTTATTTTTTAGATAAAAGCTTAAATATTGAATTTCGTTATGATAGCTTGAAAATTACAGCTGCAATCATGATCACAGACAGACGGACAGACATACGGACGCACAGATGGACATGGCTAAATCGACTCTGGTGATAATGCTGATCAAGAAAATATATACATATATACTTTTCTATACCTACCACGTTTCCTTATGGGCGTTACAAACGGAGTGACAAAATTAATCTACCCCAGTAAAAGGGGTTTTTTTTAATAGTGGGGGTATAAAAATTATGCGCTAAAGATAGGTTTAGGTATGCCAGGCCATGCGAAATTGAACTAGGTTTACAGATTTACATTTCAAGGTACTAATTTTAAACCATAAACTATAATGTGTAATCAAATACTGAGGCACATACGCTGTGCCTCAGAGCCTACGTGGACATTTTATTGAGGTACACCATATGTGCCTCATGGCAGTTAACGTGTTAAGCATCACATAAAATTGCAAAAACATTTAGAAATAATAATGCCAGGAGGATTTCACGGCTGACTACAAATGAAGATTTTTTTAATAGGTGCCTCTTATATTCAGACCCGAAAATATCTTTCTCGGGAGACATGCCAAAAAAATTAAACATTTACCTCCAGATGTTTTACTTCTATTAAAAAAATAATTTTTTAATATAAATATTTAAAATAATCAAACAAAAAAAAAACTAATTTTTCCAAAATTTTGTTATTGTGTGCACCTCAGATTCATTGCAAAGAACATTAAAAAAGTTATAACATCTAATATTTTAGAAAATTTAGCTCAAAAATTAGTTCAATGCCGCCAAATTGCATTTCGGGTTATTATAAGAGTTAACATATTTTTAAGCCGCCATTTTGAATTTAAAATTTTTTACTTCTGATTCGTGATCAGCGGCAACGCCTTGAGGTATTGGCCGTCTTTTTTCGATTTGGAGCCATTGTGCGATGGCTTTTTTGGTGAATATTGTCCATAAGATAAAGATAAAGATTCCATAAAAATTTCGGAATGGAACGTTGGGAACTGTCACTTTGCAATCTATTATTATATTATAATCAGCGCTTAAACGAAGACAAAAATCCATTCATCGCATTGCATATAACCTGATGGACCAGTATGCACACCGAAATTGTGTTGTATTGTTTATTTACACAGTATTGTGTAAATTTCAATAAAAAAGTGATCATTAATGATCTACAATGATCTACATTGATCTACATTAATGATTCTCCTCTGAACACAAAAAGCACAAATTATAATTTTTTTTAATGATTACATTTTTTAAATTATAATAGAAAAATGTTATTTTAATCCCATAATAAATTATTTAACAAATGTTTGAAGTGGAAACAAACTCAAAAAGATAAAATTTTATTGATATTAAAAAAAATGTAACATTTTTTTTGCGAAATCAATTTTTTTGATACTGCAAAGGGATGTCAACTTCGTCAATATTTTATAATAATTCTAACATAAGCGCGATAACATTCTCAAAACTCGAACTTTTCACAAAAACAATGCTTGTGATAAAGTCGAAAGTAAAAATGTTAACTTTTGACCTTCTTTTCTTACTTTAAAAAAAAATAACAAAAAAATTAATTCCATTATTTTTAGTTTTTTCAGTATTCGGAGAAGCATACTCAAAAACAATCGGAGAAATCAATACTATAAGAAAAATCAATCATATAAAATTTTTTTAATTCCCCACATAACAGTATATTTTATAAGTTAGTCGGGCATAATAACCCTCAATTCCAAAAAAAATTTAAATAAAGTATTTTAACATATCATGTACTAAAGGAATAGGTATTTCTGAATAATTAAATTTCAAAAAAGGATTCTAAATTTTTTTTTTTTTTTCAAATTTCGAAATCGACTCTTGGCCACCAAATAGGTCCCCTGGCTTTTCCATATTTAAAGAATTACAATTAAAGCAAAACCTACCGAGTGTGCTCCGCCATTCGGGTACTGATGACCGCCGCTAATGTCCTCCTTGATTTCACGATAGTCCCTAAAGACAACAGCCTTAATGACCGAACGTATCAGCTCTTCGGGCCACATGCCCAGCAATATACGCTGCGGTCTTCCTCGAGCTTTCGGGCGTGGATCAGTGCCACCATCCAGTGATGGTCCCAACATGTTATGCACCCGATTGGCATACAGTACAAATGTTGGATACGGTATGTCAAATTTACGCGCTGCCTGTGAAAGCGAGAGGCCCTCCTTCAACACGCTAAATATAGCCTCGGCCATGGCTTCGGGACGCCAAGACTTTAAGGGACCACGCTCACGGAATCGAAGCTGTTGCACCAAGTTTTGCTGATTGGTATTCCAACATTTTTGCCACATAGACTGCAACTGGTATTGGTAGCTATCTGTTGTGGTTGAACGAAAAAATTAAGAAAAGGAAATTGCTTAAAAAAACGACCACATGTCGACCACAAGCTATAAATTTAAAAAAGTAAAGAGTTGTCAACCCAAAAAAATTACACATTTATTCTAATTAAGTTGCCTTCATGCACAAATGAAAATAAAAAAAAAAATATTTCATCGTCACTTACCCGCAACCGATGAGGTTGATGCACCACCCATCCAAGGATGTCCGCCTTCAATCATTTTCGCCTGCAAGCAAAGAAGTAGAAGAAGAAGAAGAAAGAAACAAATAAACAATAAATTCTTCATGTTTGCCGCTTGCTATCTGGCCATTTCTTTACAAAGTTGTTTGGCAGTAAAGAATGACGTATATAAAAAGTGGTAGTAGTTTTTTTTTTTTTAGGGGTAATAAAAAATTATTTATGCCATAATGTAGATTGGTTAGCAAGACGCTTTATATGCAGCGGGTCATAAAATTAGTTAATTTTTTCTTTTTCGTTTTTGTAGGGTTTTTTTTAGTTTTTTTTTTTTTTGCTCAGGGTTTAATATTAACATTTATTGTCGGAAGAGTTCCGAAGACATGCAGAGCTTTATGGCGCTTTGTCAGACGATACTTTGCGATGGGTTCAAGAAAGTATTGAAGATATACTAAGTAATTTGGCTTGTCAGGGACCTAAACGAGAAATTCTTTTTATATGTAAATAATTTTTTTATCATTATTTTTCCCGATCCGACGTAAAAAATAATCAATAATCAATATATTTTCATTGAAAAAAATGTCAATATTTTTAAAAGAGTCGGAGCTATCAAAAAATTGCATAACGTTGGAAAAATTGCATTTTAGAGATTTTACATATATCTTAAAACTTGAACTAAAATTTTTCAAGTTAAAAGGATAATTACTAAAAATATTTACCATAACTTTTGAAATTTCCATCGTTAATAAAATAAAAATAAATTTAAAAATATCCATGTATATCATACCTTAACTTTACCCATACCATACCCATACCATAACCAACCATATTAGCACTATACCCTTATCATATCCAAACCCTACCCATATAATAGTCATACCAAGCCCATACCCACCATACCCATACCCACATCCATACCCGATTATAACAAATCTATACCTATACCTATACCATATTCGTATCATCCATACCAATGCCATACTTAAAGCATAACCACACCATACAACATATTCATATTCAAACCATAACCATACCATTTCCACACCGTATCTTTACAATATTACTATGACATGACCATTTATGAGTATGGGTTAATTTTTGGTAAAAATCTTTGTCTGATATTAACAAATACTACCTTTTCCAAAAATAACTCGAAACGTACAAATTATTATCGTTTTAAAATAATGTGCCCACATTTTTATGTAAAAGGGAGTCAAACTCGGTTTTCAAGTCTTCAGTTTGCCTTTTATACAAAAAGAAGTTTTAAGCCCAGTCCATTAGTCTATAGCATATCGTCACCTAAAATACAAAATAACGTAACATCACTTTTGATAAGTTTAGAGGAGAAGCAAAAAACGATATAAAATTCAAACAACTTGAGATATTGAAACGAAATTTTCAAATCAAATAACTTGGTTATTTTTGGTGGCAGACGTTTAAAATTCATAACACACATGTTATATAATGTAGTGAATCGTAATCAATAAAAAACACAATTTCGAATTTTTTGATCATACGTTTTTTTGCATTTTATGTGACGATATATCGAATAAAAAGGATGTAGACGCTGTCGTTAACACACCCGTAAGTTTTGACGTGACAGTGTATCTTTATTCTTTTCCTTATACTTATCCCTCTCCTTTCCTTTGTTTCCAAACTTGTCCTCATTCTTGTTTTTATTCTTATATTTGTCCTAATAATTGTTCTACTTCTTGTCCAAACTCTTCCCCAATTTAATTCATGCCTAAATTCCTGACCTTTTCCGTGTTCGAATACCTTTCCTTATGCTTAATCCATTTCTTTTCCCAATCTTTTTTCCAAATCTTGTCGTTAGTGTGTCCGTATTTCTTCTCATTCTTGCCCTAATCCTTTTCGTAGCCCTTTTAACAATTCCGTAGCCCATGCTCTTATTTTTGTCTTGATTGTAGTTCTACTCCTTATCCTTCTTTTTCCTGGTCCTAATCTGTGTTCAAATCCTTGCCCTTATCTTATTTCTTATCTTTTACTAGTCCTTGTCGTTACACATATTATTTCAATTAAATTGTTTGTATTTTTATTTTGACTTTTATTTCGTCTTTTGATATTGCTTTCATGCATTCAGTTACTTTTAGGAGTTCCCTGAGAGGCCTGAAGATGGAATAATTGTTTATTTTTTTTTATCATGTCTTAAAATCTCAGCTTTAATGAGATTATTATGATTAAATTAAAAATCTCGCCAATAGACGTGGAATTATAATTGCATGCAACGTTTCTCAATGGTGTTAAGTGGCTTCTACACGATACAACGGCTTTACCAATATCTATTTTGCTATTTGATGGTTGTGTGCAATTATTGTTGAATGGTTGAAACTGTCAAGTGCTGTGCGATAAGCGATTGTATAGCCATTGTATAGTGTAGAAGCACTTTTACATTTTTACTGCATGTAATGGCGATTGCCTCGGGGGTTTCGTGGCTCGGAAAAATTATTTTTTCATGTTCGTTATGAGGTCAAAGAAAGTTCTTGTTGCATTACCTGCTACCTAATCGACCTTACGGAATTATAATTTTTTTTATTTTTATCGTAAGGGGTCGTTCATAAACTACGTTACCGATTTTCAACTTTTTTTTACCCCTCCCTCCCCCTCCGTTACTTTTCGTAGTGCTTTTCAAAACCCCTCCCCTCCCCCATAAAGTAACGTAGTATATGAAATAAAAAAATGAATTGATTAAAAACTATTTGAAAATATATTAAATATATAATAATATATAATATATTTTATAAAAAAAAAAAAATATATTAAAAATATTATTACTTGACTAGCTCTTGGTAGGTGTGCTATCATGACTAGATAATTTTAAGAAAAAATTTTTAAAATCCATTATTTTCATCTTCTATCTTCGATATTTCATCTTCAATCCAAGAGACGATGCTATCAATCACTGAAATTTAAGAAGCTGGAAACTTTGGGGACTCTTCGAAATAGAATTCTTCAACGGATTCTATGTCGACCCATTCAAGTATATCCTCATTTTTTATACAAACAAATTCGCCTGGTGTTTGAGAGAATACCTGTAAAGGCTGCACCTGTGCAGCAACAAGTTCAGTGTTTTTATAAATATGCTTCCTTATAATTGTTTTATATAAATAGTATGTACTTTTTATACCAATTTATTTTAAAATAAATAAAACTCACTTATGAGAATTCATTGATGTTTTTGAAGAGAAATACAAGCCGCAATACAAATATAGGACACAATCTTGAACTGATTTCGGGATTTAAATTTTTTCAAATTTTTTTATTTTTGGTCACGTTACTATATGTGAGAACCCCTCCCCCCTTATCGTTACTTATCGTAGTACATTTTAAAACCCCTCCCCTAAGGCCAAGTATAAATCTTTCTTTTCTGTGTTTTAACATGAACCATGCTAGATATACTCACCGAGTAATAATTCCATGCAATGCCATTGCATGATTGATGTACATTCGATATAGTAGCGACTCTCTTCGCGGCCTTATGACGTCATGAATATTTTGTGTATTTTTCTCGTAAGGCATAAAAACCAACCTTTACTGGCATGTTATATTTTTTACCGTACCACCTATAGATAGCGCGTTATAATTCCATTTAAACAATTTTAAGTTTCGTTGCTTAAGCGTCCCGATGACATTTTGCATTTTTGTTTTATTTTTCTTATAAAGTCAAAGAATTAACCTTTATGGTCGTGTAACTATTTTTATCATAAGACCTATACTCATTGATCACCAATCCCATGCAACGCCGATGCATTTCGGAAAAATAATTTTTTTTTTTTTAATTTTTTTGGAAACCTCTTGGAAAGCGCAGTAAAACGTAACGATGTTACGTCAAAATCTTCCACTCAAAATTTTTGAATACGTAATTTCGAACAAAATAATTTTTAAAATATTCCAGTCAAAATTCTAAATACAAAACAGTCGTATGAAAACTTTTTAATGGCAAATATCCAGTGTGCCATACGGATTCGTTTCGAATTCGAGATGGACTTTATTCTTTGTATATTTTATTCAAAACTTATCCGTTTTAGGTATAAAATTCCTCTCAAAAACGCGAATCGCTTTTCAACCTTTTTCGGATTCTTCTCGAACTCGGTACGTATTTCATATATGATTCCATTTTAGATTTTTTTTTTTTTTTTATTCAATACCGACACTTCTTTTTAAATAATGCGAATTCGTGACAGCCTCGTTTTTTTTTAATAAAACGCATTCAAAACGGAACAATAAGGTTTATAATAAATTGAAAATATTTTTTTATTATTTATTAAGATTTAATGAAATATTAATATGAATTATAAAATGGAAACTAGTTCAAAATAATAAAGTGCTGAAAAAATTTTTTTTTAAATATGACCATGACCATGAGCCATGACCATGACCATGAGCATAATGAAAGAATTTTCATTTTATTTTAAAATGAAAATAAGTACAGAATTGTATTTTGTTTCTCTTTTCTTCGTTACCATTATGTTGACGGATTTTTAACGGATTCTAAACGGGTTCGTTCAAACATAAATGAGAAAATTCCGCGCTGACGGACTCGTAACGGATTCGAAACGGATCCAATTCCGTTTTTGTGAACATTGGGTATTTCTGGTGGAAATTCAGAATATGGGTAAATTCATATATTCAAGTAAAGGTAAATGTTTGAAGAAAAATTTTTAAATTTTTTGGAAAAAAAAAACAAACCAAAATAAAAAATTTCACATTAATATGAAATAAATGATCTTTGGACTTGTTTATTTTCATCCAAATTGCTGTTGAAAAATTTTCATTCGCAATTTTAAGTTTTAAAACGTGAATATAATTTGATACTTTTTTGTTGGAAATATTGTCTTACAACTAATTTTCTTTATTTGTATCCAAAATATACAATCTACAGAGGAAAACTACTTTATTATTTTTGAGCAAACCTACAAAAAACTGGAATTTTTTTCTATGGTTAAATTTTAATGTGACCTTTTATTCATTCAATTGTATTCATTAAATTGAGACTTATAGCTGAGCTCGAGATAAAGTATGTATTATGAAGAAAGCAACCAACAACAACGACTGCTCTGTATAGAGCAAATCATACAACAGACTAGACAGCCTGTTTAGTTGGCCGCTACACCAACTCATCAGTAGTCTTGCATGACTTTCTCTGTGATCCACTGAGCTACTTAAGTCTTACCTATACTGCCAAATTGCCGAAAAAGTTCCCGTAATTTTAAGCAGAGAAAACAAAACTTTCCACGGTAACTAGAGTTCTTATCTATTTTTGATGCACCCTGTCAAGATTAACCTTGATCGTATCATTCTTTTAGTCACAGCCTTAACTTGTATGCATTTCTACAATTTTGTTTTACATTTTATATTTTAAATTTTTAATTTTTACAATCTTGTAATTTTTTGTATGCAGTTCATTTTGTATCATGTTACGTTTTGTATCACATTTCGAGTATATCCTCTCTGTATATTCTCTATTATGGAGCTTTAAGGAATCATAAAAATAAGATATATATATTGTTAGAGACATAATAATTTGTATGGCATCGACTTGAAAATACCTATAGTAAACATTTTATTACAATCTTAGCAAAACGAACTTTATGCATTGATTTACCAAAAATTCATCTCGTAGAAACTCGTCTTAACCATGAGCTGTAGTTTACATTTGACCAACTTAGTTGCAAGCTTTCTTCGCCATAACAAATAAATATTTATTACTTCCCACCAAACAAACACGCTCACACCAACTTTAAGCCAACATCCTCCTGACCTCTAGCCAAACCACACCAAACCACACCACACCAAATACACAAGTTAATTCGAAAGTACACAGAGAGAAAAAACTTAACTAATTTACATGGCGCGGAACTTAACAAACTTATGTTAGCGAACAAAAAACACACACCCATACACAAAGCAAAAAAAAAAACCCTTACAAAGTATTTTACTCTTCCATTTCAACCGCCATCTTGTTTTAAACCCTATCATAAACTTGGCCACCTCTGCTTTGCACACTTTCAAATGCGCTCAAATTTGCCCATTTTTCACCGGTCTTGCCACCCACCCAACAACCAGCGGCCCAATGACGCTCCTTGCGCATAGTAAAACGCTTCCGACTTTTATTTCAATTATTCATGCAGTTTATGGCCTTTTTCCTAGCATACCGTTGAACTATTTTATATGTACGTATTTTTCCTTCATTATTCCTGCAGTTTTTTCTAATTTTTTTTTCTCTCTCCGTTTCTTGTGCTCTGCTATTTTTTTGCATGGTTTATTTTTTCTAATATAAAATATTTAAGACATTTTTTCGCGCACTTGTACGCGATTTTGCAAACATAATTTGTATAGCATATGCAAGCATACGTGCAACACTGGCAGCCAGCCAGTCAGTCAGTCAGTCAGTCAATCGGGTAAGCAGGCAGGCAGGCCTGCCAACAAGCTAAAATATGGCTTTGAAGGTATGAGGAACAGTGCATATAGCCAGAGAGTAGATGGTGTGAGTGGCAAATGGTAGATGCCTGCTGCAAGTCGTGTTGTGGGCAGGCGTGCACACAATGGGCGACATGGTGGTCAGTCAAAGTTTATTACTTTCCTTTGCAGACAGGCTGCTATATTTCATTGAAGCACGAAAGCAAGCAACAAACAACGGCTTGTTTGCTTGTGTGAATCCTTTTTTCGCGCCTTTTCCTTGGAGAGAAACAAGCAGCTTTATTTAAAAAGGAATTAGAATTAGATGCTTCCTTGCTCAGCAATGTTGTTGGATTTTTCATCGCTCCTTTTTTTTCTTATTTTCGTTTTTAATTTTATGCAAATCGTTTTAAGTTTATTAATAAATTTTAACGCGCGGCTTAATTTTAACTCTGAAACGGAAATGCAGCATTTTAGCCAAGTAGGTAGCGGAAATGTTTAAAAACTCGTAAGCACTAGTACACTTCCGTGTGAGCTTTTCATCGAAAAAAACAGAAAAAAAAGAATCGAATGACTCTTAAACTTTTGATCCTGCTTAAAAACGAACACGAATTTACTATCTCAGCAGCGATTTTTCTTTGACTACTTAGCATAAGTAATGGTTAAGGAAACGGTTAAAAAACAGTAGCTAAGCTATGAGCGAAATCCCCATAAATCCCTAATCTTGGATCCATATCCTGAATCGAAGATTATTTAATGCTACAGCGTAGCGTATTTATTTCGAAAATGCGGCGATTTTTTCCTATATGCGAGTATTCAGAACAAAAGTTCCAAATCTAGTTTCTTTTCCACACTTCGTTTTGATTTTCATAATAAACATCTCCAGTTGCTATCTATTTCATACCTAAGATTAAAAAAAAAAAAAAAAAAACAATTGGAAACAAGATCGATTTTTTTTTTGTCTTATCACATGTGAGTTAATTTGGTTTTCGAAATTTCGATTTTTTTTTTAATTTTTGGAATTTTTAAAGGTTGAACTAAATTTTACATTTTATGAACTTATAACAAACATTGTATTGTAAGTATTCTAAGGAGGATTATATACCCAGAAGCCAAAAAAAAGGGAACTTTTGTAAATTTTTCTAAGGAGACCTAAGGGATATTTTTAAATGAGGGATTTTATACCTAAAAATATACACATTCAAGAGTATGTAGTTTTTTTTTTTTGTTAAAAAAAATTAATATTATGGTCGATACAGCATTTTTTATAGAACGCTGTGAAAAAAAGGTGAAAAGTGATGACCAAGGTTGCTCCTTCTAAATTCATCTAAGGCAAAAAAACGAAAAATATTATTACTCGTAAACTAGATACTTAAATCTCGTACTTGTCATAGCCGATTTTGAAAATATTGATTTTTCACAAAATGGCGGACTTCCGAACGTAAAGTAACGATTTTCGACCAAAAATTCGTCATTATTTCGCCTATAACGAAGCTACGAAAAAACATCCTATAACAAGTATTAGATGATAATGTATAGAATAGGCCTGAAAAAAAATCAAAACGATCGGTGCACTGAGTTTCGAGAAACTTTGATCACCGACATTGAAAAATTGTATCGAGAAAAATGCGTTTGAAAATAAGTACCGGCACGGGGCGCTATAGATTGTGGTATAACTTATAACTTTGTTATTTATACATAAAATAACATAGTATAGCCTAGTAATGGAATTCAAGATGCTTTTCGCTCCGTGTAAATAAAATTCGTCTAAATTACCTACAAATTGCGATGTTGTTAAGTATTTTTTGTTTTTGCGTATTCAAAAAAATAACCGAACGGATACCTAGTGTTCGCCCCAGCACCGAATTCGTAAGAATAAAAAAGTGAGGTGGTAACCCTATCAGCCATCTTAAATTTTAAAATTCTGATATCAGATTCGAAATCAGCTACCCCTTTAAACTATTGGATAATGTTTAAAACTTTTAAAAAAGCATATTATTAGGTGGCAACCCAATAGGGTTAAAAATTTTACAATTCTGAAATTCTGATATCAAATACGGATTCAGTGACCCATTTTTACTTAATGGTAAAAAACAAATCATTTTATGCATGCATTTCTTTATTTAACTGCAATAAAATATTTTTTTAACAAAAAATGGTTTTTGCATTGATGTTTCAAAAGTTAGTGAATTATGACTTTTCTTTAGACATATAAGTATATACTTGAAATTTTTGTAATAAAATTTTCTATCACATTAGAGGGCTAACTTTTTATCTCCGATATAATTATTTCGGGATATAGGGCTTCAAACATAAAATATGTTTATAAAAAAAACGAAAAAAGTGAATTTTTTCACCTGTTTGCTATCATTACAGCCTAACACTGATGCTATTGGCACATATTATGCCTTCAAATTTTCATCTGACTCTCCTTTACTACATGCAATTAAATTCAAATTCATTGACTGAACATGTAAGTTTTTACAAGCATTTATGTGAATGTTTGAATATGTGTTCCCAATACAGTAGACTCTCACAAATTAGAACCACTTTGTTCGACGGGTTGTTCTAATTTCTGAAATGTTCTAATTTCTGGACGATTTTTTTTCACAGAAATTTAAAAGAAAATAATGATACTGGTTAAAAAAATGTATGTTAACAAAAAAGAATTTTTATTTATTAATATATAATCTTGTTTTTTTGACATAAAATTCATATAATTCATAGGCAAAAAAAGAATAACTCAAAAATCTTTTCTACCATATTATTTATTTTTTTAATAACTACACTTAGGGAAAAAATATTAAATGTATCCAGAAACTTTTTTAATTTATCCAAAAAGCGAGTCATTTTTGCAACAATAACGCATTTGCTTAAATCGACTACGTAAATATTTAAAATTTATTTAAATACTGTTTTAATTAAATAAAATATTAAAATATTTAAACAGAATTAATAAAAAATATATTAAAATTATGCACGAATTTTTTTAAATATCTTTCAAATCTTTACTATTTGAAAATAAAACTATCGCTTACAGAAAAAATTTATAAAAAAAAAATATTGAAATTAAAAAATAATGTGAAGATATATATTTAAAATATTTTTCATGAGCTGCGTCCAACAAATACCGTTGGCTTGTATATTTTATTTTTTTTTTTTACTTTTCCCGTTCTCTAATTTATACTATTTTTGACAGTTGGTGCAGTATTATGGCAACAAATGCCAAATATCAAAAATAGTTTGGATTAGAAAAAGAAAATGTAGAAAGAAAATGTTAAAACAAAATTAAAAGAAAGTTAAAAGCACAATTTGCAGGCAAATGACAACCGGTGCAAGACATTTGTCAGAAAATGTCCGGCTGTCACTCTAACCTTACATAATGTTATGCGATCACCCATCGCTCGCACAAAGAATCTCTGCCAAAAATTCAGGCTATATTACCCTTGCAACATTAACTAAATGAGAACTATAAGAAACCTGCAACTGCAAGAAATAAACTGCAGGAACAGAGTGCGATGCTGCTGCTGCTTGGCGGCCGCTTGGCAGCTGTATGGAATATGTTTGTCAGTGTGTGGCATAAATAAAATTTAAATACGGGAAAAAAACGAGTTGTAGGGAAAATATTTGATTTATCCACGTAAATATTTAAATGAAATATATACTCAGGCGTGGATAATGTTAATATGCGTTATTTCCCTTAGTGTATTCAATGCATTGTTAACATATAATCTGTAGAGTTTGTTTGTGTTTTTGATAGATTCAAATTGCGTATAATTCGGTAATTCCCCTTTTTATATTTATATCAATGAGCAAAGATCACTTATGAATTTAATAAATAAAGAAAAGTCCAAAAATTAGAACCACTGGTTCTAATTTCAGAGTATTCAATACATTGAAATGGCAGGTTCTTATTTCTGGACAATTCGAATTTGTGAGAGTTCTAATTTGTAAGAGTGTACTGTAATGGATTTTTTTAATTTTGCCATTTATATAAAAAATTGGGGCCAATCGGAAAAAGTCATTACGATATTCGGATTCTATGGAAAATTTTACTATAGAAAATGTTATCGCAATTCGTTGTGGAAAACCTTGTTGAGTAGTGTTATTTGAGTTATTCTCTTTTATAATTTATACATTTTTGCATATGTTCGGACCATTTGTCATAACATTTGTCCCATTCGTCTTGAGACACCTCCAAAAAAAAGTTGGATAACTTCTTCTGGCGTCGAAAATCGTTCTCTACGCAGTTTGATGTACGTAAACAATAAGAACATTGGATGTCCCGAAAATCGTCAGTGAGCGAAGAACGGTCGGTCCCGCTTGTTTTTGGAATCAAAACTTTTGTGAAAAATTTCAAATGCTTGGATTAAGTTTTGTGGAAGTTTTAGAGATTTTACTATCTTTTATAAAGTCACTTTATATGGGAGGTAAGCGTGGATTTCATCCGATTTGATTCTTTTACGAACTTGATTCCTTTTTTTTTTAAAAAAGTGTTTATGTATCAAATTTCATTACGAAATCTTTAATATTGCGGCTGTTATCGTGACGACGCACGGACGGATATGGCGAATTCGACTCCGCTGATGATGGTGATAAAAAATATATGTACCTACCATGCCATTCATTCTGAATAGAATATCGTCCTTAAGAATATATGTACTTTTCTGAACCTACCACTCCTCCTTATGAGCCTTACAATCAAGTTAATATACCCCTTAAGCGGTAAGCCTGTGTATATAAAAATGATTTTAGCGATTGGGTTCTATTGTATTTTAGTTTTTAATAGCTTTATCCTTTTTCTAAAGTGAAATATACCAAATTTTTAAAAGCATAACTTTCGACCAAATTATGCCCCGTAGCATTGCTATTTGAAGATTCTCTTTTGAAAGCAATAGTATATTTCTTCGATTCTCAACATCATAAAATTGCAATCAAATCGCATACTTTATTCAAGAATAAATTAAATTTTTATAAATATATCTAAATCTATATATAAAATAAAGGAATAAATAAACGATTATGAAATGTGCCATGACATCCATACACGCGAGATTCTCAATAACATAATATCTTTCCTTGAAAAAAAGATACAATAAATGCAAAAATCTGATTGAAACCGGTCAAATTGTTATAATATGTTAAATTGACCATAAAATTTTGTTTTGAAAATTCTTCCTATAACAACCAAGTAAATTAACCTTGCTTTGCTTATATTAATTTAACATAATCATTAAATCGAATCTTCGTTTGTCCCAGTCTTTTTTACTTTTATTACGGTTTTTATTCATATATTTTTAATATGAAAATGAATTAAATTATTTCACAAGTTACTCTCCAATTTAAATATGTTAAAATGCAATCATTTGTGTATTTTTATTATTAGCTATTCCAGGTCTAAACTGTAAGTAGGACTATTAGGTTGGCCTACACCGAGAGAAAAAAAAACAATAGTAAAATCACCTAAGCCGGCTTGGGTAAAGAAAATTGTATGGAAATAAGAAACTTATGGATATTCACCAAAGTAATATATTGTTGAATACATTGCTTTAAAAGCACATACTTCGATACCCTACCAATAAAAAAAATGTTTGATTCACCCAAGCATATAACAAGTATATAACATTTTAACCAATACTGTAAGTAAACCACCGAAAACTTTGACACTTTATCAAAATGGTATGAGCAAAATTTATCGCAGAATAATCCCAGTTTGTTATAGTTCTCGTTTAGTTTTTGTAATGAAAATTGTATAGCCTAGATGTTTAGCCAAGGTGCAATGCTTCGTGAGTGCATTTTTTTATACAGTAATTTACCTAAGTAGATGTATATTTTATACTGTATATCATCTAAATCAATATCGGTAAGTTAACGTGAAAACTTAGGTGTTTGGAGGTTGAAAACTGCCAAATCCATCGTATAAATTATACTAGGTTTCTTATTAGTTTTGCTTAAGCTTTTTTCTCGGTGAAGGTTAATTTTACAAGAAAAATCTCATTTGCTGATATCACATAGAAAATGATCTCATTTTTTTTGCAATCGATGACTTCACAGCCAATAACTTGTATTATTGAAAGCATAAAAAAATTTAAGTCATTGCTGATTTCATTAAAATTTAAATCGCTGCTATGACTGCAAAACTTGCATTCCTTAATTTTTTTTGAAAAGATTACAATCACATTAAGTTTTTGTTGAAGTCCTTGAAGTCATTTTGAAGTTATTGAAGTCAAATGATTGAAATATTTCGAAATAAATTAAATCATGACCGAGGTAAATCATTACAGCAACGGTATATAATTTCTTTTCTTAATATCTGACTTAAAAAACGACTTAAAATTATTTTACAATATCAGTAATTTAAAACATTTTTATAAATGACTTCAAATGATTTCATTGACTTCAAATTAATTACAATAGAATGCAATTAAAGGCTCCCAGGAGCGCGACTTCAATCATAGTGAATGAATTAAAAGACTTCAACAGAAACTTGTACCAATGGATTTCAAAGTCATGACTTCAAAATGACTGCTGATTTACAAAACTTGACGTCATGAAATCAACAAGTTGATTAAATGACTTAAATCATTTCTTTGGCATTCAATGCCAGTTTCTGATTACATGAATGCAATATTTTAAGACTATGGTTCTTAACCGTAATGATAAAAAGTTGTTTTTTTTTTTATTTTATATCCTATTTAGTTATATTTCAATAAAAAATACGTTGGAAATATTAGGAAATGAAAAATTCGAGGAACATTTAAACATCCTGACGTTTTATTGAAAAAAAATTACTGAGACTTCCTTAAAATTCCTCTTTTCGGTTGCTTATCTATTTCTTTTTTTTATTTTTGTTTTCAAAAAAATGTAATCATCAATTTGAAATAACTGTCAGTGCGGACCCACACTAAGGGAAATAACGCATATTAAATAAAGCATTATCCACGCCTGAGTATAAATTTTATTTAAATATTTACGTGGATAAATCAAATGTTTTCCTTACAACTCGTTTTTTTCCGTATTTAAATTGTATTTATACCACACACGTACACACATATTCCATACAAGCAAGCAGCAACAGCATCGCACACGTACACACATATTCCGGCAAGCAGCAACAGCATCGCACTCTGTTCCTGCAGTTTATTTCTTGCAGTTGCAGGTTTCTTATAGTTCTCATTTAGTTGTTGTTGCAAGGGTAATATAGCCTGGATGTTTGGCAAAGAAATGAAATGATGTAGGGTGGAGTGACAACTTGATATTTTTTTACAAATATCTTGCACCGGCTGTCATTTACCTACATATTTTACTTCTAATTTTATATAATACTTTTTCTTCCTCTAATTTATACTATTTTTGACACTTGGTGCCCTAATATTGTACCAACTGTCAAAAATAGTATAAATTAGAGAACGACAAAAGTAAAACAGAGAATTTATGGACGCAATATTCATTTTAAATATGTTGTTTTTTTAAGTTCAATGTTTTTATATAAATTTTCTTTAAATGCGATAGTTTTTTTTTCAAATAGTAAATACTTGAAAGATATTTTAAAAAAATTCGTGCATAATTTTAATATATTTTTTTATATTAACTCTGTTTAAATATTTAAATATTTTATTTAATTATAAAAGTATTTAAATAACTTTTAAATATTTACGTAGTCGATTTAAGTAAATGCGTTATTGGTGCAAAAATGACTCGCTTTTTGGATAAATTAAAAAAGTTTTTGGATAAATTTAATATAGTTTTCCCTTAGTGTAGGTAAATGCATCACATGTGACGCATACTGCGTTCGAGGACTGTTAAGTTTTTCACTCCATTTGTAATGCCCAAAAGAAGTTGTCCATAAATCACGTGGCTAATTTTAGGCTTTCTATTTAACCTCCCTCCCCTCCGTGTTTTTTCTTAGTGCATTTCAAAAACCCCCCCTCGCCATAAATTGCTAACGTAGTTTATAGATGATCCCTAAGTAGGCTTTGTAGTTTTAGAAAAATTTATGTATTTTTTGTTTTAGCTTTGAACCAAAGATTTCAAGTGTTAAACATATTCAGCTAAGACTGCCTTGGTTCGAATATGGGGTGACATATTAGAGAGAAGGAAGTGGCAATCAATTGACCCATGTGTAGTTATCAAGCTATCCTCTCCACAAATTTCTCTGCGACCACCTACAGCTTTTTGGGTCCTGCGTATTGATGAATTTTTAATATTAGTTGAATAGAAATAAGGAAAGAAATGAGGAAAGCTTGAGGCGTAGGACTATGGCCTGGCAGAGATTCAAACCTGGGACCTCTGGAATGACAGTCAAGTGCGTACCACTCTACCGACTTCCAAGGCCGCAATTTTTTATTAATATCCCAATTAATAAGAAGGAAATCTCGGTATTACTGATATTTTTGATATTGCGCCCAAAGATAGTTTTCGTTTAGCGAAACTGAACTTCACTTCGTTTGCGAGTTGTATTTTATTTGCCACAAACGCATATTCGGTTGTCATCAACTTAAAAATTATATATGTATGCCGCAAGCTATTTCGGTCATTATTATTTATCTATATATTAATACGCAAACAAAAAGTTTGTGTTCCCTTTTTTTCTGTGTTACCTTCAACATATTCACATAATACTTATATCGATGGATAGGTATTTTTAGGTAGATTTGCACAATATAATTTTTATTTGAATATGTTGTCATTAAGATAGGTAAAACTGAGCAAATGTAGAACGCTTTTACATCAAACGCTACGATGAGTAGCATTATTGTTGTTGTTGTTGTGGTTATTTTTGCTTTCTCTTAATTTCTCTCAGTGTTGAAAAAAACAGTTAAACTGCTGATTGCTTCATATAACACTTGACGCCAAGCCATTTATTTACTTTTAATGAATATTATATGTTAAATAAATTTTTGTTTATAATAAATTTAAATTGACGCTTATATCCTCCTTTTTTTGTCCTTTACCACTATTTTCCTCATAGAGTCAAGGTAAGCATTAAAGAATTTCCATGCAAATTAATAACAATTCATCATGTGAAAAACAACTTGAACAAGGTAACGAAACCTTACAGAAACAGATGGTCGAATTTCGGCCACAGGCGATACTAAAAAAAAACATAAATAACTGGCCATTTCAGCCCTTGAAAGGACTTTGACCTACCTTCTTATGATCAATTGTGTTGTGCGTGTTATTAAGTTTGTACACAATTGACCGAGAAATGGACCTACAGGCTTAACGCCGACTCCGAACGGCGATGAACGGAATGTTCTTATTCTCAAGAAGCTTTACATGGCATTTTTATTACTCTCTGAGGCTTGCCATTGTCTGCAGAGAGGTGGCGGCCGTACAGAAAAATTATTTTAATTCAAATAATTTTCTGTCGCTGCTGGGGTTCGAACCTGAGTCTCCAGGTTCTTTGACATAGCGGCCACGCACTTTAACCAACTACGCCACGGACGCCACAGGCGATACTAGTTATATTAATTATGTTTCTCCCTACGTTCTTCCGTCTTCTTATGGATATCCAAAAAGTAAATCTGAACTATAAGCGTTGTGTTTATACAACGAAGGGAAAACCAAACGAAGTTTTCAGTTGGAAAAAACAAATTTTTTTCAATTGCTGCAATTTAAAAGTCACTCGCGTTTATGACAAACGAAATTAATTTCCTGCAACTAAATGACGCGGTTCTCGCAACTGACTATTATTATGAAAACTGTTGAAACGTTTGCAACTAACGATTTCAAGCACGACAAACGAAGTTCGTTTGCGGAAAACTGGCGGTAAACGATTTTTTGGGCGTGTCGTTCGTACCTCGTTTTGAGTTAATGGGGAAAAATGGGGTTATTACCTACGTTATTGAAAAATAATACTTTTGCATAATGAATAATTTTGGTGGTTTTTTATAAGGACAAATGTAGTCAGATAATTAAAATTTTTAATACAGATTTAAAAAAAATTTTATACCTTGAAATAAGAAAAGAATGTAATATTTATCCATCAGTGTGAAAGAAGTGTATTTCTAATAAATCCAATTCGAACTGTTCGAAGACACACCATTCCGCTTTGAAAGAAGATTAGTCTTAGTTTACGAGTAGAATGAAGGATTCAGCTACTTTTTGAATTTTTTATTTTTTAATTACATTAAAAATTTTTATTTTATTCTGTTATGTATTTTCCAAAATTTTCAATACACGAGAAAAATCAATTTTTATTTCATGATTAACTGAAAATAATACCTACCATAAAAATTTTGTCTTAACCAAGTTATCATTATTTTCAAATTAAACGAAATGACTAAAAAAAAAAAAAACTAAAATAATAATTTATAAAAATTTATTTCTATTGAAGTTGAATAATTCAGTTGAATAAATATTTAACTTATTGCTCACTTTTGAAAAAATCGTGTACTGAGTAGAAATGACTAACTATATCGCTTAAATCATATGGCAGAAATGTATCTAAGCCATTGAACTTGACGATTTAAGCCAGTAATAAGCATGAAGATGAATGACGCAAAGATATAATTGAAGCTTTATTTCCATATCTGTTATTAACAAATCGAATTACATTCTAAACCATAATTTTTTTTTCTTGGAACCCCACTCGCTCCCTTGCGACATTCATTGTTCATAGACACATTCACTCTCTCATGATTTTCTCCATTACTCATTCACGTGTGTGTGGTGGGTGACTCTGTGTGATTTAGGTAAGGCGCACTAAACATAATAATTAATTAAATTAACTTTTTTCGCCCCGCACCGCCCGTGTCCGTACCCTAGCCCATTCTTTGACTGACTTTTGAATTTTCAACAAATTCTTATTATTATTGATTTTCCTATATTTTATTATTATTGCTTTGCTGCTTACTTCAACATGCACATTGTGTGCGTCTTTGTGTGAGTGTGTGTGAGTATGTGAGTGTGTGAGATTGTGTGTGTGGGTGACTTGCTCACACACATAGATTTATACATTTAATAATATATAAATTTTCCACTATAAAAATCCCACACTCAAACATTCAATCCACACCCTTGACAAACACCCATCCACCCACCCACAGCTGAACGTCTAACGTTATTTTAATTTTATTTTCCATCTTAACACCCAGCCAGAGCCAAAACAAGTCATACACTATATCCCACCCATCACGTCTTAGACCATTTTCGCTGCATTTCATCGCTTTCCTATGCCTCCCCTGTTTCTCCCTCTTTCCACTCAACTGACAGCGACGAACGCATAAGTTTTATTTCTTATATAATATAACACTTTATTTATTATTCATTTTCGATTCCTATGTTTTCCACAGTAGACGCCGTTCTCGTCTTTTGCGTCCTCCAAGTTTTTTAACTCGTGTTTTTTTTATTTCCATTTCATTATTTCACCATCGTCTTCCCACATCTTCCAAAAATCCACCTTAAGTCCGCTTTTGTATAAGTTTGGTTTTCCTTGGCGCCCAACTTCATTCCAGAATTCATTCATTCATTCATTCATTCATTACTTCCTTCATTCATTTATTTATATGTGCAACCCAGCAAACCGCGTTGCCTCTCCACCGACTGTAGCTTGTTTTTTTGTTTTTTTTTTTTATTTGTTTTTCCTTATTAGTTTGAGGGAATGAGTCAGTCAGTCAAAGTGCACAAATGTGTGTGTGTATGTTTGCCGTCTTATAGTCCGTCTTCATAGTCGTTTTCCTAGTCGTTGTCGTCTTGTTCATCGACATCGTCGTTGACGTCGTCGTTTTATAGTTTGCGCTCATTCCATTCATTAATTTTATAAGAAGAATCGTATCGCATAATAAATAATTAATTTAAACAGCTACGTCAAAAGCGAAATTTATAGTAAAAGAAATTTTTTTGCGTGGTGGCAACGTTGCACAACCCAAATTATACCGTAATGCAATAGATAATTGTTCAAAGCAATAAAAGTCTGCATTGTTTGCTTGTTCGACGTTAACAAGTTCGAAGAGTAGAAATAAGCGCGAACCAGTAAGGAATGCGTTGAAAACGGAACGAAATAGAACAGTTGAGATTCGTGCTGAAGAAAAAAGTTAATATTAATTGTTAACAAAATTTATAGAAACGAAGAGATGAACGGTTGTCATAGATATAGTGTTATTCTTAAATTCTTGAAAATTGTTAAGTTAGTTTGAAACATTTCTCAAATAATCATTCCACTGACCTGAGATTGAGTCTAATACCATCCTAAAGCGCATGTTTTCATCCCAAAGCGCATATCATATCATTGTCATAATCGTGATATGTGGAAAAAAAATATAAAACTTTTTATTGTCAACTCTTACCTCCTTTCCTAAACCTTAATGGCTCGAAGACATAATTTTTAAACTCAAAATTAAAAATGTTTCCCTCAAAGTTGAAAAAATGTACACCGAAAAAAAAAGCAATAGTAAAATCGCCTAAATCGGCTTAGGTAACAATAATTGTATGGACATTAGAAACTTATGCTTATTCACCAAAGAAATATATTTTTTAATACATTTCTTTGAGAGCATTTACTTCGATACCCTGCCAAAAAAATGTTTGATTCACCCAAGCCAAGAATATAACATTTTAACCAATAGTGTAGGTAAATCACCGAAAACTTTGAAACTTTATCAAAATGGTATGAGCAAAATTTATCGCTGAATACTCACGGATTGTTATAGTTCTCGATTAGTTTTTGTAATGAAAATTATATAGCCTACATGTTTAGCC
The DNA here is from genome assembly GCA_943735915.1 of Pherbina coryleti. Taxonomy (NCBI): domain Eukaryota; kingdom Metazoa; phylum Arthropoda; class Insecta; order Diptera; family Sciomyzidae; genus Pherbina; species Pherbina coryleti. The sequence continues at coordinate 116,262,774 of OX030952.1, forward strand.
AAAGCGCAGTGAGTGCATTTTCTTTGCATTTAATCAGATATATTAATAAGCGATCTAAATGCATGGTTTTTTTTATTAGTAAATCTATTTTGTAAATTTTGTAAATGTATGTATATTTACATTTAATAAAATAGGTTTTCCTTAATAAAAATGAAAAATTTTGGTTCATTTTATTTAGAAGTTTCATCTAAATACTTGGGTAATTTTGCACAACAGCAATATACGAAATTTTACCTAAGTAGGTGTACATTTCATACTTGTCTTTGGAAATTTTTTACAGAAACAATATAAAGTAATTTACCTAAGTAGATGTATACTTTATACTTCTCCCTGTATATTTATTTATCTAATTAAATTTTCTTAGTTCAACAAAGTTTTTTTGTTCGGAAGAATAAGCAAGCACGCTCATATAAATTGTCGAAGCTAATGTGTAAATTACAAAATACTTCACTAATTTATCATCCAAATCAATATCGGTAAGTTCACATGTAAAACTTAGGTGTTTTGCCCAAAAACTTAGGAGGCTGAAAACTGCCAAAGCCATCGTATAAATCATACTAGTTTTTTTATTAATTTTACATAGGCTTTTTTCACGGTGTATTAATAGATAATCATATTTTAAGACCTAATATCACGCTTGGTAAACATTCAAAGAAACTAGCTCAATTTTTTCCTGAATCAAGTTCATGGGTCACGATTTTATATGTACTTGGAAAAAAGGTGGTATTCAGGATGTAATGTATTCGTGATATAATTATCAAAAATGTACATCATAATTTCCTAACTGTAAACAAATTTGTATTAAATTTAAGTATATTTTATATTTGTTTATTTATTTTCATTTTGAAAAAAAAATATTTTGTTATCAGACAAAAAAATGTATGTTCTTTTTTTTGCACAAAAAATTTTGTATGATTTTAAAAGTATTTCTTTGTATGAAGTTTTATATCGAAAAATCTTTTTATTTTGTTTTTGTGAATGTTAAAATTTATAATAAATATTATATCATAAATCAGACATATCATAGCAAATACCTCACATCGCAAATAATGTTCAGATCCCCAAATTTCAATTCGGTACATTTATATTGCTCTGGAATTAAAAAACTGTCTACAATATTTGGATATGTTATAATATATACTGCTAGTGAAAGAATTTTTCCCCATTTATTTGTTTTTCTGGGCCAATCTAAATGACTTTTAATTCGACGAATTGATTGTAATTGATTTTAGGTCTTTTACTAAGCATGGGTACCTCTCGGGATAATCTACCAAATAATTTTCAAAAACAATGTTTTGGAGGTGTCTCAAGCCGAATGGGATAAATATTATGACAAATGCTTCGAACACATGCAAAAATATATCAATCATAAAAAAGAATATATAAAAAAAAAATTAATAAAGCTATTTTCAATGAAAAAATTCCGTCTTTGTAATTATTCCCGAAATATATGAAGCAACTCTCGTATTTTTATACCCCCACGTTTAAAAACTTAAAAGGGGTACATTAATTTTGTCACTCCATTTGTAACGCGTTGCAAGAATATAAAAGTATATATATTCTTGATCAGCATCACCACTCGAGTCGATTTAGCCATATCCGTCTGTCTGTCTGTGATCACGATTACAGCCGTATTTCTCAAGCTATCCTCAAGAAATTCGATATCTAAGTTTGTATCTAAAAAATAAAAATCGAGTTTGAAAATGAGCCAAATCAGGTGAAAACCATACCTACCTCCCATACAAAGTGACTTTATCAAAACGGTAAAATGCCTTAGAATTCCACAAAAACTAATATATGGACTTGAAATTTTGCATATGGGCTTTGCTATTTAATATACACTATTAGTATGAACAGAATTGGATGAAAACCCCGCCTACCTCCCATACAAAGTAACTTAAAAATTTCTTAGAATTCCACAAAAATTAATATATGGACTTGAAATTCCATACGAACTTTGATATATAACATGTACTCTGTGTATGAAATTTAACCAAATTGAGTGAAAAATACGCCGACCTCCCATATAAAGTGACTTTATCAAAAACAAAAGCGAATATTTTCCTTTAAAACTATTACGAAAATGTTTTTGCAAATAAACATTTTATTGAATGCTTATGACTTTGAATATACTTTGGTTCGACCGTGGAGGTATTGTAACTTCGGCCCAGTCGAAGATCATTTCTTACTAGTTTAAACTAAGATGTATCTATTGGTGACCGTGCCCTTGATGAGTATGACTCCGGAGATGTTAAGGCATTTTAAACCAAGTTCTGTGATCTATGGAATTATTTCTCATCATTTCTATAGGTACTTTTTTATAGTGTTATGCGTAGTCAGGAGGAGGCCAAATTTTTATTTAATTTTCGTAATGTACTTACTTATATTCATTTATTTTCACAAAAAAATTCATGGTCATACGCGGTAATACGTACTTTTGTAAAGACGTTTCGGAGCGTCTTTCTCAGAAATGCGAAAATTTAAACGTGATTTTCACAAAACCATGTTTTTGAAGTTGGTAACCAAATTTTCTTGGAAACGGTTAAACTGATCACGGGAACGGTTTCTAGAGCCTGTCTGGTATATTATTTGACACACTGTGTAAACTTTTTAAGAACACTTTTTAATTTATCGAAGGTTTTTTCCCACCGATCAATATTCCCCAATTTTTTTTTTTTTTTTTTTTTTTGGAGATTTCAACTTTATAGTTTCCATTTTATAAAAAACTTAAGACCTCAATGTATGTTTAAAGTAAATTTTTTTTTTTTTTTGTTGAGAAGCAGACATTTTGTCAAAAATTATTGATTTACTTCGGTTTCATTTAAGATAATACTTTATGTTGAGGAACTTTTTTGGATTTTTGTTTTTTCTGTCAGTGAAAACACTCTAGTGAACGTGGTCACCGCAAAATGTCTTTTTTAAAGAAGTCTCCAAGACATCGGTTATAGCAGTTTTAAAAAAATTATTTGTACAGATAAAATATCCTGCTTCTCAGGATAAATTCTTGATAAATAAAAAATTTTTTTGCCTCCTAACTGCACACAAACCTTTCAGATGAATTTTTGTGGAAGAGTTTAGAAATAAGAGTTGTGCATAGTTTTCCCTTTTACGGTACTTTATTTACAGTTGCATTTGTAATTTTCGCAAAACATGATTAATTTATACAAGAACACATAAAATATAATTCTTTGCTACAGCTGTTACAGTAACAGCAAAAACAACAACAACAACAACGACAAATAATGTCTTTTCTTATATATTGTAATTTTGTTCCTTGCCGCCACGAGTTATTCAGCAACTTTTGCCACATTCTTGAACATGAGCTTGCTGCAAACAATTTTGGGATGAGTCATCTGGCTGTTAGTGGTAGTAATGGGGCAGTACATCGTCGTTTGATGGGTAGTGGTACTTGTGGTAGGTAGTAGTAACACTAGTAGTGGTAGTAGTAGCAAGTGGTGGGTCACGTTATGTTCTTTTGGGTTAAGTCATGTTATGTTCGTTCACACATTTATTGGGTTAACTTTATTGGCGGGTCGTCGGTCGAGCATTTTTCAATAAAAACAAAAACGTGCATTTCTTCTTTAACATATAACATTTATTTCATATGCAAGCATTTCGTTCTGTCTGTCTGTCTGTCTGTCTGTCTGTCTGTCTGTCTTATATACGGACTATTCAGGGCCTTATTACGGACACTGCCTCTGTTACACTTTGCACACTTCTTTCATGGCTTCTTATAGAGGGAATTGCAGCGTCTACAAAGTGTGTATAAAATACAACTAAATATTTAATAGTATTTTATTGCACGAAATTCGCATAAAATATGCATGTCGGTCAATGAATAATTCATAGAATAATAAGAATAAAACATCGCAAAAAACTATGTTGTTGTCAGAAACGGTTCGGGTTTGGGTGGTGGGGGGGGGTTTGTTTGCCAGATGGACTTATGGATAGTTTAGAGAGGGTATAAATTAAAGACATTCCATTCTCTACAAAGTTGAGTTGGAATAAAATAAATCATCATGGTTGGCCCTGAAGTCAATGAAGAAGCAGCTGAAGAAAATTACCAGAAAGGATAGCGAGGTTCAAAAAAAAAACAGTAGAGTTATTTGAATACATTTAAATTTTAGAAGTTTGTAGTTTTAAAGAACTTTTTGCAACTATTTTTATTTTTAATTTTTTTTTTTTTTTTTTTTGTAGGTAGTTAAAACTTTGCTAAAATTTATAAACTTTGAAAAATTTAAACCGAAGGCTTACGCGTTAGTATTTCTGTTTGCATTATTAATCGAGAAGGACTGCAACATACGAGGATCCATGGATCCATTCATTAACTAAACATTAAAATATCTTTTCAGATCTCTTGTGAACTCTGATGTTGGTTTTCTGCACGCTAACTTGTCCGGTTCTTATTGTACTGATTTGCGTACATATAATTCTGGACTCATTACAACTGTGGTTTTTTATTTATTTTTTTTTTCTCATAAACATATTCTAGCAGCCTGAAAGAATAGCACGCTTTAAATTTTTACCCCGCACAAAAAAGTATGCCAGCGAAATGACTTCCTTCCTCTTTATTTTTCATTGGAGGCCATAATGTTGCAAACAAACATACAAACATGCATGAGTATCTATATCCATGAATGTGTGTATTGCATGTAACATGTTGCATGACGTTCAAACAATTTGTATTTCATAATCATCACATTTAAATTTAGTTCAACATGATTTTTTATTTTTTTTTTTTTTTTTTTTTTTTGTCATTACAAATAATGTTGAGACGACAAAAGTTTATTGACTAAGTGAGCACTTTGTGTGAATTTTTCATTGAATTTAATTTAGATTGAAGGATTTTGATAGAACCTATTGACACATACATACTACATAATATGTATGTATATATCACATCATTTGTGTGTCCTTGAACAAATATCGAATATGATTTTATAGCAATTCCTTGACTGTTGGTGGGTAAGATCGACACTAATCGCTATTACAGTAGAGACTCACAAAGGTTAACCCGTTTGTTTTTGGGCCTGTCAATTTTTGTGAATTATTAACTTTTTAAGGACAATAGTGAAATTTAAAATTATATGTATATGTATATGAATAAATATACATGAAATACGAAAAAAGAGGTGCATCTTAAAACATATTATATGCTGAAGTCTTGCTAAATAGAATCTCTCCACATGCCTTAAGACCGGCGCTTGAATTTCAAAAACCAACCGTGACTTGTCATTAAATCATTCGCTTTTTTATTTGGGTAGATTTCTGTAAAGATATATTTCGCCTCCACTCTTAGAGCTACTAATTGGAAAGTTTCTTTCACATTGGTCAATTTGTACAGCTTTATAAATTCTCCATTTATAAAAACAAACAAAAGGGTGATAAAACAAGAACTCAGAAAAGTTGACACAAAAGTTAACTTTTTAGAGTTTCCTGTGGTGATACACTAAGGGAAAAAATATTAAATTAATCCAAAAACTTTTTTAATTTATCCAAAAAGCGAGTCATTTTTGCACCAATAGCACATTTACTTAAATCGACTACGTTAATATTTAAAATTTATTGAAATACGTTTTTAATTAAATAAAATATTAAAACATTTAAACAGAATTAAACAAAAAATACATTAAAATTATGCACGAATATATTTAAATATCTTTTAAATATTTACTATTTGAAAATAAATCGATCGCATTTAAGGAAAATTTATATGTATATATATATTGAAATTCAAAAACAATTTATTTGAATATTTCCCACTAGCTGCGTCCATCTAATGCCATTTGGTAGTATATTTTATTTTCTTTTTTCGTTCTCTAATTTATACTAGTTTTGACAGTTGGTGCAATTATTAAGGCATCAAATGTCAAAAATAGTATAAACTATAAAGAGAAAAAGATAGAGAATAGAGGAAAATTATGCAGATAAATGACAACCGGTTCAAGACATCCGTGAGAAAATACCGAGTTGTCACTCCACCCTACATGATTTCATCATCATCGCACTCACAAATCATATTGGCCAAATATTCAGGCTATATTACCCTTGCAACAAAAACTAAACGAGAACTATAAGAAACCTGCTACTGCAAGAAATAAACTGCAGGAACAGAGTGCGATGCTGTTGCTGCTTGTGTGTACGTGTGTGGTATAAATAAAATTTAAATACGGGAAAAAAACGAGTTGTAAGGAAAACATTTGATTTATTCACGTAAATATTTAAATAAAATTTATACTCAGGCGTGGATAATGCTAATATGCGTTATTTCCCTTAGTGTAGAAGCCTAGTTAACTTTTCCGTATATTTTAACTTTTGCGAGTCTCAACTTTTGTTAGTCTCTACTCGAGAAAAATGCTCGTCATTAAATTTAAATCTAAATCCGAACTGAACACAAAAACTATATCAAAGAAAAGTGCTAAAATTTTGTTTTAACTTAAAACCCCTATCAGACAGGTCTAGAAAGGTTGGCATGGTATTTTTTATGCGTAGAATCCAAATCTGAAATCGGAATTGAACCATCACATCAGGATTTTGAGATACTTAAGGCTATATACCCGAAATATGACCTTTTGAACTACTTTTGTGAACATGTAGAGCCGCATAAAGTTTTCTAAACTCTTTTCTAGCAACTGCTTCATTTACGAGGGTAGTTTCAGTATCCAACCTGACACTAAGATGGCGGTTGTTATTTGAAATTATAATGTTAGAAGAGAATAGTAGAAAGTACTAACCCTATTAAGCTTAAGTTTGAATTTGACGACGCTACATTTGTATACCGCTACGCTTAATGTATAAGGAGTATATTTAGTTTATCATTTCGTTTGTAACGCCCATAAGTAAGCATGATAGGTATAGCAAGGATATATATTCCTGATCAGCATAATCCCCTGAGCCGATTTAGCCTGTCCGTCGTCACGATTATAGTCATAATTAGCAGCTATCGTAATGAAATTTGCTAAGCAAGCATATTTTTAATAAAAGATGATCAAATTCAAAGTTAACATGATAACCACGCCTGCCTCCCATACAAAATAATGTCATCGAAATGCTAAAATCTCGAAAAATTTCCACAAAAATTAATCGAAGCACTTAAAATTTTGTACATAACCTTCGATTCCAAATACGTAAAGTTTGAGTCGGTCAAAATCGGATGCAAAGTAGATCCCACATGAAGTGTCATCAAGAAAATGGTAAAATATCGAAAAGTTCCACAAAAATTTGTCACTTTAACACATGAAAATCTGCTCATAAGCTTTGATAGTCTTCGAATAGTCTTAGTTTGAGATTTGTCAAAATCTAGTGGTAACCACTCCTGTTTACCATACAAAGTGACGTCATGGGAATAGAAACTTGTTCATAAATTCTACAAAAATTAATATGTTAACTTGCTATTTTATGGAAGATCAAAATCAAATTTATAGAAGATTACACGGTGTTACAAAATGAAAAAAAATTAAAAAACTTGCCTCGAGACATAGAAGAGGTAGTAGGTCTGGTTGAACATAAGATAACTGCATACTTAGTTTTTTGAATATACCCTCAAAATCGGGATTTGTGGCCAAAAAACCGATTTTAGGTAGGTGCATGTATAGTTTGTAATGTAACTCCGTTATATCTAGCTCAATTTTAAAAATTTAAACATTGATAAAAGGAAGAAAAATATACCTTTAATATAATAAACAGACCGTTTTTAAAAAAAAAGAATTGACAAAGTTACAGGTAAAATCATTTGAAAATTTCTCATTTTTTTTTAATTTTTTCAACTTCAACAACGTTTTGTTAACAAATTTTGTTTTGTGGTACTATTAGTTTTAGCATGATTCTGAAAGCCTGTTAAATTCTGCGTTCAACAAGCTATCATTTACTTCAATTGGCTAAAATACAAAACCACTATCGAATTTTTAGTATTCGTAATAAAATACAAAAAAATTTTTTTTTTTAAAAATGTTTTTTTTTAACTTTTTCGTTTATATATATTATCATAAAGCTAGTGTATTGCCCGGATGTGACGGAACAGTTTGCAGTTTTCAATCACAAGCACGCTCCGAATGAATGGCGATTGTTTATTGAGGGATCTTGCAAGAGCATGATTTATTTAAAAACTTTTTGTGTGATTCTTGATATGTTAAATTCTGATACATGTAGGTTTGAAAGCTGTGCTATTACACAACAAAAATGAGTTACCATCGGTTCCTTTAGCTTATGCAACGAACATGAAAGAAACATTCGACAATGGAAAAAATACTTCATTTTATAAATTACAACACGTTTATGGCAAATAGTCGCCGACTTAAGGCTCTAACAATACTGTTTGGAATGCAAGGTGGATATACCAAGTATCCTTGCATTATTTGCGAATGTGATAGTCGTGCGACTAATAAATATAAGCAAAAGGAGTGGCCACTGCGTGCTTCATTTCAAGTTGGCAAAAAAAATGTTTTGAATACTCAACTGGTGCGACCTGAAAATGTAATCCTAGCGCCTCTTCATTTAAAATTAGGTTATATGAAAAAGTTTGTCAAGAAAATAAACTCTAACAGCGATGCGTTTCGTCATCTGATTGCAACGTTTCCTAGGTTAAGTGAGGCTAAAATCAAAGAAAGTATCCTGCCCGTTCAAATCTTTTATAAAAGTTATTTATTCATTTCGGTTATTCTAAGGATTATTTGTGGGCCCACAAATTCAGAAAATTTTCTTGGACACTGATTTCGTTTCAAAATAAATCCAGTTGAAAAAAAGAGCTTGGAACTGTTTTATTTCTTTATGCCTACGAAGAAATGGGCTGCAATATGTCAATCAAAATACATTTTTTGCACTCCCATATATACTTTTTACCAAAAGCCTTGGGCAGTTTAGTGATGAACAAGGAGAAAGGTTCCACCAGGAGATGGAAGCTATAGAAACCGGCTTTCAGGAAAAAAATTCCATAAACATGCTGGCAGACTACTGCTGGTCCCTAAAACTTGAAACCGATGATAATATATATAAACGAAAAAGGTCAAATAAACATTTTTAGAAAAAAAAAAATTTTTTTGTATTTTATTACGAATACTAAAAATTCGATAGTGCGTTTGTATTTCAGCCAATTGAAGTAAACGATAGCTTATTGTACGCAAAATTTAACAGAATTTCAGAATCATGCTAAAACTAATAGTGCCAACAAAATTTCTTAACAAAACGTTGTTAAAGTTGAAAAAATTAAAAAGAAATGAGAAATTTTCAAATGATTTTACCTGTTACTTTGTCAATTCTTTTTTTAAAAAAACGGTCTGTATATTATATTAAAGATAAATTTTTCTTTTTTTTATCAATGTTTAAATTTTTAAAATTGAGCTAGATATAACGGAGTTACATAACAAACTATACATGCACCTACCTAAAATCGGTTTTTTGGCCACAAATCCCGATTTTGAGGGTATATTCAAAAAACTAAGTATGCAGTTATCTTATGTTCAACCAGACCTACAACCTCTACTATGTCTCGAGCCGAGTTTATTTTCACTGTTACACCGTGTTATTATTGAAATTATAAATTTATTAGCATCGAAAATTTGTTCATCGTTATGTGATTCAACACTATCATTTCAAAGATCGTACTCTGACAATATCCAAGAGGACTTAGATTTAAATCCAGGGAATTCTGCTCTTACATATACATTTACAACAGTATAATATTCTATGGCTAAGCCTCAACTAGACGATATGAGCTAAATGAGGTGAATACACCAGAAATGGTGAAAAAAAAACACAAAATTATGTTCGATGGCCAAAAACGGAAAGTGTATGAGCTGTCAAATATGGTTCAGACATGAAAGAGCTGTGCGTAAGATGGATCACGTGAGAACTACGAGTATCAATGGAAAAAAACAGCGGCTTAAGAAGGTTTTAATTGGGAGTTTGTCGAAGTTTCTCAACGATACAGAAAAATTTTTTTCGTTGATTCACAACTATGGCTGAAACATGGTTTCATCTCTTCATAACTGTGATAGAGGAACAGTCAAAACAATGGACTGCCTGGAAAGGCAGAAGATGGATATTGGCACTAAAGATGAAGACAGTTCCATCTACAGACAAGCTCATGGTTAGCTTTTTGGGGTACATGTGTATTTTTGTATACCCGGTGAGTATTATGCGAACTTATTGTAATGTTTGAAATCTAGATGAAATCAAGAAAAAACGGTTGAAAAAGAGAAAAGATTTGTTCCTTCAAGACAATCATTGGCCAAAATCATTGAATTGATATTTGAATTTTTCCGTCGCGTACCCAATTTGCCAGATTAAACCCCCTCGAACTAATTTATGTTTAAAAAATTGAAAAGCTGGGCTCTGGGCTAAAAAATTCGACAACTATGGATGAGGTGATAACGATTCTGGCATCTGAATTACAAAATTCAAAATGGCGGATTCAATATGGCAACATTTTTTTTTTTAATATATTCAGCTTTACTTATTTTTTTTTTTTTTTTAATTATTATGTTTTCTTTTTTTTAACATTTTAATTTTTTTAATAAATTTCAGGTTGGCTTTTATTTTAACCCGCAAATTATTCCATTCCATTAACATTTTTTTAACTTAGTTAACGAATTTGTAATTTTAGCGACACCGAAAACCTTTGTTCGTCCGTTACGTCAGGGAATATATTCACGTTAATTTAATCTGATGTGTAATTAATTGAAATCATTCGAAGGGATGTTTTACTGAACACTACCCACCATCAAGAATATGCATTTTTAGAATGTGCATTTATAGCCATCGAACTAAATTTTTGTTCCAGAGAGAATAATGATTTACCTGATAACACGTCGAGTCATATTAAATCTGAGGCAAGTGTTATGCCTTTACCGCAGTCCATTCAAGTCACTTAGTTAATCTACTCCACATTCTTTCTCTACCACCAGCTTTTGATTCGTAACTATTGATGAATAGTTAATTTCATTTAAGTGGGCAAAAAATGAAGAAAGGTTAAAGAGTAGGAGTAAGACACGGTCTGGATTCAAACTCGGTACCTTTAGGTTGGCAATCCAGCTCGCATACACTCGAGGCCTAACATTTTCAAAAATGATCTCAATTGATTCCAAAACAAGAATTAAGACTTCATTTTAGAGAAACTATTAGCGATGGTCCCACAATTATAACAAATTTTCAGAAATTTTAACTCTCTATGAACACTACCAAGATTTTACCAGAATTGCATTATTTCCCGTGCGAAGTGAACTTTAAAATTTTAGTGCGATTTTACAATTAAGCTCTACTATACTGGCTCTAATAAAGATTCGCGGAAATTCAAAATCAATGCCTTCATTTGTATGCTACACACACATAAATAAATTCTTGAGCACACATACAATTCATTATCTATTGCATGACACGCATACATACAATTGCATTTAAAGCGCAAACATTACCAACTTATAGCTTAAGCAAGTTAATGCAACACCAACAACAACAGTAACAACAACAACAACGACGACAACGACAACATTAGTCGTTATTATAACAACAATAATTATCTTAGAACGTTGTCCATATTCTACAAATACTAAATCAATATGACAGAAATTGTCTGTCCATCTTCTGTCTGTCTGTTCGTCCTTTTGTCTAACGTCGTCCATTTGTCTGTCTCCTAAGTTGTCCTTATGAACTGTCTGTCAAATGGACAAACTGGAGTAGTTGTAGCAGCAACAGCAGAAGCCTGACATGACGTGTTTTCGAGGTTAGTTTCGTGTACTTATGTAAATTCAGTTAAAATTTATATAAACTATATAAGTAGATATGTCTATATTATGTCCATCTGTTTGCCTTGTAATATTTACAAGCGCACACGCAAATTCACAATCACACATACACATATATTGAATGTATATTTGAAATTAATTACTTATTTCTCTATACAACAAACAGAGAATATATTATAGAAAATTATTGCGCGCACTTAAACATAACTCACACAGATACACACACACTACCTCACAAACACACACACACAGCCACCTACATGCATTAGAAGCCCCCAAAATACTTAGCCAAATATAGCACACACAAACAAACATGCATATCACTAAGTATATTTGTAAGTAAGTAATGACCGCCACCAACATGCATAAGTGACGGACGTGCGCATTAGTTTCAACTTGTTGTAGGCTCTGAATTTGGCGCAACGACGGAATATTGCGTCGCGAAGTGCTTTTTATGGAGTTGATGGCTGCATTAACCCGTGTGCCCAAAAAGCACTCAATGGATGTAAAATTAAGAATCAATAGCAGTAACAATGACAGTGACAGTGACAGTGACAATGACAGTGACAGTGACAGTGACAGTGACAGTGACAGTGACAGGTACAGTGACAGTGACAGTGACAGTGACAGTGATAGTAACAGTAACAGTAACAGTAACAGTAACAGTAACAGTAACAGTAACAGTAACAGTAACAGTAACAGTAACAGTAACAGTAACAGTAACAGTAACAGTAACAGTAACAGTAACAGTAACAGTAACAGTAACAGTAACAGTAACAGTAACAGTAACAGTAACAGTAACAGTAACAGTAACAGTAACAGTAACAGTAACAGTAACAGTAACAGTAACAGTAACAGCAACAGTAACAGCAACAGTAACAGCAACAGTAACAGTAACAGTAACAGTAACAGTAACAGTAACAGTAACAGTAACAGTAACAGTAACAGTAACAGTAACAGTAACAGTAACAGTAACAGTAACAGTAACAGTAACAGTAACAGTAACAGTAACAGTAACAGTAACAGTAACAGTAACAGTAACAGTAACAGTAACAGTAACAGTAACAGTAACAGTAACAGTAACAGTAACAGTAACAGTAACAGTAACAGTAACAGTAACAGTAACAGTAACAGTAACAGTAACAGTAACAGTAACAGTAACAGTAACAGTAACAGTAACAGTAACAGTAACAGTAACAGTAACAGTAACAGTAACAGTAACAGTAACAGTAACAGTAACAGTAACAGTAACAGTAACAGTAACAGTAACAGTAACAGTAACAGTAACAGTAACAGTAACAGTAACAGTAACAGTAACAGTAACAGTAACAGTAACAGTAACAGTAACAGTAAAAGTAACAGTAAGAGTAACAGTAACAGTAACAGTAACAATAACAGTAACAGTAACAGTAACAGTAACAGCAACAGTAACAGTAACAGTAACAGTAACAGTAACAGTAACAGTAACAGTAACAGTAACAGTAACAGTAACAGTAACAGTAAAAGTAACAGTGATTCTGTTAGCAGTGATTCTGTTAACAGTATACTTTTCTACATTTTTCCTGCTGGGCTATGTAAACTATTGAAGAACCTTTGTACGACCCTGCCCCTAGCAGCCTCTCACTTAAAACCATCTTTCATACACACGCACTCAACATTAGTGATTATGCAGCGCAGAGTTGTACATAGCATACGCTTTCGTATAGAATCATACGTAAATTTTTAAAGGATATTAGTCGAAATTTTCCACTCACAGTAGTGCTGTCCGCGCATTTGCGAAACCATTGAAAAGTGGCATTAGACATTTAGGCCCACCACAGATGGCTGACAAGATGATGCACATGAGCGGCAACAACAAGAACTACAACGCGGATATGCACTGCCGTTAGAATGCATTTTCTATTAATTATTAACAACAACTTGTGTTTGAAATTATTTCAAATGAGGCAGCAACAACATCCGCAGTAGCAGCAGCAGCAGTTGCTGCAACTCTTGCTAATGCTTAATGATGTTGCAGCCACTAATCATTGCATGAAAATGGAACTTGTCAACATGAAAATGCACACACACGCACTTTAACAGTTGCATAGATGCACGCACACATATATGCAAAAATCTTTTGGTGCAAATTGCAGTCGCCGTGCTATGCAGTAGCACCAACAGCAGCAGCTTTGACTAAAAACACTTTGTTTTTCCACGTGTTTTTTTCTCAGTTGTTGTTGCTAGGGAAAAAGGACGCTTTTTAGTTGAATAGCGCAGCGCAGCCTATTTGTGCTATGTGTTTCTCTGAAATCCTTCTATGTTGCTGCAATCCCTCGAAATAATATTTAATATTTAGAGTGAAATAAATATTAAATGAGTCTTACTTAGAAAATCCAAAAGAATTTTGCAACAACCTACAATGTTGCTGCACAAGCATAAGCAACAACATCATCGCTTCCACCCTGCTGCTGTTGCACCACTGTAAAACTTCTGCATTAGCAGCGCGAATGAATGTTGTTGTTTTTTACTGCTTGCTGCTTTTAGCTTTCTACGTCAGTCACGTTGACTCGCGGCTCGGCATGAGTTTCAATTGCTATTTGATGGCCAGAGCTGCTGTTGCTGTTATTGTTTGCCAGTGGGTTGAAGCGGGCGTTTTTGCTGGACTGCCTTCTGTGGGGTGTGGCAGCGCCATTTTAAACTACAAGCAACTCGTCGCCCAAAAGCTTATAAAATATGCAGGCCGAACGTAATTTCTTATTTAAAATGCCATTAAATTTTTTGAATAGACATTTTGAGCAGCAGCAGCAAAAGCAGCAGGTAAACGTAAGCACTACCTAAAACACACACACACACACATATCTAACTATTATATGTTATTTACTGTGTGTGTTTTAGTGCGAAAAAGTATGGTGAGTTCTAAAGCTTTTCTATGTGTAAGAAATTTCGTTGATTTAGAATTTTTTTTTTTTTTAAATATTTTTAAATGATTTTAATAAACGTATTTTGACGATTTCCATATACAGTGCCTCACAAAAGTATTCGGAATTGATATTTTTTAAATCCATGCCAATATATAAATGTTGCCATTCATACTTTTAAATAAAAATCAATTCAATTGCGTATGTGATTTATTTAACTTCTATTTAGCACAAAAAAGAAAGGTCTAAAAAAATGCATTTCTAAAATATTCACAAAAAAGGTCAAAATCACTAAAAAATCAGCTCACAAAAATATTCGGAATTCAACTTTAAATAATAGTAAAATAATGAAAATGAAAATTAAACATCGTGTGCCGTTTTCCTTCAGTCTAATCTCCTTTATGCGATTTGGCATGGACAGAGCAAGTTTCTTCTGATGAAAATTTCGCCCATTCTTCTGTTATAACTCATTTTAATTTTTCCTTTGGTGTTATAGGATGCTTTCGAGCAAATCTCTTCAAATCCGCCCATAAGTGATCGATCGGGTTGAGATCCCGCGAATGGAGGAGATGTTCCTTAAATATTTGGCGTATTGTATAGGTAATGTTAATATTTTCTCAGGATTAGAACTGAGTTTTAAGTAAATGGTTAATAAATTCTAATCCTTTATTTGGACTAAAATATTCAATATTTGGTTGTGTTT
Organism: Pherbina coryleti; assembly: GCA_943735915.1. Taxonomy (NCBI): domain Eukaryota; kingdom Metazoa; phylum Arthropoda; class Insecta; order Diptera; family Sciomyzidae; genus Pherbina; species Pherbina coryleti. The sequence goes on from OX030952.1 coordinate 116,278,115, forward strand.
TTTAACAGTGTCAAGGAATTTCATATTTTAAAAAAGAAAAGTTGCTTGTTTTTCTAGATATTTATAAGAACCAATAGACGTAATCAGAAGTATGAAATCTACTTCTCTTTTAAACTTTCGCAATTATAAATCATTTCGCAATTATAAAAAATTTAAAAATGTTGCAAAATAAAATTTATATTTAAATTTAAACATAGAAGCTCTTTGATTAAATTTTAATTTTTTTTTTTTTATTGAACTGAATTCATTCTTAATATTTTGACCACTACCCACAAGAACATTTTTACATAACAATTACTGGATGTGTGCATAGGCCATAGTATTGTATGATCTAGAGCAGCAGTGTTGCCAGAACTTTTTTGAGAAAAGCGCGAGATTTAAAAAAAATATCGCCCAAAATCGCCCAATGAAAAAAAACATCGCCAAAATCGCAATTTTATCTAAAAAATTTATTATATAAGAAAAAACAAAAAAATTATATACTTTTTTTCAAATAATATTGAGATCTGTTAATAGTTTTAGAAAGATAAAAGTTTAAGCATAATCGCGAATAACGTTGTAAACGACATTTTTTTTTTTAAATGTAAATTTTATAAGTACTCTCTTATACTATATAAAAACAGAAGTTAGTAAAAAAATGCAGGTTGGGGCATTTTTAACGCATTTTTAAATGCCACTCAGTGGAATAACGTTGCACGTGTTTGTAAAATGAATAAAAGCGAACAATCGAACTTAATGCGAAAGTGCTATCGATGCTCAAAATGTTAAATAAATTTCGAAAATTGGAAAAATTTTAACTTTAAAAGACTAAGAGATAGTGGTCAGTCTCATATTTCGAGAAATGGAGAGACCATAGAAAATAAAAATGATCCTATGAATATAATTTGGAAGAACGTTGTAAGTGCAGTTAGCTGTAAGTGCAGTCGTTTTTAGTAGTGGAAAAACGTTTTAAGCACCATAAGTCATATGTTATGTTCAGTGGAAAAACGTTTCATCATCCATTCAATTTTTGGATATACAACGTTATTCCACTTTAAAAACTTTTAAAGGGTAAATTTAGATGCAATGAAATCTTTTATTTAATTTTTTTTTATTTTTTATGTACGGTAAAGTTTTATTAAATCAGAGTGTTTAACAAAAAAACCAAAAATAAACGCCTACAATGTTTAAAACGTTTTTTATCTCTAGTCAAAAATTACAATTTTTTCGTTTACAGCGTTATTCGCTTCTTATTTTCATATTTATTGAAATAATATTGAGATCTGTAAAAAATAATAAAAAATCTACTTCATTTTATACGAGAATTTTGATCCTTAAAGAACATTTTTTAGAGACTATAAATATTTAGAAACTTAAAATAATTGTTATTTTCTTTAATTGAAATTTTAAACACATTAGATGAGTTTATGAAAAAGCGTGGTTTTCACAAAAATCGCCCAAAGAATCGCCAGGCGATTTCCTAAAAATTTAAGCGCAAAACCAAAAAAAAAATCGCCCAATTGGCGATAAATCGCCCAATCTGGCAACGGTGTAGAGCCACCGTTTGTCTCTAAAAAAATGTTCTTTAACGACCAAAATTCTCGTATAAAATCAAGTAGCTCTTTTAATTATTTTTTACAGATCTCAATATTATTTCAATAAATATGAAAATAAGAACTCTTGTATATCGAACACTATTAACAGATCTAAATATTATTTGAAAAAAATGTATATAATTCGTTTTGTTTTTTCTAATATAATAAATTTCTTAGAAAAAATTGCGATTTTGGCGATTTTTTTTTTCATTGGGCGATTTTGGGCGATATTTTTTTTAAATCTCGCGCTTTTCTCAAAAAAGTTCTGGCAACACTGTGTAGAGCAGTGATGTTCACATCGTACCACGCGTGGTGAGACTCGAAAGCTTTATTCGAGAATCGAAACACGAACACGATCGAATGCATGAAGTTCTCTCAATCAGTTGGCGCTGAAACTCCAAGCCGGTTGGTTTGCGCATCTTGGTAGTGTATTTTGCACTGCACAAAATGTTTGACGAATATGAAAATGAGTTATTTGCAGAATAATAATAATAATAATAATGATAGCGACAATGATAATGATAGTGATAATGATAATGATACTGATAAAGATAATGATGATGACAATGACAATTATAACACAATTCTTGTTTAATATCTACACAACAATTTTTGTCAGTGCAGATAGCGAGAGAGCTACACGCATACTACCACAATTTTCAACTTTTGTGTTTGTGTTAGTAGCTCTCTCGTTCTCTGCACTGATAAAAATTGTTGTGCAGGTATTAAAAAGAATTGTGTTAAAATGATCAATGTCATCATCATAATCTTTATCAGTATAATTATCATTATCATTATAATTATTATTATTCTGCAAATAACGCATTTTTACATGCATTTTTTTATACACATTTCGTGCAGTGCAAAACACACAACCAACAGGCGCGAACCCCTTGCTGGAAGTTTCAGCGCCAACTGATTGAGAGAACTTCATGGAATCGATTGTGTACGTGTTTCGATTCTCGAATAAATCTTTCGAGTCTCACCACGCGTGATACTACACAGAGATAATGAGATGGGAAACTTCGTTTCTATTGTGAATTCTGTTGATTTTGACAGCTAAAAATGCTTCTTCTCCAATTTTTTATGCAATCACGTATTGTGTTCATATTCATATTTGTTAAAAATAGGTCCTACACCCAAAAAAGTCTTGCATATTTAAAAGAAAATTGTTTTTAGCTGAGCAATAATATTGTTACTAATAGTCGATAAAGAACATTTGTTAATATAGAAATGTCAGTTTTGTCAATCTCATTTATGGAGTTGCTTTGATAATACACAAAAATATTTTTTGTGTATTGATATTGATAGAAAAAATTGAATTTAAAATAAAAACATTTGTTGTATTTACAAGTGCTGTTGTTAGCAGAAAAACATAAATCAATTTCTTTCAAGAACAGCTATATCTTTATTTTGAAAACTCTGGTCCAATTTTGTAAGTTAGTTTTTCCCTATGTGTACACTGGTACTGGTGGCTTAGCTGTCGAAAGTGAGATATTACCAGCGCTCATGTCCATCCTGAGGGGTGAATTCATCGAGAATAAATCGCAAAGGGGTGAGTTTGTCATGAAATTTTACTAACACATTTATAATATTTACATTAGTATTGACTGCATTTTAGCATACGGCTATCTATTTTTGCCGAAGTTTCCAATCTCATTATCTCTGGTACTTCGTGAACATTACTGATCTAGAGATAAATTTTGTTAAAAACTGTACTTCTACAATATCGCAAATATGGGAATTAAATAGATTACTACATATAAGTTTACAGCTCAAATGAACACACCAAGGCACAGATTTAATTCCATAAAGCACAAGTCAAAGATTAAAATAGAGTCTATCTCACTTCTACTCTTAAAGTACCGCCTCATAAAATGTAAACCCTTGCAATCATTTTCATTTATGAAGAAGCACATTGTAGCACGCATGTGCTTTTATGCAGCACATATTTTGTTTTAAATTTTTAACTAAAAATTCTGTGTTTGTTAATGGTGTGAATATATTTCCTCAATTTCATTATCTTTAATTTTAATTCTTTTCATTAGATTTGAATTAAATTAATTTAAATTTTCTTTTTCAATAATATTAAATCAAGATATGATTTTTGACATTTTTTAAGTATCTAGGCGCATGTTCAAAGCCATCTATAACTATAACTATAGAGAGCTATACGTTTCAGTTTTTTTGTTTTATTTCTTCGTCTAAAGTAAAGTCAAATGTTAAAAGCAATAACTTATCCTAAAATGTTATTTAAAAAAATGTTATATAAAACAGTTTTAAATGTCCACCTGCTGAATAATCACAAAAGTAGTGCATTGCTTTGAATAGGTTGAAACAAAAACTTCTCACATGAATTAAAATCTATTAAATATTTAATATAAAGGGCGGTGGTGGGCGGGTTTGGGCTGATGCCCTTATGTGCATTGACTCAGAAAAACTAAAGTTCTACTGTCACATTTAACATTTGTTTGCACAGTAACGCTCATATGCTGCATACTTTAAGGCTAGCTAAACGACTCAAGAGATCACAGTTCAAATAAGCGAAAAACTGCCTTGGGGTCTGAATGAAGCTTAAGCAAACGTTCAACAAACAGCAGAATATCACCCTACTCCTCCGCCCTCTGCTCTTGTATCCTTTCAACAACTCATTCATATTTTTATATGAATAATTATGTTTTTACACTGTGCAAAATATATGTTTTGGGGGAGTACTCAAGCCACTCAAAACAGGAAATGCGCCCAAAACAAACAGATGATGATGATGATGACGATGACAAATACAACAACAGTGAGATTGTATGTAGCACATACATTTATAAATGAGCGTGTGTATGAGTGTGTGTGTTTTTTTTTATATGTTTGTAAGGGCTATTCTACTCTGCTCTACTCTCTTCGGTGGCAGTCACGTGCTTTTTCCGAAAACATGTGTTGCTGTATGTTGCGGCCTAGCTTCTCTGTTATTCAAAATGTAAACAACAGAAAAAATCATCAAAAATTCGCGCATTACAAACGAACATGCATATAGATCGGGCATTACATTCGCCCACATACCTACACACAAACACACACACACACAAATACACCCGAAGTTAAACACGCACTGTTTTGTATGAAATAAGCTCACGTGTAGTTAAATCTTTTGAATTTTGCCAGAGTTGGTTTGGGAAAAGTTGCTATCAGCAGCAGCGGTAAAGAAAAGCTTTATTTTTATATAATAGAATAACGGAATTGTATATATTACGCTAAGGACATAAAAGATGTTTATTAATGTGATGGGATTGTACAGACCTTGCTTGGGCAGTTCATAAGTATTTTGAGTTTATTGCTTACCAAATCACATTATGGCATGAATTTAGAAATGCTGAAGTTCCAAAACTTACCTGGAAATAGAAAAGATAAAATACAAATAAGTAAATGGCATAAATAAACTGTTATAAAAAATAAAGTTCTCTTTTAAAACGGTAAAGCATTTGATAAATTGCAATACTTCACAATAAACAATGTGCAATAATATTTCTGTCAAAGACATTGAACTATGCAATAATACTTCTTCTCGAATAGCTTTCAGTGGCATGAATATGATGACACAGGAAAGAGAGTTATCTCCTTTCTCTTTTATCGTGTATCTTGTCTCTTATAAATTTTTAAAAATTGTATTTTGAATATTCCAACTACAAGCGTCAATGATAAACCATCAATCATCAACCTTCCACTAAACTTCCACCTTTAGCCTTCAACTTTCAACCTTCAATCTTTAACCTTCATTCTTCTTTCTTCAAACTTTTACCTTCAAACATCAACCTTCAATCTACAACGTTCAACCTTCAACCGTCAACGTTAAGCCAACCTTAATCGTCAACCTTATATCTTCAATCTTAAGCCTTCAGTCTTGTACCTTGTATCTTGTGTTTCGTGTCTTGTATCTTGTATCTTGTTTTTTGTATCTTGTTTCTTATATCTTGTATCTTGTATCTTGTATCTTGTATCTTGTATCTTGTATCTTGTATCTTATATCTTATATCTTGTATCTTGTATCTTGTATCTTGTATCTTGTATCTTGTATCTTGTATCTTGTATCTTGTATCTTGTATCTTGTACCTTGTATCTTGTATCTTGTATCTTGTATCTTGTATCTTGTATCTTGTATCTTGTATCTTGTATCTTGTATCTTGTATCTTGTATCTTGTATCTTGTATCTTGTATCTTGTATCTTGTATCTTGTATCTTGTATCTTGTATCTTGTATCTTGTATCTTGTATCTTGTATCTTGTATCTTGTATCTTGTATCTTGTATCTTGTATCTTGTATCTTGTATCTTGTATCTTGTATCTTGTATCTTATATCTTGTATCTTGTATCTTGTATCTTGTATCTTGTATCTTGTATCTTGTATCTTGTATCTTGTATCTTGTATCTTGTATCTTGTATCTTGTATCTTGTATCTTGTATCTTGTATCTTGTATCTTGTATCTTGCATCTTGTAACTTGTATCCAGTTTCTAGTATGATGTGTCTAGTATCTTGAAGCTTAAATCTTATATCTTGTATTCTATATCTTGTATCTTAGTTCTTGTTTGTTGTAACTTTTTTATAATACATAATATCCTATAACTTTTTTATAATATCTAATATCTTGTGCCTTTTTTATCTTGCAACTTATATCTGGTAGATACCAGAATTAATTAAAATCTTATGAAAGTTTCTCAAAACAATGAATATTTCTTAGTTAGCAAAATAATTGGATATATTTAAGGATGAATGGAATTTGATAGCGTTCAGAAGTTCCAAACATTTATTTCTTTATTTTGTCTTTTTGGGTAAGAAAAAAAAAATAAAAAAACGAACCTCATTTCATTTCCAGCTAACGTGCCACTCTCTTAACAAGGACATAAATAAATTGCTATAAAGATTTAATAAATGCATACAAAACGAAACTTAAATACTGCAGCTAGCATCTCAATGCAACTGCTCACTCACTAACTCACTCACTCACTCACTCACTACCATACTCACTTTGACATTCACTCACTCTAACACTTCTTCTTGCAATCCTGCATTTGTTGTTAGGTTTCGTCAATATTAACATTGTTTAAATTTATTATTTAAATTAACCTCGTCTCTGCAAATGCATTCATAGACACATGCATGCAACTGCAACAACACTAGCAACAACAACAACAACAACAACAAAAGCAACAACTACAAAAACATTAAGCTGTAAACAGGAATGCATCGTCGCCACCATCACCACCAGCAACCATCCTTAGCAATACACATGGTGCAACTCTTAAATGTTTATGGTTGCTTGTGAATTCAGAGTCTGCAGCATCTCGCTTAGATACGCACAAACTATCTATCTAGCTGCTACAGCTATCCAACGGAACCATGCATCTAACAGATACAATATTTATTTATCTAGGTATTTGTTAGTCACATCTGTAAATACAATTTAAGATTTTTCTTTTGAAGTTTTCCTGTGGATTTTTTTGTTTTTCTATCTCATTGATGTTGTTGTTGTTGTTTAGTTTTTCTACATATTTTTTTTTCCTTAGCTATACAATAAATAGTGTAGTTGTTGTTCATAATGTTGTTGTTATTATTGTTGTTGTTATTGTTGTTGTATTTCTACGCTTAAATGCAGCTACATTCATTGGATATGCATTTCATCATAATGTTGTTATTGTTATTTTATTTTTTCTTTTTCCTTTGCTTTTTTCTTTAATTCGTATCTTTGTTGATTTTTTATTACTCTACGAATTTTAACACATCTGCTGAAATGCATTTAAATAAATCTGCTTGAAACGCATTTCAGCTTTATTTCATTGTATTTGTATGTGTGAGTCAATCGATCTTTATTACTTTATAACAGCAGATATATTTTCTTTGCTCATTTTGTTTTTTTATTTTTAGCTTGTAATTTTTATTTACTTTTTAATAAAAAGTCTTTAAGATTGTTCTTAGATGCGCATGAATCTTTGATATGCAAACAAAAATCGTTTGTATCTCATGAATGCACTTTGGTGGAGCCGACAAAAAAAAATCAAATACATGTGTAGCAATAAAAATCTTAGAAAATAGTTTTTATGAAAACATATGTTTTGATTATGGTATAGTTTGATAGAAGGACAGAAGATTATTAAAAGCAAAAGAAAATTGAAAACAAGAGAGTTGATTTACGATTGTATGGGAATGGGACTTAAGCAAATGTTTAATTTTATATGTAGCTGAGCCAATATGACAAAGCTGCTTACATCTGTGCTTACATCGGAATAATAATAAAATGTTCATTCAATTGGGTTTTGATGAGATATTATTGAGCTCAAAACTCTTTCGAACAAAGGCCTTTATGTTTTGTTTGAGAAACGAAAGAAAATTTTCTATTATCATTTAATACAATTTTTTCAATTCCTCTCATTATATGATAATTTATCATAAGGTTCATTAAATATCTATAAAAAAATATATCTTTGTTCATAAATATATATATTGTAATGAATTTATTTTGTAAAGCGTTTTTGTAAATACCGATACATGGACAGATTAAGGCAAAAGTTAGAAGAAATTTAATTTTCTCATAAATACAGAAAAATATATTAACAGATATACTCATTAGTGTCTTATAATACGATTTGATTACAAGGCCAAAAAAAAGCATGAAAGACGTAAGTCAACACTAGGTTTCGAACCCGAAAACTCAGCGATTGTATTCACTCTCTACAATTAACTTGCAAGTGTTGCCATTGTTAGTATCTTCTTTCATAATTTTATAAATATTTAAATAAAACTTATAGACACTGAAAGACTCTTATCGACTCATATTGTTCGATATACTCTGAAGATGATGGTTAATGTTATGATTTGAAATAATCCTATTTTTATGCCGTGTCTTATTTATGTCCAGGTTGAAATTAAATCAGAGAAAAAAGAAGTCGTGGACCGGCCACTTGCCAAATTTTAAAAATATCTAATACAGTTTTTTCGTTAAAACTACACTATTGATTAATGATTTTCAATATCCACCTTTACCAGTGCCAAACCTATATTTGAAAGACTCGTTACGGGTATACAAGAGGTGGCATTTTAAATAAAAAAAAAGCAATATTTTTGTGAAAAGCTTTTTTCATAATTTTTTTTTTAATCCAAAGTACAAACTTTGACATTAATAATAAAATACAATATCTACCCAATATCCGCTGCGATTGTTCTTGGGTATGGCTATTCTTTTGATGAAATGTTTCATCTCATTTTCATACCATCTATGAGTTTTCATCTAATATTGTCTTCGAGTGCTTGTCTATTTGCTGAAACATTGGCGTGGACTTTATCTTTAAAGTAGCCCCAAAGAAAAAAAGATACAGTTGTTTCGACTATGTCGTAACACAAGACGTAGAATAAGTCAATTCGCTTTTGATGAAATCTTTTTTATAAAATATTTAGCAAAATATTTATTCCATATACCTGAGCATATGACCTTTAAACAAGTGCCGGAGAGGGTTAATATGTATGACCGACCCCCATTACTTTTGCAAAAGGAACATTTTTGCCTTTGTCACCTATTCCCTCCGACCACTCCTTAGAGGGGCTCCCATACAAATTGTATGGTTTTTTTATATTTATTCCATAAACCTGAGCATATGACCTTTAAAAGAGTGCCGGAAAGGGTTAATATGTATCACCGAACCCCATTACTTTTGCAAAAGGAACATTTTTGCCTTTGACACCTTTTCCCTCCGACAACACCTTAGGGGGGCTCCCATACAAATTTTATGGTTTTTGTTTATTTATTCCATACACCTGAGCATATGACCTTTAAAGAGTGCCGTAGAGGGTTAATATGTATGACCGACCCCCATTACTTTTGCAAAAGGAACATTTTTGCCTTTGACACCTATTCCCTCCGACCACTCCTTAGGGGGACTCCCATACAAATTTTATTGTGTTTGTGCCGGAAAGGGTTAATATGTATCACGGACCCCCATTACTTTTGCAAAGGGAACATTTTTGCCCTTAACACCTATTTCCTCCGACCACTCCTTAGGGGGGCTCCCATACAAATTTTATGGTTTTTGTTTATTTATTCCATACACCTGAGCATATGACCTTTAAGAGAGTGCCGGAGAGGGTTAATATGTATGACCGACCCCCATTACTTTTGCAAAAGGAACATTTTTGCTTTTGACACCTATTTCCTCCGACCACTCCTAAGGGGGGCTCCCATACAAATTTTATGGTTTTGTCGATAAAACCGGAAACTGTCGATAAATAGGTAGCAAGTTTAAGCAAACCAAAACATCAAACGTTGGCTTTATATTTCATGTAATTGTGTAAAATTTATATAAGTTAGAGAGTTCTAACATGAATTTTCCTGATCACTATCAACCACCCTACTTACCTTCGAGAATGACGTATTCTACGTCAAAAGACTAATGATGTTAAGTCGCACGATCTCTGCGTCCAATCAAAGTCTCCATTTCCAGAAATCACAGCTCCAGATAATTTCTCACAATATTGAGCCATTGTTTCACAAGATAAAGCAGACAATAGCTTCCAGAAGCACAATTGGCCCAGGTACAAATTTCTTTTATTTTATCAAATTTGTGTTTGCACATTTGTAAAAATAACAATACGTACAAAAAATAACAACAACAACAAAATCGAAGTCCACCAAATTTTTAACTCGCTTTCACATCAACAATTGCATGCAAAGGCAACAAAAACAAAGCCTCACTCGATGAGGCTGAGCATGAGATGATTGTCCCGTTACTTGTGTAACACAAAAACACACATGATTTGTTTTTGTTTTGTCCATCAATTTTGTTTCATATAGAAATAGAAATTCAGTCTTGTCCAAGAATGATAGAAACCAGATTACGCGTTCCGCAAATGAGAGAGAGAGAGCATGACGTCACAAGCGATATTGTCAGACTTTGGAATAATTTTACTCCCATACCCACGCCTGAATATTTTTTTTCCTTATTTTTATAATATGTATATGGACCTCCTTAACCCACTGGTACAATAAAACTTTGTCAGTCTCGAATAGTTTAGGAGATAAAAATCTTGAATTTTTAAAAAGTTCATATTTTTCGTATACGAAAATATTCATATTTTTATACAGAAGAGTAGATATTTTTACTTTACTTTTTCGAAAAAATTTATTTTCAATTTCGTCAATTTGCCTAAGAGATCGCACATTTGCATGCGTTTTTGTCAAGCAAAAGTACTGTGAGACGTCATGCACTCAATTGAGAAAGAGAGCATTAGATAACGGGACTGCGGAATGCGTAATCTTATTTCTATCATTCTTGAGTCTTGTCGGAGGGATTTGATAATTTTTTTCGAGTTTACTTTTTTCTTTTGCAACGATGAGCAAAAGCAATAATGAGGACACTTTTGTGTCTGTTTAAAAAAAAAACAATCATTGGCCCACCAATTTTTTTTTTCTACTCATGACTGATGTAAGGCATTTGGCGCCGTCCTGGTGAAAATAAACGTCGTCCACATCCATAGCATCAATTTCAGACCAAAAAACGCCAGTCAACATCGCTCGGTAACGCAATCTATTCACTGAAACGGTGGCACCAGCATAATTTTCGAAAAAATATCGTCCAATGGCACCGCCCCTCCAAAAAACGCACCAAACTGTCATTCGTTATGTATGGAGAGTAAGGTGGGGTTCCACCCCATATGGAAAAAATAAAAAAATAATAATAAAAGACCGCCTCTCATTTGAATGCTTATGTTAAGGGGGTTTTAGACGCATACAAATTTTTTTTAGGTGGACCCAAAATTTACCCCAAATGGTCTTTTTTGTATAACTTCATCAGTTTTTAAACGATTGTAAAAAAAAATGTAGTATACAATGATTGTATGTCCTTAGATAGATCTGAATAAGAACAACAATTCATCTTAACAACATTTTTACCTCCGATTGCATCTTTGACTAAATATTAAATTTTTCGTCTTATTTCCTCAGTAACCCCAAAACTTTAATTTTTTTTCTTTTAAGAAAATAAAATTTCGTAAAAAATCCAATCCACCAATTACTGACCCAAAAAAAAAAGTTTGAAGTCGAGTTTTTTTATGCTCTTTTGGACACAGTGCTTATATATATTAAAGGCTAGCACAAGTACATGTTTCAATTCAAACAACTCATCGAACCAAAAAGCAATTTATGCCAAGCCATGCCAACGACCAAACCAAATCATGCAAGCCATTCAAACCATGGTATAATAATACAAGGTAGCATTGACAATTGCTTGGGAAAACATCTCCTGTCAAAAAATGTACTCAAAAAAAGAAATGTATTTGATATATGACGCTCTATGTTGTGTATGTGAATGTAATGATTTTCATAATATGAAAAAAACGCAATTTGTTTATATTTATGTGTATTTTTTTTTTATTTAACGAATTTTTTTAACCCTCTGCAACTGACGTGCTCCAAGTTTGACAATAAATCTGACGTGGGGTCAAGCAGACCTCACTTTTGAATTGATTTCCTATGATGAAGTTTCTGACTGTAAATTTCTTGACCTTATTCAATAGAACAGCACATAATTATAAGGCTAACATAAGAATAAAATTTGAAATAAAAAAATTTTTTTAACGAGAGCGTAGAGATCGTAACTTCGAATTTTATGTTTGTACGTACGAATTTTTGATTTTCTGTGTCTGTCTGACTACGTCAGCTGCAGAGGGTTAAGTAAATTATTATTTATACATATAAGAATTCAACCTTTTTTCTAACCAAATGCATAACGCTAAATAACATGGTGTGATTTGGTGTCTTCATACCGATTTTAATGAGTTGTCCTGTGCACCATGTAAACGTTCAAGTAAGCCATGTCATTATCGAATTCAATGTGCTAATTTGTTTGAATCATACCTAGCACTGTTGTAGCAAGCCACACTCAACAAGTTTGAACAACATGGCTTGTCTTGACAATGCGTTGCTGTCGCACAAATCATTATTCAAGCAATTAGTCTTACGTTAGCCTTTAATATCTATGAGGGAAAGATTTCAAGAGATACAAGATGTTTCCGTCACGTGGAATTTTTTGTTTAACATAAAAACAAATAAAAATTAAGAAGAACTCATGCGACATTGCTCTGCACTTCAAGTTATAGGTTATAGGTCAACTTTAAATGTGATATTGATGGAGATTTGCTGTGCGATGAAATTATAACTCTACAACACTATTTCGAAGACACACTGGCAACACCTATCGAAACATTAAACTTTATCAAAAAGCACAATCTTCAAGAGTTATATCCAAACGCCTGGATAACGCCGCCTATTCTGCTAACGATACCAGTAACCGTTGCAAGTCGCGAACGAAGTTTTTCTGACCTAAAGTTGATAAAAACGTACTTGCGGTCTACAATGTCTCAAACAATATTAACTAGTTTGGCCTCGCTGTCCATTGAAAATCAAATTGCAGAAAACTTAGATTTTGACAGACTTATCCGAGAATTTTCTGACAAAAAAACTAGGAAAATAATGATTTAGCTATTTTCTAATTTTTGTTTTTCATTGAATGTTTCGTGACTAACTCATACAATATATGTAGGTACCGTACATTATTTAAATAATGAATGGATAAACTGTGTTACTATTAATAATAATAAATACATGTTTGAAGTTTTCTATTAATATAATTTAATATAAAAGAGCGCCAAATGTCTGACGCGCCCGGGGCGCGTAGATAGGTAAGGCCGGCCCTGGATCTTTACATCACTAACTTGCCCTAAATGTTCGAATTTATCGTCTAATGTCACTATAGCTGAAGGCAGTTGATGATAGCCAAACAGAGGCGTACCGAGGCCACTTTGATTAGGGGGCTAGCAAGGTATTTCGGCCGACTGGATACCCTTAAGTCCTGACTTTTTTTTAAATACAACATAGCTGAATTAACTAAAGTTACTCATCCGATCGATCAATATAAATAAATCTTTTGAACGGCTAAGAAAAACACTTTGTAACTAATTATTTTTTGTGGTGGCAACGATTTCTCAGCTTTTACAACAGATAACTGAAAAATTTTTAGTTCATCTAAAGTTTAGATTCTAAACGATAATACTTGTAGCTATAAGATTACTTATAATAAGCCAATTAGACCTCATACCTGTTTTTGGCGCCATTTTGAAAACAAAAAATTGAAAAATTACCATATATTTTACATTTCAAATGTTCTAAAAGTTCGATTGTTAAGTTCTAATAGATTATTGTAGGTACGTTTAAGGTATGACTGAAAGTGAGTTGTCCGACTGAAGTTTGTTTAAGATACGACTTAAAGTTAGTTGGGCGACTGAAGTTCGTTTAAGGTACGACTGAAAGTGAGTTGGCCGACAGAAGTTGGTTTAAGGTACGACTAAAAGTAAATTGGCCGACTGAAGATAGTTTTGGGTATGACTTAAAATGAAATAGCAGACTTAAATTGGGTTTTTGTTATGAAAATGGCAATAAAAGGTAAGACTGACTTTGATGCATTCATAATTATTGTTAATAAAAATCAATAATTTAAACAAATTTCAGGAAAAAATAACAATTAGACTGACTCTAAAAAAGTAAGGGGAGAAGCCTACCCTCTAACCCGCCCTCTAGTTTCACCCCTGTTGCCAAACACAGTAAGAACTTTACGAATCGTGTTCGCGATATTTTCACCGCTTTTGTAGTGAATTTGCATTATTTCAATGTATTGTGCGAGTGTGTATCGATCCATATCTGAAAATCTCCTTATTTTTCTTTGTCAAATTTCATCGAGTGACAGTTGTATGTTGTCATTAGAAAAAATGGTGGGAAATTTACAATGACACCTGTAAAGTTGAAAGAACCTTTATATGCATTTGCATAATTTTGCCAGTTCATTTGTACGGGATCGTGAATAGCCCTATTGTAAATATTGATGTTTTTACGTGCAAACATTAAAATTGTGGTGCTTTTATAAACTCCTTTGGTAGTTTTGTGAACGAAAAATATTCGTTTTTCATAGGCATTTAATAAGCTTTTCATAAATGATTTGCGAATGCATAAAACATACGTTCTTACACGAAAATGTTCACAAATAAATACAAAAAGATACTTTTGGTCTATAAACTTGAACTTTGCTGAACTGTAGATAAGAAAACAATTTTTTTCTTTTAAGAATAAGCATCAACTGTATTAATATTATTTCATTAGCATTATAATGAAAACATTTGTTTCAGCCTCACGAATTATATATCTAAAAAAAAAAAAAAATAGAATAATTTTAAGAACAAAACAGAGTTGTTTATTATTTAAACAATTGTTAAAAAGAACGGTAAATAATTTATTGCGGCCTACCAGGCCTTGTATTCTTTAAATTCTTTAACGGTTTTACTAAATTTCTTCTTCTGGAAACTTTCCGAAATATTGCACAAAGATTTTAACTGTTGCGAGAGTCTTTAATTGAAAGACGTGGCTAAGATGCAAAATAGTTTTGCATGACAAACGTTTCAATATGTTTTATGATTAAGAAATAAAAATATAAATAAATGATAAAATAACTGAAGGCAAACAAAGTTAAATAAGTTGTTGCTACCGCTAACTTGAACGCGTTATTTGGCTTTTGTTGACTTTTGAATTGAGGCTTTATTTAAAAAGCAACAATTTGGCCAATATTTGTTTGTTTAAATTTCATTTTGCTTTTATTTACACAATAAATAAGCTTAAGTCTATAATTTGCCACATCGTTTATATAAGTTATAAATATAAATTTTGCTTTTTCTTTAATTTTGTTTTGCGATATAATTTATTAATTCAACAACGTAAATCGACAGCACGCGCATGCTTTATTGGCTTGATTTAATATTTAAATAATTTTTTTTTATTTACATGGTTGTGACTAATTTTCTTAATTATAACTTATTTTACAATTTTTTTTTTAAATTACGCTTTAAATTTACTTGTATCCTTTATTAAATTAACCTTTTTATACCATCAGGCTTACTGCGTAAGGAGTATATAAAGTTTGTTACTATGTTTATAAAACTCATGGAGGAAACGTGGTAGGTATAGAAAAATATTTCTACGTCGATTTTGCAATGTCCGTCGATCTATTGAAGCTATCGTAATGAAATTTAATATATATATTTTATTTTTAAAAACGTAAGATCAAGCTAGGACTCAAAATATGAAAATAAGTCAAATCGAATGAAAACCACGCCTACCTCCCACACACCTTGACGTCGTCTAAATGGTAAAATCTCTAAAAATTACACAAAAATTCATCTACAACCATTATATTTTAAACATCCTCTCTTTATATACACACTACATTTGAAGTTTATCAAAATTGGATCAAAACCAAGATTACCTCCCATGTGAAGTGACGTCATCAAAATGATAAAATCTCTATAAATTCCACAAAATTTCATCGAAGCACTTGAAATTTTTCACCTACGCTCTGGTTTCAAATAGGAACCCAAATTTTGAAATTTGTCAAAATCTAATAAAAAGCACGTCTACCTCCCATACAAGGTGACGTCATCAAAATGGTAAAAACTCTATAAATTCCTGAAAACTTCATCTAAGCACTTGAAATTGTTCATATGAACTTTAATTCCAAATACACACTCACATTTCGAAATTTGTCAAAATCGAATGAAAACGACGCCTACCTCCCATACAAGGTGACGTCATCAAAATGGTAAAAACTCTACACATTCTACAAAAACCGCTCACTTAAACACTTGAAATTCTGCACATATGCTTTGATATTTAATAAATGCTTTTAGTTTCAAATTTATCAAAATTAAATGCAAACCACTCTTATTTCTTATGCAAAGTGACGTCATCAGAAGAGCAAACCCTTTATAAATTCTACAAAAATTAATGTATTTACTTGATATTTTACATGTGGGCTTTGGTTACAAATACGCGAACTGAATTTGAAATTTGTCAAAATCGGATGATAACCACGTGTACCTCCCATACAAGGTGACGTCATCAAAATAGTAAAATCTGTACAAATTACAAAAAATCAATCACAAAACACTTAAAATTTTGCACGGTAGTTTTGATAACTTGTAAATGCTTTTAGTTGGAAATTTGACAAAATCGTATGAAAATTACGCCTACCTCCCAAACAAAGTGACGACATCAAGATAATAAAACCTCCCCTTCTTCGGAAATTATATTCTATGCACGAGTGTGGGGGTATTTAAACTTCGGCCAAGCCGAAGATAATACATTCCTAGCAATTTTTTATAATTTTTAAACTCAGGAATTTACAAGTTTCGTACATTTCAAAAACTTATCTCAGGATATAAATCCATTAGGATATAAATATATATTTATGGATTATATCCATGGTTTATCCATTCTTCGGATGGTAAAGTTTACAAAAACGCACTAAAAATGCAGATTTCAACAAAATTTGTTTTCGTTATAATGTTTGGACTTTACCGTTAAAAAACACAAAATGTAAGAAAAAAACACAAAATGTCGCTCATCGTTGCGTTTGGCAAAAAATCAAACAAAACAAAAAAATCACATGTCATGAAAAATTACTCGACACATAAGTAACGGGACAATCAGCTTCAGTAATCGACATCGTATGTAATCAGTATCGACATCATCGAGTGTGCGTTTTTTATTTTGGCCTTGCATGCATTTGTTTTTGTAAAGTTCGCTGGAAAATGTGCTGAACACTGAACGAGTGCGGTTTGTGTTGTTGTTTTTTGCAGACGTTCTTTGATTTTGGCTTATCGCAAAGACAAAATTAAGATAGAAACAAATTTGTCTGAAGAGCCACGCGGGCCATACGGGCCACGAAGAGGGCATGTTTGACGTAGAAAGACAATTGTTTCTATAGAGATTAATCTTCCGAAGTTGGTGCTTTTGACTTGACTTTTAACTTGGTTTTTATGGGTACTAATTGGTTTTCTTTTTTTTTTTACTCATATTTTCAAGTCCTGAGAGAATCATGGATTAATTATGAAATATCTTCAAAGTATATAAGAGACGTATTTTAACCGAATGGAATTTGCCTTTTACATATCTCCACCTACATATCTCCAACACTACCTTATCATGTTCTGATAGCAGTAAAACACTGTGATCGAATTTCGAAGATGCACATGACTTAAGGCTATGCCCAAAAGTATGACACGATTAAGGTAAGCCTTGACACAGGGTGCATCATAAGTTGATAAGAACTTAGTTGCTAATATAAAAGCGTTCTCTCTGCCAAATAAACTTCCGGGTAACTTTCTCAGCATAATTGGCAGTATAAGTAGGACCTAAGTAGCTTGAGTGAATCACAGTGAAAAGTCATGCAAGACTATTGATGAGTTGATGTAGCGGTAAACGAAACAGTCTGTCTAGTCTGCTGTAGGATTTGCTCTATACAGAGCCGTTGTTGTTGGTTGTTGCTTTCATTGTCTTCATGTTCTCTTATTGTCAACATACTTGACCTAAAGCTGAAATTTGTTTTAATATAATTAATGAAAGGTCACATTAAATTTAATTCAAGAAAATAAATATTTCTGAAAGTATTTATATTTACAAATAAAGTATCTGTAGTTAATTGTAAGAGTAAAACGCATTGCATCAAAATCCGTTTTAAATATGAAAAAGATAAAATCTTTTTCTTGTCTCTGATTGTAGCTAAGCTGTTTATGTCTAAAGCCTTGAAGTATCTTTTATTTCGTCTCTTTAAACAATTTGCTTGATTTTTGTTTTCATTGAATACTTGTTTCTTTTTTCACTAAATTTTATTAATGAAATTCATACACGTGTGTTACGTTTACTTGAATTTATTATTAAAAGTATTTAATTTGATATTTTTTTTTATCATAATTTTTTTTTCGCTTCGTGCTGATTTGTATATAATTATCATATATTAACAAAAAATTATTTACGTATCGTTTGAAGCTACAAAAATAGAATAAACTCAAAACCAAAAAAAAAAAAAAAACAAAATAATAAGAGTAAGGAGATGATGATGCAGAATAAAACAAAAAATTAAATAATTTTAATTCCAATAATTTTTTATTGCCGCTGCTTCTATGCTGCTGAGTATATCTGCGGAAAGTATCTCAAAGCGTGTTCGGGTTGTTAATACCAAACAAATCGTTTTAAATGCGAAGAAACGTACAAAAATATGTACGTTGACGAGTATATCTGTTCAAACCAAACTTAGCAACACCATCTTTAACTATTTCTGCTTCTTTTCCTGCTTTGTTTTTCATAACTGTTTGATTGTGCTTTTATAAATATTTGGCGAAATTTTTATTTTAATCGATGCATGTTTATAAGTTTAATGATTTATATCATTAGAATGTTGGTTTTATGCAAATTTCTGTCTCGTCTTTATTTGCCTTCTTTGTTTTTTTTTTTTTTTTTTGCTGCCTGATCTTTTTATTGCAATAAAATTTTAATATATTTACAGGTATAGTTATTGTTTTTCTTACTTTTATATTTTAATTATAAGCATTTTTATTATTTTTTAATGTCTCTGAAATGTATTAATGCAAACATTAATATTTGTTTTCATTTATTTTATTTATATTTTTGCATTTAAATTTTTTGTTGTTGATAACTTTGAATGTTTTGCGTGTGTTTCACATTAAAAAATATTTAATGATTATACATTAGTAGGTTAAAAAACAAAACTGGCACAAATAAAAATTTCACCCATTATTGCGCCAGAAGGTAATGCCGGAAATGTCATAAGGCAAGCACAACGGAGATGAACTAAATAAAATTTGAAATGTGATTTAAACTCTCAAACATATCTTCATGTAAACATGTTGTGAATTATAAGCATGCCAATATCAGTTGAAATGAAAAAAAATATTTGCTTAATATAAGAATATTATTTCTCTCCGTGTATAAATAGAAGGTTTTGAGCAGTTCTCTAATAGCTACACAGACGAACGAAGTCCAACTGGTGGGTTAACAATTAAAACAAACTAACAACCTACTTACAGTGGCGTCCGTGGCGTAGTTGGTTAAAGTGCGTGGCCGCTATGTCAAAGAACCTGGAGACCCAGGTTCGAACCCCAGCAGCGACAGAAAATTATTTGAATTAAAATAATTTTTCTGTGCGGCCGCCACCTCTCTGCAGACAATGGCAAACCTCAGAGAGTAATCAAAATGCCATGTAAAGCTTCTTGAGAACGAGAACATTCCGTTCATCGCCGTTCGGAGTCGGCGTTAAGCATGTAGGTCCGGTTCTCGGTCAATTGTGTACAAACTTAATAACACGCACAACACAATTGATCATAAGAAGCTAGGTCAAAGTCCTTTCAAGGGCTGAAATGGCCAGTTATTTATTTTTTTTTTTTTAACAACCTACTTACACATTTGCATTACAAAAGGATCACCGAACAAACTTTTAATACTCAGACATCCACACATAAATGAGAGAGCTTTGCTGAGAGCACGTAAGAAGTCATTAATTGCAAGTTGAATTGAAAATACGCTGGGATATGTGTAGGTTAATAACAAGATCAAGCCAAATGCTTTTTAATGGATTAAAAGAAAATTTTTTTTCCCAGTGTACTTGATTCATAATGATTGCGACAACAGTTAGTATTCAAATTTATGATATTTGCTTAGCTAGAATTTCTAAATAATTGTATTTATTTATTGCGATAGATGACAAGTCGACAAGAAATAGACAAATTAAGAAATATTTACCTAAATATTTATGGCCACGCCTGCCCTAAGCGTACTTGAAGCATTTTTACTGACTGCCTATCCCTTGGGTAGAAGTAGTGGTAGTAGCAAAAATCAACATTTACAGAAATTATCGTCAAAGTTTACTTTGAGAGACGAATACACCAAAAAAAAATTCATTGGTCTAATAATTATTATACTGTTATAACAGTATTTCGTAGAATTCAACTCAAAAGGTGTTAAAAAGATAAAGCTGCAGCAAAGTTAGATATTAGAAAACTTTTTATGACACTCAGAGCTTTTTCAACCATCAAATAGAGAAATTTTGCATTCATTGTCAGTGGGTTTTTATAGTTCCCTTTAGGTTTAAAAAAAGTTGAATGAATGTGAAGGCCAATTAAGATTTTCAGCATTAAGCAAAAAAAAAAAAAACAAAATTATTGTAATTATTATTTTCTTCACGTGATAAAATATAATCTTAAGTGCCCAGAATTTGATTTTTGCATTTATATTTATGTACTCAAGATATTTTTTATTTTATATTTAATATTTATTTAAATTTTCATATTAATAAATGCTAGTAATTTATTATTAAAAATTCACTCTTAATTAATGTTATATTTTTTTATTAATATTTAATTTTTTTTTTACTACTAATATATCTAATTTTTTCTTAACATGATAAAATATAATGTTAAGTGCTCAGAATTTTGTTTTTGAATTTAATTATAAATAAATAATTATAATACAGCCATTGACACATAAATAGCACAAATGTCAACTTGTTTTTTAAACGTTTCGTTTGAACCTAATAATGCAATCATTAACTGTACACTAAGGGAAATAACGCATATTAGCATTATCCACGCCTCAGTATAAATTTTATTTAAATATTTAAGTGGATAAATCAAATGTTTTCCTTACAACTCGTTTTTTTCCGAAGTTGAATTCTATTTATACCACACACGTACACACATATTCCACGGAAGCAAGCAGCAACAGCATCGCACACGTACACACATATTCCGACAAGCAGCAACAGCATCGCACTGTTCCTGCAGTTTATTTCTTGCAATTGCAGCTTTATACTTCTCATTTAGTTTTTGTTGCAAGGGTAATATAGCTTGCAAGTTTGGCAAAGAACAAAATTGATGTAGGGTGGAGTGAAAACTTGATATTTTCTATGAAATATCTTACACCGGTTGTCATTTACCTACGTATTTTTTGTATATTACTTTTTCGTTCTCTATTTAATACTATTTTTAACAGTTGGTGCAATATTAGGGCGAGAAGCGAGAATAAATTATACAGGCAATGGCATTTGATGAGCGCAATATGAAGAAAATAATACGATACGACCATTAACAACATATTCAATTTAAATATGTTGTTTTTTAAATTCAATATTTTTATATAAATTTTTTTTAAATGCGATAGTTTGTTTTTAAATAGTAAATATTTGAAAGATATTTTAAAAAATTCGTGTATAATTCTGTTTAAATATTTAATTCAATTAAAAAAGTATTCAAATAAGTTTTAATATTTACGTAGTCGATTTATGCAAATGCGTTATTGGTGCAAAAATGACTCGCTTTTTGGATAAATTAAAAAAGTTTTTGGATAAATTTAATATTTATTTCCCTTAGTGTAGTTATAATTTTTTGAGACTTCAGTATGACGTTGTTAAAAACTTTGAGAGAGTTGTGCCGTTACTTACTTTTAATTGCTCAGGCCATCTCTTTTACCTGTTAGTTGGTGAATAAAAGTTAACAAGATCAGGTGTTTGTAAAAAGTTTAAGAGTTGTATTCAGTTAATTTCGCCGATTCTAAATAAAATGGGTCGTGGCAAACATTTCACTACGGAAAAAAGGTCTATAATTCACGAACTAAGTCGAGAAGGCAAAAAACCATCTGAAATCGCGGATATTCTGAAAATTTCGCGAAAAATGATTTATAATGCACTCAAGCTGATTAAATCAAATGGTTCAAATAATTTCGAGAATAAGCCACGCAATTCTAGACCGCGTAAAACCACCGCTTCTGCTGATAGACTTATAGTTCGCAAAAGTAAGGCTGATCCTTTCAAGTCAGTAAAGCAAATTATGAGGGAAATTAATGAAGAAAATAACCTTAATGTTTCAAGAAAACTAGTATCTAGGAGACTACATAAAGCTAATCTTTATGGACGTATTAGCCGAAGAAAGCCGCTCTTAACAAAAAAAAATTTAAAGGATCGTTTAGCGTTTGCAAGGGCCAATGTGAATAAAGAAGACCAATGTTGGAAGAACGTGCTCTGGACTGACCAACTAAATTTAATAGGGTTGGACCAGATGGAAAAACTTTTGTTCGGCGCCCCAAACGCCAAGAGCTGAATCCTTAGTATACAAAAAAATCATTAAAGCATTGAGAAGGGAATTTAATGGATTGGGGAGCTTTTTCCTGGCACGGCATTGGGCCATTTTTTCATATACCAGGAATAATGGACAAAAATATGTATTAAGATATTCTTAATACCCAGATGGAACCATTTGCATTTGAGAACATGTCTTTAAGGTGGACTTTTATGCACGATAATGATCCAAAACACACGGCAAAGGTTGTGATTGATTGACTAAAAAAGGGAAAATTAAATATTTTGAATTGGCCGGCTCAAATCCCAGACCTCAATCCCATAGAAAATTTATGGAATGATGTGAAGGTCAGCATAAGCAGCCAAAATTTTCGAAATTTAGATGAGTTATGGAGTGGAATTGAGAAGGCTTGGTACTCTATTCCGAAGGATAAGATCAGGAAGCTTGTGGAGAGTATGGAACGAAGATGTCGGGCTGTTTTGGACAATTCGGGATACAGTACCAAGTACTAGTAAGCATATTCGTAAGCTCATTATAAAATAAAAATAAATTACTTAGTCTTTTTTTTCAGAATCCAAATTCTGCTATTTATATGTCCACCTCAGCTAAAAAGCAATTTCAGATTTTTGATTAATTTTCTAAATTTTAATTCGTAATTACAAAATTACTATTGATTTTAAGTTTTTAATGTTTAAACTCAAATACCATGAAATAAATTCTTGTTTTCCTCTATGTATTTTATTTAAATTCATGTGAAACACCCTACATGTATTTTTGTGCTATTTATCTGTCCACGGCTGTAATTATACTTAATTCATAATTATGTACTCAAGAT
The DNA here is from genome assembly GCA_943735915.1 of Pherbina coryleti. Lineage (NCBI taxonomy): Eukaryota > Metazoa > Arthropoda > Insecta > Diptera > Sciomyzidae > Pherbina > Pherbina coryleti. Next base: position 116,301,525 of record OX030952.1, read on the forward strand.
ATTTTTAATTTTTTTTTTAAAACTTATCTAAATGTTGATTTTAATAAATGCAAGTAAGCAATTTATTATTAAAAATTTACTTTTAATTAATGTTATATTTTTTCATTAATATTTAAATTTTTTTTTTTAATATTAATTTGTCTAATTTTCTCTGAACATGATCAAAAATAATCTTAGTCCACAGAATTTTGTTTTTGAATTTATTTATGCACTCAGAAAATTTTTAATTTTATTATATTTATTTAAATGTGAATTTTAATAAAACAAGTAAAAATATATTTACAAATTCTTCTTATGGTTTGTTTTTTTTTTATTATCAAGTTTTTTTTTAATAATACCAATTTATCGTTTATTTATGGAAAATATTTTATTTTCTATTTGAAAATTAATTTTGAATTTTATATTTTTAATATTTATTTATTTTTTAGATATTTTAAATATGTCTTCTTCAAAACAAAAATGTTAAGAAATGATTTTAACTTTTTTTTTCTTGTTTTGTCTGCAGACCTGCTTTATGCTTTGGTTTTATTTTTAAGTGTAGAACACTTGCTTATCTATTGAATCGGTGCGTTTTTTTTTTTTATCTCTTGGATACGCTGTGTTGCATTGTGTTCGGCATTAATTTGCAGCAATATTTATAGATTAACGTATTAAGTTAAATGTTTTTATGTTGATGTTGTTGTTGTTGTTGTTGTTTATTTGTCGTGCAGATACACACACACACACACATAGACATTTATTTCGTTTGCTTGGCTCGTTTGTCTGGTTTGTTTGTTGTTTGGTTTGTTTGTCTTTACATTCAACGCGTGTATCTAATGGATGGCTTTTGACGCTTTTCGACATGCGGCTGCGACTGTGCCCTGTTTAATGTTGTTATTGTTGTTGTTGTTGCTGTTGTTGCTATTATTGCTTTGCTTGTGGTTATGTATATCTTGGTTTTTCGTTTTGTTTCTTTCTTTTTTTTTTGTAATTTTGCCATTCATAGCCATTCATTCAGTCAGTCATTCATTCATTAATCTATGCCGTTTGAGGTCAAAAATTATTTTATTAATTGTTGCAAGCAAATGCAAAGCCAATTTGTATGCATTAATTAAAGTTGTTGTTGTTGTTGTTATTGTTGTTGTTGTTGTTGTTGTTTACAGTGCTTCGTAAATTGCATTTACGTTTTGAAGAAATTTCGCCAACAGCCAAAAGAACAGCAACAGTGCTGTTAATGTCTGCTGGCATGATTTCTTTTTTTATATTTTATGCCGCTGTCTTGGCCTCATATCAGGCATAACATCAACAACAACAACTAACGTTTTATTAGCTTTAATTATAATGTAAAATAAATATAAAAATTTAATTCATAACATTTTTCTTCAGACGTTAGTTGCTACATATTTATCTCATATTTTTTATTTTTTTTTTTTATTTCTGTTGGTACACCTTCATATTCTTGGAATCTCTTTGGCTACGCCTGCGGGCTCGCTCAACATTCTAATTAAATATAATTAAATTATAAGCAAAGCTGCTTGTTTGTTGAACTCATTTAATTGTATTTTATTTTATTGCTTATTTTGTGTACTTTACTTGCGTATTTTTTTATTTTTTTTTTCCCTTTTATTTTTATTCATTCATATTTATTTGTATACCTACACAATACCAAGTAATTCTCAATCTATCTTGTAGATACATATTCCGACAATTAAATTAAACTGACTCACAATCGGTCGCAGATCTTCGCACAGCAGCTGCTGCTGTTGCTGTCATATGCGTACGCCTTTTCGTGAGTGTGTGAGTGTGACTGTGTGTTTGTGTGGTTCTTTTTGTCTTACCCTGTGTGTTTTTATAATAAATACAGTTTATTTATTTTTAATTATTTTTCTGTTATTTTTCTAAATTACTGTTATTTGTCTTCAACTTTAGTGCATTGCGTTGTTATGCCGCAGAATTTGTTTTCTTTTTATTTTAATTTTTTTTGTTTTTTCCTTTTTGCTTTTCTTTGAACACTACTTTTTAAATGGGAGGAAGCGTATTTTTATCACGCTATAATATCTGAGCAAATACAAACAGTTTAATAAAATATATGGCACTTATACATATATGTATGGAATTTTTTAAGAGTATGTTTCGATCTTAGCAAACCCACAGCTGCTACTCTGCAAGAAATACAATTGTTAATAGATACATTTATCCGTTTCGAATAATCATTATTTATTGACTCGTACAATTTTGTCCAACTCAAGTAAGACATGACATGACAACGGTACGTTTTGCTGCTTAGGTTTCCAAAAAAATTGAAGAAGACAATTTTCGAAAATGCATCGCCGTTGCGTGGAATTGTTTCTCAATGTGTATAGGTGCTAAGGCCGTTGTTATGCAGACGCTCATATGATCCCCAATCACGTCCTTTTTTACGCTCTTTTTTCATTCGATAAGCTCTGTAATGAAAGTATGTTATACAGACGGTCAATTGATCCCTGCACTCAGAAAAAAGTCTCTCGGAATATGATAAAAAAGGCATCATATTTAGAGAAAAATGTTATAGAGTTTGCTCCAGAAAATACTTTTCTCTAATTGTGATACCAAAAATTCCCTAAAAATGGTAAAAAGCTTCAATGAAAAAGAGAAATATAACAAAAATATATCGTTCTTAGAGAAAAAGACTTTTATTTTTGAGAAATTATTTGTTTTTATTGAAGAAAATATTTCGCGTAGTGAATTGTTTATCTATAATAGAGAAAACTTTTCATTTTCTAGAAATTTTTATCTATAAATGAGAATTTTTTATCTATAAATGAGAATTTTTTAGTGCGAGAAAAATACTTATCATTATTAGAGGCTTGAAATATTTTCATTACCTACAAGTGAAGAAATATTATTTCGAATATGTGAAATTTATTCTAATTGTAGGAAAGTTTATTTGAAAAAGAGAAATTGCTATTATCAAATATAGAGATTTTTTATGGAGAAAAGATATGGGTTTTTTTCTGAGTGTGAACACTAGTACACTTTTTGCTACACTGAAAAAAAAAGTTAGCTTAAAATTAAACACAATGTGTTCACAAAATGTGTTGTTAATTTGACTTTTTTTTCATATGTTTTTCAAAATTTTTAAATACATTTGCTCTTACTTTGACGAAATTTGTTGCAAGCTATTTTTTAAACACAAATATCGTCAAATTAATAACAATTGTCGTCAATTTTAAAACATTTTTTTTTTCAGTGTACTTTCAATAATTTATGCAAAAAAGTCTCACGAGTATGAGGATGGTGAATGTTGTTATTAAGCAGGTTTCATTGCTGCTTTGATACATTTCGTACTAAAAGTGTACTATTTTCATGCAAAAACACAAATGTTGTGAATAATTACACAGCGGAACACTATTTTGATCTCGTGATTCCATATTATTTTGGAATCATTTGGTGACCATTCTGGGCAAAATAAACTCCCTCGTTCACTCTCTCAAAGTTCCCTTTTACATTCAAGCAACAACAATGCGTGACCGTGATGAGCCCATGAGCGTCTGCATAACAACGGTCTAAGAGAAGAGTGAGGACAGCACGACAGAAAAAGTTAATTCTTTGCTCTTATGACAAAAAATTAAAAAAAAAAAATTATACACGTAATCGAGAAATGGAGGAAGCTGTTTAAGCAACGAAACTACAAATTTGTTACATAGAATTATAACTCACAGTGCTGTTTTGAAAAAGTATTATACACCAGCAAAGGCTGGCTTATATAGCCCTCACGGCAAAAATAGACAGAAGACTTATGACGCCATGAGGCCGCGGAGAGAGTCGCTCGAAAATGCAACAATCAAGAAACGGCGTTGCATGGAATTATTACTTGGTGACTAGACGCGCCACAAATTGTAATGAAGGATCTGTACGATCTTACGAGAAAAATAAAAAATGAATTTTGACATCGTCAGGTCGCAGAGATAGCAGAGGAGAAAAATGCAATATTGTTGCATGAAATTGCTTAATAAAGGTGTTACGGTTTTTTGTATTTTGCGCTAACAAAAATTTAACCAATGACCTAATAACGGAAATAAAACAGTTTTTTTAGAGCCAAAATAAGGAGGTAAACGCTTAATGCAGTAAAAATGCAATAGAAATGAAAAAATGTTGCACGAAATTTTAACTCGGTAACTTTTGACGCTAAATTTTCGCGTCGATCTACAGTGGAAGTGATGTTTTTGGCTAGATTATAAGAATAAAAAAAATAAAAAAATGATGACTTCACGACGCTCTTTTGGCAACCGCTTGATGTAATGCAAAAAACTATCATTGCATGACTTTAAAAGTTAAAGGAAAAGCACAAGCAAAGTAAAAGTAAAAACTAATGCAAAAGCAAAAACAAAAATGAAGCAAAATCGATAGCAGAAGCAAAAGCAAAGTGAAAGCAAAAGCAAAGTGAAAGCAAAATCAAAAGCAAAAGCAAAAGCAAAATCAATACCGGAAGCAAAAGCAAAGTGAAAGCAAAATCCAAATCAAAATCAAAAGAAAAAGCAAAAGCAAAAGCAAAAACAAAAGCAAAAGCAAAAGCAAAAGCAAAAAACTCCAATCAAGCTCTACATAAAAGCAAAATAAAAAGCACAAGCAAAAGCAAAAGCAAAAACAAAAACAAAAATAAATACCATAGAATAACAAAATCAGAATCAAAATCAAAATCAAAACCAAAATCAAAATCAAAATCAAAATCAAAATCAAAATCAAATTCAATCAATTTTTTTTCACTACCTAGTACGCTGTAGAGTCGAAAAATTTGTTCAATGCTAGCAAGTTCAACAACCCATGGGGAGAGTTGAAATGTCAAAATTTCGCTATCGATTATATGCGCGGATATTTAATTGGCTTGGCCTAAGAGTACAGTACGATTATCGCAACACTCAAAAATTTACATTGTTCACTTAGTAAACGCAAATTTAAAGAAAAAAAATTGCACAAGCTTTAGTCAGCAATACTCAATACATACATATATTCTATTATACACAAGAACCAATGCCGTCGATAAATAGGTAGCAACCTTAAACAAGAACCATGAGCAAAGCATACAGAAACATCACATGTTGGCTTTTTATTTCATGTAATTGTGTAAAATTTATATAAGTTAGAGAGTTCAAACATGAGTTTTTCTCCCAGTGAGGATCAAGCAGACCAACAAGTGCTTACATCAACATTGTACGATCAGTACTTTAGGCACCCCAAAGGCTCAAAGTGTGACCTAAAAACCCTATCAATCTACGTCAAAAAAACAAAAAACCAACGTTGGCGTTGTCACGTCAATACGTCCGGTAGTGTTGATATTGAGCCAACTTTTTTTTTTACCAAAAACTGAACTGAGAAAAGGAACAGAACTCACGTGATGGAAGAAAACTAAGTAAGTCTATTAAAATTAATTAAACTTTAATAAAGATTTTGTACACAGCGTTTTGATCTAAATTCGCTTATTGTGTTGTTTGCAGTGAATAGAGAATTGTATTTCAGTTAAAAAAGGAAGTAACATGTGAACATTTGGTTTGACATGATTTGACAAGATAAGAATACATCGATCAACTTAGTTTGAATTTTGGTGATGAAGCACTACACCCAGCGACTGTAAAACGGTGGTTCAACGAGTTCGAGGGCGGTCGTCGTTCTCTTCAAGACAAATTTCATGAAGGTCGTGTAAGAATGGCTGTGATGGCAGAAAACATCGATGATATGCGTAAACTGTTGAAAGCAGACCGGTTGTCACACAAATGGTTGTCAGTTTTTTCTGAAAACAAGATCTTATCGTAACTGTACCACTTGAGTAACGGAGAAATGTTAATGCTGAATGGTACAGAACCATTTGTTTGCCGAAAGTCTTCGGATAATTGAGGAAACCCAACCACCGAAGGAAGATCATTCTCCATCAGAACAATGCGAGTTCCCACAGATCGGCTCAAACAAAAAAATGTTTAAGCACTCAAAAGGTGGATTTGATGGGTCATCCGCCTTACAGTCTCAACTTGGTACTCAATGACTTCTTCTTGTTCCTTCCCATTAATAAAAAATTCGTGACGAGTGTTTTTCTACGCCAGAACAAGCCGTTGAGACCTTCAAAAACCTGGTTGCGGAGGTACCAACTTCAGAATGACAAAAATATTTCGAAAATTAGTTCAAACGAATGCAAAAGTGTATTGACCATCTTGGAGAATACAATCTTGAAAAACAATAGAAGCATTTTCACTGATAAACCACTGTTTTTTTCATTGCTAGGCACATTACTTGAAAGTCAACCCTCGTATTTTTATGTATGTTTAGAATATAATATGGGTATAAATTTATTTTTTTTTCCATCGAAAAAGCTGTAAAAATTATTAAATTTAATCTTTGGTCGATAAAACATCGATCTTTATCGACCTTTATAGGCTGAGTTTTATTTTTGATCAAAAAAATGTGGGTCAATGATGGATTTTATTGGAACTTATCATTGAATGATTTATAGTTTTGATCGAAAAGCATCAGTAGATAATTTATATTAATTTTATTTGAAAATATATCAACTAATGATTAATTTTAGAAATCTAAACGAGTAGATTTCGAATTAAAATTATTGAAATGTAAGAAGATAAAAAAATATTAATTATATTTTTTAGAGCATATATGTGTGTACTTAAAGATACATTTAAAACAAGTAAAAATTATCAAAGAATTGTTAAGAATTGATGGATTCTACTCAATCATTTTATTTACAGAACACTTTTTATATCAAACACCAAATGTGCCGCAAGTGTACAAATTATAGACCAGTTATTAAACGATAAGAACCATAAATTTCAATTTTCTCAGATTTAATTTCATGAAATTTTTACTTCACCCACCCATTTTTAGTCAGTCCAGCTGGAAACTTTTAATTAATAGCCAAAGATAATGAAAATAAATTTTCAATTTAATATTATTTTCCGAACATATCAATTAATGAGGCATTTTTAACTGCTACAAATGAAAAACCAAAAAGCCAGCACCCCAACTTTTTTTTCTTTCTTTTTCCTATAAACGGCCTTAACAATGAGTCAACAACTTTTACTGAACCACAACAATTAAATATTTCTTTTTAACAATTTCAACGCCTTCACTGTAATTAAAACAGCGTAAACTAATTTAGGCTTAGAAATAAAAAAACAAAAAAATCCATTTATTTCAAATATTATTAATAGAAGAATAAAAAACCAACCCAAATACATTTGAATAGGTTAAAAAAAAACAAAAAAATTATAATTAAATGAGAAACGAAAAAAACCAAATTAATTACATTTCTGAGCAATGAGAAAAATAAAACTAAATGCAACAAAAAAAAAAAACAAAAAAAAAATACAAAAAAACAAAAACAATCACAAAAAAAATTTAATAAAACTTAAGAAGTGGTAGCAAAGGCAGCAAGCAAGAGATACATAGTTTTAGCTCAAAACTTTTTTCCTCTTTTGTTGTTGGTTTTGTTGTAATTAATGGTTTTTCTTTTTAGATTTTGTATTTTAATAAGCACTTTATTGTTGTAATTATATGTGCTGGTACTTTGTTGTTTTTGTATTTTTTTTTTCTACTTGTCGTTGTATTTCTTTTATTATATTATTCATTACTATTTCGTTGTAACAGTCACAGTCATGATGACAGGCTTTGTTGTTTTTTTTTTTTCTTATCACTACCGCTCGTGTTTTACTCACCACCACCACCAAGTCATTTAAATGTTTGAGTCAAGAAAATTTATAAAAGTCTCTTCGTTTTTACGCAAAGAGGTGTAACTTCAATATATAAGTAGGTATTTCTTTATAAACCAACATTCGTATCTTTAATTAGAAAAGTCAGTGGGACGGATAATATTTTTTTCAGAAGACCTAATGTGCACCCTGTATAAGCAATATGACTTTTTGAAAACGTTCCTCTAAGTAGGTAAGTAAATCTTACAAGGAAAGGAATGTCTCCTTTCTTGTATTTTTTACAGGAAGAGAAATAATATTTTTTAGCTTGATCTTAGAAAATTTAAAATTACCCCTCATTTGCTGAAATCAAGCCCTAAAAACTTAAATTGAGAAATAATTTTATAATGAGCATTTATTTTCTATAGGTATAAATATAGTAAAAGAATTTGTCCCCAACGAATTTGGGGCCAGAGATAATGAATCTGAAGTTTAATCTTCTCCATTGCCTTTGCCAGAAAACTAAAGAACTAAACACATTGTTTCGAAGAAAAACATCATGATAGTTTAATTTTAAATTTTATCAGCACATTAACCACAGGTCTTGGTTTCGTATTCATGGTTGAATAAATTTCAAACTTTTAGATAACACGGTGCTACAAAAAGGCAGAAATTTTATGCTTTTGCCAAAACACATAGTAGAGGCTGTAATTTTATTCTTTGATTTCTTTGTTTTGTGTTTGTTTTGAAAAGCAAGTTTGATCATGCTCATTTATTTTATTTTGCACATGTGCACATTATAACATTGAAGGTCAGTTTTAAGCGATGTTTTTAGCGAGCGATTATGTTATGTGAAAATGCCTTCGTCCCGTAAGCGTCTGTCCTTGACACAGAGAATCAAAATTATTGACGAATATAAAAAGAAAAAAACCATTAAAAGAAATAAGAATACAGTTTGGAATTCCAAAATTAAGTGTCTCCAAAATTATAAAAAATCGAAAAAAATTCAGAAATATTTGAAAAATACCCAAAGTGGAGCATTACGCCGACTAACCTTGAGGAAAGGCGAATATTCCAAAATGGAAAATGCCCTATTAAAATAATTTGTTTCTAAACGTGAACGCACCATACCCTTCTAGGGCAACATTCTTAAAACAAAATCTTTTGAAATAAAAAAAAAAAAAACATGACCGAGATTTTCTAGCAAGTGACGGATGGCTAACGAAATTTAAAAAAAAAAAACGATTCGGAATTCGCTTTCTTAAAGAATCTGGTGAAAAATTATCGTCACAAGATGAGCTTGATGAGCCTTTTAAAAATAAGTTGTCCAGAATAATTGAAGAAAATTAACTTAGCTTGGACGCAGTTTTCAACGCAGATGAAAATCGAAAATCTTTATTGGAAGTTGTTACCGTCCAATAGATACGTTCATTCTGATGAGGTGAGTGCTCCTGGAAGAAAAATATATCTAAGGAGCATTACATTCTGTGCATGTTCAAATGCAATTGATACAAAGAAAATTAAGCTGGTTTAGATTGGAAAAGCTAAAAATTCACGCTCTTTTAAGGGGACATATAGGTTACAAATTCATAAAAAAAAATTTTTTTCGGGAATTTTTTTTCATAGGAAAAGATATCGTTTTCAAATTTTGCACATATTTTTATTAACATTTAAAGAATACAAACAAACTTTTTTTCAGACTTTTTGAAGCAGTTTTTGACGTTATTTGATTTTTTTTACAGAAATGCCAAAAAATTGACTGTGTGCAGGATATCACCAGTCTGAAACATCTGAGAAAAAAAAAAAACAAATGAATTCTTGTTTAAGTGGCCACCGCCTGAACTAGGATAGTTTTTATCCGCCGAAAAAAAACATAATATAGGGTGTTTTTTTTAGGGGTTTGTTTTTCGAATTGAAATAAAACACAAGAAAATCGTTTTAATTTCCATCAATTTGGCTTTATTGGAAGGATAATTTTATGCCATTAATGTTTAAATATGATTTCGGGCATGTGGCCGCCGCGGCTGGCTCGAATAAAGCCAATTCTACAGGTCCAATTTTCAACCACTTTTTCGAGCATATGGGGGCATATGTCGGCAATAACGCCACGAATGTTGGCTTCCAAGTCCCCTAACGTTTCTGGTTTGTTGGCGTAAACGAGCGACTTCACATATCCCCAAAGAAAATAATACAATGGTGTCAAATCACACGATCTTGGTGGCCAATTGATAGGTCCATTCCGCGAAATTATGCGCTCATCGAATGTTTCCTTCAATAAATCGATTGTGACGTGCGCTGTGTGGCATGTAGCGCCGTCTTGTTGGAACCACAACTCATCCACATTCATGCCATCCAATTTGGGAACAAAATAGTCGGTTATCATGGCTCTATACCGGTCTCCATTAACGGTAACTGACTCTCCAGCATTATTTCGGAAGAAGTATGGCCCAATGACTCCACCAGCCCATAGAGCACACCAAACAGTCAGTTTTTGTGGATGTAATGGCGTCTCAAGGATCTCATGTGGATTCTCTTCACTCCAAATGCGGCAATTTTGCTTGTTGACTTAGCCATTCAACCTCATCACTGAACAAAATTTTGCGATGAAAATCAGCATCGAGATCAATCTCATTTTCGGCCCATTTGCAAGCGTTGTTCTTTTGTCAACCTGTTCATGATGAAATGGCAAACCAAACTGAACATAAATGACATTAGAGTTGCCAGATTTGACCACAAAATGCCAGTTTTATCTCTATTCGAAAAAAAAACCCTTAAAAAAAACACCCTGTATATGGATAATAGAATAAGGAGTAAAAATTGTAAATCAATGTTGAATTTTATTTTTGGCTTAATAATGTCAGGTTGAAAACTTTTGAGAAAAGGAGAATATTCCCAAACAATCAATATTGCTCTTGGAAAACGCTCCTAGTCATCCTCCCCAAGAAGTTAGTTGGTTCAAGAAACAGACGATGGTAAAATCTGGGTTAATTACATGCCACCTAATGTTGCTCCGTTGATTCAGCCAATGGACCAATCCGCAATTCACTTAACAAAACTATTTTACAGAAATAGCTTACTTAATAAAGTAGTGTGCTCAGGCAATAATACAGAGGTATTAAAATATCTGAATCTTTTTGAAGCAGTTTCACTAATTGCATTATCAAGGGAAAAAAATATCGGCGACTATTATTGAAAAGTGTAGTAAAGTCTTACTTCAGTCTCCCCAATTTGATGTAAAAGATAATATTCCCCTGGCAAATTTAAGAAATAAAGAAGATAAAGCTTGCAAATTGAATTTTTCAGGCATAGACGAGTATAAGTCTTGGAACTATGTAGAGCATTTGTTAATTCAAGAAAGTAACCCTTTACAGGAAGTAAATGTTTTAACATCTGTATCAAATGGGTTGAAGAAAACAATGTAGAACTTGCAAAAATATCTGTTCTAAGAAGCTTGCAGGAAAGTGCTCAGCCTTACCACGAGCAAAGAAACAAACATTTATTGGTGATTTTTTTTTTTTTTTCTAACATAAACTAAACTAAAATTTCGTTTTATTGAATTGAAAATGTTTATGTTCTTAGTACAATATGAGTGATTTTTTTTAATTTTTGCTTTGAAATCTTGTTTAGTTTGTTTTATTTAAATAAATTAATTAATATACATTTTTTAAGTGAGTAAACTATGGTTTTTTAAAATATTTTGCGAAAAAAAAATGTTTCGATATAACGTACTGTACGACACTGGATATTATATCATTCGTTATACTGGACGTCCAATGTACTTGATTTTTTTGCATACACCGTCAAAATCTGAATTCATTGTAAAAAACCCATGTTTCTTTGGCTTTCCACCACGCTTAGAACATCCTACACGTTTTTCACTTGATTGCCCTTTCCTTCCCACTAATCTATCACCCCATTTTCGAACCAAAGCAGACTTGACTGAATAGGTATTCCACCTGAAATCCTTGGTTCAAAGCTAAAAAAAAAAAAAAAAAAAAAATTTCAAAGAACTCTGCCAAGAAAATTTAAATACCGCATGAAAGTCGCCTTGGTATATTACCTTTTTTCAATTACCTCAAATACGTCAAATCCGAAACTATGAACGAAGTTTTGATTAAGGCTTTTGACGTGCAAAAACAAAAGAATTGTTTTTTCGCCCCAGGAAAAACCGCCAAAATGGTATTTTTAAATTTGCATTTTATGTCCGATCTTAGTAAAAAATATATCATTATATCATTAAAAACGGCTTAACTAGTAATATATTTTATTCTCAGAGCTTTTAGACTTCTGAAGTCATATTCAACTGGTAAGCCCTGTTACCAATTGGTAAACCAAAACGGAATTCTGGAAAAAGAAGAATAACAACCTTAAACACAACTACAAGCCTTGATAGTAATAACAGCTGTGATCAAACTTCGAAAAGCTGCATATAATTAGAGCAGTGATATTCATGCAGTACCATGCGTGGTGAGACTCGAAAGCTTTACTCGAGAATCGAAACACGTACACGATCGAATGTACGAAGTTCTCTCAATCAGTTGGCGCTGAAACTTCAAGCTGTATGGTTTACGCTAGAGGTGGGTAATAGCACATTTTTTGGTGTGCTGACTCACTAGCACATGTGCACCCTTATGTGTCAGCACACTGTGCCAGCACAATTGTGTCACAGTCGAAAAAAGCACTTCGCAGTCGAATATTCGTCCCATAAGAAATACATGCAAATCAGCTGCGACCACAGTAACAGCATTTGTCTCATTTATTCTTTCGTGTTTACGTTAAAAAACGAAGTGTTGCACCACACGCGTGTGTACTAGCACACATGCTCACTGCTGAGTGGCACACAATACATAATAGACACTTCAAGCGCAAAAGTGCTGCTCTTCATCGTGTGCTGTTGTCACTACGTGAGTCAATGTAGTGTGCTAGCACACATGACACACTACAGAGAGTCAGCACAGTGCCATAGAACAGTACTGAGTTACCCACCTCTAGTTTACGCCGCTTGGTCGTGTGTTTTGAACTGCACGAAATGTTTGAGGCATATGAAAATGCGACAACGATAGTGATAGTGATAATGATATTGATACTGATAATGAAAATGATAATGATAATGACAATGATAATTATAACACAATTATCTTAATACCTGCACAAAAATTTTTGTCAGTGCAGAGAGTAAGAGAGCAACAAGCACAAGCACAAAAGTCGAAAATTGTAGTAGTATGCGCCAACTGATTGAGAGAACTTCGTGCATTCGATCGTGTACGTGTTTCGATTCTTGAATAAAGCTTTCGAGTCTCATCACGCGTGGTACTACGCCATGGTTGTATTATTATACCATGGTACTACGTGAACATCACTGCCTTAAAGTTTAATAACTATTGTGTTGCCCTCTAAAGAAAGTAGATAGAAGCTCAGTTACTAAAAAAAGAAAGCTTTGTTCTTTCAGTCAAAAGTAAATTCGTAGAAATTTTCGCGACATTACTTGAAATCTAGCAAACCTTATGGCGTTTTCTTTTCTCAAAAAAATTCTGTATTTTTTCTGCCCTCTTTGAGAATTCTGCCCTTTATGTGTTCTATTCTCGAAGAAAATTCTGACCTATTAATTAAATCGTGTTCTTATCTCGAAAATGTTGACCGCGAAGGTAGAAATAATGCAGAATTTTTTGCACTCTCAAGATCGACGGTTTTAAATTCTGCCCTCAAATGCTAACAACTAAATGAACAAAAAAAGTGACATGTTAGGGAAATATTAAACGTTATCATTGACATTTCATTAACAGCTTTTTCACGGATGACAAAATAAATCTATACTATTATATAAAAAGGGTCTCTCGAATTTTCATCGTTCAATCAAGGGGTAAATGCTGAACCGATTTTAATAATTCTTTCACTATTCAATTGCTATAATAAAAGACCCTGCTACTAGGTACTACGTTTTTGGTAAATCTTTTTATTTAATTATTTAAGAATTCATGCATTTTAATCCATACTGCCATTGTATAAGCAGAACGAAATAACACCAAACAATAGCTTAAGCTCTTTGTTGAGAGAGAGAGGTGAGATTCTACAACTCACCGCGCTGCCATCTTGTGTGGATAAATGCACTCAGTTTATTTCTTCTGCAGTTTTGTCATAAGTCCAATATATCGTATTTATTTTGATTTTACTAAGATGAAACTCTTTTGATTTAGAAGCCACTTTTTTTATTTCAATAAGAAATATTCTCAAATAATATAAAATAAATTAAACATATCTGATTCTTGAGCCTTTATTTAAAATATATTTTCATATCATATTTATACTCCCAAGTAAAGCTGAGAACGGGTATGCTAGTATTATATAAATTGTTCTCGAACGTTAGCAACATTACAACCAACATAACATCATTGAAAAAATGTTGCATTTTTTCTGATCTTTTCTCGACTAAGAACAGGTCAACATTTTTTGAGTTCAGGTCAAAATGTAAAATATTTCGCACTCTCAGAGGGCAGTATTTTTTTTTGTGGAGAAAAGAAAACGCCATTAGTTACTGAGTGGATCAAAGTCAAAGTCAGGCAAGACTACTAATGAGTTGGTATAGCGGCCAACAAAACAGTAGGTCTAGTCTGCTATATGATTTGCACTATACAGTGCCGTTGTTGTTGTTAGTTGTTTTCTTCATTAACAGCATGCTTGGCCTTAAGCTCAACAATTTATTTTCAGTCCTAATTTTAGTTGGGTCGATGCTATAAGAACAACTGATAAACCATAATTAACATTCTTCTACATGGAATTCCTTTAGAGCGGAAGTTGGTTTTTTTTTCAAATACTTATTACAATCATTTTTACATAAAGAACTTTTTGTCTCTCCCGAAAATGTGAATTTTTTGAGTTGTGAGTGTTTTGTATTTAGTGCGATATATTAAAACAATTCTTAATTTTTGAGTTAAGACACTCTATTAACATCTTCACATTATTAACTATGACAAGGCATCCTCAATTTGAGGTCATTACTATCTAGATTCTAGAAGAACGTTATCTAGGTTATATTATATACTCCTTTCAGAGCACATGGAATATTTGATTTATAAGCCAAAAAGTTCGATTTTGTCGGATTTGTTTAATAGATATACGATTTTTAGAAGTTGTTTCAAAAAATATCTTAAATCATGTATAAGAAGATGAAAGTAGACAAACGACCCTGAAGTGTAACGAACTCAGAAAGATGATAATTATTTTTAAATTAAGTTTTTGTTTAAAAAAAAACTATCAAGAGGCAAAGACCTAATAAAAAATAACACGTCAAAAGTTTTATTAACATCAAGAACATGTCAAGAACAATACAAAACCCACTTTGAGCGATTGTTATTGTAAGGCAATATATCAAAAAAGAACTCTTCTATTATTTGTAAGATTTAACGAAATTCCTTCTATTTCTACAACATCTTCTATTCAGTTTCAAATATGTTTGTAACAATACTAATGTCATAGCCATAATAAATCTTATAGATCGCATTTATTTGAAACAAGCTTACCTACATTTTATACATTTAGACATGCAATTTGTTGTTGTATTCTGTTAATATTAGTTAATTTATGCAAACGCGTTTTCTTGTGAATCTATTTTGTTTATTTTTGTCTAGATACTTAAATGTTTTTTTTGTTATTATTAATTTGATTTCTGTTGAAATGCATGATTTTGAAAAATTTGGCGCGCATAAATTAAATACAAATTAAATTAGTTGTGACTTGTGAAAGAAAGTCAACAGCAATAACAACAACAACAACAACTAAAAAGTCAAATCAAGTCGAGGCATTTATGTAAAGATACAGCTTAAGCGATAATAAAACGTAAGCAATACTGTAAAAGTTGTATTGTCTATTATTGCAAAAAAGAAAAACAAAAACCAAAACAAAAAAAAAAACATAACTCATAAATATATTTATAATGAATACAATTCCGAATTCATATAATTTCTTAATATTATTAATATTATAATTTTATGCATTAAAATGTCGTTTCCTTCTTGTAAACAAGCTAATGTTGTTGGAATTGAATATTCAATTTCTGGTAAAATATACTAGCTCAATGTTAAATCCGATGACTTTTTGTCATTTTTTCTATAGTATTTTAATTATTAATATATCTATAATTTCGTTTATTTTGTAAAAAAAAAAAAAAAATGAAAAATAATAGTAAAAACAATAAAACAACACAATGCTTTTTTTTTGTTTTGCGCAATAGTTATTGTATTTTAACAAATTTGTGATATGAGCGCGTATCTATTGTGTTTAGGTCTCCATGTAGCTACTTAATCTTTGTTTCATGTTTTGGCTTTTATGATTGAGAATAACGTTATATTTTATGTTTTATAGTTAAGTTAATTTGGGTTATAAATATTTGTGAAATCTAACTAACAATATTTTTATAAACTTACAATACGATGTCAAACACTAATCTGTATATTTTTCACATTGGCAACATATACTCACATATATATTGAAATTTATATAATTTTTAATGACTATTTGATAGATGAATGCAAACGTTGAAAGCAACTTAACGAAACATTTTCTAATCTCTAAGATATGATAACAATATGACATAAAATGGTCTGAATATATTCGATAAAAGTTCGCCATGATGGAGTTATGAGTTCGATATTTTATGTGAAAGAAAGTGGTAAGAAATATTTTAGTGGATGTCAAAGCGATTTTGGTTGAAACTTCATTTTAAGATTAAAGATTTAAGATTTAAGATTTAAAATTTAAAATTTAAGATTTAAGATTTAAGATTTAAGATTTAAGATTTAAGATTTAAGATTTAAGATTTAAGATTTAAGATTTAAGATTTAAGATTTAAGATTTAAGATTTAAGATTTAAGATTTAAGATTTAAGATTTAAGATTTAAGATTTAAGATTTAAGATTTAAGATTTAAGATTTAAGATTTAAGATTTAAGATTTAAGATTTAAGATTTAAGATTTAAGATTTAAGATTTAAGATTTAAGATTTAAGATTTAAGATTTAAGATTTAAGATTTAAGATTTAAGATTTAAGATTTAAGATTTAAGATTTAAGATTTAAGATTTAAGATTTAAGATTTAAGAATTAAGATTTAAGATTTAAGATTTAAGATTTAAGATTTAAGATTTAAGATTTAAGATTTAAGATTTAAGATCTAAGATTTAAGATTTAAGATTTAAGATTTAAGATTTAAGATTTAAGATTTAAGATTTAAGATTTAAGATTTAAGATTTAAGATTTAAGATTTAAGATTTAAGATTTAAGATTTAAGATTTAAGATTTAAGATTTAAGATTTAAGATTTAAGATTTAAGATTTAAGATTTAAGATTTAAGATTTAAGATTTAAGATTTAAGATTTAAGATTTAAGATTTAAGATTTAAGATTTAAGATTTAAGATTCAAGATTTAAGATTTAAGATTTAAGATTTAAGATTTAAGATTTAAGATTTAAGATTTAAGATTTAAGATTTAAGATTTAAGATTTAAGATTTAAGATTTAAGATTTAAGATTTAAGATTTAAGATTTAAGATTTAAGATTTAAGATTTAAGATTTAACATTTAAGATTTAAGATTTAAGATTTAAGATTTAAGATTTAAGATTTAAGATTTAAGATTTAAGATTTAAGATTTAAGATTTAAGATTTAAGATTTAAGATTTAAGATTTAAGATTTAAGATTTAAGATTTAAGATTTAAGATTTAAGATTTAAGATTTAAGACTAAAGATTTAAGATTTAAGATCAACTTAAAAGAGCCTATACTTCCTCGTCCTCAAAAGTTGAACCCTATATCAAAGTTTTCTGACCACCATACATACTATATAACTGCTGCGGAATTATTCAAGCTACACACGAAACATGTAAAAACCTAACTCCACACCATGTTGCAACAATGTTGTCCGAAGGACTCCAGCAAGTTAAGGATATTTCCACCACCATCATCTTTGTTTGAACACATAACAAATACTTATTGAAGAACTTTGACGCATAAACTCTGTTACATGTATAGCTATGCTGGGCATAAGTTCGCGTATCCTTTAATATTACATCACGCTGTTTTCATCAAAAAACTTTTGCTCTGCTGTTCACTGCTGCCCACCAGCAGAATGACTGTGCAACGCAATGCAACGCGTTGCAGAAAATTGTCTATTTTCTAATTTTCCAACACAGCGTCCAGAGGTTTGAATGGACAAAGATACATAAGCACATTGCCAACAACACACCTTTGACTCTAACACACCCCGAACCCCTCTCTCTCTCTCTGCACCTTCTCCTATCAAACTTATTTCACAGCAGTTGCATTTATGCTGCAAGAGTTGCTTGTGTAGGCATTTTTGTAATCTTCAATGTTTGCGCGAGAAAAGGATTTAATTTAGGATACATCTGTTTGTGTGCATGCATGTCTGTATGTCTGTATAGCTGAGTCTTAACTGTGTATGTTTCGTTGCTGCACTTAGGTGAATTGAAGGGACGACGTTACAGGTGCGCTACTGCACTTGAGCTCAAGCTAGTCGAAATAATGTAGCGACTGCTTGAATTGCTTAAAGTGGGTGGCAGCGCTGCAACAGTACTACACTAAAAAAAATAGCTAAGTAGACTTTCGAGAAGGTTTATAAAACAACTGCATTTTAGTTTAAAAGTTATTCACTTAAATTTGTAAAATTTATAAAATTTGTAAAATTTGTAAAATTTGTAAAAATTGAGAGAAAACCTTATCTTGGATTCACTAGAAAACAAACTTCAACATATTTTTGGATTTTATGAAGGTTTTTCAATTTTGATGACGTCACTAGCTATGGGAAGTAGGCGTGGTTTTCATCCCATTTTGACAAATTTCAAAATGAGAGTGCGTTTTTGGAATCAAAGCTTATGTGCAAAATTAATAGATGTTTGCGTAATTTTTGTGGAATTCAAAGTGATTTTACCATTTTGATGACGTCACTATGTATGGGAGGTATGCTTAGTTTTTATCCTATTAAGCCCGTTTTCGAACATGAATTTCCGTTTTTAGAAATAAGCTTATATATAGAAGTTCATAAAGATAACTTCAAATTTACGGCTGTAATCGCGACGACGAACAGACGGACATGATTGAAGCGACAAAGAAGATGACACTGATCAAGAATATATGCAACATTCTATACCTACCAGCCCTTATTTGGACAAACAAACTGACAAACTGAATATACCACTTGAGCGCGTGGGAGTATAAACACCTTTTTTTAATTTCGGAGAGAAAAGAAGGTATAATGATTGGTCTTAGTTTTCGTTGTTTGAAAAAAAAATTTTTTGACGTAGAATACGTCATTCTCGGAGGTAATTAGGGTGGTTGATAGTGATCAGGTGTCGGTATTTATATCACAAATTGAGCCTTTGGTGTGCCTAAAGTACTGATCGTACAATGTTGATGTTAGCACTTGTTGGTCTGCTTGATCCTCTCTGGGAGAAAAATTCATGTTTGAACTCTCTAACTTCTATAAATTTTACACAATTACATGAAATATAAAGCCAACATTTGATGTTTTGTTTGCTTAAGTTTGCTACCTATTTATCGACGGTTTCCGGTTTTTTCGACGGTGAAGACAGCGCCATCTAGCGTGAAAACATAAATCTTATAATTAAAAAAAAACATACTTTTGGGGGCATGTTGTTTTTAACAGAATCGCGTAGCCCAGTAAGTCTGAGTAATTTTCAGGGGCATGCTTTTTTAACAGAATCTGTTATTGAAATGTCACAATTCCACAGCTAATTAAATATCCAGGCATATTATCGACAGTGAAATTTTGACACTTCGACTCTCCACATGGGTTGTTGAACTTGGTAGCATTGAACAAATTTTGTTTGCTTGTTTAAGTTTTCTACCTATTTATCGACAGTTTCCGGTTTTATCGACAAAACCATATGGGATTTGTATGGGAGCCACCCTAAGGAGTGGTCGGAGGGAATAGGTGCCAAAGGCAAAAATGTTCCTTTTGCAAAAGTAATGGGGGTCGGTGATACATATTAACCCTCTCCGGCACTCTATTAAAAGTCATATGCTCAGGTGTATGGAATAAATAAACTAAAACCATCAAATTTGTATGGGAGCCCCCCTAAGGAGTTGTCGGAGGGAAAAGGTGTCAAAGACAAAAATGTTCCTTTTGCAAAAGTAATGGGGTTCGGTGATACATATTAACCCTTTCCGGCACTCTGTTAAAGGTCATATGCTCAGGTTTATGGAATAAATATAAAAAAACCATACAATTTCTATGGGAGCCCCTCTAAGGAGTGGTCGGAGGGAATAGGTGTCAAACGCAAAAATGTTCCTGTTGCAAAAGTAATGGGGGTCGGTGATACATATTTACCCTTTCCGGCACAAACACAATAAAATTTGTTTGGGAGTCCCCCTAAGGAGTGGTCGGAGGGAATAGGTGTCACAGGCAAAAATGTTCCTTTTGCAAAAGTAATAGAGTTCGGTGATACATATTAACCCTTTCCGGCACTCTTTTAAAGGTCATATGCTCAGGTGTATGGAATAAATATACAAAAACCATAAAATTTGTATAGGAGCCCCTCTAAGGAGTGGTCGTAGGGAATAGGTGTCAAAGGCAAAAATGTTCCTTTTGCAAAAGTAATGGGGTTCGGTCATACATATTAACCCTTTCCGGCACTCTTTTAAAGGTCATATGCTCAGGTGTATGGAATAAATATACAAAAACCATCAAATTTGTATGGGAGCCCCTCTAAGGAGTGGTCGGAGGGAATAGGTGTCAAAAGCAAAAATGCTCCTTTTGCAAAAGTAATGGGGGTCGGTGATTCATATTAACCCTTTCCGGCACGAACACAATAAAATTTGTTTTGGAGCCCCTCTAAGGAGTGGTCGGAGGGAATAGGTGTCAAAGGCAAAAATGTTCCTTTTGCAAAAGTCGGTCATACATATTAACACTCTTCGGCACTCTTTTAAAGGTCATATGCTCAGGTGTATGGAATAAATACTTTGCAAAATATTTTTTAAAAAAGATGTCATCAAAAGCGAATTGAATAATTCTACGTCTTGTGTTACGACATAGTCGAAACTACTGTATCTTTTTTTTTTTTTGACCAAATCAATTCTGAAATTTTGTTTTGATTGGAGAGTCCGAGGTTCGAGTCCCAGGGCACATATAAAGTTTTTTTCACTACAGACAATGGCAAATCTCAGAGAGTAAATAGTGACATGTAAAGCTTTTTGAGAATATACACATTAGGCGTTCGTAGTCGGCATAAAACTAGAAGGACTAGTTCTCAATCATTTGTGGTTCGTTTATTAAATAAATAAAATCAATCTCAATCGATCAATATGCATAAAAAAACAATTTATTGTCACATTTTGTATAAATTTTTTGCACTCTTTTCTTCCATTCTAGCCTAAAGCATCTCATCGCAGGCGCTTTTACATTTAGAAGGACCAACTAAATGCAGTAGTGTTATTATTTCTAATGTATTGCATTGCAAATCCTGGTCGCACCCAAGTGCAGCTACTCAAACCAGATGGCGCTGTAAGCTGCCAAAGCCTTTCTGCATCTCCAACGAATTTTGCACCCAGCACTACCCACCTGCTGCAACCCACATCACCATTTTTTGCCACTCTCAGCACTTTTCCTTCAATTACACACACTTGCAGTTGGCTTATTGCTACTGCTACTGCTGCTGCTGCTGTTATTGCTGCTGCAGCGTCAGCCGTTGAAGTCGTGTATCCTGTTGGTGTATCTTCGTCATGTTGAAAGATATCATCATGAGTGGCTGCGTTAACAGCCGAAAAAACGACGTTTTGTTGAAGCGCGTTAAAGTGTTGCTGTCTGACTGAATGCATATATATATAAATATATATGGGTGTGTGAGTGTATTTGTGCGTTTGCATGCATGTGTGTGTTTGTCTGTTTATGTGTGTTTGTTGATGTGTGTTGAAGATGCATTCGACTTGCTTTGACTACCGGCTATGCGTGCAATTTACGATTTTATGTAAATGCATGTATTTCTGTTGGTGTCTGTCCCTCTGTTGGTTTATCTATCCATGTGTGTGTGTGTGTGTGTGTGCGGTGCTATTGCGCTTGTTTGTGTGCACTTTAGTTTTATAAGTGTTGAATTTTATGCGAAAAGCAATTTGGCAGAAATACCCACTTTTGGTGGTTTTTGTGGATGTTTAAAATGCCTGCCTGTTGGCTGCTCTTCAGCGGGGTGCTTTTTATTATAATAGCCTTTGAAACGTCAGCATGAGTGCAGAAAGTTTTGACTTCAAGTACACTGAACAAAATTATTTTGAAAACAAAACTTTTACCGAAACAATACGACAAGTGTTTAAGTGCAAAAACTGTGCTTAGTGTCTTTTGAGCTGGGTCAACCGAGCTGCGTAGTAACTTCAGACGAAAATGGAAAAATTTTATAGCTATTATTTACTTTTTTTGTTTAGTTTATCCTACGAGTGAGTACTCACAGGACCAGTAATTTTGATCCGTAATTGGTAATGGCCCGAATGAGATAATGGTTTTGATAGGAGCAGTTTTCTGGGCTCCATGATAGTTTTCGAATTTTTATGGTATTGTATTGAGATTTGCCATTGTCTGCAAAGAGGTGACGTCTGATCAGAATAATTTATTTGATATGTGTCGGGGAATTCGAAGTACGAATTTCACAGTGCGCAAATTTTGCATTTAATGGGCCACGCACTTTAACGCGTTCGGTCACAGCCGCTAGGATAACACGGTAATGCTCGTATGTATTCTTAAAACTTTTTTCACTTTCAACGGTTCTAATTTTCTTGAAAATACAACAGATGTTTGAATTGTACTCTTTGATAAGGGGTAAGATCTGGCAATAGGAAAAATACGCGAATGACTTTTCTGTATTGAAGAGGAAATTTTAATAGTTTCTGAAACATAGACAATGAGAAATGAACACCCAACTTACAATTTATTTTTCCAGTTTCAATCTACGAGATTCTGAGAAGTTTTCATCTCGATATAACTTTTTAAAAAAATGTGAATACATGTTCAAAATAAGCTCTCACGATTATACCTTCTAAGTACTTTGAAGTCTTATCACAAATTTTGGAACCCAAGCTTGTTTTGTTTACTGCAATCTCTGACGAAGCTTATGCTACATTCTCTCCTTGCATAAGGTTCGCAAAGCCATCAAGTTGAAGCTGAGTCAAGAATACTCTTTAAACATGTGAGCGGAAGTATTTTTCTCTCTCGAAAGTATTTGTAGAGCTTCCCAGTAGGAAAATAAATCATCCCAAGATAGCTTCTTGGCTTATCGTTTAAGACTCGGCGATCATACCCCTTCACCATATCTTTTGCCATATCTTTTTTTCTTTTTTTGTATGGAGCTGCTACGTAAGTGGAATTAATCCCTTTGTTACATCTTCGAGCACGTAAGAAGTGATTAGTCAAGAACCGAGTACCTTCTTTTGGCAATGAAGGAAAGATATTGATGCCGATGTCGATATTGATATAGATTTTTTTCTATTTTTTTTTTTTCTTTTTTTCGCATTTTCTTTCCAACACATAGCTTTGCAGTTGCCGTATTCATCTCCAATGGTATTAGTGTCTTTTTCGAATACTTAAGGCAATAAGAAAAGATACTGGGTTGTTTTGAGTGTGTCGCTTTTAAACTGATTTTAGTTATTAACCGACTTCAAAAAGGAGGAGGTTCTCAAGTTCGTTGGTTCGTCCATTTTTTTTTTTTTTAATGTATGTGCATCGATAACTCAAAGAGCACTTGCCCGATTTCCGTAAATTTTTGTCACCAGATATATATCATGAACGCGGAGGTCTTTTTTTTTAAAGTGGGCGATATTCCACAAAGAGGCGTGTCACTATTAGAAAAACACAGTATTTCAGTTAATATTGACACTAGGATACTGAAATTTACAGTAAAAATACTGGGACAGGCAGAATTATTACAAATGACGGTCAATAAAGTGGGCGTTATTTGACAAAGGGGTGTGGTCATATTAGAAAAACACTGTATCTCGAATAGTATTGACACTAGGGTACTGAAATTTAGTACAGGGGTAGACACAATTTTTAAAAATGTTTCAAAATTACTATAAATAAAGTGGGCGTTATTTGACAAAGGGGTGTGGCAATATTAGAAACACACTATATATCGAATAATATTGACACTAGGGTGCTAAAAGTTAGTACATGGGTAGGCATAGTTATTATAAATTACTGTCAATAAAGTGGGCGCTATTTGAAAAGGGGGTGTGGCAATATTAGAAACACACTATATATAAAATAATATTGCCACTAGGGTACTGAAATTTAGTACATGGGTAGGCACAGTTACTACAAATTACGGTAAAAAAGTGGGCGTTATTCAACAACTGGGTGTGGCAATATTATAAAAATACTATATTTCGTTTATATTGACACAAGGGTACTAATATTTGGTATGCAGATAGGTGGGAAGGTAGAATATTTACAAAAGTGGGCGGAATTGTACATAGGGTGTGGCACTTTAAGGAAAGTCCTATATTACGGTTAATATTGATACTTGAGAACTGAAATTTGGCACAGGGCTAGGTAGAATCATTACAAAGTACGGCAAATAAAATGGGCGGGATTATAGAAAGGGCGTGGCAGTTTAATAAAAATTGTAAAGAGACAGCAACGGAAAATGCCCAATAAAATTTCAGGAATTAACAAAACAATTTTTTTTTAAAAACAAAGTTTCATGTTTGAAATTTTCCTCAAAAATACTATTACATACAATTTTTCATATTCTCTAAAAAGGAAAAAATAAAAACTTTTCAACAAAAAAAAAAAAAAAATCCGTCCTCAAAATCACTACAAAGTAAAAAATAATTTTAAATAACTTTTCCCATTAATTTCTTGGTCAAATTTTAAGTTATTTATACATAGGTATTATAATTTTGAAAATCTTATCATTTTCATTTTTTCTACTTTGTGTTATTATCATCAATATATTAATTGCTTTATGTACATAAAAGCTTTGAAGTCGGCGCTTATCTTACTAAGTCGAAATCTTATTATTTTAATTTTTCTAATTTGAATTTATTTCCATAAAAATATTAAAAACTTTATGAATATAAAAGCTTTTTAGCGATTTTGTTCTCAGTGGCAATTAAATTAAGCATCAAATAAAAAAGTTTAAAATAGTGCAGGGATGGTAAAAGATCATGATTGTGTGTCAAAGATTAGCGCAGACTTCAAAGCTTTTATGTTCATAAAGCAATTAATATATTGATGATAATAAAACAAAATAGAAAAAAATGAAAATGATAAGATTTCCAATATTATAATACATATAAATAACTTTTAAAATTTGATCAAGAAACTAATGGTGAAAGTTATTTAAAGTTATTTTTTGACTTTGTAGGGATTTTGAAGTCGTTTTTTGTTTTTTTTTTTAAAAAGTTTTTTTGTAAGAAGAATAGTTGAAAACGGTACTGATACATAATGAAGTAAGTCTTTTCATCTTATTCATGACTGAATAAGGCTCTCCGCAAAATCGCCCAAAGAAAAATCACCCAAAAAAAATAGTGAAAAATCACCCAATTTTTTTCCATACGAATTTGGGTGATTTTTCATATGAAAAAACACCCCATAAAATTGGGCGATTTTGCATTTTTGTTGGGTAAAATTTCGTTTTTTGCTTTTGGGCGAAATTTCACCCAAATATGTTGGGCGAAATTTCACTTTTCGTTTTTGGGTGATTTTTCGTTTTTTTTGGGTGATCTTTCGTTTTCAATATTAAATAAGAAACGTCAATCAGTTCTTAAAGATAACGGTATTTAAAGTAAAAGCAGCGGTTCTTCTTTTGTTTTTCTTTTGTATTTGCATCATTTGCTTGAGTTTGCTTGGTCAAGTCAAAGGAAATATTTAGTACCGCGCCCGCGCATCGCGACGCGGCGGATCGCGCGTATCGCGGCGCGGCGGATTACGCGTAGTGCGACGGATCGCACGCGCCACCCGTCGCCCCGCGCTGCTCCCCCCCACCACCTCCGCCGTCATTTTTTCTTTTTGAAATTTTTTGATAACCAAAGAAACTTGTTGTTTTGAAAAAGAATCAGTATTTGACGGTCGGTCGGTCATCTTACATCATACATTGTATTGTATTGTATTGTATAGTGGCGGATCTACATACGGGCTGAAAGGGCTTTAGCCCTTTGGAGAATTTTGTGTATGGAAAAAAATGAAAAAAGTCCAAAAAGACGTTTCAGCCCCCCCTTTGGCATACAAAAGTGTAGTTTCAGCCCCTTTCGCGAATCCTAGATCCGCCACTGTACACAATTAAGATTGATTAGTAACGTAGTAGTGCAATTTAAAAATCAGCTTACCCAGTACCTTTTACCGTTGCAATAGTTATAATAATAGTTTTCGTGCTAATAACAGTAGTTAATAAATAACTATATTAATAAAAAATAAATAAATAGTATTTATCTCATCAAATGATTGAATTAAAATAGACTTTAAAAAAAAAAAAATACTGGCCTTGAAAATCCTCACTTCGTACAAGGGAATTTCGTATCTCGTGTGGGAACACAATGTAAAATATTAGGCGATTTTTCTTTTTTTTTTTTGTGAATTTTCGTTTTTGTTTGTGGGTAATTTTTCCTAAAATTTTTAGGCTTTTTTTCGTTTTCTTGGGTAAAATTTCGTTTTTTCATTTTGGGCGACTTTTCATAAATTTTTGGGTCATTTTTCATTTGGGTGATTTTTCTTTTTTTTTTTTTTGGGCGATTTTTTTTTGGGCGATTTTGCGGAGAGCCACTGAATAACATACCAATTTTAAAGTAACCAGCACTACGGAATATCCACAAAAATATACATATGTAAATGTGATCTACGCTGACCATTAAGATTTAAAAATTGTTCTAAACAAAGAATTGGGAAAGATTTTAAAAAACCCTTCTTATTTTCAAAGGCATAACTCCAAAGTAAAACCTTTTCACACTGTCTGTACTATAACAATCCAGATACCCACCTCTACTGCCCCCTTTTGGGAGCGACAACGTAATTTCCTAATGGTTCTAAAACATTTTCACATTAAAACCTAAGCAATAATTCAAGTTCGAAACCATAAATTATTATTTATAGCTTATAACGATAATTTGAAGTAAACGAAAAAGTTTTGTACAAATTTTTAGTCACAACAATGTTAAAAACATAAAATAATTCAATATATAATCGGAAGTGAACTGCAGGGGTAGCACAAGAGGGGCACTTGCTTATCTTGATTTAACATACATATATAAATAAATTAATCTAGAAGTATACAAATTATTGTTATATTTAATTATAAGTCCGTGTGTGTTTGTGTGTGTGATAAGATTTCGTGTTAGCGAACAAATTGAAATTGAAAAATATTCCGACATCGTAAAAAAAAAAAAGTTTTATAATAATAATAATATTTAATACTTAATAGATTATGTAAGAAAAAAACAAAAACAGAAAAAAAAACAAGAAACAAAATTAAAAATTTGTTGATCACCTAGCGATATATTTTTATGAGTTGCTTGCTTAGTTTTATTATGTTATTGTTGATATAGTATTGGTTGTTGCTGTCGTTGTTGTTGTTGTCGTTGTTGTTGTTTTGTTGTTACTTATTTCTGGTTTGTGGTTTTTCCTGCCTAGCGATTGCTTAAAAATTTAATTATAACAATTTTTATGATTGTTATTTTGTAATTGTATAAATAAGCCAACTACAACAAATACAATAAATAAACAACAACAACAACAATAACAACAGCAACATCAGGGACAACAACTACGACGACATCAACGACGGCGACAACGACGAGGACGGTGGCGGCTACGACAAAATGTGCTACATTAATTTTGTTACTTTTAATTGCGTTCCATTACGCTCGATTTCTTTGCAAGTCATTTGTTTGCTCAATCCACACACCACACCATACCTCCACCACACAGCTGTGTATATCTAGATACATGCCGACCAAACATTTCTTTATGTTGGAAATACTTTTATATTATTATCATTATTATTACAATTATTATTTTTATTATTATTATTATTACTATTATTATTATTGCGATGAATTTTTTTTTTATTTAATTTTTATTTTTTATGGTTACGCTTCGTTGCTTGCCAGCTATAAAGGCAAATAACTATAATTTGTAGAAATGACTGAATGTATCTGAATGTCTCTCTACGCGAAAGTGTGTGTGTGTACAAATGTATCTGCAGCAAAGTATGCATTGCAAGCAACAAACTAAAAGCCAAACAAACAAATAAAAAAAAAACAAAAAACAAACCGGCAAACAAACAAGACAACACATAAAAACAACAACGACAAGCAAGTCGAAGAAACAAAGCAACAATACAACAAAAGAAAAATAAATTGAGGCGAAACAATAATAATTGAAGAATATGAAATAATAATAATGAATGCGCTACATAGGGTAAGCGGCACTAATTAAGGGCGCGCTTCTGGTGCTAGGGCTGGAAAATTAATAAAATGTTGCATCATTTTACTCGCAATATAAGCAGATTCAATAAAAGATACAGTAGTTTCGACTATGTCGTAACACAAAACGTATAATTATTCAATTCGCTTTTGATGACATCTTTTTTAAAAAATATTTAGCAAAATATTTATTCCATACACCTGAGCATATGACCTTTAAAAGAGTGCCGGAGAGGGTTAATATGTATGACCGACCCCCATTACTTTTGCAAAAGAAACATTTTTGCCTTTGACACCTATTCCCTCCGACCACTCCTTAGGGGGGCTCCCATACAAATATTATGATTTTTGTATATTTATTCCATACACCTGAGCATATGACCTTTAAGAGAGTGCCGGAGAGGGTAAATATGTATGACCGACCCCCATTACTTTTATAAAAGGAACATTTTTGCGTTTGACACCTTTTCCTTCCGACCACTCCTTAGGGGGGCTCCCATACAAATTTTATGGTTTTTGTGCCGGAAAGGGTTAATATGTATCACCGACCCCATTACGTTTGCAAAAGAAGCATTTTTGCCTTTGACACCTATTCCCTCCGACCACTCCTTAGGAGGCTCCCATACAAATATTATGGTTTTTGTTTATTTATTCCATACACCTGAGCATCTGACCTTTAAAAGAGTACCGGAAAGGGTTAATCTGTATCACCGACCGCCATTACTTTTGCAAAAGGAATATTTTTGCTTTTGACATCTATTCCCTCCGACCACTCCTTAGGGGGGCTCCCATACAAATTTTATGGTTTTTGTATATTTATGCCATACACCTGAGCATATGACCTTTAAAAGAGTGCCGGAAAGGGTTAATCTGTATCACCGACCCCCATTACTTTTGCAAAAGGAACATTTTTGCCTTTGACACCTATTCCCTCCGACCACTCCTTAGGGGGGCTCCCATACAAATTTTATGGTTTTGTCGATAAAACCGGATAAATAGGTAGCAAGTTTAAGCAAACAAAAACATCAAATGTTGGCTATATATTTCATGTAATTGTGTAAAATTTATATAAGTTAGAGAGTTCTAACATGAATTTTTGTCGCATTGAGGATCAAGCAGACCAACAAGCGCTAACATCAACATTGTACGATCAGTACTTTAGGCCCACCAAAGGCTCAAAAAGTGATATAAATACCGACACCTGATCACTATCAACCACCCTACTTACCTCCGAGAATGACGTATTCTACGTCAAAAAATTTTATCGACTGAGCAAAAAAAAAAATTCCATCTTTTTCACTTCACTTGTAATAAGATCCCCTCTACTTTTTATAGTTGGCATTGAAGTAAGCTAGAAATTGACTCTATCTTACAAAATTTAAAATAAAGCACCATGTAGTCTCTCAACTCAAACTCAACATACCTTTTAATTCAAAACAAAGTGAGATCAAAATCAATATGAATTTAAGCCCAAAGTTAAATGGCATCTTATCATTGTTGCAGGAGAATTAACAAAAGTTAATTCTAAGTCAATTCGAAGTCATTCCAAATTTAAATATTAGTTAATGTAAAGTCGTAGTGAAGTTAGAAGTCTAATCGGAATCAAATCGAAGTTAAATAACATTAAATCGAAGCTAAATTGAAGATAAATCTAAGTTTATTCGAAGCCAAATCGAGGCTAAGTCAAATTCAAATTGATATCTGATTCAAACCAAATCTAAGTCAAATCAAAACCAAATCCAAGTTGAGTTGAAATTAAATCATAGTCAAACCCAATTCAAGTTTATTTTTAATTTAAATTGGTAATAATTTGAAGATAAATCTATATTAAATCGAAGTAAGATCCAAGAATGATAGAAACAAGATTACACGTTCCGCAGTCCCGTTATCTAATGCTCTCTTTCTCAACTGAGTACATGACGTCACACAGTAATTTTGCTTGACAAACACGTATGCAAATGTGCGATCTTTTAGGCAAATTGACGAAATTGAAAATAAATCCTTTCGAAAAGGTAAAGTAAAAATACCTACTCTTCTGTATAAAAATATGAATATTTTCGTATACGAAAAATATGAATTCTTTAAAAATTCAAGATTTTTATCTCCTAAACTATTCGAGACTGACAAAATTTTACTGTACCAGTGGGTTAAGGGGCTTCATATACATATTATAAAAATAAGAAAAAAAAATATTTAGGCGTGGCTAAGCGAGTAAAATTATTCCAAAGTCTGACAATATCGCTTGTGACGTCATGCTCTCTCTCTCTCATTTGAACGCGTAATCTAGTTTCTATCATTCTTGAGTAAGATCGTAAATACATGGAAGTTTCAAAGTTGCATTGTTCGTAGTTACAATGAAATAACATCGAAGTTAAATCATAGTTATATGCAAGTTATTTCGAAAATAATTCGATATAATCGAAACTAAATCGCAGTTAATTTGAAGCAAAGCCAGAGTTAAATTAAAATTACATCGATGAGAATTGGAATGAGATCAGAATCAATGCGAAGTCAAATCCGTAATAAATCGAAGTTGCATAAAAGATAAGTTTAAGTAAAACTGTTGTTACAGGAAAATAATATCTTTGTTAGGTTAAAGTTAAAGCACAGTTAAGTCTGAATTAAATCAGTGAAAATTCGAGTAAACCCAAATTTAAATCGCAGTTAAATCTAGGCTAAATCAAAGTCAAAGTCGATTATTAGTTATTTTGAAGTCAATTTGAAAGCAATAAGAAGTCCATTCGAAGTAAATTCAAATTCGGTAAATTCGAAGTATATTCAAAGTCAATTGAGTCAAAGTTAATAAAGTTATTTGCAGTCAGTTGGAAAGTACTCGAAGTTATTTGAAGTCAATTCGAGGATATTCAATGTAATTCGAAAATATTCCGAAAATATTCGAAGATATTCGAAGTCAACTCTAAGTTGATTTGTTGTTAGAATCAAAGTTAGAGTCAGAATAGGTGTCGAAGTCAGAGTAGTTGTCGAAGTCAGAATCATAGTCAAAGTCAGAATGAACTCAGTGTCAAGTCAAAGTGAAAATAAAGTTAAATAAGAATCAAACAAAAGTCAGAGTCTGAATCAGAGTCAGAGTAAAGTCAGATTCAAAGTTAGAGTCAGAGTCAGAGTCAAGTCAGATTCAAAGTTAGAGACAAAGTCAGAATCAGACCCAGAAATAAGTCAGAGTCAGAGTCAGAGTAGGAGTCAGAATTAGATTCGGAGTCAGAGTCAGAGTCAGAGTCAGAGTTAGAGTCAGAGTCAGAGTCAGAGTCAGAGTCAGAGTTAGAGTCAGAGTCAGCGTCAGAGTCCGAGTCAGAGTCAGAGTCGGAGTCAGAGTCAGAGACAGAGTCAGAGTCAGAGTTAGAGTCAGAGTCAGAGTCAGAGTCAGAGTCAGAGTCAGAGTCATAGTCAGAGTCAGAGTCAGAGTCCGAGTCCGAGTCCGAGTCAGAGTCAGACTTAAAGTCAGCGTCAGAGTTAGAGTAAGAGTTAGAGTAAGAGTCAAAGTCAGAGTCAGAGTCAGAGTCAGAGTCAGAGTCAGAGTCAGAGTCAGATTCAGAGTCAGAGTCAGAGTCAGAGTCCGAGTCAGAGTCAGAGTCAGAGTCAGAGTCAGAGTCAGAGTCAGAGTCCGAGTCATAGTCAGAGTCAGAGTCAGAGTCCGAGTCCGAGTCCGAGTCATAGTCAGAGTCAGAGTCAGAGTCCGAGTCCGAGTCCGAGTCCGAGTCCGAGTCAGAGTCAGAGTCAGAGTCAGAGTCCGAGTCCCAGTCAGAGTCAGAGTCACAGTCAGAGTTAGAGTCAGAGTCAGAGTCAGAGTCAGAGTCCGAATCCGAGTCAGAGTCAGAGTCAGAGTCAGAGTCAGTGTCAGAGTCAGAGTCAAGTCAGAGTCAGATTCAGAGTCAGAGTCAGAGTCCAAGTCCGAGTCAGAGTCCGAGTCCGAGTCAGAGTCAGAGCCAGAGTCAGAGTCCGAGTCAGACTCAAATCAAAATCTAGATCAAAATCAAAATCAAAATCAAAACCAAAATCAAAATCAAAATCAAAATCAAAATCAAAATCAAAATCAAAATCAAAATCAAAATCAACATCAAAATCAAAATCAAAATCAAAATCAAAATCAAAATCAAAATCAAAATCAAAATCAAAATCAAAATCCAAATCCAAATCCAAATCCAAATCAAAATTAAAATCAAAATCAAAATCAATTTCAATATCAAAATCAAAATCAATATAAAATCAAAATCAAAACAAAAAAAATCAAGATCAAAGTCAAAATCAAACTCAAACTCAAACTCAAACTCAAACTCAAACTCAAACTCAAACTCAAATTCAAACTCAAACTCAAACTCAAACTCATACTCATACTCAAACTTAAACTCAAAATCAAAATCAAAATCAAAGTCAAAATCAAAATTTAAAATTTGAGTCTTTATTTTATAAAACGTTTGAGCGTTTATTAGAGTCTTTATATTTCAGAAATTTACCAAAAGTGCCCTAGTCTTTTTCCACTTTCACCATATACCAATGTACGAGTATATATGTACATTCATAGCTTTAGATAACGAAATAATTGAACGTTTTACTTTGAGATTCTTGTTCTCAATCGAGAAACTATTGTGTCAACACAGCAAGTTCTTAACGCCACCCCATCAATGCCTTCAGAGGCGCTAGGTGATGATGATTATGCTGGTGTATCAAATGACGATGGTGATGTTGGAGATAATGACTTTGCTCCCCAACAACTTCCTTTCATCCTGCCAAATTATTAAGAACAAAAAAAAAATTACTCTTATATACGTACTCTACGAAAAGTCAAAGAACTCGAGTGCCAACGACAAAAACAAAGGGACGCTATTCCTCTACCGCCTTCCTCAGCACACATAAAAAAAAATGTAAACAGAGAGCCAAAGCAGAGCTGAACTAAGTGTTCCCATAGCAGCAGAGTCCGTCCATTTCTTCAAATTTTTGGTCTTTTGCTCCCAAGTTTAGACCTGAGATGCTCTGTTTTTCTCATGATTTTCTTATGCTTTTCTTATTGCTTGACTCCACTCAAGAACGTCTACTGTTTGAGTGGGGGAGGCGTTTGTTTGGCGGGCAGTTATGAATGAATGAATGCATGATGTACATACGAGACGCAGCAGTTAAAGTAAAAGACGCAGCAGACGAGGCAGATTAAGAGATATAATAAAGAAGAAGAAAAAAAACGCAAGTGAGTGCCAGCCAACACCACACCGACTGAGCGAGCACACAGAACAGCTGAAGGCGTAGTCAAAAGCGTAGTAGACGACTTTATTAAGTATTAGGAGCACAGCAAAATGAGCTACAATGTTTCAACATAACAATGGAAAATTATATTCCATGCTGTTGCTGGTGGCACTGGTGTCAGTGTCTGCGGCTGTGAAAATTCAACCATTCTTCATTTTGTTTCTTGGGATTTTTTTTTTTGTATTTTGAGTTTTGGTGGGTAATTTTCCGCCTTTCCAACTTTGGGTTCAGCGCTATTTCTTGACTTTGATTTGTTTTTTTTTTGGAACGATTGATAGGTGTGTGTATCTTTAGTGTATTAGAACATTTTTGTAATAAAAACTTTATGACAAAAAAAACCGACTTCAAAATCACTACAAAGTAAAAATAATTTTAAATAACTTTTCCCATTAATTTCTTGGTCAAATTTTAAAAGTTATTTATATGTATTATAATATTGAAAATTTTATCATTTTCATTTTTTCTATTTTGTTTTATTATCATCAATATTTTAATTGCTTTATGTACATAAAAGCTTTGAAGTCGGCGCTTATCTTACTAAGTCGAAATCTTATTATTTTAATTTTTTCTAATTTGAATTTATTATCATAAAAATATTAATAACTTTATTAATGTAAAAGCTTTTTAGCAATTTTGTTTTTGATACAATTACTACAGTGTTACCAAGGCAGCATAGCATCAAATAAAATAGTATAAAATAGTGCAGGGATGGTAAAAGATCATGATTGTGTGTCAAAGATAAGCGCCGACTTCAAAGCTTTTATGTTCATAAAGCAATTAATATATTGATGATAATAAAACAAAATAGAAAAAATTAAAATGATAAGATTTCCAATATTATAATACATATAAATAACTTTTAAAATTTGACAAGAAATTAATGCGAAAAATTATTTAAAATTATATTTTACTTTGTAGTGATTTTGAAGTCGGTTTTTTTTTTGTTTCTGTTAAAAAGTTTTTATTTCTTCCTTTTTAGAGAATATGAAAAATTTTATGTAATAGTGTTCTTGAGGAAAATTTCACACATAAAACTTTGTTCTTAAAAAATTTGTTTTATTAATTCCTGAAAGTTTGTTGGGTATTTTCCATTTCTGTCTCTTTACAATTTTTATTAAAGTGCCACGCCCTTTCTCTAATCCCGCCCACTTTATTTACGGTACTGTAATATGATTCTACCTAGCCCTGTGCCAAATTTCAGTTTCCAAGTATCAATATTTACCGATATATAGTACTTTCCTTAAAGTGCCACACCCCATGCACAATTCCGCCCACTTTTGTAATGATTCTACCTTCCCACCTACCTGCATACCAAATATTAGTACCCTAGTGTCAATATTAACTGAGACATAGTATTTTTTAATATTGCCACACCTCTTTGTTGGATAACGCCCACTTTTTTACCGTACTTTGTAGTACCTGTGCCTACCCATGTACTATATTTCAGTACCCTAGTGTCAATATTATTCGACATACAGAGTTTTTCTAATATTGCCACACCCAATTGGTGAATAGCACCCACTTTCTTGACCGTAATTTGTAATAACTATACCTACCCATGTACTAAATTTCAGCACCCTAGTGTCAATATTATTCGATATATAGTGTGTTTTTAATATTGCCATAGTATACCCCTTAGTCGAATAACACCCACTTTCTTTACAGTAATTTCTAAAAATTTTTAAAAATTGTGTCTCCCCCTGCACTAAATTTCAATACCCTAGTGTCAAGTCTATTCGAGATACAGTGTTTTTCTAATATGACCACACCCCTTTGTCAAATAACGCCCACTTTATTGACTGTAATTTGCAATAATTCTGCCTACTCCAGTATTTTTAGTGTAAATTTCAGTACCTTAGTGTCAATATTAACTGAAATACAGTGTTTTTCTAATAGTGACACGCTCCTTTGTCGAATATCGCCCACTTTTTTAAAAAAGTACCTTTGCGTTCATGATATATATCTGTTGACAAAAAAATACGGAAATCGGGCAAGTGCTTTAGGAGATATCGATGTATCGAAATATTTAACTGAACGAGCATTCATACCAATATACACAACATATACACATTCATTCAAGAAAAACGAATATAAAAAAATTTTTAAAACACAAACCCAAGAGAATCATGCACTCTTTTTATATCCCAATAAACCACAGAGCGGACTCGGATTCGTTTCGGATTCGAAATGGAGCCGAGATCTCGGATCATAGTTCTCGCTTTCTAATTGGAATTCGAGATGAATACAAGAATATTAAAAAAGGTAGAGGGGTAAATTGCTTACTGAAGTTCCCGGCCGTGAGTGAAGCTACTGGACACAAGAAGTTCTATGCAGAAGCAAAAGGAAATTAATTTCTAAAAAAAAGGGTTGCACAAAATGTTAACGAGATAAGATATATCTACATATTTTTTGCAATTAGATAAACTTTTTGTTCAGCACCTTCCGTCACGGCCGTGAACTGTAGTGGGGAATTTTCCTTTTACCGAACGGCAAAATTTTAGAGTACAAAAAGAATTTTACAAGCTGCAATGAAGTTATAATTCAAAATTTTTAAAAATAAATTAAAATAAAATTTAATATATCTATATATTATTAAAAAAGGCATTGATTTCATAAGAAGACTATTGAAACCATAAGATTGGAGAATATAAGTAAATTTTAAAAAAAACTCGTTTCGAAAACGATCCGATTGTTCCAAAAATCTTGTTTCGAAAACTAAGCGATTACTTTAAAAATCTCGTTTCGAAAACGATGCGATTATTCTAAAAATTTCGTTTCGAAAACGAAGTGTGAATTTCTTCCGCTCGCGGATTCGAAAACGAAAGTCGTTCTACGAACTAAATACACGAGATCGTGGTTTCACCTCGAATTCGAAACGAATCCGTTTGGTTAATTGAGATAATATACACACACACACACACATTCATACAAACAAAAGAACAAATCAAAAAAGCTATTTTAAGGGCCAGTTTTTCAGTGCGAGTTTAAACTCTAGTCAAGTTAAACCGAGGTTAACTTACCAAAATTGGACGTTTAAACTCGGTTGAACTAGATATTTTAGCATTCGTTGAATTAAATTGACTTAAATTATCATATTATGTGTTTATTTTTTGCCTAAACCGAGTTTAAACGTCCAATTTTGGTGAGTAAACCTCGGTTTAACTTGACTAGAGTTTAAACTCGCACTGAAAAACTGGCCCTAAATGATAATAAAAAAAAAATAAATACCTTGAAAATATCTTTTTCAGTCTGCACAGATCTTTAAGTATATTTAAAAACGAACGACAATTATTTTAAATATTTTTAAATACATTTAATAAATGTAAATATGATTTTGTAAACCAAAAGTTCGTTATACCGGAAGTTAAATTAAAAAAAATATACATTTTCATAAAATAACAGTGTTTACAAAACTTGCACAGAAAATCTCAGGCAATAAAATTTCATAGGTAACATTCCAGGATCATTTTCATATACGTGCACACCAATGCATACCTTTGCCGTCCCCCCTTCCCCCCTCGAAAAATTCCTGCTGACGCCCCTGGTTTTAAAACTATTCTCAGTCTATGTAGAACTTAAGCAAATTCAAATTAAAAAACAACGCGTGCAATTTTCTTCCTCTTTCACATAAATCGACGACTTGGTCAGCGTTACAACTTTGTCGCCTGCAACACTTTGAGTATTTCTCCAAGTTTACCAGGTTTTGTCTACATTGTTAGTTTCAATGCAAATTTTCTGTATACTCATGTTGATAAATTTTACATTTTCTAAAATTTACACCGAGTTTATTGTTTATATTTTCTGCCGTGCTACTTGACCTTAGATGACGCACATGTCGCAAGATGCATAAATAAATTTATAAATATTTAATTCAATTTAATTTTAAAAAAAAATTTCAAACCCTGAAACTTTTTCAATGTATTAATTACAAAAGCATTGGTTGTCTTTAGTTTTTTTTTTTTTTGTCACTTATTTAAATGCAATTTAATTTTTTTGCGCATTTTTGAATTGCATTCACTTAGGCTTTTTCTCTATTCCACGGTTTGACGTTTGCCTACAGTTTTTTTTTCCGGCACACTTAAAATTTACGTAGCTTTTTCTATTGTTTATTTTAATGCATTGCATTTAAATGCAGTCAAATAGAAAATTAGTTGGTAGTTTTTATTTTTTATTTATTTTTTTTTTTTATTTTTTTTTTTTTTGTGTTTTTGTTTTTTAAGTATTCAACTAGGAAAAAAGCTATGAGAAGCATTTATTTATTTGCACTGCAAAAACTTTGAACTCCTCAAAGGTAGGGTATTTTAAAAAAGTTTAACTATTTTCTACTTTTTTTTCACATGCCATTAATTTTTAAATGCCAAGGAATTATTTGTTTTTTTCTTTTTGGTATGATTACTAATACGAGGGCTGCTACATATGTTTCGGGAATAAATGTAAAGACTAGGCTTCACTGACACTTTGCTTCACTGCTAAAAAGTACACTGTAACTGAATAAAAGATAAACAACAGGTCGTGTAGTGAAGAGAAAATCTGCGCACGGGCTTCACTGCTTACGCCTTATCTGTTCTCTCACAGACACTGTAAGCACTGATCTGAACTTTGAGAGGTTTGCGTTAGTTTTGTTTCTATTCGGTATACTTCGGTATTTCCCAGCAGGAAACTGAACGCTTCATTAGCGTTCATTTGAACTTACTTTTTCATTTTTTTTTTTTTTTTTTGTCAGTACTATACTTTTTATTCATTATATTAATCATAACTTTATTTATAAATTTATTCATTAAATTTAAACTGGAACAATAATTAAATATTGTTATTAAACTATATTTTTAAGTTTCCTACTGTTATTTATAATATAATTTTGGAAAACAAATTACATACTCTAATAAAAACAATTTATTCCTGGAAAACTGTTCAAAAAGTTTTATCGTAATGGAAAACAATGAAAAAAAGCATGTCTACATATATATTGTTTGCGTCTCATGAAATTCTCTCATGTGGTGGGTAAAGCACCTGTCAAAATCGGCTGTTTACGAACATGATTCAATTACAAGGTAGGCTCATATTGGAGAGCAGGGTGCGCTATTTGTCAAAATCAGCTGGGCATTTTTAGTTTTTCTGATTGTTGTTGTTGCTATTGTCGTTTGACGTTTGTAGCTGCTACAGCTTTGTTGTTGCAAAATTTCTCAATTGAGCAGCCATCTTAAAATGAGCTTACCTTGTAATTGTATCATGTTTACGAATAAAAGCACAGTTTTCTATTGGCTGTTTTTTTTTCTTTTTTATATTCTTATTGTGTTTGACAGCTGCTGTACCCACCACTCCAAGACGAGACTACCTTGCTAAATATACCTTGGTCATGCTGTTATAAGTTCAGCAGTGTGTTGTTACTCTCGTCGTTTCTTACTTTCGCATAAAATAGAGTGAGAGTATATTAACATACAAGAGCTTTGGAAAAAAGGTGAGAGCATGATACAGTTACAAGGTAGGCTCATATTGGAGAGCAGGGTGCGCTAGTTGTCAAAATCAGCTGATAGCTTTTAGTTTTTCTTTGTTGTTGTTGTTGCCTTTGTCGTTTGACGTTTGTGGCTTCTACAGCTTTGTTGTTGCAAAATTTCACAATTGAGCAGCCATTTTAAAATGAGCCTACCTTGTAAGTGTATCATGGGTGAGAGTAAACTTTTTATCCGACAGAAACCGATTGTATTTGAGTAGACAAAAAGCATGGTGTAATAATAATAAGGTGTTAGTAAATTTGACACTTTTATCTCAAAATGATTATTTATTTCGCCCCGCTCTTGTCAAAAACAGCTGATGGTGAATTGAAATGAAATGAAATCAACTAACGTGCATTCGATCGAAACTCAATGCTATGTCCACTTCTTTTGATGGCTATTATCAGTTGAGGCATTGAACATTCTTTCATGGTATTCCATATTTTCTTGAAGCAGACGATGTGAATGCAAGACAACTTGCATGCTGGCCAAAGCTTCATATCGGTGGCACCTTCCAGCGCACGTTTTTGATAAAATGGCAAAACCATTCAATGGCGAACTGGGCAAATGAACGAAGACAACTGCAATACCTTTTTGTTAACACAAAACGGCACAATTAATTGAATTAAATATTTATTTAAACTTAATTCGCTCCATAACCTATAAAAACTATAACACATCATCATCTAGCAAATAATAAAATTTGACAACTATCAACAGTTCCTCTCTTTCGCTCTCAATTTTTTGACAGAAAGAAAGCTATTCGTGGTATTGTCAACAATTCACTAA
Organism: Pherbina coryleti; assembly: GCA_943735915.1. NCBI lineage: Eukaryota > Metazoa > Arthropoda > Insecta > Diptera > Sciomyzidae > Pherbina > Pherbina coryleti. The sequence continues at coordinate 116,341,133 of OX030952.1, forward strand.
CACCTGATTATTATCACACCATGACAAAAAGCATACTCATGCAGGGCTCTAATAAAAACCTATTTTTATACCCCCACGATAAAAAAGAACCCCATTTAATGGGGTATATTAATTTTGTCACTCCATTTGTAACACCCATTTGGAGGCGTGGTAGGTATAGAAAAATATATATATTCTTGATCAGCATCAATACCCGAGTCGATTTAGCCATGTCCGTCTGTCCGTCTGTCTGTGATCACGATTACAGTCGTAATTTTCAAGCTATCCTCACGAAATTCTATATTTAAGCTTTTGTGTAAAAAACAAAGGTCAAGTTCGAAAATGAGCCAAATCGAAGGAAAACTACGCCTACCTCCCATACAAAGTGACTTTATCAAAACGGTAAAATCTCTATAAATTCCACAAAAATTAATACATGCACTTGAGTTTTCATATTTAATATACACTCTGAGTATGAAATTCAACCAAATCAGATGAAAACCACGCCCACCTCCCATACAAAGTGACTTTATCAAAAGCTAAAATCTCTGTAAATTCCACAAAAATTAAAATAGGGACTTGAAATTTTTCATAGGAACTTTCATATATAACATGTTCTCTGTGTAATTTTAATAAAATCGAGTGAAAACTACGCCTACCTCCCATACAAAGTGACTTTATCAAAAAACAAAAGCGAATTTTTCTGTTTAAACTATAACGAACATTTTTTTACAAATAAACATTTTATTGATTGCTTAAGGCTTTGAATATACTTTGGTTAGGTCGCAGGGGTATTTTAATTTCGGCCCAGTCAAAGATCATTCTTACTAGTTTTTAATGATAATAGCTTTATTGTTCTTGGAATATTCCACTTTAGGATTAGTACATTTTTGTATGCCTTCAAACCATTTTTAGTCATTTGTAGGAACAACAAGTAGTCATTGGGTGTTAAGTCAGGACCATACGGCGCATAACCCATTAATTCTATGTTTTGCGAGCTCAGAAACGCCTTTGTTTGAATAATTTTTCGGCGCTTGTTTGTTTTCCTTATTTCACGGAAACACTTCTGGCAAACAAACGATTGTATACCATTTCAAATTGACCGTTCTACGTGTCTTCGTTCCAAAAATTGACCGTTTTTTTTTAAGAAACGGGCGATCATTTGTTTCGCAGTGCGTCGAGCTCGAACAATTTTTGTTGAATTTGGTTCTTCTTGAAAAACGCATACAGTCAACTGCGATTTACTTTCACACTGAGAAAACTGAACGCCTTAAAATCACAGAAAAAAAGTTGTTAAAAGACTGTAACCAAAATATCTTTGTTACAAAGAAAAGATCGTTGCACTAATGATTTATTCTTTAACTAAGCAACTGCTGCATCTTTGAAACAAAAGAGTGAAGTTCTTTGAAGCTAAATCAATCAAAAAATATTTGCCGTAAAGATAAATTATTTACTATAATGATTTAATTCTTTGTTAACAAGAATATGTTAACAAAGAAAAACGTTCGCAAAATTCGGGGAGGGGGTTGGAAGGAGAGTGGAGCAGGGGTGAGTAATAGAAAAAAAAGGCGGACATACAATGATAGTATTAAGGAAATCGACTTTTTTAAAGACGTATGTACATCTTTGTCACAAGAATTTAAGTCTTTGATATAAAGTATATTTTTCATGGGAATTTGACAATCTTTGTGCCTTTGCCGTAAGGACGTTTTATCTTTGGGCACAATGTAACCAATAAAAGTCTTTGTGCCAAAGTGTATTTTCTTTAGTTTTACGATTTTTTTCCCTGAGTGCAGGCTCATACCCATAGATCCATAATTCGTCACAAATAACGATTTTGTATAACTACGTCTTTTGAAGCACCGTGATTGTTTTTCTAGAGCATTTCTTTGCAACAATCAACTCGAGCCTTTTTATGATCAATTCGCACAATTCGCACTCCACCTTCAAAACAGACACAACTCAAAACTCAAAACGAATTGTAAAATTATATGCCGTCCAACGTGAATAACTCTACACTCAAAAAATAATACACTGTCAGGACAAAGAATTTTCACTTTTAAAAAACTGTTACAAAAAAGTATTTGACAAAACTACGAAGTCTTTGTAAAGTCTTTACAATAAAGTCTTTGCGACAAGAATTTTCAAGTTTTTATTACAACAGTGGCACTTTCATCTCAACAATGCGTGCGTAGTTGAATTTCTACGAGAGTTAAAGTCTTTGCTCCAACAGTTTAATTGTTACGCCAACAGTTTTTACCGTCGAAAATCAATTCAACAGCGTCACTGTTGGGTCAACAGTAAGTAATAATAATAATAATAATAATAATAATAATAATAATAATAATAAACTGGCCATTTTAGCCCTTGAAAGGACTTTGACCGAACTTCTTATGATCAAATTGTGCTGTGCGTGTTATTAAATGTTTGTACAATTGATCGACAACTGGACCTACAAGTTTTATGCCGACTCCTAACGGCTAATGTGCATGTTCTCAAGAAGCATTATTTACTTTACATGGCATTATTTACTCTCTGAGGTTTGCCATTGTCTGCAGAGAGGTGACGGCCGAACAGAAAAATTATTTCGATTGAAATAACTTTCTGTGTCAGATGGAATTGAACCAGGGTTCTCTGGCATATGGGTCACGCACTCTAACCACTGCGCCACGTCCGCCACAGTAACGGCTCAACAGTAAGTACTTGCGACAAAAACGCAAAAATTTCAGTTCAAAGCAGAAAACTATTTTTTTTTTTCTGCATATAACTGTTCATTCTTAAGAACAGTTACATTGAACAAGCGTGTGTGACTCAGTTCAAATTCATTGAGATATGTAGTTGCCGCGTTAAGCTGTGCGCTTTTATAATTAATTATTTGAAGAATATTAGTGCTGTGCTAACATAAAATCGAAGCAGACCAAAAAGTATCCTACATAGATATGGATGTGGAAGCTCTAAATCTCTTCTTGGAATGGGGCTTATCTACTGAAGCCCTAACCATTTTGTCGAACTGATACATAAGATCAACCGATTTGCTAAAAAACACAATCACGACATCGATGACTTCTTCAATAGAAGGGAGCTCCTTGGGGAGAAAATTAATTTTAGGTACAACCTACAAGAATTGCGAATGGAAAATAAAGTATTTATTAGAAATAATTTCTTTAATCATGACAAATAGTCTGGCGCAAAGTTTACCAATACGCTTTGCTTAGCCGAGACTCAAATTGCTAAGCGCATTGTTTAAAATAACTAATACCATTGTACTAGAAATTTAAATTTTTTCAGAAGTATAGGCGTCTTTTCATAAATTCTGATAGATGAAAAAAATAAAATTGCACATGTATTCCGCTGTTTTAAAAGTTTTTGTTTTAGAAATTTCTAAAATGGGTTTTCAATATACCCTAAATTAAATAAATTATTAAAATAAAGGTAAAGAAAATTTTAAAATATATGCATTTGACTTAGTTGTTGTGTTCACACTATAGTACAATTTTAAGACAACTATTTGAGAAAAATATTTTAACTATGCCTTTTATATGGATATTTTTTAGTTTTTATTACAAAAAGAATAAACAAGAATTCGTATAGGGTTCGAAAATTCCATGAAAATATCAATTGTAATCCACTCAAGCTACTTAGGTCCTACTTATACTGCAAATTATGTCGAGAAAGTTACCCGGAAGTTTATTTGGCAGAGAGAACGCTTTTGCATTAGTAACTGAGTTCTTATTTACTTAAAAGTATGACACGATCAAGGTTAACCTTGACACAGGGTGCATCAAAAGTAGATAAGAACTCAATTACTAATGTAAAAGCGTTCTCTCTGCCAAATAAACTTCCGGGTAACTTTCTCGGCATAATTGGCAGTAAAAACTTGAGTGGATCACATTGAAAAGTCATGCAAGACTACTGATGAGTTGGTGTAGCGGCCAACGAAACAGTCTGTATAGTCAAGCTGTATGATTTGCTATATACAGAGCCGTTATTTTTGTTGTTGGTTATTACCTTCATTGTCTTCATGTTGTCTTGTTGTCATACTTGGCCTAAAGCTCAAATTTGTTTCAATATTTTTTAAGATTTTATTAAATTTAAGCTCGAGGTTTATTTATCTCTTTTATCTCAAGTCTGTTATGGCGATTTTGGTTTTCCGGTTGGAATTTCTTTACGGAATATCTTGTCTTCAGTTTTTTTTTTTTTTTTTTTTTTTTTTTGGAATCGTCCGGAGGTATGAGATCTTCATAGATACGTATGACGCATGCCATACGCATGCACAATTTACATTTTAAAAGTTAATTTCAAGTGTTCCAAAAGAATGACAAAAGTCAGAAGTTTGTCATCAACAGTCATTTGTAAGTTTCTGTTTTTCTGTAAGTGGATTGAAAACAATTGAAGTCTCACTAGTTGGAGTGTCTTTTGGGAATTTCGGTTTTTCTAATGGAATTTCAATAGGGAATTGCTTGACATCAATTGGCTTGTCTTTGGATGATTTCAACTCTTTCAAAGGAAGGACAAAACTCAGTAGTTAATTATCAATGGGTTTGTCTTCAAATGGTTGGTCTTTATTTAGGGTTTTTTAGTTCAGAGAGTCGTGTAATATGTAAGTTTCTATGCTTATGGAATGGATCAGAATCGATAAGCGTAATACCCCTTTTACATTGATCAAGAATTGACGTCAATTCTTTGCTATTCCCTTTTAAACTTACCCTCTCTCACGTTGGTGTTCACGTCTCTCATCGATGAATGCAAGATTTGACGGTCAACTTTGACCAATGTAAAAGGGTTTAATACCAACAAAATGTTGGAACCTAGATGGACACGTGATAAAGAGGTAAACAAAAAAGCGGAACAACAAAATCTTTGCAGAATCAATGCAGTCAACTTTTTGAAATTTTGCGACTAGCAAAAGAGTAGAATAACACTGCTTTGAGAAAGTGAATAGCGCTTATAATTCCGCTTCGGTTTTATTGCTGTTGCACTTATTAGCTTTTCAAAGTTAGTGGACTGCTAAAACCACAGAGACTAATAATGAGTCGGAGTAGCGTCCGACGATACCATGGTCTAGTCAGCTTGGTTTGTTCTGATAAAGAACTTTTGTTGTTGTAGCAACCTGTTACCTCATGAATTATTTGGCATAAAGCTCAAAATATAATTCTTAAAAAATATATTAATAAAATTTAAAAAAAGGTCTTACATTGGTTGAGTATCTTTTGTAGACTTTCATTTATCGGTTTTTCGGATAAAATTTTAATTTTTTCGAAGACAGATCATAAGTCATTAGTTTAGTTTTTGTGTAATAGCTTTTGTGTTTAGGGAAGTGGATCAGAAGATATCGATATCTCGCTTATTAGAGTTTCTTTTGGCGATTTCGGTTTTCTGGCTAGAATTTCTTTAAGATTTTTCAAAAGGAAGACTAAAATCAGTTATTTGTCATCAATGGACTTATCTTCAAATGACTTTTTAGGGAATTGCGTCAGCTGTAAGTTTCCGTATTTCTGGAAGTAGATCGGAATTGATCGAGATCTCATTGATTGGACGCTCTTTTGATGATTTTGATTTTTTCGATAGAATTTCAGTCAGGAATTTCTTGACATTAATGGGCTTGTCTTCAGGAGATTTCAATCTATCCGAAGGTTTGTTAGAAAACTAAAATTTGTCTATAGTGAGTTTGTGTTTTTCTGGAATTGGATCGAAATCAATTGAAGTTTAACTAATTAAAGTCTTCTGTAGTACTTTTGGTTTCCGAAAGGAATTTCCGGAGGGAAAAATTTTGAAATATTGCAGGTTTTTGCAATATTTGTGAAATTTTTGCCTTGGAGGGATTTCCTCCCAACACAGAACTATAGTATATAGTTCTATAGTATAAGTTCGCCCAATATTGGAGGGATTTCCCTCCCAACACGGAACTATAGTTTTCTCCATGGCTTTCTGCTCTTAGAAATTTTTGAAACATGAAAAAAACAAAATGTTTGAAGAAATGAGTTCAAAAATAGACTCTCTTTAAATAATAATTTTCTTTTTTCCCCTCAATAAATAAATGTTCCTAAAAAGATTTCAAAATTCTAATCAGTAACAATAAATTAACCGTACGGACCAACATTTGAGGACCGTCTGTAAAATTTCAGGGCTGTGCTAAACGTTAGATTTTGATGCAATTTCCTAGTATTAAGCATTTATACATATATACGATGAATACACTGCTTTTTTCCAACTTTAAACAAAATGTTCTGTCAAGTGTTGCACTTTAACATATTTTTGCTATTGTTGAGAAAAAAACAAAAAGTTAAGTGTTTTCGCAATACTTGGGAATAATTTAATGCTTTAACGTTTTACAAATATTTTAAATTGCCAGTGAGAGAAAATAAACAATAAACAAGCTTGAAGATTTTCATCTTTAATGTAAAACATACAAATTAAAAAAAAAATGGAACGAAGTTCAAACGTTAACTAAGAAAAATATTTTAAAAAAAAATATATTTTTATTTATACATAAAAAAGTGACAAAAAATATTCGATAGCTTTTTTTAGATTGGATTAAAAGCATATTCATTTAAAAAGCTCAAGTCACGTTATCCTAGATAAAATGAGTGGTTTCTTAACCGAGGAGAAATCAGGTTTCAGGGTTCAAACCATTTCAATTTTAAGCCTCTTAGTGCTGATGATTATATCACACCATATTATAAACAATACGGGCCGGGGTATCATAGGTAATGATAGACAACCACTCTTAGAATCTATAGAATCCCATTCGTATCCATCGGGTCATGAGCTAATTTGGCCTCTTGAACAAAAATCCGATGAATTATTACCCGATAATAAGCTATACCAAATCCGTGTGCATCTATTTTAAATAGATCAGTGACTCCAAGAAAATAAAGGACCTCCAATATACTCTCAGATATGCTTCATAAACTCCTACATTAAGTATTGACATAATTTCATTCCCATTGACTAACGGAATGAAATTGCTTAAAGATAATCCTTATTGCGAAGTATATACATATATATTTTTTTTCTCTCCTCTAGTATGATCTATTCAACTGTGTTCACGAAGTCTTCTATTGAACAACTCTTCTCGATTCTAATCAAATTTAAATATTTCCGTTGGAAGTGAATTTAAACAGATGCCTCAATACCCGGTACGATTAAAAATCCAATTAAACTTCTTCGTCTCCTAAGCATTTGGCAAAAAGTTTTTCGCTCCGCAGTGTGCAACTTTGCGCCCAACAACAACCCCGGACACAACTTGCGACTTAAAAGTAAGTGAAAAATAAATCTTGGCCTTAAAACGAGAAATCTGTCGTATTGTGGCACTTACCCTTTCTTCTTCGCGTATCATTTCAGCTATTTCTGGCTTTATTTCCATGTCGTCATGATGATTATTGGTGCCACCAACAGTGGCGCTGGTTGCACCTGAGCTCCCAGCTCCCGCGGCAGCTGCTGCCAGCGAAGCACCCAGAGCCGATGCCATGGCGGCATGCGAGTGGGCTGCAGCATGCAACTGATGCTGGGCGGCCAGCTGCTGGGCCGAAAGTCCTGCACCATGATGTGCCCCATGATGGCTATGATGAGAGTTGGCAGCTAGAGCAGCTGCAGCTGCTGCAGCGGAATGTGAGTGTGCGCTAGACATTTGATGAGATCCACCACCACCACCGTTGGCAGCACTTGAAGCCAAGGTTGCATCATTCGTTGCTAAATGCGTCGAAGATTGCTGCAGTGGAGGTGTACAACTAGTTGCAACAGCACCGCGATAAGCAGTCGAGCTGGCAGAGGATGTTGCATTCGAGACTGCGGAGACTGCATGCATTGACGAGCTTGAAGCATTGTTGGCGGAAGCTGCATTGGATGTGGCCAGAGTGTCGCTCGGCTCATTGGGTGAAGCAAATGGATTGCGCACAATGGTTTGGGCCGTCATGGTCACCGGTGGCATTGGTGGCGACATGGCATCCGCTTTCATGGCATCTATATCTGCATGACGTGTACTGCTGCTGCTCATACCAACACTGGCCTGCGGTGTATTCGAGCGGCTGCGTTGTGCCATAACCAAGCGTCCCACATTCTCCTCGAGCAGCAGACCATCACGAGAACGCTTGCGCTGATTGCTCAAGTGCAGATTATGTCCCAACATATTGTCCTCCGTTGGCTTCATAACGCGTGCGCGTTTAGGCAGACTATAGCCATTGCCGTCCTCATCATCATCCAACTCCATGTCATGCTGCGCCGCATCTTTGATTGCATTGGCTTCATCATCGAAGATCGTCATGCGCTGTTCGGGTACCATGGGATGTGCTGCAACACCAGTCGAACCGGCATTGACCTCAGCCAGGCCGCGTATCTTCAGCATTTCGGCCACCTTGAGTAGCGGATTGATTTGATCCTGACTAACGTTGATCTCACCCTTGTACATAAACTCCATGATGGCCTTCAGCTCCTGCCAACGCACATCACGCATGATAATGATCGGATGCTGGCAAGGATTGTCGTAGAACAAAGCCTGAAAGTATGGCGAGCAGGCGGAAAGCACCATCTTGTGTGCCTTAATGGACTGACCCTCGCAGGCAAGAGTCACATCGACAAACGACTCGTTTTGTAGCAGCTCATCGAAGACGTTGGTCAGATTGCTCTGATAGTTATTCCAGCGCAGGCAGAACTGTTGATTCGTCAGAGATGCTGATGTGGGTGGCATCTTGGCTTTTATGCCGTAGGGCTTCTTTGTGTGACCCATGGCAGCGGCCAGTAAGGGGCTGTCAGTGTTGAGTTTGGATGTGCTGCGTCCAAACTCAAAGATCGAGCGACACGCAGGCATGCCCACACTGCTGGCCAGCAAATGGTTGGGTGAGGCTGGCAGCGAGTGTGACTTTTTCATTGGCAATGTGTCCAAGTCTAGTGATGAGGAGGACATGCCAACAACTTCACTGGAGGTGAGTGGACGTGGTGGTGGTGTTAAATCGGCACGTGTCAATGTAGGTGAAGCGGGCATTTCTTTGAGTAGCTCGTTGTTGTTGTTGTTGTTATTGTTGTTGTTGTGATTGGTGTTGCCGCTTACAGATGACTCTTCTGCGCTTGCTGTGCAAGAAGTTGTTGCCACATTTGCAGCTGGCGGTGGTGGTGTTGATGATCTTGCTGCTGGTGATGTTGATGGTGATGCTGTTGGTGTGGGTCTCGCTTGAATGGGTGATTTTTGGTGTAACTCTGCTGTGGGTTCATGTAAATGCATGTCGCTCAACTGTTCATCTGTTTCGAGCAGCGGCAGCGTAACTTGCAGCTTCTGGGTGAAATCGATGATATCTTTTGTCATATCCATTTTGGTAGTTGTTGGGTTTTAAAAAACCGTAAGGGAGAGCTTATTGGTTTCCAAAAATGTTTTGTCAGGAATTTATTTTAGTTCTGCACGGGTAACGGCACGCTTTTGATTTGGATTTGCCACATTTTAAGTGTTTTTTTATTTATTTAAATTGTTGGTGCTTTTGTATTTTTTGTTTTTTTTTTTTTAGTTTTGCTTTTTTGGTGTAAAGCTTTTTATGTGTATTTTATTTTTCACTTTCACTTCACATAAATTGTTTAAGTTAAATTGAGACCTTTTTCTTACGAGCCCGATTGCAAGCTTAAAGCTTCTTTATGTTTTTATTATTTCTTAGTAAGAATTTTAAGTCTTCAAAGTTCTTTAAATTTTATCTTTTTTATTTATTTTCATAAGCTTTTAACTCGCCAATTTAGCTTGGATTTAAGCTTCAAGCTTGGTTTAAAGTAGTTATCTATTTATTTTAATGATATTCAACACTTTAAAAGTGTAACAAAAAGCTTCAAATTAATAACTGGTTTTTTTCAAAGCTCTTTTATAAGTTTTAAGCGAGCTTTTTGTTACACTTTATATTAAAATGTTTTTTTTTTCTCTGTAGTTGTTGAAATTTTTTTAAGGCTTTTTATTTTTTATTACTTGCATTTCACACAGTTTATTTTAAGCTTAACATAGCTTTTTCTGTCAATTGGTTGAGAGTTTAGAACAGTTTTAAGAAAAGAAAAGCTTATTTCTGTCAATTGGTTGAAAGTTTTAGAGCAGTGACAGCCAAACTCTTTATTGTCCTACAATGCACAAAAACAACAAAACAAGAACAACAGACTTTGTGTGCTTGAGCTCTGAAGCGACATTAGAGCAAATGATTGTTCGATGAGTAAAGAGTGTACAGAGAGCTTTCAAGCATAAAAGCATGATTGCTCGCTACTATAGACTATAGCCGACAGCGGTTGGAAGCATATTGTAATTAATTTTCTTATAACGAAATAATGTTGAGCTTTTCAAGTTGCCCCGAATTGACGCTATAAGTGGTGCTTTGAAGCTTTTCATTTTAATCAGCTTTTAAGTGATATTAACTCTCAAAGCAGGTTGTTTGATAAATGCTCCGTTACAATAAAAAATAAATATTGTATAAGTGCGTAACAGTTTTAACTTGTAACTTACTTGTTTTAAAAGCTTTATTTGAATTTTTTTTTTCTTGCTATTAATTTTATAAAAATATATTTTAATTATTTGTTAAGAATTTTTGTTTTCCTTATCAAATTTCTTCAATATTAAAGTTTATTTAATGCTTTAATTTTATAAAAAGTTATTTTTTTTTTAACTATTTGAATTATTTTATAAAGTTTATTTAGTGCTTTTCAATTGCAAGGAACTTTAATGAATTTTTAAAAAAAATCTACAATAATTTAAAAAACTTAGTTTTTTTGCTATTTGAAAATATTTTAACCCTTAAATGCACCGTGTATCTTTAAAGATACAACCATTCAAGAAATTCCTACGGCTATATTTTTGGTTTGATTTTTTTCAAATTGGTTCTTTATTATTTAGAATATTATAAGTCTTAAATAATAAAATAGGTTTAACTTTTATTTGTCATACTTTTTAAAAAAAATTATGTACAAAGACAAAAAAAAATTTTTTTTAAATTAAATAAACACTATTTTTAACAGTTTAACTTCTAGGAACAGATAAATAATTTTTATTAGAAAAAAATACTGACTGCTTTCAAAACATGTTCTATAGTGATTTTAACTCAATAATAATAACACTACCTTTAGCTTGGTTAAGCACAAGAAGCCTAAGATTTAAAAGAAAAAAGATTATGTAACTAGGGATCGAAAACTAATTTCTTAAAATAATATGAATTTTAAAATATAAGATGTAAATTTGATTATCTCCCGAAATTCCTACATACAGTTGCCCTTTCTGTCAACGTGGGAACACTTTTGAAAGAGTGGGCCCTTGGCTACGGGCCTGGTCTCAGCACTCTCCTTGTGACTCTACTTGCAAAGCAATTTGAATCTACTTTCTTACTCATAAATAAACAACATCAACTTTATATCTACTCTGGTTGTTTAAAAGCCTGGTTGTTTTATAAATTTTTGATTAAACAACTTCAATAACAAATTAGGTCATTGGCAGCTTTTAAGTTTAAGTTTAAGAAGGAAGCTTTGTGATGTATGTATCTTAATAACATCAACTTTACGTCTACTTTGGTTGTTTAAAAGTTCTTGCACCTGAGAGCTTTTTGACCAATATGTTAGTTGGTGATTTTAAATATATATATTAAACAACTTCTTCTATGACAAATAAGGTCATTGGCAGGTTTTATTCAAAGACCTAGGTTTAGCTTATTCAAAGACCAAGTCAAAATCTTTATTAACTCAAGAAAAGCTTAAGGAGAGAGCTTGTGATGGATGAAGTTAAGAGCACCTATAAAATTATACTTGTAAAAGCTCTCTTCATATAATGATATGTTAACACGTTAACTGCCATGAGGCACATACGGTGAGCCTCAATAAAATGTCCACGTAGGCTCTGAGGCACAGCGTATGTGTCTCAGTATTTGATTACACATTATAGTTCATGGTTTAAAATTAGTACCTCGAAATGCAAATCTGTAAACGTAGTTCAATTCCGCATGGCCTGGCATACCTTTACCTATCTTTAGCGCATAATTTTTATACCCCTACGATAAAAAAAACCCCTTTTAATGGGGTATATTAATTTTGTCACTCCGTTTGTAACGCCCATAAGGAAGCGTGGTAGGTATAGAAAAGTATATATATTTTTGATTAGCACCATCACCCGAGTCGATTTAGCCATCTGTCCGTCCGTATGTCTGTCCGTCTGTCTGTTATCATGATTGCAGCCGCTATCAAGCTATCATCACGAAATTCAATATTTAAGCTTTTATTTAAAAAATAAAGTTCAAGCTCGAAAATTAGCCAAATCAGTACAAAACCACGCCTACCTCCTATACAAAGTGACTTTATCAAAACGGTAAAAACTCTGGGAATTCCACAAATATTGATATATGGACTTGAAATTTTGCTTAAAACTAAACATTAGGCCGTGAGGTACATATGTTGTGCCTCAATAAAATATTTCAAAATTTCACAGAAATATAAAGAAAACCATTTTCTGATCTCTTTGTTCGGATTTTCTGATACCAAAATACACTAGATCTTTAAAAAAAAATGGCCCGGAGGACATGATATTTTTTTTGTATGGTGGCAGTTAAAGTGTTAAGCTAAGAGCATTTATAAGATCCTCCCTGTTAAAGCCCTTTTCATATAGTACATAAATTCAAGCTTTTTATTTTTTTTTTTCATTTTTTAAGCTTTTACTATTATTGAGCATTTGCTCCTAAAGCTTTGTAACTTCTGGTACTATCTAAAATGTCTCCCTTATGAACAATTGAAAGAGCTTTTGCACTTATTAATTGCGATTATCACAAGCTCAAAGAGTAGCTTTTCGCTGTGAGAAATGACTGAATTCAAATTTAGTCAAAAATATTAAAAATTTCATGAATTCATGTTCACAAAAGCTTTTTTTTTTTTTGTAAAAAAAGTTTTTCCAAGACTCACTTAGTAATTTCTACGAGTCATTTTTATATAAGTTATTCATTTTACATATACTCATAAAACTGCTTCTAGCAAGTTAACAGGAGCTTTTTACACTGACGCACAAAAGAAAACCACCGACTCTACATAAATCTCAGAGCGTGACTCAATCTTGACTGAGTATTTCTTAAAAAAAGGTTAATTATAAATATTATATAAGATATATTTTTATACATATATACATAAATATATAAATATTAAGCTTTGTCTGTTTGTATGTCTGAAGAAGTTAATTAATGAGCTTTAGCGCTCTTTCTGCCACTTAAATGAGTTATTATTAATATTCGGCATTCTCTTTTTTTTATTGTGTCTTTTGCTTTATTTTTATTAATTGATGTATCATTATTTTTATTATTATTTTTTGTTTTTTTTATTTTATCTTTATTCTGCTTAATGTCATCGTTGTGTTCGTTTTTGCGCCTCTTGCCCGCGCTCAAACGTTAAATTTAATTATATTAATTATATTTATAAGTTCGTAGTTGTTTTTTTTGTTGTTGTTTTTATTTTTGTTTTCTTTATAATTAATTTATTTATTTATATGTGCGTTTGTCGCGGTGTGTATCGCGGTGCGTGCGTGTGCGTGTATATGTGGGCGTGTGTGTGTGTGTGCTTATATCATTTATTCCAATTAAATCTTGTGACCGTTCGGCACAGTCATCGAAAACATTTTTGTACACGGCCGCCGAAAAATGTTTTATTATTTAATATTATTTATTTAAATAATTAATAATGACGAATAACGAACGAACGAATGAACAAACGAACGACGTAAGAATGCTTGCAGTCCACGTTGCGTTGTTGTGCTGAGCAGAGCAGAGCAGAGCCGCCTTAACGGTTCAACGGTTGACTCGCTTGCGTGGGGGTAGACAGCAGGGGCGACGCTGTTAATTTTGTTCGCAGGGCCCGAGAAACGTGCTGACTGCGACGTCTTCTTCTGTTTTATTTATATTTTACTTTTATTATTATTACGTTTATTTTTAAGCATTAATAAATTGTATTTATTTCCTTTGTGAAACGTACGACAGTGCATGAGGAGTGCTTTATTCATACAGACAAACATACAGACAGACATGCAAACATATATATACATATATATAGATATATAGTGGCTTATAAAATATACAGTTATCTGCATATATAATGATGCTTATTTATTATTTATATAGCGGAGCATGTAATAAATTACAACAAAGTGTCGGTCTTTGGCTCGTTATTTAAACTTCACTGCTATTTGTTGTTGTTGTTGTATGTGGGGGGTGGGGGGTTTGTTGGCAGGGTTGTGGCTGTGGGTGAGGGTGTCTTGCACTGTTGGTGCCTTAACATCAACTTGCTACAACAATGTTTACAAAACTGTTTCTTGTAATTTTTGTTGTTATATTTGTTAACGTTGCTGTTGCTGTTGATGTTGATTTTGTTGTTGTTATTGTTGTAGCTGACTGGCTGGCTGCTTCTTAAGCTCACTTGGCTTGAACGCGCGCGTAAGTTTTGCGTAAATTCTTGGTGCTGGGCATGAAGAATAAGTAAGAAGCCGAAGCAGCAGCAGCAGCAGAGAAAACTTTTGCAAGGATGCGTTATAAAATATGCTAGTGCTGCGTTTGTGTTTGTTGTGTGTGTGTGTGTGTGTGTGTGTATGTGTGTTTGTATGGTGCTGTGTTTATGTTGGCCTGTGTCGGGACTGGGTGTGAATGAATTTTTATTGCCGCCCGTTTTTATAATGTTTCTTGGCTACGCACACACGTTCTTGGCTTTCACTCACGTTGTTGCTGTTCTTGTTATTGTTGTTTTTGTTGTTGTAATGGCAGCGCACAGTGTAATAAATTAATAAATAACAATTTATAACTTTTGCTCGTCGCTCGTCCTTAACGAAACTTAATTTTCCTCCTGCAAAAGCAACAGCAAAAGAAAATCGATTTTCGTCGACTTAATTGCAAAACTTTGAAATTTTATTTTTTTAATTATTTTTTTTTTATTTTCGCGTGTTTTTCTTTTTAAAATATTAATTTAATTTGTTTAAAGGCACAGTGTCATTGCTTTTTCTTGTCTTCTTCCATTTCATACTCATTCACTAATCGTTTGAAAAAAAAAAAACAAACAAAAAAAAAAACAAATTAATAAAGCTTCTTTCAAAATCATCAAGCTTCATTTTGCTTCACACCTGTCGCCGCAGTCAATCAGTTTATTATTGTTTTTGTTTTTGTTATTGTATTTAATTTTATTACTCTTACAAAACTAATTGTAATTATTTTTTTTAATTACTTTTCTTGTTGTTGTTTTTCTTCATCAGACGCACTTTAATTCATTGCTTTTGCTTAACTTGTCACTTAATTACTACGCTGCAGTGTTTTTGTTTTTTTTTTTTAATTTTAATTGTATTTGAATTTTTTGTTTTCTTTTTTTATCTTTAACAGTCTTCGTGTTGTTTTTGTTAAGATTTTTCTACTCGTACACACGACGACGTCGATAGTTCAATTCAAACTGAATGCCGTGCAATGAATGAAACTCGATTGTGGTCGAAACCGTGGTGGTAGAGCCGCTGTCGACGACAACGACGACGTCTGCGCTCGCAGTCTTGGCACTCTGGCTCTCTCTCATATACCGCAGCAATACTCTTTCCCCAAGTGTTGGCGCCTGCCACCAACATCAGCTCTGTCTCAGTCTCTGCCTCAGCTGCCTCAACGACTGCAGCTAAAACATTTGAAAATGTGCGTGAGCACAATTTTTATCTGATGTATCTGTATTTGTGAGCACTAGTGTGGCAAGTTTTCATTTAGCACGCCTTGCCCTACCTGATCGAGCAGCGCGTTTTACCACCCACCCGGCAGGCTGTGTGGATGGTTGTGTTTTGTTTCGTTTTCTCATTTTGTTGCGCTCTCATTGCGGGAAACGCTGTTTTTTCAACAGATGTGTGGAAAATGAAACATTTTGTATTTTGTTTGCTGTTCTCCGGCGAATTGCCGTTGGGATTATTTTAAGAGCGCCGCGGAAAATGCATTTGAGCGCTCGAAATATATCAAGAGAATTTTAGTGGATGGTTATTTTGTTTTTTTTTTTCTCATCGAATGTGACTAAGTTTTTTGTATATGCATTAGTATATGTTCGTAAAATAAAACAAGTGAGAGCATTTATTATATTTAAATGTAATCGAAGGGCGGGGCAAATTAAGTTTTTTTTTTCATTATTTAAATAAACACACAAACATGATGATTTACAAAAACATACCCCATATGTTTAATAAATAATTGTACGTACAATAGAAGAGAGAACATTTTATAATTAACAATAAACAATTTAAAAAAATAAATAATTTTATTTTATTTAACATTAATCCTGATGCATGTCTTTTAGCTTTTTAAGAGAAAGCTGTTAAATAAAAGTTTTAAATAAGTCTCAATTCATTTATACGTTTTTTAATAAGATCCAAGTTGATGAATTAAATATTTTATGTTTGTTTTTTTATTAACATTAAAATGTTATCAAACCAGTTTTTTCTGCATCGTTATATACAGGGTGGTCCATATTAAAATATCATTTTAAACATATAATAAAATCACTGCTCATTTTCTCTTGTTGTAACACGGCTTATTCGAATATCATACTTTTTGGAAACACAGAATCGAACTTCTAAGCCTTATTCAAAATTCGCTATTTCAAAATAGCCTGCTATATTTTATTTAAGTTTGCAATTATTTTGAACAATCTGTACTAAATTGTCCTTTTGTAAATATGAGTTTTAAGTAGTTTTGTCAAATATTTGACAGGATATATAAACCGTTTTCTCGAATAGCTTCAAAATGGCGATTTAAAACGGTTTTTCGAATATTTCATATAAAACCCGGTAAAAACGAAGAGCGCGTAGGTCTTTCGATTCCAATTTAAAGAACCGTCATATTTGTGGTTCGAATCCCACCAGATAGTGAATGTATTTCAATTGAAAGTATATTTTTCTGATTGGCAGTTAAGTGCAAATCTCAGAGAGGTAATTGATGTTATATAAAGCTTCTTGAGAACATGAACATTAGCCGTTCGGTTCTTGGCATCAAAACTTGAAGGTCCAGTTCTCGATCATGTGTGTACTAAATTCAATTTAATTCAATTCGAAAATCAAAATTCAAAATACAAAGTTCATAAACTCAACACTCAAAATTCAAAATTGAGAATTCAAAATTCAAACTTAAAAATTCAAAAATTAAAAGTTCATAACTCAAAATTCAATATTGAAATATATATATAAATTATATTTTAAATATATATATTTAAAATTTAAAATTTAAAATTTAAAATTTAAAATTTAAAATTTAAAATTTAAAATTTAAAATTTAAAATTTAAAATTTAAAATTTAAATTTAAAATTTCAAAATTCAAAACTTCAAATTTCAAAATTCAAAACTCTAAATTCAAAAATTCAAAATTCAAAGTCAAAATTCAAAATTCAAAATTCAAAATTCATAATTTGAAATTCAAAATTTAAAATTAAAACTTAAAAATTCAAAACTCAAAATTCAAAATTGAAAACTCAAAATTCAAATTCAGAGATTCAAAATTAAAAATTAGAAACTCACAATTCAAAACTTAAAACTCAAAATTCAAAATTTAAAATTAAAACTTAAAAATTCAAAACTCAAAATTCAAAATTGAAAACTCAAAATTCAAATTCAGAGATTCAAAATTAAAAATAAGAAACTCACAATTCAAAACTTAAAACTCAAAATTCAAAACTCCAAATTCAAAAATGCAAAACTCCGAATTCAAAAATTCAAAATTCAACTTTCAAAATTCAAAATTAAAATTCAAAACTCTAAATTCAAAATTAAGAATTCAAAACTCAAAATTCAAAATTCAAAATTCCAAATTCATAATTCAAAATTGAAAATTCAAAATTAAAAATTCAAATTCAGAGATTCAAAATTAAAAATTCAAAACTCAAAACTTAAAATTCAAAATTCCAAAGTCATAATTCAAAATTGAAAATTTAAAATTCAAATTCAGAGACTCAAAATTAAAAATTAAAAACTCAAAATTCAAAATTTAAAATTCAAAATTCAAAAATTCAAATTTCAAAATTCAAAAATCCACATTCAAAATTCAACTTTCAAAATTCAAAATTTAAAATTCAAAACCCTAAATTAAAATTTACAAATTCAAAACTCAAAATTCATAGTTCAAAGGTCAAAATTAAAATTTCAAAAATTTTAATTGAAAATTCAATATTCAAAATAGAAAATTCAAAATGCAAAATTCCAAACTTTTAATACAAAATTCAATAACTATGAATTTTTGACAAAATGTGCCAAGTGATACATTTATCACTTCCCTCCAGCCTCCTGGAGTATTTTAAAAACATAAATTACACTTTATTAAAATTTTTTTTGTGATGTTTTATTTTAGAACGAATTTTTTTACATTATTAAAGTTTGAATATCTTAACTATTCAAGATTTATCCCTGATATTTTGGTCAAAAAATATTCGGCGAGAACGCAGAGAAATACAATGCCGCGTAAGAGCTTAAATTTTGCGGTGAGCAAGATATCTGGAGACTGGTTCATCTAAAAAACAAAAAAAAAAATGTCCGGTTTAGTAAAGAGTTCTTGGGCGTTTAATCGTTGATTTTTGAAAAATATTGATTTTTGACAAAATGGCGGGCTTAAAAAGAAAATGTTCATTTCTTGTGCACAAAATTGAGGTCGTTTTATGTTATAAATCAAAAAAACCGAATACTAAAAAAAAATCGAAAGAATAAACGCCCCTTAACGAGCCTTTAAGTAAGTGTCGAAAATTTGGTTGCAATCGGATGAGTAGTTTTTGAGCAGTCTTGCTCACCGCAAATTGAAGGTTTTTCGCGGCATTGCACTTTTCTACCTTACTGACGAATATTTTTGGATCAAAATGTCAGGGATAAATCTTGAATAGTTATACTTTAATAATGTAAAAAAAAAATTGGTCTAAAATAAAATACGGCTTCAAAAAACAATTTCAAAAAAATGTAATTTCTTTTTTTTTAAATACTCCCGGAGGCCCTTAAGCTAAAAGTAATAGAAAAGAAATTTTGATTTTCTGATATAAAATATTTTTAAGAGGAATATTTCCAGAAAAAAGAGACAGTTTTTAGGTATTTTAATAATTTAAGGTTATAAATAAGCGAATTTATAGTAAATTATATAATATCAAGCGATTTTAAATATATGCCCAAATACACAGTAGTTTTTAATAACAAATTGTTTATCTTATAATATTTTCAAAATAGATTTCACAATTTCTCCTTCATTCTTCTTAATATGGTTATATATGCATATTTACAAAAATACAAATTAAAAATGAAAATTATTTTCACACAACCCAATCCACAATTTGGTAAATTTTAATGTATTTTATTTCAAAAAATGGCACAGTTACTTAAAAAACACCCTTTAGAACATATAAACTCACTTTAACTCATTTGCGAGCAAAGAAAGGTTAGTTTGGAGAGGTTTTTTTTTAAAGCAATATTTTTTTTATATTTTTGTCAACTCATTATGGACACAAAAAAGTACGCTTTTTCCACAGTTTTATTCCAATCTCCTAGTTATTTAAAGGACTCCATATCATAAATGATAAAACTACCTGATAAATTATAATATAATCGTTTTTGAATCCATTTATAAAACTTTTCGGGCAAAACAGGACGGCTTTCGAAACTCTTAAATTAACCATTTTGGAATGATTTTGAAAAAATGTTTCTCAAAAAGACTTCTTAAATACAATCCAAAAAGATACTCTGCGTTTACTGGGTTTTATGGTCAATCCCTAACATGTATTAGTAAATTAAACTCGTAAATTAACTATTTTGGAATGATTTTGACTAAAATGCTCCCCATAAGGAATTCATAAATAAATTTTAAAAGGAAAATAAACAAGGTCAAAATCAAAGTTTGAAAAAAAAAAATTTATTTAAATTGCTGAATTTTCTAGGGTAATATAAGATAGGAAAATGAGAGTTTTTTAAAAATAATAATGCAATAATTATGAAACAAATTTTATTTTTAAAATATTAAAAAATTAACTATAAAAATTATTCAAAATTGAGAATCAAAACTTATATGATACACATTGAAGGCACAAATTAAAGCGGTACTTTTCGGAAACTCGTATTTTTTCTCAATTCGTTCACAGTGGTAACACCACTTTCTTTTCTCCAACTCGTCATTCATGTTAGTCCGAGCGGTGGTAGACATTTTAGGATACGTGTTTGAGGCGCTCTAAAAACTTGTATAATACTTCCTAATACAAGTTTATTAAATAAATAAAATGAAAAATGCGATTATAAAAAAAAAACAAAAAAAAAAATTAAATAAAGCTCACCTGATGTATCATTTTCGTCGGTATAATCGAGTTTTTTATTAAAAATAACATCAAATACTAAATTCGGGATACAATCTCCGTTTCTGCCAGGTGTTAAAGATGTGGAAAAATGGAAATATGCATTTCGTCAAATGATAGTTATGTATTGCGATCTTAAAAGACGCTGATCTAATTCGGCTTAACACGGAGGCAAAGTAGAGGGATCACAATTTTTTCAGATCATTTATGAAAAAAACGGTTCGGATCAATTGTGCGATGTTTTTATAATCACAAACAGATGGCGCTATGCTATACATAAGATAAACAGCTGATGTACTTTTCGAGCTAATGAATAAGTTTTGCGAAAATAAGTTTCGCCTAAATAAAACAAATGTAATCAAATTTTTGAACAAATTTGAACATAACTAACACTTCTTTATTTATTTCCATTGCCTCAAGCTCAAAATTTTTTTGCCGCTTTACCTTTTTTGCTAGCAATACTAATGCTGCCAAACTTTATATATGTCAAATAATGCAAACCTGCCAATTTTCCGGACACCCAGCGCCATCTTGCCGTCAATTAGAACTAAGTGTTGCCTACTTTCATAGTTGCGGCCTCAACACTTCAAAACATCGAATTGGATCAATTGAAATAATCCTGACCTCCCATGAAAAAAACGCAGCTATAATAAATTTATGCATTGGAAATTATAATTTTGATGATAAAAATAGAATAAAACTTTTTACTTACTCGCACATGGCACATGGGGTCTTTCTTGTCCAGAAAAAAATATCAGTAGCTCCGTATTACAACACAGCTAAAGGCAGACTATTCAACTCTTGTCAGCAGGTCACTGCAGTCCCAAACTTTTTTAAGCGTGACTCCCAGCCTCATCTATACACCCATAAAAAACTTTCACTCAAAATAAAAAAAGTTTGACCACGAAAGAAAACATGTGTGACGCGAAGGGCTAATATTTGGATAAAAGTAATATTTTGAAACTTTTAGTAACCTTGTTTCAAACTTATTATACAAATTCAACTCGTCCCACAAATTTATCAAAAATAAAGGTTTATCCATTTGGGATCTCGGAAAGTACAGCCCTGGAATTTAGCAATTGTCAAATGGTTATGTCATTCAAACTGATTTCTGTGTAATTAAAGAACAATGCATTACTACGGAACAATGCTTTCAAATTGTTAAATTGTTCTAAAAAAAAAATGCTGACTTTTCGAAGCAAATTTTCTTCAGCGATGGCCTATTTCGCACTATGTGGATACATGAATAGGCAAAATTGCTGTATATTGGGCTTTAAAAAGCCCCAAGCGATTGTGGAGAAGCCATTTCATCCGCAAAAAATGACTGTCTGATGCGAATTATGGTGGTGTCTTTGGTTCGTATTTTTTTGAAAACGATTAAGGAGTAACCGTTACAGTCAATTCTGAGCACTATGTCTATATGTTAACCGATTTTTTTTACCTGAAATTAAAGATATGGATATGGACGATATGTGGTTTCAACAAGATAGGCCCACAAGTCATATAACAGCACTAATTAGGGCTTTGTTGCAACAGGAATTTCCAGGACGACTTATTTCGAGATATGGCGATGTCAATTGGTGTCCTTTAAAACTTCAGTTTCTTACTTTAAAATGGATAACGCTTTTCACTCTGAATATTTGAATAGTTTTTAACTTGATCTGAAAATTAACATACATATGTACACTAAGGGGAAAAATATTAAATTTATCCAAAAACTTTTTTAATTTATCCAAAAAGCGAGTCGTTTTTGCACCAATAACGCATTTATTTAAATCGACTACGTAAATATTTAATATTTATTTAAATACTTTTTTAGTTAAATAAAATATTAAAATATTTAAAATAAAATTAATAATAAATATATTAAAATTATGCACGAATATATTTAAATATCTTTCAAATATTTACTATTTGAAAATAAAACTATCGCATTTAAGGAAAATTTATACTTATAAAAATATTGAAGTTGAAAAACAATTTATTTTAATACTAGCTTTTTCCCGGCGCGCGTTGCTGCACCCAGCAATTATATCGCAACATAATAATTATATTCGAAACTTTTCTTAGACCCATAGTTTAACACCACTGTCATTTTCCACTGCCCGTTACAGTTTCCCAGTTACAGTTTAAATAGTAACTCCATTTTGAGTTTGTATGTAAATACTGCTACTTTAACTTTCAAATCTATTCGATAATACAAATTTTAATTGTATGGGCGGAGCTACACCCCCTTATATAATGCCCGTCCCAGTTTTCTAGTAGATGGACATTGCCCAGTTTTAGTACAGTTTCCGACAGTGAGCATACAAACTAAATTACCAATATGTAGCCAAATCGACGAAAACCGTAGGAAATATAGCATTTTTAATTGATTTGTGGGCGGTAAAAGGGGGTGTGACAGAAATTAAAACCATATTGTGCTTGAAAAAATGTACTGCCAAAATTTCAGCTCTATCGACTCAGCAATTTTGAAGTTTCCAGCCAACACACAGACATCATTTTGCTTTTTGTATATATATTTTGAATAAAGATTATTGGCTATAACTTTTGATTGGTAAGAGATACTGAGATAATTCTTTTTAATAAATTATTATTTTAGCTTTTTAATTTATTCAAAAATATGAAACCACAATATTGGAAAAAAAAAATTTCTTCAAAAAAATCAAGGGGTAGGGCCTTGTTTTTTGAATCACAGAAATGGTTTTTAATTTTTGCGTAAAATTTAAATAACTTTTGCTTATAAATGTAATAATTTTTGAATAGTGTTGAAAATTTGCGAATTTAAATTTCAATTAGTTTTACAACAAAAACAAATTTTGAGTCTTTTGTTGAGGAAAACTCCAAAATTTCAGACCTTTTTTGAAAAAAATATTTAAAATATATATACTCAACTAACGGCATTTTTGCAATAAGGTGTACATAGTATTTTGATGAAGCTTTAAGACAAAAAAAAAATTTAACATAATATATAAAAAAGCAGCGGAGATATTTGAATCGAAAGTCACAACATTGAATATCTTATTGTTTTTTTCGTAATTTTGTGTAACGCTGTTGCATTAAATATATCGTTGTAGTAAAATTTTTCATAGTTTTCAAGATCGTTCATGTTTTTGATATAAAAATAACGGAAATTTTTTTAATTTTACTAAATTAAAGAAATATTTTATATTTTGTAAATATTTGCACATGTTATCTAAGAAAACAACTAAAAATATGCGATTTTGTAAAAAATTTGTACTATAGCGCCCTCTGGTGTTCAATATAGGTAAAAAACGATAGCAGCAGAACACTCAACGTATATGAAACCCACTGTATACCACTTTTCATTCTAATCGCATTAGCAGTTTATGAGTTTTAGGCAGTTTTGTTAAAAATTTGTACTACAGCGCCCTCTGGTGTTCAAGGTGGATCAAAATTGATATCCCACAAACACGCACCGTACCAAAAAACTTCTATGCACAAATTTTCATGCTAATCGGATGAGTAGTTTAGGAGTCTATTGCGGCCTTACAAACATAAACTCCTTTTTTATGTATATAGACTATCTCTATCTCTATCTCTATCTCTATCTCTATCTCTATCTCTATCTCTATCTCTATCTCTATCTCTATCTCTATCTCTATCTCTATCTCTATCTCTATCTCTATCTCTATCTCTATCTCTATCTCTATCTCTATCTCTATCTCTATCTTTATCTCTATCTCTATCTCTATCTCTATCTCTATCTCTATCTCTATTTCTATCTCTATCTCTATCTCTATCTCTATCTCTATCTCTATCTCTATCTCTATCTCTAACTCTATCTCTTTCTCTATCTCTATCTCTATCTCTATCTCTATCTCTATCTCTATCTCTATCTCTATCTCTATCTCTATCTCTATCTCTATCTCTATCTCTATCTCTATCTCTATCTCTATCTCTATCTCTATCTCTGTCTCTATCTCTATCTCTATCTCTATCTCTATCTCTATCTCTATCTCTATCTCTATCTCTATCTCTATCTCTATCTCTATCTCTATCTCTATCTATATCTCTATCTCTATCTCTATTTCTATCTCTATCTCTATCTCTATCTCTATCTCTATCTCTAACTCTATCTCTTTCTCTATCTCTATCTCTATCTCTATCTCTATCTCTATCTCTATCTCTATCTCTAACTCTATCTCTTTCTCTATCTCTATCTCTATCTCTATCTCTATCTCTATCTCTATCTCTATCTCTATCTCTATCTCTATCTCTATCTCTATCTCTATCTCTATCTCTATCTCTATCTCTATCTCTATCTCTATCTCTATCTCTATCTCTATCTCTATCTCTATCTCTATCTCTATCTCTATCTCTATCTCTATCTCTATCTCTATCTCTATCTCTATCTCTATCTCTATCTCTATCTCTATCTCTATCTCTATCTCTATCTCTATCTCTATCTCTATCTCTATCTCTATCTCTATCTCTATCTCTATCTCTATCTCTATCTCTATCTCTATCTCTATCTCTATCTCTATCTCTATCTCTATCTCTATCTCTATCTCTATCTCTATCTCTATCTCTATCTCTATCTCTATCACTATCTCTATCTCTATCTCTATCTCTAAGTGGAACGACTCGTGTAAATTGATAACCAAATTTCGAGGCTATGCTACTTATAATTCCAAAGTTATTCGATATCGCAAATTTAGCTTGTATGGGCGGAGCCACACCCCCTTGTTCAATGACGTCTCAGTTTTCTAGTAGAAGATTATCACCCAATAGTAATTCCATACTGAATTTCGTTGTTAAACGACGTTTAGTTCCAAAGCTATCTGATATCAAAAATTTTAAGTGTATGGGCGTAGCCACACCCTCTTTTCCAAAGCCCATCCCAGTTTTATAGTATAAATATATCACCAAGTGGAAACTCCATACTGAATTTCATTATTATACGGCATTTAGTTCCAAAGCTATTCGATATCATAAATTTGAATTGTATGGACAAACAGATTTGACAACATTTTTTTATATATATAGATTTCCCACGAGCTGCGTCCATCAAATGCCATTTGGTGGTATATTTTATTTTATTTTTTTCGTTCTCTAATGTATACTATTTTTGACAGTTGGTGCAATAATATGGCATCAAATGTCAAAAATATTATAAGCTATAAAAAGAAAAATAGAGAATAAGAAGTAAATTATGCAGGAAAATGACAACCGGTTCAAGACATTCTTGAGAAAATACCGAGTTGTCGCTCCACCCTACATGATTTCATCATGGATTGCACTCACCATCGAATTCACAAATCATAATTGCCAAACTTCCATGCTATATTACCCTTGCAACATTAACTAAATGAGAACTATAAGAAACCTGCGTGTGATGCTGTTGGTGCTTGTCGGAATATGTGTGTACGTGTGCGATGCTGTTGCTGCTTGCTTGAATGGAATATGTGTGTACGTGTGTGGTAAAAATAAAATTTAAATACGCGAAAAAAAGAGTTGTAAGGAAAACATTTGATTTATCCACGTAAATATTTAAATAAAACTTATACTCAGGCGTGAATAATGCTTATATGCGTTATTTCCCTTAGTGTAGAGATTAATTTGTAAATAATAAAAATAAGAGAGATCGTCTCAAAGTTTTGTGTAATTGAACTTTGTAGAAATGGTACTAACTCAAAATTTAATTTCAAAACTGATAATGGATCATTTGATATTCCAAATATCGACGCATACAGCATGAAAAAATCATGGTTTTTTTGCTATATGTAGCTAGGTTCTTAGTAGATCATGTTTCGAAACATAAAAAATACTCTTTCTCACATATATCATGGGTATTATCAGGAATAAAGCGAAAAACCAGTCTTTTTCTTCATATTCTAGGAGAATATCTTGAGGAGTTGGTGTGATGGAGCAATTCTAATGTTGAATGTGGCTTATACTACCGGAACTATGGATCTGGAGTTTACGTTAGTTGTTCTGGCCCTTGTAGCAAAAATATTGAGTATCAGTAGAATTATGGTATTAATAAACGGTTTTAATTTACAAAAATTGGTTTCCAAAGGAACATATCCCTAGGATTGATCAAGAATATATCCAATCTATTGAACTTACTAGATGATATTTAATTATAAACAAACAGTTTTGAATATTGTGTACATAGGCGCCTAAACCTCTTCCCTCTTCTCACCCACAGCGGAAACAAGCAACACCGATAAAATAAAAAAATGGTTACCTAAAATGCATTAAAATGTAAATTCGCAACTTATACAAAAATATATACTCCCTCATAAAACAACAACAAAACTATGCAAGAATACTCACTAACGAAAGTATAGCGGAAAAGTGTCGCCTTTAAGAAATAACGCAGCAGCAAGACAGAGAGAACTTCTTGCAAGTCCATTTCTGCCTCCTCTTGGTCATCTTCTTCTTCTTCATATGCTTCTTAGTATTGAGCTACTTGCACGCTTATATTAGCAAAGGCGTTATTTTATTTTAGTTGTTGTTACTAGTGAGTGTATTTGTTGTTTTTGCCTTTGCCTGCACTACAGCTTAAATCAAGAGTAAGAAGGAGAAAAAAAGAAAACAAAACGAATAAAACTACATTTAAAAACAACAACACTACGTCAAGGACACGCCTCCGACACATTGATGTGAGTATTGAATTTTATTTTATTTTTTTCATCTACGTTATATTCTTTGCTCTTCGGCACTCATTCGCCCCAAACTTTGGAGCCTACGACACACCTCATACAAGAGCGAGCACTCATTTATGCTCTTCATTTCTCGTTTATTATCTTGCTGACTCTCTCCCTCTCATGGTGGTCTTTACTAGTTTGTGTGTTATTCGTTTTTTGGAGCCAAATAAAACAAAGCGAATCAAGGAAGAAAGAAAAAAAAACAATAAAAGCCGAAGCATTTGAAAAAAAACCTTCTAGTGAGCAAAAAGAAATGGGATCCATTCGCATTGTGACGTCATGGTGAGAGAGGCGGAGCTTTCCTTGGGGGAAAAATGTATGCGAATAGTTTTAATTGTTGTTATAATAGTTGTTGTTGTTGTTGTTTGTTGGCAGTGTCACGTGGTTCTCATATGTACACGAGTTTATGTAGTATGTCGCTAGGCATGTTTGTGCAAAATGCACAGTTATTACAAAAACAATGCTGCTACTTTAATATATAATAGATAA
The DNA here is from genome assembly GCA_943735915.1 of Pherbina coryleti. Lineage (NCBI taxonomy): Eukaryota > Metazoa > Arthropoda > Insecta > Diptera > Sciomyzidae > Pherbina > Pherbina coryleti. The sequence continues at coordinate 116,368,556 of OX030952.1, forward strand.
TTGTTGTTGTAATTGTGCATATTTCGATACATATTTAAATACTTTTGATGCTTTAGTTGTTGTTGTTGTTGTTATTTTTGTAGGAGCACCTATCATACGCATTTCCAACAACCACCACGTGTTCTTTGTTGTTGTTATTGGTATTTTTGGTCCTGCCTTCAGTAAAATATTTGTTGTTGCTGATGCGTTAGATAGAAATACTTTCATTTGTTGTTGTCTTTTTGCGAATTGTTTTCTTTAATTTATGTTCATATTTTTAATAAATCCATTCATTTTAATTAAAGTCATTTTTCACAGTTTTTTTCTGAACTTTTTGTGATATAACAACTAGTGAATAAGGCAAATGTATCTGTAAAAATTATCCAAATAAAAAATATATATTGTCTTACGCCTTACAATGAAACAGTTATAAAACTTTTATTGTTTTTCAAAGTATTCTCCAAGATGATCAATAAAATTTTGAATTAGTTTGAATTAGTTTTCGAAACAGTTTTGAAACGATGAAGTTGGTACTTCCAAAACCAGGGTTTTGAAAGCCTAAACGACCTGTTCGGGCGAAGAAAAACACTCGCCACACATTTTTTCCTAAATTTGAGGAACAAGAAAAAGTCATTGGGTGCCAATTCGCGACTGTTAGGCGGATGACCATTCAATTCCACGTTTTGAGTGCTCAATACTCGCATTGTCATAATGGAGGATGATCTTCCTTAGGTGGTTGGTTTTCCTCAATTCTCCGAAGACTTCTGACAAACAAATTGTTGTGCACCATTTAGCATTAACAGTTCTCAGTTGCTCAAGTGGTACAGTTGTGACATGCCCGATTTTTCCGAAAAAACTGGCAACCATTTGCTCCGTCCTTGCACAATTTTAGTCGGGTTTTGCTCACTTTGAAAGACCCAACCACTGTATTGCTACTTAGTTTCGGGCTCAAAAGCGTAGATCTATCATTCGTGATCTGTGGTTATGTCGTAGATATGTATCGAGCCCCACCCCCGCTGTATTTTTTCAGCATTTTCACTAATCGATGCCCCAGTGTATTTTTCAGGTACAGTCAAGTTATGCGGTATCCAACTGGAATAAATCTTCCTGACGCCTAAATGCTCATGTAAAATCGAATGTATGCTAGTCGTACTAATGCCCAAAGATGACACCATCTTACAACATATCGTCGATATCTTTCAACAGTTGCATGTTGATCTACTTTCAACAGTTCACGCACAGCATCGATGTATCGTGGCAAAACACCTGTCTTGGACGACCTTCGAGAAATTTGACTTGGCGAGAACGAAGACCAAGATCAACGAACTAGGGTTTTACAGTTGCTGAGTGTGGTGTTTCATCATCAAAAGTCGATCCAAGTTGATCGATACATTCTTTTCTTGTTAATCCACGACGAAAATCGTAAAAAAAATCATCACCCAAAAATGTTCACGCGTTAATTTCAACTTTTTGCTGAAACAACATTTTCAAGCCACTGTAAACAACACAATAAGCGCACATACACCATAACATTGTGATTACGTTTATGCTAGAAAATGTCAAATTTTCTAATGGAACTGTCAAAATTCATCTGGCAATGCTTAGTATTGCCATGGCACAAGTCTTTAAAGGCATTTTGTAAAACGAATATTCGGAGTTTCTTTTTTTCATGTTACAGTCAAATAACATGACAAGCCGCCATTATATTTATGTGTCTAATATCAACACTAACATAGGTTACTACATATACTTCAGGAATCAATATAAAGACTGATTTTTTTTTTCATTTTTGAAATAAAGCCAAAAAATTTTTCTCAGAAAACACCCAACAACTATTCAATAAGCCAAAAAAAAAAATTTTATTTTCTGGATGAACCAGTCTCCAAATATTTTGCTCACCGCAAATTTAAGGTCTTTCGCAGCATTGCAGTTTTCTTCCTTATCGACGAATATTTTTTAACCAAAATTTCAGGGATGAATCTTGAATAGTTATACTTTAAAATTGTGGTCTAAAATAAAATTCAGCTACAAAAAAAAAAATTAATAAGTATCTTATTTTTCGAAAAACTCCCGGAGGCCCTTAAAAGTTATTTAAAATGATAAAAATGGACGGTCGGCATGTTTTCGGCCTGCTAGATCGGCTGAAAAAGAAAATGGAAAATTATTTGGTGTGCAGAAGTTATGGCATGAACTGCAACAAACCATTTGCATAGGCAAAAAGAAAAAAACATTACGGACTTTTTCGAAAAAAACCCATTTTGAGGTTAAAAAAAAAAAAAACCATTTTGAGGTTAGTAAATTTTAAATATTGCTGCCTATCCACGTCATATTCTAAAATGAAAGTAATCTATTCAGTTCTTCAGTTCTAATTTTTGAACAGAAGGTTAGGTATGAATCACAAATCAGCTCTATGTTCGCAGCTCAGTTCCACTGCGAGAAATTCCTTATCCGTTCAAATTTCAAATTTTTAATAGTTCAAATTGGCCAATGAAAAAAATCAAATACAAAACAATGGCCAAATAATATTCCTGACCCAACCGTACTAGTAATTTTTTGTCCATTTTATATACTTTGCAAGTTTTAGTCCGAAAAAGGATCCCGTACTTTTTCATATTTTCCTCTGTCTCTGAGAAATTGTTTTGATTTTGAGACTTTTTTTAATTTAAAGTTCAAAAATTCATGGCGGCCGTGGCGTGACCCATACGCCAGAGAACCCTGGTTCAACTCTGACACCATCGTACACAGAAAGTTTTTCAAATTAATTAATTTTTCTGATCGGCCGTCACCTCTCTACAGACAATGGCAACCCTCAAAGAGTAAATACTTAATGCCATGTAAAGCTTCTTGAGAACATGCACATTAGCCGTTCGGAGTCGGCATAAGACTAGTAGGTCCAGTTCTCGATCAATTGTGTTCAAACATTTAATACACGCACAACACAATTTGATCATAAGAAGTTCGTGCAAAGTCCTTTCAAGGGCTTAAATCAAACATACCCACGTAGTAACCCGTATGGCCCTTCATATACATTTTTTTCTATCTTAATTTTGTCGTTGCGATGAGTCAAAATCAAAAAACCCCTGCAACAAACAACAACACAGACCGCACTCGTTCAGTGTTCAGCACATTTTCCAGTTAACTTTACAAAAACAAATGCATACAAGGCCAAAATAAAAAAAACGCACACTCGATGATGTCGATGCTGAAGCTGATTGTCCCGTTACTTGCGTGTCGATTTATTTTTCATTCAAGCATTGTTATTGTAACAGAAATTAAATCTTGTCACAGTGTACTGGCAAATAAAATTGAGTTCATTGTGTTCTCATAATTGTAATACATATCAAACATTGAATATATTTAAAAAACAAAAATAAAACACATTTTCTTACAGTGTACTTCATGACATGTGATTTTATTGCATCGTAATTGTTTTTTGTTTTGTTTGATTTTTTGCCAAAAGCAACGATGAGCAAGTTTTTATGTTTGTTTTTTTTTTTTGTTTTTTAAGTATTGGCCCTCGGCTAAAGTTTCTTGGGCCCCACTGGCTTAAATGGACAGTTAATTCATAATTTATTATTTATAAGTTCAAAAATTACGGAGAAAATGACCTTATTATTGAACAATTTGAATTGTGTTTCCTTTTTTTTTTGCATGGGTTTTCCGAAACCAAGTAAAATAAGTTAAGCGACCTATGTAGTCAACTGGGTACTACATTTAACTGCCATTAGCTCCCAGGTTTAATCGACTTGGAGCGTATCTAATGGCCTAAACTTAAATTTTTCCAAATGTTTTCATCTCACCATCTCCAAATTTTCTCTAAATACATTGTGCAATTCATATTCTCTGTCAGAGTAAAAAATTCAAACTATTTGTACATATCGGGATTTGGAAATTATATTTGACTCAAAATGTACATCAAGAATGATAGAAACAAGATTACACATTCCGCAACTGAGAGAGAGAACATGACGTCACAAGCGATATTGTCAGACTTTGGAATAATTTTACTTTGGGGCCAACGCCTAAATATTTTTTTTTATTATTTTTATAATATGTATATGGACCTCCTTAGCCTATTGGTGCAATAGAATTTCGTCGGTCTCAAATGGTTTAGGAGATAAAAATCTTGAAATTTAAAAAAATTAATATTTTTCGTATACGAAAATATTCATATTTTTATACAGAAGAGTAGATATTTTTACTTTACTTTTCCGAAAGAATTTATTTTCCATTTCGTCAATTTGCCTAAGCGATCGCACATTTGCATACGTTTTTGTCAAGAAGAAGTTCTGTGTGACGTCATGCACTCAGTTGAGAAAGAGAGCATTAGATAACGGTACTGCGGAACGCGTAATCTTGTTTCTATCATTCTTGAATGTACGTTTATTGATCATCTCAACTTTCTAATTCTAAAGGCAAAGGCATACTCTTTACTTGCTTTTATACGAAGATATATCGCGGAGTTTTCTGATCCACACATCTTAAAAATGCTATTTAATGCATTTGTTCGGTCGATAATAGAGTATGCTTCCAATATTTGGAGTCCTGTCTATAACTGAAATGCTCTTACACTGGAAAGGGTTTCAAAAAACTTTACCAGGTATGCCTTGCGCTCATTTAACTTTCATTACCCGTTACCACCATATAATATTCGGTTAATGCTCTTAAGAGTAAAATCGGTTGATTCAAAATGCAAAATAACATCAATAATATTAAATCGTGATATTATCTCTGGTTTAATTGATTGTCAATCACTTCTTGAGGTTATAACTTTTAATATTTCTTTTAGACATTTAAGAAAACCGAACGTGGCCAGGTTCGAGTCCCAACAAGGACATGCTCCTACACTTGAAATTTTTTGCATTATTTTTTTTTTTTCTTCATTTCTCATCAAATGAAATTGTAACTTCATATATATCATATTTACGACTTGAGAGTTTTAACAGTCGGTGGAAGAGAAGTTTTCGGATGGGATTCCTTTTTATACAGAATTGACAAAAGTAAAGCCATAACACTCGCCTAAGATTTGAATCTTTGAGAAATTCAATTTCTCTTAAAGATTTGACTTAGATAAAGCCAAAACACTAAGAACATCCTACACATACTTCACCTTCTTACCCACTAATCTATCATCCCATTTTCGAACCAAAACGGACTTAACTGAATAGAATTAACACCTGAAATTCTTGATTTAAACTTAAAAAAAACAACTCCAAAAATTAACATCGAATTCATGTACAGAACTAACATCACTTTATAAAGCATATTCAATAGGATAGGATCTTTAGAGTCTATAGGCTCTACATCTAAAGAGCCTCGAAATGGTTCATAAGATTTTGAGTATTTAACTTATTTTTTTTTTCAATTTCACACAATATTAAACCATGTCTTTAAGCAATCAATAAATGGTTTTCGAAAATCAACATCGAAGGAAAGCACAAAAAAAAAACTTTTCACCATAAAGCAACTAAAACAATTTCCTCTTAAAAGCATTCCAAGAAGCTTTGATATTGTAGAAAAACCAACTTCAAAGTAGTGAAAAATTTGCATCGTAGACAAAGTTACACTACGACGACTTCAAATTGAAATGCTCCACACCAAAGGACCTCACAGGACACAAAAAAAATAAATAAAAACAAAGCGCTCTAGGATTGACATCCGCATAAGAGCAAAACTTTGAAATAGAAAGAAAAAAAAAAAAGTAAAATGGCTAAAAGCGCTACTCAAACTAAAGGCCATAAGCCTTTTTCAGGTTTTTCCATTATGGCTTGTAACAAATAAAAAAAAAAAAAAAAAAACAAAATATAAAACCCTTTTCCGCCAATATGTGCGAAACTAAAATAAACTGAAACGATATTCAAAAATGTTCGCTCACTCCCAGCTCCTTAAGTACTCGGAAGTGATAAAGATGAAGGACCAGCCAAAGGGACAGCACTATGGGCAGCAGTCACACTGCACTTTATGACATGCTGCTGTTGGTGTTTTGTTTTTTTTTCTATGTTATTTTGTTGTAATGCCACACTCTGTATAGAGCTATGTGAAAAATAAGCATATTGGTCATCGTCTTTGACGTTTGGAGTAAAGCACAAAAGGCCCAAAGAGCTCGTGAAATACTGATCAACACAGAGAAGCTACAAGCAACAACATGAGAATGTCGTCAGTGATGATAACGACAACGACGCTAATGGTAAATGTTAGGCACGCAACGAGCTGCTGCTTCTGCTGCTGTTGAGGTGTAAAAGCAGCTCAAAACCATTCAAGCAAATGGAACCTCTAATAACATTGCTTGACAGCAAAAAAAAAAATCACTCATATAAGTCTTTAAAGTAAAAATGCATTGAAGTAGCTTAAGTAAGTAGCGATCAGATTAGCCAAAGGACATCTTCGTTCAACAAATAATTCAAAAAAAGCGTGGTAGAAGTTTGCAAGAACCTTTCCTCCACATCGGCCTCATAGCTTTCCAAATCAAATTAGTGTGGGACAAATTTTAAGAATTGATCAGTCAAATGCACTGTCAGTATACCTCATATGCAAGGTACATGTTTACCAGAGTCACCACTGATAGACCTCTTTAGTAAAATTAACAAATCCGTCGATCACAAGATGGTAAAATGGCTTTTATAGATGGTATTTATGAAAGTCTCGAAAGGTAAAGAGCGTCTCTCTCCAAATTCTTTAAAGTCGGTTATTATGTCTTTTACTGGGATTGCAAGCTTAATAAACCAATATTTTAGTTTCAGTTCTCGATCATTTGTTGTGTGCAAACACCTAATGACGCAAAGATGTATTTTGATCATAAGAACCTTGATCAAACTCTTTTCAAGGGCTGAAATGGCTTCTTCGTGTTGACGTGACAAAGTTACATTTTACCCGGCCGTTTTCCATAAACATATAAAACTTAGCCTTCATGACAAAAATAGACACAAATTGCATGAGGCCCCGGAGAGAATTGCAAAAAGATAAAAAAATACATCATACCGACACCACAGAAGTAACAGCTTAATGTAGTAAAAATGCAACATCATTGAAAAAACGTTTCATGGAATTTAATGGAACAACATTTAAGCTAAGGTTTTCGGTCACATGATTAAAATAAAAAAAAAATATAATGGTATCATAAGGCATCTCAGAGAACCCCTTAAAGAAAACTACATGCAACAGATACAACAGTAAAAGCAAAAATAAAAATAATAAAAATAAAATAAATTTAAAGGAAAACAAGGACATATATAAAGACAAAGATTTTGATAAGAATATGGACAAGGATTAGAAAAAGGATGAGGAAAGGGATTAAGACAACATTTAGGACCAGGAATATGATGAGGAGTAAAGAAAAGATTTGACAAGATAAAAGCATAGAAGTGGACAAGTATTAGGACGAAAATTCAAACAAGGAATGAAAAAAGAACTACTACAGGGCTTGGGACCAGGATAAGGACAAAGATTTAAACACATCTAAAACAATAAGTAGGAGAAAAATTAAGAAAGAAAAAGAAAAAAAAATGGAACAAGTAATAGAACAAGGATTTAAACTCACTAAGGCCAACATTTAAGTCAAAGATTGAGAAAAGAAGTGAGACAAGGATTAGGAAAGGAATTCGAACAGGGATAAGTTTTGGAATTTGTCCATGGGTAAATCAAGAGTTTTGACAAAAAGTAGAACAATTATTAGAGCGAATATAAGTGTAAATATAAGGTCGAAGACAAGTTTGGGAACAAAATAAAGGATAGGTACTAAAATAAGGACAAGAATAAAATAATGTTGTCATGTCAAAACCTACGAGTGTGCCCACGACTCTACTACCGCTTTTCCAAATATTTGTCCTTAATCTTGCCTTTTGTTCTTGGTGTGTCCGAATCTTTGTTATAATCCTTGTCCCATTTGCTAACAAGGCTAATCCTTGTTATCCTTAGCCTTTTACCAATCTTATCCTAAATATTTTCTTAAGTTTGTGTAAATCTTTGTTTGATTCTTATCCCAGTCCTATCCTTTTTGTCCAAATCCTTTTTCTAATCCTTGCAATAATCTTTTTACAAAACCTTACCTTTATACTTTATACTTTATACTTTATACTTTATACTTTATACTTTATACTTTATACTTTATACTTTATACTTTATACTTTATACTTTATACTTTATACTTTATACTTTATACTTTATACTTTATACTTTATACTTTATACTTTATACTTTATACTTTATACTTTATACTTTATACTTTATACTTTATACTTTATACTTTATACTTTATACTTTATACTTTATACTTTATACTTTATACTTTATACTTTATACTTTATACTTTATACTTTATACTTTATACTTTATACTTTATACTTTATACTTTATACTTTATACTTTATACTTTATACTTTATACTTTATACTTTATACTTTATACTTTATACTTTATACTTTATACTTTATACTTTATACTTTATACTTTATACTTTATACTTTATACTTTATACTTTATACTTTATACTTTATACTTTATACTTTATACTTTATACTTTATACTTTATACTTTATACTTTATACTTTATACTTTATACTTTATACTTTATACTTTATACTTTATACTTTATACTTTATACTTTATACTTTATACTTTATACTTTATACTTTATACTTTATACTTTATACTTTATACTTTATACTTTATACTTTATACTTTATACTTTATACTTTATACTTTATACTTTATACTTTATACTTTATACTTTATACTTTATACTTTATACTTTATACTTTATACTTTATACTTTATACTTTATACTTTATACTTTATACTTTATACTTTATACTTTATACTTTATACTTTATACTTTATACTTTATACTTTATACTTTATACTTTATACTTTATACTTTATACTTTATACTTTATACTTTATACTTTATACTTTATACTTTATACTTTATACTTTATACTTTATTCTTTATACTTTATTTTAATTTTACTTTTAATTTTTTTTTTTATTATTTATTATTGCTTTTGCATTTGGTGCATTTAGATTACTTGAGGTGGTTCCATGAGGGACCATTTTCATTTTTTATTTTTGTCATGTGACCGAAAACCTCAACTTAAATTTCGTTCCATAAGATTGACTCTAGCGTCAATAGTCACTGAGTTATAACTTCATGCAATGTTTTTTCATAGTAGTTGCACTTTTACTGCATTAAGTGTTTGTCTCCTTAGTATCATGACTCCAAAACAATTTTTTTTTGCATTTTCGTTTAGAGGTCAAAGAACTACTTTTTGCAATCGTGAAATAAATTTTTTGATAGCACTTCTACTCAACAAGTAATAATTCCATGCAACAATATTGCATTTGTGTTGCATAAGCTGCTATCTCCGCTACCCGACGACGTCATAATTATTTTTTAATTTTGTCGCAAGGCCAACTGTAAATTCTCCATTTCTATTTAATAAATATCCTCTCCGAGTAATAATTCCAAAAAACGCTGTTGCAAGATCGACGCATTTTCGGAGCACGGCCTCATGACGTTATGCATTTTTTGTCTATTTTTGTTATAAGGGCTTAGAGCCAGCCTATACTTACTTTTAATATTTTTATAGTACTACCTAAGCATAGTGAGTTATAACTCCATTTAATAAATTTGAAATTTCGTTGCTTAACAACTCCCTCTGCATGCCCATGATGTCTTGATTTTTTTTTTTAATTTTTGTCACAAAGTCAAAGAATTACTCTTGACTGTCGAGTCATTACTTTTATCATGAGACCTATTGAGTAACTCATTGAGTAACAATTCCAATGCTTCATACATTTTAAAAAAATGATTTCTTCAACATTTTTGGAAAACAGCGTGGTAAAATGTAACGTTGTCACATCAAAAGTTCTTTTGTTAATGCCTGATTGAACAAAAGAAAAAAAAATCGTAAGATAGTATTTTTAAAATTTTTCTAATAAAAACCCTTCTCTTTTTAAAAGCTTTTTTTCTTAGTGACAACCATTAAAAAGAATTGTTTCACATTTTCTTATAATTATCTATATTATTTTTTATCCTTCATGTAACTGTCCATCCAAATTTTTAACCAAACATGGCACAGAGCTTTGAAGCTCAACGTGTTACGGTCGCTTTTTACCATGACAATTTTCGCTGAAGACTCTCCTGTACGACTTAGGTTTCTAAGGTAGGCGCACCAAAGCAATGACGCAACGGTAGCAAGTAAAACGCACCTGCCCCCGCCCCCTTGCTATCGAACAACACATCCTTACGCAAAGGATGCAAAATCGAAAAACTGCTAAAGCAAACATTTTATTGCTTTCTTCTTGCTGTTGTTATTGTTTTTGTTGTTACTGTTGTTCTTTTATCATGAGCATTTTCAACAAACCATAGCGTCCTGCTGCCCGGTATGATCCGTGATCCCATCCATGAGTTGGTGCTCTTGTTTCCTTCAATTTTGCTGCTTTGGATTTTCTAATGATTTTCCTCTTGCATGCGTTCGTGGCGAATTTCATTTCATGTTTTATTGTTTTATTTTGTTCGTTTGTTGCGAACGGATGTCTACAGGAGGCCGAAAGCAAAGAATAGCCGTGGTTGCTGATGTACGAGTTCTCAGAGGTGGGTTGTTGGCTGAAATGCATGGAAGTGAACGAAAAGTGCGGAATTAAGAGAATTGCATCCGTTCAGTAGAAACGCTAATAAATTCAATCGATGTCCAACAACTGCATGTCCTGCAACTTAAGCCTAACATTATATGGATAACGACGTCGTTTCAGCAGTAGCTAATACAGGGGCGCTCTAAGTTTTCTTGATGTTAAAAGAAAATTTTAAAGTAAAGATTTCTAGGCAAGTCCAGCAAGTGAAGAAAGAGAAGAATTGTAAAGTGATGAAGGCGACATCAAAGCAGTACTTTAACTTTTTATAATGAATTGATTCTGAATCAAAATTTCCTAAATTAAAAATTGCAATTTTTTTATTTTGCCAACGTGACACACCATCCGCCTCTCACAAATCCACTGAAACTATAAAAAAAAATCCCTAGAAAATATCAAAATATTGGACAATGCTTTCAACGAGCTCATACGGCTTATAAAGCTGCAGCAACTAGCGAAAGGAGGAGTAGTTGTAGTAGAAGAAGATGTAGAAGAAGAAGATGTCGACAACACCGCTTCAACTCAAACTTTATCGAACAACAACGCGTGGCACCGTATAAAAGCCTCGGAGCAAAACGTTGTCAATGCATTTCAAACATAATGAAGCCACCCAACAGAAGTCACCCAGCTGGAGAATAGCAACGATGGGTTTGCCGTACATTCTTCCATGAATGCTGCAACCACAGCAAGCATGCAAGCAACGTCCGTCCATTTGACTTCAGCCGCCCGTTGCTATGTCTAAGTCCAGCTAGATGCACACGTAGTTTGCTGGTTGCTTAGCTAAATTTAACGAAAAAAAAAAAAAATTATTCAAAAATTTGACTGTGGCGGCTCAATACAAAAGCTTCCAACCAGGTTCCGATTGAATTCTAACCGGCTGTGCTTTCGCGTTTTAAGTCTTTCGAGTTTTAAGTCATGGCTGTTGAGACGAGGCAACGTGTATTTGAAGATGGGCCTACACGAAGACTTGCGTATAAATGTATTGTTGATATGTTAGAAATCCTTTACGGAAGTTTCAATGTTTGTATGTATTAACATATATAAAGATAAGTGTATATGTGTTCAACGCAGCACGTACGAGCAGTGTCGCCAGATGAAATTACCATCAAAATTCTCTTTTTCTCACACTTAATTCCCACAAATTACCACACTCGCTAAAATACCTCAAAATAACATAAAATACCTCAAATTACCATAAAATACCACAATACCTCAAATTACCACAAAATCCCTCTAATTTTCTTTTGATGTATTTTGAGGTATTGTGGTATTTTGTGGTAATTTGAGGTATTGTATGGTATTTTGAGGTATTTTGTGGTAATTTGAGGTATTTCTTTTCCCACGCGTGGTAAATATCTCACATGTGGTATTTTTTTTCCCACGCGAGAGATTTTTACCACAAAATACCATGGGAATTACCACATCCCACAATCGTTGAAAAATACCATAAGTACTATTTATCGTGCTTTTCTGGCAACATAGCGTACGAGTCGATTCCATTCTACATCGTCGCACTGCTCTAACTTCAAGAAATAGAGGGCTCTACTATTACATATCTGGAAAATTATCTCGGAAATAAACGAGAAATTTAAATGCATGCGTGAAATCCGAGTATGTGCGTGAATTCTTTCCGTTTACTCGTACAACAGTTACCACACAAATGATGAAACTTAAATGTGTGGGTTAAACAATACGATACAAAAGCCCATACGTTTTCAGTATGTCTTGGCAGGGACTATAAAATGGAATCTACCAGAGGCCTTAAAAATGGAGTTAAGATTCCTCAAATCCTTCTTCCTGTTGTTTTAAAAATAAAAGAAATAATTATATTAATGAGTTATATACGTCGATGAACATCACAGTTCTCTTCATTATCTTATTAAAGTAAAATAAATTAACTTTAAACAGTTTTGACGTGACGACGTTAAATTTCACCTCGCCGGTTTCCAAAAACAGTTGAAAAAGGTATTTTTCCAAAATGCATCGGCGTTGCACGGACTTGTTACGCGCTGTATTGTTATGATAAAAGTAATGAAACAGTAAATTTTAATACTTGAACTTTATGACAAAAATAAAAACGGAAGACATCATCGGGATGCGGAGGGAGCTGTCCAAGCAACGAAATTGCAAGTTTGTTTCATGGAATAGAAACGCGCTATGTATAGGTGCAGCGTTAAAAAATATTTGCCCGTAAAATCTGGTTCTAAAACCTCATGACAAAACTCATGGTCCTAAAACATTTGGCCTAACGACAAATATAAAAATAAATTATTACAAAGTCAGTTCTCGGTGGTAAAAGTTTATGCAACAAAAATTCAATATTGTTGCATGGAATTTTTACTCGCTTAGTAGAGGTGCTATCATAAATTTGGTTCTACGATAGCAAAGATTTATTTTTTGATCTCATAACTGAAATAAAAAAAAAATGTTAGCAACAGCAATGCAGTGCAAATGCAACAATAATGAAAAAATATTGCATAGAATTATAAGTACGTGACTATAGACGCTACGGTAAATTTTATGGAACGAAAATAAAGACGAAGTGTTCGGTCACCTGTGAAAAATAGGAAAAAAAAAATGTATGGCATCATGAGGCCCCTCAGAGAACCGCTTTATCTAAGGCAAATACACCATCGTTCCATGTATTTACTTTATAGCGCTAATGTTAAGCAAAAGCAAAAGAAAGTCAAAAGCAAAAGCAAAAATTAAAAGCAAACTTAAAACAAAAGCAAAAGCAACTGCCAAAAAGCAAAGTAAAAGCATAATCAAAAGCAAAAGCATTAGTAACATCAAAAGCAAAATCAAAAGCAAAAAAAAACAAAAGCAAAAGCTTAAAAAAAGCAAAAGATAAAGAAAAAGAAAGCAAAAGCAAAAGGTAAGAAAAAATAAAACATAAAAGCAAAATCAAAAAAGTGCTAAAGCAAAAAATAAAACAAAAGCAAAATCAAGAGCAATTATAATATCAAAAAGCAAAAACCAAAGAAAGAGCAAAAGGAAAAGCTTAAAAAAATCAAAAGCAAAAGATTAAGAAAAAGAAAGCAAAAGCAAAAGGTAAAGAAAAAGAAAGCAATAGCAAATGCAACTGCTAAAGCAAAAAGCAAATTAAAAGAAAAAGCAATAATAAAATCAAAAGCAAAAGCAGAAACAAACGAAAGAGCAAAATCTTAAGAAAAGCAAAAGCAAATGTAAAAGCAAAAAAAATCAATAACAAAAGCAAAGGTAAAAACTAAAGGAAAAAGCAAATTAAGCCCAAAATCAAAATAAAAAGCAAAAGCTATAATAAAATCAAAAACAAAAGCAAAATAATAGGAAAGAGCAAAACTAAAAGCAAAAATACAAGACCAAAAGCAAAACTAAAATCAAAAGCAATAATAAAATCAAAAGCAAAACCAAAAACGAAAGGAAAGAGCAAAAAGCTTAAGAAAAGGAAAAGCAAAAACAAAATATAAAGAAAGCAAAATAAAAAAAAAATCTAAAATAAAAGCAAAGCCAAAAACTAAAGCTAAAAGCAAATTAAAAGCAATAATATAATAAAACAAATAAAATCAAAAACAAAAGCAAAAAAAAAAGAAGAGCAAAATTAAAAACAAAAAAAAAACAAAAGCAAAATCAAAAAGAAAAGCAACGGTAAAATTAAATACAAAAAATACAATACAAATATACAATACAATAAAAAAAAAAAAAAAAAAAAAAACAAAATTAAAGTACTAACAAATATTATTTAAACATACAAATTTAAATAACAATAAAACAAAATCGAATTTAAATAAAAGTAAATATTAAATAACAATAAAAATAAAAACTATTAAAAAAAAATATATTTATAAAAATAAAAATATTAAAATCAAAATGCAAAAGAATAAAAATTAAAGAAAAAAAAAGCAAAATAGAAATATAAAAAAAAAAAAAAATAGAAATAAAATAGTACATAAATAAACGTAAAAGCAAGGATCCAAATTCAAACAAGGATCCAAATACAATCAAGCATTAGGATAAGGATCAAAGAAAAGATCCCAAGTTTGGACAAGGTTTGGTTAAACGACGACGTCAAAGATATGGACAACGGATTTCTAGTTACTAGTGAATAAGGATTCTAACAACAATTAGAAAACGAGTTTGAACATGGATTGGGGCAAAGGAATTAGATAATTACTAAGATATACATAAGAATAAGAAGAGGATAAGGACAAGAGGATAAGCAAAAGGGAAAGAATACCTGCAAGAATAAGGACGACGATATAGATACTTTGCACATTGGTTTCAAACCTGAAAAATGACGGTCAAAACCTAAATTTTTAAGGTGTTTGAAAAACACTTTTTACTCCAAATAATTCAAATAAATAAGATTTTGTTTAAATTTTTTTATTGATTTTTGAAGCCTTGAAAGTTTGATAAAAATTTAACAAAAAAAAAAAAAAAATCAAATTTTGAGACAAATCAACAACAACAACAACAAAAGCTCTGTATAGAGCAAATCACACTGCTTGACTATACAGACTGTTTCGTAAGTAGAACCTAAGTAGCTTGAGTGGATCACAGTGAAAAGTCATGCAAAGATTAGTGATGAGTTGGTGTAGCGGCCAACGAAACAGTCTGTATAGTCAAGCTGTGTGATTTGCTCTATACAGAGCCGTTGTTGTTGTTGTTGTTGTTGGTTGTTGCCTTCTTTGTCTTCATGTTGTCTTGTTGTCAACATACTTGGCCTAAAGCTCAAACTTGTTTTCAATAAAAACAATGAAAGGTCATTTTAAAAAATTAAGATTAAAATTTTAAGACAAATACAAACTTTTTGTACTATTTGTAAAAGTGATTTAAGATGTTTTATATTTTCATGTATTGGATCAAAGCTATTATTTTTAAAAAAATCACTGAAAATTAAATTTTTTTTTTAATTTAAGTGTTATCCCGGTCATCCCCGCTTTTTTTAATCCCAATGTGCCCCAATCAGAAAATTAAGAGAAAAACTAAAATGGTTAAGGAAACCAAAACAAAAATGTTTTTCGTTAAGATCATTTATTTTTTTCTTCATTTATTTGTACTGTTATTAAACATACCAAATAAGTAAAACTTTAAATTAAATCAGTCAAATTTACATAATTGACCTCTCTAGACCCTATAATATCTTAATTTCATTATTTTTTGAAATATTTAATTACAGTCTAGTTATAATATAGCATGTTCATGGCCGCCATTTTAAAATTTCGATTTTTTACTTCAGATCGTGATCTCGATCCCAAAAACCTATATATCTATATTCTTATGTATCATAGATTAGACAACTCCTTGGTGATTTGACCGTCTTTGTTCCAATTTAGACCAATGTGTGTTGTAACATCAAATCTACGATTGTGTCCATGACATAGCCATTTTTTTTTCAGATCGGATGTTTCCGAGAGCCTGCATTCAACTTTTGCGCTGATTGATCGGATTTTTACTTGACTTTAGCGTTTTCTGGTGACTTAACCGACCCAGTAAAAGAAAATATTTCTTTTTGATTCATTGAAGTATTCCTGTTTCAATAATGCAATAAAAGAAATCTTATTCTTATAAAGAAAACTATTAGCTAGGAAAAAAAAGTTTGCTGAAAACCGTTTTAAATACTTACCAAGTGTAATACAACCTTACACTCTGACAACAGTGCCGACAATTACATTTGTGTTCACATGCGCTGAACACATTGACGACAGCAACGACATTACGACATCTGTCAAATTTTTTTACATCTATTTCTAATGGAGGTGGCGTCCGTGGCGTAGTTGGTTAAAGTGCGTGGCCGCTATGTCAAAGAACTTTGGAGACCCAGGTTCGAACCCCAGCAGCGACAGAAAATTATTTGAATTAAAATAATTTTTCTGTACGGCCGCCACCTCTCTGCAGACTATGGCAAACCTCAGAGAGTAACCAAATTGCCATGTTAAAGCTTCTTGAGAACGAGAACATTCCGTTCATCGCCGTTCGGAGTCGGCGTTAAGCATGTAGGTCCGGTTCTCGGTCAATTGTGTACAAACTTAATAACACGCACAACACAATTGATCATAAGAAGCTAGGTCAAAGTCCTTTCAAGGGCTGAAATGGACAGTTATTTATTTTTTATTTATTTTTATTTCTAATGGAGACAATTTGGTCTAATGTCGCAATGTCGTGTCGTCGATATAGAACTATTCCTAATTTGACAGCTTGTCGTCGATGTCGTCGTCAATGTGTACAGTACATTAGTTTCGAACCAAAAAGAAGGCTATGCACGTATTCAGTCTGACTTGGTCTGACTTTGCTTGAAATTGGGGAATCCCACTGAAGTATGGGAAGAAGAGTTAAATCAAGTGAAACAGGATAAAAACATTGTGTAGTGAAAAGCCTTAGAAACACGTGAATTTGAGTGTTAAAACTTTACCTCAGTAAATTCAATATATTAAGGGTCCTTTCCACGAACAGATTTAAAAAAATAAACGAACTCATCAGTTCTTCTCACAACCAAATGTAAACTTACCGATTCCAACAATCCCAAGCACGAAACAGTGCGAACATTTTCAATTAAATGTCATGAAAAGTGAAAAAACTCTTTATATGTCATGGCACATATGTAAGGATGCTTAAAAGGCAAACTCCATCTGTAAAAAACTTCAGTTTTCTTATATTAAAAAAAACTATTCGACCTACCTACCCCCTCATAACCACATCTAATGACCATGTATGCCATGATCAACAAAACGCTATAAGTTCCATTATATTCCATCCTTCTCTTATCCGAACTATTTCAACTCGATGTGCCATGACCCACAAAACAATCCAACGTCAATTACTCACTTCATCACATATGATAACATGGAAATTAGCAACAGATATTTAACCTCATCTACAAACTAAATCCAACAATTAAAATGTCTAATCTTCTAATTGCCACATCCTTTTAAGCACATTTTCTTTCTTTTTTGCTGGCTACATCAACCAGTTGTTCCTTTTTTAACCCATTGCTGCATATGCGGCCAACAACATAAAATGTCAACAACAAAAAGCAGAGGGGGATAACAGGCTAGCAATGAGGATATGTAATGCTTTGGCTCATATACTATACTTCCTTCCTTTATTCCTTCAGCTCTTTTATTATTTGTAAAAATCACTGTACAATGTCGCCTTTATCTTGCCGCTGCTCCCGGTGACAACGAGGTCGAAACTTCAACGCTGCTCTTGTCCTTTGACGTCAGTTTTAATGTAAAGCAATTTTAAACAAGTGAAGGCGACGTCCGCTTTAACATTCCACTTGATGCCACTTTGAAATTCCAACAGCTGTTGGTTGCTGTAGCTGTAGCTGCAGACTGTCGCTTAAGACAAAGCAGCTAAAAGACTCCTCGACTTGGCTTGGCGACATACTACCATGAATGTGGTACGTGCAATATGTGGCCAACTTTAAAAGACAGTTTCTGACAGAAAGGGCAGACTTCGAAAGGATAAAGTGAAGTACTTAACCCTGGTAGCACATCTTTTGTCATCGCATGCGACCAACAAACATGGTTTGGCGACTAAGGCAGGGGCTTAAAAGAGCAAGTGTTCAAATTGGAGGTTATATCCCGGAAGGATTTTTATGTAGAATTGAGAGGTCTTGAGGGGTTTCCCTAAGGTATTTCAAAGGATTAACTGAAGGTTTATTCAAGTAGGTATTCAGAGTGTTAAGAGAAACTTTCTGATAAGCTTTTCTTATATCGAATAACTTATGACACTTAAAAAAGTCGTCCAAATCTTAAAATTAACTCCTTTGCATAGCATTTTGCTTTTCCACTTTGTAATAGAGCTAATTTTCCCAACATTTGATATTTTCAAATAAACATTGCGACTCTTTTTGTCTTTTTTTTTTTTTTGTTTGGTCCCATGATGCTCTTAATTGTTGATGTCTCCACAAATCTTTTCTGTGGCATCAGAAGACCGCAAAGTATTCACAGATCAAGTCAAGCACTACATTACCAAGGACACAACCATCATCAAAAACCATCCTCACAACCATCATCACCACCATCACCATCATCATCAGCATCATCATCATCAAAAACAACAACAACACCAGCAGCACAACATTTTTGCCTTTTTTCGCTAGCTTGTTTCTTAGCTGTCCGTGACTACTTCCTACAACCAGTTAGCTACTTCCACTCTACTCTTTGCTGTTAAAGGATAATCCTGATGTTTCACCAAGTTAATCTGAAATCATCTCATCTTTGTTAAAGCTGTTGAAATAAAATATTTTTCTGCACTTTTGTGCTCTATATTGTTATTGTGGGGTTTTTTTTTTTTTTTTGTTACTGCCTGATGTTGTCCTCCATTCAGACTCTAGCCTGGTAAGGACAAAAGCATTGCCAACAAGGAAGTAACAGCACAAAAACCAAAAGTAAAGCATACCAAACAGTCAGTCAGTCCATCATTGCAACCCCACACAATGAATCGCTCCACAATTGCTATGGTTCACTCGAGCATTCAGCATCCTTAGAATAAATTCTTTTTTCTATATAGTATAAGTTTATATAAAAATATAAATTTAGCGCGCGTGTGTTTACCGTCCTTTTTTTATCTTTGTTTGTGTGGAATTCTGTTGGTTTGGTTTGGTTTGGTTTGGCTTCCAAGCCAGGCGTAGCTGTGTGAGCGCCGCACTTTAGCGTGTTGAATCACTGTCGACACTTGTTCTTTTGCATACAAATTTAGATGTGAGTGTGTTTGTGTGTGTGTGTATATGTGTGTTTATGTGTTGAAATTAAATGTTCCGAAAAGGATCCCAATTTTACGGTCACTTAACTGAAAACCGAGAATTTGCCACAAAATGTCCTTTTTGCTGTGAGTTAAGAATTCACATGAGCTGTGTGAATCCTTCAAATGCCGATTTCATGTTTTTTTTTTCTTGTTCTCTGAGGTCAGCATCTCATGTTTGCGACCTTTGTTTGCGACCTTGGGTTAAAATAATATTTATAGAATTTGGAGCTAAATATTACAAATTGATGACCAGCTGGTTATAGGAATTGCTCCCAGTAATGCGGAGGACGGCGTTATTTTTTATACATATGTTAAAAATTATTGAATCGTTTGTCATTTGTTCCATACGGAACATTAAGTGGAATTAAGATTTTTTCAGGAGTAAATTATATGAGAAGCTAGTAAGGCATAATCTTCGGCTTGGCGAAAATTAAAGTACCTTCGTGTTGAAGCAAAGGGTGTTTTTTATTCGCTGTCATTTTTCTAATGTTGACAGATCTTGTGTTGACAGATTGACGCCATTTTTTATTTTTTTATTTTATTCAGTAAGCATTGAAATTTCATCATGCAAATATATAAAACTGAGCAACGTCTCCAAAATATTGGAATTTTCAACTAAAAACAACAGCTCGAAAATTTTCCTGGTTTTTCAAAGCAGTAATGAATTTATTTTAATTTATTTAATTCCCAATTTTGGACGACAGCGTTGAAGTTCCGTTGCCCGACAATAGTGGAGTCTTGAAAGCTTTAGTTCGGCTTAAGAGCAACAAAGCCGCAGGAGCCGATGACTTAACTGCTGAGCTTTGCAAGAATGGAGACGAAGCTCTATTTAAATCAGTGGTGCCCAACGCACGGTTCAAATAACAACAAAGAGAGCTTTCCGAGTGCACAGCTTTACACTGAAACAAGAAGTTGTTAAAAGCTCTAACAACATTTGGTGCAAGAAACTCTTGCCAAGTGTTGGATTTTCAATATAATAATTATTTTTTTTATTTTTGCGCGTTTTTCGCTATTTTAACATAGAAAACAACAAGCAAAAATGTATTAATGCTTTTCCTGAAACATTGCAATATATTTACGTATATTCATAAATAAAACAGCGAGCGACTACCATACCACATGAACGCTCAAAGCATACTGACTTGAAATTTAAAGCACAACAGACAAAACAAACTTTTACGCAGTGTACAAACATAGCGAGCCGATTGATACTTCGTGTGCAAAAGCTCAACAACACACGATGCCCGCGGGCTATGGGAAACCATGTAGTGAGCACCACTGATTTAAATGCATTTATGAGCTTCTATGCAGAATATGGTCGGAAGAATGCATTCCAAACGATTGGAACCTCAGTGTGCTCTGCCCAATCCACAAGAAAGGCGATCCCACAATTTGCGCCAACTACCGTGGGATAAGCCTTATTAATATCGCATATAAGGTCCTTTCGAGCGTAGTATGTGAAAGACTGAAGCCCATCGTAAACCATCTGATTGGACCTTATCAGTGTGACTTCAGACCTGGCAAATCCACCATAGACCAGATATTTACGCTACGACAAATCTTGGAGAAGACCCTAGAGATACAAATCAACACACACCATCCTTTTGTCGATTACAAAGCTACCTTCGACAGTCCAATAAGGAATCATCTATATTACACCATGTCTGAATTTGGTATTCCTGCAAAGCTTATCCGCCTTTGCAGAATGACACTGAGCAACACCACCAGCACAGTTAAAATCGGGAAGAATCTCACTCCTCCATTCGATACCAAACGAGGTTTCAGACAATGTGATCCCTTATCGTGCGACTGTTTCAACCTAATGATGGAGATTAATGATGCTGCTGATTTGAGACGCAGGGGCACGATATTCTACAAAAGTATTATGCTGCTGGCGTATGCTGATGATATCGATATCATTGGCCATAATACGAGCGAAGTCAGTGCACCATTCTCCAGATTACAATCTCCAGAAACAAAAATGCTCATCCTGAATTTTACATATGTATATGATAGCTGATGGTATAAAAATTACTTTGTCTCTTTTTCCACAAATTGCTATCGATCTTTCCTCATACCGTAAAATGGCCTAAAAGTGAAAATGTCAGCTCATGAAAATGTTATGAGAAGAGAGAACTGTACAAGTCAAAATTGAGAAGAGATTTGCTTGAAAATGGACAAATTACACCTTCATACCGTCAGAAAAAAATGTGCATTTTCCTTTTGATCGTAAAAATCGTCCTTCCTGTGGCTAAGTTGCGTGAAATGAGTTGCCAGCAATTCTGAAATTTTTTTTTGTAAAATTACAGAAGAGGTTGAAGATGAAAACTTCTCATCCTAGATTTTTTGCTGAAAATTGTATTTTTGTACAATAGTATAATCTGACTATTTTCAAGCAAATTGCTTTTGAATTTTGACTTTTACACCTTTCTCCTCTCATAACATTTTCATGACCTGACATTTTCACTTCTACAGGGTTGCCCATATTCGACGGACCCATCTGGCAACGCCATAACTTTTGACAGAGATGTCAGATCGCTTAATGACATACCGCGTTTGAAGCGTCAGTCCAAGCAGATTTTTACCATGGAACAATACACGCCACGCGAGCGCTCTGAAATAGTTGAAATTTACATTCAACAGAAGAAGTCAATTGTGAAAACTCAACGTGCTTTTAAAAACTTAAAAAATGTGAGAAGTGCGCCTTCTAAGAACACCATTAAGCGTTTATACGAAAAATTTTAGACTGGTGAGGCTCTTTCTAATCCGAAGAGGCCAAATAAAAGTCGACCAAGGCGATCGGCCGAGAATATCGCTGCCGTACGAGCCAGTGTTGAGAGGTCCCCAAGAACATCCCAAAAACGCCGTTCTCAGCAGTTGGGCATGGCTCGGTCCACTTTACAACGGATTATTCGCGTTGATTTGCATTTGTTCCCGTACAAAATTCAATTGACGCAAAGATTGTTGCCTGCGGACAAGCCTCGTCGATTGGAATGGGCCCAAAGAGTCATCGAAATGGCCGAAGATGACGAGCAATTTTGGAACAAAATTATCATGTCCGATGAAGCCCATTTCACATTGAATGGGACCGTAAATAAGCAAAATTGCCGTATTTACGCCACTGAAAATCCTCAGGAGATTCAAGAAGTGCCTCTTCATGACGAAAAAGTCACAGTTTGGTGCGGCGTTAGTGCGAAAACGGTCATTGGGCCGTTTTTCTTCCAAAATGAAAATGGCCATGCTGTTACCATCAACCAGGAGCGTTATCGCGACATGATGACCAATTTTGTGATGCCAATTATTCGTCGAAAGCGTATGAGGCAGTTCTGGTTTCAACAAGACGGCGCTCCACCGCACACAAGTCGCATAACAATCGATTTTCTGAAGAATTTGTTTCCGGGCCGTTTGATGTCGAAAAGTGGTGATTTGGACTGGCCACCGCGTTCGCCCGATTTGACGCCGCCTGACTTCTTCTTGTGGGGATATTTGAAGTCAAAGGTTTACGTTAACAAGCCAAGGACCGTAGAAGAGCTCAAGGACAACATTCGTGAAGAAATAGCCGCTATTCCGGCCGAAATGTTGGCGAAAACGATGGAAAATGCTGCAAAAAGGGCACAATACGCCATCAACGCCAGAGGCGGCCATTTGAGAGATATAATATTCAAAAATTGATGTAAACAAATCTACTTGGAACAAATTAAATGATTAAGATTGCCAACCGCCAAATTTTTATTTTTTTCTTTGATTTTTTTAACAAAAACATGGGTCCGTCGAATATGGGCAACCCTGTAGGTCATTTTACGGTATAAAGGACGATTAATAGCAATTTTGGGATGATCACATACAACTTCTAATAAAAAACTACCCGGAATTCCCATTCAAACAAATCGCTCTTGAGATATTGTCAAATTTTGGTAGAAGTTAGTGCATGATAGCTTTGTAAACAAGTTCAAAAACTAAATTTCGAACACATCTCATCTTGTACACGACTATTAGACCAACAACGTTCACACTGTTGCACGAACTCCGTATTCACACGACATGGCTCTTTGTGACTTTTTCCTAGTTCCACGACTCAAATTACCATTTCGCGGAAAGCGTTTTGAGACGATTGAGATGATAAAGGTTAATTCTCAGAAATAGCTGAAGGCGATACCAAAATCACCCTATAAAAAGTGCTTTCAAAATTGGAGGAAGCGTTGGAAGATGTTTATTGTCTGCAGTGGAGATTACTTTGAAGAAAATAAAATTAATATTGATGAATAATTGTATCGTTTTCGTTTTATTGAAGAGTGTTTTTTGATCAGAAGATCTAAATTTATAAGAATTGACAATATCTGGCATCTTTCAAAAGATGCCTATTAAAATTCGTGATTTTGAACAAAGTTTAAATGTGGTCCGAAAAATTTTGTGCGTCGGTTAGAAACCCATGATGAAACATGAATTCACCACTATACACATAAATCGATATAACTAGTAAAACAATGGTGTTGGGCTAAGTTGAAATGTTCCAACGCGGCCAATGACACAATAATCGCCCGGAAAGGTTTTGGGCAGTGTTTTTTTTATTGGATTCGCATGACATATTATTGATCGGCTATCTTGAAAAAAACTAAAACAATAACAGGCAAATATTATGCAACATTATTGAACCGTTTAAACGACACACTCAAGGCAAAACGTCTACATTTAGAGAAGAAAGAACTTATTCTGTTGCAGGACAATGCATTACCTACTAAGTCATTGAAAGCAATGACAATATTCAATATAATATTACCTTGAATAGTTTCTCCATCAATCGTTTTCTTCAGATATAGCCCCCAGTGACTATTACCTTTTCCCAATCTCAAAAGATGGCTCACGGGAAAAAGATTTACAGCAAAAGAAAAAGTTGGTAGAAACCGTAGAGTTGGTCAAACCGTTCTACAGAAATGATATCGAAAAGTTGAAGTACAGCTGGATGAAGTGCATCGAGCTATAAATGGAAATTGTGTTAAATAAATCTTATATATCTTATTCACTCTATTCATATTTAAAATAAAAAACGAAATGAAACTTATATCATTCGAAAGGTACTGTGCCACAGATATGTATAAAAATAAAAATAACAAAATAAAATTAAATATGTTATGTGATTATTGCATTTCAAAATACAAGTATGCATTCTCATACCCATGACTGTAGTTTGATTTTTTCTCACTTTCAAGTTTTGAAAACAATTGAAGCATAATCGCGAATAACTTTGTAAACGACAAAATTGTAATTTTTGACTAGAGATAAAAAACGTTTTAAACATTGTAAGCGTTTATTTTTGGTTTTTTTGTTAAACACTCTGATTTAATAAAACTTTACCATACATAAAACATAAAAAAAAATTAAATAAAAGATTTAATTGCATCTAAATTTACCATTTAAAAGTTTTTACAGTGGAATAACGTTTTATATCGCAAAATTTAATGGATGATGAAACGTTTTTCCACTGAACATAACATATGACTTATGGCGCTTAAAACGTTTTTCCACTACTAAAAACGACTGCACTTACAGCTAACTGCACTTACAATGTTCTTCCAAATTACATTCACAGGAGCATTTTTATTTTCAATGGTCTCTCCATTTCTCGAAATATGAGACTGACCACTATCTCTTAGTCTTTTCTAGTTAAAATTTTTGCAATTTTCGAAATTTATTTAACGTTTTGAGCATAGCACTTGCGCATCAAGTTCGATTATTCGCTTTTATTCATATTACAAGCACGTGCAACGTTATTCCACTGAGTGGCATTTAACCCTAGAACTGTATCGTGGGGTGAAAAAGCACCCCAGACTGGCTTAAATCTCGCGCCAGATACAAACGCCTTTCGTTTACGGCCCGGGACCGTAACTATAATTCTGTTTCAACGTCTGAGAGTAGAGGGAGCATGCTCGCGGAATCCGTACCCCGTGCTTGCTCAAGCAGTGACCATAAGAAGTGCGTCTGGGGTGCTTTTTCACCCCACGATACAGTTTGTGTATATTTTTCGTCATCTTAAAGTTTTTTTATTTTCGTGTTGTTTAAACTTTTTGGACAAGTAATGGGTGTATAGTGGCCCCACTTTACATATATTTACATATATACGCTCCCTTCAACTTGATAATTCGCACTTGTTTTAATAACAAAAAATGCTCTGCTCTCAATATTGGTTAAAAAAATAACAACAACAACTACTTGGGAATAAATGCTCATTGAGTGTACTTACCAACAACAACCAAAAATGTGCACTCTCTTTAAAAAAAACGGCACCTACTAACAAGTATTTAAACAGATATAAAACAATATTACAATTCTTACTCGCTCATTAGATTAGACGCAGTACCAAATTAAAGTTTTCAGTGATACAAGTTAACTTTGAATGATGAAATTTTTTTAATGAAGTGTTTTTGAGGCGTAGTACTTTATAGTTTCAAATAAATATGTTTTTTTCCAATTTGAACGAATTTATTATTCATTGTAACGATCTGTGCGGCAAAAATCGTTTTTAAATTCTTGCTATTTGCGCACTTTGATTTCTCAAAATAAATAGCATTTTTGGAAAATTGGCCAAAACCACTATAATACCCCTTAAACATAGTATCTCCCCTTTAGAACCCCGTTGGAATTACTAGAATTAGTCAAAAACTCACTGAGATATCGTAGTTTTAACGAAAAATAAAATTTTTCCTAGTTTTTCACGTTTTTTGCCCTTCTTGGTCAATATTCTCGGACCCTCCAAACTTTTGGGCAAACAATTTAGTTCACGTGATTCTAGGTCAAAAGACGAAAAAAATGAGCCCCCATGGAACCATCAAAGTCACACTGTGTCCGAGATACGGGCCCTTGAAAGTTGGGGTGTTTTTTCACCCCGCGATACAGGAATAGGTAAAAAAAAATAGCGATGCAGTTCTAGGGTTAAAAATGTGTTAAAATGCCCCTAAATAAAATGCATTTTTTTTACTCACTTCTATTTTTATATAGTATAAGAGAGTAATTCTAACTGGTATCCGCGAAAAAAACACTTTAAAAAAAAATGTCGTTTACAACGTTATTCGCGATTATGCTTCAATTGTTGCTGCTCGAAACAAAGAGGTAGAGAGAGAGAGAGTCTCCCTCTTTGTTTATTGCATTCCACCAAAAATAATAAATACAAGATTATGCCATGCGCATGTCTGCCTACGTCACGATCGACCCATTGTCAAAATCAGCTGTTTTTCACTGAACAAAACATAAAAAAACAACTGTAGCTGAAAAAAAAAATAGCACAGAACTATTTCGCACTATATTTCGTCTTTTCTTGCACGAACAGAAAATCAGTGAGAAGAACAGAGAAAGTGTCTTTTCCTATCTACGTCACGAAAGACCTAACGTCTTGCGCAGAACGGTGCAACTTTTTCTGCCTCTGATAGCGTAATCTGATTTCTATTATTTTTGGCATTCCACATTTTTTTGCAAGAATGATGGAAACAAGATTTTGCGTTCCGCAAAGGAGAGAGAAGAGAGCATGACGTCATCCAGCGCTATTGTCAGAATTTGGAATAATTTTACTTTGGGACCCACGCCTAAATATTTTTTTTCTTATTTTTATAATATGTATATGGACCTCATTAACCTATTGCTGCAAACAAATTTGTCGGTCTCGAATGGTTTACGAGATGAAAATCGTGAAAGTTTAAAAAATTTAAAGTTTTTCGTATACGCAAATAGGTATTCATATTTTTATACAAAAGAGTAGTTATTTGCACTTTACTTCTCCGCAAGAATTTTTTTTTTTTTAATTTTGACAATTTGCCTAAGCGATCACATTTGCATTCGTTTTAGTTAAGCAAAAGCGCTGCGTGACGTCATGCACTCAATTGAGAAAGAGAGCATTAGATAACGGGACTGTAGAACGCAGAAGAAAACAGAAACACAGACAACAAATGTCAGAAGATAATAAAACTTAAGCAAATAGTACTGAACGTACCCCATCATTAGGAAAAATACGGAAACACTTGTCATATTTGAGAGCACTCAAAGAGAGGATCGCCAGGTCTTGCATTCTATTGCTTGAAAATGTCGCCAATCACTAATCACTTTGATTCCGTTCAGGCTCTCATGCCGTCATGAGACCACGAAGAGGGAAGCTACAAGATCCAAAATGCATCAATCCTGCAATAGAGCTGCATAGTATTATTACTTAGAATGTATATGCGGCATATTAAATGATAATTGTGATAAAATAAAAATTAAGAATTTTTACTTGGTCTTACGATAACTCAAAAAAAAAATATTACGTCGTCAGGTAGCGTTAAAATACAATATTGTAGCATGGAGTTTATACGCGTTGAGTAGAAGTGCTACGAAAAATTAAATTTTGCAACAATAAAAAATGGTTCTATGACCCCATTACGAAAACAAAATTTGTTTGGAGCCACGACACCACTGAAGCAACCCACCTTAATGCAGTTAAAATGCAACAACAATAAAAAAACGTTGCATGGAATTATAACTACGGTAAATTTTATGGAATAACAGTGAAATTGAGGTTTTCCGTCACATGATAAAAATAAATTTGAAAAAACTAATGGCCCCTTTAAGCAACTTGAATCCTACAAATTTATTAGCAAAAGCAAATATAAAAAATAAAATATAAAAATAAATTAAAATAAAAATTAAAATTTATATAAGGACAAGTAGTATTTAAACAAGGATTTGGTTAAGCATTAGAGCAATGATTAGACAAGGGATGAGAACAAGAATTTCGACAAATATTAGGACCAGAAATAAGATAAGCAGTAGGACCATAAATTGAACAAAGATAAGATTATAGAATTGTACAAGGATTAGGACAAGAATTGGGAAGATAATTTTGACAAGGACTGGGACAAGAGTAAGGTTTTGAACTCATTAAGAACAATACTTAGAACAAAGATTTATAAAGTAAGTGGGCGTAGGATTAGGAAACGATTTGAACAAGAATATGGTCAGGAATTTGAACATGGAATAAAACCAGAGGTTAGACAGGAAAAAGGAGAATTATTAGAGCAAATATAAGAATAAGGATAAGAATGAAGACAATTTCGGTGACAAATGAAATATATGGACAAGAATAAGGACAAGAATAAAGATACACTATCACGTCAAAATCTACGGTTAGAGTAAAGACAAGTTTGGGAACAAATTAAAGGATAGGGACAAGATTAAGGACATGGCTAAAGATACACTGTAATATCAACGGATCCACAGATGTGTCCACGATACAGCCAACTTATTTTTAAATTTTCCAAGCGTTATTTAATAAAAATAAAAAGAAAACAAGAGAAAAATCGATTCTGATTCCTCGAGTTTCGACCACAGGCCATACTAGTAAAATTAATTTTGCCAAAAAATTAAATATTAACCAAGGACTTAACGAACAACCTAGGACTATGATAACAATGAAGATGATGTTAGTGTGAGCTTTTATAAACTCCTCTATTTTTTTTAACGTCCTTCTACTATGACAGTCAGTAAATTTTATTTTTATATGTATTATATGCAAACATAATTTACCAGCAACACATCCAGCAATCCTTTAGCCACAATTATATTGACTTAATTTGCCAGCGACAAGCAAACAAGGATCAACCATAACATGAAAAAAAAAATCAAGGATGTTCGAAGCCTGACATGACCTGAACAGTAAACGGTGTGTTGCTAATTATGCGAGCATATTTTGCTAACGGCAAGATGAAAAAGCGTATGACTGTGTGTGTGCAGTCTATCTGTGTGCATGTGTGTGTGTATGTGTGTGTGTGCGTCTTAATTAGGAAATTTAATTGTTCAATGTGTTGGTCAATGTGTGAATTAATTTTATTACAACAACAATAACAACAACAACAGCGCAAGCAACAACAACAATAACAATAGCAACAAGGCATCGCTAGCCGTGCTTTTGATTCATCCTTTCAATTTGAGTTTGCAATAAATTTTAACAGTAGCCTCATTGATTGGAACAGCTCGGATACGGATTCGTGCTGGCTTGGCATTCAATTAATTAAAAATTCGAGTTCTTCGTCAGTTCTAGAAACAAAAAACAAAAAAAAAACCACGGCGATGCAGAAGAAAAATTCACGCAGCCCACACATAAAAAAAAACACACACATGCACATGTGATGAAAGCGCAAAAAGGATGCACGCACAAAGGATATCCAGGACAAGATTGCGCTATACATATGCAAGATACAAGGCAGCATCTGGTGCAACTAGGAAAAGGAAAAAAAACGGTTCGGCGCCACTTCAGTGCCACGCCAGGTCATTGATTGGTTTGAGGTGCCGACTAACTATGACGAGCCGGCTACTTGGCTACAAGTAGCAATCCAACAGAAGCAATGCAGTAGCAACAACAACAACAACAACAACAACAATAACTACTACTACTAGAACAGGCTTACAAAAATCCTAAAGAACTCGTGCGTTCGACGACATTGCGAAGGCAGCAAAAAAGCGGCAAGGAAGGCAGCAGAAAACGGAAAAGTGAATAATTTTATTTCGCCTGCTGCAAGTAGGTGTTTGAAAGGGTTGAGTGTGTATGTGTATAAATGTGAGTGTGTAATACATACGCACACTTGCACGGAAAGTAACACCATCTACCACCATCCATAGTTGCAAAGAAATTGTGGTATGATTGATTTATGTCAAAGAATCGAAAAACTCCAAATAGCCGAGATCCTTCTCCATTCGTACAGGCGTACGTTCGTTGAGAGGTGCCAAACCCCACTTATTAGCCCACAACAGCCAGGATGGAATCTATTATAAGCAGTTTTGGCATTCCTCATCTTGCACGCATTTCTCATACTTGCCTCATCCTTGTTGCCATGTTTTTCAACTATTTCGCTCGTTGTTCGCATCTATGCCTCCTCACACTTGGACCCAAAAGTGGTCTTAATGCTGCGACAGGATTTTATGTGAATTTTGCTTGATTCATATGAGCATGAGTGAGTATATGTGTGTGTGCGTGTGTGTGTGTGTGTGTCTGGGTCTTCTATATTTTCATTCGTGTGTGTGTAGAATATAAAGGCAGGCTAAAGAATTTTTAGGCGGAGCTTCTTTCCGACAACGCAACTTTATTTCACACACGCCCAACCCTTAAAAGGAAAATACTTTTTTTTTTTATTTTTTTATTGATACATTTTCTTGACATAGATGATATGATAAATGTTTAATACTTAGTTAATTAATAAAATCAAACTACATTAATTTTTCTTTGAGTTATGGTTCCATTTCAAATTATATTTTTAATAAAGATACCACGGATTGCTGGGAAAAGTTTTTATTTTATTCGGAGCCATTGAGTCAATTTCTTTAAAATTCATTTCGAAGATTATACACCTTCATCGTCCAAAAATAACTCCAATATACAAAAATGTCCGTATTGCCTCAATTTTGACAATTTCCCTCCCAAAATATAGGAAGTCGGGGTATTCTTGGACACACTTTTATTTTGACCAAAAACTCGCAAATAAATTGGGGCTCCCAGAACTTACGCCCAAAAAAAGAAAGGGAAAAAAAACCCGATTTTCCAAAGCAACGAATTTTGGATTTGGGTTAAAACGCAAAACACTGCTCAAAATTTCGGGCGTAATTTCCATTTTTTTCAGGCTTAATTTCCAAACTATTCGGGCGTAATTTCCTTTTTTCAGGCTCAATTTCCATTTCAAATTTGGGCGTTTTTTTCAAAATTCGATGCTATGGAAAATCTAACTTTTTTGGCAAATTTTTTTTTCAGGCGTAAGTGCATCGGCGTAGATTCCGGGAGCCCGGGAACAGCACTGAGCT
Source organism: Pherbina coryleti (assembly GCA_943735915.1). Taxonomy (NCBI): domain Eukaryota; kingdom Metazoa; phylum Arthropoda; class Insecta; order Diptera; family Sciomyzidae; genus Pherbina; species Pherbina coryleti. The sequence goes on from OX030952.1 coordinate 116,399,702, forward strand.
GAAATCTGTTAGACTAATGTTCTTCATATGTCGGGGAAGTGGTCATGAGTAGGCCTACTAAGCCTACTTTCCTCATATATTTTGCAAGCACTCAATCCTTCGGAGTTCAACGATTCTAACTCCAGCCAGGACCTTGATCACTGACCAATTAGCTTCGCTACTAAACATAAGAGTGATCTGCTTTTATCGAGTCTGGCAAAAGCTGATCCCCGAGGCTAGCCAAAGGCTCAGTTATTGTGAAACTTTGAACACTCAAAAAGAGCATGGACTGCGTCTTCTGGTGTGTTTTCAGTTCAGTAAGGATATAAGACGTTCATGTAATGTTATAGATTTCAAGTATTTCTGAAGCATCCGTGACCGCTCTAGAACTGAGTAATAAAGAATCAGAGAGCCATGACTTCTATCACACCAATCGAACAGATAAGGGATATTCTGATACATCCATTGACACTTTACAGATTTATCCCAGCGGTCTTGCCAATTCAGTATACCTCTGTCTCTATCGAGTTTTTTATGAAATGGGGTACTAGCGTTTCGCGTTGGGTACTAACGTTTAATCCACGAGATGGTCGATGGGGATCTTGCTGTCTAGGACTAGAGCTACGTCTTCAGAAACTATTACAAAAGCGTAACCAACAGACCCTTAATGCATCAAATCTGTAAGCCTATTCAACGCCACATCGGTAAGATTTCGTCTTTAGCGCTGTGACCTATACAGTTGAGCTGTATATCACTTTGGACCGAACTACGTTGAAGAGCAATATCCTGAGTGCTAGTTTGGGGCTCCTTGTGTTCGGCATTATTCTCGTAGGTACCATGCGTGTTCGACTAATTTTCTGGGAGCATATGGGAGTTCTTTTTTAAATAATAATCGCACATTAATCATTACACCGAGATATTCGATAAACGCCTCCGTTTCTATCACAGTTCCCCGTATACTGATGATGGTGATTTCTAACTTTTTTCGGCAATTTATGATTCCTTTAGGACCTGTCACCTTGTCATTCTTTATGGCTTTGACAATTGCCATTATTTTTTATTTGCTTCCTTCGTTTTTTGTATTCGTTTTTTGTAATAAGCGAAGAGTACTAAGTCTGTGGCAGCTGTCAACAGCAAGTATGGAGGTTTAGTCATGAAGTTATAATTCGAAATATAAAATTGTGAAAATTCACTACGAAAATAGGAAAGAACGGAGATCGTTCACAAGACCCGCACACTTCTCGATCATCATAACGCACCGTCTCGCCGTTGCACCGAGATGATGTCAGTTGGCCACCGATCATGCGATTTGACGCCATTGGACGTCTTTCTTTCGAGTTCCCTCAAAGGGAAGGTCTGTGTGAATAAACTCCGAACGATTCCGTAGCTGAAACAGGAATTCTAACTAGCCATTGCAGCAAACAACAAAATGTCTTGGAAAATGAAAATGACTCACATATGCAAGCAAAGTGGAGGAGGCCATTTGAGCGATATTATGTACATCAATAACCTAAAATAACCGTCAATAACCATCAAAACATCTTTATAACTCAGTATTTTTACTGAATTCCCTGCAAACATTTTCTGAGTGCCTAAAAAAAAATGACTCTAAAAAGAGTATTTCTTATGCGTGTTTTATGAGTACGCAATAAAAGGACACTTAAAAGGGTCTTTGATATGATTGTAAAATGATTGCTCAGAAATAAGACTCTAAAAAGAGTATTTTTTATACGTGTTTTATGAGTATGATGAATGGCAAAATGTGGAAATATATTTTAGCATTTTCTGAGGTTTTATTAACATCATATCAATGTCAGAAACTAGTGTTTACAAAGAGTTTTTAAACCATTAAAGAGCCTTTAACTCTTCCGTGGCGTCCGTGACGTAGTTGGTTAAAGTGCGTCGCCTCTATGTCAACGAACTTGGAGACCCGGGTTCGAACCCCAGCAGCGACAAAAAATTATTTGAATTAAAATAGTTTTTCTGTACGGCCGCAACCTCTCTGCAGACAATGGCAAACCTCAAAGAGTAATCAAAATGCCATGTAAAGCTTCTTGAGAACAACAACATCCGTTCATCGCCTTTCGGAGTCGGCGTTAAACATGTAGATCCGGTTCTCGGTCAATTGTGTACAAACTTAAAAACATGCACGACACAATTGATCATAAGAAGCTTGGTCAAAGTCCTTTCAATGGCTGAAATGGCCAATTATTTATTTTATTTTATTAAGAGCCTTTAACATGAGACTTATGATTCTTAAAATAATAACTTCTATAAGCTCTGAAAGAGTCTTCACATGATTCCATTACATGATTCTTAAAAAGAGTATTAAATATGGATCTTAAAAGAGTCTTAATTTTGAGTCCAAAAAGACTTATTTATATAAGTTCTAAATGGGTATTTATTATGAGTCTTTAAAGAGTCTTTATTATGAGTCTTAAAAGAGCATTAAATATGAGTCTTAAAAGAGTCTTAATTTTGAATCCAAAATGAGACATAGAGCAGTCATTATTATGAATCATATTTTGAAGCCTACAATCAACGAAAATGTACTCATAAAAGAGTGTTTTTTGAGCGCATTAGAAGAGTCTTTTAATAGTCATAATGTTTGCTGGGTTACAGACATTTCAACAAAACAATACATTGATTAAAAAACTAAAACGTCGGTGTCTTTTGTGACTCTGAGTGCGTTTGTAAGTGTTGGTCGACTAAACGCCTTCAGTTTTCCATAACCATTCCGTGTGCACTATCCCATGGGGTGGCATCTGCTTCATCACATCGTTGCAAAAAAATATTGGCTCCTGATTTTACTAATCGCCGGTTTCTAAGCTTTCCTAAGCATTCGATAGGTTTCGTGGACTTCGTCAAAACTGTTCGTACTGCTAGCTGTGAAATGCCGTCTATTTACTCAGGAGCATTATCTATAAGTAGACTGGGTAGTGGTGCCAATGGGTCGTCTCAATAACATATCAACATCGCAAGCTTTTCTCACTTGGTCCATTAGTATGTTGGATGTGATATGATGGGTTTTGTATAATGGATATGGTATGATTGGCTTGGTTAGAAGGATTATGCTATAATGTGAAAGGTATGATGATGTGGCAAGATGGGTATGGTTTCATGGGTATTGGGTAATGGGTAAGGTATGATGATATGATGGCTATATTATGATTGGCATGGTTTGATTGGTTATGATATGTTGTGAATGTTATGATGGTGTTGTGTAAATCACATTTCTCACCTGTTACATCTTTACTTTAAAGATCTTCCTAATTGGACAACTTTTAAAATTGGAAGGAACTCATGTTCTCTTATATTCTCATGTTCGTTTAAAAGAGCAACTTTGGTCACCTTCGCCTGTGCAAGAAATAACCTTTACAAACCTTTTTTTTCATGAGGTCAACATGCATTTCATGCCTGTTCTCTATTAAATTTCGGTTGCATACTTTTAGGCTTTAAATTGCAGCTATTTTTCTAATTATTCTAGTTAAAAAAAAAAAGAAAACTGTAAACTGCGAATGATTTTCTTTGATTTGATTTGATTTACGTTGCTTGACATTGATTGCATCAAATTAGCAGCCAGACATAAAAGAAAAGCAAGAGATGTCATTTTTGGACAACATCATTCTAAATAGAAATATCCTAATTTATTTATGCAGAATGCTTCAGCACGTATTCCCGTTATAAACAGTTCTTGGTAAGGGGCAGTCAAAAACTTGTGAAAAATTCTGCAGGTAATACATTCCAAAAAAAAAAGGACAGCAAGAACAATAAAATCTTTATAAGAGTTAAAAAACTGTTTAAGAGCGAATATAATTTCCATTTATTTCTTTTTATTTTTTTTTTATTTTTTTTTTCGTTTTATCTCTTTGCATGCATTTTCTGCAAAATAGATTTGAAAAACGTTTTTCCTAAATATAAATGCGATTATTCGCTGCTAAAGTGCACTGGACGAGTGCGGCACATGACGATGATGTCCTTGTGACAGGACATATTTGCTCATCACAAAGAATGCAAAATAAAAATGATAAAAATTCAAAAGAAATGTTGCAACATAAAAAAACAAAAGAAAGTATGGGGCATATATGGTCGAAATTATTATATGGCTGTACATACGCCATAACATTTTTATTGTGCCAAAAATGTATATGTACGTATGAGAAAAATATCGAAAACAATAGCAAAAGAAATTGTCCGAGAATAGAGGAAATTAGCTAAAAATAAAAAAATAGTAAAGAAAATAGATGAAAATATTCAAAATTACATCAAAATCAGACAACAGGATATTCTATTTGAGCAACATGGACAACATCACACATGCCATGAATGAATTTATGCAGTGTTTGCTTAGCATTTTATTTCTTCAGGATTTGAAGGATGAGTAGATACTCAAAAGTTGTGGTTGTCATATAGAACTTAAGGAAATGTTGCGTTGAAATCGTTTTTATTCGAAGACAAACATAATCCAGCACTAACTTTATTTAAAAGCAATTTAATCTTTTCATTTTTCCTGAAAATCTATTTGAAAATTGAAATTAACCATTGCCTTCGATTCAGCCTCTATAACATAGAAGTTGTTAGAAGCTGTTGACCAGCCAACATAGTCAAAGTTGTAATGATAGCTTTTTCCGAAGTAAAATTCAGATGCTTAGTAAAGATTTAACCAATAAGCTTCTAAAACTACTAATGGAAGATTTAGCTTACAAAAAGCTTCGGTAAATAAAATTAACGAAACTCCTGTCAAGACTGAGAAGAAGATGGAAACATCAATATATATTGATTTTTGGAAGCTCTATCGAAACTATGTCGAATTCTATTTAACTTTTATCCTGAGGCTTCATAAAGTTTTAAACTTCCAAATAGCTTCAGAAAGAGTATTATCGAAACTGTTGTTAAGGCTTGGGAAGTTCATAAATATTTAGTGTTTATCGCTCACTATCGAAACCACATCAAATTTACATCATCATCACCTTTCATAAAGCTTCATTAAGAATCTTAATCTTAATTTAAGATGACAGTATTTTAATTAAGAAAGCTTTATGCAGGTTCTTAATTTAAAGCAGACATAAATTTAACGTGTCGAAGCTTTCTTGAAAGTATTAGTGATGCTATTGATTGAACTAGAAGTTTTTAGCTTCTATAATTGTAATAGAAGCCACATTTGCCATGACCATGAAGCAATTCAGTTTCACGTAATGCCTTTTCTATGCAGCACAGTTTAGTGAGAGAATGGAATATTTATTAAGCTTGTATTTAGTAGTTGGTGCAAATTCCAATAACCTCTAAAACAATCTATTAGAGCACGAAGTTTCGGTTAAACTTCTATTAAAAATGCAGAACAATTTTCATAAATTGCTGTAAGAAGTTTAATAAAAGTAAAAATAACTTACATAAAATAACCAAGCATTACTTCTATAAGCTCTCTTTTAGCAAACTTAAAGAAAGCTTAAAGAAGTTACATAGTTTCATTAACTAGCTGTCTTATAGCTTGACGCTAGCTTAATTTAGGCTCATATCTGATAGTTTGGCTGTTCGTCTCGTCATTTCTCATAAAATTTTTTCACTTTTCTAAATAAATCCACCCAAATCGTCCTTCAAGCAATTTTTATGATCAAACAAATCAAGAATTTATCATAAAATTCTTATAAAATGTTGAGTAAACTCAACTAATTAGATGTAAAATGCATTCACAACTCACCTTCATACTTCGAATACAACCGCTGATAATGATGATGATGCTGCCTGCGACTTAAATTGTGAAAATAAATCAATAGCATTCGCAGACAATAGATAGATGTTCGTGCATAGATACATTTATCAATCTCCAACCATTGCTGTCTGCAAATTCCATTGATTTCTTTTTGCCGCTCACGAACATCCTTTGCATACAGCAGCATATCCTTTAGCAGCACGAAAAGGAAGTTGTTGCTCGGGAGAAAACAAAAAATATGAAAAACATACGCAAACATAGATATATTATATGTAGCTACATACCTAGATATAACATAGCATGAAAAATCAACGAGAAAGTAAAACAAATTAAAAAATAAATTAAGACAGAAAAAAATGGGGTTTTTTTCTACAAAAAATCTATCCAACAAATATGCAGATACTAAAGGTTTTTACTTCCTTTTGCAGTTAGTTGCATTTTGTTGTATCTTATTGTGTGTCGCTGCGACTGTTTGAACGACCATCGCTACCTTGCCTTCTGCTCTCAAATCTAATGCCATGATGGTCCTTCATGTGTTGCCGGGAGTCTGTTCGGCACAGTGTTCAATCTACTTTAACGTTGCACCATTCAATGTCGCGTCTGTCGCAGGGACGCAGCATGAAGATTGCCCGCGTAGCAACACCTCAGTTGCTGGCATGAAGCTTATATTTACATATAGCCATGGCGGGTATGACCATGGTAAGTGTGAGTTCTTAGTTGTTCATCGTCGTCGACGATTGGAACCCTTTCGTTGTTCAAAACGTTGTGCAGCCCCCAAACCTAGATATTCTGTTCTTATGCTGCTGTTCTCGCTGTTATGCCTCCTTCTGAACCTTCTTTCCTACAACTCTCAACATGTGCGTCGTGGTCAGAATTATTTCCGCTGCATGTTTGTCTGTCTGCTGAATGCTTAGCATAAATCATCAAAAATGTCTCGCGGATCACTTGAAATAGAAATGATTTTTTTCTAAATTTAAAATGTAATTTTATCATTTATTATATTTTGTAAATAATTTAAATTTTTCGAAGATTTTTTTTAAGATTAAAAATAATGTTTTTCATATCTTTCCATAAAATAATTAAACGTTACTTCTATAAGCTTTCTTTAAGTTCACTTAAAGAGAGCTTATAGAAGTAACATAGTTTCATTAACTAGCTGCTTTATAGCTTGGCACAAGCTTAACTTACGCTTGTGTTTGTAAGTTTGGCTGTTTGTCGCGTAATTTCTTATAAAATGTATTCACTTCTCTAAATAAATTCACTCAAATCGTTATGTAAGAAAAGTAAGAAACAATCGGAGCAAGGAATCGTTTGTTCGTATGGATTTGTAAGCGTACAATTCGAAGAGAAATTTTGAGATCTCATTCTATGTACCTACCAAAACGAAGGCGCTCATAGACGAGAATGCAGATGAGAGTTTTGATGCTCATAACTCATCTTGAGTCATGAGACATTTCGTGAGCCGCACATGTCAATTAAGGGAAAATATAAAAACAGGTCGTGGCGTCCGTGGCGTAGTTGGTTAAAGTGCGTGGCCGCTATGTCAAAGAACTTTGGAGACCCAGGTTCGAACCCCAGCAGCGTCAGAAAATTATTTGAATTAAAATAATTTTTCTCTACGGCCGCCACCTCTCTGCAGACAATGGCAAACCTCAGAGAGTAACCAAATTGCCATGTAAAGCTTCTTGAGACCGAGAACATTCCGTTCATCGCCGTTCGGAGTCGGCGTTAAACATGTAGGTCCGGTTCTCGGTCAATTGTGCACAAACTTAATAACACGCACAACACAATTGATCATAAGAAGCTAGGTCAAAGTCCTTTCAAGGGCTGAAATGGCCAGTTATTTATTTATTTTTTTTTTTATAAAAACAGGTTAGATTAGAGGATAACTTAGCTCTTAGGTGAGCCATTGCATATTTTATGAAAACAATTGTCCGTTATGATCGGCTATGGGCACCACTACATTTAAAGCTTCTGTGTTGTTTCTGTGTTTGGCTTTTGTCTTTGATTTGTTGTTGCGTTTTGTGTTGCTACATAAACCTTTGCTCTCAATTCTTGCGCTCAACGCTCCAAGAGCGCTCTCTGCCCATAGCTGCTTATGATTGATGATTCTATGGCCAAAAGGTTCCATCGGGATAGTTTATCGATCAAGATGCGTCAATGAAAGTGTAAAAAGCTCTCTTACCTTCTTGAATATAGTAAATTAGGTTCATATATAATTTCAGTGAAGTGGATTTGTCATATAATCATCGATTTTTGTCCAAGCAGTCCTCAAATCTTGAAATAGCTAAAAAGAACCATCTAAGACCATAATCATAGGTTTTCTAGAATCCTAGAGAAGATAAAATCATGATCAAGAAGTTTATTGAATCCATAAAAGTTCCTGTTATTCATCTGGGTGTTAAAATACGTTTCCTTTTTATTTTTGCTATTCATTGCCATGTTTTTGTAGCTTTTTTTTTTTGCTTCGAACCAAGGATTTCAGGTGTAATACCTATTTAGTCAAATCTGCCTTGGTTTCGAAATGGAATGATAGGTAAGTGGAAAGGAAAGAACAGAAGGAAATTCCATTTTGCTTAACGCGGACACCTGCCGTATAGGCCTATTTCTACGTTGCTCCATGGCAGTGGGGTCGAGGTTCATGGAATTAATGCCCAGGAGATAAATATTCAGGACATCAGTGCCATGCTAATACATATACGACGTCCGTCATACCTCTCCTACGCGTCATTTGCATGACTCCAGACGTGACCAACGCCCTGTCATAGTGGTTTCAACACCGGTCGCACACCATACTTAAGTGCATATTTAAATTAATAAATATACTGTATGGATAGAAACCAATGCTGGAACGCAACAGTACCAATTGTGGATGATTAGTTGGGTTACCATCCACATTTATTGGTGGAAATCGAGACCCATCTAACATCTCTGACAATTTATGGGCATTGCCACCTGGTTGATTTAGTGCAACTCCGCGCCGATCTCACAGATCTATTCGCGACATTGAACTACCACAGTCAGCACGTTACTCCCCGAAGGGCCAGCTTTTGCGATAGTCTCCCCGGGCAAAAGGGATTTACCTCGACACGCACTCATCACAACACCAACACATCCGCATTCATCACTCTTGACTGTGAAGGAAAAAGCCACCACTACTTGGACGTGCTACAGAGTAGACCACATCGCACTTGACTGTGTGTGACACAAGGTCACTACTTTTTGCTGCATTTCAATACTGGTACTCCAAGGCTACTAAGCTGAACTTTTCACACTTGGAGTACCCAATATGACACTTCTTGTTTATCCACCTTTTTAAACTGGTACTCCGAGGCTACTAAGATATACTTTTCAAACTCGGAGTACTCAAATTTGACATCTCTTTAACATTGTTTTAACCAGTCTATTAAGACTATCCAGAGACCTCAATGCGACTGTGCCGGTGGAGACTGTGACAGTACGTCTGTCGAACATAACGACTATCCCCGTGCTAACAAATTTTAAGGATCATTGCTATTCCCTCGTAGGCATACGCTACCGTTGATCAAGTCAAACGGTCCACCTACTCCCCAGATTGTGCGACCAACTCCAGGATATGGGTACTCCCTCTACATTAACACAGGATAGGGCGAACCCGTTGCCTGCGACCATCCTCCTTTATCCTGGCTTTGGACAGGCTGCTCGTGAGAACAGGCGGAGTTAAGAGTAAGAACAGTCAAGTGAAACATGTGTAGGATGTTCTTAGCGTGGTGAAAAGCAGCAAAAACATATGAATTTGAATCTGAGGCAAGTGTTAAAACGGTAATTGGGGCTCGATTTGTCATTTTGTAATTCAATAGGTAACAAACTGTATTTCCGAGGATTTTTGAGTTCACTGATTATGATTCTGTTGTCACATTTATGAAATTCAAATTTGCGGATTCAACATGATATTGTGTTCTTAGTATTTTTATTTTACTTTTTGCAAATTTTTATAATTTTTTGGTTATTTTAGAAAAGAAAATATTTCTCTCCTCGTTATTTCCGCGTGTTTTCAATGTTTGTGTTTCATCGTAGTTCAGTGAAACAACGCCCAATAGAAAATATGAAGAATATGAAATATATATACAGCCCAAATATTTTTCATATAAATTTGGGCATTGTTTCATAATGATATAAGACCCTAAACTTTGGGATTTATTTCATCACATCAGGGGCTAATTTAATTTTAGATTTTGGGCGATCATTTATTATGAATAAGGCCCAAAACAAAAAATGAGGTAAGCCCCAAAAATATTCTACACAATTTTTGGGCATTATATCAATAAGAAAAAAACCAAAAAAAAAGGTTGAACCTACAGCCTTGGCCAAAAGTATGAGGCACCCCCTAATGTATTAACCAATGCATTTTTAAAAAGCAATGGTTACTTCGATAGCTAATTTTACAATAATTCATATCTAAGGGGGGTATTATTATTTATTTTAGATGAGCTTTCTTGAAAATTTTGAATTTTTGTGATCAAGTTGTGATCAACAACTTCGAAAACCCCCGAGTACAATTTTTAACTAACAATAATTTGGAAAATCCATGAAAATTTATCTCTTTAACATCTTAGTGTAAGAAAGCAATAAAATTTACCCATTTAGAAGGTAAACTAAATGAAATAATGGGATTAGAAGGAAAAATACTAGGTGGGACACTTATGTCCCAGTGCGCTTCAAAGGGTTATTAGACCTACATGTGGTTTAGCGTTGAATTTCATATGCTAGAAAAAATCTGACTTTGTTATCTTGCTAATTATTCTTGATTATTGTCAAGCTCCTATTAAACTATTAGAACAGTGTTAAACAGCTTTGCCCCGAAATATATTCACAAAAGCAAAAGCACGAATATATCCCACATACATCGCGACGAAAGTTTCAGTTTGAAATTCTCCGTCGAGCAGTTAACGTCTATGCTGCTCGTCTGCTTATGCGCTCAGTTCGTCAGATCGTCTTCTTACACTGAATAAAATTGATTATTTATTATTTATTTGTTTATTATTTATTTAATTTATGTAAAATTTAATTTTCACTAATTAACACTTAATTTTTTAATCAAGTGATTTAATTTATCAATACTTTAATTTATTTTAACACATATGTTTGTCTTTGTAATAATTTTCTTTTAATTATTCATCCATCATTTTTAATTGAAATAAGTTATTAAAAGAAATCAGAAGACTGCATTTATATCATTAAATTTATACTTGTCTCTACCCAAGAATGATATAAACATGTTAACCAACTAAAAATTTTGGTGACACAGCAGATGTCCATTATAGAGGAATTGAAGGAGACTATAAAATCTCAAAATGAATTAATAGTTGGTGAACTAGCAGCAATAAAAGTTACTGTAAAGGAGCTTGCTTTAGGCAAAAAGTTAAATTTGGCCATATCGCAAATTTTTCCTATCAAAAATACTGAAGAGTTGAAGAGATTCGAAGATATAATGAATAGGAATTGGTAATTAAAAAAAAACTTTGTTTGGCTTCTATATTAAATAGGATTTATTTTTTTAGTTGACTGTTAAAACTATTAAAAAAATTTTTTTAAACTAAAGACTATTAAAAAAATTTCTGAGAGAGGTGGGATTTCGAAAAACCTGCACAATTTAATTGGTCAGGATGTTTTTCTCCAATACAATTATGATGGCATACAGAAAAAGGAGGCATTCAAAATGTTTCCAGCAATAAATAATATTTTTTTTAGTAAGTTTTCCCAAAAAGCTATATCATTGATCATCTCATAATAATTTTTATATTTTTTTTTCTATTGTAGAAGCATCGGCAGATAAATTGATAACGCAAGAAAATTACATAGCAGAAATCAAAAAAGGTTTCAAAATAGCAAAAAATAGAGTCCACAAAAATAATTGCTTGGCAAAGAAACAGCTTAACTCATAAAACAGTGCATACAAAATATTTTTCATTCCATATATGTATTTTTTTTTTTTATTGAAAAAACAGAATTTGTTTTATAATTTAAATTTAATATAATTAATTTAACAAAAATACTTGCTTAACAAGTATTTTTATCATTATTTATCTTTTTTAATTGAATTTAAATTTAATTTAATTAGTTCAAACAAAAATACTTGCGTGCCAAAAAATTTAATTTAGTAAATAATTTATATCACCTTATTTCATTCTTTATATTTTTTTGTTGAATAACAATTTAATTTTATAAATATAATTACAATCAAAATACTTGCCCACCAAAAAAAACCAACAATTAATTTTTTAAGTGAAGTGAATGAAACCAAAAATGCTAGCTCCAAGCTAAAAATAAATGTATGTTCAATTTTTTAATCTTTATTTTTAATTTTAAATGCTATTTTATTAAATGAATTTAAAAATCTAAAAAAAATGAAATCATAAATACCTATTTGTTTTTAGTTAAAATTAAAATTTAATACTAATTTTTTAGTTTTCTTATTTAAATAATCATAATAATTCAGAATGTTTATTAAATAAAAAAAAAATAGTATTAAAAACAGGATTAATAAAAATAATATAATATTAAAACCAATATTAAAATTTTTCCATACTAGCTATATATATATATAGGTATTTTTGAAGAGGTTGCAAAGAACTGCTTCTACATGTTGTTCTTTGTAAGGAAGTAGGGAAGGCCTTATCAAATGTTGTTCTAGAAGTGGTTGATAATATTCACTTCTGTATGCTATTCTTTGCAACGCTTTATAAAAATGCTTCCAAACGAGCTATTCTTGAAGTCGTTGCATATAAAAACTTCTGTAAGGTCTTCTCTGAGAAGTGAGAGTGCAAGGACTTGCACTTTGGGACATTTCATATAAAAAATAATTAAGCAAAGAATTCAGTGTGTAAGGCCCTCTACATGCCTGAGATGTGCTTCTGCAACCCCTTTTTACTCCTTCCTTTTGCTACTGGGCAAGATAACGCGTTTCGCAAATAAGAGAGTGAGAGAGAGCATGTCGTCACAAGCGGTATTGAATAATTTTACTCCCCCACCCATGCCTAAATATTTTTTTTCCCTTTTTTTATAATATGAATATGGACCTCTTTAACCCATTGGTACTATATAATTTTGTCAGTCTCGAATAGTTTAGGAGATAAAACTCTTGAAAGTTTAAAAAATTCATATTTTCATATAATAAATTCATTCGAAGAGTAGATATTTTTACTTTACTTTTCCGAAAGAATTTATTTTCAATTTCGTCAATTTGCCTAAGAGATCACACATTTGCATACGTTTTTGTCAAGCAAAAGTACTGTGTGACGTCATGCACTCAGTTGAGAAAGAGAGCATTAGATAACGGGACTGCGGAACGCGTAATCTTGTTTCTATCATTCTTTGTCTGTACGTAGTCATTTTCATTCTTTCCATTTATTTTTTCTTAGTCCGTATCTTTTTTTATATACTTTTTCTAACTTTCATCAATTTATATTTTCTTAGCTATTATTATTATTAGATTTTCTAGATTTGACTTTACCTTAATTTCGCCTTTACCTTATCAACCTTTATGAATTCCATAAATAAACTTGATATATAAACTGTGTGCAATAGCAAGTCAAATTGCTTAAGTCTTTTTGCAAAATAACACCCAATTTTCTTTCAGTGAAAGCTTAAAATCTCGCTAGTGTTAAAGCAAAATGAGAATGTATTTTTTGGGCAAAGCTGTTTAACACTGCTTTAGAGATTGTTTTGGTTTGTTCGGTACAAAAATCGGAACAAAATCGCATTTGGATATTTCTACGTAAAATATTTCCGACGTTGCGAATGTTCAACGCGAGTATGCCTATAATTTAAGAGTGCCTTTAATCAATCCGAACAACCTTTAAAATATACCTATTGTTCGAAGAAATTTGTGTTAAAAGAAGCCACCGCCTCAAGAAAGAAAGTCAAGCTGAACAAACGACAAACAACTTGATTAAAAATATTTATTCACACAAATTTCAATACAAGTCCACACAAACTTATAAACATTCAAAAGTAGAAAGTGCTTTACACAAAATAAGAAAAAAAAAAAAAAAAAACGGAAGTACCAGAAAGCCAACTCAGACAGCAGCAGCAGCAACAACGACAATAGCAACAACAAGTGCCAGACATGGAAAACACCAACAGACTGTAAAATATCACAAACATACCATAAGAAGGTATTCCCCAAGAATGTCTCAACTTGAACCAGAACCAGACTAAGAAACAAATAGAAAATCCACTTAAACAAAATATTCGAAGCAAACAACGTCCCCAAACCTCCCCAAAAGCACACACACACACATACACCCATATCCACACTCACTCTACGACAATTTAACAAACTCAAAGCTCCTGCGGCTGAGAAGGATGTAAACAAAAGTCTGGAATGGCAAGAACGACAAGGACGATCATAAGGATAAGAGGATGATAACGACCTTGACACAATTGTGGTGGTTTCTCAAAGGCAACAGAGCGGTTGCAGCAACAAGAACAACAACAGTAACAACTACAACAACAACAACATAAAAATAAAGACACAATTTGTGGATGAATCTGTTAGGGAAATAAGAAGAAGACGTAAGGAGGGAGAAAGCAGCGGCAACTTCCTGAAACATGCTTCTTTTGATAAACAATCTATTGTTGTTACTATTGTAGTTGTTTTCTCCTCGTTGTTGTTGTTGTCGTTGTTGTTTTTCTTGTTGTTGTTTTTCTTGTCGTTGTTGTTTTTCTTGTTGTTGTTGTCAAATACAATGTGATAAAATTCCACACTAAGTAGAAGTCAAATGTTTGTGTTATTGTATTATTGTAAAAGTATCTTTGAGTGTATCTGTGTGTGTGCTAGAAGGAGTATGTTTGTGCATGTGTTGATGTAAATGTTAAGTTAATGTACTTTTCTGTTTTCACAGAAGCACATGGTACCCCCTCGCCCTCCCTAACACGGACAATAAAACAATTTTAAACCACTTCACACAAAGATATTCAGCTTCATGGATACACCGACTGACTGCCTTGAAAAGTTTGAAACACTCCTTTTCATACTTTCGGAACATAGGGACTTGCTTGTCTTCCTTGTCGACAGGCACTTGGCTGGCAGGACTTGATCTACCCCAACCAACCCAATGTTCTGAAGATGCTCTCATTCAAAATTCCTTTGCTCTGTCTGTGATTTTGGTTGAAATCTGTGTGTGTATGTATGTGACTGGTTATGGGTGTCTGTTTATGTTTGGGTAAAATTAGGATAATCCAATTCACACACAATCACAATTTATTTTTGTGATGATTTTGTTTTTGTTGTTGTTATGTAGTGATATATTCCTTATTTGTTTTGTTATTCAAAAAATACTCTTTCAAATTCAAAGTCGGCTTCATAATTTTGGCTTGATGCATTTATGTATATCAATTACCGCACTTAAATGGACTTTAATGTCAAATTCATTGTTTTTGAAGTGAAATATCTTTTGACTCGACTGTCGGTACAGAAAATAAAACGGAAGTGAACTAAAGCCGCTTGAGCAATCTATGTACAGAAGAAGGATCTAATATGGAATGTACGCTAAACGGTAGCTAACAGAGGTTTTTTAAAATAATGGGAGTGACGAAATATGTACATACAGTGATGTGCGATGAAATAGAGCCAATGCTATAAAAATTATTTAAATCAAAAAATCTAAGGAAACTTTCAATTTTTAATTTTTTCTTTTCTTTAGGTTAAAAAGAATAATTCATTTAATTAATATTAGCACACTAATTAATTAAGTTAAGTGTGAAACATTAACGAAAAAATTCAAAATTCAATGATATGTCCCGCCTCTTTCGGCTGTGACTTAGAGCCAGAAATAGAGCCAGAAATAGTTACTTGATTTTAGCCATGACTTGTGATTAGAAAATTTGAAATTTCAGGATATAATCAATAGAAATTATTGAAATATAATTATTTCTATCTCAATATTTGGTGGTTTATCATCGCCTAGGTATCGAATCCACTAGTTTTTGGCACTTAGTAGCTGGAATTTTCTCCCATGCGTCCTTGAGTAACCTTCAAAGATCATCTTTGTTGATTGGATGTTTGTCTCTTAGAGACACTTTAACCTCTCGCCATAAATTTTCGATAGAATTAAGGTCTGGCGACTGTGGCGGCCAGCTTAAAACTTCGATGTTTTTTTGTCTAAACGATTCATTTGCCCGTTCGATGTGTGTTTCGGGTCATTATCCTGCTGAAACACCCATCGAAGCGGCATATTTAACTTTGCGTACGGCATCATGGTTTCACTCAAAATCCTGGTGTATTTTAAAGCATCCATCTTTCCCTCTAAGCGAAATAAGGGACATGTGCCATTATATGAGAAACACCCCCAAACCATTATACTCCCACCACTATTTTTAACGGGTTTTTATATTGTTTTGAGGGAGGAATTCGGTATTGGGGGGTCTTCTCATAGAAATGCTGCCTGGGTCTGAGTTAAATAAATTAACTTTGGCTTCATCTGACCAAAGAATGTTTCGCCATTTGCTCGATGGCCAATCAGCATAATCTTTTGCGAATTGAAATCACTTACGCACATTAACTTTGGTCAAGAATGGTATCTTCCGAGCAGGTTTCGTCTTCAATCCTTTTTTAATTAAAAGTTTTCGAATCGTTGAAGTGTCCATGTCCAAGGAATATTGTTTCTTGAGAGCGGAAGAGGTCACAAACGGATCTTTTTTTACGTGACGTAGGATTTGTCTTTGCAAACTGGTACTTATTTTGGGTTGTTTCCTTTGGTGTCTTTTTTTTTGTGTAAACTTTAATGCGTTCTCAACCATTTTCTTTGAGCAGTCAACTATACTGGCTATTATCCTTTGGCTTTTACCTTGTTTACGCCAATTTTTTTTTAATTTTTCGGTTTTTAGAACTGCAGTGCTTGGCTCTTCCCATTTTTAGACCTAATTGTTTGAAACACAAAAATTTATTTTAAAATCATAAAACTCAGAACTCTTCCTCACGTTCTGTAGTAAAATTTTATTAAAAAAGATCTTTTTAAATTTAAAAATTTTTAGTTATATTTGTTGGCTCTATTTTAACGCACACACATTAAATGCAACAATATCACAGTTTCACAGATAAGCAAAAAATAAAGGCGCAAAAACAACTGTACAATATTAATGGGAAAAGTGGTTTTTAAACTACGTTTGGTTCAGAGCATGAAAAGTTGTTACAAAAAATTTTAATAAACCCATTAATGACAACGTATGATATATCATACGCAATGAAATTTGTATGCACATTTTTCGAAAACTCCTCAAAAATCCACCGACAATGTAAAACTCTTGATTTCGACAGTGTGAGAAAGCTAAAAGTATGCTTTTTCAAAAAAGCACTGAAGTTGACGCCAAAAACTCTTTTGTTTACATTTTCACACCAGTTTTGTTCAGAATGGTGGGCCCATCGAGTTCTGGTGGTGAGCATTAATGGGTTAAGTAATATCATCAGCAAGTTCGTGGCTTCATTTCATCGCACATCACTGTATGATGTATGTACATTATTCTACATGTACATCATTCTATCAGTAAAAGTGAAAGTGTCAACATTAACCTTTGAAGGTTTTTTTGACCTCACCCTAACGAAATGCTTGTGTGTGTAGAACACTTTGTGTGGCTGAGGATATTGTCGCTGCGTTAGCTCAGTTATAATGCTTCCTTGGTTCTTTACTACCCCTGACACCAACGATTTTAACAAATTGCCAGAATGTCGTAACGCTTGTTAACTTGTTGCATTTAATTAATGACACTTTCCTTAGATCAAAGTAAAACACTTGTCTACACAACAATACCAAGTAAAGATATTATAAATATTTTCTATGTGCATTCAACATATTGCCTGTCTGTTTGTCTGACTGCACGGCTTGGCATTTACTTCAGCTATCCTTGTGCTTAGATATTGTTGCCTTCACCTCTTGCACTTTAACTGAAATTAATAGAGAAGCTTTCGAAAGGCTTATAGGTTAAGCTGCATACCATCCGAACAGATATGATTCTGCTGTTTCATTTGACTTTTGAACTTGGAATGACACAATTGTAGTTTTTTGTTTTTTGTGGTTATAAACACAATTCTATTTCTAAAGCCCTATTTCTTTAGTGCTATCAGATATTGATATTTCTTGGTTCCAGATTAAAACTGGTTAAATATATGTTTCACAAGAAAATCCAATTCACAAAGGAGTTATTTTTAAGAATTTATTTATTTTGTAAATACTTCCGAAAACCTTTACTTAATAGACAGTTATGTGCAAAATATCACTGGAAAATGTAAATATTTCTAATATGATTATAGAAATAACATGATTTTCGTTACTCTTACCATTAAATAAATCTTACTTTTGTAGATCGTATCCAAAAATATTGGATATATTGGCAAATATAATGCCCAAGGAACTGATCCTACATAAGTTTTATTTAAGAACATTTCTTATTTTTTATAGCACAATATAATGAATGTATCAACCATGATAAATAAGTAGCTTCCCTCCATAACAACGGAGTGATGTTATAATGTTTACAGAGCAACCTGTTATAATTCATATCAAGAACACCTTCTTAATTTGTAATAATTCACATCAAGACCACCCTATGAAATAAGCTTCAATAAAAGCAAAGCAAGCGACATCTTGCGCTCAACAGAAAAGCTTTCTATACTCAAAGGGTGACTCTAAACACTAAAAAACTTTATGTCTGTTCAACTTTTTTAAAGCCATCGCTGGGCAACGGTTTCGTTTGCATGAGCCACTATTTATAACTAGGTTATTTTATATCTACAAGTTAGCAAACATTTCATCAGTGTTATAAGATAAATTAGCACACAAGGTAACAAGCAATGTGTTACCAACGATAGGGTGGTCTATGTATAAGTATATTTTTAAAAATTCACCGAAATGAACAAAAGTAAATTTATTTTAGTGTATTATGGCTTCATTAA
The DNA here is from genome assembly GCA_943735915.1 of Pherbina coryleti. NCBI lineage: Eukaryota > Metazoa > Arthropoda > Insecta > Diptera > Sciomyzidae > Pherbina > Pherbina coryleti. The sequence continues at coordinate 116,418,322 of OX030952.1, forward strand.
AAAGAACAAACCTTACAATAATTTATGTAAATATTTATGAAAAACGACTTCATCCATGCGGCTGTTTCGGCTGGCTTCGCAGTAACGCATCCTTTCAACCCAGGTTGGTACAAATAAAAGTGTATTTGTGTCTATCAATTAGACTTGACAACGTAACGTTTTACTGCGCAGGTTTCCAAATTTTCAAGAAAGTTGGAAAAGGAATTTTTTTAAGAATGCATCGGTGTTACATTGAATTGTTTCTGGCGGAGTTTGATTGCTGTGATAAAAGTTATGTACTGCTGAAAATGTTAAATCTCATGGATTAATTAATAAGGTGAACGTGATGTCTAGAAATTTCCCTACGATTGTCAAAAAATTTTGACAAAGATAGAAAAAAGACACAAGCTGCAGAAAACCCTAAAATTACTTGAACTCAATAAAAACTTGTAACAGATTGTTTAGCAATTTTTGCTTAGAATTTTCCATCAGCGGTTTTTGACAAGGGTAGGTAAAATTTTTTTGAGCGAGATGAAAATTTCTCGACCACTTTATTAATACCAGCATAGGTAAATCTTTCAACTTAAAACTAAAATGAAAAAAATCATTATATCGTAGGTACGCAGAGGGAGCTTCTTAGGCAACGAAACTTCAAATTTGTTACATGGAATTATAGCTCACTGGGCATATGTACTGTGATCAAAATTATTAATCGCCAGTAAAGGCTAGTCCTTAGACCTACAACAAAAATAGACAAAAGTTAATGACGTTTTGAGGCCGCAGTGAGAACCGCTCTAAGATCGAGAGTGTATCAATCATGCAACGGCGAGTCATTACTGGATGAGCTTATACGCCATATTAAATGTTATAAAATAGAAATGAAGGATTAGTACTTGGCCTTACTACAAAAATTAAAATAAAATTATGACGACGCCAAATAGCGGACATAGCAAAATACAATATTGTTGCATGGAATTAGTACTCACTTAGTAAAGGGGCTACGGTAAATTTTATTTAACGACAACAAAAATTGATCTTTTCTGTAATAACCAACTAAGTCCAGGAAAAATAAAAGAATAAGGACAAGGGCTTGAACATGAACTACGACAAAGATTAGACAAAGGACGGGAACAAGGTCAAGGATAAAGAAAAAGATTCAGGCAGGAATTCAGACAGTGATTTTTAGACAAAGATTGGGAAGAGTATTTAAATAAATAACATTAAAAACAAGAATCAGGAAAAAGATTGGGACAAGGATTGCGACAAGAGGTAGGACAAGGACTTTAAAATGAATTCAGACAAGAACTAGGAGAAGGATTTTGACATGTATTAAAAGAAGAATTGGGCAAAGATCAGGACAAGGAGTTAGACAAGCATAATGTGAAACATACGAATAAAGATAAGGATGGAGAGATGTTTTAGGACAAGGGAAACGATACGAATAAGAATTGAATTAAAAGAAGGATTGGGCAAAGATCAGGATTAGGAGTTAGACAAGTATAATGTGAAGCATACGAATAAAGATTAGGATGGGGAGAAGTTTTAGAACAAGGGAAAGGATACGGTTAAGAATCAAGACGTGGATAAAGATACGTTGCCAAGTCAAAACCTACAGGTGTGCCACATGACACAGCCAACTGCATCATTTTTATATTAATGAAGTCCCAATAGCAATTCGGAGCCAGAACTAATTATTTTACAAATATTGTAACAATTAAAAGCTAACAGAACACAAATACCGTTCCAAATTATACAAATATTCGTTCCAAAGTAAGAAAGCTTCTATCAGCACTACTTTGTCAAAAGAAATTTATAACGGTGCTGTGCAAACATTTCATAACATCGACATATTTATACATAAACTTTTCAACTACAGACTTTAACGCGTGATTAACGAAAAATAAAACGTGGAAAAAACTTAAAATAAACTGTTGATAAGCTGATGATAACCACTTGAAAAATGCAGACCCAATCTTATCACCGAATAAATAGAAACGCTAAGCAACGACAACGTCACTAAACTGCGTCGACAATTCAAAAAACGCAACAAACCATTATTAGAAAAACACTTTTTAATACGCTCCCAAGTAGTTGCTTTGGGCTTTTCTACGTTAGGGTCAAGCTTTTATTTGTGAGTGCTACGAAAGCAGACGGACCTTTGCTCTATGCCATTACTTGCTCGAGTACTTGTAGAGAATATCACTTAAACATCTCAGTGTGGCGGAGAATAGAAAAAGCTAGCAACAAATAGAACAACTTCAAGTGAATGCGTTACAAAACAAGCTTATCGCAAACTTTCATCTCTGAATCAACTGTTCGAGCACGGAGTGCGGAGCACACTCAGCATTAACAACACCTAGTTAGATGCTGGCTATTAGCAGATTTCAAATTTAGAAGACGTCTGAAGTTCAGAAGCTCATCTCATAGCAATAACGCAACGACACGACAGCGATAACAACAACGACATCGTAGAATATTTTGAGGGAGCAATAAAAGAATAAATTTTCAAAATAGAAATAAAGACAGAAATAATTATTTTCAATAGAAAAAAACGAAATTTTAAGAGATAGAAAGAAACATAAATCAAGGACAAAACAAAAAAAAAGGAAAACAACATTTGAAGAAAAAGCTCTGAATAATCTCGAAAATAGAAGACAACGACATTCTTATCGATAGTTTAATTAAATTTTGTTTGAACGATTGACTGTTTTTGTTGGCTCTGTCAATAAACAGCAAGTAGGCCAGTCAGCAGTAGAAGAAGCATCCGAAGAAGTGACAGTGGTCTGAAGACCTGCCTGCAAATTTGGTGCGCTTAAGTGCGCTTTTAAATACCGCGACAAAACCACAAAACCGCAGAAAAACCGCCGCATTTCAAATATAAGTGTACAAGCATCTTACGAATTAACCGCTGTGGATACGTGTAAAAGATGATTTCAAGAACTGTGAGGTGCGTCATAAAAAAATTTGAACTTAAATTTTGTAAAAATAAAAATAATTCAAAATAATTGGGCTGAAAAAAGTGTAGTGTTAAAATTGTAAGAAGTAAAAAGTGCAAATATATTGTAAAGAAGCTCTCGGAATTTTCGCTAAAAAGTCCTTACGGAGTGAACCAAAAGTATATTGTTTAGTTCATTTATTCAACTTTCAAATTATCGCATGCAAAAGTTCGTTTTCGGCACTCGCAAGTGAATCATTTTTGAAACATTCATCGGATTCTATTTTTTTCAAAAAACAGTTAACAAAAGAATGAGAAAAGAAAAACCTGTTAACGAAAAAAATTATCATTTATGTTTCATTTGTGAACTCTTTTTTTTTTGACAATTCATTTATAAATGAAAAAAGAGTTTATTATGAAGAATTTCTTCCTTCTAAAATGAACAGGAGAAGTCTCATTTATGTGTGATTTGCGAGTTCATTCTTGGACAAAAAAAGAAAGGATCACTTGTGATTCAGATGATCCGATCAGATCAATTGCGCAACTTTAGTAAAACAGATAAAGCAGATCGTTTATGATCGGAAATATTTCCGTTTTACATTAAAAAATGAATCTTTTATGAATGTCGCAAACGAACTCGATATTTTTGCGATAAGGAAATAAATATAAAATTGATATTGTTGTTGCAAAATCCTCTTTTTATCCTATCGACACAACGCAAGGATAGTATTAAGCTATCCACTATATCAAAAGTGAAGGTTTGGCGTAAAGTGAGAATCTTTAGAATGGTTTCGCAATGTGAAAATCTTATCTATATAACCGATCCAAAGCAACAGAGTGTAAAGCTACCCACTGAATAAAAGGTAATCCCAAATTTTTAAAAACTAAAACCAGAAATCTTTCGCAAAACTCTCACTTTACGCCTTACCTTCACTTTTGCTTCCTTACAAGAGCCTTCCTTACCTTCCTTACAAGAAATTGACACTTACTCATACATGACTCCAAAGATATTCGACAAGAAGTTCTGCATTTAACTCATAAGCTTAGAGGTGGACTTTCACCAATTTTTTTTTTTTTCAAAAATATTTAAAAAAAAAATATAAATTCTCCGCTAAAATTCTCTGAAAACTTCTGTTGCACTAAAACTTACGCTCTTCTTTTATTATCCTCTCTTCAACAGATACTTTAAGCTCATGTACATTGTTGCCGGTATTCTGACGAGCAATGAAGTTATCTGCCAGACTGTTGATGGAGTACGAATAACGCCACGCGTTGAAATGAAGGAGATCCTACAACCCAAGTACATGTATCGCGGTGTTGAGAGAGTTGTGCCCAAAAAATGGCTTAAGAGATGCGATGTGTCGCACATTATGCTCATGAAACAGCGACTGGATTTATTTGTTGCCGCCTTTAATATCTGGACAATACCCAATTATTTTGTCGACTTATTCTCCAAATATATCAATAAGAAGCTAGGCATAGGTAATGACTGTGATATGATATACAACAGATAATACGTATAGGCCTATTGGTAACTTAATTGTCTTAGTCATTAAGAGAATTTCAAGTAATCTTCGTAGCTTTTTATATATACATATATATATGTAATTAATAAAGAAAAATTAGTTTATCTGTGGAATTTAAGTTTTATAGATACATTGATGAAATTAAAATTTTTACACACATACAAATTATTTTATATAATTTTTATTCACATTTAGATGGTAAAGTTTACTTTTTTTTCTACTCTAAAATAAATAGTTAGTAACAGCTGCATAATAACAAGTCTTGAAGTTCCGTTTTGGTCCCAATGCATTCATTTTGTTATTTCATTTTCGTTTCAATCTTACGCCAAATCAGCTGCAAAAGATCTTTGTGAGTTGTCCGAATTGTCTGGACTCAATGAACTGACCGGTGTACGTTCGCCATGTACATTGAGTGTGGTCTGCAACATATTGGCAATACTCTCCACATCCAAGTTATCGTCCATAGCTGAGATTTTCCGCAAAGCCGAGCAAACTATACTTAGATCCCCCTTCAATTCACTGACAACAGCTGTGATTTTTTGAGCATTCGAAAGCACCTCAACACCCTGTGTATAGGGATTGTAGCGCACTCCAAAAGGTCGTTGAATGCTGTCGGCAAAGGCCCTTTTGTGAAATTAAAAGAAAATTATATCGTTATGGATGGAAAAAAATATCATCATAAACTGCGACATCCACGAAGTTTCGTGTCAGGTTCATTGGCACTGTCACATCATGTAATATTACCCTTATGTTATTGTTTTACATATATAATTACTGTATATTTAATTTTAAAAACATCTTATGACAGATCTTAATTTTTGCTGTGTGGAACAAAAGATCAACCCCCATCATCTTATTGATCAATGTCTTGAAATGATAGTAAAAGAACATTATTTTAAGTAAAAATTACCTCATCTGCTCCTTGGCCTCCTCGAATGAGTCCGTATAGTAGTAAGCATTTTGATATGATGTTATAATACACTCCTCCTTGCATGTCACTTCAGGATCAAATTTCTTAATCTTATCTTTTGACTCAATAGCATGTTTCAACTCAGCCACTGAGCTTAGTAGACCGGCACCATAAACCTTGAAGGTGTTATTCACTTGTTTGCATAGACCAAATTCAACAGTAAAGAAATAAAGCTAAAATAAATTCGAAAGGAAAGACACAGAATAAGCATTAGAAAAAACTGGGAAGAGTCTTGCCACCCACAGTCGCCAATTTTTCGATATCTGCATCTGAAGCACCCAGTGAGGCCAAGCCAATTTCTTGCGAGAACTGAGCAAAGCTTGAATTGGCCAGTAATGGCATGTGACCCAAAAGCTCATGACAACAATCGCTTAAATTAAAAAAAAAAAAATAAAATTAAATATTAATACGTAGCTAACTTCGTTGGTTCAGACAAAGAAATTTAACAGAAAACTGACGGTTCCGGTGTATAGAAGGGATCTGAAGAATGCCGTATATATTGTGTGCAATGAAACACTCGAAAAGCCAGACCGGAGAGAAAGTCTCTGGGCGACAGATAACCGGCTACAGGACGCAGTTGAAAGCCAGTCTTGCGCTTAAGAAAAGTACTAACATCCTGTAATTGCGGCAAATTATCCTCACGATAGCCGCAGTATTTCACCAAATCGGGCCAATTTTCCATATACTCCGGTACAGCATGCATAACATAGAGTCGTTGTAGCTCTAGAAAAACGGTGCCCCTGTAAACAGGATGATCATTAAATGTGAGAATAAAGGAAATAAGCTCTTGGGCATCCTACCAAGTTTTGATCTCCTCCGGAGTGTATTGCACACGTGGTATCGGATTACCGCTGTAAGCAAACACATACTAACATAAATAAGATAATTTTAAAATATTTATATATTAAACAGCTTACTGCTTAAAATTATTTGCAATAGCTGTAAATTGTTCACGACGCTTCCGATACACTGGATCTTTAAAGCCCGGATGATCAGCATCCAATTCAGAGCCATACATGAGCACATTTTGCGCTTTGTCCAAATCGGATATTTTTCTGGGAAACCAAACCATTTCACCAAAATCTACTCTTAAAAATTTTTATTAGTTATATAACAATTTTTCTAGAGACTTTTTAATTAATTTTTTAGAAATTTTACCAAAACTTGAACATGCCGATAGAGATGGGGTGCGCGACAAACGGCATTCATCCACAGCTGTATAGTTCACAGAGTGCACCTCACGATTGAGCATAAGAAGTACTTGATCCAGACGCCGGCGATCACACTCAACATCGACAAGAACGTCAGCCTAGAGGTAAAGGTCATCAGAACTCTTAACATTACTTTGTATTTTGAAGATTATCTAAAAACTCAAGCTTTGTTGAGGAGAGTTACCCCCATAATGCTGTATCACGAAACAAGGTACGAACGACAGAAAAGAAACGATCAGCACTACTTTCTTTCAGACAAAAACCGATTGCTTCTCGTGTCTTGCTTATCGTAAATGTGCTTTTTCATGATACGGAATGAAAGAGTTTGTTTGAAAAATTAGTACCTTCGCTCTCTTACTTTAAGATTCTATTGCAATTCATTATCGTGTCTTAGATTATATGAAAATGACATTGAAAGACATTTTAAATTAAAATTCTAAAAAGTTGATTCATTATTGAGAAACTGTAAAAATATCTGGTCGGAAAGTAACTACCTCGATCTAAACTACTCAGTTACTAAACTACTGAGCATCGATCTAATAGTGAACTACATCGATCTGAATCCACTCAAAAAATACAAAAATATCATAGATTTTTCAAAAGATATCACGTCACCAAGAATTTGGTAAAAATATTTACCTTGACATAACCAAGAATCATGTGGTTAAACAAGAAGAATGTGTTTCTCCTAAATCCTTCGCCTACTTTTTTCTACACTGTTTGTGAATTAATCAATAATTGTGAGCAATAAACTACAAAAGTTTTTTAGATAAGCTTAAATGTTTTAACTTATTCGCTGTTCTTTATAAGGATATCAAAAGTTAATTGGTCCAAGCATTCACCACTTTACTTTTGACTTTTTAAAAAATCGATATTGCGTATGTTGTGAAACTTGCTTTTTAAAACGGTTATGCTTATTCGAGACCAGGTTCGAATCCCAGCTGACACAGAAAAAGTTCTCGGTCATTTATGTGCAAGACATTTAATAATACGCAAAATACAATTTAATCAAAAGAAGCTCGGCTAAAGTTCTTTCAAGGGCTGAAATACGTAACCAATAAATTGAAAATAAATAACCATTACGTCATTGGATGCAAACACTCCTTTTCATCTTTTTAAGGAGTACTCATGAAGTTCACCATCATTGCTCTATTGTGAGCAATTAATTAATTTTCCTCCAACCATATACAGTATAACTTTGACACTTATCAGCTGATTGCCCTGAGAAGACAGGTTTTTTAAACGTCAATCTCTACGTCGCACAGTGGTTTAAAAGTGGATTTAAAAACGAAAGTTTATTAAATTTTTTATTTTTTAAGAATTGTCCAATTAGCATGTTTCCATGATTATTGTACAGAAACCATCAAAGTTGATATACAATAAAGAGTTCAATAAATTCTCTGTAACAAGAGGTATATTTTAAATTAAATAACATGTGAACCACTGAAAAAATATGGTTTGGTTTTTTAGTTTCTAAAAAATTTCAGACTTATTTAAGGTCTTCCATGGGACAGGCAAGGCTTTCCGATCTTGCTATTTTAACCATTGAAAACGAGCTTGCAAGTAATATTGATTTCGATGAGGTTATTTCAAATTTTTCAGCTCTTAAAAAAAGAAAAGTTAGTTTTTAAGACAACGCCATCTTATTAATGGCTCTTTCTTTGTTTAATCTTATACCTACATACATATACAAATATGTACCTGAAAACGTAATGGTTTTGTTCCGTCAGTTTTTAAGACTGCGAAGTTAATAAGTTTTCTTTTTTACCTTATGCCTACATATCTAAATATGTAGACTAGAGTGGGTCGGTCTCCATAAAAAAAAAGTTTGAAAAGTGCACCGCTTATTTTAAAGATGACGTCGAGACAACTCCAAAAACAAAAAAAAATTTTTTTTGACCCCCGGAAAAACCGCCAAAATGGTATTTTTTCCATAACTTATGCATTTCGTATCCGATTTCAAAAAAAGGGCTTAGCTAGCACCACATTTTCTTTTCAGAGCTTTTGGACTTTTGAAGTCATATTCATCTGGTAAGCCCTGTTACCTCAATTTACCCCCTTGAAATCAATTTTTTTATCATAAAATTAAACATCTTAAAAATTTGTTCACAAAAAGCACTTTATTTGGCCTGTTAATATGTCAAAAATGTTATAGCAGTTCCAAATTGTAGTAAAGAACTTTCTTTATTAAATTTCTTAAAACTAACAGTTTTTTTTATTATTGTTTCTTTTTGTTTTTTATGTTTGCACGCTGTCACAATTCTTGAAGAACTTTTTCAACTATTGATATATATTTATTTAGTTTAAGGTTTTTGCGGACACTTGAATGACCGTTATGTTTCAAAAACAATAAATATTCAATAAAATCGCGTTCAGTAGGCAATTTTGTTTTATTGATTTCTTTTTTTCGAAAAACATTTTTAACTAGCACCCAAGAATTTGTAATACTATTGTGTTATTCAGTTGACATCTAATATTAGACCGTTTTATTGTAATTATCAGTTATTGAGTAAAGGAGAGAGTTACGAGTTACTGATCTAGAGAATTATCATGTAACGCATATAACAACTATAGAGATTGATTTATATAATTTATTGACAACTTATGCCCTGGTAGCAAAGATCGATATTATTTAGTTTTAATTAATTATTTTTTTGGGAAACTTGAAAATATTGTCATGATTCGTGGGCATTTTAGTTTGAATAACGTTTTTATGCCTAATTTAAGGAAAATATTTTATTTTATTTCATTACTTAATTTTTAAAAATAATTCAGTTAATATTCAATTTTGTTTGGATTAAAATAAAAGTAATTCATACATAATGAAAAAAGCATTGTACCAAATATTTGAACCATTTTAACTTCTTTGTTTTTAAAGCTGTAAGATGTAAACAAATTCTTAGGACTTTAATTTTATGAGAAAAAAAAACAATTTTAGGGGGCAAATCGGACTAACGACGTTTACTAGTCAAATATGACCTTGGAAGTAAAAATGTTCTGAGGACAAAATGTAGTACTCGTAAAGCACTTTTAAACGACATATCGGATTTTTTTTCGGCATTTTTTCGACACTTTTTAAGATCGGATATGTTATGCATAAGTTATGGAAAAAATACCATTTTGGCGGTTTTTCCGGGGGTCCAAAAAAAATTTTTTTTGTTTTTGGAGTTGTCTCGAGGTCATCTTTAAAATAAGGGGTGCACTTTTCAAACTTTTTTTCGACCCACTTTAATGTAGACATCTGAAAATGTAATATTTTTGTTCTGTTTTTTTACAAATTCTTATTGTTTGTCACATGTTGTTTGTTTTTTTTTCGGAAAACATAAAGATAATAATAAAAACACTTAATCTCATCGAGTTGGTTTTTTTTTGCATTTAGAAATTTTTTTATAGGGGTGACACCATGAGTATCCGCCGCGGGTGTCACCAAGCCTAGGAACGCCACTGATCTCATGATCACAACATCCAATGATTATGGAATTTGGTATGTGGGGGCTAAGCATGAAGATAAACTTTTTTGGAAAAGGTGGGTAGACCACGCCCATTTTTAGGAAAAATAACAATATCTAATGACCACAATGCTCAATGATTATGGAATTTGGTATGTGGGGGCTAAGCATGAAGATAAACTTTTTTGGAAAAGGTGGGTAGACCACGCCCATTTTTAGGAAAAATTACAATATCTCATGACCACAATGGTCAATGATTATGAAATTTGGTATGTTCTATGATTTATCCTGTGATGAAACCACATTGTAAGAAATCTTAAATTAAAGTGTATAACAAAAAAAAACATTTTTTCCGCCATGCCCACCTCCCCCAAAAAATTTTTCACTCCACTTGTTTTCCAAATTTTAAACTTTAAGGTGATATAGCATCTAAACCGTTAAAATAAGATGTTCATGTTACTGAAAGGTATTATTTTAAAATTATTTTGTAAGACAATGAAAAAAAAATTTCAAAATATAGCTGCCCGTTTCGTTATTATTTGAAAAAAGTTGAATGAACCTTTTGCAATCTGCAACAAATCTATATATTAATACGCAAACAAAAAAGTTTGTGTCCCCTTTTTTTCTATGTTACCTTCAACATATTTACATAATACTTATATCGATGGATAGGTATTTTTGAGTAGATTTGCACAATATAATTTTTATTCGAATATGTTGTCATTAAGATAAGTAAAACGCTTTTTTTACCAATGGAACAATGAGAAACTACAAAGCGACAAAGCTCTGTTGAACATTGCTGCTGTAGCTTACAAAAGCAAGAGTAGAATGCGGGAGTGGCGCAAACACTTAAAAAGAACTTGTTGTTGTTGTTGTTGTTGTTGTTGTTGTTGTTGTTGTTGTTGTTGTTGTTGTTGTTGTTGTTGTTGTTGTTGTTGATGTTGATGTTGTTGTTGTTGTTGTTGTTGTTGTTGTTGTTGTTGTTGTTGTTGCTGTTGCTGTTGTTGCTTTCTCTTAATTTCTATCAGCGTTAAAAAACAGTTAAACTGCTGCTTGCTTCATATAACACTTGACGCCAAGCCAATGATAATTGTTTGTTTTGTTCAATACTTGGTGGTTTATTTCGAGATGACACTGCGACAGAGAGCGCCGCTGATGCCGTTCATTCTGTTCAGGCTATGGGTTGGTGCGTTCAGCACGCACTGATTTATCTGGAACGCCAAACGTTATACATTATATGACATGAGTTTTTCAACAAGTGTTTTCTAACAAAAATTATTCAAATCGTGTTTTCCATAATTTTTCAAACAAATCAATTGAAATAATTTAACAATATGACTCCACGAAGAACGTTTACGGGGAGAGTTCAGAGACAAAGGAATAGAGATCGCCAAATTTTGAGCAGAACTCGAAATGTGAGAAACACAAGAGATTTAAATTTAATTCAAAATGATGATCAAGATAATAATAATATTTTTGTTGAATTACACAATCTATATATAAATATCTGTGGGCGAAACAGTTAAGAACCATTTTCTCCCGTGTTTCTCAACCGATTTTTATAATTTTTTTTTTAATTAATCAGAATAAGGGGAAGGAGTTCACCGAATATTTTTTAAGGAAATTCACCTGTTATGAACAGGTAAAATGATTTAGGATGTTTTTCACGCATTGTGGATTCATAAACACGAAGAATATCCACACAAAAAGGAGAGACAAATTTTGGGCATTATTTAGTTAGGTTATTGTTTTTTACACTGTGTTATTAGTTCTCTACGCCCATGTGAGATCGAAATTTTACCCTCTTTTTCTCAATTTTTAGGCAACACATTTGAATGAAACATATATCATTTGAAAGGTCTGATTTATACTAACTGAAGAATATAGTTTTTATTCAAATATTTTGTCATTAAGATAGGTAAAAATTGGAAACTAAAAACACTTTTTTCCCATATAAAAAAAAACAATAGTAAAATCACCTAAGCCAGGCTTGGATGAAAAGAATTTGTATGGAAATTAAAAACTTATGCTTATTTCACCAAAGTAATTAATTGTTTTATACAAAAAAAAAGCAAAAGAAAAATGACAAAGATTTTTGGTCCAAAATAAGAGTTTGGACTGGTAGTATTTAGGTCAATTATTAGAACAAATATTAGAATAAGAATATGAATTTCTTTGGGAACGAATTCTTTTTAACTTTGCCAAGCGTTTTTCAATAAAATTAAAAAAAAACAGAAAAATCTATATTGGTACGGTCGATTTTCGACCACAGGCGACCCTAGTTAATAATTATTGCATAAGCGATGATAGCAACTTTCAAAATTTACTTGAGTATACTTTTAGGGATAATGTAAAACCTGCTATCAATCTTCATATCCGTAGTTCGTGTTGTAGCTTTTTATGCGTTAAAACACATGCTAATCTTTCAGAAAGATTTTCTTTTTTTATAGTTTTTTATAGTCGCAAAAAAATATAAAAATTCGTTTGTGAGCTTTAAATGGTCAATAAGACAGTGCAATATTGCTGGTACCATAATAAACATAATAAAGTATGTCACACTTTTGAACGAGGAGTTTGGCTTAACAAGCTAAGCCTGAAAGTATACTAAGGATAATTGATAAAGAAATAAGCCTTGAGACTAAGCAACACCATATTTTTCTCAAAGCGGTTTTAGTTATTGAAATGTCTTGTGAAAAAAGCTCAAAAGAGCTCACTTTTGTTATTTGAAACATTTTATTAAAAGATCAATAAATACATTCCGTTGAAAGATTTTTTAGCGCAACTTGGAGCTCACAAAGTAATATTCTGCTAAAAAATAAATTTAGGTTTTTTTTCATATCCACATTAAATTTAAGTTTTTTTAAAAATTAGAAGTAAACAAAATATTTCAAATGCGCAGAACTGTTTTTGAACATTTTCTTAAATAAATAAAAAAACAGGAGGGGAATTTAAGGGCCTCTAGACAAAAAACCAATGAATATTATTCAAAAATATTTTGGATTTATGCTAACTGAACAATTCTTAAACGATGTAAATAAAAAAAATGTTAAAAAGAGAACATGAATTTTGGTATTTATTTCCACCTTTCAACCACTGTGAGTCGCTAGGAATACGACGAAACAGCTGATCGAATGGTTGACACTGAACGTGATATTTGGAACCAAATTTTGATGACCGACGAGGCAAAATTTTCACACTCTCAGCAGCCGTTAACAAGCGAAATTGCCGCTGTTAGTGAACGAAGAATCCACATTCCACACGAGATCCATGAAACACCATTGTATGACTAAAAAAGTGACAGTTTAGACATGCGTTTGCGGCAAATTCATCAATCCAACATCAATAGAAGGCGAAACAGTCAATGGGAATATAGATCGGTGAATGTTGGCTCATTATATCTGCCCACAAATGTGTGAAAAATGACTGGACAATCAGGTCTGGTCAATCAGGTCGCAGACGATGCGCTATGTCACACTGCAAATCGAACAATGTAGTTTCTGAAGAGAAAATTCCCTGAACCTATGATGACAAAAACTGGCGGTATTGACTGGTCACGAAGGTCTTCAGATTTGACTCCTCCGGACTTATTTTTGTGGGGTTATTTGATTGTTCAAGAAAATACGAAAAGCATATTTCCATCAAAATAACCTAGGAAAGTAATAGGAACTACTAATTTTTCCTTCTAATTTGAATATTTAATGGTTCTTAAGACATTCTCATGACCAAAAGATGTTATCAAGGACACCACCAGGGTAATTAGAAGTATCATTTATGGAAAATTTGTAAATATTTTATTCTGATGAAGTTTTCTACTCATGACCATGGTGAACACTAACGATATGGAAAAGGATTATCGTGAATTAGTTAGTTAGAATGTCACTTTTGATACCAATAGAAATATCGAGTTCTTAAATTGGAACTAGGCATTCAGTTCGTAATAGTTCTTAAGGATCATCCAAATAACAACCCTTTCGTTAGAACGTCTTCCAGATTTCTAAGATTGTATTGTAATAAAAGACTATTTAGATGCTTGATTTTTTAAAAGGATATTTCGTAGGGTGTTTAATAAAACTGAAATTAAAATAGTTTTTCTTTCAACTTTTTTTTTTTTAAATCTCATTAAAATTATATCGGTCTATAGAACTGTACCAATTGTTCACAAATTTTTAAAAATACTAAAATAAAATGATATCTCTCTTATAGCAAAACTTTGAAACATTTCAGAGTAATTGGTACAGCCCTGGGGATAAGTTTCTCAAAAGGAACATAGGTTCCCTTTATAACTTTTTAAGGGAATATAATGTATCCGTTTCTTCTAACGCGATTATTTTTCCAAGTTTTTAAGCAATTTGCACACCTGATTTGTTGCGCTCTCCAACGGTGACAACTCCAAATGCAACACATTTATGCCCAACTCCTGGAATACCTGCAGGGCTCTGGCCAAATTACCAACTTGATTTTTCAATGTAAATATTATTGAGACCCGCTCGCCAGACGTGGCATTCCGATTGAGCTCACTCACTGCATTTGTGCGTCTGACATCAAAACTTTCTCCATTGGCAGAACGTTCAGAACTATCCTATAGAAGCAATAAATTCCAATTTTTTTTTTTCAATTCCACTTTTTTTTTAAATTCAATAACTTTGTTTAATTAATTTTCTTACAAGGCTGTGTTGCCCCTTTTTGGTTGTGTGCAATGGGCTACCCTGCTTTACAGCCCACTCCTGCTCACCGCTACGATATAGCCAAAGACCAAGCAGACTTTTACCGGAACCACTCATTGTTGCAAACAATTTAAACTTTAGAACTTTCTAAAGGTAAGAAATTTTTTTATATTTTTTTTTATTTTTTTTTTTTTATTATTTTTTTTTTTCTATTTTCTTATATATTTTCTTATCCTTTCAAGCTTGCTATCCACACTTTGTACAATAGGTATATCCAAAATATGTATCCCTTGAGCTTCTCAATGTATAGAAAGCCACGTAAGCCAAAACGAACTGTGCGGAATTTCAAAAAGTACTGCAAGATCTCAAGCAATGCTAGCTGCTTTTATAGACCAGCTGCGTTACGATTTTCATCACTTATTCATATTCAATAGATAGATTCAGCAGCAACATTTTCAATGGCATAATAGCTACAATAAAGGCTGCGGGCCAAAGGATGGAACAAAAACTGTTGCAAACAACTGTTGCAACACTCTGAGCCAAGTCAAACCAAAGTCACTTGTAACTCCACCTTCTTCAATGCTATGCGTGGGTTGTGCTTGGCACACTTTGATTGGCCGAATCATGGCAAAATCAGGATTTCTAATGTGGATCATGACGTCAGAACTTCTCACTCACCCTTTACGGGCGGCTTGAATGACTTGAACAACTTTAACTTAATTTTTTTGGAAATGAAGCTGAGCGTGTGACTTTTAAATCGTTAGATAAATAAATGAAAACTACGGGTGGATGTGATTGAAAATTGTTGTAACTAAAAAACTGCTGCCATCACCACCATCATCATTATCATCATCATCAGCAATATCAGCACTTGTTGAATCCTTTTGTAGTGTTTGACAAAGAGCAAGTTTAGTTTAAACGGTAAGATTGAGTTGCTGTGACAATAATGGTGAAATAATGGTGAATTGAAAAGATTTAGGGGAAAAAGTTTTGTGGTTTAAGTATGTTTGGCGGTTTGTTTCAAAAATTTTTGGAAATAACGCTGCTCTCGAAAAATATTTTGAGTGATAAAACTATATTGTCACACTACCTACGAGGATAGTCGCAGAAGTAGCCGACCTAACAAAGAAAGCAAAAACGAAAAATAGGAAAAAATATCTGTATTTCTCTACATAGTCTCCTTTTAGCTCGATACGTCTTTACCAGCGAAGTTCAATATCTTCAATACCGTGAGAACCGTTGAGATCCTCAAAATATCCATCAACCGCCAACTACACCCCTTCATTGTTGGCAAATCTTTAATCATCAAGCCATTTTATCAAGTTTAGAAAATAATCCGGGCTAAATTGGTGAATAGGGTGCGTAAGGAAGCAATCCGAACTTCAACTCATTGATTTTAACCGTCGTGAAAACTGATGTGAGACCTGGCGCATTGTCATGATGAAACAAAACTTTGTTTTCCGCCTAATAAGGCGGTTTTGTCTTGACCTTTTGTCAACACCTAAATCCTGCAATAAGCTCGCATAATACTCGCCATTGATTTTTTTTCTTAAGAATCTATGAAATCTTCATCATATCATAGATCTATGAATCTCTGAAAATCATCCCACGAGCATTCAAAAAAACTGACGCCATGGCTATGAATTTATTCAAAAACTCTGCTTTATTGCTGTGAAACTACGCAAAACACTCGATTGAAATATCCTCACGACGCTTTTTTTATTCCATTGTGAGTAATCGCATAATACGCACGAAGTTAGTGCAGCATTCTCCAGATTAGCGAAAGAGTCGAGTCGAATGGGTCTTGCAGTGAACGCAGATAAGACGAAATACTTAGTGTCAACAAATAAATAGTCCCAGCGTCTTGGAAACCAAGTCACTGTTGACAACATCTCCTTCGAGGTTGTTAAGGACTTCGTCTACCTGGGATCCAGCATTAACTCTTTCAACGATGTCAGTATTGAGATAAAACGAAGGATAACTCTTGCCAACAGGTGTTACTTTGAACTAAGTAGGCAATTGAGAAGCAGAGCCCTCTCTCGACGAACAAAACTCACGCTCTATAAGTCACTAAACATGCCCGTCCTATTATATGCAGCACAAACCTGGACGTTGAGCAGTTCTGATGAAAAGACTTTGGGAGCCTTCGAGACAAAGATCCTTCGTAAAATCTTCGGTCCAATCTGTGTCAATGGCGAGTACCGAATTCGATGGAACCACGAGCTGTATGAGCTGTACGCTGACATTGACATAGCCAAGCGCATTAAAATCGAGCGGCTCCGCTGGCTAGGTCATGTTGAGCGAATAGAAAACGACGCTCCAGCGAAAAAAATATTCGATTCGGTGCCCGGTGGTGGTCAACGCAGAAGAGGACGCCCACATCTTCGTTGGAAGGATCAGATGATGGATAACCTGACCACGCAACTGGCGCCAGCAAGTCGAAATTTCTTATACGAGGTCAAAACCGACCTACGGTTGAACGGTTGTAAGCGCGAGATAAGTAAGTAAGTAAGTAAGTGAGTAATCGCGGAACCCATCTTGCGGACATCTTTCACATGTCCTTATTTTCAGTCAATATGCGATATACAGCACTTTTTTAAATGCTTATCACGTCTGCTAACTAGCGCACTTTCAGTTGAATGTTATCCAATACAAACTCCGCCTGGTGAAGAACTTTACCATCCAGTCCAAAGCCAAGAAAAAGGAGGATGCTCTCAGGAAACGTGTTCGCCCTATCCTGAGTAAATAATGTGGAATTACTAGATCCTGGAGTTGGTCGTCCATTCTCAAAGTGGGCGGGATCATTGATATTACAACGGTAGCATTATGCCTCCAACGCAGTAGCAATTATGCCAAATAAATTTGTTAGCCCGGGGATAGTCTTTATATCATAAAACCACTGGCACATTAGAATGTCGTCTAGGAGTATTAAAAAAGGAAGGCAGTAACATATAACTGCAAAAATGGAGTATTGCTTAAGTGCATTGTCTGAAGGCCTAGTAAGATGTGACACGCTGAAACGAAATAGCTTACTATAGCACTTTCGGAATGTTAAAGACACAATACAATGGACCGAAAATGTTAGCTATAGTAATTTTGGAGTATCGATAGGACGAAATAGCTTGATTTAGTACTTTCGGAGTATGAGAGGGTACGATGAGATGAAAAATCTTGCTTTCTATTTCACTGAGCTTTCACATTTTCGGAGTGTCAGAGAGGACGCGAAGAGATGAAATAGTTAATTCTTTATTAGTTTCAAAATGTCAGAGAGATGCAGTCTTCGGTGGAAATAGGGTGGCTGTTGGATGTAAATTGATGGCTCGAAATTGATCTTGGTGTAAATAGTGGCGAATTTATTATCGTTACAGTAATATGCGACAATGTAAGGTGCCAGTCGTGTTGAAATGCTGTGTCAAGGTAAAATCCTTTTGCCCGGGAGACTATCGCAGGGCTGGCCCTTTGGGGAGTATCGTGCTGGCTGTGGTAGTTCAACGTCCTAGCAGATCAGCGTTGATCGGCGTGGAGTTACGCAGTGGTACAACTGGGTTTCAATGCCCAAATATTGTCAGAGATTTTAGATGGGTCTCGATTTCGACCAATAAATGTGAATGGTGATCAAATTTAGCAGTAAATTCGATCAAGCATCGAACGGGTGAATAATATTACATCTATAGACCTGTTTACATTGGAGCTTTGTAAAGTCCAAAGTTTACATAGATATGCCAGCTACGATTGGAGGAATTGGACACCAATATTACTCGTTTCATTCGCCATATACCACTCAAAATGCTGGAACTCGACATCGGAAATTGGAACATCGGAATGGAATATGTTAACGGGCAACATATAAAAGAAATAATTTCTAAAAAAAATGTGAAAATATGATATTGATGTTTTCCCGAGATAAGATTTTCGGATAAAATTGATTTTTTTTTTTATATTTTTTCTTTTGTTATAAAAACCCTTCTAAATGTGTTACCCCGTATAACCCCTGATACGTTCTCCAACCTATCCCTGTTAAAAAAAGTGCAGAATCGAATGGCGCATTACACTTCGTTCAGACCTACTGTGGGGCATGAGGTGATACGTACGCACACCTGTCAAAAAGGAGTTTTTCTACATAAAATCCAAAAGTAAAGAAATCCTTAGAAATTTCGTGTATCCGAAAAATTGTTAACGAGTTGATATTCCCTTTTAAGATGACCCCTTTGTTTTAATAAAGTATTGATCAAAATAACATTTAATTCAATGCGGCTCCAACACATCATAACATTGACTAATAGGCCCGGAATGTAATAAAAAAAATTAACTATAAAATTCATTCCTAATTTTCAAATAATTGCCAAATAATTCTCCTAGAAATTGAAAGGATAATCCTTTCAAAAGACATTTAAGTTTAAACAATCAGAGATTTAACATGTTGGATCTATTACGGTAATTTTACCACCTTGGTAGCTATATAAACACAATAAAGTGAAAAGTCTTAAAAACTCTTCCGTGACAATAAAAAAAATAAAAAAAAACAACAACAAACTTTGAAGAACTAGACGAAGTGCTTTCATTTGTTTAACAACTCTCGATATTTATTCTCTGAAGGTTACCAAGAGGAAAAACTGTATAAAAGATATTCAGTTAAATATTTTTTTTGTTTTTTGTTTTTTTTTTCTTATAAAACGGTGGTTTTTCTTCATTTCGCTTTCGAAGAAATCGATGTGTGGGCTAAAAGCAACAAGTATTCTAGATAGAATGCTCCTTAATATTTATATATGCGGCATGTTGATGTGATGGACAGCGAACAGAGATAAATAAATACTGACACATTAACACAAACAGACACACTCCTATCACAACGGCGAGTCTCATAAATGAATGCGGTTAGCCCGCATCCTGTGGTCAAACCAAAACAAGAAAAAAAAACCAAAAAGCTCCACTTGACTTATTCACTGATTTTCCACATCTCCAGTTCCGGATATTTTTTTTTTCGTTCCTTACTTGGTTGGTAGCTCTTGTAGCAAATTAATTTCAACACCCCACCAACCACTGGCCCAACAAAATGCGTGCTGTTGAAACTATCTTCTGTCGGCCACTTAAAATCTATGAATAAAACGTTTATTTATACAACAACAAAACATTTAGCCTTTTATTCACACACACACACACACACACACATACATACACATACATACACACACATACACACACTCACAAGGACTGAAGAGGATTTAATTTCTATGGTCTATTGAGTAAACTCAGCTAGAGTTGAAGAAAAAGGAATAAAAATTAAGAAGAAGAACAAGCAGCAGCTACCCTACTTCTTACATTCAATGCAGCATATTTTTGTGAGTTTGGAAGAGGAAGTGAAACGCGTTTTGAAACCAACCAAAACCGAAGACGTCAGCGCCTCTCCGTTTCGCTCCAAATAATGCATTCAAAGTGTTTCAACCGAATGATGGATGAATGTACAGTATATCTATGTGAATGAGAGACAAAAATACACATATATAAATTTTTATCTGCGTGTATTTGTATAAAAGTATAAATGTATGAGTATGTTTATTTGTATAAACAAAGGATATTTCAAGTCATGAGGGTGATGGGGAAAATCGAGAGTATGAGGTGTTTGTATCTTTCCTCTTGGGGAATAACGCTTACTAGAGTTAAACGTATGTTTTTTACTATTCGTGAAATCAAAACTGAATTCATCCGATTCAGCAATAATTTAATTGAATTTTATTCAATGTTTTCAAATTTTATTAGCACTTCTTTAGAATGGATTTACTGGATGGAAAACCTTTTTACAACGAGCTTTTCTCACAGTAAATGAATCAACCATCAGCTCAGAAGAGGGAAAGTAAGATATTAACAAAAATATATTAATTGATGAGACAAGTCAACTTTATCCAGACGTCTGTTGGATTATTTTACAAAAACACAATAATCACAAATTGGAAAGGAAATATCTCTGAAACTTAAAATAATATTCAAATAATTGTAATAGCAATAAACAAACCTTTTAAAATAAAGAAATAATCAATTCATTTTGTTAAACGATTTAGATAAAAAGATGTTTAAAGTTTTAAGGACACAAAAAATGCAGAACACTCTCTATTTCAAAAACCGATACTGATAAAAAAAAGAAACTTGGCTGTATCGCAGACACACTCGTCGGTTTTGACATTACAATGTATCTTTTCTTTGTCGTTATCCTCATCCTTATCCTTATCCTTATCCTTATCCTTATCCTTATCCTTATCCTTATCCTTATCCTTATCCTTATCCTTATCCTTATCCTTATCCTTATCCTTATCCTTATCCTTATCCTTATCCTTATCCTTATCCTTATCCTTATCCTTATCCTTATCCTTATCCTTATCCTTATCCTTATCCTTATCCTTATCCTTATCCTTATCCTTATCCTTATCCTTATCCTTATCCTTATCCTTATCCTTATCCTTATCCTTATCCTTATCCTTATCCTTATCCTTATCCTTATCCTTATCCTTATCCTTATCCTTATCCTTATCCTTATCCTTATCCTTATCCTTATCCTTATCCTTATCCTTATCCTTATCCTTATCCTTATCCTTATCCTTATCCTTATCCTTATCCTTATCCTTATCCTTATCCTTATCCTTATCCTTATCCTTATCCTTATCCTTATCCTTATCCTTATCCTTATCCTTATCCTTATCCTTATCCTTATCCTTATCCTTATCCTTATCCTTATCCTTATCCTTATCCTTATCCTTATCCTTATCCTTATCCTTATCCTTATCCTTATCCTTATCCTTATCCTTATCCTTATCCTTATCCTTATCCTTATCCTTATCCTTATCCTTATCTTTATCTGTTCTACTTGTTGTCCAAACTCTTGATTTAATCCTTAATTCCTAACCCTATCCTTATTCGAATTCCTTTCCTAATCGTTGTTCCAGTTCTTTTCCCAATCTCTGCCCTTAATCTGGTCTAATTGTGTCCAAATCATTGTTTTATTCCTTGTTCTATTCTAATGCTTCCTTCTATTCCCATTTCTTGTCCTTATCCTTTTCCCAATTTTATTCCAAATATTGTTTTAGGTGTGTCTAAATCACAAATCTGTGTCCTATCCTTGTCCCAACCCTTGTCATAGTCCCTTTCCCAATCCCATTGTCTAAATTCTTGTTCTTATCCTTGTCCAACTCCATGTTCTAATCTTTGTCCAAATCTTTGCCCTACTTCTGAGCTTATTACTGATCCGAATCGTTGACCAAATCCTTGTCCTCATCCTTATTCTTATACTTGTCCTAATCCTTAATCAAATATAAAAATAAATAAATTTGCCATTTCAGTCTTGAAAGGAATCTGACCGAGCTTTTTATGAACAAATTATGTCGTGCGGGTTATTTAATGTTTTGTGCCGACTCCGAACGCTTGTGTGTTTGATCTCAAGAAGCTTTACATACCATTACGTACTCCAATGTTTGACTTTGTCTGCAGATATGTGAGCCGTGATCATAAAAATTAATTTCAATGAAAAATTTTCTATTTTAAATGGGGGATTTGAACCACGGTACACACTGTTATCAAAATTAGCATTGAACGATTTGAGCATGTTACCACGATCGACCATGACCGCCACCAATACAGTATTGTAAGCAATGAATTTTAAAAAGAATATGTAAAATATATTAAAAGTTGCAATTTATATAAACTAGTATCGCCTTTGGTCAAAATTCGACCATTGAAAAATTAAATAAAAGATCAATTCGGTTTGAGTTGTCATACCGAAAATTTATATTTGGAAAAAATTATCTTTTCATGAAAAGTTGAATAACTTTGTCAATTACTGACCAATTTTTAAAAACTAAATTGCGTTAAAATTTCTAATAAATGTTTTCTGTGAATCCGAGCAGGACTAGTGTGGTCTCAATATAATTTAGTGTATATAAAAATCGTCAAAGTTGAAAAAAGTCAAAAAAATTTAAAAAATTTGTATTTGCAGAGTAAATACACACAGCTTTCTCAAGTTTTCCCAAGCAGTATGTATATCGTTAGAAAGGTTCAAGTATCATCTTTTAGGATCCGGTTATATTTTTAAAATCGGTTGGCAATCAGGTAAGTTATACGCCAATAGGTGGGCAAAGGTAGGTAAAATCGGTTTTTTGACCATAAGTCCAGATTTTGGGGGTGTCCGGCAAATTTCAAGTAGAGAACATTCTTTGAATCGACAAGGCCTACCAGAAAAATAGCATTATCTATTTTTTAGATAAAAGTTTAATAACCTCATTTTCTATCCCTAACGAAGCATTTAACGAACGATTACTCTGCGAACGAAGTCGTAAGCAAATTGAATTTTATATCTCCAACGAAGCTGTTCGCCAACCCTTACTGCAAGCTCAAGATTTTTACGTCATTGAAACTGTTATACACAATCGGTTGTCAAATTAACCCGAATGGTCCTGGAATTATTTTTTTCGATTTTCTTTCGGGTCGCTGAATCCAAAATTTGATTACATATATGATTCACGAGCAGTTTTTGTGAACGTCAATTTGCGTGACCATATGGTCACGCTGGCACAGTTCGGGTTAAGCACTGCCATATCAATCAATGTAGAATTTTTGTGTTCTTTTTTTAATTTTCTTTAAAGATTTCATAAGTTTTTGGGCTTTTTTTCGTTTGTTGGCAAGACCTTTTTGAGTTTGTTTATGTAAATAGACATATTTTTTTTTTATTGAATCAATGTGTTTTCAAAAATATTCTTATTGCAGCAAATGTTTTCAAAAATATTGTTCTTATTGCAGCAAATATGTTTTAAGATCTTAAAAAAGTTTTTTGTGGTTAAAGTATTAAGTGCTTTAAATAAAATGAATAAAGTTATTCTTTCTTTTTTATTTTGAGCAAGTTGCTGGAAGTGAGTTGTGGGATGCACATGCGTAGGATGCAAGAGTTAAAGTTCTTGCACAACTCATCGATAGATACCCTGCAAGCTCCCAACTTTGGGGCGCATATTCCCAAATCCAATTTACCCTCTAGCTGCTTCAAAGGACTCCAACATATCACAACGATAGCATAAAAGTATTTGTGTGATTTTGACGTTTCAATTCGTCATTTGATTGATCGTTAGAGATACAAATTTCAAATATGTTACTGTGTTACGGCATCGTTCGCCAGTTCGTCAGCTGTTATCTGTTCGAATTAGAAATTTCAAAAGCACGAACGAGCAGTGTTTTGCACGAGACGAGTGTTCGGATAGGGATACAGAATTAGGCCATAAATATAGAATTTCGTGATAATAGTTTGAAAATTACGACTGCAATCGTGATCACAGACAGACAGACGGACAGACGGACATGGCTAAATCGACTCGAGTGGTGATGCTGATCAAGAATATATATTCTTTTCTTCTTTTAAACGTGGGGGTATAACGAATTATCAAAATTGGTTGGGAAACACGGGAGAAAATGGTTCTTAACTGTTCTATATGTATGTATATATATAGAATATATATATATATATAGAATAACTCTTAAAAAATTCACAATAAAAAACTCTAAGATTTGAATAGATAAAAGGAGATAGAAATAATTTCATATATGATAGTCTAAAGTAATCTACGATTCCTAGAACAGGTTGATTTTTTTATTGCAATTTAAAAAATTATAATTTTTTTTCGTATATCGATATATATCGAAGACCTACTCGATTAATTTAAACCTGTTTTTTTTCAATAAACATATCTCTCTATTCGAAATTATCACTAAACACCCCTTAAAAATTCAAACAACATTACGATACTTCATTGTATGATATCCCAACAACAAACCCCATAACTTGCAGTTTCGCACTTGCGCATGTTGACCAAGTTCGGATATCGAGCCTCTGCGAAATGCAAATCGTCAACAAATGAACCCCATAATAAACAAAACCGCTCCGAACTAGAATGACAGCAATATTACTCTTACTCTTGTTCGTTGTTCATCCCTTGCCAAAGTCAGTTTCAAGGCATCTTTTTTTCCAATGAATTTCTTTTGTTTCGTTTTCGAATCGTCGTTGTCGTGAGAGGGACGTGAAACGTTTATTGATTTTCATACAATCGAAAAGTCGGTAGACGACCACGTCTCCGCTTTGTAGAAATTTCCATAATAATATCTATTTTAATAAAACTTAACGGTCTTAAAATCATACAAAGAACAGCTCAACATATTGAAAAAGTTTTCTTTTAGAAAATTAATTAGTTTTGTGTGAGTGCGTGGTTCTTGTGAGGTAGTCTAAAAAGGGCTATTAAAGTTTTTGCACATCATGGCCGACAGTGAATTCGAAGAGTTTCATCGACCAGTTTTTGAATCTCATCAAATTCCAACATATACGTCGAGTAATAAGAACAAAAATACGCACACATTCTACTCGTAAGTAGTTGTTTTTTTTTTTAATAGATTTTCGCTTGAAGTGGCTTTTGAGGCGTTTTTAGAAGTTTTGAGATTTGCAACTTTGTTTGTTGTCGTCATCGCATCATCAATGAAACCAATTTGAAAAATCAATGTGCCTCAATCATAACTCAAAACTACGTCACAGAAAATCATGTGCTAAAAAGTTTTCTCTTATGTTTTGTTCGTTATGACTATTTTTCTAACTGACACCCACTTTTTTCACTCAACTTTTTTCAGTTTGATTCCCAATGATGATCTTGAAGACTCACCATCTTCCAAAAGTGACACCTCCGATCAGGAGGACTGCGGCGTTGATGGCATTGGTGTGGCTACTGATGCAAAACATCGACAAGTGGAAGATGATGAAATCGGCGATGGCCTAAAAGTGGTGTCGCTCTCTTCAGATGGTTCTTTGGATACGAACGATTCATTTAATTCACATCGACATCATCCATTGAATCATCAGGATGCATTCGGTGGATTAATTGGCTTCACCGGAAGTGCTGGCAACACTAGTCAGACAACAGCTACTGCACAGCAATTGTCACCAAATACTGCAGCTCAACAACAACAACAACAACAGCTACAGCGAAGAAGAAGAAAGTTGCCAGAGATACCAAAAAACAAAAAATGTATGTTTGTGTTGTGTAGATAGAGTTAAAAGAAACTGGTTACGTAGGAGTTTTTTGATATTTGCATGGTTCTTGTTCTTGACTTTTTTATTTTTACTCGTTAAATATAAGCTCAATACTTACGAGAAATCAAAAAACTTTTCGAAGTTTGAAAATGTCTGTCACTATGACAAACTATTTAGAATGTCCAATTTAAACCCGAAAGTATTTTAAATTGGACAGTTAACATTATCACAGTTAACAAAACGAAGTAACAAAGTTACAGTCAAAGTTCCTGACAAGATCTTATAGAAATAGGTGCGAAATTCTCAAAATTTTTCAATTTTGATTTAATATGACAGGTTCTCCATTGCTAATTAATCCATGCAAATGGAGACTCCATTTTCTTGGCTCCTCAAAACTCTTGACTGTACGTTGTGATGAAAGTCAATAAAAAAATACGTCAGGAAAGGACAGGGCATGGTTCAACGACAGGGCATGGTTCAACACAATAACCTTTCTCATGTTTTTTCCCCTTATTTCTAATAAACGTAAATTGAAAATTCATCAATATTTATGATTTGAAAATTGTAGTTGGCCCTAGAGAAATTTGTGGATTGGAATGCCTTATAACAGGAATTTGCTAAGGTTAGGGCATAAATTGCCTCCACAAAGGCATATTTGAATAATTCCCATGTTCCTATATCGTTCCGCTACGTTTAGAACATACTACACATGTCTCCTTCTTTCCCACTAATCTATCACACCATTTTGAATCAAGACAGACTTGAATGAATAGGCGTTACACCTGAAATCCTTGGTTCAAATTTAAAAAAGGCTATGACGTAGATTTATCTTAATACTGTCAAATCGCTTACGTGACTCTACCTAACCACCTTACTAAGATCACTGCAGAAATTATCGATTTAATTGATATGATTGATATCCTTATATCCTATAATATACAAACTAAATATCAGAATCTTTGTGTTTCTGTTAGTTCTCCATCTCCTTCTTGACCAGAGTTGTATCGGAGCGTACTTTCGTACTAAAAACGGTACGCTTTTATTTTGAGGGTACGACATTTTTTTGTGAAGGTACTTTTTTATTATTTTTGAAGTAAGTGTTAAAGTAGATTTAAAGGTAGGGTTTTGGAGCTTCTTTTTTTTGCTCAGTACTTTCCAATTTCCGGTAGAATATACAGGTTCTCAAAATTGAGGACTGTTTATTTTTTCTTATCACTTTCAAATCGGCAGGACCATAAAAGTTATTCGAACATCTATTTTGTTTCCTAGTTCATGCCGTAGTTTTTTTTAGTTGAACTTTTTATTTTTCAAAATTATCTTCTCCAAGTTTTTTATTTTTAGAGTACCTTTTTATTTTTTCTCGATGCGATCATGTTCTTGGCCCTGTTTCTGATTTCAACCATATTTTTTCAACCATACAAATATTTCTTAAGATAATGCTTTAAACCAGCTTTATAACAGCTAGTTTTGTCATTATCAGCCATTTTGTGGAATGTGGACTTTATAAACTAACTTCAACGCCCTTTTTTCATTTGATCAAACAAAAATAAGACAAAACTTTTTTAATAACAACCGTGTGAAATGCTGTTACTACAACTCCTCAAGAAAAAGTGCCTTAATTTGAAGTCCCCAACTATGGAAAGATATAGAAAATTTCTCTGTTACTTTTATAAGAAAGAAAAAACCAAAACGAATTGGCCATTTCCGCCCTTGAAAGGATTAAATGTTTATACACAATTGATCGAGAACTAAAACTACTAGTTTTATGCCGACTCAGAGAGATAACGACCGATTAGAAAAATGTATTTCAATTGAAAAAACATTTTGTGTATCAGGTGGAAATCGAACCACGGGCGGACCTCGCGGTTCGTAAAATCGACACCAAACATTAAAGTGATCGGCCATCGCCGCCACTTTTATAATATCAGAAATATTTTTATCTATATTGGCACGGCAGTAATTCATTTAGTACTTACCAGCAATATACCAAAAAGTCACAAGTCATAAGAGATTGAGTTAAGTCAGCAACCACGCCCGTTTTTAGTGTCTTAGTTTTCGAATAAAAACTTTTTGTTCTAAAAGAAATCCAAACAGATTTGAAGAATTTTGTATCCGTCCAATGCTAAAACCTTCACCATTTTGAGGTCCTTGTCATTACTTTTCCATTCCATGTGATTATCTGTGATTTTGTGACTACGATTATCGGTTTAGTTTAGTCAAATTGTAGGTGATTTAAGATAAAATATTTACATGTCCTAACCCCGTTGTCAGTAAGGTATTGCTTGTCTTCTGATATTTAGAAATTTTAACAGAATTCATATAAAAAAAAAATGAGATAGGATTTGTTATTCTCAGAGTACTCACATAAATGAAAAGAGTCACTTTGCATTTCTACTGAAAGGATTTTAAAACGTATTACAATTCATTTCGACAAAAAACTATTTTTCTCATGAAATATTTGACTCTTACGCCTCAAAGGGTTCCCTCAAAGGTTGTCAAGACCCTTTCATAAAAAAGCAATCTTATCCTAGACGTTATCAATCTCTTTACCACATTCCAGCTCTGAAGTTTCCATGGTTCTAAGCTACAGCGCTTGAAATATTTGAGATGTGATAGTATATAATTCCTTAGTCTTAACAAGTCCTCTATTGGTTTCATCTCTTGTTTATTTTTATCTCAAGAGTCTGAACGAACCTGAGTTAAATCAACTGGTTAAATTTTGTCATCTTGTAATCTTTATTACCTCGGTTGATTAGAAGGATACTCAAGGTCCGGGCAGAATTTTTCAAATAGCTGTAGTCTAAAAGAGTACTTACGCTATTGTTTCGTTTGTTAACTATTTATATCTTCAAAAGTATGAACGCGCCTGATTGAAATTAATTGTTGAAATAATGTCATCTTTAAAGCTTTTTTTACTCGGTTGGTTTGAGGGATAGTCAGGGAAATATCAATCGGCGCGGAAAGCATCAAGTGAAAAACTAGGAATTAGTATTTTGGCATAACAAACGACAGAGATAGCTGAACAAATTATGTGTCTGCCAATTCCCTCCGTAGGCCACAAATCATTTTCAGTCTGTAGCTTGTATCAGGGCTTAAGTCAATTCTTCAGACCAAATTACTCTGATTATTATAAACCGTTATTTTATAATTTGTAGTTAGTTGCGTAGATAATTTAATATACCTACACATTCCTTGCAGCTTCCATATTACATCTTTTAGGTGGTGGTGGTAGCGGCGGTAACGCGTCTGGCCACGGTCCAACATTTGGACAAACCACATTAGCTGATGAAATGATGACAAATGTACCGCGTGCACGTCAAAATCAACGCTCATTCTTAACGCTAAAATGCGGTTATTTGCTCGATGAGGATTCCAGTCCAGACTCAGAACGTTTGCAAAGTTTGGGCGATGTTGACAGTGGCCACAGCACAGCACATTCGCCCAACGATTTTAAGAGCATGTCGCCACAGATAACCTCACCTGTCTCGCAGTCCCCTTTTGCACAACCATTCGGTGGCGTACCCTTTGGACAGCTGGAAATGCTAGAGGCCACACATCGCGGCTTGCACAAATTTATACCGCGTCATCATGACGAGATCGAAGTTGAAATCGGCGATGCAATCTATGTGCAAAAGGAAGCTGATGATTTGTGGTGCGAGGGCGTTAATCTGCGCACTGGGCGACAGGGTATCTTCCCCTCGGCCTATGCGGTCGATCTGGACTACAATGAGTTTGACCCAACAGTGCAGCAGGTTAAAAAGGAACGTTATCTTTTGGGTTATTTAGGCTCGGTAGAGACATTGGCACACAAAGGCACTGGCGTGGTTTGTCAGGCAGTGCGTAAAATTGTGGGTGAATATGGCAATTCACCCATGGGTCAGGTGTGCATTTTGGAGGTTTCCGATCAGGGCTTGCGTATGGTGGACCGATCAGGTCCAAAGGTAAGTTCAATGCTAAATGCTATTTAAACTTATAGAATATGAATGGAAATTTATGCATTTTCAATTACAGAATAAAAAGGATAAAAAACCTTGCATAGACTACTTCTATTCGTTGAAGAATGTTTCCTTCTGTGCTTTTCATCCACGCGATCATCGCTTTATAGGCTTCATAACCAAACATCCGACGGTACAGCGTTTTGCTTGCCATGTTTTCAAGGGCTCTGAATCTACGCGACCGGTTGCTGAGGCTGTAGGGTAAGTTTATGATAGAATTTTAAAAAAATTAACACCTTCCTTCATAGATATTTTTAATTTGCAGGCGGGCGTTTCAGCGTTTCTATCAAAAATTCATAGAAACTGCATATCCTATAGAAGATATTTATATTGAGTAAAATATTGTAAGATCTGCCCTGAAATATTCTCCATATAGCGGCATTTAACACTTTATTAAGTATCAAAGTAAGGCAATTATATAACAACATAGCATAAATTATCTTGAAACCAAAGTAAAAATATGAAAATATAAAAATATATGACCTTAAAAATTGGTAAAAGGCTCTTCGAAGCATTGTAAATGACGCTATAAAATAATTCAAAAGCGAAAAAAGTGTTAATATATATGACCCAAAAAAAAACAATAAGGACTATAAATAATTGATCACTCTCAAATAAAAAAAAAACAAAAATTAATAAAATCTTATAACGAAAGAAAATACTTTGTGGGTCTCTTACATTTATCATCATTCCAAGCGAAAAATCAAATAAAGGTAAAGACTAGTGAGACTTTCTCTTAAGTTATTAAGTTTATTCTTTCTCAAATTCTTCTTTTATTGCGTCAAGTAAGCGTCTAAAATCGTTTGCATAAATCTTAGAATTGAAAACCTGGGTCATTTTAAAATGTCTTTAAATGACTTTAAAGTTCATATAATAAAATATGAAAAAAAAAAATTGTATATTTCTGTAAATTAAGATTCTGCCCTAAGTTTAAGATTATTTTTATGAATTTTTTTTTATACATTTTTTTATTCTATTGTAAAAGCTTAGTTGTAAAATATCAATTTTGAAAAGTGAACAACCTTAGTTTTAATTTAAAAAAACAAAAAAACAAAAAAAACTCTATGGATTCCATTATTTCGTCATAAGGTCAAAAAACATTTCATCATAATTGACTTCAATGTGTCCTTTTTTATTGATCGATATATGTGCTATCTGCCATATTGGCCCTATATAATAAAATATTTTAAAAGCATTTCATATCTTCAAAAATTTTAAATTTCGCATCGCGACGGTATTTCTATTAAGCCAAACCATTCCATTTGATTCAACGGCTCAAAAAAAATAAAAGCAAAAATTTATGCAATTGATTGTGCCATGGGCACACCCTTAGATTTTGAAGTGACACCGTATCTTTGTCGTCGTCCCTATTCGTTTCCGTATCCTTTCCCTTCAACTTAAACTTGTCCCCATCTTCTTATCTTTATTTGTATGTTTGACCTTATACTTGTCTAACTCCTTTTCCTTTGTTGTCTAAATTCTTGTTTAAATCCCTATCCAAGTTCTTGTCCTAGTCCTTGTCCGAATACATTTCATAATCTTTGTCCCATTTCTTATCGCAATCCTTGTGTTGTTTATTTTTGTTTTGAGGGCCATGAAGCAATTTTTGCATGGTGTATACTATTTTCCATCGTAACACCTATACATATCGAGTAATAACTCCATGTAACGGATTTGTAGTTACGTTGCTTAAGCAGCTCCCTCCCGTCACGATGACATAATTAATTTTTTTTTTTATTTATATTTTTGTCATAAAGTCAAAGGACTAACCTTTACTGTCATACCGGAACTTTACTCTTAATGCTTATAATCAGCGAGTAACAATCGCATGCAACTCCGATTGCACTTCGATGCACTTAAGAAAAATTACTTTTTCAACTTTTTTAGAAAACGGCGCGATAAAACGTAACGTTGTTAACGTCAGGACATGTAAAAAGAAAGTTCAATAATAGTTTTTTTTTTTATTAAACCTAAGTTTTAATTTTTTATCAAATATTTTCCAAGTCTTCATTTTTTTCATCAATATATCAATGGAGTATAAACCTTGCATAATTGCTCATATTCTATTCATTTCTTTTAAAATCCCGATTTTTACCCTGAAAGTGTTAAAAATGTTGAATACAAAAATAATAATGTACATATTAACAAACAAAAAATCAACTATTTTTATAAAAATAAAAAGGAATCTACATACAAAACATACAAAAAAATTGATTGAACAAACGATCAGATAAATGCTTTAAAAAAAACAATCAATTCAGAATCAATCCAGTAAAGAATTCATCTACCAGCCTTTTTGCAAATTTTCGACACACTAACTCTAAAATCAAATAAGATCAACATAGCACACATAAATATCTGCGAAACTATCAACAATATCTTAAATGATTCCAACATTCGAAAAAGAGAACATATTATTTGTATATTTGAAATTTAAAAATATATTAAAAAAAAACAAAAACCAAAACATATTGTAAATCGTTGACTAACAGTTCACACAGATACATATAACTATATAAACGTTTCTAATATAAATGAAAATATATATATATGTATACATATATATATAGAGTTACAATATAATACTGAAGTAACTTAAATAGACTATGAGTTCGATAAAGTATTATTAATCTATATACTTGGGTATATACGAAAATAAAAAAAAGAATCCATTTAAAATAAAAATAATCTGTATTGTAAATGAATATTATAAAAAAAAACCAATAAAATCCAATATTATTATTCGAAAACTCAAATTATCGAAGTTTTATTCGACTCTCTTTTTCAATAGTACGAAAATTAACAAAAAGATGTGGAGTTGGTATTGAACGCCTCTGGATTCTAAGAGTAAGTAAAGTTCAATGTTATATCTACAGTCATCTGGTTAGTCAAAATTGTCTTTCATATTGATATTTTGTAAATGATGTTTTGATCCCGTATATATCCTAACGTCCTTCAGTGATCGGGTTAACCCTTTAACGCTCAAAATGAAAAACTATGCTAATCGAATTTTGGAATTTTTACAGACCTACGGCTTTAAAGGCTCTTTGTATAGGACTTTGGTGTGGTTTCCATCCGAATCTGCTAATTTTTGAGCTATATATTTATATATATATCGATATCTGTTTGAATAGTTAACGTCATTACACAAAAGTGACAAAAATTGCAATAATCCAATTAGTTTCCTTATTTAATCCTAGAGTAACCTGATATCCAAAGAGTCCACAAGACACATTAGGTTCCAATCACCGTTTCAATTCATAAATTATACCAGTGGAAATTATTTGTCAGAAGTTTCGATGAACTCCATGAAGTTCCGATAACCCAACTAGTTCCACAGATAATCTCAGTTCAACAGATTTCATCTGAAAATTACCGGTTTTTGCTCAAAAACGTGCGTGAACTATTTTATGTCAATTCGAGACCAGGTTCGAACCCCAGCTGATACAGAAAATTTTTTCAATTGAAATGATGAAATGAAATTGTTCAATCTTTCAAAATCTTTGCGGACTTCTTTAAAGTTTGAACTTCTTTAAAAAAATTTCAATGGACCAAAAATATCGTTGTTTTGAGAGTTACTACATATATTTCGGGAATAATATAAAGACCGAATTTTTTCATTTTGAAAAACGAAAGAAAAATTTTTAAATTTTTGCCACGGTACCACTGGAGACGCGTAGAAAAATAAAAAATATTCCATGAAATAAGGATAACGCCAAAGAATTCAAAACATCGAATTAATGAGTTACAGTCCTGAGTCTAACAGTGCTGATTTGGCACCCAATGACTTCTATTTGTTCCCACACATCAAGGCCAAACTGCGTGGACAACGATTTTTAACGCCAGAAGTCGTTATTGAGTTTTAAAACTATATTTTGGAGGTGTCTCAAGCGGAATGGGATAAATATTATGACAAACGCATATGTTTCGAACGCATGCAAAAATGTATTAATCATAAAGGAGAATAGAATTGTTAGAAAATCGCAAAACAATAGGGATAAAAATTGGTCTTTATATTTATTCCTAAAATATGTAGTACATACGAATAGTAACTCAAGTAGACCCATTGAAATTCTTATGGTACATATCTAGTGGAGTCATTTGTCAAAAAATATCGATTTTTTATGAAGAAGTCAAAAGTACCATACCTGTGTCCCATTTGGCAGCTCTACTACGCTTTCTTTTAATTCTTGCCGTTCTCATGAGCCTTATTGCGAACATGCTCGAATAAGGGCATGCACCAAAATGAACTATGTACGGGTTCACGTGAGCATCATGAGCGGACCTTTTCATAATAAAAAAAAATAAATAACTGGCCATTTCAGCCCTTAAAAGGACTTTGACCTAGCTTCTTATGATTAATTGTTCATACCCCGGACCTTTTCATTCCCCGAATTTTAGTTCCTCACTACATTTCATTCTTTTCATCGATTTTTTTTAAGACTAAGGGGATGTACCCTATGATTGCGAAATCATTATGTTGATTCGAAAAACGGGTGATAGTAATTTGGAGGGTGTAAAGATGAAGTAGTGTCTATGAAGTTTTGTTTTAAATTTACACAACGCAAAACTGAAAAGAAACACGGTCGCAGGGAGATTGTTCCATAATTTTGATTTTCGAATAAAGAACAAATTATTTCGGTAATGTGGAGATCTATTGACAAGGTAATGGTATGGGGATAAGCTTGGTGAGCTGCCCGAGTGGATCTGGGAAACACTCGAGTTAATGGCGTCTACACTAAGGGAAATAATGCATATTAACATTATCCACGCCTGAGTATCAATTTTATTTAAATATTTACGTGGATAAATCAAATATTTTCCTTACAACTCGTTTTTTTCCCGTATTTGAATTTTATTTATACCACACACGTGCACACATATTTCATACAAGCAAGCAGCAACAGCATCGCACACTTACACACATACTCCGACAAGCAGCAACAG
The DNA here is from genome assembly GCA_943735915.1 of Pherbina coryleti. Lineage (NCBI taxonomy): Eukaryota > Metazoa > Arthropoda > Insecta > Diptera > Sciomyzidae > Pherbina > Pherbina coryleti. The sequence continues at coordinate 116,453,042 of OX030952.1, forward strand.
CATCGCACTTTGTTCCTGAGTTTATTTCTTGCATTTGCAGTTCTTACAGTTCTCATTTAGTTATTGTTGCAAGAGCAATATATTATGCATGTTTGGCAAAGAAATTAAATTATGTAGGGTGGAGTGGCAACTCGGTATTTTTAAGAATATCTTGGACCGGTTGTTATTTACCTGCATTATTTGCTTCTGCCTAAACATATGTTGTACATTACTAATATTGCACCAACTGTCAAACATAGTATAAATTACAGAACGAAAAAAGTGAAGCGATAATAAATTATACAGGCAAATGGCATCTGATGAACGCAATAAGAAGAAAATAATACCATAAAACCATTAATAACATATTCAATTTAAATATGTTTTTTTTTAAATTCAATATTTTTATTCAAATTTTCTTTAAATGCGATAGTTTATTTTCAAATAGTAAATATTTGAAAGATATTTTAAAAAAATTCGTGCATAATTTTAATATATTTTTTATTAATTCTGTTTAAATATTTAAATATTTAATTAAATTAAAAAAGTATTCAAATAAATTTTAAATATTTACGTAGTCGATTTATTCAAATGCGTTATTGGTGCAAAAATGACTCGCTTTTTGGATAAATTAAAAAAGTTTTTGGATAAATTTAATATTTTTTTCCCTTAGTGTAGTCATGTATTATCTCAGTTGAACTTAAATATGATCCAATTGAACTTATCCAATGATAGTACCTATACAGAAGGTTTAGGCAACCAAACTGCGTCGATGAGAGAAGATGAATTATTTTTATTCCCTAACAGATATATTGCACGTCGTTGAATTCGGTCCGGAAGTTCCAAATAAGATATATAAGATATAAGCTCCTGCCCAAATGGGCAAATTGTATTAAATTTTTGGCCTAATATAGTCGTACGAGAAATTGATTATGTGAAGATCAATTGGAGTGAAGTATTTCTAACACCGTTCTGAAAAACCTGGACACTTTTTCGCTTCTTTCAACACATCGAAAATGTGATCGTTCCAACAAAGATCGAACTGAATCTTGATGCACAGAACACCAAGAGCATCTGACTCCACAAGACCTACACCGTTCATATTGGGGGAGCTGAGAGGCAATTCATTCGCCTGTGATTTAAGAAGCAACATTGAATCTTGCTGGCTTTAAACTCTATTCTATTAGCAAGCCCCCACTCGGAGATTTGTTCTAGGCATTAAGAAGTGTGTTTGCCATTCATATTTTGTCACTCCCTCCATAAGAGATGCTCTCATCTCCAAACGAGTGAATGGGGTTATGAGTCAATGACAGAAGGGACAAAAAAACAGAAACAAAGTAAGGGATAGGACTGAGCTCTGTGATACTCCACTACCGAAGGCATGTTCACAGGACAAAATGCTTTCAAACACGACACGTATTTATCAGTCCTTACGAAAAAACGAGATCCATCGAACAAAGTTACCATCAACACCATATGCAATTCGTCTTGACACAAGAGCTCAAGAGGGAGGATGTAAATTTCCCCAGTTTTATTTCATTTTACGTTCCTATTGTTTTTTTTTCCAATAGTAACGAGTAACTCCAACGCACTGTAGTCTAGACTGGACATCTTCTGCTTTCCACTTACATGTTATACCCCAGTTTTTTAAAACTCAAGAGAAGACTGAATAAAATAAAAAGTTAATGATTTTTTTTTTTAATTTTTATATTTTTAGCCATAATTCTTTCTATATTTCTTTGTATTTATAATACAACTTAAAAGTACATTGTTTTTTGTTGTAATTACTTAATTGTAATATTTATATGTATAGATTTGTATTAATTAAGTTAATTTATCTTAGCAAATTTACAATACAATTTGTAAATTAACGTTAAATATTTATAATTTATTGTAATAATAATAATAATATAATTATAATAATAATAATATAAACTTTTTGGGTTTTTGTGTTGTGGTTATTTGTTGTATTTGTATCGTTTGCTAGTTTGTGATATTAACAACTTATTTAGCTTAAGTCTAGGAGTTAAATAAACTTTTACGTTAAAAAACTAAAATAAATATATAAATCATTATCATTTTTGAGAGCATAACTTCTTTATATATATATATATATTTATATATATATATATAAAAGTGTGTACATACATATATATACTTATGTATGTTAAGTTGTTTTCTTTTGAAAGTTGCTTTTTTAATATTTATTGGATAATTAAATACTTAACTTTATTTATTTTTTTTTTTAAGTAATTTTATGTGTTGTATATTTCCCTATATAAACAGACATTTCTCTTATATACTCTTATTTACTGTGGATCCGTGATTCTAAGTGTTTGCTTCTTATATTTTATATTTATAAACATTATTTATAAACGTTATTTATAAACATTTTTAATTATGTATAATATCAATAATATTTTTAGATAGATGTTTGTATAAATCTAGGCATATCTACAAGTAATAAATAAAAACAGCATAAAAGTGTAAAGAAAAACAACAGGGTTTTTCTTTAAAATAAATCTTACATAGTTAGTAAAACTTAAAGTTTCAATAACAGCTTTTAAAAATGTACACACTTACATACAAACGAGTGTTTATGTTTATAAAAATGTACAATATTATTTAGGCTTTTATTTCTATTATATATTTTAGGCATACTTGAAGAGGTTTGCGGATAATTTTGAAATTTGTTTTGATTCATTAACATTTTACAAAAGTTTAGTTGTTTTTGTTATAATATCCTTGTTTTACGGATTTTTATGTATGTAACATATTTACCTATATGTAATAAGTCGTTTTAGTCAATATACGCCTTTTTACTAGCTTATGTTCAGTATTGATTTTTATCTTTTATACTTATTTTTTTTTTATTTTAGTTAATATTTATAATGCTTGCGTTTTCCGTGATTATTTCCAATGCAATTAATTACACTAATATTTACAAATCAGTTTAGCGTTTGGTCTTTGATGTTGTTGGTTTTTGTATTTTTATAATTTTTTTTTTAGTATTTTTTCTATTACATTTTAAATTTTATTACAAAAAAACGAGTATTGTACTTAGAATTATTTCATTTTTACTTCTAAAAAGTGCAGAGCTGACGTCAAAGCTCGACTTAAGCCAGCCAGACGCATCAGTATTTTTTTTTTTTTTTTACCTTTTTGTATTTTGGTAAATGTATTTTGCTAGTTCGTGTCGTGTGATTATAAACTGGATGAACCTCTTAATCTTTGGTTACATTTAAAAAAAAAAAAACTGAGCTGAACGCACCCCTCTTGTTTTAATTGTATTTTTCAAAAGAATTAAACCATCAAATGGCACACCCTGCTATAACTTTGAATTAATTTTGGGTGGAGGGAGAGAGAGTGAGATAACTTAGCAGAGCCCTTATATTTACAATTTTTTTTTGTTTTTTGTTTTCATATGGTTTTGTTTGTTTTAAATTGAATTTTCTACTTTAACAAAAACTTGGTCTTTTGGCTATTGCAAAGGCAATATGCAAAGTGTATATGTGTGTTTTGTGGAAATGAAAAATTTGGAATAAATGGTTTTGTGCCCAATCAGCCAAACAAGCTTAGAACACGGTTAAAGTAAGCTTACAAAGGTAAGCATCTAGTTTGTAAAAAGCTTGCAAAGATTTTTGTAAAATTCCACCAAGAAATTGTGGCTTAAACAAAACGTATCGCTTGTAAAAATAAACTTTACTATATATCGTCGCTCGTATGACTAGCTGGCGTATCTGAAATTTCTTAATTGTTCACGAGAGTACTTTTTCACTTTTCGCTATGTGTTTTTATGTGTAATATGTTAGAGATATGACTTAAAACCATTCACATTTTCTAGCCTAAATGTTCTATTTATAGTTATAATATTTTCTGACACTATGCAATGTGGCTTAAGAAAAATATTGGCATCTTTAAGTCAAATTCGCAAAAAATGTTAGTTACGTCAGTTTGTCATACGAGTATCGTAGCTTGTAGTTAATGTTTATTTTAATACTAGAACTATTTAAGATTAATATAAACAATTTTTTTAATAGGAAATATATAAAATCAGCAACCTTTTTAAATTGAAAAAATTAAAACATTACAAAAAAACATAATAAATTAAATTTTTATTAAATTAATTTTTTCATAAAAATGATTAATTAATTTGATTGATAATTGAAAATAAGTTTTATTGCAAGTTTTTTACAATTGTTTTTAAGCAACTGGAACAAATGTTATTTTATCACGATAGATTCTGTCCTTAGATAATTGGTAACATCAGAAATTAGGAAGTAGCATCCCATAGTTTCAAAATTGCTAGATATTTGCTACATGCTTTAAAAAAGCAAAAATTTCAAATGTTTAAAATTCATTTTAAAGTTTACACATAATACACATACAATTTTTTAAACATAATTCTGGGGTTTGAAGTCCAACATTATGATTCTGGTAGAGTTGTGTAATTTTAACCTTTGCATATTTAATGTTTATTCTACAATTGAATTGAAAACATTTTAGTTTTCCAGCCAGCTTGCTACTGGCTCCATCCAAGCTTATTTGGCTGATTGGGTTGGAATTGTTGGTTTTATAGCTTTTAAATATTGAAATCTTCTTGTCTATTTCTAGCTTTACTTTTTTTATTCGGTTCTGTATTTTTTTTTTTTTTTTGTTTTTTTGTTTTTTTTTTTTTTTTGTTATAAGTATTTTACAGTTTTTATAGGCTTTACTTAGCAGCAGTTTTCTAAACTGCAAAAATACTTATTAAGTATATATTTTTTTTTTCTTATAGGTTATTTCGTTTTTTATTTTGCTGCTTACAAATTTGAACGTTCCTTATTACGTATTTAAACTAGTTTTCAACAGTGCCCCGCGTTAGTTTTTTTCTTTTTATTTTGTTTTTGTTGCGACATTAAAAAAATACCTTTTACTTTATTCTAGTCAATTTTTTGTGGGCTATTTTCAGAATTTACCAATTTTTGTTGATTTATATTTGCTTTATTAAGAATTTACAAATATTACACTGCTCTATTATGTAATTGACAAATGTATTACGGAATTTCCACTGGTTTTGGTTTTCTATATTTTAATTTTTATTTTAATTTTTAGTTTTATTTTTATTGTTGTTATTGTTGGTATTGTTACAATAATTTTGACAAATTTAGAATTTAGATTTAATTTATATAATTTCAGCAAATGTATTTATATTTTTTTTTTTTACAATAAACCTTATTTTAATATCATATTAAAAAGCCCGAGAAAGGATTTTAGAATAATTACAAGAAATTAAAGGTTTCTTCTTAAGCGTCTGTTAAAACATTTTAGCTTATGGCAAACATAAATTTGAAAAAATACTTTAAAACTTGACAAGTTTTAAGTTCTCCTACTGTCCTAATGTTTGAATGCACTAATTCACCGGCCTAAGGCCCACAATTTAATCATCGAAAGCGATTTGCTGAAAAACGTTAACTTACTAATTTAATCTCAATGGAAATAAAGGATGACTAATTTAATCTTCAACAATGGAAGTGGCGAAGAGCTGCAAAAACTTCTTTAGAAATCTATTAAATTTATGTCTATTTACACAATGTTTAAATTTCTGAATTGAACTTGTTTCTGAACTTGAGAAAAAAAAGAATATAAATATCGTGTGTTTTATTAAATTATCGAAATATTTCTTAAGGCTTCTTATTAACCAAAAAAATATCCACCCATTTTTATAATTAAAATCTCACGACTACTGTATGAACGAACACATACAAAAACTAAAGCTGTTTTTTCTGACTTACAACAAAATAACATTAACCAATATTATTACTTTTGAGGAATTTCTTAAAGTACTATCTTAAAGAAATTGCAATGTTTTGTATGTTTTAACCTTCATTTTTATTATTTTTTTTTTAAATCAGTTATGTACATATGCTATATATTTATTTATATGTATGTGCTGCTTTAAATTGTAATTATGCTAAAAAATTTAATAATTATTTTTTAAATTTATTAAAACTACTTGAAACTATTTTTTTTTTTCTTTTTTGCTTACATATTAATGTGTTTTTTTGTTTTTCGTTCATAAATTTTAACGAGTGTTGTTCTTAAGGTTTTGATAGGCTTTAGTTTTTTTTCTCTTTTTGTTTTTGTTTTACTAGATTACAAATACCATTTTTAGTACAGTACATTTTGCAGAAATGTATTTTTATAAATTAGAAAAGAATAAAATTAACCAAATCATTCTTAAATTCGCAGATTTTGCAATAAATATAAATATGAATTAAAAAATTATAAATAAATTAACAGGCACAATATACACACACATACAATCAAACAATAATTGATTTTAATACATATATGTACACAGGCAATAAAATAAAATTTACAAATTGATGATTTTTCGATATTATTACAATTTTGTAACATAGTGCAGTTGGAGGGGCAGGGGCGCGGATTATTAGAAAAGTCTATAGTAGTGGCTACTTATGTACAAAATACCAATATCAGGCCCACGTGCTTATATAAATAATTTTGATTTTTATAGAATTTAAAATTAAAAAATATGTCTGCTAAATATAAAAGTAAAATAGCACGAAGTTGTTAGGAGAAAATAAACGAAAAAAGTCAACAATTTAAAATAGTTGCATCTTTAGGATTATCATCATCTAACTTCACAGTCTTTATTCAGTGGAAGTAAGCCGCTGCTATTGCTGCCGCTGCTGCTGCTGCTACTGCTGTTGCTGTTATTGTTGTTGCTGTTGTTATTGTTGTTGTTATTATTATTGTTGTTATTTTTGCTGCCGCTACTGCTGCTGCTGTTGTCATTGCAATCGTTGGTAGTTGTTGCAGCTGCGGTGTAGCAAGTTTCAAGCGCTACAGCAGCTGCATTTGATGACGCAGTAATTGCTGTCGCTGACTCTCTGGAGACCGCGTCCGCAATGTTGAGCTCCGCATCTTTATTTGACGTTGTTTCTGCCAAATTTGCATTTAATGTTATTGACGTTTCTGCTATTTTTGTTTCATGCGAGGTTTTAGAGTTGTTTAGCGAAGTTGTTGCTCCATGATCTGTTGGTCCAATGGCGTTCATTATTACTCCTCCTTCTCTGATTGTAGCACTAAATGAGGAGGCAGCATTCGTTTCGGCGCCTGTCATATGTGACTGTATGTCATCAGTGTGCGCCTGAGTCGGTGTTGAGTTTCGATGTGATCGATCTTTATTTTGCTTGTCTTTTTTATTGTTGCCAATAACATAGCCACCACCATCAGAAACGCGCGCAATTTTTAGGCGCAAAGGCGCAGTAGTTAAAGCACTTGCTCCTACATCCGCTATTGCTAAGCCAGGTTGTGTAGTTAGGTGTTCTTGTGTTTCTGTTTCGGCTTTCCGCTTGCCAATACGTATTATCAGCTTAGGCGTTTCTCCACTTGCCGTACTGGTGGTGTTTTCAATTAAAGTCGTTGTCATTCTCTCACCCACATTGGCAGCGGCGGCGGCGGCAACTACTGCGGCATGCTTCTCCTTGTTGCGCTTCTTTTCTTTTTTGTCCTTTTTCGGCTTAGAGGATTTTGCTTTTTTCGTGTGCGCTGATGGCGCATCAACAGCACCAGACATTTGTAGGAATTTCTGGCTCGTTTCATTGACAACGCAGGCGCCTACACGCCTGCTGCGTTCATCGTCGTCCTCGCCAAAATCGGCCATGACCTTTTTGCGAAAGTTCATCGATTCGCGTTTGTAATCTTCAAGAGTGGGTGGCGTGTAGTTTGTTGTGAGGCGTTTCTTTGGCGGACAACCGACCATACGGCGAGACATGTCGTAGCCATAATTGTTGTCAACACTTGCACCAGCGCCATAAGTGGCACCTGCGCTACCATCGCCTCCCAAGCCACGTATTTTAATTTTTAGCTTCGGCGTTGGTTCCTCTTCCGCGGAGCCCTCGTTAGTCTTGCTACGACCGCGTCGTTTGCCTACACTTGCAACTGTACCCGTGCCCGTGGCCTTGCCACCATTATCCGTACTGCCGGTAGAACATGCGCTGCGACGACGTGCTTCAGCTGTGTTTGCACCACTCATACCACCAATAGCACCGGCGACTTCATTTAAATCGGCAGCATCTAGTGAACGCAACTCACGTACAGACGTCTTCTTGGAACGTTTGCTACCCATACCACCTAAATCAGCGCTATAGTCATCCAGCCCACTAGCTAGTACATCGGTTTTTCGCAAACCACTGAGTCCCAGGTTGTCCATTGAGCTTGTCATACTGACATCGACTGCTGGCAACCCACATGATGACTCATCCATATTGGTATCCTTCTGCACAACATATAAGCTAAGCAACTCCTTCTTTCGCATGCGTCTTGAATTGCTGCTGCCGCTGGCTGTAACGCTTACAGCACTGGCGGCGGCAACATGAGCTGCAGTGGCTGTCTGAACAATGCCTCCAATGTTCGTTTGCACCACGCTTGTGCTTTGAGCGCTCAAATTCAAGGACAAGGAGCTTACACTCGATGCGTTGTAGTTGTAGCTGTCTGGGTAGGCAAGTGGACCTTTAATCTTCAGCTTGAGCTGATTACGAGAGTCCGAGAGAGATGCTTTTGTAGTCAATGTGGTATCCGAATCAATGGACACTTCTTCGGAAGTGGTTTCCATGGAAGTTTGCAAGTCAGCAGGCATCACTAGATCAGGCACTACACCACCAGCAACTGTTGGTGGTGCAGCTACACCACAGCTAATAATTCCAGTAGCATTGGCAATAGTATGAGACGTGTTGCCTGGCAACGTTGCGGCGCTTGTTGTAGGTGCTGTAGTTGCCGTCGTTGCACTGGATAATTGCTTTGAAGATATCGTTGTGCCCGTTGCACGCAAGGCTGACTGGAACTCCTTCTCATCTTCCTCATCAAATTCGGATAAGGTTTGATCTGCCGTGCCCGAGTCAAATGCACCCAACAAATTGTTGTTATAGGCTTCTTGCGATGCCGAAGAATGTGGCGCTTCAAAACCCAGGTTGTAGGTGCGCATGTCTACGGGTCCTGGAAGTACTGGCTGCACTATAGAATGTAGTATCGACTGTTGACTCGTATGATCGTTGGCTGTAGTTGGTGCTTTAAGACCAACACCGGCGTTGCTGTTACAATTTGCCAGTACATTAGTCGCTGTTGTTGCCACTGCATTTACCGCTGAGCTTGCGCCGCGTACTTTGCAGCCATGCGCATACGTTGGACTGGAATACTTCTGTTGTTCACTCGTTTGTTGGTGATGTGCTCCTCCTATTGCTGCGCCCGCATTACTACGACAGTCAAACGAACGTCTTCGATCACGCAATGATTGCAGATTCTCTACACCCGGCGAGGCAAGTTCCTCATCGTAGTTGAATTCGTAGGGGGTGCCGACCAAATTGTTGACGATGTGTGTATTACTACCATATTGCTCGGGGAGAGCCAGTGGAATGATCGCGTTTGCAGCACTACTGCCACGTCCTCTTCCACGTCCACGACCTCTACCACGTGAGTTGGCACCTGTTCCACGTGGTGCACGTTGCCGTGGTTTACCCGCTAATGTGTGCGTCATGGGATCATACTTTTGTGGCTTTGTGGTGGTTAGTGTTGGCATGTTGGTGAATTCGTTGAGCGCGTGCTGCTGTTGTTGTTGCTGTTGTTGCTGTTGTTGTTGTTGTTGCTGCTGCTGCTGCTGCTGCTGCTGCTGCTGCTGCTGTTGTTGTTGTTGTTGTTGTTGTTGTTGTTGCTGTTGTTGAAGTTGTATTTGCTTGCTGAGCAGCTCCATTTGTCTGGGCGATTTGCCCGGCGACTTGTGTTGAACTACTTGCGGGGATTTGTGCGAATTTCGCAACTGTTGGTTGTAGCGTGTGGAAGTTCGTTTCGAAGGTGATTCTTTTGTAGGTGTCGTATTTTGTTGTTGTTGCTGCGTTGACGGTTGTGTGGTTTGTAACATGGCATCAGCACAGCTCCCAAGTATGTTGGTAAATGCTGCATTATGCTCGGCCGGTGAAGTCAGACTGTATTGGTTTTGTTGTTGTTGTTGTTGTTGCTGTTGTTGTTGCTGTTGCTGCTGCTGTTGTTGTTGTTGCTGTTGCTGCATTTGATGATTATGCGGCGAATGGTGGTCGAGCAAAGCCGCACCACCACCGCTTGTGCCAACAATCGCCGCGGTGAGTGCTAGATTGTGCGAAGATGATGTAAACGCTGCTCCATATTGCGGCTGTTGTGCTGCAACACCACTAACGACATTACCCGCCGCAGTTGCCGTTGGATCTGTCGCTCCAATGCCATACAGAGATGTAGTTTCACTCTGCTGCGTGGATGATATGGTAGGAGGCATCGCAACACTGCCCGCCAGTGATGCAGCTGTTGGATAAGCAGTAGCTGCTGTGGAATTTGCGCCGTAGGACATTTGACTGAGGTTTGGTATTGAGGTTGAAGTTGCGTGAAAAAGTCCATTAAATTGGCTGGCGGAAGACTGTTGCTGGGCTGTTTGTTGACCCGCCTGGGCTGTTGTATTCTGGGTTTGCTGATTATAGGCTTGATTATAAGATGTCATCATTGCATCAATCCCATTAACTAGTGGAGATTGTTGTGTGGTAGCGTGATGCTGCTGTTGTTGCTGTTGCTGCTGCTGCTGTTGCATGTTGTTAAAAGGTGTGGAAATTCCAAAGGCATCCAAGGGATTAAAGTAATTCTTGCAATTTGCCGGATCGGCAGTCTGTATAGAACTTCTAGCATTTAGACCATTGTTGCCGAGGTTATTGGTTGGCAAATGGGAGCGATGTTGTGTGTGATGTTGTTGCTGTTGCTGCTGCAGTTGAATATCTATTTGCTGCTGTCGCTGCTGTTGCATTTCCAACGCTGAAGCTTGATCATTCGATTCTGATACCGAACTTGGAGATGTCGACACTGAACGTCGTGCAGCAATCAAATCGTTCTCATTCCAAATTCGTGTTGCACGCATTGTATAAGGCGATTGCATGCGTGTGTTTTCATCATAATCACAATCGACAACCAGCTTGTTACTTCCAACAGATCCTGTCGATGTGAAATCAATATTATCCTTAGCTGTTGCAGCTGCATGTAGATCAACAAAATCTGGCGTGGATGAGTTAGCCCCACCACTGTTTGATATTTTATTAAAACAATCAATATTTGACGTCTTTTTGCCTTGTGCTTTGTCGCCACCGAGTTCGCTCTGCAAAAACGACGAAATTTCGGCAACATTTGGTGTTTGTGGTTGCGGCTGTTGCTGTTGGTTGTAGTTATTAGCTCCAGCCGCTGGTGATGTTGTTGTATCGTGTATGATGTTATGTGTATTCTGCAGCTGTTGTTGTTGATGCATGGGTGATATGTGCTCCTGACGCGTTACAACTGAATTTTTTTCCAGAAAGCTTAGTGCGCTTGTTGCAAAAGTTAAATTTCCACCCGAATTGTTGTTATTGTTGTTCAAGGGCGTAGCTCTATTTTGTATGGCTGCAGCCGTTTCCGGTGGCGTTGTAGCATTTGCCGTTGTGGATTCTACAAAGTTGCTGGGTGTCTCTTTCAAAACTGCAGGCGTCTGAATAGATGGTGATGTTGTGGAATGCTTGTCATTTCCGCCACTGTCGAATAGACAGTGGCTGGCAGCTTCAGCGTCCGCATCGGCTGCGGCTGCGGCTGCGGCTGCAGTTTCTTTTTGCACATGGAAAATATCTTCCGGATCAGCGGCATTGTGAAACGGAAATACAGATGGTATTGCAGGAGTAGGCGGCATCATTAGGTCATGATCCTTGGGCTCATCGCTACGATTACGTTTTGTTTTACGCAGTTTCTCCAGCAGATTACGCGTTGCTTGAACACTATCTTCTTCCGATAACTGTTTTGTGGATGCATCTACGGCGCGTAACATATCTAAGTTGTCCGGAGGTGGATCGAGCACTTGGGTTACAACGGAAGAAGCAGTTGAGAAACCTCCGCTAGTTTTCAACAAGGCATCGCTGAAAGTGTTTTGTTTTAGTTGCTCACGTTCTTTTTGTTTCTCATTCTCTTCCACCATATCAAGTATAGTATCCACAATTGGTTGATGTCCGGACTCTAGAGCTGCGGCTTTATGGGCTTCGTCAGCAGCGGTGGTGCTATTATTTTGAGATTCATTGGTTACATAGTTGTGGGAAATCTGAACTTCGCTTTCCAGTTGTAGCTTTTGGTTTGATGATGCCTCGGAGGAAATTGGCGATGATTCGGGTGATGCAGGTGTAGCTGATGTCGCAACTGTCTTAGATGTCAGTTTTTGACATTCAACGACATTTGATGACTTCGCGGATGGCGCCTTTTCTTGCTTTAACTGTTCACTTTGCGCTGAATTTGAGTTCGAATCCAGCTCGATAATTTCTGGAGGTTCTGGCGCTATGACAGCAACGGCAGGCGATGAAGAGGATGCCGAATATTTACTGGCACTTGCTGCAAGCTCATTTTTGCGTTCTTCCTCCAAGGCGCGCACAAGTTCCATTTCATTGAGTAAGTGCTGTGTATGATGGGTATGTTCCTCTTCGGGTGATAGCGGTGGGCTGCCGGGTTTTGTGCGGCGACGTCTTCGCCGACGATGAGTACCACGTCGTTGACGTCGATGTCCAACAGGCATATATTCGTTATCCGACAAAACTTCATCTTCCGTGGCGTCATCGGTGTCGGCGTCATCTTCATCTTCGTCATGCGAAATCGTGGGCGATACAGGTACAGGTGCGGCTGGTGGACGTTCATCTATATCAAGGTCTCTGAGTTTGCTTGATGGTAATGTGCTGTTGGTCGGTGCCGTCGTCAGCTCTTCATCGATATCCATTGGTACTTCGCCGCTTTCTTCAACAGTTTTTGCATTCATCTCGGTTGGTGTTGGTATTGGTGTTGGTGTTGGTGATTTTGGTATCACAGCTGCTTGTGGCATTTCTTTGATTTCCACATCACTTAAATGTGTCTGGCTTTCAGCGCCACCCATGGCGATGGAAGCTGCTGAGGAATTATTGCTACGGCTTATCTCGAGCTCCTTCTTATTCAACAACTTGTCCAGCGAACCTAAATTCTTATTTTTGTTTTTGTTCGAGTTATTTGTAGTTGGACAGGAACCGCTACTGGAAGCCTTACGCAGTGCAATTTCTTGCTCCAAATTTAACGTTTCTGGTTGAGATGTGGATGGCATTGACTTTTGTGTATCTGGTTTTGTTACTTTTGGCTCCTCAAGCTCTTCGTCATCTTCAATTTCTATAGGTTCTGCGGTTGTGATTGCGGTTGCGGATGCGACAATCGTTGTCTGTTTCTTTTGCGGTGATGTTGACGTTTTCTTTGGATGACGTTCATTTTGTTTACTTTGTGCAGGCGATTTCAGTGGTGAACTACGTGATTTGTAGCGTTTTGCAGCACGTTTAAGTTTTTCCTTTCCATCATTAGGATCGATGATCGCAGCATCATCATCATCCAAAACAATTGGTAACTCTTCCGCCGGGAGTAACTTCTGATTTGTGAGTTTTTCATCGGCAATTGATATACGTCGTTTACTCGTGCTTAAGGCGGATAACTCACTCTTTGTTGGTGATTCTTCATTTATGCTTGTATTGCTGGTGTTGCTTGTATTGCGCCGTAATTGCATTTGAGGTTGCGGCGCCGGCGCAGCAGTTTTAAGCGGTTTCGTAACAGAGCTCTGACGGGTAATAGTGCCGCCGCCACTCCTTTCTACTGCAGCAGCAGCTTTACGAGGAGAGCGTTTAGTTCCAGTGCTAGTTAAAGTAGGCGCAGCGCGAGTGACACGCTCTTCGATAGGTTCACTTTCTTCATCGGATTCGGAACCGCTACTGCTACTGCTGCCACTGCCAGATGATGAAGATGAATTGCTGCCCGATTCTGAGCTCGATGTTATCGAGGTATTGCGCCGCTTATCTGTAACCTTTTTCGGTGTCTGTTGTTGCTGTTGCTGTTGGTGTTGCTGTTGGTGTTGCTGTTCAGCCAAATTATCTTTTGAACGACGCCTGCTAGACGTTGGTGTTTTCAACGCAGCAACCGCCGCTGCCGCTGCGGTTGCATCACGCACAGACATTCTGCGCGTTGGTGGCGTCACTTTTGTACGATTGCTTTCAGGCGTTTTAAGGATTTTTCCATCTTTATCACTTGTGACTCGTTGTGGCTCGTCGGTCGTTGTGGCGGCGACTGAATCGGCGGCATTTATTGGCTTACCACTGCTCTTTAGTTGTTCCGCAGCCTTCTTAGCCGCTTGTCTTTGAGGCACATAAGCTACTAGGATGTTGTTCTTAGACATATTTGGAGGCGGTTTAGAATTGGAATTGGAAGCACTTTTTTGTGACGCTTGTTCAGCACTGAGTGCGGCTGGTATGACGCTTGGTGGATTTGACGCTTCAATATTAGTTGTTGATTTGGCACTTTGTTCTGTAGTGGCTACTTGTGGCTGCTCATCTTTTCGTTTATTGGGCGATATAAGACCCTTCGTTGATAACGTTAAATCCTTCTCCTTCTCCTTCTCCTTCTCCTTCTCCTTCTCCTTCTCCTTTTCCTTTTCCTTCTCCTTGTCCTTTTCCTTTTCTTTTTCTTTTTCTTTTTGCTGACTACTATTGCCACTATCTGATGCATCTTTTACGCATTTCGGCGGTCGCCCTCGTTTGCTAAAATTTCTATCCTGCTGTTCCAAAATCTTAGCAGCTGTAGATGGCGCTGTTGGCAACTTATGCTTAGCGCGTTGTTTATCGGACTTCTCCTCATGTTTGTTTTCCTTGCTTTTCACTTTTTCATTGTCCCTCTCAGAACGTTCCTTAGTACACTCAGATTCAGATACTTCCAAACGCACTCGACTGTTCGTTGAATTCCCGCTAGCTGGTGCAACATTGCCCGATGCTGCCAAAGTTGTGGTTATAGCTGAAGTAGCATTGTATATGTTGGTGGTGGAACGCATATTTTCTGAAGCTTTCTTAGCTGCTTGTCGTTGTGGCACCACAAGTAAATCTGCAGACATCTTTTGAGACTTGTCCATTGCTGTTGTCTTCTCATTTTTGTTGGCGACTGCGGTGTGAGTCGGTGATGCGTTGAACAGTGCATTTGTTGCAGTTGACTTTTTGGTGCTTCGATTTTGCGGATCGGTTGAGGATAATGATGATGACTTAGTGGCGGCTAATTTTGTTGCTGAAACATTGATGGGAAGTTTGTCAGACTTCGTCGTCCCGCTACTTTGTTTTGAGGCGAGCGACGGTGTATCCTTGGCTTTACCTCTACTTGACTGCTGCTGCAATGTAAACTCCTTCATTGCGGCCTTAGTACGTATCGTTTGCTGGTTCTGAGAATCACTGACATTACTCTCCGCCGTACGCTCCTCTTTGTCCTGATCGGCCGTGGTCAGAGAACTATCTGAATCGGAATATATTTGTTGTACGACAGTTTTTCGACTTGTCGCTGATGAAATGTTTATGGTTGCTGCTGTTTTCAAACTTGTGGTGTTGTTTGTTGTCCCACTACGAGCACCCTTCAGTGGCAATAACTCCTCGCTATCATCACTGGACGATGATGCTGCAGAGCCCTTGTCTTTTCTTAACTCCTTTTCCATTTGGGAGAGACCACGATTTGTAGACGACGAGAGAGGAGTTAATGTCTTTGACTTAGATTTTTGCTTTGCAGGTAATGGTTTCTTTGTATCCTGAACATCGGCATCCTCATCGCTAGAGCTTAGAATTAACGGTGCTCCGCCACCTCCACTCTTCATTTTTTCGCCACTGACCGTTGTCACGTTGGTTTGTGCCGTTGCACTCTTTCTTCGTTGCTTTTGGCGCATTTCAACGGAACGCGAATAGCTCTGCTTCTTGCGCGCCATTGTTTTTGCAGGTGAGGTTTTCTTTTTTGATTGTGCTTCGCTATCGCTGCGTGTTGAACCCGATGTGCTGGCCGCAGATTCAAGTGCTGAGCCTGTGACAGATCCCGTTGTCGATCCACCATCAACTCCTCTACCTTCATCCGAAGAAGAATCTTCGTCGGACGACGAATTATGCGATGAGTTCGAAGAATTGCTACTATTATCAGAGTTTTTAACTTTATCCCGCTTACTTTTAAGTTTTGCGTTTGCTGTTGTTGCTGTTGTTGTGGCTGTTGTGCGAGTGTTTGAAGTACGTGGCGAGCCACGTGTTCTTGTGCTGGTAGCTGCAACCATTGTCGTTGTAGCCGACGCTATTGTTGCATTGGCTCTTAGACCTTTATCCATAACTCCCGTTGAATTTCGACGACTATTATTTGGTGTTGTTAAGGATTTTTGTTTTTCTACTGCAGCTCCAGCAGCTATTGCACCGTTATTCACCTTCTTATTCGGTGACACTTTACTACCAGCAACTGCAGTTGATGTAGAAGGAGTATTCGCTGTTGATTTTTTCTTTGTGGGCGATAAAGAGGCAGATTTACCGCCCGCCAAATTACCTGAACTTCCCCTTGAACCCCCTTTAATATTGCCAATTAGTTTTTCTAAAATAAAATCTAGATTTTGATATTGTGCAGGTATCGCGTTGCTGCCACTACTTGTAGACGAGGAATAGAATTGATCGTACAATGTGGGCCCGTCATTTGCGTATATAACGGCATTTTTAAATACCTCGTCATGATCTGACGAAGATTTTGTAACCACATTCGACGAAGACGACCCTCCCCCACTGCCGCCAATACAATCGCGTAAACTTTCATCGCTAAGCACTGATATTTGCTTGTAAAAAACTTGTTCACGAAGTTTAAATAAGGAACGCGAGAGCTTCTCTCGTCTACTAACCATATAACAAAGATTTCTTACACGCTCCAAATCTTGCCGCAAATGTACGACCAGCTTGTGATTCTCGAGATCCTGTTGCTCCTGCTTGCGTGCAATTAGTTCAACATCTTCTGATTTTGGCGGAATGAGGGCTCGGTTATGACGAGATTTCCGCTTTAGTTTCCAGTAATTGTATATGGCTTCAATGGCATCATCGTCGACTTCGAAGAGATGACAACTGATGTCCTTAATGTTGACATGTTTGTCAAATTCAGCTTCTACTTCCTATTGATTGAAAAAAAAAAACCAAGCAAAATGTTAAAAATTTGTTAATTACACGAACTGTACGTATTTAAAAACATAAATATTTGAAAGTGATATAAGTTGTTTGAATTTTTGTGTTCAAAAATAGAGGAATTCTATGATTTTTATAAACAGTTTAAAAAATACTTTCTAAAATATTTTTTAATGGGAATTCACGTTTTTGGATCCCTTTAAATGTTAAGAGAAGTGTTGTTATCTCTTACCATTGTCATATTTCGTTTAAAATAGCATTGAATCAATATTGTATAATTTATTCCTCTTAAACGAAAAAAAAAAAAATTGAGGAAGTACAGTAAGAGTTGCTGACAATTCTTGGATAAAGGAGTCGGAGTTTCACAAAGTGTGTAGACTCCGATTCTGATAAGTGAAAACACAACATATAAAAATATATCTTAAATAAAATTAAGCACAATTTTAAATTAATTTAAACTTCAATTGATGTATTATCAACACCAAAAGCTTATGAAATGCATTTTATATTCCACTAGTAGTTTCAAAATATCCTACGAGCAAGGTAGTCGATAGCTATCAAACCTTACAGTAAAATGTAAGGATACGCTAATTTGTATTTTGGAAACTAAACAATAAATAAGCAATTTAATAGCGTCCCAAATAAAGCAGAAAAGTCGACGTTCGACATCAATAATTCCCCCTTAACTGAATAAATAATATTGTATTTAAATTGTGCATACGCATTAATCAGTAAGCACTTGCCTGTAATCGTTGTGCTCTGGCCTGGTTACGCTCCTCTGAAGTCATATCCTTGCGGCTTTTTCGCCGTTTGCAATCACCGTCGTCTTCACCGGAACCATGTTCTTTATTGCTGTACTTTTGTTTACTGTTGCCATAACCATGTCCACTACCATCTTTTTTACCCTTACTCACGCTGTGCTTGTGACAATAGGAACGTAGTTTAACGCCATCCTCAGCATTGCCTTCTTCTATGATGGCACGCATCTCTAAGCCATGCTGGAAAGCACAGGTTACATGATAGGCCGTCTTGCAGGTCTTCACCGAACACTGTATACACGCCCCCACACGTTCTCGACACAGAACACATAACAAAGCCCAACGACTTTGTGGAATGCTCGATATTTTCGTTATTGGTTCCATGCGATCCACACATCCAATACTCACTTCGGGTATCCATAGCGCACACGAAACATGTGCCCAATTTTTACCCGATTTTGTTGATTTCATTGCGCCACCTTTATTTGGACACAGAACACATTCAGGTTTAATGCCCATCGAACATGTTCGACAAAGCCATTGACCTACAAGCGAGAGGACAGAAACTATTATCTATAGACTTTTTCTTTAATTTACACATCACGCCATGCAATACCAACCTGATGGAATAGCTGTTATACCATAACACGCCTGATGCACGCAAATATTGCAATTATCACAGAACACCATTTCGTTTGCTTCTTCCGAATCGGGCGATCGACACACATCGCAGATGACATTCTCATCGTATTCAATGCCGAGTCCTTCTTCGTTTTTAAGTATGACTTGGATCTGTTCCCAGCATCGAATCTAAAAGAAAAAGTAAGTAAGTATTAAATTAGTTCATTATTTCATAAAATGTTCATCACATTAACATGATTTTTTTTTTTGGAATAGTATAGCAAACCTCTAGTTCTTCAATAACACGCTCGAACTGCGCTTCAGTTATTTGAAAAGCACCACAATACGCACGGTCGGTATTAAGTAATTTTAACCACGCTTCATCCACCTGATCGATATCATAGGCACACGTTGATTCCGCTAGGGAAACTACATTTGTAAGACAATGCAACTCTGGTGAGTATGAATCGTCTTTGGTTATACGCAGGAAGCGATTTTTTGGACTGAAAATATAAAAGAGCCATTAATTCATGTTTATCAATGTGTCAAATTTCTAAGTCGTTTGAAACGTACAGTTTAAAATCGTGTGCGGGTGTTACTATTGGATCAGGCAGCACGTAGACACAAGGCTCAGGCAATGAATCAGGACTAACTGGAACCTGCACACCTTTCTCCCACTCCTGTTTCCATTGGTCGTTTACCACCAGATATTCATAATTGGCTAATGGTTCAGAGTCAGGCAGCTTCATGGCGCTTATGAGATCTTTGCGATAAAGTTCTGCTGGAGCTTCAGTCGAGCTCCGATTGTATATACTAGATATTTTAATGTCTGTCACAGAACGCGCCTGCCAGGCAGCTGCAGAAGATGATGAACCCTGGCAACCGGCCATTTTCGCACTTGTTGCTGTTGCTACATTTAAAGAACCAATTGCTTCGTCCGCCACTTGTGACGCTGGATTGTTGTTTTCGTTATCAGTAGCGACATTTGTATTGCTTACAGCGGAACATGCTGCTACACCTGCAACTCCTATAGCAGAGATGTTATTTCCACCAGAACCGCTAGCAGCAGCTCCAATTCCTCCTCCGCTACCATTAGGCGGTCGACCTTTGCGTCGTTTTGACGGTGGAGGTTGAGGTTCAACGTCAAGACGTTGATGATGCTGATGATTACCTCGTTTACCCCTTTGTGACATTTTTCATTTGTAATGGAAAAATGTGGACAAAAGAGATTATGAGTTAGTTTATTAAGAATCGTGGTGTCTTAAAACAGCATTTGTTTTATTTTTTATTTTTAGCTCTTGTTTAACTGTCTGTTGTATATCTTGACTATCGCAATGACAAAGTAATTTGGATAGCTTGATTAAGGATGTTAATATGGAGGGAGTTTTCCTGTTGTATGAATTACAGATTTGAAATATTTAACAACGAATTCAGTTCATTTTATTTGAGCCTGTAATGAAAGAAAACAAAATGTTGAAAATAAGAAATATTGGATATTTGATGCCAATCATATAAACTAACTTAAAATCTGATGTTCAAATAGGAGCTTAATACGCAAAACATACGGAAAAACAGACGCAACATACTACAAATAAATATTTTTACTATAGGTTCTTTCGACTTATGAGTGTGCAGTCTTCAAAGCTGAAGCTTAATAAAAAAATAAACAAATATTCTGTACATGTTGCTGAGCTGTTAAAAGATTTTTTTGTTGAGATTATAGTTGTAAAAGTTAAAGTCGGTGCCATATTTTGATTGCTGGTAAGTACCATTGTTCTCAATTTATTTAAATCAAGGTACACTAAAATCAGTTTTCTTTTGTTGCTCTTGCTTGAAATTGTTCGGTTATATATTAACGATTAAAAATCAAACATTTTTCAGGAGAAATCACGACTTATCTTTTTAATCCTAGTCCTATGGCGACGAGGTTTGCTTTCTATCTATGTTCAAAGTAAAACTTTTTAAATTGTCCAAACAGTGGATTTTATTTTTTTTTTTTTTTTTTTTTTTTGATTTTTTGATTTTTTGATTTTTAGATTTTTCATCATGTTCTGAACAAAAGAATATTAAGTAATACGAATTGAAGGTTTTCATAAATACCAGAAATTAAGAATCTATAACTGATAAAAAGTGATAAAGTCCATGTCTATCTGACCTCTACAAATGTGCTGTTTACTGTTTAAGAAAAAAATTAAAGTTGTCCTAGTTCTTTCGGACAGGATTTTTCCATAGTTTACTCATATGAAAAATATGTAATGCGTCCCACCCAGCCTAGTCTATTCTTGCGGCGTAAAGATCTTACCACCACGTGTGGTGTAATTGCTTATGGCGCAACAGAGTATGAGTCCTCACGAGGAGAACTGCTGATGGAATTGAGAAGTTTAATTAATCGAATATTAGAATTAAATTCAGGTTAATGTAGGTTTAAAACAAAAGATTGAAATACGTAGCTAACAGCTAACATTAAGGCTTATGAAACACTCAAACAGCGCTTCCGAAGTGCTCAGCTTTGATATAAAAAACAATACAGATATCTATAGCTTCAAGTTTCAAAACTATTATTAAGTTTTCGGTTTGCACATGCGTAAGAAAATACAAAAGTAAGGCAAATTAAAACAAAAAATGCAAACATTTAAACCAACGCACTATCTAGTGGAAGTTTTATAAATGTCACAATACTTACTACATGCTTAAGGCCACACCAAACAATGCTTTGGCTGCTTTGGCACAGCGCTACTAACGATACTAATACAAGAAATCTTTCGAGGCAACATGGATTTTGCTTAAAATACGGGTGGACCAGAGGATACGCTGCAATAGAAACAACAACTGGATGCAGTTGGAGACAATTGTGGAAGTTATTCGTGCGTTGGTTTTTAGTTTCAGTGTTAGTGAAGACAGTTTGTAGCTCACAAAGGAATTCCTGTTTAAGCTGCTGAGCTGATATTGTTGTTCTTTTAATGTTGTTGTTGCTATTGTTGTTATTTTCTGTTAACAAAATGATATACTAAATAAAAGTTGTATATAAACGCAATTGCGTTTTTGCTGTTTGTTTTTTCTATAGATTAATTTTTTCGACTTTTTCGCCTCTGCTGTGCTGTTCTATTCTGCACTGTTTTTGCAGTGTATATTTTGTGTATATTTTTCGTTAGTTTTCACGCGACTTTTACAATTGTTTGCATATAACTTTTTTATTATAGCTAGTTATAGTTGAAGTTAAATTAAAGATGAATTGAAGAGTTTTTTAATGCTGTGCTTTGGTTTTTGGAAAAAAATTGCGAATATTTAGCTAACTTGAAACATTTCTAAACACGGCAACCAGGCAGGCACCCTTTCACACTAATGCAGCTCATGTGCACATATTCATTTTCTTGACACACACATACACACGCATACACTTGACAGCACTAAAGAAACACAGAATTGCAAGAATGCTTTGCTTTTCGACTGCTTTAGGTTTGGATTCAACTTGTTTTTCTTTTTTAATTTATTTGTCAAATTATATTTTAAAAAATTTTATCTCGCGATTATTTTAATTTCATAAGTTTTCTTAATATTTACATTTTTGTTGCTTAAATATTTCTCGATTTTCCTTTTGATCTTCGCTGCAGAGCGAAAACTTCAATTCTGTTTTTTGCACAGAGGTGGCAGCACGAGTTCAAGGCGAATTGGTTAAATTCGCAAGTACTGTATATACAGCAGCAAGTTTAGTTCACTTCTGTTGTCCCTTCTTGTCATATATGTGTAAGTGAGACAACTGCTGCTCTTAGGAATTTCTACACAAATGATCGAAAAAACTTTCTTAAAATTTGCATCGAAATAATTTCTTAATTTTGTTATTCGCCGCCATCAACCAGCAATTATGCATAATTATCACCACTTAATTCTATATGTCCGAAAATTACTGCAACGATTGTTGCCATTTTTGCGTTGACTGAACAAACGGATGAGTTATCAACACTTCACTTTTGTTTTTTTTTTTCTCATTCCATTTGCTTTAGGTATATCTTCAAGTTATTGCTTGCAGGTGGGGTACATTGCAGTTTTTTATTCTTTACTTTTTTAAGCTAATAAAACTATGATGTTTCTTAATTTTGGGGTCCCACTTGAGAGTCAAGTAAACAATTGCTCCCAGCACAAAACTCGTTCTTTTCAAATTTATTTGGAGTTTAGCAACTTGGTAATCGTCCTTTTCCCCATTTTAATTACTTAGGTGATTCCCGACATAGTTGTTACTACATTGTGTGGGAAAAAGCTACTTTGGAAGTAGTTCGATGCGCGGCGATGCTACATCTGATCATGTTTAGAAAAAGTTATAAGTTCAAGATTTAAAGGTGCAAAACGAATTTATTGCTACTTTTTGGATAATATTATCAATTGCGCCCGTTCCGTTTCGTTAACGTACCGTGTACGTGCCTACAGCGTGCAGCGCTGTGTACCGTCTCGACGATGAAGACCGTCTCTGACGTCGCTTATGTCCACTTTCTTTTAATTTACTGCTTTTAACTTCACCAACAAGTTCACACAGCACGCAAATGAAAACGTACACTAAATAAACTTTGGGTAGTATTTTTTTTCTTTTCTTTACTTCTTGATCTATACGCTGCTCACAGACGATTCCACCAAATCCATCATCCACAATATCGCTACTTTGTGAAAATCAGTCTTTCGACCATGGAAAAATTTTGCCGCCGTATTCTTTCTCATCAAAACGTTGTAAATTGGATTTATTTTGTTTGTTCTAATATTGCACTAGACACAGTTAAACACCGATTTACTTTTGTTCACTGATTTTATAAGAACTTTACACGATTTAATGGTTTTTTTGTTAATTTTCATTATTTACAAGACGAGATAGACAGTCGTTCATTGTCGTCGCCATTATTAAATTTTTGACTCCATTTTTATTTCGCCCTACATATTCGCCGCAATCTTTACATTTCGTCGAGGGCGAAATTTTTTCAATGTTGCTTTCGCAACGTAAGCTTCGCAACTTTTCCACCAGGTTTTTTCTGTGGTGCCATAATGTTCATATCCATTATTCGCCCTTAAAATGTGTTCACAACATAATTCATAACATTTTCATAAAATGCAAATAATGTTCTCACTATTTTATCAAATAGCTGTGTTCGATGACTGCTCTAGATTGAAATTTCTCACTCCAGATCAGCAAAAAGTGTTCAATGAGTTCCTTTTTCTGCTCTTAGCTGCAGAACTTGATCTTGATCTTTGTTTTTTGAAGCTGCTATAAGTTGCGCTTTTTGCTCTTTTCTACACTACTAATGTCTTGCAACGTAAAATTAACTTACCAGACTTAATTTTAATAATATTTGACAACTTATATGTATAAGTATACGTATACGGTCAAGTCTTAACGATGAGTAATCAAGCATTTTCAATAAATAATACTGTTTAAACAGTGAAGAACACATACATATTAGTTGTAAAAATTTGCATTTATATCCAATGAATATTCGTCCAATTACTAGATTTTTCCAATTAATTATTTTAACATTTTTTGTCTCCTGTCAGTAATACAGAAGATGTATTGAATGAATCTACTATTCATTAATATATAGCAATTAACACGTTCAAATTTGTAATTTAATACAATTGTCAAAAACTGCATGTTTACAAAAATTAAAAACTTTTGAATTTTAATTGCTTAAAATATTCATCTCAATCTACACCTATGTACATAAAAAATATCGCCGTATGAGTTTATAAACGCACTTGCAGCAAATAGCGTCGATCCTAGAGAGATGAAACTTTAAGAAGTTCTTACTATTAAGAAACAAGGGACTGAAAAATGTGATGAGGAATTTCCATGCAACTCAGATGGTTAAATAGCTATATTTAATTATTAATGGAAGCTACAAACAATAAGCACGGATACAAGTTCGGGAAATGCCAAAACAAATATGGTAAGCAATTAATAACATATAATTCGCACACTTGGACAGGGGCTTCAAGATCTTATTTGTAGCTTCTGGACTAAATTCAACGACGTGAAATATATCTGATAGGGGATGAAAAAATTTCTTCTTCTCTCAACTCTTTTGGGCATCGCCGCAATGTTGGTTGTATGTACAGGTACTACCATGGGAAGTGTTCAAGTTAGACACATGATTTGACGCCATCTACTCGTGTGTTTTCCCGGTTCATTTGGGCAGCTCACCAAGCCCATCATCCCCCTACCATTGCCTTGATGCCCAATAGAACCTCGCATTACCGGGATAATTCATTCTTTAGTCGTACAGCAAAATTGTAGAACAATTTTCCTGTGAGCTTCTTCCCCGGCAGTTTCGAGCTGTAAAAATTTAAAACAAATCTTCACTGACATCTACATACTCTATCCGTCCACCCTCCAACTAACTATCACTCGTCTTTCGAAGCAACACAATGCTTTCGCATTCATAGGGGGCATCTCCTGAGCGTTGGTTTAGTCTAAAAAATAATTATATATAAGCACTTAATGAAACTATTGTCTTAAAGTAATAATCAGAAGAACTATGGGTGGGACTTGGGCTACGAAGGGTGGCATTCCGACACATTTAACAAATTTATATTGGAATACCTAAGTAACAATGGAATCGATATGACATATTTAAATTTATATTGTTTTATAGGTAAAACTTTAATATAGAATTAATTTTTTTTAAAATTCTATTCCTATTTCTTACTTATCATTACTAGAAGTATAAGATGATGTACAACGTTTAAGATTTAAAATAAATCAATAGTATTAGAGCTGAGCCGTACCCGCCAATATTATATAAACAGGTTTTAAGTTTAAGCCAGGAATCGAAAAAATTTAAAAGCATTATTCATAAACGTTTTATAACTTTTAAAGGCTTTATAAATGAGAAAATTTGAAAAATAAATCCTCTATAAGCATTTTAAAAATTTTTTTTGTTCCCATCTGAGTACAAATATTGTCAAAAATATATCAAATTATTAAAAAATACATCCGAAACAAACAACACATCAAAAAAATATCTTAAATGACATTTATTAACCTCATAGAAAGGCTTTATAAATGAGAGAGCCTTTTAAAAATTGCTGAAACGTTGTATAAACCTCTCATAAAGCATTTTTAAAATTATTTACTCTCATTTTAGCACAAATTTTGTCAAAAATAATTGAAATTATTCAAAATATTTCAAAAATTTGCAAAATATGTCAAAAAATTCAAAATATACAAAAAAAAAAAAATAGGAAAATTTGTGACACCATTTGAAAATATTTACAAAAAAAAAAAACGATAATAAAATTACGACTTCTTTAGTGCAGAGGGTATTTTAAAAAAATGGTTGATGTTTGAATATCAAATTGTTGATGAAATTTTGACAAATAAATAAAAAAGTCATTGCATTTATCAAATACACAGACCATTATTTACACTCTTCCCATTTCAAATGAAAAGTGCTCCTATTTTAACTACAAAGCAGCTACAACTTTTGTTCATAACAAAATAGTAAGACTTATTAACATTAAAAAGTTTTTTAGCTCTTGAACATTTTAAAGCCATTATAAAAAATTCAATATGAATATGGCTGTAAGTAACCAAATATTGCCGGAGAGTACAAAGTAAAGAACATGAGAGTAAACTTTATTAAAACTTTTTGGTCATGATTACAAAGCGATTACAAATATTTTAATAAAATAACTTAGAACTATTTTTATTGTATTTAATTATTAATTTATAAAAACACGTTTCAAGTTTTATTTAAAAAATGGCTTTAATAAAAGTATTAGTAAAAAACTTCAATATTTTTTTAATAAAATTTTATTAGAAACATAAAGTAGCATTGTTTATGCGCGCTAAAATATTGCGCTGATGTTAGTGGTAACTCCACTCTTATATACTTAAATAATTGTATCTAAATTAAATAGGTCAAATCTAAATTGATAGGTAAAAGTTATGAAAACATCTATATGAATACCACAAGAAAATGCATGATTTTTAAAATGTTACATAGAAATGAAAAATACTTATAGCATGTTCACATTGAGCTAAAATTAAGTAATTTCGATCTTTTGTGTAATTTCGTCTGAAATGATATAATTTAAATGGTAGTTTCCCATACAATTGGTTGATTTCGAAATTACCTCAAACAAGCTAATTTCGTTGAAATTACTCACGAAATTAGGCCAATATTTACTTGCAACCCTGAAATCTGAAAATTGTGTGCATTGAACACAACCTTTTTTGACACAATAAGAATCTTGTTATCAAAAAGATTGTTGTTTTTAAATTGAATAAAAATAAACAAAGTAGGTTGTTGATTTTTCAATATTAAATCTTGGCGCTTTTTTTCATATGATTTATATAACTTATTACAGAATCTACACATTTTTCTGTATCTTCAAGCTCATTAAAATAAAATAGGACAACTCTTGAAATTTCCTCTGGATTCATGCTGCTGTATTGTGTTCAAAAATTATACGTGATAATAATTAATTGACAGAAAAAAAAATTAAACGTCAAACAAAATTGTCAAAACACAGTGTGAACACTTTTCTACAATTTCAAAATTATCTTACGAAATTACTTAATTTTAGCTCAATGTCAAAATGCTATTATATAATTTCTAATAATCCCAAGAAATTTTAAAATTGTTGGTTAATAGTTATAAATAAATAAGTTTTATTTATAATACCTGGAATTTCCAAGTTACATTTTTAACACATGCACTTCCTATCTCTTTTGCACTGATTATTTTAAACTCAAAAATAATCTTGTGTCTTGTATTATTAGGCCTGTTCCAGTACTCTTAATTTTAAGTCTAATTTACCAGTTTTGCAGGTAAATAAATTACTCGAAAAAATGGTACATAACATAGTTGAATAAATAAGGTTGTCTCGTGGCTGATCGTACTCTCTTCACAGTACCCATAATTGTCAAAATCAATGAAAAGCAACAAAAACAACTTTATCGGCTTTTCATGTTATAAATTTTCGTTTTCAGATTTTGTATGAGCTGTCAACTTCGATTTGACATTTCTGGGAACTCGCTCTCACCCATGCGACAACCTTATTTATTCAACCATGGTACATAACAGTGCAATCTATTATTTTCTATAAGTAAAATAAGTCTCCTCCCTTTCAAAAGTTGCAAGTTTTAGTCCGAGAAATTTCTTCTGGCAAAAATGGCAAAAGTGTCAAACTGTTTAAAATCAGCTAATTACATGTTGTTTTTAAGCTGTAAAAGTTCTTTGAAATAAATAAAAACTATTGGAAATGAAAACGGAAACATAATTTTTTTTTTGTATGAAACTTTAGTTTGAAGTTTTAATATTTCTATACCTGGTTACCATCGTTACACAAAGTAATCTTGTCCGATTATCTCCAAGCTTTAACCGCATACTTTCCACATATGTAGTTTCCGTGTGAACTAAAGTATTGCAAAAATATTTATTTTTCTAAAATTTGTTTGCATAACATCCATAAAAAACTTGTGTTCTTACGATTTTTTCCAAATCTTTATTTTTTAGTTTTTTGCCAAACTTTAACAGCCGTATTTATAAAATATCTGAAAATAGCTTTAAAACGTTCAATAGTTAAAAAGCTTTTTAATGTTAAAAAGTCTTTTAAAATTTTGTAATTCATAAAAATGTTGTAGCTGCTTTTAGTTAAAATAGGAACACTTTTGATTTGAAGTGGGAAGAGTCTCAATAATGGTTTGTGTATTTGATAAATTCAATGACTTTTCATTTATTTGTCACAATTTCGTCAACATTGTTTTGACAAATTTTCTCGTTTTTATTTTCTTTTTGTTTTGAATTTTTTTAAATATTTTATTTTTTTGACATATTTTCCAAATTTTTGAAATAGTTTTAATTATTTTTGACAATATTTGTGCTCAAATGAGAGCAAATAATTTTAAAAATGCTTTATGAGGGGTTTATTGAACGCATGGTATAATTAATCAGGTAGGTGTGACAGTTTTCAATCGAACATGAATTGTCAAAAATCATACAAAACAAAGCAAACTCAAAACAACAAACATATTCATTTGGGGAGACGACAAAGCCACAAATTGTATATTTTCTGTTTACACTTTTTGATGTCTTTGTTTTTGTTTTATTTTTTTTTTTTGTTGACAGCCGATTTTGACAATCCATGAACGATCTCGTGAGAAAATAGCCTGTTGTCAAATCTACCTGTATAATTGTAGCATGTATTGAACGTTTCAGCCATTTTTAAAAATCCGTCCATTTATAAACAAACATTTTCAATAATTTGTTTGGCATTTTCTTTATTTTTGATATATTTTAAAACAATTTGATATATTTTTGACATAATTTGTGCTCAGATAAAAACAAAATAAAATTTAAAAATCGTTTATCGCGGGTTTATTGAAGTTTTCATCCATTTTTAAAATTCCCTCATTTATAAAGCATTTAAAAGAAACTTTTAACGCTATTGAACATTTATGAATAATGTTTTTCAATTTTTTTCGATTTTTTCCTTATGATGGCTTTATAAGAGGTTCATAATTTTTTATGAATACAGCCGTAAAATTTTAGTTCACACGATAACCATACTCCTATTATTTATGAATTTTTTTTTTAGGTCCTGCCAAACTTTAGTTATTATGGAAACCATCAACTCTTTCTGATATCAAATCAACTTCAAATTAAAGTTTCATGTATAAGAAATGTTAAATAAATATTAAAAAAAATTTATAAATAATTATTTGGTGTATTTATTCACCCCCAAAAAAATTTCCATTATCTCTTACCGTTTTCCTGTAAACATTTTTTAAATTTTCACTTGAATACCAAGCGAGACAAGTAGCAACATTCCTTAATTTTATTGTTAATTTGAAAATTAATTATAATATTGTTAAAAATCTTAAGCAAGTCATCTGCACTGACGATGCTCCATATCGAACAAACGATTTTATTCAACAGTTTACACAATTTTAGTCCGAAGAGCGTTCCCGTATCTTTTTGGGTTTTTCTATTTTGAAGAGACTTTTTCTTACTCTCAGGCCTTTGACTCTTTTGCCACTGTCCGGTTTACACTTGTCAAGAATTGACGATCAAGTCTTGTGTTCGTTGGTGCGGGAATCGTAAGTCCCGGTATACACTTGTCAAGAATTGTTGGTTTTTTCGAATTTCCTTTTAAGCTTGACATTCACGTTTATGCACATCAAGAGTTTACGATCAATTATCGCTTCATCAATTATCGTTTCATCGTTATCATGTATTGTCGTTTTATTTCATATTATAGAAAATAAATTAAAAGACGCCGTTGATGCGCAAAACGAATAGAAATAGTAGCGGGACAACGAACAAACACAAAACGAATTGACCAAGAATTGACGGTACGGTCAATTATTTTTCTTTCCCTTTTGTTACGATTCCCACACCCTCGAACACAAGACTTGATCGTCAATTCGTGGCAAGTGTAAACCGGTACTAACAAGAGGGAAAGAAAAAATTTACCATACCGTCAATACTTCGGCAATACTTTTCGTATTTGTTCGTTGTCCCGTTATGTTTTTCGATGCGTTTTGCGCATCAACTGCGTCGTTTCATTGAATTTCTATAATAGGAAATGATACGACGATATATTTTGTTAGAATTGATTGTCAACTCTTGGTGTGTATAAACGTCAAATTTAAAAGGAAATTCGAAAAAATTTACCATCAATTCTTGACAAGTGTCCAATTATTATTCCAAAATGAACGGGAACAGTCCTATTAAGTAAATAACACTTTTGAAACGTCCTTGCCAAATCGAATACACGAAAATTTCTTGTATGCTAACCTTTATATGTATCGTGAATAGGAGGTCTTACATTGTGAATTATACCATTTTTATAATAACGTCATTGAGAACTCACGTCTAGACAAAAAGAAACATTTAATTGCACAAAGAAATTTCTGTAAAAAGTTTTTTTTTAAAGAAAATTAAAAAAGTTTTTATAAGAACGCCTTAAAAATTCTGCCAAAATATAACATTAATATAACAACATATAACTATTAGAGAAAACGTTTCAAACCTAAATTAAAATTTATTAAATGTAAGAAACAAAACTAAAGTGTAGAAAATAATAAGTGGAGCACTAGCAACATCGAAAAAAAATTCTTTCCGAAATTCTCTTTTTTGAACTGTACTTCCAAGTCATCAGCTTCGTCGTTGCAATAACTAAGAGGAGAGGCATCAAAACCTCACCAACGACGAAAAAAAAAATGTCAACAACTTCCCCAAATTCCGGAAATAGTAGCAGTAGCAATTCAAATCAACAACAAAAGAAGCAGCAACAAGGCGACGGAGACTCCTACAGCAGTAGCAGCAGCATTGAAGAGAACATTGAGGCCGAAGAAAGACGTCGTATAATACTTAAAAATCGTAGCAGGTCGTAGCAACATAAGTTTAATTTTAAAGTTCTTATTGAACCCAGACTTGTTTTTTCAGGAGTACTTCCTATATGCAGCGCAATTTAGGTAACAAACAGCAATCGCACAAAGCTGTAGGAAGCTCTGTAGGCGTTGTTGCAACATCAAGCGGCGCAATACCAAAGCATGATGGTTCTAAGTCCAACGTCGGTGTGATTTCTTTGAATATTTGTGGTGGCGCAACAGCAGGAGCAGTGGGAGGACGACGAACACCCGGCGATCGGATTACTTTGCTTGTCGACAATGTTCGATTTGTCATTGAACCGGCTTTGGTGACTGCACATCCCAATACAATGCTAGGTACAATGTTTAGTTCAGGCTTTCAGTTTGTGCATCCTAATGAGCGCGGAGAATACGAGGTGGCTGAAGGCATTTCACACAGCGTATTTAGAGCCATATTGGATTATTATAAAAGCGGAATCATCAAGTGTCCGCCTACAGTGTCAGTACCAGAACTGAAAGAAGCTTGTGATTATTTACTTATTCCATTTGATGCAACAACCGTGCGTTGTCAGAATCTACGTGAGTTTCCATTCCAAAAACTTGAGTTATTTTATAAAAATACAAATATTGCTTAAACTAAATGATTTTTCGTAAGTGGTTTGAAATTCTTAAAAGTTTAGGGAACAGCATATTAAATAGTCTTGTAAATAATCAATTTTAATAGATTTTTATGCATACTTTTAATTTTGTCTTGCTTTTACAAAAAGGAGGCCTTCTTCACGAACTCAGCAATGAAGGAGCTCGCCAACAATTCGAAGTCTTCTTGGAGGATCTTATTTTACCGCTAATGGTTGCTTCTGCACAACGTGGTGATCGTGAATGTCATGTCGTTGTCTTACTAGACGACGATGTAGTTGATTGGGATGAAGAATTTCCACCACAAATGGGCGAGGAATATTGTCAGAGTATGAAGTGAATGTGTAAATTATACAAAAGTTTTTAAAAAAAAATGTTTTTCGCAGCCGTCCACAGCACAGCAATGCATAGATTTTTTAAATATATTGAAAATCGCGATGTAGCAAAGCAGGTAATGAAAGATCGTGGACTGAAGAAAATACGTTGCGGTATAGAAGGTTATCCAACGCACAAGGAGAAAATACGCAAGCGTCCTGGTGGTAGAGCGGAAGTAAGACACCAATGCTAGAAAAAAAAATATCAGATACATTTCTTTTGTTTCCCAACTCAGGTTATATATAGCTATGTTCAACGTCCGTTTATACACATGTCATGGGAGAAGGAAGAAGCTAAAAGTCGCCATGTTGATTTTCAGTGTGTCAAATCGAAATCGGTTACCAATTTGGCTGAAGCTAATGCAGATCCACCATTAGAGTTGGATGCAAGTGAGCACATTATCCGATTCGATTTTAATTTTTTGTTGATTTTACATTTTTATTATAACAGGTGGTAATCCAATTCCTCGGCAAGAAGCCAGCATCAGTGTAAATCGTGATGTTCAAGCAGAATTCGTTGGCAATGGCGCTGGTGAAGTTGGCGCTGCCGTTCGTGTAGCTGCTGTTGAGGTGGATGAGGCAGCTGGTGGTGTTCTTATTTTAAATGATTTTGAACAAGCTGCCGGCGGCGCAATTGAGGAAACCATTTAATTTCTATTAAAACATTGCTCAAAATAACTAGGATATGCGGGAACACATTTCAAACTAATAGTAATTCGATGAGATTAAAATTTTTTGAATGAAACGGTTTTATTTATTAATCAAACAAATGAATCTTTTATGTGTACTACAAAAACGTAAATATTATCTCTTTTATACCACACAAAATACATAGATGCGAGTATATAAAAAATATCTACTCAACTCTTTATGTATATTTTATGTACTCGTATCTTTATACGAACAACTAAATATTGGTCTTTCAATATAGAATAAACTGCTTTATTAAAATAAATCTTTTATTTGTATTTTAACCATGCTTTGAGTGTCGCAGTTTATTTATTTATCTAAATTTTGGTTTTTTATCGGTACGCGTTTCTGAGTCCCAACCGAAGGCACGTTCAACAGCCATTTTCCATTTTCGGTAGCGTTGATCACGTTCATAGCTGCTAATTTTTGGCTTATACGAACTTTCTGAATCAGGTTCCGATAGAGGAGACTCAATGTCAACATTTAGATTAATAGCTCTGCAAGCAGCTAACGCAGCGCCCTTTAAAAAAAAATTTTTGAAAATTATTTTACAATTCTTAACCAAAAAACAATTCTACCAAAGCTGTCGTCTCAGCCACACGTGGGCGCACCACATTGATACCAACTAAATCTGACTGTAGCTGAAGAAATAATGAATTCACAGTCATACCTCCATCAACCATTAGTTTTTTTAGCGGAATACCACAATCCTTGTTCATTGAATCCAGTATGTCACGTACTTGGAAACATACTGCCTCTAGAGTAGCTCGAATAATATGTTCGGTTGTGGTCTCCTCGCTAAGGCCGCATAATACACTATTTCGACAGAGAGTTAATATGATTCTGATTGTACATGTTATTGAATAAAAGTTACCCCCTTGCCTCTTGGTCCCAATAAGGTGCAAAAAGACCACTAAATGCTGGAACAAAATAAACATCCAAGGAGTTATTTACAGTTCTAGCCATTGTCTCAACCTGTTCGAAAGTTTCAATTAAGCCCATATTATTTTTCAGCCAACTTAGAGCTGCTCCCGCAATAGCTACACTGCCTTCTAGAGCATACACTGGCTCGGCAGTGCTACCCAATTGATAGCCAACAGTAGTTAACAGACCATGCGTAGAGTATACAATGGATCTACCGGTGTTGTAAAGTAAAAAACAACCCGTTCCGTAGGTTGCTTTTGCTTGCCCACTTTTAAGACACTGCTGCCCCACAAGAGCAGCCTGTTGGTCACCCAGACAAGACGCCACTGGAACACCGTTGAGGGGATCCATCTTAATATGTCCATAAACTTCCGCACTGGAACGTATTTCGGGCAATATACTTGCCGGTAATTTGAAGAACTGCAGTAGCACAGGATCCCATTTCAAGGTTTCAATATTCATTAGCATAGTTCGTGATGCATTCGTCACATCGGTTACATGGATACCACCATGCTTAGCACCTCCCGTTATATTGTATATTAACCAGGTATCAATGGTACCAACAATACAGGTTTTGTCTGTCATGGCTTTTCCGATAAGTGGTACATTGTCCTTGAGCCAACGCAGTTTTAGAGCAGAGAAATATGGCGAGAGCGGTAGACCACAGAGGGGTTTTAAGTAGTTTATATTCTTCTTGGCATCTGGTATTGAGTCAACTAGTTCATCGACGGTGGCTGACGTACGGTTATCTAACCAAATAATTGCATTATATAAAGGTTTTCCAGTTTGTCGGTCCCAGACGACAACCGATTCGCGTTGATTAGTAATTCCAACAGCTACGATATCCTGAAAAATAGAATACATATTTTATTATAATTAAAAAAAAAACAAACAAGTAAAGCATAGTCTTCCTTGTAAGAAGAACTCAACTCCTAAGAACAAAAAGCCAATCAAAACAAAATTATATATTTTCAAACTTTAATTTTAAAAATTATTTTTGTATGAGCTGTCAACTTCGATTTGACATTTATGGGCAATCGCTCTCACCCTTGCGACAACCCATGGTTGAATAAATAAGGTTGTCGCATGGGTGAGAGCGAGTTCCCATAAATGTCAAATCGAAGTTGACAGCTCATACAAAATCTGAAAACGAAAATTAATAACATGAAAATCCGTTGAAGTTGTTGTTGTTGCTTTTCATTGATTTTGACAATTATGGGTACTGAGAAGAGAGTACGATCAGCCACGAGACAACCTTATTTATTCAACTATGCGACAACCTTGTTAATTAGTTGAGAGCGAGTGCTCATATATGTCAAATCGAAGTCGACAACTCATAAAAAGTCTGAAAGGCCAATATTACACGCATGGTATAATAACATGGTATAATAATACAAGGTAGCATTGACAGTTGCTTGGGAAATCATATACTGTCAAAAAATATACTCAAAAAGAGAGCGCTCACAATCCGCCATTGAAAACACAAACAATGTTGTCATTTTCTCTTAGAAAATAAGCAGTTGTCAATGCTACCATGTATTATTATACCCATGGTATTATACCCATGTATAATAATACATGGTAGCATTGACAACTGCTTATTTTCTCTTCAACAGGAAAACATAAGCTGTCAAAAACAGCTTTTTGTGGAAATACATCAGCAGCTGCTGTGGTTGTTGTTTTTTTTCACTTCAACGTTTTCAACATTGCTTGTGTTTTCAATGGCGGATTGTGAGCGCTCTCTTTTTGAGTATATTTTTTGACAGTTTATGATTTCCCAAGCAACTGTCAATGCTACCTTGTATTATTATACCATGATTACACGATGTCCGCTTGTCCGACCTTTGTTGTTACTTTCAATGTGAAACTGTCAAAACACAGTGAGAGTGAGAGCGGACGCAACAACAAAATCTTATCTGCCCAAGCGTAAGCCGGACAAACAGACATCGTGTAATATGGGCCAAAGCGAAAATTTATAACATGTAAAGCGGATGAAGTTGTTGCTGTTGCTTTTCATTGATTTTGACAATTGTGGGTTCTTAGAAGAGAGTACGATCAGCTTCGAGACAACCTTATTTATTCAACCATGACTGTATCAAGCCCCTCATAAAGCATTTTTAAAATTATTTTGCTCTCATTTGAGCACAAATATTGTTAAAAATAATTAAAAATATTTCAAACATTTGGAAAATACGTCAAAAAAATTTTGTACAATTACGTCTTGCACCGACTGTCAGAAATAGTTTAAATTAGAGAACAAAAAAAGTGGAAAAAGAAAATAGAAAGTAAAATATATTCGGGACATTCGATACAAGGTAGGAGTGACAGTTCTTTCGTCTTGCAAAAAACAGACCTTATACTTTTTTTTTTTTAATAAACCAACTTTATAAGTTCATGCTAGACCTTATGTTTTCATATTCATAAACATCAACGAAACCGCAAAAATGCCAAAGCTAACGAATTTCCGGCGGTATTTGATTTAAAGAAATCTTGTGTTGTATTCTAAAAAAATTATTTTTGAGACATGAATAGTTCCATTTATTTTTGTTTTCAACTTCATAGCATCGTATAGTTTGATTTTATTTCGTCTTGATTTCAAAATTTCATTACTACCAGGGTGCGGAAAAATTCGCTCACGAACGATTAAAAATTTAATCTTCTCATGGAAACTCATTTTGCGATTGTATTTTATTATGATAAATTCATTTGAAATCGAACGTTCACGAAAACATTGCCTTCATGTTCTCTCACGAGAGACTAAATGCAATGATTTTTTTGCTCCCGCTCTCAACTTACGAACAATCACTTTTGGTAGCTCACTCATGAGAAATATGTTTACATTAAATAACTGCATATATCGTGAACGTTCAATATCTGAAGTATTTATCATAATAAAATACAATCGCAAAATGAGTTATCGTGAGAAGATTGAATTTTTAATCGTTCGTGAGCGACTTTTTCAAAGTTTATGAGTATAGCGCAGAGGGAAGAGATCTTTAAATAAATTCTCTTGTGAAACGGACGAAAGCAGATAGACGCAATCGGTAACTTAAATTGCTTTGTTCTGCATTCGCTTGGTTAATTTGAAAAATGATACAGAGTATAAAATATATTAATAGGCAAAAATTATTGCCTATTATAAAGAAACAAATTTTTGTATTATTTAAGTATTTTGTATCAGGGTGAAGAGTGTTTTTCTTTTCGTTTAGTTTTTGATTTTTTTTTAATTATATAATTTATACATCGTATTTTTATTTAATTTTAATATTTTTATTTAATTTTAATATTTAGTTTATATTAATTACACAGGTCGATTACATATATTTTTTAGTGTTCTAGATGTTTATATACATTTAAACCATCAAAAGAACAAAAAATATATGACAACCTATGTAACTACGCTAAATAATCTGTATTTCTAATTTATTTTTGTTATTTTATAATACTTGATGTTTTTTTTTTCATATGTAATTTTCTTCGACTTTATTGTCTTTTTTTAATTGAACAAAATTTTACTTATTTCTTTGCTGTCAGAGAAAAAATTTATCCCTGCAAAAATACGCTCACGAACGATTAAAGATTCAATCTTCACAATATGAGTTACGTATTGAATTTTTTAATGAGCGTTCACAAAAAAAGAACGATCATGAGTGAGCGAGCCAACGACGCTTGCAGCGAAGTTTTTTTCATTCGTGATATTTACGAACTTTGCTTTTGATGGTGAGCGATCGTAAATGCTTTTGTTCGTCGCATAACTTTCTCACTCATGAGAAATTGAAAGCATGAAATTATTAGCTGTGATTAATTGTGAGAACAATCGTATTTTGATCGTTCTCCGCACTCTGATTACTACCGCTTAAAAGTCGCTTTACATAGTCCTACAGTGTGTTACGACATGTCAAAATTTTCATGTATGATAGTATGTAGAATGGCGTAAACAACGAAAAGCAAAGTGTGTTCGAACCTGTTTTGATTTTTTTTGACATGTCGTTCTACATTTTAATTTTTAGGTTTGTTCCTAATTTCATCACACATTCTATTCGACCAGCGATGAGTTTTATAAGATTTCTTCGAATTTAATTTATTGGAAATCTCCAAGCTGCAAGTTACAATTCATCAAATGTTTAAAAGCAAGCAAAATAATGACTGCTTCTATTTTTAATGCACAATTGGCCCTTATAATGCTAACAATAGCTGCTATGTCCCGATTCATTTTAAGAATTTTCAATTTTTGTATAATTTCTTTATTAAAAATAAAAAAAATTAAAATAATTTCTTTATACAAAAATTAAAAAATGACAGTGTGATAAGATTCGGTTATACTTTCTATCTCACATGTCGTAACACAGAGTAGGACAATGTAAAGCGGCCTTATGTCCCGATTCATTTTAAGAATTTTCAATTTTTAAATTTTTATTGAATGAAAGTGCAATGTGACTCTGTGAGATAGTCTAAAAGAGAAAACTTAATTTCTTTATACAAAAATTAAAAATGAAAGTGTGATGAAATGCAGTTATACTTTCTTTCTCACATGTCGTAACACACAGTAGGACAATGTAAATCGGCTTTAATTTGATACGTATCCGATTAGTTATTTACATTTTGAGTCATCTTTATACGCATCCTGAGTAAGCAGAAACCTTATTGTGAATAACGCTTCAAACATTCAATTATTTATTGCAGGGTAAAAATAAGTGGCAGCACTTAAAACTAACAGAAAAAATTACAAAGAAAACGCAAAAAATAGAAATTGATTGAGCACAACCAATGATTGAAACCAATAGAAAAAAAAAAAATAAACAAGTCTACTATAATCGAAGTACTAAGCAAGATTATTTCAATGACACTTCAAACACGAATCTGGAAATTAATTTCACATAATAAGCAGGTTCTTAGTAGCGGCAAATACCAAAGGATCTTAAAAAACCGTCAAATTTATAGAAACATGGCCACTGAAAAATGTCCAAATAAATCTGTGATAGCAATTTCTCAAATGCGCTGTACCCACGATAAAGAAGCTAACATGCATCTAGTAGAAGAATTGGTCGGCAGGGCAAAATCACGGGGCGCTTCTTTTTTGTTCCTACCAGAGTGCTGTGATTTTGTTGGTGAAAATCGTAAACAGACTCTTGAACTTTCAGAGCCACTTACCGGTGCCACCGTGCAGCAGTATAAAAATTTAGCAAAACGTAATAGCATCTGGCTATCTCTAGGCGGTATTCATGAGTCGGTGCTGGATGAGTCTGAATGTAAAACTGATAAGATTTATAATGCTCACGTGATAATTAATAACCAAGGTGAAATCATAACCGTTTATCGCAAATTGCATCTCTTCGACGTTAACACTCCAGAGTTTCGATTTCGAGAATCTGATGTAGTAGCCCCAGGTTCATGCTTGATACCACCTCAAGAGACACCTATTGGAAAGCTTGGAATGCAAATTTGCTACGATATACGATTCGCGGAAGGTTCTTTATTGCTAGCTAAAATGGGTGCGCAGCTTCTGACCTACCCCTCTGCATTTGCTTATACGACTGGAAGAGTACATTGGGAAATTCTGTTGCGGGCACGTGCAATTGAGAATCAGTGCTTTGTTATTGCTCCAGCTCAGGTAGGATACCATAATGCAAAGCGACGCAGCTGGGGACACGCAATGGTAATCGATCCCTGGGGCAAAATATTGTTGGATTGCGGTGGTGAACAGGAGCTCATGGTGGCAACAACAGAAATTGATCTTTCTTCTATTGATACTGTTAAACAGAATATGCCCTGCTTCGACCATAGACGTCATGATGTTTACAGTTTGATTGCATACGATGCAGGCAGATGTCACGCAGAGGAAGATCGTTTTTTTGCAGGTAATACAATTCGTAAGGAGACAATTTTTTACGAATCTGAGCACTGTTATGCCTTTACGAATCTAGTCTGTGTGGTAGATGGACATGTTTTAATTTCAACTAAACGTATAGCACAACGTTTAAACGGCTTAAATTGTGCAGAGATGGCGGATCTTTTTAGTACAGTTTGCAGAATACAGCGTATGTTGGAGGATATTTATAAGACAACAGCTTCCACTGTTACCGTACAGGATGGCGCAGATGCAGGTCAAACTGTGCCACATGTACATTTCCATGTTATGCCAAGGCGGCAAGGAGACTTTGGACACAACGACCAAATTTATGTTAAACTGGAAGACCGTGTAGAGAACAGACCAAATCGTACCATAGAGGAACGCATTGAAGAGGCGCAAAAGTACAGAACTTATTTGCAACAAAGCAGAAAACTTTAATGCAAAACTGTTCTAAATAATCAAACATATACATATGTAGTTTCTTTATGTATCATACACGAATATTTGTAGATAGCATATTAATTTTAAATAAATAATCCTACCTTGGCCTGACCGCCCAAAACCACTAACTTCTTAATAGCTTCTTCAATGCATTTTCCAGCAACAGTAATTATCTTTACTGGATCTTGTTCACACCAACCTTCGTGTGGATATATTGATGGAACATCTATCTGATGAAAACAAACCACGATATCTGTTCCAGCTCGGAAAATCATGAATCTTGCGGATGAAGTACCCTCATCGATAGCTCCAATTAGTTTTCCAAACTTCATTTTTGTTAGTTTTTAATTTCGTGACACAAAAAATATTGATATTTTGATTTGTTTTTTATTTTGCTACAAAATTATTGATTGCAATCTTTTTTTTTTTTTTTTACAATTCGATTTTCCCACTAAATACCACGATGAAATTTTAAAAGGAATATTCTGCCATAGTTAATCATTATTAATATCGCTAAATATGTTACCAAGACGATGTGGAGTGTGATGGAATAGTACAAGTGTTGATGTTTACAACACATTTATTCATAAAATGAATACTAACATATTTATAATCATACCTTGTCGGATGCACCTAAAAGCTTTAATTTCCTAATTGCTTCCAAAATACATTTTTCAACAACACGAATTATCAATAGAGGGTCCTGTTCGCACCATCCTGCATGTGGAAATATTTGTGGAACTTCAATGCGATGAAAGCAAATAATTTTGTTGGTTCCCGCACGAAAAATCATGAACTTGGCCGCTGAACTGCCTTCAGCGATAGCTCCAATGAGTTTTCCAAACTTCATTTTCGTTTGTTTCTTATTCTCGTGACACTAAAAAGACTGCTCATTTGATCACTTGATTTCTTTTTCTTTCTCTTGACTTAAAAAATATAAGCGGCAGTTTGTTTTCGAATTGCGACATCATTCTTTTATATGCTGTTCACAGGAAGATTACTGGATATTTTTCGACAATTTTCTCTTGGATTAACTTACTGAGCACTTTTCATGCATAACCTATAAAGCACAACTTAAAAACAATTGGAAGCAATAGTTAATTCTTCTATTTCCAAGTCAATAATATACGAAAATGATATAAAACCATGCCGTTCATTCCTCACTCAAAACAGTAATCTTTGATAACTTCATTTGAATTTTGGAAAGCAATATAATATGCATTGCGTTGTATGTTACATAAACGTAGAGAAATAATAATCATACCTGGGCTTTTGCACCTAAGGATTCTAGCTTCTTAACAGCCACATCAATACATTCTTGAACTATCGAAATTATCTTCATGGGATCTTGTTCACACCATCCTTCCTGTGGATATATCTGCGGAACATCTATCTGATGATAACATACAATGTTGTCAGTCCCTGCTCGAAAAATTATGAACCTTGCAGATGAGGTGCCCTCATCAATCGCTCCAATAAGTTTTCCAAACTTCATTTTTGTTTTTTCTTATCTTTCTTCCCGTTTTCGTAACACTGACTATAACACTGATCCACAGATTTGATCTGATTTTTGACCTTTTGTTTCTTATCAAAGCCAATTTAGCCTTTTAAAACGATGATGAACTTTGATCGAAAGATTAAACAGTTATAGGTGTTGTCACTTTACACTTATTCGTATTCTGATAAAGGAAAGTTTTATTTATTTCTTATATCCTACCATAAATAAATACAATACCTAATTACTATTGCTATTTGAGTTTTACTTTGTTTATCTTTCAGAAGTAAAGTTGCGGCTTAAGACAAGAAATAAAAGAGAAGAAATAGTAAAATAAAATTTTAGTGATAAGAACTGTCAAAAACAATTGTGGAGAGTTAGTTCACAATAGTTTTGTAATTTTTTCGATTAGAGCACCCAATCTTGCATAAACATCTGACACCACAAAATTCGACATATGAAAATTTAAGGGGAATAATTTAAAGATCTGCTGTGCCCATAAAGCTTAAAAATAGATCTATTAAAAAATCACGTAAAATCATCTAAATTTAAAACAAAGGTTAGCTTAAACGAAGTTTAAAACAGGGACCGTAACTGTTATGACTTTTTTTAAATAAGCCAATAAATAATAGTTATTTTTCGACCGATTTTTTTTTTGGTCAAAAATAAAAGTTGCAGTTTGACTTTTCTTTTTTTGGTCAAAAATAACAGTTGAAATTTGACTTTTATTTATTCGGTCAAAAAGAAAAGTTAAAATTTGACTTTTTTTTTTATTAAGAAAGTAAGTAACTTTATTCATAATTGTATATTAAATTAAATTAATTTTGCTAGAGGTAAAATTTATGTTTAAAAAGTTGTTCAATACTATTTTTGTAGTTACTTAAATTCTCAGACGGATTTATAATCCGTGTATAAGAGGATTGAAAAAAAGTATTAACAATAATTTAAAACTAGTAAATAAATAATTTTTCTTTTTTTATAAGATTTTAAGATATCACATTGATTAGACTATATCACTAGTTAATTTATCTTAAATTCATAATGTAATTTTTAAGTTTTTGTTTAAAAATATTGGTATTGGCTGCATTTTTTATTTCTTCTGGTAGGTTGTTAAATTATTTTATTGCGCTGTGTTTCAGGCTGTTGAGTTGCTGTGTTGTTCGTGCTTTTGAAATGTTGAAGTTGTATTTCTGTCGTGTATGTTGATGGATCGTGTTTCTTGTTGTGAGAATCATGTGTGATTTGAGAAGATTGTTTTTGATTTTATAAATGTATTTGCATTTCTCAGTGTATATAATTTGGTTGATGTCCATTTGGTTAGTGGTTTTGTATAAGTCTTTTGTCGAGGTCGATGTGCTTTTGTTGAAGAGGATTCGAATTGTTTTGTTTATTATCCTTCCTATTTGTTCGACTTGGAATTTTCTGCATTGACTCCAGCTACATATGTTATATCTTATTTTTGAAAGTATATGTCCGTTGTATATCAGCTGGCTGTCTTTTCTGGTATAGATCGAAGTCGTTTGGTCGCTCGTATGATTGGGATTATATGATTTTTTATTGCTTTTATGAGGTTTTCGTAGTTTAGTTTTTCATCTATCACCATTCCTAAGTATTTTGTGTGCTTAACTCTTTGTATTTCTGTGTCGTTGATTTTTACTTTTAAGTTTATTTTTGTGTTGTTATGTCGCTGAAAGACGATGTAGTTTGTTTTTTGAATGTTTATGCTGAGCCCATTCCCACAAGCCCATTCATGATAAATCTTCATATTATGGTTTACTTTATCCTCAAGATCTTTTTCCGTTGTAGCTCTTGTTAAGAAACTTGTATCGTCCACGTAGATGTTGCATGCTGAGTTAAAATTGCAAATTCTAATGTTGTTTATGTACAATAAATAGAGTTTCGGTCCAAGGACCGAACCTTGTGTTACGCTAATTTCGGTCATAAGTTCGTCACTGTACTCGCCACCTACTTCTACAACATGAGGCCTGCTGTTTAAATATGTTTGTATTAATTTGTTTGCCACTTCACGCACACCTATATCGATCAAATATTGAGGATTTTTTGTGGTCAACGAGATCGAAGGCTTTCGGTAGGTCTATGAAAGTAGCCGCCACCTGTTTTTTCTCATCCAAAGCGTTGTAGACTTTTTCCAAAGTTGCCGTAATTGCTGACTCTGTTCCGCTGCTCGCCAGGAAACCATACTGATTGCTGTCGTTTTCGTATCAATAAAATTTTGTATTCTTTTATCAATTGCCTTTTCGAACACTTTGCTGATTGCACTAAGTACTGCAATTAGCCTGCAGTTTTTGCATCCATCTTTGGCTCCTTTTTTGCAAATTGGTGTAATGAGGGCTTTTTTGAGGTAGTTTGGGAAGGAACCAGTTGTGAAGCAATTGTTTATTAATGTAGCTAAGATCGGATATATTGTTGGTTGTAGTACCTTTAGATCTTTAACTGAAATTCCGTCTATAGCTTTTGATGCATTACTGTTAAGGTTTGTTATTATTTGTTATATTTCTTGCAGTGTAACAGGTTTTAAGAACATTGATTTTTGATTAACTATATTTGGTATTGCTGTAATTGTTGCCATGTTGTTTTTAGCTATATTTTTTGCGACTTCATTGAAGTATTTGTTGAACTTGTTAGCGGTATTTTTTTTTGTGCTGAACTCTTTGCTCGTGATTGCTTGTAGAATTAGAAGTTTCTGTTTTATTTGTTAAATTTGTGTTTTTAATAAGAGTTTCAGCATCTTATTGTATTGTATATACTGTATTTTTGTATATTCGGATTTTTTATTTTGATCATCAATGCTACATTTCCATTTTTTTTATAGTTTTTGTCTTTGCTCTAGTTTTTTCTGGAGTTCTGGTGTGATCCAATTGTTGTCTCGTGACCTTATTTTTACGTATTTTTTACAAGTGTTTTTCGCCGCTTGTAAGATTTCTACAAGATTTTCCACTTCAGTGATTGTGCTTCTGTTTAGTTCTTTTTCAATTAATTTGGACATTTGATTATAATTTTTTACTTTATTTTATTTTATTTTTTCGGTCTAAAATAAAAGTTAAAATATGACTTTTGATTTTCCAGTCAAAAATATAAGTTAAAATTTGACTCTTATTTTTGAGTCAAAAATAAAAGTTAAAATGTGAGTTTTATTTTTTCCATCACAAATAAAAGTTAAAAATTTGAAAGTGATATTCTATATTAATTACTAGCTTACTCGGCACACTTTGTTTTGCACCCGAAAATATGCTAATGAGCCGAATGAGTATAATTATTTTACATATTTCATTGAGTATGGATAGGGTACAGAACAACAAGTAACAAGAGTATACGATTTCTGTCGAATGTTCATTGCAGTTCTCTGATGTGTATTGATTCGACAAACAACAGTGACAGGGAACGCAATGTGCAGTGGTAAGTAAAACAAAGATAGAGAAGAGTACAATTTATACTCTCGTTATGTTTTAACACCTTTTAACTGAAAAAAAATAAAAGTTTAATTTTAACTGTTATTTTTGACCGAAAAAAAGTTATATCTTCATTTTTAAACCTTTAACGTTCCCTGTCACTGTTTGTAGAATCACTACAGTCAGATTCAGAGAATTACAGCTCGGAGAACTGCTTTCAATTCTTGAACAATGAAAAAGGAGTCTATTAGTGTTACTAGAATAGCTGTTTTCGATGAAAAATTCTCAGTGCAGAGCAGGGCAGAGTAGACCAGATCAGTGTCGTCGAAAATAATTTCAGAGCAGAATAGAG
The DNA here is from genome assembly GCA_943735915.1 of Pherbina coryleti. Classification (NCBI taxonomy): domain Eukaryota; kingdom Metazoa; phylum Arthropoda; class Insecta; order Diptera; family Sciomyzidae; genus Pherbina; species Pherbina coryleti. The sequence continues at coordinate 116,497,952 of OX030952.1, forward strand.
CCTTTTTTAAAAGAACGAAAAAGATCTGGTTTGAGTAAACTGTCAAAAGTCATTTATTAAATACTGCACCATATCTTTCTCACCATTGCCACATTCCTGCCTAATGAAGGAATGAGTCTGAAAACGTTCAAAAATAAACTAGTTTCCATTAAGCAAACAAAAAACCTAATATATACCTTTTTATAGGTCATCTTTGCAGTTTCTATTTTTTAAACTTTCTATTTTTCTAACAAGAGCCAAAACAGCTGATTGGTTTATTTGCTGCTCTAACTTAAACCATAAAAAATAGCAGTGTAGAAAAGAGCAAAAAGCGCAACTTATAGCAGCTGCAAAAAACAAAGATCAAGAGCAAATGAGAGCAGCTAAGAGCAGAAAAAGGAACTCATCGAACACTTTTTGCTGATCTGGAGTGAGAAATTTCAATCTAGAGCAGTCATCGAACACAGCTAATACATGGTGGAATATATATAAGGTGTTCTCATTGAGAATATCAGAGAAAATATGCTGCCTTATTTTGACATTTTCATATAAAAATTTTTATACTAATCCTTTTTTTAAAAATCCGAATTTTTTCCCGAATTGTCGAAATTGTCAAAAAATTTATTGAAAAGTGTCATGGGATAAGAACACCTTATAATAATTCCACCATGACTAGAATACTTACAATGACCGCTTTAACTTTGGTCAAGAATTGAAAGCATCATTTTGTTGGCCAATTATACCGAGTTGGCTGAGAAGAAATACTCTTTCTGCATTGGTTAAGACTTGAAAGCAATTTTTTTACGTTATCTTTTGAACCCAAAAAGTTGACGGTACTATACAAGCGTACCATCAATTGTTTCCACCTTTCTTCTTAGCCAATTCGCTACAATTAACCAACAATCTCGAAAAATTGCTTTCCATACTTGACCAATGTAAATGGCGTCAAAGGAAAAAATATTGACGGTACGCCTGTGTTTGAGTCAACTTTTTGAGTTCATAAGAAAACTTAAAAAAAATTGCTTTCAAGTATTGACCAATGTAAGACATGGTATAATAATACAAGGTAGCATTGACAGTTGCTTGGGAAATCATATACTGTCAAAAAATATACTCAAAAAGAGAGCGCTCACAATCCGCCATTGAAAACACAAGCAATGTTGAAAACGTTGAAGTAAAAAAAAACAACAACCACAGCGGCTGCTGATGTATTTCCACAAAAAGCTGTTTTTGACAATTTATGTTTTCTTGTAGAAGAGAAAATAAGCAGTTGTCAATGCTACCATGTATTATTATACCATGAATGTAAGAGATAAATGGGATTAGGGATTTTTGTAATTATTTTTATTTGATACTTTTTGCACTTATTGTGAATAGTCGAAAATATACTACATAATAGCATACATGGGTAGAAATCAGCTGTTTTCAACGACAAAATAAAAACATTGCACTGTGAAATAATTTGTTTATTGCAATAGAACGTTTGACCAAATTATACTTAAAATGTCATTCAATGAAAAAGAAAAACAGGGTATAATAAGTCTACTAGTTAAGGAAGAGCAGAACATGCACATCCTACTTAAATTAGCCAACAGTGTCACGGGGAATGTTATAGACATTGCGAGCGCTCAAGGTAAAACGTTTTGATAGTACCTGTATCGGTAAGTTTATATATTTTTCTCATCTTGCAGAAGCACTAGATTTCGTCTCCATACACATTAGAGATGCACAAACGTTACTTAACAAGAGAATTATAACCAAGGAAGTACTTTTCAAGTACCTTCATAAGAATAAAGTGGCTGTTGCACCAGATTTTACAAAAAACACACTAGTGAATAAAGTTTTAGAATATTGGAACAATGCTGAAGCAATCGGCGCCACTAGGACAGTAGGCAATTCATCACAATATAATGGTACATTGCGAACAGCCAATGATGTCACTACACCAACACTCAAAGACTGCATGTCATCGGTTACTGAATGCACTAATCTGACATCTCCCACTCCCAGCCTGTTTAACCATGTCGAAGAAGCACACTACCCAATACACTTGTTGGCCCGAAAATTCTCAGAGTGGTTTTTTGAAAATTACAACAAATCAAGAATAAAAGAAGAAGACTTTTGGTCGGATGCACGTTTAATGTTGCGAATAGCAGCAAACGATCGTGTTGACGATCAGGAATGTTTCGGAGCACCAGCCGTAGTTAATAGTTTGATGAATTGCAAGCAACAGTTTGATTTCTATTTTAATCCAAATCTAACACATTCTGGAGTGCAAGGCCGAATGGATGTACATGGTTTGGTGCTAGTTCTTGTATGTGGCACACTGCACACGCATCCTGATTGCGTTGGAGTTTTCGAGTGTACATTTGGCCTAATGCGAGATCCATTTTCGGAAAATAATTGGAAAATGAAGACAACTCAAATGATGCTACGTAGTCAGGGAGCTCCGGATGTTCCAATCCTTTCCGATAGTCAAACGCTGCAGGATGCAATGATGTTGCCTGTGCCAATGGGAGAACTGTCGTAACGAGTATTGCTTACTTATATTATTAATTACTTATATTATTAATGCAGTTGTGAAAATAATCAATTAATTAAAGTTTTACTGTCAAAAGCAACTGAGTGTTTTTGATGTGTTATGCTGTAACGTAGTACTAAAAAGTTTGTGAATAGAAAAAAAAAAACGAATATTTCTAAAACTCTGTGTTGTTACTTTTTTCAAAATTATTATAACCATTCCATTCTTTTCGAATGTTTCTTAAATATTTCTCACTTTTTTAAAATCGAACCTTCGAATCACTTTTCTGTTTCGATCTCCGTTTTGTTGATCAATTTGCTTGTTGTTTGGTGATACCTTAAAATATATAAAAAATAAAATATCAATAAATAGTTGCACTCTAAATCGAATTCCATTAACCTTTTGGACTTACTATGAAATATTTTTAAAACGTTTACCCGTAAGTTTTATTTTAAAAATGCACCAACTTGACAATTTGACACCCTGGAAAAAGTGTTAAAAAGAAAAAAATTGTAATCGAGTTATTTGATATTTATATAGAATGAATGTTTAAAAGTTCTAGTCACTGCATAGATTGCAACGAAAAATGAGCATCGGAATTTTAAAATTCTGATTTTCATTTAAAGTTTTCAATGACTTTCTTTTAATGTTTTTAAACATATTAATTATTTTAATGACCATTCCCAAACTAATTATTACCAGAGATAAACACACTTCTTTAATAGAGAACAGCTCTACACGGATTTATCTCTCGTACTGATTTAGATCGCTTACGACGAAGTTTCTTACAGCTTAAGACGTTCTTTCTTGAAAACATCGTTCTGAAATGAAAATACAACTTAAGTAAATTTTGCACTTAACATCATCTAGGCTAGCATGCTCATTGGAAATGAAATGAATTGAATGATAAACTTTAATTAAAAGTTAAAACGGTTCTATACGGCTATTTTAATACAAACTACTTTTGTTTGATTTTGTAATATTTTTGCTTTGATTGTTATTTGTCACTCTTATTGTGTTTTCCCAAATACTAATAATTTCATCAACAACACGGTGACAGTTAACTATAACATAAAGTTCAATAAGAAGTTATTTAAAATAGAAACTAAATCTAAGCGGAAAATATTTAGAAATTAAATTTTGTCTCATTATTTTTTGTTTTTTTTTTAATCCGAAAACCTGCTTTAATTTAGTAAAAAAAAAATCAGTGCATGGATAACAAGAAAATTAAATGTTTCAACGTAGTTTTAGTTATGTTTATATTAATCTAATCAATTTTAATAAAATATGTATACCAATCCCACAAAAGCAGAAATGCGCAATACATTTTTGCTTGCGAGGGCAAAGAAAAATTACATTTATTTGCGGTACACCGATAGACAGCGATGAACCAAACCAATTGTTGATCACATTTTAACACCATCGTCTACATTTTTTCCTGTATGAATGGATGTGTAAGTGCTTGGTTAAGCGATATTCTTTTCGATGGGTCCAATGCAAATATATTATCCAAAAGGTCTTTGAGCTGTGTAACTTTTCGATGTTGATCATCTGGTAGATTTTGATCCGCAATGAGCTCTTGCTGTAGATTCCTTGATGCTTTAATAACAGGCATAACGACAATTTTTTCCTGCATAACAAAAATAATAAAAATATAAAGAAAATTATAAAAATCTTCAAGTTTAATAGATTATTAAGCTAGAGAGCAAGCTGCATCATCTATCTGAAGACATTGAGAATCATTGGAAGACAACATAAAATATTTTTCTTTTTCGATTAAAAAAAAAAAAAATATATTTATTGCATTTTAATTCCAACGGTCTTTAAACTTTTACTATAGATTTCGTTTTCGATTCGAAATATCAGTACGAGGGAGTTAACAAAATATTAAAAATTGCAGAATTTAATGATAAATTTATAATAAGTTTGTATTTTAGATTAGAATAAAAAAGTTTAACCAACGTACTTTTCTAACTCGACGTGTATATTCAGTACAATATTGGTTTATTGTCACAGAAGATAACAAAAGTGTCATTTGTGATCTTAAATGTTACATTTCAAAATTATGCTCCTTAATACTACAATCATGGTCGCACAAATGGCACACTTTTGAATAATCTTGTTAGTATAGTTTATTTTCAATTTTTCTTAAAATTTTTGGATTTTTAAAAAATCATTCTGAATTCAAGGATTCAGAATAAAATATTTATCGTTTTCTTCTTTATTATAAAGAGGTTTGTTTTCAGTCTAAACTGGGAAGTTTTCGGTTGATCATTCGTTCTTTTAACGGAAATTGTTAGCTTTAGGTTTATAAGTGTTTCATAAAAGCGTAAAGGCTTTTATTGCATTTATGAAAAAGAGGATAGTAAACACGCTATTCGAAAAAGTAAATAATATTGAAATTGAACAAATAAATGGGGAATTTGAACAAAGACTTCGTGAAAAGTATTGAAATTAATCCCCACAGTATATTTCTTACAGTCGAAGAAAAATGTAAGTAAGGAGTTTATCCTGGAGATTTCAATAAGTAAGATGCAAATTCTAATAAAATTAACTTACCCTTTCAGTCAGTTTATCGATTTCATGATACAGAAAGTTGCAACTTTGATCGAAATGTTGATCTTTGAATTGACCCTTGCGTATAATGCGATTGGGGATTTTACCTAAAAAAAAAAACAAAAATTAAAAGAGAAATATAAGGTAAATTCTAAAACATATTTTCTATTCAAATTGTACCTTTTAAATCCATAAAGAATTTCAACATCTGATTGTTACTTTTGCCACTGAAAAGAATCTTCCCAGTATACAGTTCATAAATTGTGCATCCTGCCGACCACATATCGATACCATATTCGTAATTTATACCTAAAATAATTTCCGGTGCCCGATAGAAACGCGATATTAGGTAAGGTGTGATTTCGTTGTCGTTTATGGTAGACGCCGAACCGAAATCACAAAGTTTCAATATTAAATTATTTTCGTTTACAAGAATGTTGTCAGGTTTAATGTCTGCATGTAGAATGCCAGTTTTTTTCAATAGTTTCAAAGCTAAAAACAATTGTTGCGTGTAACTTCGCACGGCTTTAATGTGTAAGCCTACATTTTTGCCATATTTCTTAAGAACTTCACGTAGATTCATAGCCAGCGGCTCAAAGACCATGCACAGATGCTAAAATTTTAAAAAAATGAATTGAAAGGAGTATAATTTTGATAAAATTTTTATTATGTTTACCTGCTTATGAAAGAAATGTCTGTATAAGCGTAAGCAATGGAAACGATCATCTGGATCAGCATCGTTTAGTTTTTTTAAAATTTCCAATTCTCGCAGACCAGTTTTGTGCCTAATTTAATTGAAGTGTTGATAAATATTACTAGGGTTTATACGTTTCCATGAACTTATTACTTACATGATTTCATTGTTGCGTATAATTTTTACAGCAACATTGGCATTGCCTCGCGCTTGATCACGTGCGCGCACAACGTTACTAAAAACTCCCTGACCTGTGTAGCCACTGACAACATATCGATTATCTAGCGTTTCGCCAATGCGCACTCGATAATAGCCCTCGGCATCGTCCCAATTATCAGTGAGCGCAGGATTTTCAATTTGATTTTTATTATGCACAATGGTGCTAGGAGACTGCAAAATATTTAAGAATTATTTATTTGTCCATTTGAAATTTACTAAAAACTTGAACTAATTTATTGACGACAGTTACAAATGTCCAACTCACATCGAAATTCGAATCGACATCCTGATCAGCGAACATGTCCCATTCGGCTCGCTTAGCTGTTAACGAAGTTGCTTCCTTGGTATTATTGTTTTGGTTTTGCTCTTTATTTTCAGTTTTTTCGTGCTCATTACTTCGACTCACTCTGGGTGAAGGTTTAACAATTTTTTCTTTTAATTTTTCAGACTCTGATGAGTCTCCTGAATTTTCATCGTTGGTTAAGGGTTGTTGTTTTTCTTGCGGTCTATCTTCGGAGGAATGTGACGAAAAAACACTTTCCCTTTTTGGTTCATCACTTTCTGGCTGTTCATCTGTCTTGACAAGTTTCTGTGTAAGATATAAAATTTAATATTTAAAAAAAAAAAAAATATCGAAAAAAATGAATAATCAACCTTAAGCAGTTCTTCTCTGCGCTTGCGTCGCATTTCAATGATTTTCTCTTCATCATCATCGTCATCATCCAAATTTATGTTCAGGTTTTGCAGTTCTTCATCACTGCTAGAGTCCTTGGCTTGAGCTTTTTGCCCTTCACTTAGCGAATCATGATAACGATCACGTTTACCACCAGCATCAGCGCCCCTAGGACGTCCGTGATCAACACGTTCACGTTCATTGCGCCTACGATCAGATTCTGTTTTGCTGCGGCTATGTGATCGCGCATTGCCACGTCTATCACGTTCCCTTTCACGTTCACGGACACTCCCTCGTCCTCGTACAGTAGAGCGATCTTGTGGATGGCGCAGACGTTCATCGCGTGGTTTTCTGTCTCTATCGCGACTACTTTCTTGTTCACGTTGCTTGTCACGATTTATTTCTTGGCGCAAATCCTCTTTATGACGATTATTGATTATATCACGTCTGGAGTGACGTGAGCGGCTAGTTTCTCTACGACGTCTACTTGGATCAGATTCCCCTGATCGACCTGCCGCTGAATGACTGCCAGTATGAGATGCATGTGACGAACGCCCACGTTCATAGTGTTGACTATGCTCACCAGTATCCTTCCTAGAAAATGAAGAGATTCTTGCACGCTTGTTTTCCGTGTGTTGGGAAGTGCGTGACTTGCGTGAATTGTGTTCTGGCGTACGTTGACCACCGCTAGAATCATCCAATAATATAATATCGGGTTCATTTGAAACAAGTTTTTGGGAAATAATTTTATTAACATTTTTACTAGCTGAAGATGTCGAAGATGAAATTGTGCGCGGTCTATCTGCTGAGACAATAATTTGCTGAAAAGTGTCTGATGGACGTTTGCTCTCAGATTCCTGATATTTATTGTTGACAGAGTTCGAAACACTATCATCGCCCTCGGTGTCCGACATATAGGCACCGAGCCGTGCTTGCAGCAAAGCTTTTTGTTTCATCAAATCCTCAAGATTTAGTTCATCCTCGATTATGGTGACATCTGGACTGGCAACATCAATTGGGCTATCGTGGATAATAGGTTAACAAAATCTCTACATATATTAACATTTTTACAACATACACTTCGCTTTCGCTGCCTGAGGACGCCACCTCCATGGCTGGCAGCACTTTATTTTGTATCGTTTTTGTTATTTCTTCAACCAGACTGCAGGGATCTGTTTGAATGTTTGGCTTTGTAATGCTAAACTTGTTGCCATTCGCATGTTGCTCCACTTTGAGTATCGTGTGTTTATCTTTGCTGGCCTTTTGCATGATTTCTGTAAACTTATCGCTAAGCACTCCACTACGACGCTTTTCGGCCGGGCCATCATCGGAACAGGAGGATCCGCTGTTTTTGCGATGACGCTTTCTTGACTTTCTGTGCTTCTTATGAGATTTGTCGGATTTATTGGACTTTTTGTGTTTTTTATTCTTTTTGGATTTTTTCGAATGTTTGGAACGTTTTTCTTCACCAGTTTCATGGTTAGAATCGAGACTAGAAGGAATAATAAATGTAGGAATACAGAATTTATTACATTTACACGAAGCAACGAGAGCATAACCTAAAAAGTTGTTGGTTAAACTTATATTTACCTATCTTCGCCACTGCTCATTTTGTATAAAGAATAAATTTTAATAAAAAAAGGGAAATAATTGGCTATATTATTGTAGATATTTGTTTATTTAAACGTATTTTACGCACTATTCTGACAAAATTTATTCATCGACGTTGTTAAGCAATACAATGAAAAGATTTACACAAAATTATTTGACGTTTCTTTTTATTGTATGAGTTTGATAGCTTGGCAGTGTACACACCAGTGCTGACAAATCACTTCGATCCCGTAGTACCAACAATCACACATAGAGTACAAGAAATTTCGCTGATTCGAGTATTTACTAAACTCACAACAAATGAAATAAGAAATTCGTAACAATTCCACATGAGTTCGCTGAAGTCGTCAGAGAGAAACGTATTTATTAACAAAATACCAATAGCACAATTTATAATCTTAAAATTAATATAATGAGAAGTTTCAACCGAATGGTCATTCCGGAATGTCACCTCCAGGCACCAACTAAAGTAGAGAATTTAATTAATATCTGTAATTTATATCTTGTAATAACAAATTATCGAACCATTGTTATATTGTTTCCGTTCAGCAGAATCTGATCCAATTTTGTGATGCGGCGACCTTCTGGAGTGTTTTCATACTCGGTGACATCGTCCAGCAGCATGTTGACAAAGTCATCAAAGCCCAAAAGCGTACCAACCATTTCCTTGTCATTTTTCATAATGATATGAATGCGTGATCCGATGCATTTGTCCACAAGTTCTACAAGGAATTGTATGTATCATTCAACAATTTAAGTGAGTACGGGTTGTGTTTTGGAACTTACCCAGTGGCAGTAACGTAGATACATTTGTGGGTGGAGGTACAGCGGTCATTTTTATTTAATTTATTTATTAAATATTAGAAAAATGCTCTACAAGTTTAGCAATGCGTCAAAGTTTGACAGCCGGCTAGACAGTTAATAATATAGAGATGGCAAATATACAAGTTAGTGAAGGGGAAAGCTCTAAAGTGAATATCGGAATTCGCATAGAACATTTACAAAAGTGAAGGATTAGTATAATCATTTAGAGATTTCACAAGCTGTCGTATTTGGTTGTATCAATAGATTTTTGATGTTGTCTTCCATATAAAACTAATTTACGACAGTGCAATCGCATTTGACATGTTTATTTCTTGTCGTATTTTTCTTAAATACGTTAATAGTACGTTCGCACCGGGCCGAAACTGCGCAATTTCGAGCATATTCTCAATTTCGGCTGAAATTGAGTTGAAATTGCTTAATTTAGCTATACAAATACTTTCAAATGAAATTAGGAACCAATCTCAATTTAATCTAAATTGACCACGAAATTGGGTTAAATTGTAAGGCAACCCAGGTATTTTGATACCAAGTTTGGCAGCACTGCCAATAAATATATTGTCAATCAAAATAGTACGTCAAAATATTGATAAATATATCGTCTTTTTGAATTTGTTGATAATTAGAATTTTTTATAATTCATAGAAAAAAAATAAGGAATTAAAAAAAGGAATTTGTGGTCTCCTGGAGCCTAGGAGCTTCTTTTAATTGTGTGGAGGGGAAAGTGTATGAATTGCGTGGTGCCCACAATAATGGATGACAACTATGCGATGATAGTCTGGCTGCAAATACCAGAAGCATCAACTGCAGTCTTTTTTAGTTGAAGATATTTATTTGCAGGTTCTTTATTATTTCTTTTAATGACCGGCGTTGTCTTTCGTGTATTTTCTGCTGCATATTTTATTCAGCTTCATCATTAGTCCCGTATTTTGTTGATATATTACAAAGATATCAATAAACGCTACAATATTTTTGTAAACAATTAAAAAGTAAACAAATAAACGATGCAATTTTTTTGTAAACAATGAAAAGTAAACAAATGAACTTCAAACTAAATTATTTCCATTCAGTATGAACATTCACAATTTCGACCGAAATCATCTCACAAATTTAAGCAATTTCGGGCCAGTGTGAATGTACTATAAATTAAATACATTAAATACGTAATTATATACGTTAAATTTGACTCATCAATTACACAAAATGACGATATTATTTTTGACGAATAGAACTCAGTTTAATCCAATAACTTTCTTGGGTATTTTTTTTTTTTTTTTTTGTTATTTACGAATCAACTCCCGTTTCGATATAGGATTAATACTGAGTTAACTCTGCATAGAAACGTAATTTGCAATAGCTAAAGATTTTTCAACTGAAGCTTTCACCAACTTGAGCTTGACCATTCACTCAGAACCATTCTAACCGAATGCTTCTTAAGCTTATGTCAAACAACATTGAATTAATTTTTAAAAATTTACAAACGCTTTAGATATTGTTTTTGTTGTTTATCTTTATCAGAAAAAAGTGAGACAAAGGCATTACAACGAAAAAGTCTATTAAACTATAAAAAATCTTGTTTACATAAGTCCGAGTCACTTAAGCTGTTTCGGGTACCTTTCGCGTTTGACAGATCTCGAGCTGGCCTTTCGTACCTTTTTGAAGCTAACTGCAGCCATACGAGGCTATTATGGTTGACCCTTAAGAGCTTAATATTTTAAAAAATATGTTTATTTCTTATAAGGCATTCATGCTGGAGCAAAAAGCAGCTTTTTGTAAAAAGCAGATAAACACAACATAAAAAGTAGCTTTTTGCCATACAAATGCCAATAGAATAAAGCAGAAAAAAGTAATTTTTATTCTGCTTTTTGGTATCGATGCATCCGAAATTCGATGTTAGTTTTCTGACCTCTTGCAATGGATGCGTTCAGCAAGTAAAACTGTTGTGCAACTCTTGAGTGTGTGCCTAAATGCTAAATGCATAAGCATCAGTTTCTGATCAGTTCAACATGAATTGTAAGAATTGTCTGTCTTTGGTATCTTTTTATTTTTCTGGTAAATTTACTCAACATGTTGAGCCCAACAGTTGCACTTGCTGAACGCAGCCAATCTTATGCATGTATCCAAGATCAATCTTTGAAACAAAAATGTCAAAATTAAAGCTAATACTGAGCATGAACATGCTTCGAAAAAACAAATTCGAAAAATTAGCTTTTTGTTATGAGCATGAAGGCCTTATTATAAACCGTAAGTGAATTTTTATGAAATAGGTCTTAAAATAAGGATAATGTATTCAAGACATATACGTAACAGTCCAATTTTGTTTATTTTGACCGCCATTTTTATACCCCCACGTATAAAAAACGTAAACGGGGTATATTAATTTTGCCACTCCGTTTGTAACGCCCATAAGGAGGCGTGGTAGGTATATAAAAGTATATATGTTCTTCATCATTATCACCACCTGAGTCGATTTAGCTATGCCCGTCTGTCTGTCCGTCTGTCTGTGATCACGATTACAGCCGTAATTTTCAAGCTGTCATCGAGAAATTCGATATTAAAGCTTGTATCTAAAAGGGCTTACACATCGGCGAATCTGTTCGTCGAACAGCATGGCGGCGCGAACGTGTGTGAAAAAGCTAGCGTTCAAATTGAACGAACCTGTTCGTCGCACAAGCCATTGATTTTTGTTGTTGTTTGCCATCATTTTCGGCAGCATCCCTTGTTCGACAGAGAAAATCAAAAATTTTTGTAAACACGGCCAACCGTGTGACAAACTGTCGAACATCGCTTCTTAACTAGCGAACTTGTGTGAACATGGCCGCCGTGTGACGAACAGATTCGCCGATGTGTAAGCCCTTTTAAAATAAAGATTAAGTTCGAAATGAAATTCGGATGAAAACTTTATCAAAACGGTAAACTCTCTTAGAATTCCACAAAAATAAACAACACATGGTCCTATAAGTCCCGAGACTACCTACTAGGTGGCACCTCTAACGAAATATCGATATAATATTTCGATAGTTCCTACCTTCAAACAATACGTGTAAAAATTTCATGGCAATCTAACGTTTACGCTGCGAACACACATGACAAATTGGCATAACAATTTTAAAATATGTATAAGTTGTCAAATTATTGTCGCCATCAAGCCAATTGCCGATAGTGACGTAGGTGGCATAACAATTGCATGACAAAAACGGACATTTATTTCAGTTTCAGGGTGTTTGTTTTTTTTTTTTACACTTTCTCAAGTAAACGTCAAATTTTGCCACTCTATGTCAAATTTCTTGCAAGCCGACTTGCAAGGTGATTGTTGCAAACAATTATGCTGGCAATTGAAAAGTTATGAGTGTGTTGGTAAAAAAAGTTTAAATGTGTTGAAATTGCCATGACAAATTGTCTCATGTGTTCGCTGGGTTACCCGGCGGCCACACGTGACAGTTTTGCCATGACAATAACAATACACTCACACTTTTTCACCAATACAAGCAAGCTCTGGCAATTGCCAATCTATTGCCAGGCAGTTGTCAGCATGACAATAGGCTGGCAATTACATTGGCAATAATTTGACGTTTGTATTGATATTGACGTAAATAATCGTGGTGGTGTACAAAAAAAAGGGAAAATGTTGAGTTTTCATTCATCTTCAATTATGCCAAAAATTTAAGGCTAGAGATGGTTACAGCGACACAGAAAAATTATAAATATAATGAAATAACATTCATTGTCATGCTATTGCCATGCTTTTGTCAGGCCACCTACGTCACAATCGACAATTGCTTGGCTGCTGACAATGATTTGACAGATTATACGTATTCTCAATTGTCATGGCAATACTATCTCGTGTGGCCGCAGGGTAAGTTCAGAAGTTGCAGTGATTAAAGTGACGCTACTGTTGATATTTTCAAAATAATGGATTCAAAGCAATTCCGTGTGTTGAGTTATCACTGTTTTTTGATGGAAAAAAATACCGTCCAAGCTGAGTAATGGCTTCGAAAGTGTTATTCGGACTCTGCTCCGTCAAACTTAGAACTTGGTCGTACAGACACAAATGATGCTGAATGTTCAGGACGCCCAAATGAGGCAGTGGTTCCACAAAACATAAAAAAGGACACAAAATGGTATTGGCCGACCGTAAAGTGAAGGTGCGTGAGCTAGCTGAGGTTCTAAAGATATCGAAAGGCAGTGTTGGAACAATATTACAGGAAAATTTGTAGATGGGTGCCACGTTTTCTCACACCGGACCAAAAACAACAACCTGTCGATGATTCGGAGAGCTATTTGGCACTGTTTACAAAGAATAAACATGAATTTTCGCGTTGGTATGTGAAAATGGATTAAACATGGATCCACCATTACATACCGGCGCCATATCCACTCGTCAGCTGAGTGGAGAGCAACCGATGAAAGCAGGCCAAAGCGACCAAAAACACAGCAGTATGCTGGAAAGATTATGGCATCTGTATTTTGGGATGCGCTTGGAATTTTGTTCATCGACTATCCCGAAAAGGGAAATACAATCAACAGCGATTATTATATTGCGTTGTTGGAGCGTTTGAAGGATGAAATCGCGAAAAATCGGCCCCATTTGAAGAAGAAAAAATTCTTTTTCACCAAGACAATGCACCGTGTCACAAATCGAATTGCTTCCTCATCCATCGTATTTGCCAGATTTGGTGCTTTTGCGAAGCACAAATCGTTTTACAAAAACGGTATTGAAAAGTTAGAAAAGCGGTGGAATGAATGCATTGCTCTTGAAGGAGCCTATGTTGGTGAATAAAGAAGAATATTTGCAAAAAAAGTTTTTTATTTCTTAGTCTCTGGACTTATTGGACCATGTGTTATATGGACTTGAAATTTTGTTTTAGCTTATTTAGCTTTAATATTAAATATGCATTCTAAGTATGAAATTCAACGAAATCTAGTGCAAACCACGCCTACCTCCCATACAAAGTGACTTTATAAAAAAACAAAAGCGAACATTTTCCGTTAAAACTATGACGAAAATGTTTTTATAGATAAAGATTTTATTGGCTGCTTAAGACTTTGAATACACTTGGGTTCGGCCGTGTTGATATTTTAACTTCGGCCCAGTCGAAGATAATTTCGACTTCGATAAGAAGAGTTAATGAAGTTAAATCGAAAAACAAGTTCTGAAATGAAGTTTTGATGAAGTTAAATGCGTAAAATTGTTGGAAATTTAACGTGTTAAATGATTTAACACGTTTCGAAACTCGTTAAATCACTGGTTTGTGTTCTTGCTAACGTCAGAAAAGCTTTTTTGCTTTTTAAACGCAGCCAAATCTGACAAGAGCTTTTTATTTTGATTTTGATGAAACAAATACATTTTTTGACAAATTTTTCTTAATTCTTTGACAAATTTTTGAATTTATTTGAATTTTTTGTAATTTTTTTTTTATATTTTTGAATAAACAATTTTTTATTTCTTTCAAAATATAAACAAATAAACTGACATTTTGAAACTAGTTAAGGCAGTATGAACGATGATGTTAAAAAAAGCTTTTTTCGAATAATACGTTAAATGAAGTCGGTTTGAACATGCTATTATGATAAACTGGCGAGTATAGCAAACAAAGCAGCTGTCAAACTGAACTCAAATGTGTTGGCTTAATTTTAAAACTCTTTCCTATTTGGCATAATTTGTAAATTTGAACAGTCGTATAATAACGTCACAGTCGTTATTAAAGCCGCGAAACAGTAAGCTCTCGAAAAAACTCTCTTAGTACTCTCTCGATTTAGAACGCATGCTCAGTAGCACTTTGACAACATGTTTTGCATCAGGTGCCGAATATTTCATAGATAAAAATATTATTTAACCGCTCACAAACCGGGGGCGAACAAAAGGTAAGATTTTCAATGTTAGGAGAGAAAAACAAAAAATAACATATTCGAGCGAAACAGGAGAAAATATGCGTTCATGGGAGCGTTGCAAGCTAAAGTAGTGGTTGCTTAACCAAATTTCCATACATTTCGAAGAGAACGCGTTTAGTTTTTTAAGCAACCCCAATGAATACAGTCGGACCGTCGAACCGTATAAAATGTTAAAAATGAAAATTTAAATTGAACCTAAATCAGAAAAATTAAAATTGCGAAAATTTTGATTTGAAAAAATATTTCATTTTCAAATGAAGGAAAATATTTTGTAAATAATACCGCAATATATACAAAAAGTTATAACAAAATTAAATCACTAAATATTTAAAATATAATTAAAGTGAATTAAGTTGTTTTTAAAGAAGTCTAATGTAAAAACCATTTTTGTAAAAAATTTGTTATTATTTGATATGAAAATTAATTTAAACAACGAAAACAGAAAAACGAAAAAAATTTTAGACTTTTGTATTCAAACACTTGGGAATAATTTGTAATTAAAATCAGTTAAGAGAAAACACACAAACCTACACAACTCGCTGATTCCAAGGGAGAAATCAATAGAACTTGCAGGCAGTCTACTCGTGTGTCATATGCATGTAAGACATTTCCAAAACAGAAAAATAAATCCACATGTGACTTCAAAAGGCCAGCTTCATCCTGGTAGGAAACTTCATACACAGCGACTGCATGCAATGCATTTTTGATAAGGAAGAAAAAAAAAAGCTAAAGAACTTGCATTAAATACAATACAACTTTATTGAAAAAAAAAAAAAAATCAAAAACTCACCCACCCATATATTCCATTACGTGCAAACAAAGCAACAGAGCGGAGCAATGGCCTCGGTCAACCCCATCAGTGCCAGCTGTCAGAGTATTGCATCAACGGGCCATCCTTCCAGTAGCCTGGGCGTTGGGTCGCCTCGCACCAACACTACCACTCATTATATTCATGGCACCGGCAGCCTAGGGCGTATCAAATACCATTACCACAAACAGAAGAGCTTAGATGCCAGTGACGAGGAGTTTGATCTTTCACAGGTGAAATGAAATGAAATGAACATTATGTCTATGGGGGGAAGTTTTTATGGGCTCATAACAAAACCTTTTATGATTTTAATAATGTCATGCACACACAAAACACACATACACACACACACACATGCACACATGTGCAATGCATGTTATAAAAAAGTATTAAATTAGGTCTGTTCCCGTGCTTTTCAAGTATAAAATAATTAAAGGTGATATTTCAGAAATAAAGACCAGAAAAAGCATAAAACACAAAGTACTACGGGAATTCTTTAAATTAAAAAGTAGTAAAAAAGTATAAAATGCACTTATTGCACCACTCGGAGGTTTCGGGCTCCAATCCCGGACAAGCTATGGTCCTAGGCATAAACCTTTCTTAATTTCTTTCTGCATTTCTAATCAACTGAATTCATCAATCAAAATTCATCAATACGAGTACTTAAGGCTCAAAAGTGGTAGTTGGTGGTAGAGAATGTTTGTGGAGAGTATAGTTTGGTAACGATCTATCTAAACTATATGAAGTAAAGGCATAACACATGCCTCAGATAGGAATGTCTCTACGGGTTTTAGCCACGTTTAGAACATCCTACAGATGTTTCACTTGATGGCCTATTCCTCTCCACTAATATATCACTCTATTTCGAACCAAACCAAATCCGACATAATAGGTCAAACCTGAACACTTGAAATCCATGGCTCAAATCTAAAAAAATTTCATTATTAAATAGAATAGTTTTTTATTAAAATGTTTGTTTGCTAGTAGCTGTGATTGTGCTCTTTCAGAATTTGGTCTCAAAGTTGAGTTTTTTCCGACATTATTAATATATCGTGTTGGTAAAAAGTGATTTAAAGAAAACAGAGAAACGAGAAGAAATAATTTCCATAATATTTTAGTTTGTTATTTATGAGTATTTAGGTTCTTTGTCAAAATAAATTCCGGGTAACTTTCTCGGTATAATTGGCTGTATAAGTAGAACCTAAGTAGCTTGAGTGGATCACAGTGAAAAGTCATACAAGATTACTGATGAGTTGGTGTAGCGGCCAACGAAACAGTCTGTATAGTCAAGCTGTGTGATTTGCTCTATACAGAGCCGTTGTTGTTGTTGTTGGTTGTTGCCTTCTTTGTCTTCATGTTGTCTTGTTGTCAACATTCTTGGCCTAAAGCTCAAATTTGTTTTCAACATAAAACTAATATTAAAAATGAGAATGAAGATATATATTTAGATAGAAGATAGACATACATATATTTCTATGTACATAATTTCCTTCATTCAATCTCTTTTCGGTAATATGTGATATTTTGGGGTATTTTGTCGTATTTTTTTTCTCTAACCTGGTAAATATCTCACATGTGATTAAATTTTTAAAACGTGACATTTTTCTCACATAATGTGATGATTTTTGGCATATGGGTAAAACTAGCTTAGGTTGTACGTTGATTTTAAAAACTTTATGTGATGTTGATATTTATAAGGTGGCAATATATTTCTTTCAGTTGCCGTATTAACAGAATTGCAACACTAAAGTTGCAATATTGATGTTCACGCGTTAGTGCGGAAAATATTTTGCATTTTTGCATTCTTGCAACTCGTATCAACCCGTGAATACCCCTACTATTTATCGTACAAATAAGCAACACTGCCCACGACAACTTGCAACTTGCAACTATGCTAAGCGAACGATACAAAGTCCCAAGCATGGTATAATAATACAAGGTAGCATTGACAGTTGCTTGGGAAAACATCTCCTGTCAAAAAATATACTCAAAAAGAGAGCGTTCACAACACGCCATTGAAAACACAAACAATGTTGAAAACGTAGAAGTGAAAAAAACAACAACTTCATCAGCTGCAGATGCATTTGCACGAACAGTTGTTTTTGACAGGAGATGTTTTCTTGTAGAAGAGAAAATAAGCAGTTGTCAATGCTACCTTGTATTATTATACCATGATCCCAAGTAAAGGAAAAACTTGATTTTTCGGCAAAAAGTTTGCAAAAGCTTGAAATTGAAAGCAAGTATCCAATTAAATCAAGTATCCAAATAATTCAATGAGCTTGTGTGGGAAAAGCTTAAGCGTATTATGACTATTTAGGGTACTGCGAACTCCTTGTACAAAAAAAAAATCATGATTCCATATCCAAAAGCTGTTTTTTTTTTAATTTAAAATTCAATATGGCGAATAGGGTTCCCACCTAAATTTTTTTGTATTTTTACGAATTCGGCGCTGGGAAGAACACTTGGTAAAAATGGATCGCTGAATCCGTATACGTTGTCAGAATTTCAAAGGACCCCGCACGCTTCTTATGGGAAGTGGCCCTTGGTGAAATTTGATGAAATTGATATATGTTATTCTATCCGAGCTCCTGATCAAAAGTCTCCATTGGCACAAAGTCGAATAATGGACAGATTTCGAGATATCGGAGGTAGAATGTGAGGTATGTCGGACCACCATTGTAGAAATCGTTGGCTCTAGAATAACTCCTGGCTTTATGTTTTTGACTGACAGGGGGTTTTCCGTGATTTCCAAATTCTAACCCAATGTTCGGAAATGACAATTGTCACTTCATAAGTGACATCCGACCTGGTAGTTTTCGGATTCGTAAAAAAATGCTTTCCCCTTTCTCTTGTTGTGTTATTAATTTAAGTTTACTTAATTAATAACACAATAAAAATAATAAAAAAAATTAATAAAAAAAATAACACAATTAATACTTATTAATTTAAGTTTAAAACTCGTAAAAAAACATATTATTAGGTGCCAACCGTATGGTAAAAAATGAAATAACTATGAAATTCTGTCAACGGATTTGGATTCAACGACTCATTTTCAGCTAGTATTCGCCCCAGCACCGAATTCATAAAATTAATTAAAAATAAACTTAATTGTACCATGTGTATACATCAGAGCTGTAAAAGAATGGTTTCATTTGTGATTTAAAATCATTTAATTCCCATCAATGATTTGAAAAAATGAATACAATCATTTTGAATATAAATCAGATGATTTGAAATCACAAATAATTGCATTCTTTTACAGCTCTGGTATACATGAAATATTTCAAGTACTTGAAGTGGCTTGAACTTCAAGTAGACTTCTGCGGTTCTCTGGCCAAAACACTACTTAACTAGACTAAGGCCCACAGTACTTTGAGCCCATACAAAAGAAATTTTGCATGTATATGAATTTTTGATTGGTGATTTCAAATATCGAATCAGATTTTACGTACATCAAGTATTTGCGCAAAAAATTAGGTTTAAAAAAAAACGAAATTTTCCTATATTAAATTTAATATCAGTTAATAGAACTGGTAAAAAAACAAAAAAAGAAATAAATTATTTTTAAACCATTAAGGGTTTTACTTTTTAATACTGAAAACCGTTTGGCAATATCTTTTTTTTTTTAAAAGATATGCACATAGGTTCCTATGCACTTTTTCGACAGAAATGCTACTCTACATGTAAAAAAATATGTTTTGCAAAAAAAAATAAAAAATATTATTCGTATTGGTGTTTTTTCTGAATCAAGATATTAGGAGTAAATAAGACTAAACAAAAAAAATATTTTAACTGCATTAATAAGCCACATGAGTATTTTTAATTCATATTTTCGTTTATTTCACTCTCAATATAGTTCATGAAAACGAGGTCTTGTTCATGTAACTTGTTCTTGAATTTAATATTTCTGTTTGATGACAAGTAAGGGCCTGTCAAAATCAACAAATGAGTCATCAAAACCTTATTTGAATTTTCTCGTGAGCTTTTTCTCGTATGATTTAAACGGGGATATTGGATATACTTGTGAGAAGCCTCCAACGCCTCTTCCGATAAATTTCCTGTAAAAAAAATTTAAATTAGTATTTTAATTTTTTTTATAAATTTAAAAATAAATTACCTATAGGTAAACCCAAATATTTTATGACTTCACATCACAAAACTTTGTGTACATAACTGGGCATATAGTACCAACTGTAGCACTCTAAATACAAGTTTCTAGTGTCCATTAGAAGCTTACTAAATTCCTCTGTTCTAATTTTTCTGCCACAAGATAATATGTGGCATATAATGGATTAAGTCTTTATTTAAACCAGTTATTTCTGCAGAAACATCAACATAGCCGTGTTACCATCATTACTTGTGCCATGGCCGTGTTTGACATAATCTACAAGCAGACCCATCCTCTCTGAAATCCTGTTGAATACATTGTTTTGAATATGGCAACAAAATAAAATAAATAATTTTTGAGAAAACATCAATTTTAGACCATTTTTCAAAAAACGATTACTCAAAGAATCGGAAAAAGTCGGATAAAGTGAAAACAGTTTCTGAAAGACTAAAAACCAAACAAATTTAAAATATAAAAATGAAACTGCCCTGCAAACATTTTCTGAGTGCCCCAAAAAATGACTCTAAAAAGAGTATTTCTTATGCGTATTTTATGAGTAAGCAATAAAAAGACTCATAAAGGAGTCTTTGATATGATTCTAAAATGATTGCTCAAAAATAAGACTCATAAAATAGTATTTTTTATGCGTATTTTATGAGTACGCAATAAAAAGACTCATAAAGAAGTCTTTTATATGATTGTAAAATGGCTTTAAATTTTTCTACTATTACTTTTTATTTGAAATGTTTAAAAAAAGATATTGTTGTCATTTTTTTTTATTTTTCAACTATCAAATATTTTAAATAAATTTGAATCTAAAAATATATTTCAGCCTAAACGGATCATAATTACTTCTATGAGTTCTGAAAGAGTCCTCAGTATGAGTCTTTAAAGATTCCATTCCATGATTCTTAAATATGACTATCAAAAGTGTCTTAATTTTGAGTCCAAAAGACATTTATATAAGTTCTAAGAAAGTATTTATTTAAGGTCTTTGTTATGAATCTTAAAAAAGTATTTAAAATTAGTCTTAAAATAGTCATCATTTTGAGTCCAAAAAGACTCATTTATATGAGTTATAAAAAAGTCTTTATTTTGAGTCTTTATAGAGTCTTTATTATGAGTCTTAAAAGAGTATTAAATATGAGTCTTAAATGAGTCTTAATTTTGAATCCAAAAACACTAACTTATATGAGTTCTAAAAGAGTCTTTATTATAAGTCTTAAAAGAGTCTAAATTTTGAGTCTTAAATGAGGCATAAAGCAGTCATTATTATGAATCATATTTTGATGCCCGAAACATACGAAAATGTACTCATAAAAGAGTCTTTTTGGAGCGCATTATGACGATAAAAGCTCATTTACATGAGTCTTAAAATACTCTTTTAAGAGTCATAATGTTTGCTGGGTGGAGGTATGTGGAGCTTTTTTTTTCTTGTCTGCTAAAAATAGAATATTTTTCAAAATATTTTTTAAATTTTTTGATAAATTTAAGTAATTTTTTCAAAATAATTTCCAATTTTTTTTCATAAAATACAAAAACCAAAATTTTTTCATAGTCTTTTTGAAAATTAAAAAAAAAACACTACAATTGTTTGAAAAATGTGCTCACAACATTTTTTTCTTTGAATGATGCGCAAAATCGAAATGTCCACCAATATGAAAACGCAAAAAAAACCTTTCACTTTAAAAGGCTGTAAATTACTTAAAACTTCCTGTATTGAAAAAAATTTTGGATTCATCATAATGAAAGTATTTCCTATCGTTTGATATACGTTTTTTTAGCATTTGTAACCTACAATTTTTTGATTTATTCCTACTGGTCAAAGTACTGTGCGGCCGCGTGGAATAGGTATCGAAGTTTAAACTCGTCTTTCTTCTATTGTTTCACAGAACCAGAATTGACTCCATAAAAATGTAGAAATTTATCAGAATATTGTAGAAGTTCATCACAACTATGACATTTTGCACTACTTTTAAAATGAAAATCGCACTACAGTGAGGCCTCGATTTTCCGTGATTCGATTAACCGGCAACATCAATCATCCGTGAAAGAAAAAGACAATTTTTTTTTTTTTGCTTCGATTTAAATTTTTTTTTTGCATCGTTTAACCGTGATAACCTCTAGTATCCGGGATTATAAGCACAATTGTTTTTTCGATTTCTTTTGAATAATCAAACACGATGTGAACATAGCGAAAATGGGGAATTCCCTTGTTTGCATACGATGAGTGAGAAGCATATAACATTTTTTTTTAAAATTACTTAGCAATAAATTCTTATGCTTGCTTTTTTCTAGCAAAATACTTTTGTTTTCTTATATTATTTAAACATGTACATTAAATGCTTGAATTTGTTACTGTAAAACTATGTAGAACAATATTCCTTTATTAATTTAAAAAAAAATATATAAAAAAAACTACTAAAATTTGTTACTCAATTAACCGGGAAAATCGATTATCCAGAATGCTTCCGGTCCCGACCATTACGGATAATCGAGGCCTCACTGTATTTTCAAACCATTTGGCAAAGTTTATTGACAATAAGCTTAATTCAAGGTATTTATTTAGAGTTAGTTGCTGACTATTGATAACGTTCGATCAAATGTCACAGAATCGCGTGCTTACCTTTTAATGTCTATTTACCGATGCTTGAACTTGCATATTTGAGCTGCGGTAGTGTTTTATTTGGACCCTCAAATTTAAGCTATGCATGGCTTTCTGTTAGCAAACGATATGTATTTCCGGTATTTGTCTTAAAATTTGAATACAAAATGATGAACGGAAGTACGATATAGAATTTTGGGTAGACAATTTTAATATGCATGCACCTGAGAAACCAAAATTACAATGAATAGTTACAATGAATAGTTACATACACCCCTAAAAACTGTAAAATTATTTGATTTTAGGAACAACATTCAATTGTTTTTTTATTTTTTTTTTTATTTTGGGTGCGAAGGTATTTTTATAGCTACCCAATTAGCCATTTAGAAATACTGATTGGATTAAGTATATATGTATATACATATAAATACAATACAAAAAGCAAACTAAGCACGCTTTCATTTCATATAATTCGTTGTGAGGGCTCAAAGTGTATTTTTTGTTAATTACAGTATAGTCCCTATTTCATAGAAAATATTGTACATATATTATGAAATGCTGTCAAACGATTATCAATTCCAATTACGTTCACTGCTTCATGAGTCACCCTGACATGCTCTGCTGACAATAACTTCGGATTGCGTTTTCATAATTTCCTTTGTTTAAAGTGACAACTTACATTATTATTAAGTCCATGACAGTGAACTTCCACTCTACTGACACACACAGAAACACACACAAATATTCTTTACAACAACAACAAAAACAATAATAAAAACAACAACAACAACAACAATAGCAAATAACGTGTTTTTCATATTCAATGACATAGTAGATAAATAGCAGTGTTTTTATTGTAATAGTTGCCATTGTTTTACCCGGCCTATCAGTACCAGGGTACACACGACTAGATCAACAGTTTTAGTTGTGTGCTTCGAATAAAATTGTTCTGATGGTGAGTGAAAGTGTTCTGATGCTTTGTAGGAGAGGATATTAATTTTCTTTAGGGTTATATTTACTAACAAGCTAACGGTTTAACATACATATCTTAGCAGTGCATGCATATGTACATATATGTAAATGAAATTTTTCATGTCAAGGCATACAAAGTGTGGTCAAAAAGCCCGAGAGCCATCGAATGTGTGCTATAGTAAGAAAGAAAACGAAATGAGTTTTCGTATAAAAGAATCTGTAATTGAGACAAGTCCTTCAAAAGAATTAAACAAGAAAAAAGTTGCTCTCTTTAAAATTTCTTTTAAAATTTTTTTAAAAATTTCTTTTAAAATTTTAAACTGTGATTGTAGTAGTTGTATACATTTGTAGAAATATGGTGAAATGTTCTTACTTGTGGTTACGTGAACACTTTTTCATGCGTTTACGTGAACTGAACTAAATTCTTGTAGAAAAAGAAAACTTCGTTATTTTTAAGAAGTCACTTTATTTTTAAGATCTTCTCTATAAGCATAGAATAAAAATATATATTCCAGCTTTTTCGATTTTCGAGGAATGGTTCGTTTTTACAGAAAGTTAAAAATTTAAAAAACAAAATCTTCAAAAAATTCTTAAAATTACAAAATTATTCAATATAGTACACTAAGAGAAAAAAATATTAAATTTATCCAACAATTTTTTTAATTTATCCTAAAAGCAAGTCATTTCTGCACCTATAACACATTTGCATAAATCGACTACGTAAATATTTAAAATATTATTGTGGCGTCCGTGGCGTAGTTGGTTACAGTGCGTGGCCGCTATGTCAACGAACTTTGGAGACCCAGGTTCGAACCCCAGCAGCGACAGAAAATTATTTGAATTAAAATAATTTTTCTGTACGGCCGCCACCTCTCTGCAGACAATGGCAAACCTCAGAGAGTAATCAAAATGCCATGTTAAGCTTCTTGAGAATAAGAACATTCCGTTCATCGCCGTTCGGAGTCGGCGTTAAGCCTGTAGGTCCATTTCTCGGTCAATTGTGTACAAACTTAATAACACGCACAACACAATTGATCCTAAGAAGCTAGGTCAAAGTCCTTTCAAGGGCTGAAATGGCCAGTTATTTTTTTGACGTAGAATACGTCGTTCTCGGAGGTAAGTAGGGTGGTTGATAGTGATCAGGTGTCGGTATTTACATTACTTTTTGAGCCTTTGGTGGGCCTAAAGTACTAATCGTACAATGTTGATCTTAGCACTTGTTGGTCTGCTTGATCCTCAATGCGACAAAAATTCATGTTAGAACTGTCTAACTGATATCAATTTTACACAACTACATGAAATATAAAGCCAACATTTGATGTTTTTGTTTTCTTAAACTTGCTACCTATTTATCGACGGCTTCCGGTTTTTTCGACGGCGAAGACAGCGCCATCTAGCGTGAAGACATAAATCTTATAATTAAAAAAAGCATACTTTTGGGGGCATGTTGTTTTTAACAGACTCGCGTAGCACAGTAATACTGAGTTATTTTGAGGGGCATGCTTTTTTAACAGAATCTGTTATTGAAATGTCAAACGCAGCCAATTAAATATCCGGGCATATTATTGACAGTGAAATTTTGACACATGGGTTGTTGAACTTGATAGCATTGAACAAATTTTGTTTGCTTGTTTAAGTTTTCTACCTATTTATGGACATTTTCCGGTTTTATCGACAAAAGCATAAAATTTGTATGGGAGCGCCCCTAAGAAGTGGTCGGAGGGAATAGGTGTCAAAGGCAAAAATGTTCCTTTTGCAAAAGTAATGGGGGTTGGTGATACATATTAACCCATCTCCGGCACTCTCTTAAAGGTCATATCCTCAGGTGTATGGAATAAATATTTTGAAAAAAGATGTCATCAAAAGCGAATTGAATAATTCTACGTCTTGTGTTACGACATAGTCGAAACTACTGTATCTTTTTTTTTTTTAAATATTTAAAATTTAAATATTTTTGAATACGGCCTTTCATTATTTATATTGAAAACGAGTTTTTGAGCTCTAGGCCAATCATGTTGAGAACAAGACAACATGAAGAACAAAGAAGGCGACAGCCAACAACAACAACAACAACGGCTCTGTATAGAGCCAATCACAACAGCTTTGACTATACAGACTGTTTCATTGGTCGCTACACCAACTCATCAGTAGTCTTTTGTGTGACTTTACACTGTGATCCACTCAAGCTACTTAGGTTCTAGTTATACTGCCAATATGCCGAGAAAGTTACCCGGAATTTTATTTTTGGCAGAGAACGCTTGAATTTTTGTAACTGAGTTCTTCTTTGTTCTTCATGTTGTCTTGTTCTCAACATGATTGGCCTAGAGCTCAAAAACTCGTTTTCAATATTTAAAATTTATTTAATTACTTTTTAATTAAATAAAATATAAAAATATTAAAACAGAATTAATAAAAAATATATTAAAATTATGCACGAATTTTAATATCTTTAAAATATTTACTATTTGAAAATAAAACTTTCGCATTTAAAGAAAATTTATGTAAAAATTCAATAATTGCGTTTTACGTTCAGACTAAGCAGGGCTACAAACTTGTAAAATATTTGGTATGTCCTTAATGGGGAATTTTTATCGTATTTACACAAAAATACTTAAAATGTCTTCATTTATTATTAAAAAAATCTTAAATTCTGAGTATAAGAAAGTTCTTTTGAGAAATTAATAATGAAAATATTATAAATTTTCATAAAGAAATGAAAAAATTACAGACATTTTTAATTTTTAAGATCTATTTAGAAGAGCCATCCCTAAAAGTAATGAGTTTCTGACTCGTTATGTCTTCTCTCTGTGCGTTATAAGTAACGAGCTGTCAAAAAACGCAAATTACGAAAGAAAAGTTGAAATATTTTCGACTTTGCTTGCGTAGCGAGTAAACGGACGCATATGCAGTAAATGAACTTTCATCTGTAAGCTTTCACATGTTTCTATTTCATTGCGTTCAGCGAGTAGACGGACGCATATGCAAATGCAGTGAATGAACTTCCCGCTTAAACGGACGAAAAACGCAACTGCATGGAATGAACTTCCAGCTTTAAAACTTCATTGATAACTGCAGGAACAGAGCGCGATGTTATTGCTGCTTGTCGGCTATTTCAGTGTGGTAAAAATAAAATTTAAATACCGGAAAAAAAACAAGTTGTAAGGAAAATATTTGATTTATCCACGTAAATATTTAAATAAAATTTATACTCAGGCATGGATAATGTTAATAAGCGTTATTTCCCTTAGGGTAGGGAGAAAAATCATGCTAACTGGCACTTTAGTAAAGAATGTCATTTAAATATACAAATGGTAAGGTTTTGTTCTAGTTATAATTCCGGTCGAGAGGAAAAATCCTCTCTTTAGTGTCTCCAAATTCAAAATTCGGTATTTAAATATTTCTCCATTTTAGGTTTTCAAACGCCATTAAAATCGGAAATTTCTAGAAACGAAAAGTACGTTGTGCATCAATTTGATGCAGATACAAAAAGACAATATTATTCATTAGAATATATTCAATTCATTAACTATTCTAGCGCGATAAGTATAAGACTATCTCTAACTGTAGAACTGCTCACTTGTTTATTTTGATATTTTAGGAAAGTAGCCAAAATTCTGAATTTAAATACGCATATTTGTTTTTAATATATGAATGTGTTTCAAGAATTTGCATCAATTTGATGCAAACGATGGATGCGGGTTAAAAAAACCTTGGATTCGAACCTTGAGCCTCGTGGTTCGTAAATTTTGCATCGAACGATCTCCGCGCTTTAACGCAATCGCCAAATCCGCCATTTAAAACATGTTTTTCGAAAATTTTAAAGAGAAAATCTTCAAACCTTGTTGGACCTTCTTGAAAAACCTTTACCATGAACCAAACCAAACTAGAAAAAAAATACCATGGAAACGTGTTATTTTGTTAATGTTTATCCATGGTTTGGTATGGATCCCAATTTTTTTTTTTAAGTCGAAAATTAAAAATGAATAAAATTCAATCTTTCGGTATGATTCCATTTATATTAGACATAATCTATTTTTTTTGTTTTTTTTTTTTTTTTTTTTTTTTTTTTTGGGTGAGGAAAAGGCAATTCTGAGCTTGGAAATTGAAAGAGCACACTATTTTGACTAGAATATTTTTCATGCTAATTCAAGAATGAAGCTCTTAAAAGAACCTGCAATTGTGTCTCGTTAGACGTTTATAGGTTAATACGCACCGTTGGTTGTTAAAGATATTTATTTACTCCATTTCAACTGGTACATCCATATTATCTAGTACTCTGGACTCGAAGGCGAAAAACCGAGTCCTTAAGTTTAAACAATATTATTTATTTTATAATAATATTTTGCTAAATATAACATCTGATACATTTCCTATTCGTCTTCGAGTTAATTGCTTGAATTGAAAAAGAACTCCTTAAGTACTATTGTGAAATATCCACAATTAAAACACTATATTTTATATTTTTAGCTTTTGTTTATAACTTTTTTTTTTTATTTTCTCTTCCAGTTGTCGCATTCTGCTCATGTTTTGGAGCGTGTCAAATCAGATCGGTTTTTAGCATCCAAACCGGATGAGGATCGACGTCGTCGCACCATTATAGTGGAAAAGAAAAACGATAGCTTTGGTTTTACTTTACAAAGCTATGGCATACACTATAAAAAGGAGCAGGAAGTCGAGATGATCACATATGTCGACTATGTGGAGTATGATGGACCGGCCTATACAGCGGGTATGCGCGAGGGAGATGTTATACTTACCATAAATGGCACCGACATGGAGAAGGCGGACCACAAGACATTGGTGGATTTTATAAAAAATTGTGATTCGCGCATGCGGATGGTAGTTTTGTTTGAGGATTGTGTGCGCAAGGTATGTATAGAGGTAACCCACTGAATTCATCTGTGAGTGCGGATGAAAAATTTTTCTACTAGGTTCAAAAAGTTCATAAATGAATTAAAAAATACTTTCAATTTACTTAATAGTTGGCTTTTATCTTTTTTACACTTTCAGGTTGAGCTCCACATGCGTTACATACAGCTGCAAAATGTGCTTCAAAATAAGATGAATGAACTAGAACGCCTCTGTTTGCGCGAACGTGAACTGTTAGAAGGTAAATGGAAAACGCACAGCTTGCCAGCACGTAAGAAAGCCACAACTTCTCCCAGCGATATCGAATACGGACTGTCACCGACAGATGTGGAACTGCAGAATGCGCCATTCTATCGACCCACCTTCTCGACAGAGGATGTAACAAACATTACAAGACATCAATCACAACAGACAATAATTCCACCACCCGCTCAATATATGCTCACCTATCACTATCTCAATCCCACGTATCGCTATGTACTAAAGCCCACCACCACGAATAGCAGCGGCGAATATTTTGTTGCCTTGGGTGATGGCATGACGCATAATCCCAGCGAGCAGCACTTTATTTTACCGCGTGCGGAATCACTCGACACCACCACCACAACAGGCACGGCACAGCATTATGGGCAACAGCAACGCAAAGCATCCGGTCCGCCACCAGTACCGCCGCCACGTACCTGTGAGAAGCATAAACCACCGAATCAGCAGCAACATCAACATTTTAAACAGTCAGAGTCCAAGCAGAAAGCTGCAGTGTCAACGCCACCAAAATCTCAAAAATCTGGACGCCATTGTCATGGTCACTCGTGCAATCCTTGCATTGGTAACTTCAAATGGAAGTCGGCGGATAAAGCTGCCGCTACAAACGCTGGCAATGCCGCTGGTGGTGACAATATTAGCTTGGATGCCTATGATCTGGCTAGTCCATGCTGCGATACGCACTGCGTGCCGTCGCGCAGGCGTAATCGTCAACACAAGGAGCACACGCACAAGCACAAACATCGAGAGCGTGAGCGTGAGTCAAAAGAGCGCGCACCTAGACCCAAGTCACAGTCGCATGTGTCACCAAGTAACGCCAGACATGTGCATCATCATCACCACGTTGCCGGTAACGGTAGCATCGAGGCTGGACAGCAGCACCAGCACCGCCATCATTCCACCAGTCAACATCATCATCATCATCACAGCGTAACAGCGCAACAACAGCAAATTGGCTACGAGTCCAAAACTGGTAGCCTGCGTTCGCGCTACTTTGATCTAACCGCTGGTCTAGCGAGTCATTGTAGCTTGCATTCTTGCACCTCCAGTGAATTCGCGGCAGCAGATTCTACATCGTACACTACATCGCTCAGCACCGATACGCTGTATTGGGATCCGCAAAGTGAAAACGCTGCGTCGCGTCAGCACTCCACCAAATCAAGACAATCATATCTTCAAACGACACAACAACAACAACAACAACAGCAACAACAACAGCAACAACAACAACAACAACAACAACAACAACAACAATATCAGCATCAGCATTCAACACAACAGCCACAACATCAACAGGAACAACAGCAGCTGCCAACACAACAGACACCACATCAGATACAGGGAGTCTATCAACAACGCTACCACATAACAGCAACGCAGATTCAACCTTCGCAAATCTATCCAAACACCACCGCTTATGTGCATAAACCCAAATCCTGGGACAATTTAACTACTAAAGCCATCGGTGGCTATGGCTTTGGTTATGGCTATCTGGATACCGTGGCCATGAAGCCACCTATTAAGCTTCATATAGCGCAGCAACGTCATTCTATGCCACGCAAGAATCACTACGGGCGTTATTCGACTTACACTGATGTCGAGAATTATGCGCCACCACCGTCACAGTTTGTAGAGGAACTAACGACCACGACAACAACAATGATAACCACAACCAAATCTGCTGATGATCTGTTGACATCACCCATTACCGCACAGCCAACGTGTGATTGTGCCAGCAAGCAACAGCAACAGCAAATCCATCAGCAGAAGCAACATCCATCCCAAGTAATAAGTTCCAAGCTCAACCCATGTCCGGGCAATGCGGGCAATCTAAAGTTTTCTCACTATAATAATTGCCATGCCGGCTACTACTCACATCTGCCACGACCTACTATTGATGCTGCCACATCGACTTCCTCCACCACCACATTACCAAACACTAATGGTGGCGATGTGGCAACAATTTCGGAGGTGACGCGGTTGTAGGTAACACTGGTCTAGGTCAATAACTTGGCCTAAGTTTTATGACGCGTAAATATAAATCCACTGAACTTAATACAAACGAAGGTTTAGCGAAAAGTGAGAGTTTTGCGAACATTTTTGGATCGAAATTTTTTCTCTCCGAAAAAAGAAACAAAATTCAAGAAATTTCTTTTATTACCAAAAAATTATAAGTTCGTCTGGAACTTTTGCAAAATGATTCAATTATGAATCGTAAAAGAAACTTATCTTGATTATGAAAGAGTTATGAATCATATATGATACAAATGAATCATACATGATACTTTTTTGTTCACAAATGAGTTTGTAAGTGGATCATAAGTGATTATTTTTCTTAGAAATTAGTGCGCAAATATATCATAAGCGATACTTCTATGTTCGTTAATGAATTTTTTAATGAATAAATAAGAGTTGTATCCAACTATCTATTAAAGTGAACAGAAATGCATAATTTTCGGATGTTTTGCAAACGAATTTATGAACTGGAAAGGTTCGATTTTGAGAGGAATTTAAGTCAGACGAATAATTTAAAAATGATTTACTTACAAGTGGCGAAAGAGTACCTGAAAAGATTCAGAAATGAATGAAAAGATAGATAGATACTCGTACTTTTGGCTCACAGGGAAAATAAGAGTTTAACTTTCAAATGAAGTAACATTAGTGAGTTTGATAGCTCATGGTCAAGTTCATGGTATGTAAAGCTACTAAAGAAATAAGAGAAAAGTTAGCTCCGGCCATTTTCAATTTATTATTTTTATTTTAAAATGTGTGCTGTATCGCTCCGATACGATTTTTGCTATAATGTGCTATCGCATTGGAATGAAATGTGCTCTAATGGTGTATTTTTTAATGCCTTTGAAATAAGTATAAATAGTCGAATAAGCTCTACCATTAATTGTTCAGAAATTAAAAAATTGTGTTGTGATGCGGTCAAATTTTGCTGTAATGTGCCATAGAATTTAGAGAGCTTAAATTTATTTTTTTGCAAAAAGACAAACTGCCATGGTTATTTGAATTTCTCTGCTGCAGATCGAGAATTTCTTCAGCACAACTCGAGCACATCACTGTACATCGTCCAAATTATTAAAAACATTAATGGTGGAGCTATGTTCACTAGAGTGGGTCGAAAAAAAAAGTTTGAAAAGTTCTTTCCTTAGTTTAAAGATGATCTCGAGACAACTCCAAAAACCCCCGGAAAAACGGTCAAAATAGTATTTTTTCCATAACTTGTGTATTTTATGGCGGCCGTGGTCAAGTGCTTTGAAGTGCATGAACCACTCGGTGCAAATTTTCGAGCCAGAAGGACTAAGGTTCGTATCCTCCACAAGACACAGAAATTTTTTTTTAATTGAAGTGTAAAGCTTCTTCAGATCTTTCGGAATCTAGTAGGTCATAATATTAGAAGGTCCAGTTCTCTATCAGTTGTAAACATTTACTAACACTCACAACACAATTTGATCATAAGTAGTTCGATCAAAGTCCTTTCAAGGACTGAAATACCGTATATACCGTTAAAAAGGGCTTAACTAGTGATACATTTTCTTATCAGACCTTTTTGACTTCTGAAGTCATATTCAACTGGTTGGCCCTGATACCTCGATTTATCTCCAATCAACTGAATTTTTTTTTCTATTAAAATTAAACTTCTTAAAATTTTTTTTCACTTCTTGCTCAAAAAGTGCTTTATTTGGCCTTGAAACAAAAAAATTATAGCTGTTCTAAATTGTATAGAACTTTCTTTACAAAATTTTTTGAAACTAACAGTTTTTTATAATTGTTCCTTTAAAATTTATTTTTAAAACATAACGGTGAGTTATGACTTGATGAGTTATGGCACCGTGCATACATTCTGATAATAGAAAAAACAACAACTTGGAGCTACATAAATACTGTTATACAAGAACATGACGAGGTACAAAAATATATATAAATATATGTAAGGTATATATTTCCTAAGATTGGACATAAAATTCATAATTTAAGGATAAAATACCATTTTGTTGGTTTTTTCGGGCGTCTTAAATGGTGTTTTTTTTTTTTGGAGTTGTGTCGAGGTTATCTTTAAAATAGGGATTTTTATGGAGACCGACCCAATATAGTATTGGCACATAGCACTTTTTCGAATGAGGCTCATATGTTTTTATTAATAAATCTAAAATGGTAGAGCTAGTTTTAGGCTCCTAGTTCAGGGCTCTTTCCGCTTTCCGATTTTCAAATTGTTTTTGCTCAAAATTGTATCAAAATATGTATCGTCATATGAAATCAAAAAAGGCGTAAGCTACCAAAAATTCAAATTTGACTTTTTGATTGATTACGAAGCACCGTATCAAAATACATGTTCATGCAAAATTTTACACTCCTACTACTAAAAACGACGTTTTTATATACGAAATTCAATAAGCTTTTCAGTGCAAGCGCAAAGCAAAGCCCAAGCATTTTTTGCTTCTCCTGCAAAATTTTTCAAATGTAACTTACGGCTTTTTTGATTTCATATGACGGTATGGGGCTTATTTCAAACTCAAAGAGTGCCAAATTGCATTAGCCTTAGCATTAATAGTAACAGAATCAATCATAATAAGTAAGCTACTCAGAGAATTAATAATTCTCGAAGTGTTCTGTTTCCATCTTTATAAAAGGGCTTAAACAACTGAATATACGCCTGAAATATAAACACGAAATCAATTTTTAAAAATATTTACATTAGAGAAAATTTTGCAGTTGTTAGAGGATAGATAAAATCTCAATGTTTATACTTAGCTATGGATAGTTATGGATAGGTATGGACAGCTATTGTATGGAGAGAAAACTATGCAAGGAAATGTTAAGGTTACATAAAAATAAGTAAATTGAGGTTGAAATTAGTTTAAAACGCTTGCTTTAGAGTTGTTGTATGAAAAAATAACATAGAAAATTTCAAAACGATATCGATTATATCCGTCTTTCAATTTCGACATTAAAAGTAGTAGAATTTTATGTTGAAAAAACTACATCGACATTTAAGTAACGAAAATGTAACAGTTGCGCAGCCAAAGAATTAATATTTATCAAGTAAAATATAAACTTAATACTACTTAAAAATTTAGCATTAGTATATTAGTATTTTTATTCCAATTTTAGTAATATTTTATGTTGAAGACTGATATGAAAATACGATATTCTGAAAAAGAAAATTTAGTATTAAAATATGGGCAGAGTTTAATGAAAAACGAAACTACTCACTCATGTTATAATAAGTTAAAAATTTTATCAAAAGATACTATTTTAGTAATTATATTTTTAATTATATTCTAACAAATATATGTGTGTATGTTTATGAGTGTGCGTAAGCTTATGCAAATTACTTTATAACTGTAATGCAGTAGATTCAATATAAATAGAAATCCATCAAAGCGAATATAAATAAGTAGTTATAATACCGTAACAATTGCTATTTGATAAGTTAATAGGTATGTTTGATTAAAGAAAAAAATATTGGAATATAAATTTCTTTTAAATATTAGGTGCATGAAATCCATTTATACCTTTTTTTTAACTTACCATAACACATAATTATGTGTAAAGAAATATAATAGTAATCGATTATATAAAATAAATAAACAAGTAGTTATTTGAAAAAATTAAAAATGAACTGATTTAATTTTTGTCTTAACACTTTGACGACCTCTGGAACACCGGTGACCCCTTTACTTTCGAATTTTTTCTGGGAAAACTATGCAACTTTTTTTTTAAAGGTATTATTCAAAAGGGGATGAATGTGGCTTTCAGAAAGTACTTACTTTTCAAGAGTAGATTCATCTTTTTGCCTACCATACCAACCCAAAGTCGAAAAATCTTTACTTTTTTCTCCCATTTCTTCTTGCTGCAATATTTTGGGGATGGAAGAAGCTAAAGGTATAATATTTTTGGAGAAGCTGTGGGTAACCTTCCAATTTTTAACACAAAATAACAATAGTCCATTCGACTATCCACGCGACCATCAAATCTGACGGGACCTCTATGTCTCAATGGTCGTCAACGGTAAAAATCTATGACATAGTTAATTTTGTTGAAAAGTTGATTTATTTGAAATAAAAATAAATTTGTTTGCATTTTTGATCAATACATTGAAATATCTTCCTGTAATTTGCAGCAGAAAATATATCCTCACGTCCCATTTCACTTTTGCAGAAATAATGATAGGACAAAGTAGTGAATTCAGTACTGACGTAGACAAAGTAGTGATTGAAAACTTTTGGTTTTTGATATGCGATCGTGTTCGTAGTAAGACTGTAATAAAATAACGAAATCAAAAACACTTTAATTTTCTTTCCAATGTTGGTCCTCTTACCTCACTCAGGCCCGTGCGCACGGGGGGTTTTGGGGGTTCAAACCCTCCTCCCAGGAGGGTTTCGAACTATACTTTTGAAATCCAAAGAACTGTCTGATTATGAAAAATTTCCATGAAGCAAAGTAATATTTACTATGATTTATTATAATTCTTCATCATTGAGGCTTCCCTATCAAACTTTAAATTAAACCTGGCAACTCTATTGAAAAGTAACTCAACTGATGTAACGTTATTTTATAGGATAAGTAGTTTTAAAGCAGTGTCGGGCAAATCAATACATAAACTTTTATTCTTGTGTGTGCCTGGGAGAGTACCAACGCTACGCTTTCTTGTTTAATGAATGCTGAACGTCAACTGCTATGCTCTGCGTTGACGAAATCACTCTCCCATTTATAGTGTACGTTTGATAGATCTGTTGTTAGCAAGATATGTGAAGAGCACGATATTGAATTAAGGAAACCGAGGCAAGCTTCACGTCAAACTCATCGTTGTAATATCGAGACTAATCCCTTCATTCTGTATCACGAAAAAGCACACCAACGAGAGACAAGACACGATAAGCAATAGATTTTTGAATGCAAGAAAGTATTGCTGATCGTTTCTTTTTCTTTTTGTCGTTCGTGCCTCGTTTCGTGATAGTGAATGAGGGGGTAATTCAATTGAAGATTAATCTACCTACCATACCTAGACTTATTCGTCACTCACCTTGAAGATCGTTTTCTTAAGCACCGTGGAATATTATCAAATTTAAGATGCCATTTTCCATAAAAAATTTCAACCCTAGATGAAGAACCCGGCAACCAATTTTTTGAGAAATACTCCACAATTTTCCATGACAATTCTTTCGAAGTATGGATCAATGAAGTGAAACTTTGGCGAACACGGATTTTTGATAAAAATATCAACAGCCCTATCGTATCTCTTGGCATCTGCAATAGAACTGCTTTTCCAAATGTTCACCAAATCTGGCTGGCAATGGCTGCGTTACCAGTAACGACATCATCGAACGAACGCTCTTGTTCAATATTACGCCGGTTAAAATATTACTTGCGTTCTACTATGAGCGAAAATCCGTTAAACGGATTAGCTGCACTTAATTTTCATCGGGACGTTGAAGTTGGTGTAGATACAGTATTGGGCGATTTTTTTGTGTACCCTGACGCATTAATTTATTGAGGAAATAAAAATTGTATAACTGAAATCTTATAATTTTATATCCAAAATATAATAGTTTCTGTACATTTATTTTTTGATAGTTTTCTTTGTACTTCTATAATAAACAACTTTAAACATCTATAATGTAATAAATAGAATTCTTTATTTTTTAGTCAAAACCCCCCCAGGACCAAATCCTGCGCACGGGCCTGACCTCACTACGACTATTGGTTCAGAATATATTTCCAAAATAGGTAAAATTTCGTTAAAAAATCCCAAAAAAAAAAAAACTAATATCTGTGCCTCTTCTTTGTTTGGCATCGAATGAAAGATCAGATTTTTTTTTGTAAAATTAAACCTATTTTGTGAATATCTTCAACGTTTATTTTTTAACCTTTCATTGGATGCCAAACATTACGCCGTAGCAAATATGAAGGACAGATATTAGATTTTTAGGATATTTTAACGAAATTTTGAACTATTTTGGGAATATCTCCTAAAGTAATAGTCATAAAGAGGACAGGACAAAGTTTTTTTTTTAAACTTTCATTGGTTAAATTTCAAAATTGATTAAAAACAACGACTTCTCATGAAGTAAATCAAAATTCTCAAAAATTTCGTTCGCGTACTCTCAACGGGAGAAAATAGTCGCATACATTTTTACCCTTACCGACCATTGGGACATATAGGTCCCATGATTTTTCACACATTTGCAGGTAGAAAAATAAATAGTTTTTAGCGTTACATTTCTTTAGTAATTTGGGGACGAAAAACAATCATTGCTATCTCGTCACTAGACCGTATCGAAAGAAAAAGTACGCCGCATACCATTTAATCTGGTGGGTCACTGGTTGGCATCTTCCCATAAGTTTTGTGTTTTATTTAAATGATAAAAAATGCCTCTTAAAATGTACCATATGGCGAGGGTCTTCGAGGTATTGGGCAACATTTTAATTTATGTGACCCTTATTTTTGTAATTCATGTTGTAGAAGTCGATATCTGGTAAGTGCTAGAACGGGGTCCTTGCCCCCAGTAGCTGGTCTAGGATTCGCCAAAGGGGGGCTAAAACTACACTTTTGTAAGCGAAAGGGGGGCTGAAACATCTTTTTGGACTTTTTTCATTTTTTTGAATGCTTTTTCACCCTTTCAGTCCGTTTGTAGAACCGCAACTGCTTGCCCCAATAATCTTTGGAGAAAAAAATTTGGTCTATTTGAGATAAAAATATCGATCGAACTGAAAATGTCAAAGATATGACGAAAAATATAAAAGAAGAAACTCTACGTTCGGCAAAAAAATTAAAACTTTTCTTTTAAATAGTTCTACTGGGATAATCGATATTCTTTTTTCGGAAGAGTTTAATGATTTTTTACGAGATTAATTCTCTGACCTTAGAATGACACATTAGGGTGGTAGGAATTGGGATCTGGTGGGTAAGTACTAGAACGAGGTGCTTGAACACAATTACCTTTGGAACCAAAAAGTTGGACTCTTTGAAACAAAGGCATTCATATACCATTCTTTAAGATCGGATTGTAAATGCCGTGGATATGAAGAAAAACTTAAATGCGCGACCCCTATGTTCAAAAGAAAAAAATTTTTTGTTGAATTTTCTTTAAAAAAATCCTTCAATTAGATGGCGTGTGGCGTACTTTTTTGTTTTTTCCTGTAAGGTGACACGGTCTACTGTGCATGTGTTATTTCAAGAAATTAGGGAAGAAACGGGAAGCCTTGAGAAACATGAGAGATGGGATCTGAGGTGGGCATTATGTCTTTATTCCTAATCCCATTAAAAATCTTCAAATTTGTTCGTGGTAAAATTTGAATTTTTCAATTTCAGTTGATTAGAAATGAGGAAAGAAATGAAGAAAGGTAAAAGCGTAGGACTTTAACCTGATTGAGATGCGAACCCGAACGCTAGGGTGGCAGATAAGCGCGCGAAAATATTTTTTAAGATAACTTTATTCAAAGTGGTTCCAAAGTGGTACACAAAAAGAATTTAATATTACGACGTACCTATATCAACCGTCTGACGGACCACATACTTCAAAACAGTGGCGGATCTAGGATTCGCCAGAGGGGCTTAAACTACAGTTTTGTATCCCAGGAGGGGGAGGGGGGGGGGGTGCTAAAACGACTTTTTGGGCTTTTTTGCATTTTTCTGAAAAAATTCAACTTCGAGACAAAAAATTCTCCAAAGGGGGGTTTAAGCCCTTTCAGCCCGTATGTAGATCCGCCACTGCTTCAAAACAGAGGTAATGGTATCAAATGGACCCAATAGAGCTTATCGGATACTGCATGTGACAATATGATCACTCCAACCAGTCGTCCAATTATGTACCGGAAGTTTATTGTGTCGAATGGCAAATAAAGCTCCTTTTAACTTTTGTATCTTAGGTCTTGACAATTATTTAAAAAATTATTGAGTATTTTTAATTAAATAAAAAATAAATACTTTCATTTTAAACATAAGTGGCCTCAATAAGACTTGAGGAGATACATATATCATAATTCTTAATCGATTATAACAATTGTATTTCGCTTTTGTAAAAGTTTCTACCTTTTGCCCAGATTTTGATACTTTTCATCTCTTAAGAAAAATATTTTTTCTTCTAACTGCCAAGTGGAAAGCAAAAACCGCTAGCTTACATTCGATTTTCACTACTTCCGAACGCACCACTAAATGCAATTCAAACCTACACACAAACTATACGAGTAAAATTTATATGGAACTCTCAAACAGTGACAACAGAAACAAACAAATAAACAAATTGCAAAACACCACCGATAAAACACCCTCTCAACTGACTGACGACTGACTGCTATTGTCATTGAACATGCACGCAGCGCCATCTGTGCGTGAGACCTGTACAACTCCAATAGAGAAAATCAATAAACCACCCTTCGTTAAAATGTAATAGCAAAAATTTTACATTGTAACCCACACGTAAACGTAAGAGACGGAAGGCAGCTTTTATAATTTAGTCGCGCATAAATTTATATTAGAAATAGCTTCAAATTGTATATAAAAAAAAGAAAAAAACGCGTTTATCCAAAGTTGAAATTCATAGCCAACGAATTATCTAGACATAATGTTGGAAAAAAGTTGATAAAACGTTTAACGCAAGCCGGCAAAAATTAACGTAACATATGCCTAGAGTGAAAAGATTTAAAATCAAGAGGAAGCATAGAAGCAAAAGTAGCAGCAGCAGCAGCATTAACAAACCGCAGACGGACGCAGCGGAGCAACTTGCAGCAAATAGTCACACAATTCGTAGACTACATTGGAAAAAATATAATTTAGAAGAATTGCAACGTCAAACTGTTTCGTTAAAAATTTTAGTCAAACCAACAAAAACAACATATTGGTTTCCAGCAACTAAGCGGCAATATATGCATGCAGCTACAACAACAACAAAAAATAAGGGACTGGCCCGTGCGTTGGCAGGAGACTTTCCACGCGGTTTCTAAGTGTTAGAGAAGGCGACGCGACAGCCACGCGTACGGCAAGCGACAGGCACGCGACATTGGCCACAATGAGCTGCTGTGTTATAAAAAGGTATGGAATCTGCATGAGAGCAGAGCGCCAGCTATGTGTTTTGTTGTTCTATTTTTTTTTTCTGTGCGTTGTGCATCACGATGAGGTCTGAGAGAAGAGGTCTTCGAGGTTTGAGTGTTTCGACCGTGCTCGCTGCTCGTTAGTAGGTTCGTGTCTTGGGTTGGTGACAGTCGTAGTCGTGCTGGACGTGGTCGGTTGCAGCGCGCACCACATGCGGTTCGATTGATTAAAATTTTAATAATGAAAATTTAATGCTACCAAAATAAAAGTCATTTCAGTGCAGTCGATTAGCTGCTGTCAAAACATGACTGGATACAACACAAAAAGGTATTAAAAACGCGACTGTATCGAAGTGAAAATTGCATAAAAAGACTTTTTGTGTGTGTGTGTCTGTGTGAGTGTAAAAAAGAAGTGAAGTTGCACAAATGTGTATTAAAAATGTGGATGAATTGTGTGTGTTTGTGTAAAAATGTATAAAGACAAAAAATTGTTTGCTTGGCTAAAAAAATAATTTGAAAGGCTTTGCCTAAAACATCCTTGCATAAATAATAGCAATAAAAAAATAATAAAAGAAAATAAAAACTAAATCCTCTGAAATGAAAAATCAAACTAGTAGAAAGTAATGAAAACCACCACTACCACCACTACAAACAACCACCAACAACCACCAACACAACAACATAACGACTCTAACATATACAACAACAAAAACAACAATAAGAACTTCATCGTCGTTGTAGTCGTCGTCGTTGTTGTCGTCGTCAACGTCGTGTATACAAAACACGAAAAACGCTTTTCGCTTTTATCCTTTCCAACATGCATGTTCGTCGTTCAGGAAGCACGAAACCGGAAGTTCAATACCAAGGAGAGCAGCAGCAATAAAATATTACGTCCCAACAAAAATACGACTACTCACTCGTCGTCCTTCGTCGTCGGTGTCGTCGTTGTTGTTGTCGTCATCACCATCATCATCATCATCATCATCATCATCGTCACACGAAAATCTCTACACCAATTCATGAGTTCTCAGCTTAAGTTCTCGCAGGCTGTCTGTCTTCTTTGTTCAGCGCTCGTTGTCGTTGGTAAAAATTTGTGCCTTCAGTCTAGCTCCAAAAATGCACCAACAGTGTGTCCTTATTAAACTACTATCACCATCGTTATTGTTGTCGTAGTCGTTCCTGTCAAAATTTTCTTATTTTGTTAGTGATGCATCATCAATATTTCTACAATACACAAGAAAAGAAATAAAACACAGCATGTAAGAATTGCAAAAAAAAAACAATAACTTGTCAAAGAATATAATTTCGGAATTGCCCAAACATTCATCTCTGCTCTGCCTTGACTTGAAAAATTGCAACTTAATTGTTCTACAAAAAAAAAAAAAAAATTAAAAAAAAAATTGTTGATATTCTTAGAAAATAAAAATTAAGCTTCTAAAACACGAATTCAAAATTAACGTTAAACTGCATGTGATTCCTCGTCCTGGAAGGATTATGTGTGTGTTGTGCATATATTCTATGCAAATTTTAATTGGTTAAATTGTTCAAAACCAGGCCAAGCCTATTGGCGCCAAATAAAAATGTGTTTCAGTTTTGCATCATGTTGCACGTTTTTCTCCTCAAACTTCGCGTGTGTAATTTTCGAAAAAATACATGTGTTGTGACATTTCCAACTACTCATTGGTGTGAAATTAAAATGTGTCATAGCCGCATACGCGTAACTTTTTGGCTAAATTTATTGGTAAGATCATGGTTTTGTGCTATCGCATGTAAAATTGATAAAAATGGGGAATGCTATGATTAAAAAAGAGAACAAAATTGAATATTCTAATAAGTAATTTTTTGAAGTGAAACCGCTTAAGCCGCTTATGCGGGAGTAAAACCGATATATTCCTAATGAAACGGAAATGAAAAAATTCGCCGCATATGGAGCATGTCTTTGATATTCATATCAAAAACATCAACCTTATACGAAAAGACAAACACCGACTGCTGCTACGAAGTGTACAGTATAGTTTAGTGTGTAGTGTACAACATTTTAAACAAAAATATATTTCAAACTTTTGTACAGTTTTTTCAAATCAAACCAGAAATCGAAACGAGTACTGTACAACATTAGGCTGGCTCTCAATAGAGTGTGTGCATAATATGCTGATCATGCACACTCTTTGTATAACCACAGAAGGGCAGATTGCAGTGCTGTCCATTTAAAATACAGTCTGTTCACCAAGAAATAAAGAGCCATTGCATGAATGTTGCATTGTTGATCTTTGAGCGGCTTTCTCTATGTCCCCATGACGCATGGTATAATAATACAAGGTATCATTGACAACTGCTTATTTTCTCTTCTACAAGAAAACATCTCCTGTCAAAAACAGCTTTTTGTGGAAGTACATCAGCAGCTGCTGTGGTTGTTGTTTTTTTTCACTGCAACATTTTCATCATTATATATTTTTTGACAGGAGATGTTTTCCCAAGCAACTGTCAATGCTACCTTGTATTATTATACCATGCCCATGACGCACAGTGTGACGACCTCATATAGCGAGTGGACAAAAATAGAAGGAGTTATCCTAGAATCATGAAACTTTGTTAAAATGAGTTTTACGATGAAAGAATTGTTTTCGCGAAATTTCGTTTAAATTGAATGAACGGCACGCCTACCTCCCATATAACCGAAATCGGTAATATGAAATAGTTCCCCAAACTATTATCCTAGATCAATAATATTTGGTACATATAATTTGTTTAGAGTTCTAAACAGCTTGTGTGAAAATGAACTAAATCGGTTCACTAATATGACCACCTCCCTTATAACTCAAATCGGTAATCAGGTATATTTACACAAAAAATCACCCCAGATCATTTGAATTTACTACACATAGTTATTTTGTAGATATAAATAGCTGGTGTGAAAATTAACGAAATCGACCGACTAGCACGCCCACCTCCCATATAACTTATTTTCCAGTATAAACGTGAAGTGCATTTTAGCGAAAACAAGATTCAGATAATTTGCCATTACTCCTTTTTTTTGGCTTTTTTGTTGATAAAGTGTTTTATTTGAAAGTTTTATTAAACAAAGTAATATTTTTTTTTAAGTTTGAGAAAATTTTTTATTTTTTCATATAAAATTGCCTATTTTCAACAAAACATGCTTCAGAAAAGTGGGCGTAAAGTCTTTATTATTGAGTTTCGGCAAACCAAGTTTTGGGAACATATTTAAGAAGTGTTAATATTACACATACTAAAGTTTAAAAAAAAAGAACAAAAATGCTTTTTTTATTTTATTGCGTTTTGAACTTTGTGAAAAATTTGTTATTTTTTGATACAAAATTGCTCATTTTCGCTAAAACATGCTCCAGAAAAGTGAGCATAAAGTCCTTATTATTGAGTTTCGGCAAACCAAATTTTGAGAACATGGTGAGAAAGTGTTGATATTCGACATACTAAAACTAAAAAAAAAAAACAAAAATGCTTTTTCGTGCAAGAAAAGACGAAAAATAGTGCGATATAGTTCTGTACGATTTATTTTTCAGCTACAGTTCTATTTGTTTATGTCTTTTTCAGTGAAAAACAGCTGATTTTGATAATGTGTCAATCATGAAGTAGGCAGACATGCGTATGGCATAATCTTGTATTTATTATTTTTGATACTGAATTGTCAGAATGTTTTGTTTTGTGTATGCATAATTGACATGAAGGAAACTGAAACATAGACAACAAATGTCAGAAGATAATAAAACTTAAGAAAATAACATGCTTTCCTATGCAATTTCCACTTAGGAAGTTTTCAGTACGTTTTTTATGCAATTTCAAGTTAGGTCAATATGACCCAAAAATTCTTTTGTGTTTTTAATTCCAAAGTTTACTTGAAGGTAAAGCAGCTCCCACCGCATCCCGATGACATTTTGATTTTTTTATTTTTTTTTTATTTTTATAAAAAAGTCAACGAATTAACCTTTGCGATAATACCATTATTTTAAGCATAGCACCTATACTCAGTGAGAAACAATTCAATGCAACGCCGATACATTGTGAAAAAATGCCTTTCTCAGGTTTTTTGGAAACCTGTGTGGTAAAACGCAACTTCCTCACGTCAAAACTACTTTACCTTAATATTCATTGCCTATTAATTTGACTTCGGACCATTTGAAGCAATTACATAAAAGTCTTTATCAGATTATCAAATAAACTGATTAATTAAAATGTATTAGTTACTTTTATCATAAACTATCATCT
This sequence comes from Pherbina coryleti, assembly GCA_943735915.1. Classification (NCBI taxonomy): domain Eukaryota; kingdom Metazoa; phylum Arthropoda; class Insecta; order Diptera; family Sciomyzidae; genus Pherbina; species Pherbina coryleti. Next base: position 116,541,824 of record OX030952.1, read on the forward strand.
TAATAATTTAAGTGGTTATTGATTACACCATTATCACCTTTCACATCTTATCTTATATATAATTACCCAAACACCGAATGTTGTGGTACTAGTTTTTAATATTTGTAATAAAAAAAAAGGGAATAAAACTGAATGATATTCGAAAGGTACTGTGCCACAGAGGTGCCGAAAAATAAAAATAACGAAAAAAATAAAAATTGTATGTGATTATTGCATTTCTAAATAAATATATGCAATTTCATACCCATGGCTGTAGTTTGAATCTCTCTCTCTATTTTAAGTTTATTTTTGCCTTTGGTTTTGCATTCGCTGCATTTAGGGGGTTCCCTGAGAGGACTCATAACGCTATTAATTTTCATACCCCCAAGTTTAAAAAACGTAAATAGGGGTATATTAATTTCGTCACTCCGTTTGTAACGCCCATAAGGAGGCGTGGCAGGTATAGAAAAGTATATATATTCTTGATCAGCATCACCACCCGAGTTGATTTAGCAATGTCCGTCTGTCTGTGATCACGATTACAGCCGTAATGATAAAGCTATCATCACGAAATTCAATATTTAAGCTTTTATCTAAAAAACAAAGGTCAAGTTCGAAAATGAGCCAAATCGGATGAAAACCACACCTACCTCCCATACAAAGTGACTTTATTAAAAAGGTAAAATCTCTCTAAAATCCACAAAAATTAATGTATGGACTTGAAATTTTAAATATAAATTATTCAAAATTAAACAAAATTGAGTGAAAACTACGCCTACCTCCCATACAAAGTGACTATAAAAAAACAATAGCTAATATTTTCCGTTAAAACTATAACGAAAACGTTTTTACAGATAAACACTTTATTGATTGCTTAAGAATTTGAATATACTTTGGTTCGGCCGTGGGGGTATTTTAACTTCAGCCCAGTCGAAGGTCATTTCTGGCTAGTTTTTAATATTTTTATCATGTAAATCCACTGTTATACAGACGCTCATATGATCCCGGATCACGTCCTTTTTTACGCTCTTTTTTCGTTTGATGAGCTCTGTGATGAAAGTATGTTATACAGACGCTCATTTGATCCCTGAACACTGGTACACCTTTGCTACTTTTAATACTTTATGCAAAAAAGTATCACTAGTTTGAGTATGGTGAGTGTTGCTATTAAGCAGGTTTCATTACTGCTTTCATGCATTTCGTACTTAAAGTGTACTATTTTCGTGCAAAAACACAAATGTTGTGAATAATTGCACAGCGAAACCCTGTTTTGATCTTGTGATTCCATTTCATTTTGGAATTATTTGGTGACCAGTCTGGGCAAAATAAATTCCCTCGCTCACTCTCTCAAACATCCCTTTTACATTGAAACAACAACAATAAGTGCCCGTGATGTGCCCGTGAGCGTCTGTATAACAACGGCCTAACAACGGCCTTACCAAAAACCTCAGCTTGTCTGTCGTTCCAATAAATTTACAATAGCGCCAATAATTAACGAGTTCAAATTCCAAGCAACGTTTTTTCATTATTGTTGCATTTTTAATGCATTAGATCCCGAACAGAATCAAAGCGATTAGGGATTGGTGACGTTTTCAAGCAATAGAATGCATGAAAACGTATGAACACGTCTGAAATCAAATCGCTGACCTTCGATCGCGACGAACATTCGCCAGATTAGAGCCTGAACATAATCAAAAATCGTTGCGACCGCCGATCTTTGTTGTTGGAAAATACATGCAAAATGTAGAAAAAAAACGCAGCTCTTTTTCCTTATCGATAAATCGCACAATTAGAATCTATTCTATTTCTTCTCTTGCGACTGACGATGCTCTCTCTGAGTGCCATAAGTGTTGCCATATTTTTGCTAGAAATGGGATATGTTCAAAGACATTTCCTTAGTTTCTATTATGTCTTGACGTTTCTTCTTTGTGTGTGTTGTATTCACACAATTGAAGAGACCAATACATTGAAATGAAATAGAAAAAATAAATAAAAAAATACTAAATAAAAGCAACTTTGAATCGTCAGTCGCAATCGCATCATTCTGGACACATTCTCTGCGATCGACGACCAGAGAGGATCGGCGGTCGCAACGATATTTGATTCTGTTCGGGCTCTAGAATCTATTCTATTTTTTCTCTGTCGACCTGGCGATCCTCTCCTTGAGCGGTGTAAAACATGATAAATGTTGCCGTATTTTTCTTAATGATGGGTACGTTCAGTGTTATTTTCTTAAGTTTTATTATCTTCTGACATTTGTTGTCTGTGTTTCTGTTTTCTTCATGTCAATTACGCATACACAAAACAAAACATTCTGACAATTCAGTATGAGTAGTTCGACAATCGCTAATCGCTTTCATTCTGGACGTGTTCCGAGCGATTGGCGAGAAGAGAGGATAGCCGATCGCCAATAGCTTTGATTCTGTTCGGGCTCTGAAATGATTGCCCTCGTGGTGTCGTAGCTCCAAAATTCTTGTTTCGATTTCGTTATGAGTTAAGAAGAACCATGTTTAGCTGTCGTCAAATAAAAGTCGTCAGTAGCACTTCTACTCAGTGAGTAATAAATTTATTCAACAATATTGCATTTTTGTTGCAGAAGCTGCTATTTCCGTGACTTCAGGACGTTATAATTTATTTTTATTTTTACCGTAAGGACAATATTCTGTTTTGTTAAAAAAATTATAAGTACATATTACAAATATCTATTTAATAATATTTGATGTGCCGCATATACTCACCGAGTCATAATTCCATGCAACGCCGTTGCATGATTGATACATTTTCAATATCTTAGCGGCTCTCTCTGCGGTCTCATTACGTTATGAATTCTTTGTCTATTTTTGTAATGAGTGGTAAAAACCAGCCTTACCTAGCATTTTTTATTGTAGCATCTATACATACATAGCGCGTTATGATTTTATGCTCTAGTAATGCAACAAAATTGCAGTTGCGTTGCTTAGGCAGCTATCTCCGCGTCCTTCCGTCTTTTTAAGTTTTTTTTTTAATTTTTGTCATAAAGTCCAAGAATTAGCCTTTACTGTAGTGTCATTAATTTTATCATTGAACAGATGCTCATCGAGTTACAATACCATACAATGCTGATGAATTTTGGAAAAATACCTTTTCCAACTTTTTTGGAAACCTGTGCGGTAAAACGTTACGTTGTCACGTCAATAAAAATAATCACATTAAAATTGCAAGCAAAAAATAAAAATTTGAATTTTAAGTTTAAGCCAAGGTTTTAATGTGCTACAGCAATTCCGTCTAGTCTGTCATGGTACGAAAATGGGGGGATATTTTAAATTAATGGTAAATAAGGGACAATCAAGTAAAATAAGTATAGAGTGTTCTAAGCATGGTAAAAGGCCGTATATTAAACATATGAATTTGAATCCTTTATCTAAGTCAAATCAAGTTATTAGTCAGTCCCATCAAAAAACTTTTCTACCACCAACTACAACTACTCAGTCTTTGATTGATGAATTTTTCAAATTGCGTTGATTAGAAATAAGGAAAGAATTGAAGAAAGGTTAGAGGAGCATGGCCTAGATGGGATTCGAACCCGGAACTCCTTAGTTGGCAGTGAAGCGCGGTACCCACTCGACTACCGAGGCCGCCATTGACATTAGCATCAAATGTTAATTCATGTTTTAAATCTATACACTTTTTCGTAACGATCTATATACATACAATTTTTTACACATGACAGTCAGTACCGATTTAAAGACGTATACACTGTATTGCCTGTCAAAAAGAAAATGGAGTTTGAATGAAGCTCAATGGAAGGTGAAGGAATTCCTTTGGCTTAAAATTTTTCTTTTTGTGTGCCAGTGATTTCAATTCTCCGTCTTATGAAAATTTGTCAACTCTAAGTTAATTACTATTTTTACCCCCACTACAAAAGTGTATCTGTCGCTTAGTCCAAAGTATTAATAGGTACTCTTGTGATGGGTTTTTTGTTGCTGTTGTTGAATTTCTGCTGTCAAACACATGTCTTTAAGACAAAATTAATGACCAATCGTTAGATATATTATTTTTGACTTACCTCATTATAATAAATAAATAATAAAAAATGCTTTTATGATTCGGAAACATTATGAAAAAATTGTCTACCGGAAGTTCTATTAATAACTTTGGCTAAAAGCTTTTTATTAAAGCAGCGTTGTTTCTTCTCATTCCACATTATAGTTTGGCAAATATTTTTTTTATGTAGTGGCCTCAATAATATAATGATGATTTTGACGTGTTGCCGAGGAATCCTGGACCTTTATCATAAATACTCTTGGTTAAGTCCTTTCTTGTTTGATGATACATCTACTAGACATATATGCATGAAATCGCACAGCTAAAGTCCCCTATTATGAGGCCTAAAAATAGTACTTTCGCAGGCATCACGTTTTTTCTTTTAATATTACATTTTTTTTTTATTTTTTCCAAGAATAGCAACAACTTCGCCTACGCAAACATACAACTTCATAACCGAGCATAGAGTTTTTTAGTATTTATCATCATCTGAAGCGCCAAAAACAACAACAAACACAACAAAAAACATCATTGGCGACCACGACAACATGTCTCTTCATACAAACTCGTGCTGCCGCCCACAGGATACACCTACGTGTTGAACTACCAACTGTACAGCATAAGAACATAGGCACACACACAGCCAAACACATGCGGACAAAAACGTATATATGTATACTGTTCTAAAGGATTATATTAATGCTGCAGTTTTTTTAGCATGTTTACATAGACAAAAGTTACACTGAAAAAAAAAGGAAATAATTTTTAAATTTAATTCAAAAGATTTTATTTATACTTCACTTGATTGTATCTTGACTAAGTAATACAGTTATTTAACGCTGTTCAGAAGAATTTTAAGTCGAGATTTGAAAAGTCGTTGCTTAAGGATTTCTATATCCAAATAAGCCATATTTTATCAAATTCTAGTCTATAGGAAAATAATAAAATGAATAAGAAATAAAGAAAAGTTCTTCCAGAAATGGCTTTTTTAGATATTTTTAAAAAATTTTCTTGTGCTGGTTGGAGAGATAATGGAAAATGACTTAAAAAAAAATAAAATAAATAACTGGCCATTTCAGCCCTTGAAAGGACTTTGACCTAGCTTCTTATGATCAATTGTGTTGTGCGTGTTATTAAGTTTGTACACAATTGACCGAGAACCGGACCAACATGCTTAACGCCGACTCCGAACGGCGATGAACGGAATGTTCTCGTGCTCAAGAAGCTTTACATGGCATTTTGATTACTATCTGAGGTTTGCCATTGTCTGCAGAGAGGTGGCGGCCGTACAGAAAAATCATTTTAAATCAAATAATTTTCTGTCGCTGCTGGGGTTCGAACCCGGGTCTCCAGGTTCGTTGACATAGCGGCCACGCACTTTAACCAACTACGCCCCGGACGCCACCACGGAAAATGACTTAGATGACTATAATTTTTTAAGTATAATTTCAGTATACATCAAAACTTTCAGAATTGCCGGCATATTGCTCAAAAGATAGAGTTTGTTAACTTAATAACTAACTCAATAAAGTAGTTCAATAACTCAACTTTATGTTTCCTCATAATAAAAAAATATACTTTTTCGATTATTTTGCTCCATGTGACTTTACCAAAACTTAGTATTTTTAGTGCCTAGTTCAAAGTATTCAGTTTATTAACCGAAAAATTTCACCGAAGTTGAACACAAATAGATTTATCTGTGATCACTCATTCGATTTAAGAAAAAAATATTTGATTTGTATTCTTGATGCTTCGTCATTTGTTTTGATTTTTATGGAGGAAAGGGAGGTACAGTGGGACACTTTTTGAACTTTTGCCAATAACTCTACCTGAGTACATATTTGGCCAAATTTTTAATTTGGTTGAAAGGAGCTATATTTTATATAACTTTTTGCCGAACAATGTGTTGCCGAATTCTTACTGAAACGTAGTTAAAAATCAGTTTGAGAAGAGTCCTTACATTATGAAAAAATGGGGGGGGGGGGGGGGGGGGTACAGTGGAATATTCTGAAAAAATATTTTCAATGGTCAATAAATGCAAAATTAATTGTGGAAAATGATGAACATTTTTTATTTAAACTTTTAATTCAAACAGGCCCACGTAGTACACCCACGTAATGTCCCACGTAGCCCTTCATACAAATTTTTTTCTATCTTAATTTTGTCTGCGATGAGCCAAAATCAAAGAACACTCGAAAAAACACAACACCAACTGCACTCGTTCAGTGTTCAGCACACTTTCCAGCGAATTAAACAAAAACAAATGCATTCAAAGCCACTCGATGATGTCGATGCTGAAGCTAATTGTCCCGTTACTTATGTGTCGAGTAATTTTTCATGCAAGCATTGTTAGTGTACTTTATTAAATGTGATTTTATTGCATTGTAATTGTTTTTGTCAAAACCAGCAATGAGCAACATTTTGTGTTTGTTTTTTTAGTTTTTTTAAGCATTGGCCCGCGCTTAAAATTTCTTGGGTCCTACTGTTTTAATTTAAGAACTATATGAACTTTAAATGAAGTAAGTAGAAAACCATAGAATACTCCAACTATATTCAGCACTTAAAGTTCCACTGTATCCCCATTACGTCATTTACGCAAATTGCGCTTACGTAATCAAGCAAAGTAAGGAACGTGTCAAAAATTACCGTAGATAGGAAGAAAAAAGAATAAAATTTACTATTAAAAAATCTCAAATACTCGTAAAAAAATTCTTTCATTTCAGAAAGCATGGTTAAAAGCATTCTATGTTATAATATTTTGTTTTTTCGTGTACGTGGGCATGTACACAGGGGGACATGTTCCAAAATTTTTTTAACGTAGAATACGTTATACGGGGGTGTTGATCTGGAGCACAAAATTTTGAGAAAATGTTTGTCACTTTCATTATAAGTTTTTAATACTTTATGCATGCATTGAAGAAAATTCAAGTATGGTCGTAACATATTTAATATGTCTTCTTTTGCTTTGTATTTAAATAATCATATTGCTACATATAATTTTTTTAATTCTATAAGTAAATCAAAATTTAACTCCTTCAAATTTTGTATTTGAACAATCAGAACAAGAACCAGTGTGAGAAAGAGATGAAGTATAATGACCAAGTAGCGAACGATGTGTACATACACAACATTGATAAGCGAAGCAGAGAAACAAAATTGTGCTTACCCAGTTGGCCACGTCTTTAAGACATCCTCAATGTCTTGCAGCCTTATTCATAAACACATTTTAGAGGCAGCGTAACTTTAAACGGGCTTTAAACAAGAAAACGTTATTCATAAACATTTTTCGTAGTTGTTTAAGAGCTGCGTAACTTAAACGCCGAAATTGGCGTTTAAAGGTTACGTAAATACAACCATGATTTTTTTTTGTCTTTTCTTTTAATATCAAAGACATGCTCCATATGCGCCCTTTGCAGCATTTTTTTATGCGGCGGCCATTGTAAATCCATAGGAATTCTTAATTTTTGTAGAGATTTTCTATAGTTCAGACACAAACCTTACAATCATAAGCAGAAAATGAAAAAATGTTTATGAATAACAATGTTAGGTTGCATAGAAGCTGCGTAAAGCCTTAAACAGTGCGTAACTAAACAAGCGTTTAAAGGTTCTACGTCTGACCTATGCGCCCGTGTTATCTAACACAGGCTTGAGCTTTTTTTTTTATTCGATACAAGCTACTACCAATGGGTGTCGAAAAGTTCAACAAATAGTAGATTCCACTGTACCCCACTTTCCACAGTACCCCATTACTCTACACATTATAGTGAAAGGTTTGTTATCAGTACTAGCGGAAGGAGGAATAGAGGTTGCAGTTGGCTGTGTCATGGAGTTTTTTTTATTTTAATCGTAAGGCCAAGTAAAAATCCTTTATTTTCGTTTGTCATATTCACCTTAATGCATGTACCAAGTAATAATTCCATGCAACGCCGTTGCATGATTGTTGCATTATCAATCGTGTAGCAGCTCTGTCCGCTTGTGTATGCCGTCATACATTTTTTTTCTATTTTTATTGTGATTCCATGTGACAAATTTCCGGGGACCGTGGCCGAGTGCGTTAAACAGTGTATGGACCAATCGAGCCAATTCGAGACCAGGGTTGAATTCCAGCTGAGACAGAAAATATTTACAGCTGAAATTAATTTTTCTGATCGGCCGTCACCTTTCTGCAGACAATGGCAGACCTCAGAAAGTAAATAATGCCATGTAAAGCTTCTGGAGAACATGTACATTTGCAGTTAGTTGCTTGACAGTTTTGAAAAATTTTCTATTTCATACATAATCTCCATGTGTCTTCTTTACGATTCAATTAAAACTTAAGAAACAATTGTTTGTTTTATTTAAAAAAACAAGTTTTACACTTCTTTCTGATACGCCCTATATTAACCAGATTTTGTCGCTCAGTGTATTGTAGTGTTGATGAGCAGAAGTTTGTTGTTTTATTTTTTGTTTTTTCGTTCCGCGTGCTTTTTTGCGCCTTCTTTGTCTGCTACGAAATGGAATAAGTGAACCTGTAAGTCCTGTGTGAATGGATTGTTGTTGTTGTTGTGGATGTGAGTGTGCGTGTGTGTATGTGTGGGAGTTTGTGGTAGACGAGGGATACCTTTTCGAGGTAATGAAACCACCCAATGCAACAATAACAACGACAACAACAATAACAACAACCCAACAACAACTCAGGCATGGATGAAACACATGCTCGTCAACTATGCTACTTTAAAAACTTTTGTTTGTTGGGTGATAATGAGCGGCGTCCAAGTGTGTCTGAGCCAGTGTGTAAAAGCGTGTGGACGTACATATGTGTGTTTGTGTGTGTGTGCATGTGTTTGTGGCTGCTCGGAATTATTTGTATTTCTTCATTTCCGGGTTAAATACGACATGAAGTTAGCGGTGAAGAGTTGGATTTTTTTAAAATATTTTTTTTTTTGGTTTTCTTTTTTAACTCGCTCACTGACTGCAGCTTGGCGGTTTGTTATGCTGAAAATTTTTTTCATAAATGAATTTCAACTAGCTAGCTACAATTTGTATTTATTTTTTTTTTACGTATGTACATTTGTAGTTTTGTATGTACATTTCTGTAGTGGTAAGCTATCTGGCTATCATGTTGTCTGTTGTATGCCGCATTTTGTTATAGTTTCCTTGGTTTGTTCACCAACATAGCTTTTAACATATTTGCTGACTATGGCAAAGATAGACAGACAAGAAACAAAAAAAAAAAAACACAAAATGTTACCCTTAACATAGCCGGCTAACAAGCCATCAAACATGACAAGGCTGTCTATATGTCTTACTAACTATCCGTTTTTCCATTTGTAGACAATTAGTGAAGCATCAGACAACGTCATTATTATTTCATATTCCCAGTGTTCTAAGTTGAAATATCACTTTAAAGGATAATGATGGATAGAGTCGGCTCAAGCACTAGTTATTAACATCAGCCGCAAGGTAGTTTTAAATGTTAATATTTTTGTTAGCCATTATTTACAGTACGGAAGTTGTACGTACATATATACTAAGAGATATACATATTTAAATTATTATGAAGAGTGAAAAAGCTTAACTTAGAGCCTTCTTAATAAAATATTTACTTAATATTTTATTTTTTTTTATGAAGATTTTAGTTAATTAACTTATTGAGAACTCAAAATTTTCCCTCACTATAAAAAAAACCCATAAAATCGTCGATAACGATGTAAACTAATGAAAATAAGGAATTAAATTTTCATTTTCCAATACCTCTGATATCTTATGTAAAGGGAATATATAATTTTCAATTGCTGTTAAAAATGTTCACACTTCTATAAAATTTTCCAATGGAAATTTTAGATTATAAAAAAAAACTTTGTGCTTTACAACACAAATTTGAGAAAATCTGTAAGATGTACAGATTTTAAAATTTATCTTCTCATATGCTGTCTTGAATCTGTCTTGAGAAAATATGGGTAGAAGGTAAGAGGACCTTTACGGTCTGTAGAAACATGTCAACTTGAAGAAGACGTAGGCAAGTATTTTGCCTTAACCTCAGTCAGTTCAAGTTATAAGACAATCTCTCTCCCACAAGCTTCTCTACCACCAACTACAGCTTTAAGTCGTAAATATTGATGCATTTTCAGTTCCAGTTGATTAGAAATGAGAAAAGAAATGCAGTAAGGTTAAAGCGTAGCAGCATGGCCCAGACTAGATTCGAACCTGGGAATCTAGGGTCAAGTTTGAAGATTTTCCTTTAAGAATTAAAAATTTTTGGAAATTTTCATGATTTGTTTTTATTGAATTTTACTCCATTTCATCAAAAAAAAAAAAAAAATCATAAAATCGCCCACTACTAATAATCATTTCGATCAATACTCAAACCTTACCAATACCTCACAAATGCTGTGTGATAAAATTTAAATAAGTAAATATCGCTTTATAAGATGAACATGAGAGGGAAAAATAACAGCATCTTAGTGTTGACATACATATCTAGTTACAAGGAGAAGATATTTTCACAATAGGACAAAACTGCCCTAAGCGCCCAGTACTACTCTAAGAATAATTATAGAAATACAGTACAATCTCACAAATTAGAACTTTCACAAATTCGAACTGTCCAGAAATTAGAACCTGCCATTTCAATATTGAATGCTCTGAAATTACAACCTGGTTCTAATTTCTGGACGTTTTTTTTTTTATTAAATTCATAAGTGATCTTTGCTCCTTGATAAAAAAATAAATAGGGGAATTATAGTAGTTTTATGTTAAAAAAAACATTATATATTAATAAATAAAAATTTTTTTGTATTATTATACATCTTTTCTATACAGTTTAATTTTTTTCTTTCAAATTTCTGTGAAAAATAAAAAAGTCCAGAAATTAGAACATTTCAGAAATTTGAACCACCCGTGGAACAAAGTGGTTCTAATTTGTGAGAGTCTACTGTAGCTATAAAAACCTGATGAGAATCCTAAGCTTTTATTTTTGCTTCAGTACATTTTTGACAATTTTTTTCCAAATAAAACGTTTTTTCCAAATAAAAGGCTTTTATATTATTGATGACCTCTTCATTCGACCTAAATCTCTTACCACCGAGCCATTTTTTTAGGTTTAGAAATAGGAAATAGTCACAGGGGGCTAAATCTGGAGAATATAGTAAATGGGGTGGCAGTTCGTAACCCAATGTATGGGTTTTTGCCATGGTCACTACGGAACTATAGACTATATGTGTGCGCCGGTGCGTTGCACAGAGGAATCGCTTCATACATTTCTTGAAAAAAAAAATAGAAGCAGTGGTCCTATGATAATGAAATTTTGCATGCTTGATAAGAAGCATCTAAATAAGAAAATTTCCGGATATGTCAATGAAAACGCCTACCTCCCATTCAAACTGACTTTATCAAAACGGTAAAATCTCTTAGGATTCCATAAAACTTTATATGTGGACTTGAAATTTTGCATATGAGCTTTAATATTTAATATCATCCACTCTGAGCATGGATAAAAACCACGCCTTCCTCCCATACAAAGTGAGGTTATCAAAAAACGAAAGCGAATATTTTCTGTTAAAACTATGACTGCAACTGCTTAAGACTTATACTTATATATGTACTTTGGTTCGGCTGTGGGGGTATTTTAACTTCGGTCCAGTCGAAGATCATTTCTAACTAGTTTTTAATTCCTTTATGCACTTTTTGCTGTCACTTTGGTTTTAATAACAGTCTTTAAAATAATTAAACCCTAAAAGTATGAATAAGTTTTTTTTATTTGCATATAACATTGCTAATTTGTATTGAAATTCTTGACCTATGTCCAAATTTTTAAAATTTTTGTTCGGCGGCCGCATATGTACCAACTTTTTTACATACATATATTTAAAGAAAAAATTCACAGATTTCATAAAATCGTAAAATAAGACGACCGAGGAAGACCGAGCTTAATTTATATTTTCCATAGAAAATAGGTAAAAAATTTTTCATGTACCAATTTTGATTATCTGATAACTTTTAAAATAATCATGTTATCTACAAAATTTTTTCGTTATAATAATAGCAATAAGGTATACTGCATGAAAATTCAAATAAATGTTTTGCTTGTATCCGCATATGACTTTGATTCGCTTTGAAAGCATTAATGGATTCTTCATAATTAAACATTTCTCTTTCAGTCTGCATGACCACATTACTATTGTGGTTGAGTACTATTTTTTGTCGCCAAATGCGGTTGCTTTCGCTTCAAGTCGATGTCAAACTGTTAATAATATTCTACGCTGATCGTTTTACCCTTTTCAAGGTAATCGATGTGAATAATTCCGTATGCATCCCATATAACAGTCACCATGATCTCAATGGCGTACAGACCCAACTTGGCTTCTTTGGTGCATGTTCACCCGACGAAATCCATGCTTTGGCTGTTCTTTGGTCTCTGGTGTGTTGTGATGTATCTATGCTTTATCTATGGTTACGAAATGGTCTGAATAGGATTGCGGTTAACCAACGTCAAACACTACTTAGAATTGGTCACACGGCTGCGCTTATGGTCTGGTGTGACCAATTGCGGCAGCTACCGCACGAATGCTTTCTGATATACAAATATTCATGTAAAATGTAATGAATATGCTCAGCTGAGATGCCTTTAGTCTCAGCAATTTCACGCACTTTAATACTCAGATCGTCCAATTTCATTCCATGGATTTTATCGACGATTTCTAGCGTGACGACCTATTTTGGGCGACCTCTTTGGGTGAACTTTAAGCGTCAGTTATGCTGGTACGACCACAACGGAATTCAGTAAACCACTTTTTAACCATTGAAAGTGATGGTGCAGAGTAGTCCTCATAGGATTTATCAAGTCTTTTTTTGATATCGGTGATGATTTTTTTACGCAAAAGATAATGCTTGATGAGTACACGAAATTCAATCTTTTCCATTTTCATCAAAATTGACGAGGTTGTCTGCTTTCAATGGCTGAAAGAAACGACTTCGATTGTCGTGCTTAAAATCGTTATTTGCAAATGTTTCAACAGTTGTCATAATAAAAGTCTGTTGCGAGAAACGAGTCATTTAGTTGAAGGAAATTAATTTCGTTTGTCATAAACGCTAGTGATTTTTAAATTGCAGCAATTGAAAAATTTGTTTTTCCCAACTGAAAACTTCGCTTGTGTTTCCCTTGGAAATTGGTAATTTGCTTAATACGCGGACGGAGATAGCAACATAGGTGCGATGAGTGCAATTAGTAAGAAGGCGGACGGACATAGGGAATAAAAAATTAATATAATAAATAATAATGACCAAAATAGCTTGCGATGCATGTATATAATATATATTTTTTAAGTTGATGAACAATTGAAAATTCGTTTTTTTTTTTTTTTTTTAGCGTTGAACCAAGGATTTCAGGTGGAATGCCTATTCAGTCAAGTCTGCCTTGGTTCGAAATGGGGTGATAGATTAGTGGGAAGGAAAGGGCAATCAAGTGAAGCACGTGTGGGATGTTCTAAGCGTGGTGGAAAGCCAAAGAAACATGTGAATTTGAATCAGAGGCAATGCCTTTACCTCAGTCAATTCAAGTTATAAGGCAATCTCATCCACAAACTTCTCTACCATCAACTACAACTTCATGTCGTAAATATTGATGAATTTTTAATTTCAGTTGATTAGAAATGAGGATAGAAAATTTAGGAAGGTTTTTAAAGCGAAGGACCATGGCCTGGCCGGGAATCGAACCCGTGACCTCTGGGGTGGCAGTCGAGCACGCTACCAACTCGACTACCGAGGCCGCCTAAGTGTAGTTGGCGAATTTTTCAGTTACGATAAACAAAAAATTTCTTTGCGTGTGTCAAACACAAACCAAATGACGCAGCTTGCTCAAAAAATTTCAAATTAGTCTATTAACAAATGGTAGTTGACAGGACCAGTGTTGCATTTTAAGTTACTACACGGGAAATTCAAAAAGTCACTAACTTCTCAAATTGCCCTCGTATTTGTAACTAGTCGAATTTAATGGCAAATATTTATAAATTTATAACAACCAATAGTAATTCTTAATAAGTCGAATAGCAAGTAAATTCTAGTCAATTTGTGACATAATGGTCTTAGAGTTGTCAAAAAATGGTATTTTGTCAAAAAATGGTAATATAACGCTGGTAAATTTACTAAATAATTTAATGAGGCTAATATGGCTAAAGGCTTATATGATTTCGCCTTGAAAGGTAAAAGTATACATAAAAAACAAGAAAACATTGTATTTGTTTTCATTTGTTTTGTGTGCGATAAAAAAGAAAGTGATTTTGGACAACTTTATTTTGTAGGTTATGGCTAACTAATGTGATCATATTTACCAGTTTTCTATGGATGGTACGTATGCTTAGTGGCATAACCGATATGCCACTTGTTTTTGAAAATAGAATGCATGTCCTTTCTTAACAATCCCTTTGAAGAAATGTGAAAGTAAAAGTGTTGGTGCAATCTCTGTTCAAGAAATAAAGGGCTGATTTTTAAGTAGCTCGTTTATTAAACTACTCAAGTTTAAGTTGACGACACCTTAACGTGGTGTTTACCATTAAATTTGTGTTGAGCTGCACTTATGTTGGCTACCAGCCATTCTGAAGTTGAGTTAAAAACAGATTTAGTCATTTTTTTTTTTTTTTTATGAAACAAAGGCAGAGATTATCTCACTTGTTTCGAGTATAATACGCACACAAATTCACACACACATACACACTTACACGCAAATAGGCGTTCAAAGTAGGGTTCCTTTTTGTAGGTTTTTTTTCGTAGTTGTTGTTGCTGTTGTTTGGTTGCATACATGCCATGTTTTTGTTTTTGTTTTTATTTTTGTGTGTGTGTACATAATTCATTATTTTCTTTACGTGTGTGTTGCACGAATATTGCATTTGTATGTTAAAGCCATACACTGACACATGCTCACAGCTTCTACTACTACTACTACTACTACAAAACTACTACATACACACATATTAGTGTGTAAGGCGCACATTTAAGCATTGCTTGTGTAGTTAATACATGGAGATCATGATAGCCTGAAGGTGGGGTTAAAGTTCGACCTAGTTTCTGAATGAAAATCAATTGTGTCAGTTGTAGGCTCACCAAAAATGATGAAAAAAAAATCGCACATCCACACATACACACAAACACGCACAAACAACAAGCGCATAAAGGCTTTGGAGTCTGGAGTGCATCATTCGCCTGATGTTGATGATAGTAAAAATATAGTAAAAATAATTATACAACATTGATGGCGTTGATGTGCATTGGACTTTGAAAAATAATAAAGGACTTAAATTGTTGCTAATTTTAATCATTTTATGCGCTCAAGTAAAAACTTAGACTATAGCGCAAAACTGGCTCAACTGCTATGTTCACCACTTTAAAGTGTGGTTGCAGATGTGAGGCATGGAAATATGTGCTTGGAGTTGTAATGTTGAAGCTGTGAGGTGTAAACTGTGCGCTGAAAGTATGCCGAGATTTTGCGCAAATTCCAAATGCAGCCAAAAATAAACAATATTTTACATATGCATGAAATTTATTTGCAACAAAAGCTAGCCACAAACACAAAAACTTTTACACACACAAACGCACACGATATTCTTAAACACACTCACTCATACACATTCATTTCCACAAAGGAGTTTGCATTGCAATGCGTTTGGCTACAGTTGTGGGTAACCCAATTTATTTTTTGGCTGCTATGCGTTTTTCTCCCAATTTTTTTTTGAGTGTGTGTGAGAAACGATGACATGGTGCGTTATATTTGTAGCTTTGTTGTTTTTTTTTTTTTTTTTTTTTTTTTTTTTATAAAAATAATTTGTGCACATACGAGAATGATTTTTATCGATATTGAACAATTTAAGGCGATTATAAAAAATAACAGTGATTGTGTGAGACAGGGCCTGATATAGCTATCGTTTCTATAGAAAATAAAAGTAGAAGTTATTTTATTTTGTATTTTCAAAGATATTCAAATCAAATTTCTATATTTAATAAAAAAAAAAAACACAAATTACACAGTCCAATAGAATTTGGAAACAGAGCATTTTGAAAAATTCAGGTATACTGTCCATTTATGAAGAAAGGTATTTTTATTCCTTTTGGCACTTTTTCAATTGGATCGAGAAAAGTTAAATGGAAATTATGACCATAGAACACGGGTCAAAATTCACTTCAAAGTTTTCACACTTTAAGCTGGATTTGAACTTCGAACCATTCAATATCTTCAATGCTCCAACTATTGAGACACTCAAACACATATTGCGTTATGCACACCGCCCCATTTAAAAGAAATTGTTACTAATTTTTTGTGCCGCAGATGATCAAATTCAAAAATGTTACTCAAGAAATTTCACATAAAAAAATTTGGACTCATTCCACAAAACGCACTGTTCTTGAAAAGTGTAATAGTAAGAAAATGTAACTCTTCGGGTGAATTTGTATTTTTATGTTGTTTTAACCTTGTAGAATAAACATTTGGCCACAATAAATTGGGAGAAATTTTTTATTTTTTTTAACGTGAAAATATATATATAAAATAACTAGCTGACCCGGCAAACGTTGTTTTGCCATGTATGTTATTTTTAGGAAACATTTTTATAGGTAAATAGCTGGTACCCGACGCTTTGCTGTCGTAGCGGAAATAATTTCTATCTCTATCTGAATCTCAAACTCAGTCTCAATCTCAATCTCAATCTCAATCTCAACCTCAACCTCAATTTCAATCTCTATCTCTATCTCTATCTCTATCTCTATTTCTATCTCTATCTCTATCTCTATCTCTATCACTATCTCTATCTCTATCTCTATCTCTATCTCTATCTCTATCTCTATCTCTATTTCTATCTCTATCTCTATCTCTATCTCTATCTCTATCTCTATCTCTATCTCTATCTCTATCTCTATCTCTATCTCTATCTCTATCTCTATCTCTATCTCTATCACTATCTCTATCTCTATCTCTATCTCTATCTCTATCTCTATCTCTATCTCTATCTCTATCTCTATCTCTATCTCTATCTCTATCTCTATCTCTATCTCTATCTCTATCTCTATCTCTATCTCTATCTCTATCTCTATCTCTATCTCTATCTCTATCTCTATCTCTATCTCTATCTCTATCTCTATCTCTATCTCTATCACTATCTCTATCTCTATCTCTATCTCTATCTCTATCTCTATCTCTATCTCTATCTCTATCTCTATCTCTATCTCTATCTCTATCTTTATCACTATCTCTATCTCTATCTCTATCTCTATCTCTATATGTATCTCTATCTCTATCTCTATCTCTATCTCTATCTCTATCTCTATCTCTATCTCTATCTCTATCTCTATCTCTATCTCTATCTCTATCTCTATCTCCATCTCCATCTCCATCTCCATCTCCATCTCCATCTCCATCTCCATCTCCATCTCCATCTCCATCTCCATCTCCATCTCTATCTCTATCTCTATCTCTATCTCTATCTCTATCTCTATCTCTATCTCTATCTCTATCTCTATCTCTATCTCTATCTCTATCTCTATCTCTATCTCTATCTCTATCTCTATCTCTATCTCTATCTCTATCTCTATCTCTATCTCTATCTCTATCTCTATCTCTATCTCTATCTCTATCTCTATCTCTATCTCTATCTCTATCTCTATCTCTATCTCTATCTCTATCTCTATCTCTATCTCTATCTCTATCTCTATCTCTATCTCTATCTCTATCTCTATCTCTATCTCTATCTCTATCTCTATCTCTATCTCTATCTCTATCTCTATCTCTATCTCTATCTCTATCTCTATCTCTATCTCTATCTCTATCTCTATCTCTATCTCTATCTCTATCTCTATCTCTATCTCTATCTCTATCTCTATCTCTATCTCTATCTCTATCTCTATCTCTATCTCTATCTCTATCTCTATCTCTATCTCTATCTCTATCTCTATCTCTATCTCTATCTCTATCTCTATCTCTATCTCTATCTCTATCTCTATCTCTATCTCTATCTCTATCTCTATCTCTATCTCTATCTCTATCTCTATCTCTATCTCTATATGTATCTCTATATGTATCTCTATATGTATCTCTATCTCTATCTCTATCTCTATCTCTATCTCTATCTCTATCTCTATCTCTATCTCTATCTCTATCTCTATCTCTATCTCTATCTCTATCTCTATCTTTATCTCTATCTCTATCTCTATCTCTATCTCTATCTCTATCTCTATCTCTATCTCTATCTCTATCTCTATCTCTATCTCTATCTCTATCTCTATCTCTATCTCTATCTCTATCTCTATCTCTATCTCTATCTCTATCTCTATCTCTATCTCTATCTCTATCTCTATCTCTATCTCTATCTCTATCTCTATCTCTATCTCTATCTCTATCTCTATCTCTATCTCTATCTCTATCTCTATCTCTATCTCTATCTCTATCTCTATCTCTATCTCTATCTCTATCTCTATCTCTATCTCTATCTCTATCTCTATCTCTATCTCTATCTCTATCTCTATCTCTATCTCTATCTCTATCTCTATCTCTATCTCTATCTCTATCTCTATCTCTATCTCTATCTCTATCTCTATCTCTATCTCTATCTCTATCTCTATCTCTATCTCTATCTCTATCTCTATCTCTATCTCTATCTCTATCTCTATCTCTATCTCTATCTCTATCTCTATCTCTATCTCTATCTCTATCTCTATCTCTATCTCTATATCTATGTCTATCTCTATCTCTATCTCTATCTCTATCTCTATCACTATCTCTATCTCTATCTCTATCTCTATCTCTATCTCTATCTCTATCTCTATATGTATCTCTATCTCTATCTCTATCTCTAACTGGAAAGACTCGTGGAAATTGATAACCAAATTTCGAGGCTGTGCTACTTACAATTCCAAAGTTATTCGATATCGCTAGTTTGGCTTGTATGGGCGGAGCCACACCTCCTTGTTCAATGACGTCTCAGTTTTCTAGTAGAAGAATATCACCCAATATTAATTCCATACTGAATTTCGTTATTAAACGACATTTAGTTCCAAAGCTATCTGATATCAAAAATTTAAAGTGTATGGGCGGAGCCACACCCCTTTTTTCAAAACCCATCCCAGTTTTATAGTAGATATATCACCAAGTGGCAACTCCATACTGAATTTCATTATTATACGGCATTTAGTTCCAAAGCTATTCGATATCATAAATTTTAATTGAATGGGCGGTGCCACACCCCTTTGGCCTATACTGGCTCAATTTTGCAAGTCGAAAGACACGACTAAATAGAACGTTCTAACCGAGTTTCATTAATAGCTTATAGCTTGAAAGTTATACTGAAAATTTGACTGAAAAATTGCCACGCCCCACATTCAACGCCCATAAAATTTTACGTGTGGAACGGCTCTTGTAAATTGAGATAGAACACCGAATTCCGATACTATGCGACCTATAACTTCAGAGCTATTCGCTACCGTAGATTTGGGTTGTATGGGAGGTGCCACGCCCCCTTATTTTAGGGGGATGAAAAATAGATGTTGTTCGATTCTCACCCCTGACTAATATCCTCGCTAAGGATCACGAAAATCGGTCGAGCCGTTTCGGAGGAGTTCGATCACGCACCCCGTGACAGAAGAATTTTATATATTAGATATATAATAAACTGCCCATTTCAGCCCTCGAAAGCACTTTGACCGAAATGTTTGAACATTAAATGTTTGTACACAATTGATCGAGAACTGGACCTTCTAGTTTTATGCCGACTCCAAACGGATAATGTGCATGTTCTCAAGAAGCTTTACATGACATTATTCACTCTCTGCGGTTTGCCATTGTCTGCAGAGAGGTGACGGCGAACAGAAAAATTAATTCATTTGAAAAAACTGTCTGTGTCAGATGGAATTGAACCAAGGTTCTCTGGCGTATGGGTCACGCACTCTACCCACTGCGCCACGGCCGCCATGAAAATATATAACTTGTTTTAATTTTAATTTTTTTTCATCTTCCTAAATTAATGATTTATAAGAAAACAATCTGGCAAAATTCATTTTTTTTTTGTCGAAATAATTAATACACGAAAAAAGTTGGCTGTGTCGTGGACGTGATATTGTTTCTTTATCCTCGTCCTTATTCTGGTCTCTATCTTTTCGTTTGTACCCAAACTTATCATCTTTCTGTTATTTTTTTATTTGTCCTAATAATTTTCCTACTTCATGTCCCCAAGAAGTTTTATTCCATGACCAAATTCTTGACTTAATATCTCTCCGAATCCCTTTTCTAGTTTGGAAAGGTGTCTTTTAGGTGGGTCTAAATATTTGTCCTAATCTATATTAAATTTTTTTTATAGTTTTTTTGCGGTTTCATAGTCCGGTTTCATTGTTTATTTTGTTTTTTGTGACCACTGTTGGTTGGCACGGAAAAACTTTAGAGATCATAACTTTTTTCTTCAGCTTGTCGTTAGATCTTTTCTTGTTGTTGTTGTTGTTGCTGTTGTTGTTGTTGCTTTTGATTTTGCTTTTGATTTTGCTTCTACATTGGTTGTGCTTTTCTGTGGTGCATTAAGTTTTTTGTATAGTTTTTTTGCGGTTTCATAGTCCGGTTTCATTGTTTATTTTGTTTTTTGTGACCACTGTTGGTTGGCACGGAAAAACTTTTGAAATCATAACTTTTTTCTTCAGCTTGTCGTTAGATCTTTTCTTGTTGTTGTTGTTGTTGCTGTTGTTGTTGTTGCTTTTGATTTTGCTTTTGATTTTGCTTCTACATTGGTTGTGCTTTTCTGTGGTGCATTAATTTTACCTTAACTACATGCAATTCATCCACGCAACATTGATGGATATACGTTACAATAAGAAGTTCCCTGAGGGTCCACATGACGCCTTAATTTTTTTTATTTTTATCATGTGCCTGAATACCTCACCTTCAATTTCGTTCCATAAAATTTACCGTTGCGCCAATTGTCCCAGAGTTAAAATTCCATGCAACGTTTTTTCATTGTTGTAGCATTTTTACTGCATCATGTGGTTGCCACCGTGAAATCATGACTATAAGAATATTTTTAAATTTTAATTGTTAAGATTAAAAGCACATCTAATCCAGTGGCGGATCTACATACGGGCTGAAAGGGCTTTAGCTCCACTTGGAGTATTTTTTGTATGGGATAAAAATGAAAATAAGTCCAAAAAGACGTTTCAGCCCCCCCTCGGCATACAAAAGTGTAGTTTCAGCGCTCCTTTGGCGAATCCTAGATCCGCCACTGAACTAAGTTGTTGTAAAATAAAATTAACTGTAGCACATCTCCTGAGTGAATAATATTCCATACAACGATATTACATTTCTGTTACATAAGATGCTTTTTTTACGACCTGTCGTATAAATGTTGCATTATCGATCTTTGCGCCGCACTCTCTGTGTCCTCGTCACGTTAGATAACCTATATTTATTTATTTTGTTCTCTTTGTTTTACAGGGTTTTCCAATAAGAGGTGTTATTTTTATAAAGAAAAATGCTATTTTTTGAGATAAATGATCGGATGTTTATTTCATAATAAAGAGGAAGGTATGCCGTTAATAATGAAAAACAACATCAGCCAAATGGCCACCACGACCACGCTTACAGGACAATATCCTTTTCATGAAATTTTCCATAACCAAATCGCAAAGTGGCTGCCCTATGTCCTCGATAGCCTCACGAATTCCATCTTTGAGGTCTTCAATCGATGCTGGGCTGTTGGCGTAGACCTTATCTTTCACGTGGCCCCAAAGGAAGAAGTCGCAAGGTGTTAAATCACAAGATCTCGGTGGCCAATTGTGGTCACCTCTTCGAGAGATAACACGGTCCGGAAACTTTTCCCGTAAAAGATCAATGGTTTCGTTGCTAGTGTGGCAGTTTTAATTAAAACAATTGTTTTAATGTTTTTTGACACTTTTTGTAAACCACCTTTTTCGCGTAACGATCTTGATAATGATTTTGACAATTTCACTCTGCGAAGGACGGCTACTAAATGAATACGTGCTCAGCTTCCAATACAACAAATAGCGGTTAGCTTGCACAACTCATAACGCTACATAATTCAAAAAATCGAAGGCAAAAAAAAAAAAATAAAAATAGCGGGACTGAGAAGTCTATGGGGTTTATCAATAGTTTGCTACTGTCTTAGAAAGTGTCGACATTTCCGATTAAAGATTTAAAAAATGTCATACCAATAAACGAGAAAGTATCGACATGTGCTCTAGTATCATACTTTAAATTAGTATCGGCTTCAGCTGATGCTAAGTATTTTAGTAGAATGTCAATTTCTATCTGTTAAACGAGGCAAAGAACATTCACAATAGATCAAAGCTTATATTTTAAAAGCGAATACTGATTTCGTTTATTGGTACGGAGAAATAAAAAGTTGACTACTAACAAAAAGCTTATATTCATTAGTGCCAGCTTTTCTTAGTATCAGCTCTTGACTATTGGTAAAGCCCTATAAGAACAATGTTGCATATAGGCAACATTGGGTATAAGAGGGATAAAGACTAATTTTTTCTTTATTGAATTAAATTTAATGCGACATTTTCTTTCAATTATGTTGAAAATTATTTGTTGAGCTCAAGGCCAAGTATGCTAATGAAGAAAACAACTAACAACATCAACAACGGCTCTGTATGGAGCAAATCCTTTAGCAGACTAGACAGACTGTTTTGTTTCTTAATTGTTTTTCGAAAAATTGTCCTCAATGATTAATACATTTTTGTATGCGTTGTAACCATTTATCATAACATTTATTCCATTCCGCTTGAGACAACTTCAAATCATAGCTTTCGAACGCATCAAAAGCTTCTTCTGGCGCCAAAAATCATTGTCCACGCAGTTTGTCCTTGATGTGCGAGAACAAAGAGAAGTCAAAACAGTAAGATTTGCCAGCAATGAAGAGGTGCAGTCTGTGGAGAGAGTATCGAGGATATTAAACATCGCTGGGAAAAGAGTATCGAGCATTATCGAGCTTAAATGAGAATATGTAGAGAAATAACAATGATTTTTCCCAATTTTTTTGGTTTTTTTTTTTGTTAAGTCGGATACTTCTGGTACTAACCTCGTAATATTATAATTTTGACCTGAAAAAAATGCAATCAGCTTATACATATTTCTTTTCAAAGTTAAAATATCATGACTTATTGTCAATCAAAAATCGATATTTTTTATTTTTCTTTTTATGAGGGAAATTATTTTGGGTGGCAGCGCTGGCGCCCCTTCGCCTATGTCATCATTTAAAAGCGACCCTGACGTCAATGTTTGGCACATACTTGCTATTCAAGCGCTTAAATTGTTAGATGATTCTTAGAGTATCTTGCATTGTAGTGTCATGGTGATGATGAAGATGATGCTGACGATGATGATGCTGATGACGATGATGCGATATGCTTAGAGAGATCAGATTGTCTATGAGTACTCATACTAGCGCTACTCATCAGACTATTTAGTACTTATACTTGTGAGTGACTCAGACAAACACACACACACACAGACACATACACACGAACATACACACACACTTATAGCTAACACAGCAGCTGACTCAAAAGCTCGACCGTTGATGATTCAGTCTGTTGGTGTTTGTTTCTATGTGCAGCACAGCGGCGGCATACATACTGAGCACTAGTTATTGAGTTCATAAGATGCACTGAAGTACCAGACCAGTATCCATTCTTTGCATACAATAGAAAAATATTGAAAGTAAAGGTTTACATATTGCAACAATTTTCCTATTAAAGGGGTGCATTTTTTTTTTCGCTCTGTTATTGTTTTTCTTTTCCAATATTTCATTATGTGTTGTTAGTTGTCTTTTTTCCTTTCGCTTTTGTTGTTTACTTAAATCTCTAAACGAGCCGCCTTTATTTCTTTTCTTTCTTTGGCTTGTTTGCTTGTGGTGATCAATATTCAATTACCACTCTGTCCATTCATCAATTGTTTTGGATATCTTTTCAATTAATCAGCTAATATTGATTCGTTCGCTAATGATTAACATTCCTCAGTCATTCATTCATTCAACAACATTCTTTGTATTTGATTCTATTTGCAGCTCTTTAATACTTCATACATAACATTATCAATTGGTGAAACGGTATGGTGAAAATGGAATCCACAGAAGAACAGGATAGAAAGTTAGTGCTTGAGTTTTGTCATCTGCTTGAGAAATCCAAGCAATTATTTAATGGACTAAGGTAAGTGTTGGACTCTTTTGACATTTTGAATGCCATTATGTTTAAATGTGGTTCATTTTTATAGAGATCTGCCACAGTACGGCCATCGTCAGTGGCAGGCTTATTTTGGACGCACATTTGATGTTTACACCAAACTATGGAAGTTTCAGCAGCAACATCGAATGGTGTTGGATTCAAAATATGGTTTGAAGCGTTGGCAAATCGGTGAAATTGCTAGTAAAATTGGTCAGCTTTACTATCATTACTAGTGAGTAAAAATAAAAACAAAAGAATATTTATTTTTTTTTAAAAGTAAATTATGTACAGCTCAAACTCTACATGTTGAGCGAACTTCGGAGCTATTTGTAATATTGGTTTGATTGGGCTTGTCTCGGAGTAAAAGGACACAACTTTGAGAAGCACAAAAAATATTTGGGCTAAGTTGCAGAACTTTAATATGTGTTTGACAGTGGCGGATCTAGGATTCACCAAAGGGGGCCTGAAACTACACTTTTGTATGCCAAAGGGGGGCCTAAATTAATTTTGTTTTCATACAAAAAATTCTCCAAGGGGGGGGGGCTAAAGCCCTTTTAGGCCGTATGTAGATCCGCCACTGGTGTTTGATGCTGCGCTGACACACCAACTCATCCGCAATTAAGTGTAACAGAGAAACGTGCAAATTCAATTGCGCCATGGCTTATGTTTAAATGCTAGTATTCTTGTATCGACAAGACCATAATCAGTGCAGTAGGCTTTTGAGTTGGATAAAGCGTTAAGTTATGTGGTAAATTTTATAATGTGGTGAGTTGGGTAGCGCATTTCTTATAACCAGCTATGGGCAGAGAGCGCTCTGGGAGCTTTGAGAGTAAGAATTGAGAGCAAAGGCTTATGTAGCAACACAAAACGCAACAACAAATCAAAGACAAAAGACAAACACAGAAGCTTTAAATCTAGTTCTGCCCATACCCGCTTATGACTGAATTAACTCTCAGGGGATACCATCTAAAAATGCGAAAGCACTGTATTGATTCGGATGACGGGTGATAGTTGGAGGGTGAACAGATGGTGAAGTGTCGGTGAAGATTTGTTTTAAATTTTCACAAGGAAATCGCAGGGAGTTTGTTCAACAATTTTACTGTACGACTCAAAGTTCTATTGGGCATCAAGGGGTGGGCTTTGGGAGACGCCCGAGTGGACCTGGAAAACACACGAGCGTCAGATCATAAATCTCCCTTGATAACTTCCCATGTTAGTACCTGTACAGAAGGCTCGATACGAGTTGAGAAAAGGTGAATTTGAAAGGTGATTTTAGTCCCTATTAAATAAATTGCATGACATTGAATTCGGTTCAGAATTTCCACATAAGATCTTGAAGTGCCTGTCAAAATGTGCGAATTGTACTGGCCAAATATATAAGGTTTAGATCAGTTGAAGTGCAGAATTACTTACACCGTGTTAAAAAACCTAGGCACTTAATAACCTAGGCACTATAACCTAGGCCACCTCTTTCGACATTTCGAATCTATTTTCTTTAAAAGGTTCGCTCGGGCGAGTCAGTAAAGATTTGGGTATCCTTTAAAAAATATCCTCTCTGATTTGTAGCTAAAAGTTTAAATATATATGTTGAAAATTGATGGAAAACGTTTTGAGTTCCAGGTTATTTTCAATGAGGTTTCCTCATATTAAGGTAACAACCAAAACCAAGAGCTGTTTGCAAAAAATTTTTTTAGGTATAAGAAGTTATTATTTTTTTTTTAATTTATACAGGCTATTGTACATAAAAAATACTTTATAAAAACATTTTGTTTTTTTAAATACAGTTCTGGCTTTTATATAGAGGGCGCTGAAAATGGCATTAAAAAAAAGACATCCACAACGGTTCGATGGATATGGCTTTTACCATGTATCGGAAACAAAAAAATGACATTTTAAAGCATAGACCTTATATTAAGCATCCCCCCTACGCAAGACCCCCGAGGTTTTTTTTTAAATTATGGTGGAAGTTGAAGTAAAAAGATCGAAAATAGATACATTTTCGCGCGCTTTTTTGTTTATATAAATAAAAAAAAAAAAATAGATACTTGAATTTAGAGGGGATGTTTAAAAAACAAAATAACAAACTAAATGCAAAAAAAAATCATTGAAATTGAACCAATAGATTTGGAGTTATCTATCGAACCGTTTTAAAAAAACTAGTTTCGAGGAAATCGCGTTTAAAGTTTATTATTTGTTGTAGGGAGCCTAGACATAGGTTAACGAAAACCGTTAAAACTTCTGTTTTTTTTAAAATACCGATTTAAAAATGTGTATGTATATTCTTAAAACTATAAGGAACACATTAAACAAAAAAAAATTTTTTTTTATTTCGAAAAATTTACACGTATGTATATTATACCTTAAAGGACCATTCTTCTCAAGAGGGCTGTAACAATAGCAATTTTCACCAATTGTTTTCGGAAGACGATAATTTAAAATTTTTTGCCAACGATTTCTTATATATTGAGGTATAAAATATAATTTTTTAATTTTTCATAAAAATTGCTGCACATTCAAACCTCTTTCCCTCGCGGCTAAAGTTGACGTGTAAAAAAACATGCGTCCATGGCGGGAGAGTTTCTGTCTGCAAATCTCATCTGAAATAAAAAATGAAACATTTTTTTAATCTGTGATATATTGCGCTCGGAGTAATAGGAAGAATTTTGAAAACCAACAAAATGGCTGACTTTTGTAAAAAAAAAATTAGTTTTGTCCTTTTTTACTTCTTTTTTCCAATAACCAATGAACAGAATAAAATATAAAAAATAAGCCTATTACTCCGTGCGAACATGTCTGACGAACAATTGGAGTCAATTAAAATTAAGATATTTTCATCGGTGTGGGGAGAATCCATCCCGCTATTTCGAAAAACACCGTTACGAGAAAAAAACATTTGAAAATAAAAGTGTAGTATAGGAGGCTTCCACACACCCGAACTAAACTACTTGTAACTTTTTTTTCTGATTGAGTTATCGATTTGTTGTTTTGATATGATATTCTCCACATTTTAACCTATGAAAAATTGTTTTTTTTAACCCAACAGAAGAGAATTGACCCATAAATTTGTAAAAATGTGTGGTGAACACGCATTTTAAATTTTTTCAAACAAACTCTATAGCTTTTTGGGAAGTTTAATTTTCATTTCACTATCTCACATCTCACATGGATGTAACGGATATTTGTAAAATTAAAAGATATTCGAATGTGAAATTGAACCAAGGGCCTTAGGGCTTTCACCTGTTCAGTGGAACTTGGCTGGGTTCAAAAATGTTGTGATAGATAAGTCAAAAAGTAAGGGAAATCAATTGAAATAAGTTTAGGATGTGTAGGACGTGTAGTACAGAAATATATATGGTTAAGATCTTATTTTGCCTTTACCTGAGTCTATGCAAGTTTCTGAGCGGTCTTATACTCAAACTTTGCCTACCACAATTACAAATATAAGATTGTAAAAATTATTGATTTCTATTTTAAGTTGATAAGAAAAAAAAGTATGTAATGGAGTAATGGAGTACATTTTCTCCATTACGATTTCCAAGTAATGGAGAAAGAAAAAATCGTTGGATTCGAACCCGGAAGACAAGTGAGCTACCACGTACACTACTGAGGACATTAACGTTAATCGGTCCCTTGTGTAAATTTTACACACACTTTTCAACTTCAAGCTGTTATTTTTTTAATATAATTTCAGCAAATCGACCGAGCTAGGATTTTGGCTGGTTTTTTAAAAATTTTTTGTTTTTAAATAAATAAAATAATGAATAATAAATAATTTTTAACGACTAGATCGCATTAATTTCATTCATCGATAAAAATATGGCTCTTGAAAAAGTGTGTAAAACTTACACACAAGGAACTTATTCGTTTCTAGAAATTAGGGACCGATGAAGGTTAAAATTTAAGCAGATATAATGGATTTTGAAACTTAAAATCTAGGCAGTTAATGAGGTTTTGAAACCGATTTTTAGTAGGTATAGCAGGGTCTGTTACCTATAAGATAGTCTAAAAATTCATAATCAAATTTGGGTCAAAGTTTTACATTGAATGATATTAATAGAATTTTAAATCTAAGTTTAATATTTATAAATAATAGAGGATTAAATTGCTAAAGGAACAAAATTAATTAATATCGACCGTAAATTTTCAAATATAACTCTGAGTAACACTACTTTAAATCAAAAATTTATTTAAAATTAAAACAAAGAATATTCTGAGACCGAGGTGGACTTCAGATTAGCTTGTAATATTTACTGAAGCAGGGAAAATAAATATTTTCTAATTTTTAAATATTACACAAAATTCACCAACTGGCTTAGAACAAAAAAAAAAAAAAGAAAAAAAGAATCTACCAATCGATTTTTGAGATGCATATTATGTATATAAATATCAAAGTTATTCAATGTTTACCAACCGATATAAAGTATGGTGCACCCTGTACTCTTACTAGCTTACCCATCAATTATAAAATCCGTTCTAGAATAAAAAGTAATAATGTTGTCATCACCGATTTAATTTCAGCTTAAGAACCAGCGAAACGAACTACCTGAATGAAGCGTATCAATTTTATGCAGCTATTAGAGGTCGAGCGTATTATTCGAGAGCCATCAAAGAGGATCGGCCCGATTTGATGGTGAAAAAGTTACGTTATTATGCGCGTTTTATTGTTGTTTGTTTACTGCTGAAGAAGATGAAATTGGTGCGTGAGTTGGTGACGGAGTTGGAGAAACAAATACAGGAATACACAACAACGTAAGGAAAAGAACAAAATAATGAATATTCAATAAATATCATACAAAATTTTCATTTCCCCTATCACGCAGTTACGAGCCAGAGGATCATTTAGAGTGGTCACTAGTTTTAGAAGAAATAAAAGGTTTTATTAAAGCAGAAGCTGCCGTAGCTGTTCTTCATGCGGATTCCAATCCAATCATACTATCACACAGGTGAGAGAAATAAGGCCATTTTAAAAGCGGCTGCCGTGAACATTGCCCGTGCTTTCTTAGTGAGGAAATAGAATTTGTATAAGAGGCGTTAAATTTCGAAACCTGTTGAATGGCCCCTAAGGTCATAAGAAAAAAAAAAATATTAAACAAATCAGCAAATCTTACTGGCTCAAAATTTGAAAGTAAAAATTTCGTAAAAATTATAAGTAAATGTTGAAAAAGTAATGCAACGGGTTCCGTAACTTGACGTCTTAATTGTATGATTTTATTTTACTTTCTTTTTGGGAGGTACTCTGGTTAACACTGAGTTCAGTTGGTAGCTTATGTTTTTTTTTTAAAAATTTGAGTTTAGGTAAAATTATGCAACCACAGAAGACAAACCGAAAAAAACCCATCCAACGTCCCCACACGCTGCACTAGTCCACATTGAGTTTTTGTTTTTTTTTTTAATCAATATCACAAGCATTCACATCGTAGCTGCACATCTCACTCACATCTTTCACTCTTACTCAAGCACTCACCGATCATACACACACACACACACACTGCAGTCTCACTCATTCTGAATTAATTCGATCGTTCGTTCATTTAATTGATTTCGAATGCGCAGCAATTTCGTTGCGCATGCGCACACACCACACCACACCCTAGATATCACATTTGCATTCGCATCATTCTTGGTTCTTCTGTGAAAGCACGGGCCTTTGGAGTTTTGCCATTAGAATAGCCCAACTTCCCCAATTAATGATCAGTGGTTCCGGTTCTAGGTTGTCGCCGCTAACAACGCCGCCGTGCGAGCGATCGCCACACATGACGCTCAGTCTGCAGGAGATTCTGATAGTGGGCTCAGCATGTGAGCAGGCGAAGTTCTCAGAGTTAACAATGGACATGTTTAGGTGAGTAGTCATAAAAAAATAAAATATAAGAAAAAAATTAATTTAAATTATATATGTTCTCGTAACTGAATTTCTTTTATTAACAGAGTTGCCAAGTTTTTTTCTCAAAACGTTATTAAATATTTGTCACTTATAATTTACTTAAAAGTGTGATAACTTTCGCTGTTAAAGAGGGAGTATTTTTCAGTGTTGCATAACGAAAACATTTACTTTATTTGAAAGTTTTTTGTAGTTGCGCAAGAGAACTTATGCGATTATATACATCTTATTATAACTCGGTGTTTACTCGGGGTTAACTCGCTATGCAAACGCGTGTCGAGTTAAGTTTCTTTAAATCCACGAAACTCCACGAAACTTGTAAGATTTAACTGGGTTCTATCTGTCAAAGTGAATGCTGCCATTTAGTATTCATTTCGCTAGTAAAACAATAACAAAAATGTCAAATGAAATCAACAAGTTCAACTCAACTCGATGCTGTGTATGGAAACATTATCGAGTTAGCAACGCCATTTTCTTAACTCGACGAAAACCCTAAAGCCCTAACCAAAAAAAAACGAAACGATACGATTGCAACTTGCCGAACGTTTGCAATCGTTACGTCTGTTTTGACATTTAACCCAATATGAAACGAGTTCCTCCAATCGTCTGAAAAAAGAAGAAGACTACTCTGCACAGCTGTTGTTGACGAGTTGAGACGCTAAAAGTTTGGTTGTTACGGAAAGGAACGTCTCGTCAAACCGTTTCGTTTAGTTTCGATAAGTTTACTTTTGTTCATTTTGGGTAACAACATTGAAATGCATTTAAGCGAACATTTTCGTCTTCACTCGAGCAAATCGTCTATTTTGGTTAGGCCATAACCCCGAGTTAACTCGCCATGGTAACATAGTAATAGAAGAGTAAACTTTCGTTGTGTTATAATAAGTAAATGTGTATTAAATTCCCGAAATAATCCCCTATTCGACAGTCCCCCCCTTAATCTGAGTTATTCCCCACAACTTGGCATCTCTGTTTGTTACTTTTAGTTACAAATAATTGATTTAACGTTTCTTACCTCTTATAGAATGCTACAAACCTTAGAGCGTGAACCAACGGAATCATCTACACATCCGATGAGCGTGACACATGGCGGCATGCATGTCGGACATGATGCCAGCCCCGCCGCTAGTCGTATACCACCATATGGTGTTCCAGGTTCTAAGGGCTACTTAGAAAATGGCCGTCATTACCGAGACAATCCTCACAAATATTTACTATACAAGCCTTCGATTAGTCAACTTCTGGTGTTCTTAGCTAGCGGATTTAAGGAATTGCCTCCAGGAGGCGCTCTACTTTTATATATGTCAGCTGATGGTTGTTTCTCGACTACAAAACATCCAGAAGATTGTGAGTTTTGAATTCTGTAAAGAAAAAAACAAATTAAAAATTTTATTCGTTTTTCCGCAGTTGGTTATGAATTGGGCGGCCTTGCTACTAGCGTCAAGCGTGATGGCGTTGATGGCAGCGGCATCGCATGCCGTGGCAAGTCCTACAAGGAAAATCATTGTTTATATCCAGGCGATTTATATCCATTTACACGTCGACCAATGTTCATTATAATCGATTCGGATAATTCATTTGTCTTTCAACACATACCAAGATATTTTGGCCAACCACTCGTTATATTAATGTCACCGCAAGATGTACCACCAGCATTTCAAGGTAAAAAAAAGAATACAGATGAAAAAGTTCTTTGGCTGATTTCTTATAAATATTACTTGGAGTATTTTATATTAATTTCCAAAATATTTTAATTTAAAATTGGACGGTTTTTAAAGAGCTTCAAAAAAATGTTGAATACACTTTATCCGGGCGGAAAAGAAAAAAATGTTGTTTCTTCGAAATAGATTTTAGATAATTTAATCATGATTCCCAAAAATTTTCGACTTTACTTTGTTACCCAAGCCATTTTTTTAAAGATCTTATAAGATAAACGTGTAATTTTCAACCCTTAAAAGTACTTTGACCAAGCTACTTATGAACAATCATGATGTGCGTCATGTCGCAGTGACATGGCATCATTGCAACAATGTTGCTGTGGTCGTTTTGGAGATATTTATAATTTGAAGGGCTAATTTAAATTCCATGCTTATAACTGACTCATTTCCTATTGATTTGCTTACTCTCTTTGCTGCCTCGTTCAAAATAAACAAGTTTCCGATGATATGTCTACATCTCCGTCAACGACATGTGATAACTTTTTTGGCGTAATTTTGTTGTCGCTTCTCTTAAGGCTGTATAGAACGTGACAACTACACCATATCATTTCGTTAATAGAGAATTTTGTTATATCGGCTGCTATTTGGTTGAATGTGTAAAAAACGAGTTGTTATTAGTACATTTATAATTGTAGCAAACAAATATAAATCAATACAAAAATGAACACGAACGATAGACAAAGCGATATATAAAGCACATTTCAAACTGAAGTGACATAATTTATAAAATCCGATATCTTTGCATTTGTTGTCTGTCAAAATAGAAATACAATTTTGACAAATTGTAACAAGCAACATTAGTGCAATGAAGCCATGTCGTTACTACAAAATCAGTACTACAAAATCCTCACATTTTTTGTCTGACAAATTAGAAATATGTACAGAAATGCGTTGGAAATACATTTAAATATTTATTAACTGGTGCAACCCAATAAGACAAACGGATTCATTTCGAATTCGAGGCGAAACTGAGATCTCGTGTATTTAGTTCGAAAACGAAATTAATTCTCCTTTCGTTTTCGAATCCGCGATCGGAAGAAATTCACACTTCGTTTTCGAAACGACATTTTTAGAATAATCAAACTACTTCAATGTTTCGTATAGCTGATACAGTTCGTGGTTCATTCGAATGCGATAGTCGTCGCCAACTCGAACAGGACCGAAGATTTTTCGAAGAACTTTTCTCTCGAACACCCCAAAAGCGGTTGCGTCTGCTTGGGAGACAACCCATGCCTTAGCGCCATAAAGAAGTACAAGTATAACGAGCGTCCTGTAGAGTGCCAGTTTTGTCGCTCGAGATAGGGCTCTGCAACGTAATTGCTTACGAAGCCCGTAGTAGCACCTATTAGCAATTGTGATTCTTCGCTTTAATCTATTTCATTTAATCTATTTAATCTCTTTATTTATACTTTACCTGGCGTGGTGTAGCTAGC
The DNA here is from genome assembly GCA_943735915.1 of Pherbina coryleti. Taxonomy (NCBI): domain Eukaryota; kingdom Metazoa; phylum Arthropoda; class Insecta; order Diptera; family Sciomyzidae; genus Pherbina; species Pherbina coryleti. Next base: position 116,575,036 of record OX030952.1, read on the forward strand.
TGATGAAGAGGAATCACTTAAAATTCTCATACGTTTCACTTTGTTAAAAATAAACTTGAAAATGTCAAAATGTTAATGTTTATTGAAAGTTTATACAATGAACAGCAATTTGTTTTTGTTTCGTTTTTGACATTTAAATCTATGGTTGCCACGGTTTTTTTTTTTCATTTTTTGGCAATTTAAGAAGTGTAATTTGAGGCTTTGCAAATGCATGGTAGAAGATATTAAAAATATTATTTTATTCCTTTGGTACATTAAAATCGTTTATATGAGGAAACAACATTTAAAATATTGTTTTTATTAGTATCCTCCACTTAATATACAAATTTCATAAAATTAAATATTTGCTTTTTTAATATTTTCGGGTTCATATCGAATTCGAATAGAAAGCGAGAACTCGGTTCGAGATCTCGGCTCCGTTTCTAATCCGAAACGAATCCGAGTCCGCTCCGTGGTTTATTGGGAATGGACCCATGTCGTTCCTAGACTACTACAAAATTTTCAGTATATTTAGAAAATGCGTGTAAATAAATTTTGAAACGTTTTATTTTATTCGTAGTGAAAGATTCTAACTTAATATATTTAAAATTATTATTTTTCCAGATACTAAATAGCTTATGTTTAAATATGCTTCATCTACTATATTTGTTAACAATAATATGCAAATTAATATTCTGGTTTATCTGACATTTATAATCTTAACTTTTTCCAGCTGATGTACAACATCATGGTTCCCTCTTTACATTGTTCCTGCACTCCCCACTGACTGCACTATGTTACATTTGTAATGTTGGCGACGTTCCCATACATCATTGGGAACGCTGCCAAACGTATGTGGATCGATTTATAACGGAGGCATCAAGACTTGTGACACGATGTCGCATCGATGAGATAGAACAAGGCATAGGATTTATAGGTAAAATATTACATTAGCATTATGCTGTGTGTAGTATACGAATTGATATAATTTTTCCATTTTTCAGACTCATCTTATGTGCAATTTTTCGGGGACGACTTTTTGCGTACATTAATTTTACGCTTTGTCTTCTGTGATATTGTGCTAAGATTGCATCGTGGTTTTCGCGGACGTCACATGAGACCACGATGTGAACCACCATTACCATCCAATGAGTTACTGGAACATCCTTCACTGTCGCATATAATATTCCAATTGGCATCGGCACTCGATGTACGCGGCCATTTTTCGGATGGTCCCGAATGCGACTGATGATTTTTAGGCATAATACAAATTTATAAATATGATAATTATACTTATACATTAATTAATAATTCTATTCTAATTCTTTTCTTAAATTCAAAACAAATTCGTTTACATTTATGTTTTTTATACAATATATAATAAATATATATAAATATATATAAACTAGTTAAGGTTAGGAAACAAATTTGTATGTTTCTTTTCTGCTAATTCCAATAATTATTATAACAAAAAAGTATAACATATGAGAAGCTATAAAAAAAATAAACACAGTATCAAGAGGTAATCCGAATAAATAAATATATATTTATATAAATATATATAAATAATATGCATATATGCATGAACAGTGCATATATGTATATATATTATATAGTAAAATTAACAGCTGAGCTTGATAAAAGATGCTAAAACCAAAATTCAGCCAATTTAATCAGCTAAGAAAAAAAGGCAGCTAAATAAATTCACTATTATAGCATATGTACCATAAAAAATGTTTTCATAAACGAAATTACAGCATATCTCAGTCAGAATGTTTGTTAAATCTTTATATTTCGATGAGAAAAATTTTTCAAAAAAAAATGTTCATTTTTGAAATTTTAAGATCGTAAAAGGAACGTTTTCGACTTAATTTTTTGATTAGCACAGAACCTTACTTATCGATAAATTGCTTCTTCTTTAAGTTATTGTAGCTTGGCAATATCACACTAGCTATCGATACTAGCTAAAAAATATCTTTTTATCGAAATATATAAAATCTCTACTACTTCTATTGCCAAGTTATCGAAATTATAAAGTCAAGATGCCTGGCTAATCGATAAACAGATTTTATTAAAGTAAGCTTATATAAAAACTAGTAAGAAATGATCTTCGACTGGGCCGAAGTTAAAATACCCCCACGTCCGAACCGAAGTATATTCAAAGTCTTAAGCCGTCAATAAAATGTGTATTTGTATAAAACATTTTTGTTATACCTACATAGTTTTAACAGGAAATATTCGCTTTCATTTTTTATAAAATCACTTTGTATGAGGGGTGGGTGTGGTTTTCACTCGATTTGGTTGAATTTTATACACAAAGTGCATGTTATATATCAAAGTTGATAAGCAAAATTTCAAGTCCATATATTATTTTTTGTGGAATTTAAAGAGATTTTACCTTTTTGATGAAGTCACTTTGTATGGGAGGTAGGCGTGGTTTTTATCCGATTTGGTTGAATTTCATATTTAGAGTACACTTTAAATATCGGAGCTCATATGCAAAATTTCAAGTCCATATATTAATTTTTGTGGAATTCTAAGAGATTTTACCGTTTTGATAAAGGCACTTTGTATGGGAGGTAGGCGTGGTTTTCATCCGATTTGGCTCATTTTCGAACTTGACCTTAGTTTTTTAAATAAAAGCTTAAATATTGAATTTCGTGATGATAGCTTGAAAATTACGGCTGTAATCGTGACGACAGACGGACAGACGGACAGACAGACGGACATGGCTAAATCAACTCGGGTGGTGATGCTGATCAATAATATATATACTTTCCTATACCTACCACGCCTCCTTATGGGCGTTACAAACGGAGTGACAAAATTAATATACCCCCATTTACGTTTTTTAAACGTGGGGGTATAAAAATATTTTTTATGGGCTAAAAAGGATTGCTTCAATTAATTCATAATGAAAGCAATTGATTATTTCGTAAAAGTTATAGCAGCTTGTTAATTCCTTTCATAATTCTTCGTCGAATGCAATGCAGTAAACAATTTTTAAAATATCGATTAATCCGACATTACTTAACTGAACTTCAAGCACATATGTTTGCTATCGATTAATTGGTATGGCTAAAATATTCTGACTGAGATAAAATACTTAGCAAGCAAATAAATCCACAATAATAGAGAAAACATGCAACTGTAATAAAATTACTTCAAGATTTCAACAGAACAAATAATAAAGCTGAAACAAAAATTTATGCAATTAACATATACATAACTACATAAATATTTTTTACTGTGCATCAAGACAATGTTGCTTAATCCTGATGCTCCACGATAACATATGTATCCGAACCGCAAGGAGCGCAACATGCGTTCGACGATTTGATGGCAATCTGATGCCGTTGGAGAGAAATCATGCCATGATCTAGATGGCTTGATTATAATGAACGCGACAGCGACAAACTTTGATTTTATATATTAATGATTTTAATTCAAATAAGACAAATAAAAATCAACACACAAAAAACGAGCACGAAAAATAGAATAGAAATTATCACCAAGTGAAAGGAAAACATAAACAATCCCTGATATTTTCATTTATTTCGTTGTTCACATAACAAATTTATTGAAGTCGACGCTTTCTTTGTCGTGCTGTCTCCGAAAAATTCGGTTGCGTAACTGGTGACGACAATTGACGTCGGTTGCATGTTGCGTTCTTTCTGTTTCGAACAATACTCATTTTATAATATATATTTTTGCGGAAACTTTTATACTAAAATAATAATATAATAAAAATACAAAAAAAAAAAAAAAAATTGAAAAACTATTATTATAATATAAATAATGAACATTGAAGAGTGGCAACAATTTCAGAACACGGTAGTAAAAATCACGATATAGGAAAAATAAATTAAAGAAAACGCATAGATGGAACGTTATTATACGACGAAGATATAAAATTATAGCAAAACTAATATGAAAAAACAAAACAAAACAAATATAGTAAAATACGTAAATAAGTAACTATACATTTGCGTTCCCTTTTTGTACAATTTTCAGTTCTATTTAAATTCTAATAGCAAATTAATGATGAATAAAACTTACGTATTTCTATTATTATATATATCGCTTTAATAATGCCATTATTTGTATACAAGAATTTATAAAGAATGAAATGATATGAAATATATAAAAAATTAAAAAAACAAATAAATTGAAAATTAAGAGAATAGTCTTTTCACTTTGAATTTAATTTAATCTTGCTGAAATTTGTGAATTTTGTGGCATTGTAGTCGACTATTTTTTCTTAGCTTCAAACAAAATATTTCAGATGCTTGGGCAGGAAGGGGCAACCAAGCTAAACATGTTTAGTAAATGTTTGTTAGCTTGGTGGAAAGCCGTAGAAACATGTGAATTTGTTGAAATGGTTGGTTGGTATGTAAAACCTCATATATCATTGTGTACATAACATAGAAGAAGTCATGGAAATGTCATAAAAAAAGTCGTAGAGAAATTAACCATCGAGCAACGCATACAAATTGTGAAAATTTTTTACAAATATACTGATTATTTTGCGGAGATGGTTCGCAAAGATGGTGTGCAAGCGAGGTTGAGGCGGCCATTAGAGCGATGTTACAGGGCGTCTCCACAGGCAATCATTTATTGATTTCCATCTGTCAATGGGCAATTATTGCCAATCGATACCACTCAATTGCCATGGTTGGCAATTCATGGCTAGCAATATTGCAATAGATTTGACATTAGAACTGTCACTTCTGCAGTGTGAGAGGAAATTTTCATAATTCTGCAAGAAAATTACAAATACGGACATTTTGAGTGTTTATGAAACTACTAAAGTCCTAATTATAAGAAATTAGATTTAAAAAGATCATGCAAGTCATTTCTAAGCGAGTCAAGTGCTCGAGCGCAGCGAACTGTGTTTTTTGACGGCATTTTCAGAATGATTATTGCTTAACATGAAATGCCCACCATTGAAATGTTTTCATTGCCAGCAATGAAATTTGACGGATGGAAAGCAATGAATTATTGCCTGTTGAAACGCCGGGTTATGTTCCATCAATGACGTACTTTATAATTCAATAAAAACTCACGGACATTTTGACAAAACAATGCGTCTTATTAAAAAATTAAATTCAGTGACTTTTGAGATACACTTTACACATTATTACAAAAAAAATCGATATCGTCCCATTACACTCATCTCTATTTATAAACATTTTATCAACACTGGTTAACGACTGCAACCCTGTTGTTTGTTGCAGAACTGTCAAATTGTTGCGTTATTTTCCTGTTTATTTTTTTGTTGTTCTTGCAATAAATCGCTGTTGCTGTATTTGACGGCAATCAGTGAAAGCAAAAGCTATGATTTTTTTGACGTGGCACACAAATTTGCTATATGCAGTTTGTTTAATTTTTCTATTACCACTATTACTCAATGAAACAAGTGCACAGGAACCACCTAGACCATGGTATGAGAATCTGCCAGCAGTGGCTATGGACTATAAAGTGCACATTGACGCTGGGAAGGAGGATTGTTACTTCCAGTACGTGCAGGCGGGAGCCACCTTCTATGTGTCGTTCAGTGTGAGTGCAACGAACTTTTGCAGGAAATGTGCAAACAAACAAATAGCCGGAAAATTTACAAACTATTGATTGATTTAAAATCCACAGGTGGTGCGTGGTGGCGATGGCATGGCCGGGTTTGCAGTGCGGAATCCAGGCGGTCAAATTGTGAAACCCTATCAATGGCAGGCCACGGCTGACTACACGGATCAAGTATCGCCTGGCGGCTACTATTCAGTGTGCATTGATAACCAGTTTTCACGTTTTGCCGGAAAACTAGTGAACATTTATATAACTGTAGTTAAATATGATGCGTGGGACAAGTACGCGAAAGAAATCGAAGAGTTGCAGCTGAATATGGAAAATTTCACAGTAAGTAGAAGCAGAAGAAGTAAAAAAAGGAGCCAGGCGTGGGTGAAACTAGTTTACTAGGGATAAGATGAATTTAATTTGCTCTTATATTGGAGTTGCAAAAAGCTAGCAAATTGCATACTTCCCCGCTTGCAATATGTGTCTTAAATGAGGTTGAATTAATTATGGAGTGATATTTACAGAGCTTTAGAAAGCAAGGCTAAAGGATAAAATATAAATTGAAAATAAATCAAAACAGTCAAATTTAAGACTAGAGAATATGCAATTTAAAGCACGAAAAAACATCAACTACAAAAGTATTTTATTTCAATATTTCAGACCACTATTGGCACGGTGGAGCGCAACATCAACGATATGCTGTCTTATCAATCGTATAGCAGAAATCGGGAAGCGCGTGATTATGCGCTACTAATCGATAATAATTCCTACATTCAGACATTCTCTGTTAGTCAGATCATTGTGATTTTAATTACATGCTCCATACAGGTGAGTTAAGTAAATACTTTCGAAGTTCCTACTTAAATTCGCATTTTTCTATCTCTCTCCAGGTATTTTTCGTTAAGAAACTTTTTGATGTAAAGCTGACGTCTAAGAGTCGCATTTAATGCAAAACTAGCTCTGAGAGTAGTGCAAACGGGTTCGGGAGGGTGTCAAAATTTATATTCCATTCGCAACATTGCTTAAAAACGCAACAGACTTAATTCAATGACTTTCTTTAAACATTCTTCTTCACTTTTTAAGTATTTACAAACTTATTTACAAACGATAATGTTATAACCTGTTGAGATATTAATGTATGAACGTGTATTTTTGTATGTAATATATATTAAAGAAACTGTTAGAATTGCCTTTATAAGATCAAAATATGTAATTGTGACTACTTAAAATCAAACTCATACTCCATAAAGTTGTAATACAATAAAAGTTGTTATCATTTTAATAAGACAATTAATTTTAAATCGTTTTATTAAACTCGTTTTTGCTTGTTGGCTGCCATTTTAGACCATAAATTAATTTGTAAATTTTAGAAAAAGTCAAATTACATAACAAAATAGGAATGGTCTCAGAGCTTCAAAAGGCGGAACTTGAAAAATATCTATATATTTAAAGTTTAATTATGTGAAATATTTTATTTGGTACCTGTTTGTTGGATCTCTATTTGTATTTGATATAAATTGTATAAAATTTCAATATTTAGTGTATTTAGAATAAGGTATGGTTCAAGCAACATTTGTATATGGAACGAAGTAATAATGAGCTTAAAGTGAACTTAATCTTCCTTGTACAATGGCAAACAAATTATCGAAGGATTTTAAATATTTCGACCTTCGACACATAAGTTAAGACTTTGAATAAAAGTATGACACAATCAAGATTAACCTTGACACAGGGTGCATCAAAAGTAGATTAGAACTCAGTTTCGAATGGAAAAGCGTTCTCTCTGAGAAAAAACTTCCGGGTAACTTTCTCGGCATAATTGGCAGTATAAGTAAGACCTAAGTAGTTGGAGTGGATCACAGTGAAAAGTCATGCAAGACTACTGATGAGTTAGTGTAGAGGCCAACGAAACAGTCTGTTTAGTCTGCTGTATGATTTGCTCTATTCAGAGCCGTTGTTGTTGGTTGTTGTCTTCATGTTGTCTTGTTTTCAACATACTTGGCCTAAAGTTCAAATTTGTTACAATATTGCTTTATATTAAAAATATTGCTGATATAAAATTCGATTCCGAATTGCACTTGGCTATATTAGCTTCCAACTCCATTCACTATTCAACACAAAACTGTTTTGAAACCATTTTTTGCTCAAAACAGGGCTTAACCAAGAAAAAGAAAAATGGGACAAAAATGTAAAAAACCCCAAATATTACATTTTTGCACTGATTTCGAATTTATTGTTTTTTAACGATTTTTGTAACAAAAAATATTGATAATAAAATGCTCAGTATCCTTTTGCTTTTTTGAGTTCCTGGATGCGATTGGGCATACGGGATGTATACCTCTTCAAAAAATTTCAGTGCTATATCCTCACATACTTCCTTAGTTCACTCCCAAGGCTTATTTACTCCTTTGGGAGGACTGGGATACTTAGCAAGCTGCGATTTGACGTCAGAATCCACAAATTCGCGATTGGATTCATGACCGGAGATTGTCATTTAAAATAACGAAATTTTTGCTTCTGTATCCAGTCTTGTGGACTGTGCAGTGTGGCTCCCGGAATTTAAGCCAAATGAACTTACGCCCGAAAATAAAAATGACAAAAAAGCCCGATTTACCATAGCATCGAATTTTGGAAAAAACGCTTACATTTGAAATGACAATTGAGCCTGAAAAAAAGAAATTACTTCCGAATGGTTTGGAAATTAAGCCCGAAAAAAATGAAAACTACGCCCGAAATTTTCAGCAATTTTTTGGTGATCCAGGTTCAGTGTATCTATGATTATCAAAATATAAAAGTACAGATTAAGGTAATAAATTAATGTTCCTCTGTGAAAATACGTGCAAATATTTCCTTAATTTTATTTGTTTTTAATGTTATTTCATGAACAAGAAGTCCATGGACATTATGTCCGGATATGGTCCAAATGCTGTGTTTTTTTTTATGATAAAATGATTTGCCCTTATACGGAATGTTGTTTTTTTTTACCTTCCGTACAAGGGCAAACCGTTTTATCGTAAGGATTTTGAAACTTCTTTTCTTTTTGGGAATAAACAAAAATTTGGGCGTTTTTTCCATATATAAATTTGGCAAAAATGCTCGATATTTTTTCGGGCCTAAATTCAAAGCTTATTTTTCAGATCTTTCTTACTTTTCAAATATGTAGAAAAAATACTAGATTTTTTTTTGGCCCAAACACCTGAAAAAATAACATTATCACCCGAAATTTAGGGCATTTTTTCGTAGGAAATAATGCCCGATTTTGTATGGAAAATTTCGGACTTTTTTAGTGTAAATTCAACGGGCTTAAATGTCGGGAGCCGTGCAGTGTGCTTTGGATCATTGACTCGCTGGAAAATTACTTATTCAGCAGCTATTACCATATTTTTCACTACACCTGATATATTTTGTTTGCAGGATGAACAGGTACTATTCCTTACGCATAATACCATCATGCGTACCAACACCATTTTGCGAAATACAACCCTAAACCATTATTGACCCACAACCATTATTCATTGATTGCTTCACATGATGTGATGGTGTTTTAGGGTTGTATATAGGTACCTGCCTTAACCGCACATGGCTTTTGGTCACCATTGGTTTTTTTTTCGCTTCTGCTGTCTTAAAGCCCAATCTTGCAATGCTTCGCCGAGTTGTCCACTGCTGGTCACCAAGGTTGCAAGATGCCGGGTGTAACGGGCACTTAGTTTTTTTGGCCTAACCCCTTTGTTTTCAGGAACACTTTCCACTGTATATATACAGTGAAACTTCGATATTACGAACTAAGTTATAAAGAAAAACTCAATATAACGAATTCTTAGCTGAGTCCCTTGAAAAAACCTTTTTATTGCAAAGTTTTTCATACAAAAATGCTCTATAGCTATAACGAAAAAATTCTGAGCTATAAAGCCTCTATATAGCGAAGTATTTTTTCAAAAGCCTCTATACAACGAAATTATAATTGAGAAATACATACATAACATTTTAAGTGTGTTAATCCATATCAAAAGCCTCTACATAACGAAGTCTTGAACTATAGCCTCTATACAACGAAGTCAGAATAAAGCCTAAAGCAAAATTAAATTTTAAGCAAAACGGGGAAGTCCCTTTTAAAAATAACGATTTCTATTTGCGTGTAAAATAGAATTTGGACAAAAAAAAAAAAACTGTAGTTATAACGAATTTCTTTCGTATTTCTTTAAATTTTGTTATACCAAGGTTTCACAATATGTATAACGAATCAATAGCTATAACGAAGTATTTTTCGATCCCCTCTAGATTCGTTATATCGAAGTTTCACTGTATATTTACTTATATGTTGCACTGTGTTTAATGTTGAATTAAAAATTAAAAACAACGCCAAACGAAGATGAACCGAAAACTACCGAACTTTAACCGAAGACAAACTTGACCGAAATTTTATGCGCTGTAACATTTTTCCCTACGAATGAAATTAAAAAAGCTTCTTTACAAAAGCTTAATAATTTTTTATGAACTTTAATTTTCTTAAAAAAAGAAATTTAAGTTTTGTGGGTCCTGAAGAAATAAGATGAAAAATTGAAATACATAGTCAAAGATGGAATCAGAGGCAAACAGTTATTAGAACGAATTATTGTCCTTATTGATTTCTATCCAACGACATACTTTACAAAAAAGACCATTCTGGGCACATATTTTTACGGTACTAAGCTTTTAAATGAGAGGCGGCCTTAGCAAAATTTTTGTTCTCCATAGGGGGTGACCCATCTTAAGGTCCAGTTCACGATCATTTGTGTATTAACAGTCAATCACATGCACAACACTACTTGATCATAAGAAGCTTGGTTAAAGTCCTTTCAATGACCGCCGAAACCAACGAAAGGTTTTATAAATACAAGTGGCCGCCGCCAGAGTTGATGACCATACGGGCTCGTTAAATGGCATTTTCCATCACTCTTGCCAGAACTTCGGGCGACAGGCTTGATGGCGTACACCCGCAACTTCAAAAAACCCCATAAAAAGAAGTCTGGAGCAGTTAAATGGGGTGATCTGGCCGACCAGTGCAAATCACCAAAACGAGAGATTAAGCGACCCGGAAATGCTTCCTTTAGGATATCGGTTGTGGCAGTGTGCGCCGTTGCACTGTCCTGTAGGAACCACATGTTCTCCAGTCCTAATTAAGCCCGATAACTCCTCCAGCCTAAACAGCACACCACGCAGTAACTTTGAGCGGGTGTAATGGTTCTTCGTGGGTGATATACGGATTTTCGGTGCCCCAGAAACGATTATTTTGTTTATTCACGTAACCGCAAAGATGGAAAAGAGCCTCATCACTCATGATAATTCTTGATGAAAAATAGTCCACCTCTTCGTTGAGATTCAGGATGGCTTGAGTGTAGGTTACACGCGGTTGGCGGTCAACAGCTAACAGCTGATGCACTGTCTGCACTTGGTAAGGGAACATCTTCAAATCTTTCACCAAAATTCTGCGTAGGGACTGCCGGATAATGCCCAATTGAGTGGCACGTCGTCTGGTCCATGTTCCGGGCTCTTCTTCGGTCTCTTGGATAACAGCAGCTATATTCGCAGCAGAACGGCTGCTCCAAGGCCGGCCAGCATTGGGAAGATCTCTTGTCGTACCAGTCTCTTCAAGGCGAGTGGCCAAACGCCGCAGTGTTTGTCCAGTTGGTGTCGGACGACCAGGGAATTTGCGACGAAATTCACGCTGCGCCAACACAACCGACAAATTGTTGCGCAAAAAAATGGAAACAATCATTCCGCGTTCTTGCGGAGTAATCCGATTCATGACTTGTCTATTTGTATTCTGCGTTTGTTTACTTCATAAATGTCAAAAACGAATTGACATTTGGCCCATAGGCAAAAGTTATAGGGTTTTTCAATAGTGTGATTACTCTAGCCCCACCTTGTACTATGGAGACTCCATCAATCAATCCATCAAGTTCAATGGTTCAGTGGTTTACTGAATTCCGTTGTGGTCGCATCAGCGAAAGTTACGTTCAGTGTTCAGGTTACCTAAAAGAGGTCGTCATGTGAAGATAAAACGAAGATAAAATCCATGGAATGACATTGCACGATCGGAGAATAATAGTGCGTGAGGTGGCTGAGGCTGTAGGCATCTCAACTGAGCGAGTACAACACATTTTACATAAAAAGTTGGACATGAAAAACCATCCGCGCAATGATTGCCAATATTGCTCAGGCTAGAACATAAGCGCAGCCGTCTGACCACTGCAAAGGAGTTTTTGCGAATTTTTGTAACTGTAGACGAAACACGGATATATCGCAACACACTAAAGACCAAGGAACAGTCAAAGCCGTGGACTTTTCCGGGTAAATGTGTACCAAAGAACCAACGTGTACCAAAGAACCAACAGCCAAAGTGGGTCTGTCGGCCAACAAGGTCATGACGAAAGTTTTTTGGGATGCATACAGAGTCATTCACATCCATTACCTTGAAAAGGATAAAACGGATAAGGATAAAAACGGAAAAGATAAAAGGATCTGTTGGACATATTTGACATTGATTTCAAGCAACAAGGACTGCATTTGACGATGAAAAAACTGATCTTCCACCATGACATCCCACCGGCGTACAAGTATGTAGTCCTCATACACCATATTCTCCAGATTTAACACTCTGCTCTTATTTCCAAACCTGAAAGTGACTCGATGGTTATAGATTTAGATGGAATGAAATGGCTTCACCGAAACAAACGCAATTTTTGAGGACCTCGATAGCACCTATTGCTTGGAAGGAATAAAAAATTTCAACTAAATTTATCAATCTTAAAGGAGACTATCTTGATCAAAAAGTTCCCGGAATCACCACCGTGTGGCACTTTCAGTCATCCGATTTGAGTTCCCTTTTTTTAGGTGGCCACATCTGTCATTGACAATCTATGAAATTTTCAGTTTGATAACTTGACATTAGAGAGATGGAAGAGGAGTTGGACATTGCTTTTGGATCCGTTCGAGGCATTTTGCAAAGCTGGTGCCGAAAGTCCTGAATTTCATGCAAAAAAGGGATCGCGTTGACGTCGCAAAAGACATGATTTCCAAGCCGAAATCCGACCCAATATTCATCAAATGGATCATTACTGGAGATGAGACGTGGATTTATGAGTATGACACGCAATCCAGACATCAAGCGAGTGAATGGCGTGCACCGAATGAGCCGCCACCGAAAAAACCACGTCATTTTCAGTCGAAAAAGAAGGCGATGCTCACAGTTTTCATCGATTATAAGGGTGTTGTGAACCATGAATTCCTTCCACAAGGCCAAACAGTTAACAAGGAGTATTATTTGGGAGTTATGAGACGTTTGCGTGAAGCCATTCGCCAAAAAAAACCGGATTTGTGGGCAAACAACTCGTGGATCTTGTACCACGATAACTCACAGTCGCACAATGCTATCGTTATTGGTGAAAATTTAGCTAAAAACGAAACGAATATCATTCAACAACCACCAAATTCACCTGATTTGGCTTCCTGTGACTTTTTCCTATTCGGTCAACTCAAGAAACGTGTTTCAGCACCCAAGATGAGATCAAGGAAAAATCGAAGATGACTCTGATGGCAAACCGAATATAAAAACTGTTTTGAAGATTGGATCAAGCGCTGGCATAAGTGTGTTTCAGCCGATGGGGAGTACTTTGAAGGGGACAATATCGATTTTGATGTATGATCTAGTATTTTTAATTTCCTGAATAAATTCCGGAAACTTTTTGATCAAGGTGGTATGTTGTATTTTCGTTGAAAAAAATACCTTTTATTTAAAATATCACAAACTTATCAAATTGCCCTCGTACATCACCCATAATTATTCAGGTGTATATTAAAGAGATGTTAATATTTTCAACAAAGCTTTTTATTTTCTTGGCAAAGTTCAAAATAAGAAAACCTTAAAATTTAAATATTTTATAGAAGTGGGTATCATTTTTCATCATAATGAAAAAATTTAAATCTATAACCCACATTTAAGAAAAAATTCTGCATATCGTGGTCATTAATTTTAACACAAATAAATCATTTTGTTGTGAATGAAATTAAAATAATAACAATAAAATCAGCACAAAAATAAAATAAAACAAATATAAGTACAGCTGCAGTGGCATTAATTATAAGAGCCATAGTTAAAATGCAGCTTCAATATACAGTGGATATTTAAATGTAAAATAAACAATAACGGTATTACTTATTAACGTGGAAAATGTGTGAATGTGTGGATATAAATTGAAATGCATGGAGAACTCAAGACCCAAAAGCAAGCCAGGCATATACACACACACACACACACACACACACATAGCATTTACAAGTAAATCATATGCAATGCTTTAAAGATAATGCAGCTTTATGGTGTCGCTGCTCATGTTAATTATATCCTTTCACCTTCCTGCGAGTTGCAGTCCTAAAGTACGTTTCCCCATCTATTTCGTTAACACAGGAGTTAAATGAATGTGTGTGTGTGTGTGTGTTTGTGTGTGTGGTTGCTTAACCGTTATTATTATATGTTTATCTCTGCTTAAAACCATGCGAGCATCCTTTCAAATTATCCTGAAAGAAAACGCATCCAATGTAAGACCCAACAAGCTGTACATTTATGCGCTAGAATCCTGGCAAGAGGGTTTGTATAGTGATAAGAATAGCTAGCATCCTAAGAGGTGAAAACGAATCGCCCCAAATTTTTCCCACCCTTTGCCACTCTCCAATAAACATTATAATATATTGCTTTCTTGTTCACACTTTTGAAGATGCATGCGGATAAATTTCTATGCTTGAGGGGGTGAGTGAGTGTGTGCGTGTGCGAGAGAAGCGTAGAACGCCATTGTTAAAATCTCGTAAGCGATTTCTTACGTTGTTCGTACATCCGTACATCTATCTATCTATCCGTTCGTTCGTTGGCTCGTCGTACGCATTTCCGAAAACTAGTGGGCTTGGCACAGAGCTATATGATAATGTTTCTGTGCTCTTTGAACAGTGGAGCAAATGGAAGTAAAAGCTTAAGTGTAATACATTGGACTTAAATAGATATATTTGAGTATAGTCCTTATGTTAATGGACAATATTCCTATGAATGGACAGAAAATACATTTTACTAGAAGTATCATCAGGGCCACTAGCTGGGCCACTATCGTGGTGGAAGCAATTAAAAAATATTTTATAACAAATTAGCTTTTCCCACTTTCTAGATAAGTACCGGAAAATGTTCCAATGCCTTCAGCGTTATTAAAGAGTGATTTTTTAAGTGCCTGATAACTTTTTTTTAAAAAAAAACGCATAAAATTTGCAAAATCTCATCGGTTCTTTATTTGAAACGTTAGATTGGTCCATGACATTTACTTTTTGAAGATAATTTCATTTAAATGTTGACCGCGGCTGCGTCTTAGGTGGTCCATTCGGAAAGTCCAATTTTGGGCAACTTTTTCGAGCATTTCGGCCGGAATAGCCCGAATTTCTTCGGAAATGTTGTCTTCCAAAGCTGGAATAGTTGCTGGCTTATTTCTGTAGACTTTAGACTTGACGTAGCCCCACAAAAAATAGTCTAAAGGCGTCAAATCGCATGATCTTGGTGGCCAACTTACCGGTCCATTTCTTGAGATTAATTGTTCTCCGAAGTTTTCCCTCAAAATGGCCATAGAATCGCGAGATGTGTGGCATGTAGCGCCATCTTGTTGAAACCACATGTCAACCAAGTTCAGTTCTTCCATTTTTGGCAACAAAAAGTTTGTTAGCATCGAACGATAGCGATCACCATTCACCGTAACGTTGCGTCCAACAGCATCTTTGAAAAAATACGGTCCAATGATTCCACCAGCGTACAAACCACACCAAACAGTGCATTTTTCGGGATGCATGGCCAGTTCTTGAACGGCTTCTGGTTGCTCTTCACTCCAAATGCGGCAATTTTGCTTATTTACGTAGCCATTCAACCAGAAATGAGCCTCATCGCTGAACAAAATTTGTCGATAAAAAAGCGGATTTTCTGCCAACTTTTCTAGGGCCCATTCACTGAAAATTCGACGTTGTGGCAGATCGTTCGGCTTCAGTTCTTGCACGAGCTGTATTTTATACGGTTTTACACCAAGATCTTTGCGTAAAACCTTCCATGTGGTCGAATAACACAAACCCAATTGCTGCGAACGGCGACGAATCGACATTTCACGGTCTTCAGCAACACTCTCAGAAACAGACGCAATATTCTCTTCTGTACGCACTGTACGCATTCGTGTGGTTGGTTTAATGTCCAATAAAGTAAACTGAGTGCGAAACTTGGTCACAATCGCATTAATTGTTTGCTCACTTGGTCGATTATGTAGACCATAAATCGGACGTAAAGCGCGAAACACATTTCGAACCGAACACTGATTTTGGTAATAAAATTCAATGATTTGCAAGCGTTGCTCGTTAGTAAGTCTATTCATGATGAAATGTCAAAGCATACTGAGCATCTTTCTCTTTCACACCATGTCTGAAATCCCACGTGATCTGTCAAATACTAATGCATGAAAATCATAACCTCAAAAAAATCACCCTTTATTTCTAAACCATCTCGTACTCGAAACATAGGGGTCGTTCATAAATTACGTGACCGATTTTTAATTTTTTTCACCCCCCTCCGGTACTCTTTGTAATGCATTTCAAAAATACTCCCCTCCACCCTCATAAAGTAACGTAGTATATGAAATAAAAAATTAATTCATTAAAAAATATTTGAAAATAGAAAACATAACTGTCGAAAAGCAAGCAAAGAAAAATTATGCCCTTACTACACTTGCCAATAGTTAGCAGTCAATTTAGACGGTCAAACATGAAGATGTAAGGATGAAAATGGTATGAAATGTTGGGTTGTATTAATTTAAATTTTTTCGATTTTTTTTATTTTTGGTCACATTGCTATATCTGAGACCCCCTCCCCCAAATTGGTAACGTAATTTATGAATGACCCCATAGTTACTACGCAAATTTGAGCTAAATCGGCTCAGTAGTTTTGGAGTCTATATCAGCGTTCTCTATTGTAAATTTTTTGCATTTTTCATTTCCCAGTAGCAGGATATTACCAAGCAGGGTTCGCAAAAACTCGCAAGTGAAGAGTAAAATTGCACTCTTCCTCATCAATATCACTCAATTGAAGAACTATTCATTTCGCTTTCCTCATTCGTGAAAAAAAAATGAGCGCTCTTTCGTTAAATGTTCAGAGTGATAAAAACTTTTTAATTTTTCTTTAATAGTTATCGCTCGTTATTTGCGCTCCTGAAAAACTCTGGGAGTTTTTGCAATGATAAACTCATTTCATTAGAATTTTTGCACTCGCTCATTTATTTTTGATTGTTTCTCTTCTTATTGGCTTTATTTGCATTGTACTGTAACTATTTTTGAACTTATATTTAGGTAGGAGTTAAAAAGTTGTGCTTGCTTGTTGTTGTACATACGTGATTAAACAAAGTCTGAATTGATTTTGCTAATAAAAAATAGGCAGAATTGCAAATACGGACAAAAATAAATACGTTGCTTTTAATTATATAATTTGCTTTTTATTAGATGAAATGAAAGCATTTTAAAAAATATTACCATATTTTTATTGTATATATTTATGTATATTATGTACATACATATATAAATATTATATAACATTTTTATGAAATATTCGTCTTTTCATGTTCCTTTAATTTTATTGTTATTATTATTTTTTTTTCTATGTTTTCATCATGTATATTTTATTTATTTTAAATGAAATATATTCTTAAAAAATGTTTAAAATCGTTGTTTTAAAATCCTTCCATTTATTATGTGCGGAATAATCAATTAAAATTTCGCATCAAATGAAAGCGAGCGAGCGAAATGAGTGCATCATTTAAAAACTCACGAGCTATGAAAACTCACCCTATCGCATCATCACGACAAACGCTCATTTAAAATTGCTCAGCATACAAACAAATGAGCGAGAAAAAAAAATTGAGGATTTCAAAAGGGAGCGAATATTTTATTTGCATACGCTCTTGAATTTTTGGAAATTATAAATTCATACCAAAGATAACTCAGAAGAGCGGGAGCGAATTTTGATTCATTCTTACTTCGTAACTTCATTCTTATTTCTATGTTCTTTGTTTTTTACTTCCATAGCTTTTCTGTGTCATAAATTTGGCTTGTATGGGTTTAGACACACCCCCTTGTCAAATGCATGTCACCTTTTCTATTAGAAGGACATCACCAAATGGTATCTACATTCTGAGTTTCAATGTTCTGTGACTTTTACTTCTATAGCTGTTCTGTATCGTAAATTTGGCTTATATGGGTGGAGCCACGCCCCGTTTTCGAATGCCCGTACCAGTTTTTTTAGTAGAAAGACCTTTATTGTTATACGACATTTAGTTCCAAAGCAATTTGATATCATAAATTTGGCCTGTGTGGCCAAGTTTCCCCTTGTCTAATGTTCGCTCAAATATATAGTAACTGCCTCTTGGGCCCATAGCATCTACATACCAAGTTTCACTATCAAAACATGTACAACTCAGGAATAATAATGATTTCTAAAAAGTGGGAGTAAATATATAGTTAGACCACGCCCAGTTTTAGTATAGTTGCCGACAGTAAGCATACGAACTTATTTACCAAATTTTAGTCTAATACGACCAAAACCATCTTAAATATAGCATTTTTATTGATTTGTGGGCGGTAAAAGGGGGTATGGAAAATAAGGGGTATGGAAAATTTTTACTATGCCTATATTTTTCGCGCAAATGCAAACTAAAGTGAGACTTGCCAAATTATTCCATTTATTTCCAATTTCCCTTGCAAATATTTCCCTATATACACCATATGTGCGCACCTGTATTTGTTCACACCTGTATTGTTGTATAAGGTCACTAAAATGCCTATAATTCATGAACCAATACACATACAAAGACCGTTTATACATAAAAACCTTCGTATTGACGTCACCTTTCATGGGAAAGAAAATCGGTTCACGCATTACAGAGAACATCAATTTCATACACAATGCAACTTATTTTTATATATACAGTAGACGCTCGTAAATTAGAACCACTTTGTTCCTGGGGTAGTTCTAATTTTCGAGAAGTTCTAATTTCCAAAGGTTTTTTTTTTTAAATAAAAAGTAACATAAAAGTGCATCTTCGCTTAGAAAATACACAAAAAAACACTTTGGCTTAAAGTTTTTTAATTTTTATTCACATAAACGGAACATAAAACATACCGATTTATTAAAATTCATCACAGTTTAAAGAAAAAAAAAATATTTCAAAAACAAAATTGTGCTCGCTCAATTCAAACATATTGTTCTCTCTTATTCAGTCGTTGAGTAGACATCAAAAGCGTCGTTGAAGAGAGATATGACAAAACATTCATACGAAAAATTTTATATGATATGACGACTATGCAATTTTTCAGTATTAATAGTAAACAAAAAAAAAAAAGTAATGTATTTACGTAAAAAAAAGCGTAATGTATTTAAAACGCCAGTTCTAATTTCCGAAGGATTCGAATTTCCGAGAGTTCTAATTTTCGAGCGTCTACTGTATAGATAAAAAAAGAAGAAGCAACTAAATTTATACTTTATGATTATGTTATCCCAGATAAAGTTATTAAGATTAAGAATAAGATGAAGTACAAAATATATTATTAATTTATACGAGGGCTGCCTTTTAAGTCTTACGCCTCGGCAATACTAAGCATTGCCAGATGAATTTTCGCAGTTCCATTTGAAAATTGGTAATTTTCTAACATAAACGTGCTCCCAACGTATTGGTTTATGTGCACTTTTTGTATTGTTTACAATGGTTTGAAAATTATATATCAGCATAAAAATGAAATTAACGTGAACAATTTCGGGTGATGATTTTTTACGATTTTCGAAGTGTATTTCGACAAGAAAAGCATGAGTCGGTCAACTTAGTTCAACTTTTTATGATGAAGTACCACACCCAGCGACTGTAAAACGCTAGTTCAATGAGCTCGAGCGTGGTCGTCGTTATCTCCAAGATGAATTTCGTGAAAGTCGTCCAAGAACGGTTGTTGTGGCGGAAAAGATCGATGTTGTGGTGAACTGTTGGAAACAGACCGGCATATGACATATCGTAAGATGGAGTCATCATTGAGCATTAGATAGATAGATATGTATGTTTGCGGCGAGCTAATTCAGCTCTGGCACTGCGGCATCTGTGATGCCTATTGTGCCATACCTTTTCTTTGCTTAAAGCAGTTCGTTTGATTTAGTTTTTTTCAGAAAACATAGTATGTTTTCGGGGTTGAGGATCGCAAGGTGTCCTTGAGAGACTATTTCGCTATTTAGGATTCTTTTTCTTATATGGAGAAGAGCTGGACATTCAGTGAGAATATGTCTGGAGGTTTCTTCATCCTCAAGGCATAATCTTCACAATGAATCAGTAGCGAGATTAATTTTTTGTAGGTGTTTCTTTAGTTTACAGTGTCCAGTTATAATTCTGGTCATCATCTTTAAGTCTTTCTTCCCTAATTTGATAAGAAATTTCGATTTCTTGGGAGAAAGTTCTGGAAATATTTGCTTAGTGCACATCTATCCTAAGCAGTTCTTCCAAATGTCTTGAGATTCGCGGAATGAGTTTGTTTTGACGTGTTGCTTAAAGAGATTCTTACCAACCCCACAGAACTGTTCCGGTCGTATGAGTGGTGATGCTGCTCCCTGTTTGGCTAGGGAGTCTGCTCTTTCATTCCCGTCAAAACCACAGTGGGCAGGAATCCACTGTAGAGTAACTTTGTTGTTTTGCGCAGCCATGTCGTTGAGGACGTCGACAGTCTCCAGCACTAGCTTGGATTTTATAATGGGTGATGTCAGAGCTTTAAGGGCAGCTTGACTATCAGAGAAGACGAAAATTGATTTGCCCCTAACATTGTTCAGACAGTTCAGTCTGATACATCTGTTAATGGCAAGGATTTCTGCTTGAAAGATTGTGGTAAATAGACCTGCACTGAAGAAGTGGCTCTCATTGGAGTGTTCTCCAAAGACCCCTGCTCCCGTGCCTTTCTCCATTTTGGAGCCATCTGTGTACCACACAAGGTCGTTTTCGGACGGGCTTAGTTTCTCGTGTTCCCAATTGGATCTGGGGGGGATAACTACGATGAAGTTTTTGTTAAAGCGGCTTTTGGGAAGCATGTCATCTAATGGCATGCAGAATTTCTTTTCTCGCTTTAGGACTGTAATTAAGATGAGGTGTCCCTTCAAGGGATGGTTTTGGACAGTATTACCCAGATGGAAAAGTCTGTGAAAGCTGAGCTTCGCCTCCACCTGGATGTGTATGTGGATTGGGGTGAGCCCTAAGATGATCATTGAGCATTAGTGGGACTAGCATACAATGAATGCATACAATGCCATACATTCGATCTTACGTGAGCATTTAAGCGTCAGGAAGATTTGTTTCTTTTGACTAGCCCATAACTTTATGGTTGCTCAAAAAAAGATTCGTGTCGATTGGTGCAAGAAAATACTCAAAAAATACAGGGGGGGGAGGTTCGAAACACGACTACGATATCACCACAGCTGGCGAATTAAAAATCTATGCTTATGAGCAAAAACCAAACCAGCAATCCACTGTTTGGGTCTATCAAAGTGAACCCGACAAAATTTGTCCGCGGACAAAGCACATCCAAGCAAATGACTGCCAGTTTATTTGAGAAAAACCGATCACGTCGAAAATATACCATTTGAGCAACGGAGAACTGTTAATGCTGAATGGCATACAAGCATTTGTTTGCCGGAAGCCTTTGGAGGAAAACCAACCAACGAAGGAAGATCATCCTCCATCATGGAAATGCAAGTTCCCACACATCAGCTCAAACAAACGAGTTTTTGAGCACTTGAAAAGTGGAATCCGCCTTACAGTTCCCACTTGGCACCCAATGACATCTTGTTGTTCCCTCATATTAATCCTTTCTCCCTCATGTTAATCTTCAAGCCTTAAAAATAAAATTTAAGGTTGAAAAAACGCCTTTATAATGGTGCAACTTTGACCCCTCTATGGCTTCTAGTTAAGGAGATATAAGCCGAAAAAGTTTACAATTTCGTTTTCATTGCAAAATTGGAAAATTCTATCGCACAAGGACAACTTAGGTATAAAAATTAAAGGTTGAAAAAAAAACATCTTTACAATGGTGCAACTTTGACCCCTCTAC
Organism: Pherbina coryleti; assembly: GCA_943735915.1. Classification (NCBI taxonomy): domain Eukaryota; kingdom Metazoa; phylum Arthropoda; class Insecta; order Diptera; family Sciomyzidae; genus Pherbina; species Pherbina coryleti. The sequence continues at coordinate 116,596,750 of OX030952.1, forward strand.
GGGCTCTAGTTTAGGAGATATAAGCAAAAGAAGCTTACAATTTAGTTTTCATTGTAAAATTGCTAAATCATATCGCACAAGGACAACTTAGGTATAAAATTAAAGGTTGAAAAAAAAACATTTTCACCATGGTGCAACTTTGACCCCTCTACGGCCTCTAGTTTAGGAGATATAAGCAAAAAAAGTTTACAATATTAATTTCATTGTAAAATTAGAAAATCGTATCGCACAAGGATAACTTAGGTATCAAATTAAAGGTAAAAAAAAAACATCTATACAATGGTGCAAAATTTAAAAAATTTAAATAAAAAAATTAAAAATTTTGTTCAATGCCATAGTTACTCAAGCCCACTGTGCTTGATGAGCAACATAGATAAAAACGTTTCACATCGCATAGATTTGTAAAAAATCTTGCTGCTTGCAAATTATATACGCTGCATGCTCTTGGTTGTCATCTAGAGACATACAAACATACAAGCATACAAGCAAAATGCGTAGCTCCGCCCAAAAGGATAACAGTTCAAAATATAATGCTGAAGAGATCAACTGAGCATGCGCTTAATGCTGTGATCAAAACCAGCACAACTCCCGCTTGATATGAGGGTGACACCGATAGGCATCCGCATCCTTGCAAGGATGAACCAACAACAACAGCGACTAAAACAACAACAGCTGAGCGGCGCTGGTGGTTTTCTGGTGTCGATTATCTCTGTAATAAAATGTTGTTGCAATACTTGTTGTTGTTGTTGTTGTTGTTTTGGCTGTTGCTGTTACTATTTCTGAGTGGGAGGAGAATGAACCACAAATTAAAGAGACGCCATCTTTATATAAAATACACCGTAAGGGGGATGATCTAAAAGTTAAAATATGTGTGGTGAATCCCTGATGAAGGATTCGTAGCTTTGCACAAATACTTTGCGGCTTTCAACTGCATAGCTGTAAAAACAAAAACAAAAACAAAAACAAAAACAAAAACAAAAACAAGCACAACAGCAAGAACAGGAACAAAAACAACAATAACGTCATTAGCAAAAACCAAGAAGGAATTCTTGCGGTTGAATGTCTCAGACAACCACAGAGTTCCGTCTTCCAAGCTGATAGCTCTGGTGCATCAGGCTCAAACGATCGTCTAGTGAAGTCGTTGTCGTTGTCGGTGTCATCGTTGTTGTCCGTTGCCAATAGATAGATAATCGTTGAGGCTTTCAAGTGTCCAACCCTAACAACTAATCGAACAATCATTCAAACCACCCACACAAGCTAGCCACCTCTAGTTATTCCGAAAAAAACAAAAACTATAAAAACAACAACAACATCAACCCCACACAATACTTTTGTCGCTGCAGCGACGAACTCGCCAACGTTGCAGATTTTTAATCAAATTTTAAACGTTTAACGGTCTAGACTGCATTCAACCGCCATTGCAGATCGCGCGGGAAAAAATTAAAAATAAATAAAAAAAAAATGTTGATGACCCATAGCTTAAATACAGCTTGTTGCTTCAATGAACATTACTGCTTGAGTGGGACTGTTTTCTAAACATTCTGGCGGAAGTGGTTGTGATTCGTGGCTCAAGCAAGGAAAACTAAAAAAAAAAACTTAAACCACTTATTTAAAAAATTTTGTTTTATGTGAAAAAGTCGTATATCGCTCAAATTTTACGAGCAGAAGAATATAGTGCACCGATTGAATATTGAAAACGTTATTACGTGTGTGTTAGTGTGTGTGTGTGATAAGATACTAATTTGATTTCGGTTTCGATACCGTCTTTTAAGTAAACACACCATGATACTAGTTGACTCCAAATGTCGACGGTATATTTAAAGTGCTTCTCAAACCTTAGATAAATCCTCAAGTCTGGATATATCAAAGTATAGTTCATTTGGAAAATTGAGGTAAGACTCCATGGATCCAAGGAAAAAAAAACAAAACAAAAAATTATTTGTCAAAGAACTAATAATTATATTCATAAAAATAATGACATATTTATAAGAAAGAATTTTCATTTTAAAGGGTATAATAATGAAAGAACTTTGACCAAGCTTCCCAACAAACTTTCAAATTTGATTTCAAATGTGAATCTCAAATCATTTTCAAATCGAGAATTAATGGTTGATATTAACATTTTAGTTTGATTTAAGGTTGATTTGAGAATAAATGTTTTCCTCAACAGTTTGAAAATCACATTTGAAACAGGTTTAGATCAACGTTTGATATCAATTTGAGAATAAACCTATTTCTCAATTTGAGAATAAAGTCCCCTTTTTGTTGAGAATGCTATCATTCTCAAATCAATCTCAAATCGATATCAAACGTTTGACTTTTGAAAAATACATTTGTATTTCTCAAGTCATTCTTAAATCATTTTCAAACCTGAATGTTTGCTAGGTTCTAATGATCAAATTGTGTGTGCATGTTACTAAATATTTGTACACATATGATCGAGTACTGAATTAACTAGTTTTCTACCGACTCCGAACGACTTACATGACAATTTTTTACTTCATCTTTTCACCGAGGTTTGACATCATCCAGGGCAGGCGAAATGTATTTCTCCACTGTGGGTCATGGTCGACCGAGGAGGGTAGGAAAATTTTCGAAATAAAATTTGATATTGCACCTTTTCCAATATCTCATCGAATTGTAATTCAATGGATTAAATTCTAAAAAAACAACAGCAAAAAGGAGTCCTGTTTAACAGTAAACAATAAAAACATTTAAAGTTCATTTAAATCAAATCAGAATTCATTTTTAAAAATACGTTTGAATACAATAGATAAAATAAAAAAATTCATAATTATTGCGTTGTACGAGTATGTCTCACACATTTAGTGCAAAAATCGAGATCCGTTTGGAATTTCGGGATATAAATTCATTCATCAGGTCTTCAAGGTCGAGTTTGTCAAATAAATCTGGATAAAAATTCAAAATGGCAACACGATTTTGCATCATTATCGAGCGCAAGAAGTTTTTGATACGTCGCAAAACTGAAGATGACCCTGATATGGTGATGAGTAATTTTACGAAATACAAATGTTCGGAAACAAGAACCTTACAAGGTCAACAAGAATCTTTTTCACGCATAAATTTCACAACATCTTTTAAAGCTGACGGTTTTATTCCTTTTCGTTTCATTATTTACAGAGCCATTCCTCTATCATTTCAGCTCGTCAAAATCTCCCTTATCTATATATTTAAAAATGAGTTGCATTGTGTATGAAATTGATGTTCTCGGTAATGCGTGAACCGATTTTGGTTCTGGAAAACCAAAATCATTTGGTTTCCAGAACCATACCATTTCCTATGAAAGGTGACGTCAATACGAAGGCTTTTTTGTATAAATGGTCCTTGTATGTGTATTGGTTCATGAATTATAGGCATTTTAGTGAACTTATACAACAATACAGGTGTGAAAAAATACAGGTGCGCACATATGGTGTATATGGGAAAATATTTGCAAGGGTAATTGGAAATAAATGGAATATTGGAATAATTTGGCAAGTCTCACTTTAGTTTGCATTTGCGCGAAAAATATAGGCATAGTATAAATATTCCATACCCCTTTTTTTCCATACCCCCTTTACCACCTACAAATCAATAAAAAAGCTATATTTAAGACGGTTTTGGTCGTATTAGACTAAAATTTGGTAAAAAAGTTCTTATGGTTACTGTCGGCAACTATACTCAAACTGGGCGTGGTCTAACTATATACACGCCCACTTTATAGAAATCATTATTATTCCTGAGTTGTACATGTTTTGATAGTGGAACTTGATATGTAGACGTTATGGGCCCAAGAGGTAGTTATAATATATTTGAGCGAACATTAGACAAGAGGGGAATTTGGCCACACAGGCCAAATTTATGATATCGAATTGCTTTGGAAGTAAATGTCGTATGTAACTATGCAATAGACTTCTAAACTACTCATCCGATTACCATGAACATTTGTGTATAGAAGTTTTTTGGTACGGTGCGTGTTTGTGGGCTATCAATTTTTATCCACCTTGAACACTAGAGGGCGCTGTAGTACAAATTTTTTACAAAACTGCCTAAAATTCACAAACCGCTTATGCGATTAGAATGAAAAGTGGTGTACAGTGGTTTTCATGTAGGTTGAATGTTTTGCTGCAATCTTTTTTGACCTATCTTGAGCGCTGTAGTACAACTTTTTTACAAAATCGCATATTTTTAGTTGTTACACATGCAAATATTTAAAAAATATAAAATATTTCTTAAATTTAGTTAAATTAAAAAATTTCCGTTATTTTGACATCAAAAACATGAACATATCTTGAAAACTATGAAAAATTTTACTACAACGATATATTTAATGCAACATCGTGCTCAAAAATGAGAAAAACACAGTCAGAAATTTAATTTTGTAACTTTCGATTCAAATATCTCCGCTGCTTTTTTATACACTTTGTTAATTTTTTTTTTGTCTTAAAGCTTCATCAAAGTACTATAAAAACCTTACTGCAAAAATACCGTTAGTTGAGTTTATATATTTTAAATATTTTTTCAAAAAAGGTCTCAAATTTTGGAGTTTTCCTCAAAAAAAGGCTCAAAATTTGTTTTTGTTGTAAAAATAATTTAAATTCAAATTCGCAAATTTTCAACTCTAAAGTGGAAAACTCTAAACATTTATAAGCAAAAGTTATTTCAATTAAACGCAAACATTAAAACCATTTTTGTGATTAAAAAAACAAGGCCTACCCCTTGATTTTTTCGAACAAAATTTTTTTTCCAATATTGTGTTTTTATATTTTTGAAAAAATAAACATGCTAAAAAATTTATTTTTTACAAAAAATTATCTTAGTATCTTTTACCAATCAAAAGTTATAGCCAATAATTTTTATCCAAAATATATGTATATACAAAAAGCAAAACGCTGTCTGTGTGATGGCTGGAAACTTCAAAATTACTGGGCCGATAGAGCTGAAATTTTGGCAGTACATTTTTTTCAAGTACGAGATGGTTTAAATTTCTGTCACACCCCCTTTTACCGCCCACAAATCAATAAAAATGCTATATTTCCTACGGTTTTCGTCGATTTGGCTACATTTTGTTAATTTAGTATGTATGCTCACTATCTGCAACTTTACTAAAACTGGGTAATGTCCATCTACTAGATGGATGGGATGGCATTATATAAGTGGGTGTGGCTCCACCCATACAATTAAAATTTGTATTATCGAATAGCTTTGAAAGTAAAAGTAGCCGTACTTACATACAAACTTAAAATGGAGTTACTATTTGGTGATCTTCTGCTGAGAAACTGTAACGGGCAGTGGAAAATAACAGTGGTGTCAAACTATGAGTCTAAGAAAAGTTTTGAATACACCTATTATGTTCCCATATAGTTGCAGGGTGCAGCACGCGCGCCGGGAAAAGGCAAGTATGCTATAAAACAAGAAGAGTTTCGTAAATAAGTGCATATAGAACAAATTATTTTTTTTAAACGCATCTTACTCTAAAAAACGCTTCCAAAGATGACAATTTTTTTGACAGAAAAAACCACAAACTCTTGAACTTTCCTTGGTAAATCGCGGCAGATTTTTCGGTTCAGTTTTTTACTAAACTTTAAACTTGATTTACCAAAAAAACATTTTTGTCATATAGAACACAATAATTTGCGAACGACTATGTGTCCTCACTTTAAATTTCTAGTTTTGTAAGTTAATAGTTCAACCTACAGTGATCTGTTAGCAATCCTGTGACGGTTTTAAGATCATTCTTTATTAGCTTCATGCATCTCTTTAGGTATTATTTCCCTAAGAGTTGTTGTGCTTTAACCCTGGTAGATTTCCCCAGTATGTTACTCTTTGACTCATAACCGGGTACATTTCCCCAGTATGTTCCTCTTTGTTTTTGTGCCTCTTTTCTTATTGAAAGGAATCCTCCTTTGCCCATTCCACAGAATGGTTCCATACCGACAAGAGGAGTTGACGGCCTTCTTTGCCAGTTTGGCAGCAATTCCCGTCTATACTCGTACCTTTGTGTCCTGAAACCCGCAGGATTCAGACGCGGTTTTGTAGCCCAAGCATATTAAGTTTGTAAAAACACTCCATCACCAGTTTTGAGGTTCCGGAACCCCGAGGATGCATACCCTGGTGTGTATCTTAAGCGTAATAAGGTTGTCAAGACACTCCATCGCCAATTTTGAGGTTACCTGATGAGATTTCAGTGCCTATCGGATAGGATAGCTATTTGTTTTGGTTTCGGTGTTGAAGTTTCAGGTAAAAGTGTACTCACCTGACAATCGCGTATATTTCCGCTTGGAATATGCTACTGTTCTTGCCAATGGGCTATATTTATTTGATCCCTGGCGAGTAAATATTTAAAAATATTTAAAAAAAACAAATCCTAAGGAAAGTTTGAAGAGTTATAAACAAATAAAGAATTATTAAATTCTACACTTAGGGAAATAACGCATATTAGTATTATCCACGCCTCAGTATAAATTTTATTTAAATATTTACGTGGATAAATCAAATGTTTTCCTTACAACTCGTTTTTTTCCCGTATTTGAATTTTATTTATACCACACACCTACACACACATTCCATACAGCGGCCAAGCAGCCGCCAAGCAGCAGCAGCGTCGCACTCTGTTCCTGCAGTTATTTCTTGCCGTTGCAGGCTCTTATAGTTCTCGTTTAGTTTGTGTTACAAGGATAATATATAATGCACGTTTGGTCAATATGTGATGTGTGCGATGATGAATTTATGTAGGGTGGAGTGACAACTCGATATTTTCTCAAAAATATCTTGCAACGGTTGTCGCTTACCTGCATATTTGCTTCATACTTTCTCTTACTTTTTCTTCCTCTTTTCTTCCTCTTTTCTTCTTTTCTTCCTCTTTTCTTCTTCGTTTCTTCCTCCTCTTCAACTTTAATATGTTGTTTTTTAAAATCAATATTTTTATATAAATTTTCTTTAAATGCGATAGTTTTATTTTAAATAGTAAATATTTGAAAGATATTTAAATATATTCGTGCATAATTTTAATATATTTTTTATTAATTTTATTTTAAATATTTTTATATTTTATTTAATAAAAAAGTATTTAAATAAATTTTAAATATTTACGTAGTCGGTTTAAGTAAATGCGTTATTGGTGCAAAAATTACTCGCTTTTTGGATAAATTAAAAAAGTTTTTGGATAAATTTAATATTTTTTCCCCTTAGTGTAGTCAAATTTTGATGTAACTTTAGTCTGACTGTAAATTATTTGAAATTTGAAAGGCCGGTTGCCCATACAGTATCTAGATGCAAAATTGGTGTGCTGGTGTTCGACTGCTTAATTAGGGGATGCAATTAATTAATCTAAATCTGGGTGACATTTCAAAGCTTTGGCTGTGGTTTTGAACTAGCAGTCAGACAGTTGCAAACCTATTTCCGAGGTACTCAGACGAAATTCATAAACTAAAATAAGAAAAACAGAAAAAAAAATATATTTATATCAACAAGTTTGCGGTTTTCATTTTCAAGATTAAAAGTGATTGATAGTGAAAATAATAATTTGCTTCTACCTTGTAGTTGGCATCTTGATACTTCCATTGGCAAATCTGATTACTTACAAGCGATTTGCACAGCTTCTCGTATTAATTAAAAATAACGCGCTTTGCTCTAAGCCATTAAACTTCACCAAAAACATATTCTTTATTGTGTTTTTTTTTTGGCATCTCATTTCGTTGCACGCGCTAAGCCATCCGCCAAGGACTTCCGTTTCCAGCGTAGCTACTTGCGATACGGCGCGCGGTCGTTCAGTCGGTCGCTCGGTCGCCTGGTTCGCTTTCAGTTTGCTAATGTTCAATGTTATGTTGTTCGATTTTTTTGTTGTTATTTATATAGATTTTATGTTCTTGTATCCATCAGATATGCACACAGCTCACAATCAGTTGTATGTGGCGTATCATAAAACGGGCGTGTGCAGGCAGTTTATTATAATGTCTGAAGTTTTGGCCTGATTTAGCATAACATAAAAGTTTGTTATTCTATATGTTGTTTGTTATATATATGTAGGGGGCGTTCATGTAAGATACACCCTCTTAACACGTTACAAAAAAAAAAAAGAAAAAAAAAACAACTCATAACAGTTTGTACCCAAACTTTGCCATTTTAATAGCGTTATATGATGACTGATAATGAAGTCCTTGACTGCAGCTGATGAAAATGGATGCTAATTAAGAATAAAGCAATAAGAAGAGAAGGAATTTTTTTAGCTGTTCATTAATGACGATGCTGTCAGATGTTATCAAAAGATTATTTCATTAATTTAAAAAATAAAGCCCATGAAAACCGAAATAGACTGAATACATTAAAAGCCTTGAATATAATCTGTAGAATTTAAAAATTATATTTAAATCAAGCCAACACAGACAGGAAATGAGCTTTCAGAGCTAATTATCAAGCATAAAGCTAATTATAAAGACTGAAGTTATCACTTAAAGAGCTCGTAAAAGCTCCATTAAGAGAAATATGGTTATATGGACAAAAACGAGAATATGCAGAGCATAATTTCTCCTTAAAAACTGTTTTCTCAAAAATTTTTTTTTAATTTTCAATTACATACATTTTTCAAAAACAATTTTTCATAGGGGAACTCGGTGTATTCTTGGACACACTTATTTTTTGGACTCACAAAAAAATTACTTTTTCAAAAAATTTCCAATTGGTTTTGTAGGACGAGAAATAATCTTTCTTTTAGTATCAGCAGAGTGTTCAAATTGTTTGAAATTGTACACTTACATCAGTTGGCGCAAAAAAAAAAAAAACACAAAAATCTGTTTTTGATATTTTAAAAAATCTCGGGGAATTATCGATAAAAAAATTGAAATTATTGATGGAAAAAATTTATTTGTAAACGAAAATGAGAGAAAAAAATCATAATTAATAAAATAAAGTGAAAAATGGCGATGGTACTTTTTCTGAATCGCTGCGAACATTCGTGAAAGTATTCGGGTTCGCTCCGGTGCAACTCAAGTGAACAGCTCGATCACAAACGATCCAATAATACCCCGAAGGCTTATTAACACAAAATGGCGGCGTTTAAGTAACACAAAGCAATCTTCATACAATATTCTTTTGTGCGTCGGAGGCTTAAGGTTCCACGAATCTTATATATATTACGCAAACTCAAATTTTGTCCGGCGTAAGGCTTTTTAAGTACAAGTCCAACCTTAATAAATTTAGTATTTCTTAGTAGGTTTAGACCTGCACTAAGGGAAATAATGCATATTAACATTATTCACGCCTGAGTATCAATTTTATTTAAATATTTACGTGGATAAATCAAATATTTTCCTTACAACTCGTTTTTTTCCCGTATTTGAATTTTATTTATACCACACACGTACACACATATTCCATGCAAGCAAGCAGCAACAGCATCGCACACGTACACACATATTCCGACAAGCAGCAACAGCATCGCACTCTGTTCCTGCATTTTATTTCTTGCAGTTGCAACCTTAGTTCTTATAATTCTCATTTAGTTATTGTTGCAAGGAAAATATAGCCGCATGTTTGGCCAATTTTCTTTGTAAGTGCGATTGATGATCGCAAAGTAAATAGGGTTTGAGTGACAACCGGACATTTTCTCAAAAATGTCTTGCACCGGTTGTCATTTGCCTGCATATTTTTGGTATTTAATTTTTCAATTTTTGTTTCTCTAGTTTACTGTCAAAATAGTATAAATTAGAGAACAAAAAAGTAAAAAAGAAAATAAAATATACTAACAAATGCCATTTGATGGACGCATCTCGTGGGAAACATTCTAATATATTTGTTTTTAATTTCAATATTTTTATATAAATCTTCCTTAAATGCGATAATTTTATTTTCAAATAGTAAATATTGGAAAGATATTTAAATATATTCGTGCATAATTTTAATATATTTTTTATTAATTTTATTTTAAATATTTTAATATTTTATTTTATTAAAAAAGTATTTAAATAAATTTTAAATATTTACGTGGTCGATTTAAATAAATGCGTTATTGGTGCAAAAATTACTCGCTTTTTGGATAAATTAAAAAAGTTTTTGGATAAATTTAATATTTTTTTCCCTTAGTGTGTAGATGTGCAAACTGGACTTTTTATTTCTTAAAAATTTATATTTTTTAAGATATAGCTTATTAAAGTTTGCATATAATTTCATATAGTTGTTGTTGTTATGTTGCTATTTCTTTTCTTAACAGCAGCTAAGAACAATGTTATCAAACTCAGAGCAAACTATTCGCTTCTCACATTTCGCTCTCTTCTGTCTCTTCTTAATAGAGCGTCTGTTAACAACAAAATGAAAGTCAGCGCCAATTATTATTATTTTTATAGTTGATGGGTGCAGCAAAGCGCACCAGTGGTCGCTAGTATTATAAATATATTTTAAGTGAAAAAAATTTTTCGAAGTATCAAATTTCTATTTGCTATGGCAGCAATGTACAGTGTGTGTACATTAGAGTGGGTCGAATAAAAAAGTTTGAAAAGTCCGCCCCCAATATGAAAGCTTACCTCGAGAGTGTTTCATTGCTATAAAAATTTGTTTCGTAGGCACCCTGTAAAAACCGCCAAAATCGTTTTTTAACCTTCCGAAGCTGCAGTAGGCTGATTTTTTGTTACATAAGGAAAAAAAATAAGTGTTTACTATTTTTCTGAAATTTCAGTAAATGGTATAATAAAATTCTGTTCTGAACTTTGATCTACCATAACTTTTTTGTTTATTAACTTATGTAAATACTTTCAAGGCCAAACTTTATTAGTTTTTTGTGAGCTTAATTTTCGTATAAAAAATTTTTTTTAATTTAGGGGGGTAGAAATTTGGGTAACTGATATCACCAAACGAATTTGATGTTGTAGGTCGATGGAACTATAAAAGAATTGTAGTATTCATCAATACCTTTTTAACGGTATATTGCATTTGAAGATCGGAAAAAAAAATACAAAGTTATGGTTAAAAAACGATTTTGGCGGTTTTTACAGGGTGCCTACGAAACAAATTTTTATAGCAATGAAACACTCTCGAGGTAAGCTTTCATATTGGGGGCGGACTTTATCAACTTTTGTTTTTTGTATGGAGGCTGACCCGGTCTAGTGTACATTCACCGAAAAAAAACTTATGCAAAATTAATAAAAAACCTAGTAAAATTTATACGATGGCTTTGGCAGTTTTAAGCAGTTTTAACCTCCTAAGTTTTTTCAAAACACCTTAGTTTTACATGTTAACTTACCGATATTGATTTGGATGATAAATTACCAAAGTATTTTGTAATTACCACATTAGCTTCGATCATTTATATGAGCGTGCTTGCTTATTCTGCTGAACATAGTGTTCAAGTTTTCAACAAAAAACTTTGTTGAACTATCAAAGTTAAATAGATAAAAAAATATACAGGGAGAAGTAAAAAATAAATATCTACTTAGGTGTATATTGTTTTTGTAAAAAATTTCCAAAGACTAGTATGATAATGTACATATACTTAGGTAAAATTATGTACATTGCTGTTGTGCAAAATTACCCCAGCACTTAGATGAAACGTCTAAATAAAATTAACCAAAAATTTTCATTTCTAATAAGGAAAACCTGTTTTGTTTAATGTAAATAGACATACATTTACAAAGTTTACAACGTAGATTTACAAAGTAAAAAAAAATATGCACTTAGATTGCTTATAAATATATGCAATTTAATGCCGAAAAAATGCACTCACGAAGCATTAAACCTTGGCTAAACATCTAGGCTATATAATTTTCATTACAAAAACTAAACGAGAACTAAAACAAACCGGGAGTATTCAGCGATAAATTTTGCTCATACCACTTTGATAAAGTGTCAAAGTTTTCGGTGGTTTACCTACACTATTGGTTCAAATGTTATATACTTGGCTTGGGTGAATCAAACATTTTTTTATTGGCAGGATATCGAGGTATGTGCTTTCAAAGCAATGTGTTGAACAATATATTACTTTTGTGAATAACCATAAGTTTCTAATTTCCATAGAATTTTCTTTACACAAGCCGGCTTAGGTAATTTTACTGTTGCTTTTTTTCTCGGTGTAGGTGAAGTGCTCAATGAAAAATGTGCTTAGTATGAGACGAGTAGCATGAAAATATTTCACTTTCCAAGAATACCCCGACTTCCCCTACTCAATTAATTGTGGAAGTATGATAACATTTGGTAATAAATGAAAGAAGGCAGTGTCTATTTTGAGAAAAAAATTATTTATTAATTTATCTGGAAAATATCTATAATAGTATAATGTGCCATTAAATTTAAGTCCTTTAATGTCCTTGCAGATTTCATTCGTATTTTGAAAAATATATAAGTTGACGACTTTAGAATTAAGTCTCTTAAAAAAAATTAAGCCTCTTAAAATAAAATAAATTTTCAAATTTTTTTTTTAATATTAATTTTCACTCAAAGAGTGAAGTGTTCAAAGTGTTCAGTCCTCAACATTTCTTTTATTTTTAATCCTTAATAAAAGTTGTTGTCAAAGGAACAGCATTGTTTGATCAGATAAAAAGAGAAATAAAATTTTTTTGTCTCAAAATATTCTGTTCTATTTTAAGTATCTATTCACTTCAATTTGGAAGATCCACTGTATCAATCTTCTTTATTTTACAAAATTTTGCTTAAATTCAATTAAATCTTGTTACCAGGTCGACTGTATATTTACTTAGTTAAGCATTTGATAAACTTCCACACAATATTATTTTATTTAAGCTCAAGTCTATGGAATTTCCCTAATATTTTGTGGGTTGGATTAAATCGTATTTGTCAAAACGATATCATTAAATACGATTCCGAGTTGTATTGTCTTTTGAGTGGAATTCGGTGTTTCTCAGGGTAGTGACCTTGGTCCACTCCTTTTTTTAGCAATCAATGATGACATTATAAAACCCTCTAATCCGCTTATTTATGCAGAAGATTTGAAAATATATAGAACAATAAATTCTCAAGACAATTCAGACCCACTTCAGTCTGATCTAAAATCTTTAAGGGGTTTGTTGCGAAAAAGGAATAATTTCTGTGTTTATTAACAATAAAAGCATAATTCTGTTATCAATGTTTTGAGAAATTTTTATTAAAATTTTCAATCGCCACATAAGTTCTATGAAATCCTCATTGACTTTTGTGTCATAACTTTGGTTTGGTTCGAATTACTTTGGATCGAATACCAGCAGATTATTTGTTTGAAAAGTGAAAAATTGGGTGTTAGGTCAATTGAGTGAAAAATTGGCCTGAGCCATAAGTTTTTCTTTGTTTTTTTGCATGATTGGAAAAAAAACGGCGACTGTGATAAAGCAAATTGCTAGCAAATTTAATCGATGTTTTTGTATGACCAGCATACTTTTGAACTAAAATCTAAGGAAGCAATATAAAAAAAAAATATTTATACCAATCACTGTTTATTAAGCTCATTTGAAGAAATAAAATATGAAACCATTATCGAAGGGAGTGAATATGATAGAAAATTACAGAAATCACTAGGTAGAAAAAGAAATTTTTTATTGGTCTTGGGCCACTAGCTAGAAATTGGTCTTGGGCAAATCATTTATTAAAAAGATATATATAATATACCTCTGAAGTTTTCTTATGCTATTACAATTCGATATATAATCTTGTAAAAGTAGATAAAAACAATTTTTTTTTTGACAATATAAAATATATGACGCGATAATATATTTGTTTTCGTCAACATTTTTTTAAAACCAAAAAATAAATTGAATGTACCATGGACACACACGTAGGATTTGACGGGACAGAGTGTCTCTCTCCCTGTCCTTATTCTTGTTCCTTTTCATTTCTTTGTTTTCAAACTTGTCCTCATTCTTATCTTTATTCGTTTAGTTGTCATAATAATTACATTACTTCCTGTCCAAACTCTTGATTTAAATAATGAAAAAATTCCTGACCTTATCTTGAATCTTTTCACTAATTCACAAATCTTTTTCTAATCCTTGTCCCACTGTTTTTCTTTTATCTATATCGTAAATCTTGTCATTACTGTGCCCAAATTAGTTTTCTTTTCTTTGTCCTGTTTCTTGTTCTTATCCTTTCCCAATATTGTTCCAAATATTGTTTTAGGTGTGTCAAAATCCTTGCCTTAATCCTTGTCACAATCTTTGCCGTAGTCCTTTTTCCAAATCCTTGTCTGAATAATTGTCCTAATCAATGAATGTTCAATTCCATGGTTTAATCTTTGACTGAATCTAATCTTTGAACAAATATTTGCCCTTATCATTTTTCTTATCCTTTTACTAGTCCTTATTCAAATCCTTGTACTTATACTTCCTGACCTACTTATAAATCCTGACATTATGTTCATTTAATTTTTTGATTTTTTTGTACTTTTATTTTTGCTTTTGCTATTGCATTATGAGCATTTAGTTACTTTGAGGGGTTCCCTGAAAGGCCTCCTTAATATTTTTTTTTTCTTATTTTTACCATTTGACTGAAAACCTCAGCTTTACTGTCGTTTCATAAAATTTAGCGTACCGCCAATAGTCACCAAGTTATAATTCCATGCAACCTTTTTTCATTGCTGTTACACTTTCAGTGTATTAAACGGTTATCTACGTAAGGTCATGGCGGAAAACATTTATGTTTTGACTTGTTGTTGTGGTTTTCGTTATGAGGTCACAAACCCGAACTTTGCTGATGTAAAATAAAATTTACTGGATCGCCTCTACAGATTGAGTAATATTTCTATTCAACAATATTGCATTTGCGTTGCATAAGCTGCTAATTGCGCGACCTGACGGTGCTTCAATCTAATTTTATTATATTTGTCTTAAGGCCAAGTATAAATTCTTCATTCCAAAATATTTACCGTGGCGCATATACTCACCGAATAATAATTCTATGCAACGCTGTTGCATGATTGATCCATTTTCGATAATGTAGCAGTTTTCTCCGCGGTCGCGTGACTTCATGAACTTATTGTTTATTTTTTTTATGAGGGCTAAAAACTAACCTTTACTTGCATGCTATATTTTTGACCGTAATACCAAAAGGTACCGCGTTATAATTCCATGTAACAAATTTGAAATTTCGTTGCTCAGACAGCTCCCTCCGAGTTCCTTTGACGTTCTTTATTTTTTTTACATTTTTGTCATATAGTCAAAGAATTGAATTTACAGTCGTTTCATTATTTTTTTCATAACACCTAGACTCATTCAGTAACAATTCCATGCAACGCCGATGCATTTTGAAAAAATGCCTTTTTCAACTTTTTTAGAAACCTCAGAAAATTGGTTTTGGAAAATTTGTAAATAAATAATGGTAAATTTTCAAGTATGTCTAAAATTTTGGAAAAGAGAGTATATGAGGATAGCAATAGAAGTTACATATGAAAAAAAATTAAAAAATCCGAAAAATTTGTTTTAAACAATAATATTTTCGGTTTTACATCCCCAGTTAGTTTTGAAAATTTGTGTTTCATATTTGCCGAAGTGCTTTCAAGCCCTTAACATAGGGTTTTTAACTTTAAACGTGTTTTTCTGGAACCCATATTTTTAAAATCTAACGATCGATTTGAAATTTTAACCGTATCTTCTTCATTAGTATGAAGGGGTGATACTGTACAATTTTTACTTTTTTAAAAACTTGTATGGGTCTAGTTGTTGTTTTTTATGCAGTCAGGATTTTAGTAGTTTTTTTTACTAATTTATTTGTTTGTAATTTATTAATTTTACGAATTTATTTGTTTGTATTCGAAAAAAATCCCCGAGTCAGTATGTTTTGAAGCCTATGTATATTGGTTATACTCCTTAGAACTATCGCTGTTTAAGAAAGAGAGATGAATTTTAAAGATTGATTAAAATGTTGGTCTTTATTAAGATTTAAGCCATTGTTAGCAACAAGCTGTTAATTTATGCATCAAATTTAACATTGTTACCGTTTCGTGTTAGAACTAGAAAAGAAAAAAAAACAAATTTCGAAAAGAACGTTATTTTCAACATGGTTTGAAGAGCCAAAATGGATCTGTGTATTTTTGTTTAAAATTTGGATATCAAACAACTAGAGGGGCGGTGTTGGGCATAAATTTAGAAACATAAATCAAAGTGAGCCACTTCCGATGATGATGACGACGACGACGACGACTACTACAGAAACCATGGCAAGCAAATTTGAATAGGAATATTCATGCAACAATAGAGCATATACTGCACAAACAAGCACACATGCATACAAGGGTGATTTCGGAATTTTTCGATTTTGAGAGTAAAGGATAATAGAATAGGATACGCTCAAATAGATACTGGTTGAAGCGGGAAGGAACGGTGTGGGTGGTAAACCAATTGTTCTGCATGCGTAGTAGCGTGCTGGTTGTTAGTTTAGCCTTTTGACTGCCATTGTTGATCTTGTTGTTGTTGTTGTTGTTGTTGTTTTTATTGTTGTTGTTGTAGGCAGCAGGTAATTTATATTCATAAATACGACAACGCATAATTTGTATATCATACACGTTGTAGCTAAAATTATGAACATAAATTATGTCTGATAATTATAACGCGTGGCAACTGCAAGGAGAACGTAGCAATTTGAAAGACAACAACAACAACAACAACAACGGCGAAAGCAAAATAAGTTTGAACTTTAAAATTTAAGCAAACAAAAGAAATCTTTATTTCAAAAAGTCAATTTAAATTAGCTGAAACTAATGACGATTGCGGGGGGCATGAGGTGAGTTTTGCCGATTTTCCCAATTTAGGTTAAAAAAAGCTATATAAAAGCTTAATAATTTTTTTAATATATTTTTATTAATCTCGAATTTTCATAAATTTTTTCCACAGAGTTAAGTGGACCCCTGGCATCATTCTTGACCCTAGCCGCCACCACTCTACCTACAGCGCAGCTACAGCTTTGCCACCGGCTGCTGCCGCCGGCTATAGCAACATGTACGAAAACTCCTGCTCTTACCAGACAGCGCTGGATCTTAAGCGTGTCTCGCCGCCTACCTTGACTCAAGTCAAAACCGAGGATTGCCTAACACTGGGCCAATGTTCGCCCGATTGGACATCATATCGTTTTCATCAGTCCACCTTCGAACAGCTGAAGCAAAGCGTCGAAAAAGCTAAGGCAGCGCTACAGGATCGTAGCACATTTTTTGGCGCCTCAAGTGCTTTTAGGTGGGTTCTTTTAAAGAACGTTTAAGAGTGTGTTTTTAATTTTCAAAATTTTCTTCTATTTAAGCGACATTTATTCGACGCAGCGCTTAAGCGACTCCCTGGAGTCTACGCTACCCAATGTGCAGAACAGCAATGGCGTCACAAACTGCATTGGTCTCGCGGTGCATAATCCTGCCACATCTGTGGTTAGCTCACCGGGCATTGTACTAAATGGCAACTGCATTACGACTGTTGCTTCGGCCACAACGGGACAGCGTTATCGCCTGGATGCCCTGCAGCCTGTTGCGGCATGTTCACCAGTGACACAACATGGCGTCATCACCTCAAGTGCGCCGCCATTGTCATCGGGTACGCCGCTGGATAGCGCTAGTGTGGAGTCTAAGGCGCGAACAGGTAAGGGGATGTGTGTGCATGAGTAAAACTGTGGTTGGAAATTGAAATTGATACAAAGTTTTTAGAACGAAATGCAAACCCTTTAAAAATACCTTAATTCTATCAATTTCTATTGAGCTTAGTAATAACACTGTACAACAGCAAAAAAACCACGTGGGGTTCAAGGACTTTTTACAGTGTTTTGGAGGTCGCTAAAACCGAATATGAAGTCAGTTTTTTCGGATCACATCAGGTTTTCGTACTACATCAGGAGGTAGCTCCAGAGAAAAACCCAGCATCCTACTTTTAAAGAAAGCAATATGTTCCTTTTAAGGGAGGGGTGGAGAGGGTTAATATGTAAGGCTGACCCCCATTATTTTCCTAGGAGGAACATTTTTTCCTTTGTGACCTATTCCCTCCCACCCCTCCTTTGGGGGTCTCCGATACAAATGTTATACTTTTGTATATTTAATAATTTTTTTTTTAATAAGTTTTTCTTAAAATTTTAAACCATTTGCTACTAATAATTAAAAACCTGTCAAGTTTTAGACTGTAATCTAATGTGGTTTACGAGAAACAGTGCAGGTTTCCAAAAAAGTTGAAAAAGGCATTTCTTCCAAATGCATCAGCGTTGCATGAAATTGTTACTCTTTGAGTAGAGCTTTACCATAAATGCATTAGTACGACAGTAAAGATTGATTCTTTCACTTTATGATAAAAATGAAATAAAAATTAAAGGCGGGAACGAAAATTCAAATTTGTTACATGAAATTATAACGGGCTATATATACATGTGCTCCGATAAGAAATATAAAAAAAAATTCATGACGTTGTAAGGGCGCGAAAAGGGCCGCTACAAATCCAAAAAGGCATCAATCTTGCAATGGTGTTGTATAGAAAAAATCAGAAAGTAACTTATGACATCGGCACCGTGGTTTCAAAGTGGAATTAAATAATTTGTTCATGTTGTAATTTTTATTCGTTTTTTTTTAAGTTAAGTAAAGTTTCAATAGCATATTTAAGAAAAAAAAAAAATTCTAAGATAAGTCGTTTAAATTTTTGTGATGAGCAGTTAATGTCGGTAAATTATTCGCTCTCCAAACAAGCCATCATTTTAAGCCATTTTCCGGTCGATACCACTTTGATATAATTACTTGTATTCACTAAATTTTTTTGAAACGGAATTTTATGATGTTTCTAAAACACATTTTTCAATGATTTTTAATTTTTTTTTTATTATTTGTTTTAATAACTTTATGAAGACCATTTTTTCTGTTTGCGAACCTATGCGCCATTAGAATAGGTTCACTTTATTTATTTAATAAAAAATAAAAAACTAGTTACAAAAACATTTTTTTTATCAAACTGTATTTTTATTCCTTTATTAATAATGAATACATCCTCCTTTATAGTTAAAAGTTAAGAAATTTGGCATGGAAACATACGGTGATTTTAAATAATCTAATGAAACTTTTGTCCACGCTGATTGAATGGCAGAAATCAGGCTTCTTTATCTCCGTACTGACGATCAAACTCGTACCATTCCGGGCTAGCTATCCCCACAAATTTTCCATGCATTTTCCATAGTGTTAAGATAAGGCGAGTATGAAGGCCAGTCCAGCAAAACCACGTTTTGCTCTTTTATCCAACTTTATCTTTACGATTCTTGCAATGTGAATTGGGACAGTACCGTGTTGGTAAGTCCATTGCAGATGATCGAATAAATTAATATATTTCGGAAAAGCCCTTTCCAGTATTTTCTTGTAGCACACTGCTGCCATTTTAGTGAACTGAAAATCCAGTTCGATTGTTCCGAAACAGGATATTGAACCCCAGACCATGACACCATCTTCTATGATGGCGATACAAAAAACGTTCATGTTTTCGAAGATCATGAAAATAGAAATTGTGGCCATCAGGTCTGTCAAAATTTAACTTTTTTTCATCTGAGAACTCTACATACTGCCATTCCCACTTCCATGTCATGTGAATTTTAGAAAATTGCAACCGTTGCGCTTTACGTTGTGCATTTAAAGGGGTTTTTTGTTTTAGCTTTTTTCTTTTTAAATGTTGTGGACTCTTAATGACACGTCTTACAGTTGAAAGACTGGCATTGTCGAAGCTTCTTCCCGAATTTTAGGTACAGAATAAGATGAATTAGAGGCTATTCGAAGGGTAACTCTTCTATCTGCAGCTGATATGGCTTTATGTATGCAGCCTTTCTTATTTTTACCATATTGACTTTTATTTCGTAAAAAATTGCTTATCAAATTCTAACTTCTACCTGTTTTTTGGGCACTCCAACCTTGTTCATCAAAAATTAATATTTTTATTTTTTCCTCGCAATTCAGGACGTTTTCTACGACCCACTTTTGCTACTATTAATTTTTAAATGCAGATTAAAGAAAGGCACTTCCCACCTGATACCGACATTTTCAAAATTCAAGGCGCAACTATTAGCTTTTCACTGTGAACATATTCTAATAACGCATAAATAAGCACATGTTTTTCCAACGTGCATGTTTTGCAAGTCTCTAAAATAGCAACAAGAACAATAATTTTAAAAATCTTTGGTAGACACATGATACGATTACAAGGTAAGCTCATTTTAAGATGTCTGTAACGAACCCTCTGTTCGGTTACCTAAGTGCTGGGGTATACCCAGCGGTTGGTCCAAAGGTTCTTACAAAAAAGAAAAAGATTTGGGTTTAATTTTGAGTAGGTTATTTCATTTATTATTAATTCAGGATTAAATCTATTCTTAAAATAAACTCCCAGAAGGGTATTACCCTCTTTGGGTACTGGATTATATATATTTCCTAACACCTTGAAGTGTACAACGCTTCTCGGGTATGCTCCAGATAAACTAAATACGATATTTTCTAACACCTCGAAGTGTACAACGCTTCTCGGGTATATTAAAGATACGCTAGATACGGTATTTTCTAACGCCTCGAAGTGTACAACGCTTCTCGGGTATATTAAAGATACGCTAGATACGGTATTTTCTAACGCCTCGAAGTGTACAACGCTTCTCGGGTATACTAAAGATAAGCTAGATAAAATACTTGATAATGCCTCGAAGTGTACAACGCTTCTCGGGTATACTAAAGATAAGCTAGATAAAATACTTGATAACGCCTCGAAGTGTACAACGCTTCTCGGGTATACTAAAGATAAGCTAGATAAAATACTTGATAACGCCTCGAAGTGTACAACGCTTCTCGGGTATACTAAAGATAAGCTAGATAAAATACTTGATAACGCCTCGAAGTGTACAACGCTTCTCGGGTATGCTAAACTACTAGTCAGAAGAGACCTTGCGTACAACACACGACTCCGCAGACTGACTTCATTGCGCATGTGCAGCGGCTTTTATACTCTTTTCTTTGTGTTGCTTGTGTTCTTCTTCTTCGTAATGTCCGTTGCCAGACGCATGTTGCAGAGTGCGTGTTGCGGGTTTCATGTTGATGTTGCAGAGTGCGTGTTGCGGGTTTCATGTTGATGTTGCAGAATGCGTGTTGCGGGTTTCATGATGATGTTGCAGAGTGCGTGTTGCGGGTTTCATGTTGATGTTGCTAAATGAAATGATGAAGCGACCATTATGTATGGAATTCATTCAATATTCATATTAATATTCATGTTCATAATCATATTCATATTCATTTACATATTAAGTTATAATTTTGTGAGGATTAATATCGTCTGCGATATTGCATCCTCACACCCCCCCCTTTCTAACCCAAAGAAATTTTAGTTATCATTAGAATAATAACGTTTGACTTCGTTTACGTGAGCTGTACGGATACGATTACTTCCTGATCTCCGTAGCTGCATGATCACGGGTGATATAAATCCATTTATGGTAAATGGTCCATCGTATTTGGGTGCTAGTTTGGCTGCAAAATTGTCGATGGCCTTTGAAAGATGGTGTTCCTTTACAAGGACTTGTTCTCCAATCTGCGGATTCCAATTTCTACGACGTAGATTATAGTGTCTGGCCTGGTCTTGGGCGGCACGTTCCATGTTACGTCGTACAATTTTAAAGACTTCCTGTAAGCGTGTATGTTTCTCAGCGGGTGTATGAGTTTCCTGTCCGGTTCCTGGAGTGTGTTGATCAAATAGAGTGTTCGGCAGCCGTGGCTCTCGACCTTGGATTAGGTACGCGGGACTGAAACCTGTAGATTCGGATACGCTAGTATTTATGGCTAAAGATATTTCTGGGAGTAGATCATCCCATTTTCGTTGATCTTCGCCTATGAATTGTGAGATTATCCTCTTTATTGTTCGATTGGCACGCTCTGTTGGGTTTTCCTGCGGAGTATATGGCGCTGTGAACTGTTGTTTGATTCCTAGGTCGTCCAAAAAGCTGCGGAATGCCTTGCTGGTAAATTGAGTTCCATTATCAGTTATTAATACTTTTGGTACTCCAAATCTCGCCAATATCGTTTCTCTGAAGGATTTCTTGAGTGACTCGGTAGTGGCTTTCCGAAGTGGCACAATTTCCGTCCATTTGGAAAAACGATCAAAGAACACTAAAAGCATGTTATTACCATGTTTTGATCTTGGAAGTGGGCCCACAAAGTCGGCGCATAACATTGCCCATGGTTCCTCGGCGATTTGCGTTAGCATCTTACCGGCTGCTGCTTGTTGGCATGGCTTAAACTTTTGGCAAGATGCACAGTTTCGGACGTATTTGCTAACGTCGCGGAACATCCCTGGCCAATAGTATCGGTTGGCTACCCTAGCGATGGTCTTCCGAATACCCATGTGGCCCGCACTAGGATCGTCATGATTTTCTCTCAAGACCCTCGGTCGTTGTGAAGTCGGAACGCACAGTTTCCACGGGGCACAGTCTTCATCGTTGGAATGTTGGGGAATATGGCGATACAGTTGACCGTTTTCTTCTAAAAAGTCTGAGAATTTTTCTGGATTTTGTTGAATCTCAGCCTTCTTCTTGGTTAGCCAGTTACAACTGGGTTCTATGTTTTCTTCGAGCGTTGTTTTACGAAGAGTTTCCAATGGTTGTCTTGACAACGCGTCTGCTACAACGTTGAGTTTTCCTTTCCTATACTGTACGTCGAACGTATGTTGTTGCAACTCGAGTGCCCACCTTGCTATACGTCCGGAAGGACTCTCGATTGCATTGAGCCATTTAAGTGACAGATGGTCCGTGATCACTGTAAAGTGGTATCCTTCAAGGTATGGTCGCATTTTACGGATGGCCCATACTATAGCCAGACATTCCTTCTCCGTTGGCGAATAGTTCTTCTCTGCTCCGTTTAAGTGTCTGCTGGCATACGCTATCACTCGTTCTATTCCGTCGTGTTCCTGGGTAAGTACGGCGCCTAGACCGTAATCACTAGCATCGGTCTGCAGTGTGAATTTCTGTGTAAAATCCGGGCATGCCAACACGGGTGCCTCGGTTAAACGTGTTTTCAGGGTTTCGAATGCTTTTTGCTGTTCCTCCGTCCACTTCCAGTGCTTGCCTTTCCGTAGTAAAGTGGTGAGTGGTTGTACTATGCTTGAAAATTCGGGAACAAATCGTCGGTACCATGACGCTATTCCTAAGTAGCGACGGAGCTCTTTCACGTTCTCTGGTGGTCTCAATTCTTTTATGGCGGCTACTTTCTCTGGATCGGTGTGAATACCTTCATTACTGACTACGTGCCCTAAATATTTGAGTTCTGTCTTAAAAAACTCGCATTTTTCAATATTGATATTTAAATTCGCTGCCCGGAGTCTTCGAAAAACTTCTTTAAGATGTTGCATGTGATCTTCCAGAGAGGATCCGATAACGATGATGTCGTCGAGGTATGCAAACGCATGGGGTTCCATTTCGGGTCCAATGACCTGATCTAACGCTCGCTGAAATGTGGCTGGTGCGGAATGTAGACCGAAAGGCATAACCCGCCACTGGTACAAGCCACGCCCTGGTACAGTGAATGCTGTGTATTGTTTGCTGTTTTCTTCCATTGGAATCTGCCAATAGCCATTTTTGAGATCCAATGCACTTATATATTTGGCACTTCTGAGGCGATCTAGAATCGTGTGTATTCTTGGGAGTGGGTAAGCGTCAGGTACAGAACGTGAGTTGAGTTGTCGGTAGTCCACACATAGTCTCCATGCTCCCGTTTTCTTTTTCACCAAAACGATAGGTGCGCTGTGTGGGCTGTGTGAAAGTTCAATACACCCTTTGCTGATCAGTTCGTCGACTTCTTTATTTATAATTGCTTGCATGGCCGGATTCCGTGGAAAGTAGCGTTGTTTAATTGGACGATCATCTTTCATTATAATTTTATGTGCTGTAATATTACAAACTCCTTTAACTCTGTTAAATTTGCTCAGTTCTCCTGCTAAAAACTGTTCGATGATCTCTTTTTCTGACAAGCCGTGGAGATTTTTGTTGAGGTCACTACGGTTTCCTTCGCGAATAACGGTGCAGCAGGGTGTTTCATCAGTGTTTCCCCTTTTCAGTGAGATATTTGGCCAACGCAGCGTGGTTGAATACCCGCCACACTGAATAGATGCTTGAATGCCTATCAAGAAGTCCATGCCGAGAATGAGGTCATCTATGACTTTTGGAAGAACAAGCAATGAAGTTTGATGCTTCTTGGAGCCGAGCGTAATATCGGCTATTAATATTTTATTTACTTCCCTAGTGGAACTATCTGCCATTCGTACTGTTATTTGCGTTTCCTTTAGATTTTGTTGTGCTGTTGATATTTTGTTTGTTAAGGTTTCACTGATAAAGCTTCTTGTGGCACCTGTGTCGATGGTTGCTTTCACTTGGGTCGTGCCGATCATAACCATCGCGAAAATATGTGTGGAATCGTGACTTAGTTGCGAGAGTGTTGATTTTGGGTTTCCGTCTGGCCTCGCTCCCGACGATAACCCTGTGCGTTTCCCTGTGAGTACCGGCAGCAATTAATGGTAAGGATCCCACGTCGACCGCACTCCCAGCAAAACCTAACTTGTGCATTTCGACACTCGCGGAGACTATGACCATCTTGGCCACAGCGGCGGCAAGCAGTGCGGGGATTGATTAATTGAGGGTCATCTTGCACGATCATTCGCTGTCTCTCCTCCCTAGGTCTCGGTATCGGTGGTCGTGTTTGGCGTGATTCTGCCTGAATACTTTCGAAATCTTCAGCGAGTTTAAGCAATTCATTCAGGTTTCCAAAATCCCTGCGTTTCACATACAATCTATAATCTTGATGGCAATTTTGATATAGTCTTTCGAGTTGTTGTTCCTCAGTGTACTGTGCATGTCGCATCAAGTTCTGGAGGGAGATTAAGTAATCCTTGAATGGCTCTCTAGGATGTTGGTACCGTTGGCGAATTTCATCTTCCAGCTGTTCGAAGTACCTTATGGGCAAGAAGAACTGTAAAAAATCTTCTTTAAATGTACTCCAGTTTCGCCACTGTCGATTATTATTGCGGAACCATATCAAAGCCTTGTCTTTAAGGAGTTCCGGCATCGTTCTCGGTAGTAGATTTTTGCTCAATCCGTACACTTCAGCGAGTTCCTCGACCCGTTCGATGAATGCTAGTGGTTCTTTTCCACCGTCGTATTTGAATGACCACTTTCTTACCTGATCGATGACTGACGGATATTCCTGTTCCGATGTTGCTTGGCGTGATTCCATGTTTTGGGACGCCATAAATATATTTTTTTGGGCTTCTGCGGTGCCGATATTGATCTGTGGTAAGTTGGGTGAGGGACTTCTAGAGTACTTTACCTCTAGTTCTAACAGACGTTGTCCCACATCGGATTTTTCCTCAGTTTCGGAAATTAATTGTGCAAAGCGCTTCCGTAGTTCGTCGACTGTTCCGGCGGCGTCAAAAGAGAATTCCTCGGCGAATGCTTGAAGTTCTTCCTTACGAAGGGAATATACCCATGATGTTTTCAGAGGCATTTTGGGGTTTGTAGAAAGTCTTCACTCAGTGTTCTATATGTTATTATTGTAGATTTGTGATGCTGTGGATTTTCGTTTCTTTACCAGAGTCCCTGTTCGGGCGCCATTTGTAACGAACCCTCTGTTCGGTTACCTAAGTGCTGGGGTATACCCAGCGGTTGGTCCAAAGGTTCTTACAAAAAAGAAAAAGATTTGGGTTTAATTTTGAGTAGGTTATTTCATTTATTATTAATTCAGGATTAAATCTATTCTTAAAATAAACTCCCAGAAGGGTATTACCCTCTTTGGGTACTGGATTATATATATTTCCTAACACCTTGAAGTGTACAACGCTTCTCGGGTATGCTCCAGATAAACTAAATACGATATTTTCTAACACCTCGAAGTGTACAACGCTTCTCGGGTATATTAAAGATACGCTAGATACGGTATTTTCTAACGCCTCGAAGTGTACAACGCTTCTCGGGTATATTAAAGATACGCTAGATACGGTATTTTCTAACGCCTCGAAGTGTACAACGCTTCTCGGGTATACTAAAGATAAGCTAGATAAAATACTTGATAATGCCTCGAAGTGTACAACGCTTCTCGGGTATACTAAAGATAAGCTAGATAAAATACTTGATAACGCCTCGAAGTGTACAACGCTTCTCGGGTATACTAAAGATAAGCTAGATAAAATACTTGATAACGCCTCGAAGTGTACAACGCTTCTCGGGTATACTAAAGATAAGCTAGATAAAATACTTGATAACGCCTCGAAGTGTACAACGCTTCTCGGGTATGCTAAACTACTAGTCAGAAGAGACCTTGCGTACAACACACGACTCCGCAGACTGACTTCATTGCGCATGTGCAGCGGCTTTTATACTCTTTTCTTTGTGTTGCTTGTGTTCTTCTTCTTCGTAATGTCCGTTGCCAGACGCATGTTGCAGAGTGCGTGTTGCGGGTTTCATGTTGATGTTGCAGAGTGCGTGTTGCGGGTTTCATGTTGATGTTGCAGAATGCGTGTTGCGGGTTTCATGATGATGTTGCAGAGTGCGTGTTGCGGGTTTCATGTTGATGTTGCTAAATGAAATGATGAAGCGACCATTATGTATGGAATTCATTCAATATTCATATTAATATTCATGTTCATAATCATATTCATATTCATTTACATATTAAGTTATAATTTTGTGAGGATTAATATCGTCTGCGATATTGCATCCTCACATGTCTGCTCAAATGAGAAATTACAGCAACAACAAAGCTGTAAGAGCTACAAACGTCGAACGACAAAAGCAACAACAACAATTAGAAAAACTCTAAATTACCATCTGATTTTGACAACTAGCTCACCCTGCTCTCCAATATGAGCCTACCTTGTAATTGTATCCTGGGTGGACACAACACAGTTTTTCAATCGAAAAAGCTGACAGGGAGTGTATATTTGTAAAAAACACCCGAGTGGCAAAAAATATGTATAGGTCCCAAAAAGGCACCCCGAAGAACTAACCGATTTTAACTATTTTAAGTACACATCAATTACTTTATATTGTAAGCCGCCTGAACAAGTTTTGTTAATATCGGTCAATTTTTGTGCGTGCGTCCCATACAAAATTATGTAAAAAATTAATATATGTCCAAGAGAGGTGCCTCTATGGATTGACCGGTTTCAACCATTTTTGATATTTTTCTTAGATAGCTTGAACTTATTAAGCTTGCAAAATTTCACTAACATCGAATGACTCTTTGTATTTATTCCTCACTTTATTATGGACTCGTCCTTCTTACGTAGGTAGCAGCGTATGCAACAAAAGTACAATAATGTTGTATTAAATTATTACTTGCTGAGTAGAAGTTTTTGTTTTAAAATTTTATTTTACAACAAAAAAAAAAAAATAGTTCCTTGATTTCAATACGAAGATAAAATTGTTGGCATCATAGAAAAAATGCAACAAAAATAAAAAAAAGTTGCATGGAATTAAACTCCTATAACTTCGTGACTATTGGCACTTCGAAACATTTTATAAAAGGTAAAGCTGAGGTTTTTGGTCACGTGATGAAAAAAAAAAATAGTGGTGGAATGAGGTTTCTTAAGGAAACCCCTAAAGTGTCTTAATCGCACCAAATGCAATAGCAGAAGCAAACATAAAAATAAAAATATAAATAAAAAAATCAAGTCAAAATTAAAACTAGGATTTAAGAATTCAGACAAGGATTAGTAGAAGGATAAGGGCAAAAATTTAGACACACAGTCAACAATATTACGGATAAGATTGGGAAAAAGGCTAAAAGGAAGAAATGGCACATGGACTAGAACAAGGATTTGGACACACTTAGTTAGAGATATAGGGAAAATATTGGATAAAGAAGTGGGAAAAGGTTAAGAAAAGATAACCAAACAAGGAAAAAGTCATAATTTTGGTCAAGGATTAAATCAAAAATTTTGCAAGAAGCAAAACAATTATTAGGCCAAAAAGTATAAGAATAAGGTTAAGGGTGAGACAAAGGAAAAGATAGGGCCATGAATAAGGATAAACATAAACATACGAGGATAAACATACGCTGTAACGTCAAAACCTATGGGTCTTTCCACGATACAACCATTTCTAACGTATAACAAAACTTTTTTTTGTTCAGGGGACAAATGTAACTATTATTTTTAAAAAGTTTATCGAAAAATTAATATGATAGGCACAAATTAGAAGATTAGCACTCGCTCTTAAATTAATAATTATTTTATTTTTGATGATTTTTTATAAGAATCGTATAAAAACTGTTATTTTCAAGTTTTATCATATTTGAGTCTTATATTTTAACCCACAAAATAACTCTTGTTTTTGAGATGTATTGTCGTCTGTTATTTGTAGTTTATGTATTTATTATTTATTTTGTTTATGACTTTTTAATAAAACTTAATTTCTTCAAAAAAAAAAAAAAAAAAAAAAAAAAATTAAAAAAATTAGTTTAAAAAAAGAAAATCAAAAAGATTACACAGCCCGACAGACATTTTGGTGCCGGAGATTTTTCAGCTGATTATAGACTAGTTTGGTTTCCTGATTTCAAATATGGACTCCGTTTTTCTCCATCAGCTCGAGTTTTTGAGTTATAGGCAAAAACATGAAAATCAGCTCTTTTTCTGATAATTTTGCTATACCTATTACATTGATGTATCGATTTGTATTACGATGACGAATTTCAATGAAGAAATATTGGACCTTTCAATTTTTGCACATAAAATTACAATATCTTTGACAGTTTTGAAGATATCGATGTTCAAAGTGGAAAAAATGTCACAATTTTACGTAGGCTGCTCTTTTGAAACCCTGTATCTTTAATATTTTTCATCGGATTTGCAAAAACTTTTTTTTACTTAATAGAAAATCTCTCCAATTTTAATAAACATTTCAGTTTTCTTTTATTATCTTACATTTTTTCAAAGAAATTAAAAAAAGAAAAATTTTTTAAAATTAATTTTTAATCTTAATATTTTTAATCTTAATATTTGAATACGGCCTTCATTATTTATATTGAAAACAAAGTTTTGAGCTCTAGACCAATCATGTTGACAACAAGACAACATGAAGAACAAAGAAGGCAACAACCAACAACAACAACAACGGCTCCATATAGAGCAAATCACACGCTTGACTATACAAACTGTTTCATTGGCCGCTACACCAACTCATCAGTAGCCTTTGTATGACTTTACACTGTGATCCACTCAAGCTACTTAGGTTCTACTTATACTGCCATTATGCCGAGAAAGTTACCCGGAATTTATTTTTGGCAGAGTTTTCAATTTTAAAATTAATTTAATTAAATTTCAAGTTCAGTTGATAAGGTTTTTTTTGATAAGGTTAGCATCATTTACGGCTTGAAAAACTTCTCTTCAGTGACTTTCTGGAATGAAAGGCATCAGGACCATCTCGCTTAAGACTCCAACAATAGTCTGCCATTATATGTTTGTCCGATCTTCCTTGGTAGCGGTCTTCCATTATTTTCATGTCCTGATGGAATCGCTCACCTTGTTCATCACTAGTGTTTCCTAAATTCTCAGGGAAGTAGGATAAATGGCTGTGTGATAGTGAATCTTGATGCTCATATAATATCCAAGATCCCTAAAACTGTCTAGCATGTTGGTCACTAGTTGCTCAAAATTACTTGCTTTGCAATTGCCTAAAAAGTTTTGACAATTTATTCAAATGACACCCATGCCTTTCGCTCAAGGGTAGTCATCGAGGTTTTAAAATTAGGGTCTTTCATTAGCTGTCTTATCTGCGGACCATCCATTACACCAGCTTTAAGCTTTTCTAAACTTAAACATGGTCCTTCTTAATCAATTGCTTATCAAAAAACCTTATCAACTGTACTTGAATTTTAATAAACTTAATTTTATAAATTTTTTTTTTTTTTAATTTCTTTGAAAAAATGTAAGATAATAAAAGAAAACTAAGATGTTTAATAAAATTGGAGAGATATTCTCTCAAGTAAAAAAAAGTTTTTGCAAAGGGTTTCAAAAGCGCAGCCTACGTAAAATTATGACATTTTTTCCACTTTGAACGTCGTTATCTTCAAAACTGTCAAAGACATTGTAATTTTATGTGCAAAAATTGAAAGGTCTAATATTTCTTCATTGAAATTCGTCATCTTAATACAAATCGGTAAATCAGTGTAATAGATATAGCAAAATTATCAGAAAAAGAACTGATTTTCATGTTTTTGCCTATAACTCAAAAACTCGAGCTGATGGAGTAAAATGGAGTACATATTTGAAAACATCAGCCAAAATGCATTCGGGATTGACTATCGAGAACTCTGCACCTTTTATAAAGTGTCACTTTGTAACTCAGCGCTATCAGTGAGAGATATAAAAAAACTCGAAAAACAATTGTACAAAGCCGGTTTTTTTAAAAAAACTTTGTAATAGTTACGGTCCTTACCAACAAGATTTTTTTATGGAAATGATATTTATTTGGTTTTATATAGATCTATATATGCTTCATTGGTAAACAGTTTTTTGTATGCTCTTTGCAACCTAAGATGGAGCCCCTGCCCCGAAAAATAACTTCGCTTGAGGCCTGGCTGATGATATTTTTTTAAAGTAAAAAGTAAAGGTTTTATATAAACATTAAAAATTATATAAAAATGGCTTACAAGCAAATTTTTTAAATTTTAAAATAAGGAAACCGTCAATAATTTTTCAACTTCTCGTTGAAAACAAAAAAAAAATCTTTATTTCCGGTGGTAGAAGAATATGTTCCGTTATTTGAGACCCAAATAACGTAGCACCACATATGTTGCCGTTGTTAACAGTTCGCCATACAAGCCACGAGACTACCGATGATCACGAAGGTTGGCTGACAAGCAGAAATAATGTTAAATTTAAATTATAAGCTGCTTCTTTTTTTATATATTCCACATTTTGTGCAATAATTGAAAAAAATCCTACACGGATTAGCATATATGAAATTAAAAAAAAAAGAGCGGCCAACTTCAGTTATGTTGCCAAAAAAGAAATATGCCAGCCAAGTCAAGCTGGTTGGCGCTCATGTATTGCTTGTCTGTTCAGCGTTGAAATGGTCAACCGTATAGCGCGGATTATCAATTCAACCCAACGTTGAACCCTCAATCAACACAGTCCATAATGGACAAGTAAAGTGAAACACGGCGGATGTGGTTTATACTCGTAAAACCAAGGTCTAGCTGTTGGCCAAAATATTGCTTAATTTTTTTTCTGTTTTTTTCTTGTTTCGTTTTTATTTTTGTGCTATTTTGGACAATTGAAATATGTTAAGTGAATTTTTTTCTCCTCATTGCCTTTAATTTTTTTGTTTCTTGCAATTTTCTACAGAAAAATTGATACATCAACTCCACCAGAGTTTCGAGTGGGTGGTAAAAGGTCAAGCGTGCCCGTTGCTTGTTGCATGTTAACTTGATATATATTATGAAGAACATTATTTTAGCAGGATTTCATTATTATTTTTAAACTAGTGAAGTTTATTTTTTTGCACAGGTAAATAAAGTTTCTTAATTGAATCGTCTGTTTGGCAAACTAGGGCATAAGAATGGAAGAAGAACTCACACAAAAGTGGACAATAAGAGCAAAATAAAAACTTCCGACTTCCTCAATTGAATACTATATTTTTTCCCTGTAAAATGGAGAATTCGAATTTTGAATTTTTTTTATATAATTCATAAATATCCATTAAAACTGTCTTGAAAATGGTTTAAAATAGACGAAGTCCTTGACAGGCATATTTTTTCGCTGATTAACATTTTCAGAGACCAAAAATTTTCGGACCAAAATGTTCATTAAGCAAAGTAAATCAAAGGATATTTTAATTAAAGGACATATATATCGTCTCTTAATATATATTTAAGCATAGATTAAATAATTTTCCTCAAATAACTGAAAAAATAATGCCAACAAATAATAAATCACCACTTGTGAAAAATTATCCTGTCCCTCGGATTTGTGTCTCGCTGTTCTGCATCATTATTATGCAAAATTGTGCAGCAATTAAAATATGCAGTTGTCCTGAATGCGAGCAAACAAAAGGTGCTTTGATAAAAAATTTTAATAGCTTGTGAATTTTTAACCTCCCACCATCCACAAATTTCACTAGCGTATCTTTTCATGCCGTACATCTCGGAGAGCACTTTTCAAACTGCCAAAGAAAACCAGTTTTATGACGCATAATAAATGCCTGGAGCTCAAGTTATCAGCATGACAATAAATAATAAAAGAATCCTTTGAGCGTACGGTGCAACTTGTACGCCTCCATAACTTTTCGGGTTGTTAACTTGGTTTAATGCTGAGCTTAAGAAAACTTTTCATATTCTTTTTTAAGCGAAAAATCAGAAAAATTCGCATAAGTAGGAGAGGTTAAGAGGCAGGCGAACATATAGGATGGAGAAGAAGGAGATGCTACAGCGCAAGTACGTTGATATAATAAAAATGGCATCAGTTGAGCATCAAAGACTATAAATGACAAAGAATACGTGGCAAAAGCGAGCCATTCGGGTTGAAAGGAAGCTCTCATGCGTAACTCATTATTTTTCTTTTACTATCCTTTGTAAATGACAAGCCGGGAGAAAAAAGATAATAATTGCAAAGATGTGAAGACAATGTTCTAGATACATCGTATAAGCGTAGGTATATCTTAAAAATAGGCTACATATCAAGTATCCCTAGCTTGTATCTATACGCTAATTTGAGGGTTTTCTTTTTTGAGATAATTGAGTTGCATATGCATCCAAAGATGATAGCATTGTTGTTCTGTATCAGTAGTAGTATCCTGTGTCAAGTATTAAGAATTAAGTAAGAAGGATCAGACATTAAGTATCAAGTGTCACGAATCAAGTATCAAGTTTTAAGTATAAAGTTTCAAGTACCAAATACCAAGCATCAAGTATCAAATATCAAGCATTTATTATCAAGTATCCAGTTTAAAGTATCAAGAATCAATAATCAAGAATCAAGAATCAAGAATCAAGAATCAAGAATCAAGAATCAAGAATCAAGAATCAAGAATCAAGAATCAAGAATCAAGAATCAAGAATCAAGAATCAAGAATCAAGAATCAAGAATCAAGAATCAAGAATCAAGAATCAAGAATCAAGAATCAAGAATCAAGAATCAAGAATCAAGAATCAAGAATCAAGAATCAAGAATCAAGAATCAAGAATCAAGAATCAAGAATTAAGAATCAAGAATCAAGAATAAAAAATCAAGAATAAAGCATAAAGAATCAAGAATCAAGAATCAAGAATCAAGAATCAAGAATCAAGAATCAAGAATCAAGAATCAAGAATCAAGAATCAAGAATCAAGAATCAAGAATCAAGAATCAAGAATCAAGAATCAAGAACCAAGAATCAAGTATCAAGAATCAAGAATCAAGAATCAAGAATCAAGAATCAAGAATCAAGAATTAAGAATCAAGAATCAAGAATCAAGAATCAAGAATCAAGAATCAAGAATCAATAATCAAGAATCAAGAATAAAGAATCAAGAATCAAGAATCAAGAATCAAGAATCAAGAATCAAGAATCAAGAATCACGAATCACGAATCAAGAATCAAGAATCAAGAATCAAGAATTAAGAATCAAGAATCAAGAATCAAGAATAAAGCATAAAGAATCAAGAATCAAGAATCAAGAATCAAGAATCAAGAATCAATAATCAAGAATCAAGAATCAAGAATCAAGAATTTAGAATCAAGAATCAAGAATCAAAAATAAAAAATCAAGAGTATCTAGCATTTAGTATCTAGTATCTAGTAACTAGTATCTAGTATCTAGTATCTAGTAACTAGTATCTAGTATCTAGTATATAGTATCTAGTATCTAGTATCTAGTATCTAGTATCTTGTATCTAGTATATAGTATCTAGTATCCAGAATCAAGTATCTAATATCTAGTAACTAGTATATATTACTTAATATCTTGTATCTAGTATCAAGTATCTAGTATATAGTATCTAGTATCTAGTATCTAGTATCCAGTATCTAGTATCTAGTGTCTAGTATCTAGTATCTAGTAATTAGTATCTAGTATCTAGTATATAGAATCTCGTGTGTAGCATCTAGCGTATAAGTAGCTATATCAATCTATAGTACATAATAACTAGAACCTAGTAAATACTATCTTCTATCTATTACCTGTTATCTACTGCTCTGTAGCATATACTATACAGTAAACTATTTCTAGTATTCAGATTTTATTATTCAATACCTAGTATTCAGTGTTAACATATGTATCTATTTTTTATAATAATGATTTATTTATCTTTGGCTGTGTCTATTTTACGAATTTATTTCTGTAACTCTTACATAACATATATCTGTGCCTATTTTGAAGCTTTTTCTGTACCTGATACGTGTATATTTAATATTTATTCAATATTTTAATCTAGACCAATATTTATGACATGAGTCTGTACTTGTTTTTACCTCCTTTCAAATCTTTTTTCCTGGATTGTAAAAATTTCCTGCATTGTAATACCCAAATCGCAAAGGCGCGTTAGGTCGGTCGCGCTTTGACAGCTAAAGTAGAAACAACGAGTTGTTATGAAGCAATCCATAATTCGACCTCAAGCTTTGATCGTGCCTCGTATCGTAAATATCGTCGAATCTCGTAAGAAGGGGTAAAGTACGATCAAAGCGCGAGCTGCTGAAAAAAGTTGAGAACTGTTCAACTTGGTCACGCGTTTGACATTTACCGATAGCGCAGGGTTGTATTTTCATTGAGTTAGCTAAATATATGAGCATTGTTGAGTTGCAGTAGTAAAGACATGTTTGCATGGGATTTGTTGTTTCATGAAAATATTTTGTATTGAATGTAATTTAATTTTGACTTTTTTACAAGATAAATCATTCATAACATCAGTGGCTTCTTATGTTACGGTTGTTGCTTTGTTTGAAACGAATATTTTTCAGTACCTGCTTGTGTTGTTGTTGATGCTGTTGTTGTTGTTTATATGTATGTGAATTTGTACGTGTTTTGTTGATGCTGCTGTTGTTTAGATGTATGTAAATTTGTATGTTTATAAATAGATATCAGTTGCTTTAGTTTTTTTCGTTTGTTATTGTTTTTGTTAAACTTCAGCAATGTAATACAACATATAACACAGATGTTTATTTATTATATAAATAATATAACTTCTACGCTGGTTAGATATGCAGAAACATTTATTTATTAAACATAATAAATTGTAATTTTTTTCTTTATTATATAAATAATAAAGCATATAACAGCATATAATTTATTTATTAATAGCGACGGCTATTTAAATATTGATAGCTAAAATGAATAAAGAAATACAGCCATCATGTACTTCTACCCCATGCATTGTGATTTGGGGATTTCAGACTTTTTGGGATTTTTTTGGTTTGACTGCGCACAGTGGCATCATCTTAGTGACAAACGCACGACATGCTAACGCGACATTATGATTTCAAAATTATAAGGTCGGGCGTTTTGACAGTTCATCCCGTAAAGTTGACCAAAGTACGACCAAAGTACGGTCAAAGCGCGACCGACCTAAAGCGCCTTTGCGACTTAGCCTTAATACTTGACCAATATATATGACATGATCCTGTGTTTTTTTTTACTTTCTTTGAAATCTTATTTCTTGGATTGTAAAAAATTTCATTTATTTTTGGTCCATTTACTGCATTGCTTGATTTTTTCTTATCGTATTATTGCTATCTTTTAGAAGTGGAAGACGACTTTATTTTAATTTTCTAAAATTCTTACAAAGAATCCACCCAAAATTACCCAGTATTGAGTTCCAAACCAGTTGCAAGAGTTCTCTTTTCCACATAATTATAATAAAGCCATTGTAACTACCAGTGTTGCCAATGCACACGCGTCCAATTCGCAACAACAGAGACAACATTTTCATTGTCATCATCATCAGCACTTTGGCATTACAGCAATGAATGACACACGCACTTATCGAACATAACATTTTAATCTCATGTTTATAACAAACAAAGATTTACGCCAATTAAGCACTACCAAAGGCACTCAAGAGGCCATCATCATGATATGGCCGATAAGCCAAAAATACCACCCCTTCAATTAAATCAAACATTGATATGCATCTCCTGTTGGTGGTGCGCTACGCGGTTCCGGTCGGGCGTCGCTCCGATCCGACATGGTTCGATTCATACTCAATGCAACCGATGTTGATCATAAATCTTTGGTTGTTTTTCATTATGTGACAATTGCGAGTATCTATTGAAGTATCTATTATATATTTTTTTGCGAATTTTTACATTTATTTTGGCTAGAGTGTGGGAAATAGTTGAGGCTTCCTTGCCAATGCTTGGTGTAACGAATTGAGGAGTGTGGCTCGAGCTAAAGTAATAATGAGATGATTAAAGCTGTGCATAGAGCTGTCAAGCGTATTGGTATTGTACTCAGGGGAATCAATTAGGTCGATTTAATTTGAGTTGCACAATTATTGAGTATCTTCATCTTTTAATTGTGTCTGTTATTTCAAAACTTATTGAGGCATATCCCTAATCATATCTCACCGAAACATATATCTTTGTTCATACTTGCAGATAAATCCTCATCCGGCTGCCCCACAAGCACGAGTCATGGCGCTACAAGCAGTGATAACCATCGTAGCTCGAGCAAATGTATAACAGGTAAGCGTCATTTATATGTATCCTTAAAATTGTCATAGTCCTTACAACGAATACACAGCTGCATATTGTTTTTATTTTAATATAAAACGCTTTTTATAGCAAACCAAAGACAACCACCTTTTATCGATACGTTTTAACATTTCACACCAGAGCGCATTTCAGTCGATTAGCACACGGAGTGTTATTTTCATCCCTCAAAAGCCGTACCTTTGATGTTTTTGTCGTTGAAAATGTTTTATGGCAGTTCAAAATTAAATAAGGCTGATGAAATGTTACTTTAAAAATATTTCGTCAAATCAAAATCAAAATCAAAATCAAAATCAAAATCAAAATCAAAATCAAAATCAAAATCAAAATCAAAATCAAAATCAAAATCAAAATCAAAATCAAAATCAAAATCAAAATCAAAATCAAAATCAAAATCAAAATCAAAATCAAAATCAAAATCAAAATCAAAATCAAAATCAAAATCAAAATCAAAATCAAAATCAAAATCAAAATCAAAATCAAAATCAAAATCAAAATCAAAATCAAAATCAAAATCAAAATCAAAATCAAAATCAAAATCAAAATCAAAATCAAAATCAAAATCAAAATCAAAATCAAAATCAAAATCAAAATAAAATCAATCAAAAATCAAAAAGAAACAAATTGAAAAAAAGGGAACGCGAATATAAATATTATTTCTACAAGAGCTCAATAAATACTCGGCACCGGTTGTTA
The DNA here is from genome assembly GCA_943735915.1 of Pherbina coryleti. Lineage (NCBI taxonomy): Eukaryota > Metazoa > Arthropoda > Insecta > Diptera > Sciomyzidae > Pherbina > Pherbina coryleti. The sequence goes on from OX030952.1 coordinate 116,634,049, forward strand.
TTTTAAAGGCTCTTGACTTAAGTTCTTAAGCACGACTAATCGGTGATAATCCAAAAGCATCTAAACTTCAATCAAACGGCGCCAATGTAAAAACGATGGCCGCAGCGGGACGTTTCAGTGGGAAAGTTTGTATACAATGTCAAGATTAGCAACGCTTCCAAAAATATGACCAATCAATGCAACAACAACAACAACAATTAAGTTGACAATGAAGTGGATGATGATGATGATGATAGAAGTCTTAAGTGCTCTTCAGCGTTAATCCTATTAAAGCGTGTCGTACACTCGCACACATGATCTTCCCCCTTCCTGGCAGTGGTAGCTTCACTGTAGTAGCTGCAATGCAACAGCCAGTCGGTTATGATGTTTCAGGTAGGGGTCTTTTTGCAGGGCAAAGGTATGAGATGAACTCTAGCTATGTACCAGTCAGACGAACTTCATATCCATTGAACAATGGAATTAATCGACGGATCATTACAATTAATAAATTAAGCGAGCAAGCAATAAATTCTCAATCAGATTGAGGGATGAATATGGAACAATAGAAGAAAAGGAAAGAGTGGCCAAATGAAAAAAAAAAAAATAGAAGAGATGATTTTTAATTTTTTAAAAAAAATGAAGAATTTGATGTAAAAATAAAAATATTCAAAATGTTAGAATTTTTGATGAAATGTTGTTTAAAATGCTATTTATTTTTTGAATTTTTATCAAGTAAATTGAAGATTAAATAACTTCAAATGCTTCATGGCTGTTCACTGGTCCTTGTCAATTTTATCCCTCGCTTAGAATCACTGTCGTTAAAGTACCTAATGACGCCATGATTTTGGCAATACTTTCCAGCTTCTTTCGATCATCGACATTCTTTTGATGATTTATGATAAAAATGTGTGCAACTTTTGCCAAAGTAGCAATAAAGCTGAGTAGCGCGCTACCACATAAAACTACCAACTTCAAACACACATCTAAGTATCTACACCATCGATCCCAGGGGATGATGATGATGATGATGATAATGACTTTGTGTAAAGCTAAAGTTAAGTTGAGTTAAGTGAAGTGAACTGCGAAGGAGGCCATGCATAAAAATATTTACACAACAAATAATATTGTGTTGAAGTTTCATTTCATATGCAGTTAGTCACCCCTGAAAAATGTTGAACTTTTACACTTAATGTGAGAAAATTGTTTTATTTATGAAAATTGTCATTAGTAGCTGAACGGGACGGGTCAAACAAATTGAAAAAGAGGAAATTCCTAGTTGCATGAGAACTTTTGCTAAATAAGCTTTCTCAGTGGAAGTTTCGACCAAGGTTTTCTTACATAACCAGGAGAAAAATTGCACCATTTTATTACTGGATTATAAAGACCCTATCTTTTGTATTAATTTAAAATACATTACATTTTCTAATAAAAAATGGTACAATCAAAAAATTTCTATGTTAAAATAATACAAAAGATATTAAATAAAAAGTTTAAATTTTGAAGCGCCTTCTTTCAAATTATTACGATTTTAATAATGGAATGTAAGCGCAAATGGAATTTTTTCGATTTCATGTAGAATACGACTGTGGCGACGGTGACCGAGCACGTTAGCGAGCCTTAACCGTATAATACCAATTTAATGAACTTCTAGGTCTCTCGTTCGGACCCCATCTAACACCGTTAAATTTTTCCACAGAGCTCAAATAGGAATCTCATTATAGATTTTTTATATTGTGGGTTGTTAGGGAGGTGAGCGCCTCCGTTGGAGATTCCAAAAATATTCAATTATCTCAACTTTCATCCAGTTATCTCAATTCCTTTTCGTTATCTTGTATTTAAGGACAACATACACACGGATGGACGGACGGAAAGACGGATATATGCAGGTAAATCGATTCAGAAGGTTTCGCTGATTAAGGATAAATACACTTTTACATACCAGCCACGACTACTTCTGGTGTAGGGTATAAATATACAAAAATCATAAAATTTGTATGGGAGGGATAAGGAGGGGTCAGAGGTCCTCATTACGGTCCCAAAAGGAAAAATGTGCCTCTTACGAAAGTAATGGGGTTGGTCATACATATTAATCCTCTCCGACACTCCCTTAAAGCCCTCCTCCTAAAGTATTTATTATTTATAGCTAGCGTCTCCTAGCTCTCCTTTAGTTTTTTCAACCCGGGGCATAGGGCTTTAATGAATCCTAAACGCCAATTATAAACTTCCCTTAAATCGACCTTTTTTGGAATTTTGGTCTTAATGCCAACGGTCTAGGGTTGCTTCAGTTTTTAATTCATAAGGTTTCGCTTAAAGCAAAACAGATTGGCGTGGACTTGAGCCTCAAGCAATAATACTTTGCTGTCGGTATCATTCTTGACTATAATTGTCTCCTTTTGTACACTCTAAAGCGCGGCACTTTAAGGAACCACTATTGTGAAATTCTGATCAGATCAGATGAATTTATTATATATCCACAAATATATCCTTAAAACGTTAAAACACTCCATGCAGTTGAGTTTTCTTTACAAAAATTCCCATGGGTGTGGTGCCCCTTATGCGAGATATTGTTCTGCACTGGTGTTTGAGACTCTACACACGCAAAGGAATTTTTCGTTTACTGAAACTGAAAAATTCACCAACTACACTTCATTTGCGAGTTGTATTTGCCGCAAACGAATATTCACTTGTCATCAACTCAAAAATATATAATATATATATTATACCGCTAGCTATTTCGGTTATTATTATTTTTAATGCTAATTATCTTTCTCCCTCCGTCCGTCTTCTTATGGATTGCAATCATCGCACCTCTGTTGCTATCTCCATCCGCGTATTAAGTAAATAACCAAATTACAATTGCTAAACATTTATAAGTAAAAAATGGAAAAAGCTAAAAACGCACGCAAAATCTGAAATAATTTAAAATTTGATTTGAAATGCTATGCAGCGAATTTCATGAGAAGCAGCTGGAGTTATTGTTTCTTTCAACTGCTTCTAGCTAAGCAGCATTTCAACTACGGCAGCTAATTCCTCCTCGTTCCACTTCTTTTGTGGCTTGTCGCGCTAATTTATTTATGAAATACTTACTTTTTAACAAAAACTTCAATTTAAAATGCGTTGGGTTTTATTTTTAATGCATTTAAATATCATGCAATTAAAAATATAGAACAGCTGTTCGTATTTTGCAAACTAACGAAAAAATTATCAGGGTTGCTAAGTTGTTACTTTGTTACTCGGTAGTTCGATAGTTCGATAATTTTACAAAAAAAAAGTGCATGTAAAAAAATAACAAGTAACAACTAACGAGTCCGGTGTGAATACCCCTAGTAACAATTTGTCCAAAAAGTAACTCTGAAGTATAAGCGCTGTGTTTATACAACGAAGGGAGAAACAAACGAAGTTTACAGTTGAGAAAAACAAATTTTTCAATGGCTGCAATTTTCAATGGCTTGTAGGCCCCTGATGCACAATTTTCTGAAAAAATGTTCTCTAAATTTCATCAACTCATAAGAATAAATAGCCGATGTAGACACTTAGTCCTGAATTCTGTTAATAATGTTAATATCGCCAGCGTATTCAAAAAGCTGAACGAACTTTTACTAGATCGTATCGCGGTTAATTAAAGATAGTTAAAAAGTTTTGTATAATTCCTTCAAGAAACATGGTTCACGGTCTAAGCAAGGAGTGTTCCAATCTGAATACAGTAGCGGTCTTACACCATCGCTATTCTGTTTCCACAGCTGTGCTTAGCATGGATGTCAAAACTAGGCATGACTTTGTAATGACTATGGTGTGGAGCGCTATAAAGGCTGTCTAAAGCGCCTTTAAAATAGATCAAAGGATAGTGAGAGTCAATAGGTATCTTCCGTTGTTATTTAAGATTTTGGTAGAGTGTAGCTATTGGCGGCTAATCGGTCAAATATCGCACTTATGTGGGCCAATCAGACAGTTGAAAAAATGAGCCATGACTCTCATCCAACACTAAGAAAAAAAAAATATTAAATTCATCCAAAAACTTCTTTAATTTATCCAAAAAGCGAGTAATTTTTGCACCAATGACGCATTTGCATAAATCGACTACGTAAATATTTAAAATGTATTTGAATACTGTTTTAATTAAATATAATATTTAAACAGAATTAATAAAAAATATATTAAAATTATGCACGAATTTTTTTCAAATTTCTTTCAAATATTTTCTATTTGAAAATAAAACTATCGCATTTAAAGAAAATTTATACAAAAATATTGAATTTAAAAAACCACATATATAAATTGAATATGTTATTAATGGTTTTATAGTATTATCAAATGCCTTCTGCCTTTTGCCTTTGTATTACCAAATGCCTTTTTGTACAATATTAGAGCACCAAATGTCAAAAATAGCATATACTAGAGGAAGAAAAAGTGACAGAAAATTATAAGCAAAATATGTAGGTAAATGACAACCGGTACAAGATATTTGTGAGTAAATATCAAGTTGTCACTCCACCCTACATCATTTCATTTCTTGGCCAAACTTCAAGGCTATATTACCCTTGCAACAATAACTAAATGAGAACTATAAGAAACCTGCAACTACAAGAAATAAACTGCAGGAACAGAGTGCGATGCTGTTGCTGCTTGTCAGAATATGTGTTTACGTGTGCGATGCTGTTGCTGCTTGCTTGTATGGAATATGTGTGTACGTGTGGTATAAATAAAATTCAAATACGGGAAAAAAAAACGAGTTGTAAGGAAAACATTTGATTTATCCACGAAAATATTGAAATAAAATTTATACTGAGGCGTGTATAATGCTAATATGCGTTATTTCCCTTAGTGTACAGACAAGTACAGACCTGTACACGATGTTAAACCTGTAGACTGACATCTCTTAAGTCGGTGCAGTTTAGAAGATATGTACCTACATATATTTTCTTATTGATAAGGTAAATGATGACGAAAGTATCTGCTCATTTCTAGTACACCAACTGTGTTAAAAGTTCGTCACTTAAAACGTCTGACTCACTTCTCTTGTTAGTCCTAGAGTTTCAATACTTTGATTTTATCAACGGAAGTCGTAACGTCTATTTGTCAGTCCAGGTTCAATTTGATTACTTTTTCTTTTCATTTACAAACATTTTCTAGGTTTCTTTTCGGGTCTTATTGGATTGACATAATAATAATAATAATATTGGCTATTTCAGCCCTTGAAAGGATTTTGATCGAACTTCTTATGATCAAATTGTGTTATGTGTGTTATTAAATGTTTGTACACAATTGATCGAGCACTGGACCTACTAGTTTTATACCGACTCCGAACGGCTAATGTGCATGTTCTCAAGAAGCTTTACATGGCATTATTTACTCTCTGAGGTTTGCCATTGTCTGCAGAGAGGTGACGGCCGAACAGAAAAATTAATTCAATTTTGAAGAAACTTTCTGTGTCAGATGGAAATTGAGCCAGAGTTCTCTAGAGAATGGGGCACCACTTGGCTTGACATAATCTTTTTATATTTTGGTAAAATTTCGAATAATAAATTAACACCACTCTTTCGCTATGATTCCGAATTTCTAGTGCTGTTTTTATTTTTCTCGTGGAATTTGATGTTACTTCCTTGTCTATTACTCATAGTTCGTGGATCATTCGCTTGGATCTTTCGAGCAAATTTTACATTTTTTAACAAATTTTTACCGCTGAACTTCGAAAAACAGCTCATAAAAAATTTGATAGATTAGGTTGTAGGTATGGCCACACCATACACAAAACTCTTGGCTTGCAATAATGCAACTGTCCCATACATTTAATAAATGTTCCCACAGGACCAACAATAAATGAAATCAGTTCCCGCCAAACAAATCTTACAAATTGCTAAAAATGCACTGTAACACGCTATGGCTAACATACGTTCCGTGTCTCCTGGCCTCTAAACAATGCACGTAATAATTGGGCAATTGATCTATGGCCAAACACTAGGCACGGTAGACTAGAAAAGGGTGCCATCAGCCACTCGAACTTCTCCAATTACCGCAGTTAACAGCAATAAAGTGAGCAATGTCAATATGGTTGTTGTTGTTGTTGTTGTTTTTATTGTTGTTGCTTTTCTTTACTCCGAGCTCAAGGTTCACACACATTGTTCGGCGCGAGGCATAAAAAAAAGACATATTGAAAACCTCAAAGTCAAACCCACCACAGCACTTAACGCGCAATGACAACAAACAACAAACAAACAAACAATTAACAGCGAACAGTGAGAGTGGTTCAGGTTATCAGCTACTGAACCCAACCAGTAACTAGTAACTGTTGGAGAGTGTGTGAAAATCGGGGTTTTTAAAAAAAAAAAAAAAAAAAACATGCGAATGTCAAACGACGTTCTTTTCCAAGGTAGTTAGCTGGTGGCTCACGTGTCAACAAACACTATAAATAACTACAAGTTACTCTGTCGGCCGCTAGGTCGTTTGTGCTCAGATTGACTTTTCTAAATTCCAAACACCCTCTGTTGGCTAACCCACCCTAACCTATGCAACACTTCCCACGAGACAGATAAAAATGCATGTGAATATTTATTGTCACCAGCTCATATCTTCATCATGGCGCACCAGTGACAGCCTCAATATGTTGCTTTGGCCCAGCGTACGAATGACTTGTGGCTCTGCCGATATGACGCGTTAGTTTGGTGCGCATCGTTGCTCATCCCTAATTATTTGATGGCGCATACTTTGTCATATTTTCGAATGAATCGAATTGAACTAACGTATAAGTTAGAGCCACATAAATTGAAATGACAACTAAATTGTGCCAAATCGTTTGTTGTTCACTGCAGCGAAACCGGAGACGTTGTCGTAACACCGCTGACCGTCTATTCATCCGGCTGAGTTCCGTTTCCGTTTGGTCAGCGCAAAAGAAAAAAAAACAAAATGTATTTTTAAGCTGTGCAACGCTGTGTAAAAGTTTGTCTATTTCATCTTCTCAAAGTAATATTTCAATTACATATTTTTGTTGTTGTAATAAATTGTTACATATGGAAAAAAATTATAAATCAATATCGTGAAAAAAATGAGTTAAACTTCGTTGTCTATTGCTTTGGTAGTAGTGCGGTGATAAGTGCTTTAGAGATTATTTTTGAATTGCATTTAATAAACATTTTGATTAAAGCTCAACTCTTATGATGTCATATTGCAGATTTGACATAAACAGGATAAGTACCTGGATAACGTCTTGAAAATGTAACAAGACAAAATGAAGAATTTGTGCATTACGCCAAAGCAAATATGATTTGTAGTCGTTTTTTTTGTTTAAATTTTAAGTAAATACACTGTGCATGAATCGGGCACTTTTTCTTGCAAACAAGCTAGGGACAAACAAGCTAGGGGAATTTCAGCATAATTCGAGGATGCTTAAATTAATGGCGTTAACCGTTTTTCAATCCTTCGGCCCGTTTTCGAGAAATTATAAGATTCAAGGTCAAGTACATGTTGACGCTGTTGTTATTAGAAAAACCTTTTTTCACTGGATTTATCGGCTTCATGTCCACAAGTGAAACATTAACAATTACCTGAAAAATAATTTCTTAGAACAGTTAGACCCTCGAAACCAAACTCTTATAGTCCAAATTGACCCCATAAATCAAATAAAGCCGTTTTTCGTATAAAAGCTTTGCTTAAACAAAAACAAAAGAAATTTTTGATATACTGGTGCTAAATGAAATTACAAATTACCTGAAAGTAATGAAACTTCTGTGTCCCCAAAATGACCCCAAAAGTATTGAAACCAAGTTTTTCATATTTGATATTTTATTCGGGTAGAAGAAAATTAAATTTTATTGTTTTAAATATAATATTTGTATTAAGTAATATTGCAAATTTTTCCAGTATTTCAACTCACATATAGACCATATTTTGGGTCTAACATGAATAATTGAAGTCTTCAAAATTTTGCAAATAAACTTAAACTGAAGTGAAACACGTGACCTTGGTTTAAGATTTGTCGAATGAAAACTACTCCTTCCTCCCATATAAATAGACATATAAATAGACAAAATCTCTTTTGATTCATAATAATCAATGAAATGAATTAAAATTTTTCACATAAGATTTGATTTTCAATATGCACACCGTGCTTGATGTTTGAAAAATTCGAATGAAAACTCCTGTTTCCCAGGTCAAGTGACGTCATCAATACAGCAAAATCTATATGAATTCCACAAAAACTAATACAAGGGCTTGAGTTTTTGTGCATAAACTGTACTTTTTAAGAAAGCATTATGAGTTTGAAATTGGTAAAAATCGAAAGAAAACCACGCCTATTTCTGAAATATAGTGACTTTATCAAAACAATGAAATCTCTTAAAATCCCACAAAAATGAAGATATTAATTTGAAATTAGTATGAACATGAGCTTTGATTTTTTCTATGCATTTTGAGTTTGTATTTTGGCTTAATGTAATGCAATCCAAGCCTACATCCTACAAATGCTTTTTTTTTTAGACTAAATCAACTTTCAAGGGATGCCCCCTATAAATACGTAAGCATTGAGTTGATCTGGAAGAAAAGTGGAATATTTTAGTTTGAGGGTGGAAAGATTGAGTAGTATCGATGACGATTTATTTAAAAGCTACACAGTTCGAAGCCGAAAGGGTATCTTATTGTGAGACCGTAGAGAGAATTAACCCTGCAATGCCCAAATAGAGTAAATTTTAGTTAGAGATAAATATCTACTTAGTATAAAATTATAACAAGTGTAAGTTATGTATATGGTCACGGCTCACGCCTTATAACGTTACATTCGAACGCGTCTTTTCGTCATAATTCAAAAACCTCCTTGCCGAATTTTAAATTTTTTATGTTAGCTTGTAAATCTCCGTTAAACTCACAGTTTGTGGGAAAAACATTTTTTCATTATTATTGAGTTTTTGAAATATAGCCTTTCAAAGTGGCTTATAACGTTACACAATTTCGGAAGTGCGTTTTGAGATTGCTATATTTGTTTTTAAAAATCAGTAATTCTGCTGTATCTATTTTATTGCTACTTTGCGACCGGAAATAAGAAGGATTAAATTAAAAAGAAAAAATATGTATGTGCTGAAAAAATATATTTTCAATGATTATTTCTAATGAAAAAGGTGTCTTATAGCGTTACACAGAAAAAGTCTTAAACGTTACTGTAAAAATTCATTTTAGTGGGGAGACAAATATAGCCCCCTAATAATATAATATAATAATAAACGAAAATGTAGAGTAATATATTCATATTTAATTTATTGTTTTTTTGCCTTTTACATAAACTAGTGTAAACTTAAAATATCTGAATTCAACACTTTGACTTTGTTCTGTTTTAAACTTAAAAAGTAATGAATTTTAAAGCTCTTTGTTGTATGAAGATTTTTGATTTTGTTATAATTTTGCCATCAGAAAACTGTATGTGATGAGCGCAGGATATGTTGCGAATATCCTTAGCACTTGAGAATATGGCAGCCGTTTTTAGTTCTGAGTTAATTTCACTGATTTCAATATTGGTTACCTCTTCCACCAAAATTGTTGACTCAGTTCTGTTGAACGCCTTAATGAAGTCATTAGCATTGTTGACAAGACAGTCGCGAGCTCTGATGTGCTTTCGAACGACTGATTTTACTGTAGCTCCAATGCCGTCAACACAACCTTTCCCATGGGAGGTTGCGAAGTAGTTCCACAAAATTTTTATATTAAATTTGGATTCGAAAACCGGAATTATTGCTGCAATATATTTATTTTTAAACTGGGAAGATGGCCCATCGCTCCAAATTTTCAGAATTTTCAATGTGCTTGGAAGTGTTGATAGCAATTTATTCAAATACGGGACTATGGTTTCCTTAGTCTGCATTAAGTTATCGGACACAATTACTCTCGATTGGAAGACTTCGTTGTAATACTGTGCAGACGTAAACAAAGTGAGTTGACGCTGGTTCCAGTGAGCGCTCTGAGCTTCATCTTGGCTCTCACAAACAAAATTTTCTGCGAAGTCAATTTGTAACAAGCCTTCATCACCATATTCAACATTTGAAGCTCGTGGGCGATCATAGAAATGAAATGATTGAGATTGTTCCCGTTTAATGTAGCTGTGCCTTAGAAATTGTGGCGATATAGCTGAAATATGAGCAATTAAATCACACAGCGTCCCAGTTTCTTCAAGTCTTTCCACTCGTTTATTCTTCAGGCTTTTTTTCCAAATTTTCCATGATACATTTAGACCAAGGGATGATTCGCCAACTAAACCTTTAAGCTGTATAACTGAAATTCCAGAACATTTTTCACATTTTGAAAACCAGCAGTTCATAGATGAGTTTCCGCATAGGAACTGACTTACAAACCCATTGTTGTAATCCGGCACACTTGGTACACTTTTATGCAGAGCAGCAACAGCTTCTATAAAATTTGAGTGATACGAACATAACATACACATACATTGTGAGGTAGATCATTTATCAGTTTAATATTAGGTGGTCGTTGTCTTTTGAAATGTGCAAGACTACAGACACCTGAAAAAGAATATCAAAACAATAAAATAATTCAAATTATATATAATTTGAAGCTTCAAATTACCTTCGCTTGCGTTTTTCCTTTCATCAGCAAAAAGTGCGTATGCCTCCTTCATGGATAAAACCATATGTCTGGTGGGCAATACTAATTCATTTCCAGTTGTAGGACAAGAATATGTTTTAACATCTTTTGCTTTCGGTGAAACTCTTGAGATGTCATCCCTACCTAAGTAGCTTTGGATAGCGTAGTTAATCTTTTTGTGTACTCAAATGAAGAGTGTATTTTTGTCGGCGGATGCGACGTTATCACTTGCACTATATCTTTTTTTCAGCTTCATCTAGTTTTGTAAAAACTTGCAACAAAACTGCTTTTTTCTTTTTCGGTGAGCCAGGAAGGGCACGTGTTACTTTTTTCAAAGCTTTACCAAGAGTTTGAGGGCAAGTATAACTTGCTTGGGCAACGGCATTTAACCTATCTGTCGGCCTATTACAAGACTCAATTTCACGTTGATTTTGTTTTATTTTTAACCGCTCTCTGAATTGTTTAACACGCTCCCGAACTGTATCAATGCGTTTTTTAATTATCTTTTGGCGTTGTTCATCTGGCAACTTTGCTTCAAGTTCTTTTTTTTTCAACCGGTACTTTTTCTGAGCTTCAGCTTGTTTTTTTTTACTTCTTCATATTTTTTTGTTCGTTTTCAGCTTTTCGAAATAATTTTTATTTCTCTGAGCCTTGCTTAATGGTTGCTTAAATTTAAAAATGATTATAAAACTAGTAAACTGTCCTTATGCACTCAAGTGCCAAAATGTCTTATAACGTTACATATGTTTGATCACCTCTGAGGCTAAGATGAACAACATATTTAAAAATTTTATATTTTGAATTGAAGATTTGACAAAAATTAATGGAAATATTCAACTGATTCATTTTATTAAATTTTTGAATTGTATGTAAAAAAAACTGTTTACATATTTAGTCTTATAACGTTACAACACAATTGGAAGCAAGTTTAAACTTGATCAAACATGTGTATCACAAATACTTTTGATTACAATTTTGACTTATTTTGGTAAAGAAAGATCTAGACTATTGTAACAAATCAAAAATGTAATAAAAAGTTTGAAATAAACCCATAATAATTACCTTTTTTTTAAATGTGGATTTTTCTGACATCTTCACAAGCGTAAGCAGCACGTTGAAATATGACAAAAAATTAAGTAATTAATGCTTTTCTTTGTTCAACATTCGTATTTCCCGTTACTTAACGATGAATACTTTTGATTTGCAAACATAATAGCGCGAAAAATCTATTTTTGTTTTTTTTTGCCTGGTTTCATTTCTCTGAGCCGTGACCGTTATATATAAGTGTTATTTGAATTAGAAGAAAGTTACAATCTTTTAAAAAGTTATACATGCTTGTAATATTGTCATTAGAAGGAAATTTCAACATGTCATAGCGCAGCGAGTCCTAGAATTAAAAATTCTTTAGAATATAAAGTTTAGGGCAGTAGTTCGAGAGGTGGTCTATTGACGTTGGGCAATTTCAGAAAAGGTAGTTTTTGAGTAAAAAACCCTTTAACCCTTTAAAAAATTATATGGAAGCTATACCGGAAGCTAAATTTTTTAAAGCAGTTGTTTGTTTCATTAACCTTAAACCCGTTTATCGGGTCATATTGACCCGAGGCACTTTTCATTTGCAAAAAACCATATTAAAAATCAAAAATGAAAAAAAAATTAAATTATTAATTAATTTTATTTGTTAAACTTTTATCTTTGCAACCAGAATGAAAAAATTGTACATATGTGACATATGCGCATAGCAGAGACAAAAAACTGACATGTGCACTATACGTTTATCTGGGTCAAATTGACCCGACATTCAGAATGTCAGTGTTTGTAGTACTTTTTTCACTACTTTTTGCTGTTGTGCAATCCTTTCTAAATTTTTTGTAACTGTGAGTACATTGGAAGTGAGAGATAGCATTGTACTGTCGCTGGCGTATGTACTTTTCATACTTTTCATACTTTCATACTTATGAAAACATGCTTTTTATATGGATCTGTTGGGCATGTGCAGTGTACTCTTTTGTTTTGTCTTTTAGTATTTGCGTTATATCATGCTAAAAATCAGTTGGAAAAGCGATGCAAATCTCCAATGAAACATTGATTGTGTGGCCGTGTGTTATTCGGAAACTTTTCACTCGTGGTAGAGAAGAAGTTACTGACTAGAATATAATTATGTTCAAATATAATTGTCATTTTTATTGTGCCAAAAGGACGATGATATTTTGACAACAAGAAATTTTGACGTTTTAGATTTCGGTAGTGTATTAGCGCAAGAATATAACCCTTAAATGCATAGTGTGCCATATATGGCACAACCAAAGAATTTATCCCCATGTCTGAACGAGAGTAATTTTGGGAAAAATAATAAACCTTTTCTAGTCGCAAGCTCACAAGTGTTTTTTTTTTTCTATTTTTGCTTGTGTCAAAAATTCTCTTGCCGAATGTCAAAATTTATACCAACCTCTAAAGCTACATGAATTTTTGACAGTCGTATTCACCTCACAAGGGCCAAATATTCTCATTCAGACTGTCGAAATTTCGTCATCTGAGTGAATAGTTTCGAAATAGCACACATCCTAAGAACTACTTTGAGTTTGATTGATATGAAGCCAAAAAGCTTTACAGAATCGCTTTGAATGCCACAAGTTTTGGTAAGAAATAAATAAATGATTTCCATTTCAAATTTTTGTTTCAATCGCTGTCTTTACTAGGACAAGAAACCACGACGTAGAAGTGAAGCATTTAAGGGTAACAGCAAAACAAAGAATAATAAAACGTCTGCTGTGTGTGACCATTGCTTGAAACCTTTTTGACCTTTGCACTATGTTCATTCATGTTAATCGTGTTACCTTCACAAATACGAAGAACCTGAAATATTGGAAGATTAAAATGATAATGATACAACAGATCCATCAATGCCTAGCACAACAAATACAGCTCAATCAAAGCGACACTATCAATCGGTTATAAATCTTTGTTTTTTTTTTAATTTTGTTTTGTTTTTTTCACAACATTCATCTGTAAATTGCAAATATTTTGTACAAACATATTTTTAAAAACAAAACATAAATATTAAAATGAATATTTCATGAATAATAACACTTTTTAATTTTAATTCATTGAAAGATGTAAAATGTCCATACAAAATACACTACGGGTCAATATGACCCAGATAAACGGGATTAAGTTGTAAAACATGTAAACGGGTCTAAGTTTAAAGCAAAGCGAGACTACACACTTCTTGTTTGTGTGTGTATCCCGTAGATACAGCCATTTTGAATCTTCCACGAGGGCATGGTAGAATTACAAGGTAGGGCCGAGTCGCTTAGTGCCCTCACGCGTCAACGAAGAGTGGATAATAAAAAGGTTGGTTAATTGTCAAAATGGCAAAGTTCGTAGGAACCTCAAATGAAATAAAAATATTACGTTTTCAAGGTGTAAATAGTGCGGACACGTGTGTTAAGTTTGTGTTAATTTGAGTGGAAATATTGTGAAAACATTGTAAATAAATCTAAAAATGCCGAGGAAGTGTTCAATTTGCAGAAAAGCTTGTAAAAAGTTTAACCTAAAATCAACTGCGAAAAATGAACATAAAGAAACTAGAGATGAACAGCTGATTTTGACAACTAGCCCGCTTTTCTCTGCTTTCAACTCCATTCTTCTCCGAGTCGGCCCTACCTTATAATTCTACCATGCACGAGGGCAACTTTTTGGCCAATATCCAACATTATCTATTCGCAGATCCTTTGGAGGAACGTACTGTGCTGGTCCTCGCCGTTTCTGTGCTGGATGTTGTTTTCAAAGAAACGACTGTTTCAATGTTGTTTTCAATAGTAGATCTTCCACGCTTGTTGAAGATTTCGGAAGCATGATCAACATTGCCAAAAATCTCCGCTAGTTCCAGTCTAGATTGACATAAATTCAGGTTGCCTATACCATTTAGTTCTTTATAAGTAAACCCGGAGTTTATAATGCACATATCAATAAGATGGAAAATACGAATATACCATTTCCTGCTTTTCACACAAATGCAATTTCTACCTATGAAACTGTCCATAAGATTCACTCCACCCATATGTGCATTGTAATCATTGATAATTTTAGGACATGAAATATTGATTTTCTTTTTTTCGCTTTTGTCAGATCTCTCTATTGGAGACATTGGTTCTGCCCCAACACAGGATGAAAGTAAACTTACAACTTTGTTCCAAGTAACGGCAACTAATTCAACACATTCGGAGTCGATTACATGCTCTTCATAAAAACAGCAAGTAAAAGATTTTTTCATCATGGCGTTTTTGTCCGGTGACTTGCAATTTACCAATCTATTTGCTTGGGCGGTACCCACACGCAAAGAAATTTTTCGTTTACCACAACTGAAAAATTCACCAACTATACTTCGTTTGCGAGCTGTATTTGCCGCAAACGAATATTCAGTTGTCACAACTTAAAAATATATCTTATATATATATACCGCAAGCTATTTCGGTCATTATCATTTATTATATTAATAATCTTTCTCATTATGTCCGTCCGTCTTCTTATGGATTCCACCTCTGTTGCTATCTCCGTCCGCGTATTAAGCAAACTACCAATTTCCTTATATAGTAACAATTTGTCCAAAAAGTAACTCTAAACTAATTTATCCAAAAAGTAACTCTAAACGCGTTTATAAGCGTTATGTTTATACACCGAAGGGAAAAATAAACAAAATTTTCAGTTGGGAAAAACGAAGTTTTCAATTGCTGCAATTTAAAAATCACTCGCGTTTATGACAAACGAAATTAATTTCCTGCAACTATATGACGCGTTTCTCGCAACTGAACTGTTATTATGACAACTGTTGAAACGTTTGCAAATAACGATTTCAAGCACGACAAACGAAGTTTGTTTGCGGCAAACTGGCGATAAACGTTTTTTTCTTTGCGTGCAGAAAAAAATTCCAATATTTCAAGAACTCCTTAAAACCTCATATATATCTACATAGCTCTTTATACTCGTATTCACTTCAATAACATTTTTAACTGGTTATTGATCTTAGCTTATTTTTAAGTAGCTTTTAAAAATGTTAAATAACAGCTTGTGAATTTCTGACTAAAGTGTGTTCGGCCGTGCCAAAGCAATTGAAATATTTGAATATTAGCTTGTGAATTTACCAGAAAAATTGATTACATGCATCAATTTTGCACTACAGATAACTTGTCCATGCATTCCTAAGTGAATTAGATAAAAAAAAATTTTCCTAGAATGCTCTCTTTTTGACCATTTTTCTAATCATCTCAACTTGTCGGAATGAAAAACTCTCTATTCATGAATAACCTTTTTCTACCAGACTGAAAAATTTTGGAAATTCTTGCTTTATATTTATTTATCGATTCTAAAAGATAATAATTGTATTTCTTAGAATATTTGTTTTTGAGATTTTAAACTTAAAATTTAATGCTTTGTAAATGATTTAAGATTAACTTTAACTTTAACATAACTGTCGTGTGTCTGTCTTTTTCTCCTCACACACCCACATAATTTAATTTCCGGGAGGTCTACACGAAAACGCTCAAACTCTCTTCTAACGCCCCTTCTATGAACATCAGTTAAAAACAATTTTAAAATTTTAATCATTCTGCAGATTGCAGCACTTGGTGCCAAATGTTCGCTATAAAGATTTCATCATCATCACAGCATCGTCATTATGTTCATCGTCAGAACATCAGTTCATTTTGTCAACTCATAATCTTTGTTACTGTGTTTGCACTGCGTGCATAACGTGGAATTATCAACCAGCGGGTGGGGTTTGGGTTGAGCTGAGTTGGGTTTTGGAATTTGAGCTCAGCCCGAGTAGTTCATAATTGTTTATATGTATCTCGTTGCTGTGTACCTTGATAGCGCGTTTGGGCGCGATTTCACCCTGGGCATCCTTGGCACCATATGTTGATGTTTTTCATTCGCTTAAATTAAATTTTTGGAAAATTGTTTTTTGCTTGTTTTTATTTCATAATCGTTGCCGTTTGATGCGCACAAAGTGTAAATTTTGTATGTTTGCCATTTTGGCACCAAGTTGAATATTTAACTTTTCGCGGACTGACGCGTTTTTTGGATATTAATCAACGCTTATGAGGCGTTGTTCAGCGGGTTGGGTTAAAATTTGCGAAAAAATTATTAAAAAGTAAATTTTCTTTTTTACAATGATTTTTTTTTGGCCGTGGCTTCAAGTAGGTTAAGGCTAAGAAAGTGCGAAAAAGCTGTAGTAGCTGAAGTCTATCGCTATTGCATGTTAGTCAAAGTCTAATACGCTTAGACCTTCTAGGGCTCAGTGACAAATATATGAAATAATAGCTTAAGGTCCATCGAAAGTATCCATTTTTTCTGGCCCCATCTACATGCATATAAAATAAAAAAAAAAATCCTTATTCACTACTAAGATTCTAAGATACTAATATACTAAGATACTTAGATACTAATATACTAAGATACTAAGATACTAAGATACTAAGATACTAAGATACTAAGATACTAAGATACTAAGAAACTAAGATACTAAGATACTAAGATACTAATATACTAAGATACTAAGATACTAAGATACTAAGACAAACCATTCGCTTAAGATAAGAATACTTCATACCCATATTAAGTGGGGTGTCAAATTGGCGACACATGCGTCATGTCTAGAGCCGCCCATGTAACGCTTTCTCAAAGCTATAACTTCGTGTCAGCTTTACAACCGCCCCGCGTTTGATGTTGGTCGTGTTCGGTGGTCAACAAGTCAAATTCATGTCAACGTTGTCTTTGGTATTAAATCGCTTGTTGTTTTAGCCACAATATCGCACAATATCGCACCAGAAGAAATCATCAAAATCAAGTCACTGCTGCCTAACCCTGGCCTGGCTTCAACTAGCTGGTGGCAACTAATAATAAATGCAATCAAAGCTCGATTTGTTTTCTTAAAGGCGTTTTGGCCCGCAACAATCTAGAAACTCAGCGCTGCGTAACTATATAAATTGTTCATGTTTATATGTCCACGATGCTGCTCGTCTATATCTCTGTATCAACAGCACGTGGCCATTAATGACGTATGAATGATGTAACACGCGAGAGTCACGTGCGGTTCCAGCGTGTTATTTTTGCTCGTTCCTTAAGATTGCTCGCTTGGATTTTTGCTTATGGGAGGGGTTATGGGTTAATATTTTTACTTTTTTTTTTTTTTTTTTTGTTTTCAACTCATAAACTGGTAGCAGCATTGCATTAGTTGTGAATGAGTTCGACACGCACACATATGAACAAATACAATGCTGTGAATTTGTTGAGTGGCGGCTACTCACTTCCGCCTTTAATGCACAAAAATGCTATTGGCATTTTGTTGTTGTTGTTGTTGTCCTTTTATTTATTTATTATGTGATTTTTTTGCTGCCAAAATAGACAACCATGAATGAAATGGTAGATATAAGCAACTAGGAAAAAAAAGAACATGCGAATTGTTTGCTAATAAAATGGGAGGAAAAATCCAAATTATTTTTATTTCATTGTTTGTCATAAAACATATTGTTAAATACGAGATATAACCGAAAAGGGATATTTTAGGGGAATAATCGATGAATCCTATTTTGAAAGATGCGAACACAGAATCGCCAATTTGGCATCGTACCAGTAGAATCAGTTCGTGTAACTCATTGGAAATACTTGTCTATCAAT
Source organism: Pherbina coryleti (assembly GCA_943735915.1). Classification (NCBI taxonomy): domain Eukaryota; kingdom Metazoa; phylum Arthropoda; class Insecta; order Diptera; family Sciomyzidae; genus Pherbina; species Pherbina coryleti. The sequence continues at coordinate 116,652,280 of OX030952.1, forward strand.
GGTCGTTCATCTATCACACCAAGAGTTCAAAGAAGAAACAAGTAACAAACTTTAAATGCACAATAACAGCTTTTAAAACTGTTAAAAGGATCAAAAGGGTCGAGTGTTGAAGAAAATCTGGAGAGCATATTGATATCTTTGGAAAATCTATTTACTGAGTTTGAGTAGTACTCTCCCAACTTCTTGCAAAGCATTTTACAAAGCTCAGTTGGAACATTTTAGAGGTTACGAGTATTATATGAAAGCTTTGCTCTCTGTTTACGTACGAAGTTTTGAAAAGTTGCTTCACTAAAACCTATACGACGCGAAGAATGGCCACCACATGAGTAGCTATGCTTTCATCTATAATCTATAATCTGTAATCTATAATCTATAATCTATATCTATAATATATAATCTATAACCTATATCTATAATCTACAATCTATAATCTATAATCTATAATCTATATCTATAATCTATAATCTATAATCTATAATCTATAATCTATAATCTATAATCTATAATCTATAATCTATAATCTATAATCTATAATCTATAATCTATAATCTATAATCTATAATCTATAATCTATAATCTATAATCTATAATCTATAATCTAGATCTATAATCTATATCTATAATCTATAATCTATAATCTATAATCTATAATCTATAATCTCTAATCTCTAATCTATAATCTATAATCTATAATCTATAATCTATAATCTATAATCTATAATCTATAATCTATAATCTATAATCTATAATCTATAATCTATAATCTATAATCTATAATCTATAATCTATAATCTATAATCTATAATCTATAATCTATAATCTATAATCTATAATCTATAATCTATAATCTATAATCTATAATCTATAATCTATAATCTATAATCTATAATCTATAATCTATAATCTATAATCTATAATCTATAATCTATAATCTATAATCTATAATCTATAATCTATAATCTATAATCTGTAATCTATAATCTATAATCTATAATCTATAATCTATAATCTATAATCTATAATCTATCTATAATCTATAATCTATAATCTATATCTATAATCTATAATCTATAATCTATAATATTTAATCTATAATCTATAATCTATAATCTATAATCTATAATCTATAATCTATAATCTATAATCTATAATCTATAATCTATAATCTATAATCTATAATCTATAATCTATAATCTATAATCTATAATCTATAATCTATAATCTATAATCTATAATCTATAATCTATAATCTATAATCTATAATCTATAATCTATAATCTATAATCTATAATCTATAATCTATAATCTATAATCTATAATCTATAATCTATAATCTATAATCTATAATCTATAATCTATAATCTATAATCTATAATCTATAATCTATAATCTATAATCTATAATCTATAATCTATAATCTATAATCTATAATCTATAATCTATAATCTATAATCTATAATCTATAATCTATAATCTATAATCTATAATCTATAATCTATAATCTATAATCTATAATCTATATCTATATCTATATTTCTATATTATTTTATTTTTTATTTTTTATTATATAAAAGGGTTCTCTCGGATTTTTATCGTTCAATTACGGGGTAATCGCTGAACCTATTGTAATAATTCTTTCACTATTCAATTGCTATAATAAGCGACCCTGCTACTGGGTACTACGTTTTTGATAAATTTTTTTATTTAATTATTTAAGAATTCATGCATTTTAATCCATGCTGCCATTGTATAAGCAGCACGAAATAACAGCAAATAATAGCTTAAGCTCTTTATTGAGAGAGAGAGGTGAGATTCTACAACTCACCGCGTTGGTCTCTTGAGTGGATAGTTGCACTCAGTTTATTTCTGCTGCAGTGTTGCCATAAGCCCAATATATCGTATTTATTTTGATTTTCATACTAAGATTGCTTGCCACTCTTTTTATTTCAATAGCTACTAAGTAAAAAAATCTAAAAAATAGATTGAGATACATTTTACATAATTATAGAATAAAGCTGAGTAAAAAAAAAAAAAAAATATAAGATTGTCATTAAAGCCATTAACATTTTTATTAATGGCGAAACTAACTTCTATGATCATATGGTAAAATTGGATGGTAGTAATCATGGTTGAACTAATGAGGTTGTCGCAAGGGTGAGAGCGGGTGCCCATAAATGTCAAATCGAAGTTGACAGCTCATACAAAATCTGAAAGCGAAAATTGATAACATGTAAGGCCGATGAAGTTGTTGTTGTTGTTGCTTTTCATTGATTTTGACAATTGTGAATACTGAAAAGAGAGTACGATCAGCCCCAAGATAACCTTATTAATTTAACCATGATGGTGATTTAAATTGCATGTAAGTTGTGGGTGTGAAATGTGTTGTACTACCATGGCTGTTGTGTGTTCAACGGTCTGAAATATCATTGCGTTATGTTGTGGCTTGAACAGCTGCGCAAAATATCGAGGAGTCTTTATTTAAATATGTTTTCATATTTATATTTATATTTATTATCCCAAGCAACGCTGGGAACGGGTATGCTAGTAAGTTATAAACTATAGAACTAATGACAGAAAACAATATAAAAGTTTTGGATATATTTCGGTCCCTTTAAAAATGTTTTTATGCATTTACTTTTATACTATATATTTTTTTACTTTCATACTCTTATACTTTTATACGTTTATAATTTTATACTTTTATACTTTTATTCTTTTATATTTTTATACTTTTATACTTTTATACTTTTGTACTTTTATACTTTTATGCTTTTATACTTTATACTTTTATGCTTTTATACTTTTATACTTTTATACTCTTATACTTTTATACTTTTATGCTTTTATACTTTTATACTTTTATGCTCTTATACTTTTATACTTTTATACTTTTATACTCTTATACTATTATACTTTTATACTTTTATACTATTATACTTTTATACTTTTATACTTTTATACTTTTATACTTTTACACTTTTATACTTTTATAATTTTGTACTTTTTTACTTTTATACTTTTATACTTTTATATTTTATACTTTTATACTTTTATACTTTTACACTTTTATACTTTTATACTTTTATACTTTTATGTTTTTATACTTTTGTACTTTTAATCTTTTATATATAAAAAAAAAATATGTTTAAAACAAAATAGTATATTGTATAAGACAATTAAATATATATATTTAATAAAAAAAAAAACAAATTGAAATTTTGACTGCCTTAACCCCTTAATATTTCCGCATACATAAAAAACTGAAAGGATGTTTTTGAATTGGAAATCATAATGAGCATACTTGCATTTGTGCACAGGCTTCATCACTCTGTGATCCAATTTTTCTATTTTGCTGAATGCGTCAATCAATTAATACTGTAAATAACCTAGGTATGGCTGAACTTCTCGCTAGGCAAGAAACACTAAAATATGAACCTTCCCTTAACAAATTCTTCGAAAGTAGTATCAAGGTTAAGAAAGGCTCCTTTTTCACTTCGACTCAGAAGCACTCGCGAGCTTATGCGAGTTTATACTCTCACGACCTCGATAAATTGCTTCACAAGAGTTTCTCGAAGAAGCAAGCAACACAAGCTCGCTCACCAAAATTTTAAACTTGGCGTCCATCACAAGTACTTGCGAGGCATTAATAAGGGAGAAAATTTCAAATTTGTATTCATAACAGATGAAAATCTCCAATAATCTCGAAAGTAGACCCTGTTGGAAGTTGATTGCTTAGGTGGGCTCGTTACAGTTTCATTTAATTGACAACACAGTGTGACGACTAAAAAAGCACAACCAAACTTTATAGAAATTCTTAAAGAGGGACATGTTGTGAGTCCATCGCACTTGGTCTGACCTCTCAATGTCGCCACAATTTTTTTTAAATTCGTTTTTAAAGTTGAAGGGTTCGATTTTTGTTGCGCCGACGTTCATTGAATTTTTACAGCTATTTGCCTTGTTGGAAATTAAAAACAAATTCCACTTCATTCCAGTAGAATTTCACGTAGAATAAGGCTGTATAAAAATAAATACGATAAAATACAAAATGAATCGTGTAGCGAAGCAAATTCCTTAATTTTTCTTTAATTTCATAAAAAAAATTAGTGTTTCTATAAATTTAAATGATATAATGCTGCATGAATGACATCTTTTTTCCATAAAAATTTATTGCACATAAAAATACCTTTTCATTGAATCCAAAACCATCAATATCGGTTGAGAATTGGCATAATGGCGGAAGTTTTAACGTTTTTTTTTTTGCCATAAAACACTGACTCCCATGTAAATGTTGCTATCGTACAAAGTGCTGTCATTTTGTCAAATCTTAACCGATTTTGGACATCTTTAGCTCATTGAAAAGAAAATATAATGAGTAACATACATCTAAAACATTGCAATATAGATCTTTGAAAAATGTAAAAGCTACTATGGAACGAATAAACATATTTTAATTTTCAATAGAATTTTTATATGAATGAATGTGTACGAGTGTATAAAAGTACGCTGCACACTATATAATCTGAAAAATTTTTGAAATAAATTTTGAAAAAAAATTGTCGAGCATTTAAGTTTATCTTCGGCATTTGCAGTCTTATCTTATGGCGTGTACTTTTCTCAAAAAAATTCTGCATTTTTTCTGACCGCTTTCAGAACTCTGCCCTTTATGTGCTTTTTTCTCAAAAAAAATTCTGACCTGTAAATTAAATCTAGTTCTTTTCCCGACAATGTTGACCTCAAAAGTAGAAAAAATGCAGAATTTTTCACTCTCAAGATCGACGATTTTAAATTCTGACCTCAAATGCTACCAACTGAATGAACAAAAAAGTAACATGTTAGGAAAATATTAAATATTATCATTGACATTTCATTACAATTTGAGCTTTTTCACGGATGACAAAATAAATCTTATAAAAATTGTTCTAAAAAGTAAGTACAGTACAGAGAACATTGAAAAAATGTTGCATTTTTTTATCTTTTCTCGACTAAGAACAGTGCAACATTTTTTGAGTGCAGGTCAAAATGTAAAATATTCTGCACTCTCAGAGGGCAGCATTTTTTGCCAAGAAAAGGAAACGCCATTAAAGATATATAAATGTTTTTTTTTCGAGGAGTCCAACTTTTGTGCCCTAATGGTCATTGGAATCAATCACCCCGTTCTAGCACTTACCCACGAGAAAGTATATGGTAGGTAAACTTACCCTACTTTTTTATATGTGAAAAGTAGCTTATTAAAATAATTAAAGTGACTTTTTAGCAAAAGCTTACCCACTATAAAAGTTCTGTGTTTTAAATAAAAGATAAAAAATGCAAATAAAAATTGAATTGAGAGCCTTCAAGGTTTTGGGCAGCAGCTCAAAAAGCCTTTTTTTGATTTGGCATTTATTTTATTAATTAATGTTGTAAAAGTTAAAATCTGGTTAGTACTAGAAAGGGGTTCTCGCCCCAATGTCTTTTAGAGCAAAAAATTTGGACACCTCGAAATAAAAACATTGATATATCATTCTTGGACAAGAAAGGTCTGTATATGCCGAAGATATGAAGTAAGACTTAAATGTTCGCGAAAAAACAATTGTTTTTTTTCAAAATTTTCTTAAAAAATGGTTCAGATTAGACGGTGTACAGCTTACTTTTTTCCATTACGGTTTTCCAATGCACTCGAACACATTCATTCATATAACAATTCTGTTGAAAATAAAAATATGTTTATTCGTTCCATAGTAACTTTTATATTTTTCAAAGATCTATATTGCAATGTTCTAGATGTATGTTGCTCATCATATTTTCTTTCCAATGAGCTAAAGATGTCCAAAATCGGTTAAGATTTGACAAAATGACAGCACTTTGTACGATAACAACATTTACATGGGAGTCAGTGTTTTATGACAAAAAAAAAAACGTTAAAACTGCCGCCATTATGCCAATTCTCAACCGATATTGATGGTTTTGGATTCAATGAAAAGGTATTTTTATGTGCAATAAATTTTTGTGGAAAAAAGATGTCATTCATGCAGCATTATATCATTTAAATTTATAGAAACACTAATTTTTTTTTATGAAATTAAAGAAAAATTAAGGAATTTGCTTCGCTACACGATTCATTTTGTATTTCATCGTATTTATTTTTATACAGCCTTATTCTACGTGAAATTCTACTGGAATGAAGTGGAATTTGTTTTTAATTTCCAACAAGGCAAATAACTGTAAAAATTCAATGAACGTCGGCGCAACAAAAATCGAACCCTTCAACTTTAAAAACGAATTAAAAAAAATTGTGATGACATTGAGAGGTCAGACCAAGTGCGATGGACTCACTACATGTCCCTCTTTAAGAATTTCTATAAAGTTTGGTTGTGCTTTTTTTTTTGGTCGATTTCGTCACACTGTGCAATTATCTCAGTGACTAAAAGTAATTTTTTTGTTATTAATTTTGAGAAGAAAAGTACTTTTTTGATTTTCGAAAATGAATCAATTTTTATCAATCGGGATTTAAATCTTTCTCAAAATAAACGTACATATATTAACCCCGGTAAGATTCCCCGATTAATCAGAGAATATGATTACGAAATAAGTTTTTTAGTCACATTCTACTAGTTTTGTACCAAAACTGGTACAAGGGAAATCTCAAGGAATATATAAAAGTTGAAATATAGTATAAATGAAACGAAAAGACTTACCAGACAAGAAGTAATTGGTTAAATATATTAAGGTATTGATAACAATATACTCTAAAGGTACCCTTATAAGAACTTTTCCACGCTTAATGCAGAACTTTTAAAATCCTTTAATTATTTTTATGCCGATTAAGAAAAAATAGTTTCTTACAAAATTCATTTTCTTTTTTAACCAAAATACTCAATACACCTTTTCTCAATACACTAAGTCCATCGATCTTTCAAAATTTTAATACCTTATAATTTTATATTACCTACCTTAGTATTTGTAGTATTGTATTGATTTCAAATACTATTAATAAACGCGTCGGTTGCCAATTCATCTTTTTCATGGTTCTCCAAATACAATCTTTTTCATTTGATGCAAATATTTTTTTTTCCCGTGAGACATCTTTTGAAATTGACAAAACGATAATTGTCACTAGGGGCCAATCTGGAGAATATAGTGGATGAGGAAACAACTCGAGTAATTCGATGAGTTTTGCACTTGTCTGCTTTCATTACCTTGTGAAAAGGTGATTTTTTTTGTTTTAGTAAAAAAATTACATTTTTCTTATATAATTCTTATTCTTATTTTAATCTTATTTGCCAAATCTATACAATATTTTCTTTTTTTCCCAATATAGTCGATCTATAATGTGCCACAAGAACCCAACAAAAAAATAAAATAAAATATATATGTGTGTCCACCTCGCACGGTAGAAGTAAAACTTTATCCGAAAAAAGTTGATTTTTAAGTGGTTAATTAATTTATTCTTTAATATAGTCTTATTTAAAAAGTTCCATTTCATACAATGACAAGAGAAAATTAAATCTGTTTTGATAGGATTGCGAAAAGTTTAATGTTAACAAGACAAATGAGAACAACTTTAAACTTATATAATCACACCAAACACACCATACCATACCATACCATACCATTATTCTATAATCATCATATAACCATACCATACCATCATACCATACTATCATCCTTTGCCGTCATGCTGTATCATAAAACTATGTGATATGTAGAATTTTGTATCAAAAACATGAAGATATAGGGTGTTTTTTTTAGAGGTATAGAACTTCGAATTGAAATAAAACACAAGAAAATCGTTTTAATGTCCATCAATTTGGCTTTATTGGAAGGATAATTTTATGCCATTAATGTTTAAATATGATTTCGGGCATGTGGCCGCCGCGGCTGGCTCGAATAAAGCCAATTCTACAGGTCCAATTTTCAACCACTTTTTCGAGCATATGGGGCCGTATGTCGGCAATAACGGCACGAATGTTGGCCTCCAAGTCCCCTAACGTTTCTGATTTGTTGGCGTAGACGAGCGACTTCACGTATCCCCAAAGAAAATAATCCAATGGTGTCAAATCACACGATCTTGGTGGCCAATTGTCAGGTCCATTCCGCGAAATTATGCGCTCATCGAATGTTTCCTTCAATAAATCGATTGTGACGTGCGCTGTGTGGCATGTAGCGCCGTCTTGTTGGAACCACAACTCATCCACATTCATGCCATCCAATTCGGGAATAAAATAGTCGGTTATCATGGCTCTATACCGGTTTCCATTAACGGTAACTGACTCTCCAGCATTATTTCGGAAGAAGTATGGCCCAATGACTCCACCAGCCCATAGAGCACACCAAACAGTCAGTTTTTGTGGATGTAATGGCGTCTCAAGGATCTCATGTGGATTCTCTTCACTCCAAATGCGGCAATTTTGCTTGTCGACGTAGCCATTCAACCAAAAATGAGCCTCATCACTGAACAAAATTTTGCGATGAAAATCAGCATCGAGATCAATCTCATTTTCGGCCCATACACCAAAATCACGACGCATTGCATGGTCTCGTGGCTTTAATTCTTGCACAAGCTGGATCTTGTAAGGTCGCAAGCCAAGATCTTTGCGCAAAATCTTCCATAAAGTTGATGGACAAAGCTCCAATTGCTGTGCACGGTGGCGAATCGATTCATTCGGGTCCTCTTCAACATTTTGCTCTACAGCGGCAATTGTTTCTTCGGTGCGCACTGTTCGACGTCTCTGCGGATGCGTATTATCACATAGAGTAAACGTAGTGCGAAAACGACCCATGGTTAACCGACTTAATTGCTCTGATGGCCGATTATGTCGACCATAAAATGGACGGAGCTTGCGGTAAACTTCGCGAACTGAACCATTATTTTCGAAATAAATTTGCACGATTTGCAAGCGTTGTTCTTTTGTCAACCTGTTCATGATGAAATGGCAAACCAAACTGAACATAAATGACATTAGATTTGCCAGATTTGACCACAAAATGCCAGTTTTATCTCTATTCGAAAAACAAACCCCTAAAAAAAACACCCATTATAAGGAAAATAAATGCAATACAAAAATATACTCTGTGTACTCTTTATTTCTTGGTGAACACATTGTCTTTTAAACAGGCATCCCTGCAATCTGCTCTTCTGCGGTTAATCAAAGAGTGTGCAATCAGCCGAATGTTGTACAGTACTCGTTTCGATTTTCTGAAATTACTGCACAAAAGTTTGAAATATACTTTAAAATGTTGTACATTACAACTCTGTTACTTAGCAGCAGTCAGTCTTGTGTTTGTCTTTTTGTTTAAGGTTGATGTTTGCAATATGAATATCAAAGACATGCTCCATATACGGTGAAATTTTTTGGCAATATTATAATTACTCAATGTATGAACCATGCAGTTGAAAAGCTACTGTGTTCATATCATATTATTATTATTTAATTCTGAGTAACACTATATGAAAAACACGCCGAAGCGTTTCACGGCGAAGTGTTTCATCGGCGAATTCATTCATCGGTTTTACTCTCCATCGCGGCTATAGAAGTTTCATTTCAAAAAACTCTGCTCGCACGGTGGTTGCTTCGGATAACTTCCACTTGGCCCAACCCATTTGTTTGGGCAAGTTTTGCTTACTGTACTGATTTCGGGGTATAGTGGTGCATCTATGTTTCATCATAGGTCACTAATCGACGCAAAAAATCTCTCGGATCACGACTAAGCATGGTCAAACATAGCGAAGAATCGCGAATTGATTGTCTTTTTGGTTGATTGTTGACTGACACACCCGGCACCCATCTTGCAACGAGCTTTTTCATGCCCAAATTATAAGGTTCAGTTTAAACCACCAAATGACTGTCAAACCAACTGCAAGAAACTGGCTCAAATTTTGACAGTCATCTTATCAAAGAGACCAGATCTTAAGAATAATATCATTTTGAGTCTAGGGACGAGTAGCTTCTTGTGTTTGACCAAGGACTTATTGAACAGCCAAGAAGTAGTAGAAGCGCATTCAAATGGGTTAAAGGACATATATTTAAGGTAGAAATGGATAGGGAACGGTATATTTTTTAAAACATCACAATTACTAGAGGTAAACTTAAGTCGCGGTTATGCGTTCAAATGAGATTTAATCAAAAAAACTAAACCAAAAGTTCTCAAAAAAAGTACTCAATTCAAAACTTAAGTGTGAAAATGTAATTACATAATGAGTGTAATTAATACAGCAGAAACTTCTTAAACGATTTCGAAAAACTTTTACTTCCACGCTTCGTTACCTTGTTTTTTTGTATAACATAAAATTGCTTTTTGAAGCCATTAAGATGGAATTGAAAAAAAAAAAAAACAATCAAACGAAAGCAATAACAACATTTCAAGTTCTTATTAAAACTTAGCGTGTCAAAGCAAGACCAACCAACCAATACCCACAGAAATGGCAGCCACCAAAAACAAACCGTGAACAAAAAAGCCGCCCACACTGACTTCAGCGCAAAAAATACTCACACAAGCATACATAAAAACAAACAAACAAACAAACAAACACACCTTAGGCTAAAAACAGAAAAATAATCGAATCCTTTATAAATACCAGTAAAAAGCAGAACAACAAGCAAAACAAATTAAAATTAAAACAAAATGTTTTCTCATGCTGAAAGTCAGCTATGAGGGGGAGAAGTGGGTGGAAGGTGATGCGCGTCTGCATAACATTGCTAGGTGCCGCCTAAGGGGCTGTATGAGCTACAAAGGGATTCGCTTTAGCGCAGGAGTTAAAAAAAAGTTTGTTGTATATATTTTCCGATGATCTCAAAAATTAATTAAGCGCTCACACTCGCTCCCACTAAACACCAGCACCTATACCAACAGATACTCACTTAACAGATACAGTCAAAACTAAAGCCGTAAATATACAGATACAAAAGTACGGTTGGATAATTTGCAGGCGTTGCTAGCATGTTGATGAACAATCAGCAGGAATTGGCGGCATGAGTGTGCACCACTTAACGGTTCCTTCCTCTAACGCAAGCCTGTCTCCCCACAACTGCCCCACTTAGGAGGTTTCACAGAGCATCCCAAAGACTTAAAACTTTTCCAACTGCAAAGTGAGAAGTTTGGAGAAAGTGTCGCCGTTATCACACAGCCGGGTCGGATAGCTCTCCCGTTTGCACACACACTGACAACATGTTGGCTTCTTCGGTTTTAGCCTCTTAATGTTCTTAACAACGCACTTACTTTACTTGTGCTGAATTTCCCGCCATGACGCTGGCCGTAAAAACTTCCTTCAAGCCAAATATCGGTGAGCCCACCAACCGACGGCAAAGCTGAGCAAAACGACAACGACAATGACGACGACGACGTTGGTGAAACGGTAATATCCTTGTGTTTGGTGGAAGGAAAAAGGAAGTGGATAATACATCCGTCCTTGTTGCTTCGTGTCACCCACTAAATACCACGCTGCACACCAAGTGATTTGCGCCAATGCTTCTCCCAAAAAAAAACCCCAAGCTGAGGTCGGCAGCCAAGTGTTAGTTGTACTATTGTTGTTGTCGCATGAGCTTTTGGTCAAAGCTTTTTTAGGGAACATAAGACAAAATGGCACTTGCGAGAGAACGAAACTTTGTGCCAATCTATTCTGTTAGGGGTCATCTTAGGGGCAATTCTACCAGAAATGTCTTCAAGTTTACTCTGTTTCAATCAAAATTTTTGTTGATATTTTTTGTTAATACCAAAAACTGATTTTAAGTCATTTAAATAGATATAAAACCAGCACATCCACTTCGTTCACTGTTTCCCAATTCATGCCGACTCTGCGTTAGCTTTATACGCCCGCTTAAAAGCTTTTTCATCTAACCTATGGCTGTCGTACCTATCCGGGCTTTAAGCTTATAGCCCTATCGCCCTATCGCTCACACCATCTTCTCATATCGGCGGAATAACAAAACGTTTCTCAGGCAATGATAATTTGGCAGAATTTCCGACAGTTTTTCTTTTACCCATTTCTCCCAGAGTCCAATCCAAGTGGTAGCTGTTGTCAGCGCTGCTTGAAAGACTCATTGAAGCCTAAACTTGTATGTAATGCATGCAAGCTTTCCTTTCGTTGGTATCCCCAACAATGTAAGCCACACCTTGTCGCTTGGCGCTGATTGGTGTTTCAACGGAAAAGGGGTGGTCGGTGGATTACAGCGTAAGCGTATACCCGGTTCCGTTACCGTCGTCGCTGAGCCAAATGTGTGCTATGCTACATGCTGCAAAAGCCACCCCTAAATCTAAGTCAGCCAACCATCAAACCTAGAGCTGTTCACCCACCGAACCATTAAGCAAGCCAACCTTACAACCACCCACAATCACTCGCAACCACCACCACCACCAGCACCAGCAACCAGCCCCCGTTGTTTGGTTAACAACAACAACAACAACTACCACAATACATCACCCATTCGGGGGTGGCTTTGCGCACGTCGTATAGTTTTACAAGGAAGAGGAACGCTGCTCTGCTCTGCTCTGCTCTAGATTGCACCGGTAGCTGGGCAGGATGTGTGTGATTTGGCGACGGAATCGAAATCAATTGTTACGTTGCTGTGCCACAGATCGGTCGCAATCCGGTGTCAGTCCCGCTTTTTTTTCTCTGATATTGTTGTGATTTACGTAATCACACGACAACGTTTGGTTAAGTGTTGACGACACAGTGCTTCAGGTTCTTGTTACTTGCTGGTGCCTACCTGGTGCTCATTGGACGTGATTTAGATTGATTGGTTGCAGCGTTTTAGCCTTGAATCCAATAGAGGCCTATATAAGGCTCAAAGACGAACATACACACAATCAAATAAACTGCTAATGTGTACTTTTGGAAAATATACGCACACTTGTAACTCATACGCCAACACGTATTGCGCATAAAACGCTGTCCGGAAGTCGAGGTGTCCGGTAACGGTAACCGGTTCCGATCGTCACTTTTCCCGTTCCTTTTCCTGTTCCGCTTGCGACGCCGATGACTACTACGACGACGACAACTACAACTACGACTACGACAACGTCGTGTATAACCACAACCACGACTCCGACTTAACAATAAACATTCTCACAAATACAAATAAAAATATTTTTGAAATTTATTTTTGTATGTGTGTGTATGTGTGTGAGAAGTACATTTTTGTCCCCAACACAATTGTTGTTGGTCACTGTTGCTTGGTGTTAATACTTTCCGGTTTACAATAGACCACAAATTGGTGCATTTCTGGAATTTGAATTTTTACATAAACTCTGGTGAATTTTTGTTGGTGCTCAAAATGTCTACTTTCACCAAATGTGGCTAATAATTTGAGAAAAAAACTTGAAAAAACAATTAAAAGTGTTTGTTACAAAAAGTGTTTGTTGCAAAAACAAGAACTTCGACAAACAACCGTCGGCGGCATTTTAAAGCGTTAAAATAACCCGACGTTGTTTTCTGCTGTGCCATGATGCTTGACATTAAAAGCTCGGCTGATTATTTGTCACGATCGACCGGAAGTTTTAGCAACTTTTCAATGTTGTTCGCAGGTGAGTTTGTTGTTTCTTAGACTTATTTAAAATGAAGAGAAAAACATATCAAAAGGTATTACTTAGGAGCTTTTTGAGAGTTTTTGAGACCAAGCTGGAAGAAAATGGAGTTATTTTACCAATTTTCTTTCTCACTTTTTTATCACTGAAGATATTTAGTCCTCGCACAAAATAAAGTGAAAAATTATTTTAAGAACTTAAAATTGTATTCCATCCCTTATCAAATTATTGTCATCTTTTCTTATGAATATCTCGGAAATGCACTTTTTACTCGTAAGTATTAAGGACAGGCTTAAGGTAAAATATGAGGCACTTCTGAAGATTAAGGAGTTATATCGTGCCTTTAACCCTAATTCAGCCGACGAGTCGCCGGGGTGACTATTTCAACTTTTCCTCATAAAAAAAATATGTTTTCAATCAATTCTGTTAAGCTCAGTTAATCCTCAGTGACATCTTAAACTAATGAATTTTATGTACAAATTTCCTCTATAATGAAGAATTTTTCATCTTTTATAACATACTCACCGGGATGACTACGTCGGCCTATAATGAGTATTAATTTTGTCGGTCAAACTAGGGTTAATGGCAATGAGATCCGTTCTACTTAAGTTTAGAAACGAAAAATCCCAAAAATTGAACATTTTTGTAGGTGTCCCTTTGTTGGATAGATAGTGAAGGAAAGTTTTCCCTTAGGAAATCATTTCCCTTAGGAACAATCCCTTAGGAATATAACAAAAAGTTGTTTTTTTTTACTTTCAGTAGAATTTGTAGAGGGCGCCAAAGTTGAGTCCTAAAACCGAGTGATTCGCAAGATTGACAGTTTATCTACGAACTGGAAAGTCTGAAATTAAAAAATCAAACCGAATCTTAAAGATTTAGTTATCGCTCACCGAAAAACTTCCACATGGAAGTGATGGGGAAACATTCCTCATCTTCTCTTTTGTAAACTTATGGGCATTGTTTTTCATATATTTGGATAAATGTGTTTTTATCACTTTCCACCAAATTCACTTTTAATCCAGTGGAAAGGAATGCTTCTACATTCATTGTGTACACCGCGGAGAGGAATGTTTCCCTTCAATGACATAGTGTGTAAAAAAGAAGTGATCAATGAAAGGAAATGCTTCCTAAACTCCATGGAGTGTTTCCTATTTATATTTAATTTTAACTTTGAACCAGGGATTTCAGGTGTAATACCTTTTCAGTCAAGTCTGCCTTGGTTCGAAATGGGGTGATATATTAGTCGGAAGAAAAGAATAATAAAGTCACACACGTGAAACCTCAGTCAATTCAAGTTATAAGGTAATCTCATCTCTAAACTTCTTTACAACTTCAAGTCGTAAAAGTTTATGAATTTTTAATTTCAGTGGAATAGAAGTGAGGATAGAAAATGCAGAAAGGTTAAAGCATACGACTATGGACTATGGAAATATCGATCTTTCAAAAAATAAAAAAAAACATAAATATTTTGGGAAGCTTTTAAACCATAAGCTTAGTGCCGTGTAACTTAAAATAAATCAGATGTTAAATGAAAGTTTTATATGAAAGTTGAGTTTTTGAATAACCCCAGAGAGGTAATCTACGTCGATTCGACGTATTGAAATCCTAGAGAGGTAATCTACGTCGATTCGACGTATTGAAAATATGATTACCTCTCTAGGGTTAAGGTCCTTGAAAAAATTATTTCTTAAAACAAATAGACCCTGAATTTGGATTGAATGAAATCTCATGTATTTTGTTTATTTTATTTTATTTTAAGAATAATTATAAAAAGTCATGAACAACATGGTCAAAAATGTATAAACTACAAAAACTTGGAGTACGACCGGAAAATTTTGGAAAAATTTTTAGAAAAAAATTTGAATTGAAATTGAAAAACAAGTTGGCTGCATCGTGAACACACCCGTAGTTTTGACGTGACAGCCTATCTTTATCCATGTCCTTATTCTTGTCTCTATAATTTTTATTTCTCAAACTTGCCCTATTATTTATCCTTATTTTTCCTATTTCTTGTTCAAACTCTTGATTCAATCCATGCCTAAATTCCTAGTCTTATCCTTCTTCGAATCCCTTTCCTAATCTTTATCACACTTCGTTTCCCAATCTTTGTCCCACATTTTGAGCTAAATTGGTCTTAATCCTTGTTTTATTCCTTATTCCATATTCCATTGCTTATTCTTATCCTTTTCCCAATCTTGTCCTAAAGAACCCAAGGTTTCTTTAACTCTTTGTTCTTATCCTTTTCCCATTTCATACTTTTATCTACTCCTACTCTTTATATTATTCCTGGTCCTAAACTTTTTCCAATTCTTTGCTTTCATCTTTTTTTAAATCCTTGTTCTAATCCTCTTCCAAAAACTTGTCTTAATAATTGTCCTTATTTTAATTTTAAATCCTAAATATCTTAAATTAAGTGTATATATTTTTACTATTTTGTTTTTTTTTTTTAATTTTGCTATTGCATTTGTTGTAATTGGGCTGCTTTAAGGGGTTCCCTGAGGAATTCCCTGAGGAATAATTGACGCCATTAATTTTTTCATATATCTATTATGTGACCGAAAACCTCATCATTACAGACATTTTATTAAATTTACAGTAGAACCAATATTTACAGAGTTATAATTCCATGCAACGTTTTTTTTTGTTGTTGTTGCATTTTTATACATTAAGGGGAGAAATACATGTAAATGCTCGAAAATCAGTAATTTTTCGTGAATTATTTTGATGGTGATAAAATAATTAAATCATTTTACACTTTTGACATAATTTAATGACATGTGTCTGGTAATAAAAACAATGTTTTTTTTTTAATACAAAATGGCGGCGGTACAGTCCCTCCACGAAGGCCGTTTTTGGCTGAAGACGTAAAACGGCTGCCATCGCCCAGCTTTTTATATTGGTCTGAAATAAAAAAATAAAAAATATTGCGATTACTGATGACTTTAGACATAGAATAAACCTATAAAATGGAGAAAAAGTACGAAATAAATAATTTGGAACATTTTTTAATAAAACATTCCTATTTTCGCCTATTTTTTCAACAGTTATTGTCCCCTTAAAATTGTTTATTTATGCAATATATAAATGTGTTATATTTTTGGATTATTCTATGGGTAATTATGTTGACTAAAACCCCCTCAAAATTTGAGCCCGATCGGTTTATTACTTTTTGATCTGAAGTGGCAGCCGTTTTTCAAAACGCAGTTTCGAGAAAATCGCCTTTAAAGATTTGGGACGAAAAAGCTAATAGTTTTTGCGACTTACCGATCAATCAGCAATTCCAGGCACATACAATAGGTCTTCAGCTTCCTCGAAAAGCTGATTATCTTCCAGTTGTTGCTGTTTCAGGGCAGTACATATTATAGTAGATTTTACATGTATTTCTCCCCTTAACCGGTTGCCACCGTGATGTCGTGGCTTCAATTATTTTTTTATTTTATTTCCATTATGAGGTCAAATAACCATTTTTTTGGTTTCGTAAAATACAATTTTTTATAGCACTTCAGCGAATAATAATTCCATGCAACAATATTGTATTTTTGTTGCATTAGATGCTACCTTCGTGACGAGGGCATTATTATTTTTTTTTTTTTTGTCATAAGGCCAAGTATAAATCCTTCATTTCTGTTTTATAGCAAGTACAGTGTGGCATATATTCACTGAGTAAAAATTCCATGCAACGCCGTTGCATGAATGATGCATTATTGATCCTGTAACGGCTATCTCCACAACCTCATGACTTCATGAAGTTTTTGTTCATGTTTGTCATGAGGGCTGGGAACCAGCCCCTGTTTATAGTATTTATTTCATGTAACAAACTGAAGGTTTTGTTGCTTAGGGAGCTTATTCCACATCTCGTTGAGGTTTTTAATTTTATTTTTGTCAATAATTTTTTTTTTTTTTGTTTTATTTTTGTCATATATACAAAAAATTAACCTTTACTGACGTGTTATAAGTTTCATCACAAACCTATACTCATTGAGTAACGATTCCATGAAACGCCGATGTATTTTAGAAGAACGAATTTTTTATTTTTTGAAAACGTGCTGTTTTTATGTTTTGTTAAACGTAACGGTGTTATGTCAGAAACCTTAATTAAAAGCTTAAAGGGTTTGTTTTTTGTCGAATCATTCAGAATAAAACCCTGGGGTATATCATTAAAATTTTTAAAATTTAACTTAAGGCTCACACTAATATGTATATAAGTATTTCTTATAGTCTTAAGTTTTTTAAAAAACTATTCTATTGACATTTTGTTATTAATAACTTCAGTTGACATACATATTTTATTTTTTGCAGATTCTTCTTATAAATCTTCTTGGGGTTCCCATGGCTCCACTCAGTCACAAGGTAAGATCAATAACTATTTTAATAATTAAATATTTTTATATATTAATATTTTAAATATTTATTAATTTTAATTAAATGAATTTGTTTTATTTTTAAATTAGTTATTTTAATATCTGATAATGAAGTATAAAAAAAAATGTATTTGAATAAAAAAAAGGTATTAAAACTAGTTAGGAGTTATTTTCGTACGATTTAGATTTATCCCTTTTGTATGGCATTACTTTTACGATTCACTCATACTTAAAATGAATAAGGAGAAATAATAAATAATAACGGCCGATTTAACGCATGCACTCAACTCAAATATCGTTTCTTCAGTGAAGTGAGGGGTGCGAAAGTCTATTTTGGTAGGAATCTCGGATGGTATTGACCGTTAGATGGTAATGAGCTTGCTTGATAAAATACCTGAAATCCTGAAAAGAAGTCATCAAGCCCCAAAGCTGGAGAAATTTTGAAACATAAGTACTCGCAAGTTGTCGATGAAAATAGCCTATAACGCTCCACTGGAGCCTATTTCTTGCAAAATTTGATTATAATTAAAAAAAGTCAAAATTGTTTGTCCCATACTAGTAAAGTTTAGATAAATATGGTATTTTAGAAAAACGAAAATCATAAAAAATTTACTTTAATTGGAATAATTTTTCTTATATCGTTTAAAATTCATTTTTAAAGTTAAAAAAAAAATACATATTTTTTATATTGTGGGCAAAATAACCTGGTGTAGGCAACTGTATATAGAAGTAATGAGTTTGAATATTTTAAAAATATAACGTACTAGGCTGCTGTCTCTGGTATGAATATTTAAATGATCTGGCATCTTTTAAACAATCATGTCAAAGTTTGAGCCAGTTTCAAAGTTTGGCGGTCTCGAAAGACCACCCTAGAGGTCCCGGGTTCGAATTCCGGCCAGGCCATCGACCTACACGCAAAGAAATAAAAACGTTTATTGCCAGTTTGTCCGCAAACGAACTTCATTTGTCGTTCTTGAGATCGTTATTTGCAAACGTTTCAACAGTTGTTATAATAATAGTCAGTTGCGAGAAACGCGCAATTTAGTTGCAGGTAATTAATTTCGTTTGTCATATACGCGAATGATTTTTAAATTGCAGCAATTGAAAAATTTGTTTTTCCCAACTGAAACTTTCTTTGTTTTTCCCTTCGTTGTATGCACACAACGCTTATAATTCAGAGTTACTTTATGGACAAACTGTAGATATATTTTTAAGTTGACAACTGAATATTCGTTTGTGGCAAATACAACTCGCAAACGAAGTGTAGTTGGCGAATTTTTCAGTTGCAGTGAACGAACAATTTTTATACGTGTACGCTTTAACCTTTCCGCATTTTCTAAACAACTGAAATTGAAAATTCGTGATATCGCATTAGACCATCCGAAAGTGAAAGTGCATTAGATATTTGAGGCCACAAAGATCAACTGGCTGGATGGTTTCCATTTTGCATGGTAATTTGGGTATGAAAAAGCTGGTTAGAGGTGGTTTTGGATTCAGCTGTGACAATTTTTAAGACATTTTGTACTTTACGTTCTGAAAGCTGGGTTGGTCTAAGGACTTGACGTAGACCTAGAGAAAATAATCGAGGGGTGTCAAGAGTTGGACAAACCGTAGTATACAAAAGGTATAGAAATGTTGAAAGAGCGCTACAACTTTTTCTGAATTATTATTTTTTTAATAGACCAAGGACTTATCGAAAAGCCTAGTACTAAGGAAACCAAAACTTGATTGGGTTGAGTGATAGGGTCTTGTAAATAAAAATCTAGAGTGATACGACAAGTGATCATATCATCATTGAAATTATGATAAAGGCACATAAAATGTATTTAAATTTAAAATGTGCAAAATAGGTGGAAATTTTAATCCGTTTTATTATAATGCTAAGTTGGACAATCAAAAATGTTGACGTTGTTCTGAATAAAAAAAAAAAACAAAAAATAAAAGTAATAACATCGTTAATAAGAATATCAATTCATAGAAATCCAAAAATTTTTCAAATTATTCTCTTAAAAAGTTTAAAATTATTAAAAACGAAGACAAACTTTCTGCACCTTTCTCCATTTCCCTTATTTTTCCCCACTGTAAATGCAACACCTTCTCGAAAACTGATTGATAGAATACACATCCTAATTTCACATTTGTTAAAACGAGGTGTCAAAAGTATGATTGGCCTTTATTTGTGTTACGATAAAGGTGGCAACATAATGTTGAACAAACATCAACACACACATAACTAGAACGACAACGTGTTAACCGACCAAAAAAGTCAATGAAGCATGGAATTTATTGAATTTATTAAATAACCAACCTGAATAACAATCACACACACACACCCACACATGCACATTTGCACCCACTCACACACCATCCATACTTACATGATCGCACATATTGTGGACGATAAAAGGTGTGTATTACACGTGTTAAACTTTTATTTCGAAATGTGAATTTAAATAAGGGTACTCATAACCAGATATAACAGAAAAGTAACCTAATCTAATTTGCGAATCAATGAACTGAAACGCATACAAAAAGGTTGAAATATGAATGAAAAGTGAAGAAGGTAACCGTGAAGGAAAAAAAAGACCTGAGTGACATTTTAACTTTAATCAAAGTATTGAAATGTAAGGAATCTCGGATCGCTGAGATTTGTGTTGGAGATAATTTGAGAAGAGCTTTCTTAAAATAGCTTAGAGAACTTGACAAAAGCTCTATGTCTGTTTTTTTACCAATTTACCGAAACCCTTGTCTACAGATCTGTGCGTGGTTAAATTTTAACCTTTGAGCTTTCCACATGAGCTATTTAGTTATCTTAACGCCACTTGCAAACATAACAACAAAAACATACAGTGTGCGACAAAATAAAACGCCTCAAGCATATTTGTTGAAGGCAGGCAGGCAGGCAGGCAGCTAAAATCCTTGAATCGCCCTTTTGAAAATTTTCAAGAACTTTAAATTTGCTCATTTTTTGGCTGCCAATTTTGACACTTTTGACTGACACTGCCTGGCACACGTCTTCGGGCACGACAATGCCAACACTCAACCCGAAGCCTGCGGGGAGTTGCACACTCAGACACCCAAAAAGAAAAAAATGCGAAAACATCAGAAATATTTCAGCTTCGTTGCGCATCACATCATGAAACTTTTTTAGGCTTCTCTTTCTACAACTACTACTTGCATCTCGCTCTTACACTAGCTTTGGCGCTGTGTAGCACAAGCTTTTGTTCTCGTTTCACTTGAGTTGCACCACAAAGGACATCATTTCGAAATTTTGTTTAAAATTACAACAACAACAAAAACAACAACAACAACAATAACACAATAATAATGATTTTATCGCTTGGGGGTGTCATTTGTACCATTTGTTTGGCGCGCCCGTTTTGAGTGTTCAGCTGAGGTCGGAGAGTGTAGACTGAGAGTGTGTTCACACACTGTGTTGGTTGTTGTTGTTGTAGTTTTGGTTGGCTTGACAATTTAAATTGAAACGCTTAAGGGTTTGTTTTGGTTCTTTGTTATCAATGACAAGCTCGAAAAAGTTGCTCAGATTTTGTTTTTGTTCAGAGTCCTGAGACCCAAAGCAAATGATGCTTTGTTGTATCATTAAATGAGCCGCCTGAGTAGTGCGAACAATGTTTGTGATATTTTGGAAATTATCTAAACAATTCTTTGCCTCTAGGCACAGATTAATTAGTTTTAAGATACACAGAATGTGACGGTCGTAGCTAAACACTTTAGCATGTGTAAACCGCTGAATGTCTATGAATTGGGGAATCCCATATTTAAATTCCATCCCATGACGGAGGGGATTTTTTCAATTGTTTTATATTTATGACTTTTTTATAATGTTTTTTTGACGCATACAACTTCCTGATAAGTGTCTGACCCTGACCACCCCTGAAAAGTGTCTGATGGTGCATTTTTGGTGTTGATATCGTTGATTTCTAACATGCAAAAGTCAAAAATTCAGGATAGATACTATGATATCGGTAACATCGATTTTTCTGTACTTTAAATAGCTGCTGCCTGTCTAAGTTCTCGCGACCCAATGACTACAACATCCTAACGTGTTTATCTACTGTAAAATGCAAAATTTGGGGTCTCGGTAGTCGAATCGTAGCGCGCTTGACTGCCACCCCAGAGGTCTTGGGTGGCAACCGCTTCAACCTTTCTTCAATTCTTTCCTTATTTCTTATCAACTGAAATTAAAGATTCACAAATACTTACAACTCAATAGTTATAGTTGGTGGTAGATAACTTTGTGGAGATGATAGCCTAGTAACTTGAATATTTAACTAGTTTGCCATTTCCTTTCCATTTACCCATCTATCACGTCATTTTCGAACCAAGGCAGATTCGACTAAAAAGTTTTAACACTTAAAATTCTTGGCTTAAAGAGATTTGAGTTGAATAGTAGGTTAGAGTAGTAAAATAATACTATAGTAGAAAAAATACTTTTTACAGGACTAGGAAAATTTATAACCTCCCCTGTCCGACATTCAATCAGCTGAACCTGCAGATTCTCATCGAATTGGAATTTATTGGAAGGAGCCACACGTGCAATAATTTATTTTCTTTTCTGTTTTGCTTTTCATGATTTTCTATTCAGAATGTAGTATTCATTTCCTTTAAGATTCAAAAGTATCTGAAGTAAATACAACTTTAAGTATGCAATTCTCCACTATTTCTCTTGATACTATCTTCTATCTATCTTCTGTCTATCTTCTATCTATCTTCTGTCTATCTTCTATCTATCTTCTATCTATCATATCTTTCTTATATCTATCTTCTATCTATCTGCTATCTTTCTTCTATCTATCTTCTTTCTATCTTCTATCTACCTTCTATCTATATTCTTTATATCTTCTATCTATTTTATTTCTATCTTCTATCTATCTTCTATCTATCTTCTATCTGTCGTTTATCTTTCTTCTAACTATCTTCTATCTATCTTGTATCCATCTTCCATCCATCTATCATCTATCTATCTTCTGCCTATCTTCTATCTAATTTATTTCTATCTTCTATCTATCTTCTATCTATCTTCTATCTGTCGTCTATCTTTCTTCTAACTATCTTCTATCTATATTCTATCTATCTATCTAAAAAAACATCAATTTATACCAAATTCTGCATTTTAATTTATTTATAATTTCTTCTAAAATCCAATTGCAGCTAAAAATGTCTAATTTTTAATTTAAAACTAAGTAAATTTTTAAGTTACATATATCTTTGTATTTTTTCTTGATTATAAGTTGTTAAATTATTGAATAATATATTTGTGTTTTATTGTCTTAAATCTTATTTTCTGTTTATTTATTTTCTACATTTAAAAGACACTGTCTTTTATGTGAACATTAGACCGTACCTCAAAAAAAAAGTGTGCCATATTCCAGCGGATATGACGCATTTTTGCAAGGCAAATACGAAAAAAATTTTTTTTTTTGACCGAACGTAGGGGTCGCGCATTGACATATTTCTTTATATCTATAGTGCACCTCAGGTGCACCGTTCTAGTACTTACTCCCAGATCTCAGTTCCTACCATTCGAATGCACCACCCTAATATCAAAAAAAAAAAAATAAAGCCCTTAAAATATCATTAATCTTTTGCTCAGAAAGTATATCGATATTTCCAGCAGAACTATTTTAAAAAACTTTTGAAATTTTTTTCGCCGAACGTAGGGCTCCATTTTTTTATTTTCATCATATCTTCGGTATTAGAAGTCTGATCATATTGAATGACATATCGATGTTTTTGTCTGAAAGAGACCAATTATTTTTTTCTCCGAAAATTTCGCATCGAAATCGTGAAATGATTTCTAGAATTACTAAATATAACTTGTGAAGATCCTAAACACCAAATTTTGTATTACGACTCAATGTTGGCAAGTTCGGTAATTATTCTAAAATTTTTTCCTTCCAAACCTACTAAAATTTCACCAATTTTTCGTGATGCAAATAGTAAAATAAAAATCGGTCTTAAACTATTCGGTTTCGTAATTTTTCGGAAAAATCTAAAAATATTGTTTCACCCCTGAAAGAATTCAAGAAATTTTAGACATTTTTTATTTTGAAAACTCTTAAAATTTTCCCAAATTTACCCTATCTACAAGAAAGAGGGATCTTACAATTTGAGCCAACTACCGTGGGATAAGCCTTCTTAAAATCGCATATCAGGCTGTGGTGCTCTCACAATCACACACATATAAAATACACTTACACTTTATACACTTGTTTTTAAAATTTAATTAGAAATAAGTTATCAAAAAAATTGTTATCAAAAAACTATCAAAAAAATATTTTCAGTAGTTATAAAAATACGATTCGAATTGTTGCCTAAAAATGTTATCTTAAAAATATAAAATTTTGTTCTTTTAAATTTGAAAATAAAAATATATTGTTACGAAATCTATTGTTCTCTATTGTTATTGCATGTTGTAAAACAAATCAACACACACCATCTTTTTGGCGATCACCTATACTCCATCACGTCTGACTTTGATGGATCGAAGTTAAAATCGTGTAGGACCTCTCTCCTTTTTTTGATACTAAACGAGGTTTCATATAAGGTGAATACGTACACAGACAAAAAAAAAATGTTTTAAAATTGACGACAATTGCTATTTATTTGACGAATTTTGTGTTTAAAAAATAGCTTGCAACAAATTTCGTCAAAGTAAGAGCAAATGTGTTTAAAACTTTTGAAAAACATATCGCTCGTTTTCTTCAATAACGTTACAACTCAAAAAACTAGATTTTTCAGGAGAAGCATTTTAAGTTTTGAACAGACAAAGGAAATTAATTCACCATTTTCAAAATATGGACAAAACATCATATATACAAGTAGTACTGTAATGTACATGGTTTAATCCACACAAAGTGACAAAAAAAACTGGATATTATCGATATATAATACGATCTAATCGGAAATATATTGAGGTGAATGAATCACAAATTCTACTCTCCTGCAAAAATTAAAGAAGATATCGTTACCAAAATTGTACACAGCATAGATCATGGTGACACGAATTTTGCTGGGTAATTTACTCAATTTTTATGTTTTTTGGATTGTGACGTTATTGAAGAAAACGAGCGATATGTAAAAAAGGCAAATTATGAACACATTTTTTGAACACATTGTGTTCAATTTTAAGATAACTTTTTTTGCGACTTTTTCAATCTAATAACGAGACAGATCGTCCGAGTTGCTGATTTGAGACGTAGGGGCACAACATTCTACAAAAGTGTTAATATGCTAGCGGGTGCTGATAATATTCCCAATAGGCAATTCAGCGAGCCCTCCTCAAAAAGAGACATGAATTGATTGATACTTTTGGCGTCTAAACACATGACCTCATTGCTGCCGTAAGCAACACTTCTAAGAGGCCTGATATAAAGTAGTATAGTAGAAAAGTGTTCCCTAAAAAGCTTTAAATAAGTATTAAAACTAACAAATTAATATTAAGCCTTATCCGACATTACAAAACTTTAGCCATTAAATTAATTTAAAGTTATTTTTAATTTTTTTCAAAATGATGTAAAAGTAAAAGAACCAAAGTACAAAGTAATTTAAAGTTAATTTTTATTTTTTTTCAAAATGAATTAAAAGTACAAAAATGATCTCATAATTAATTAAGTTCTTTTCGTTACCTAAAATGCAAAATAACGTAACATCACATTTGATAAGTTTACAGGAGAAGCAAAAAACGATATAAAATTCTAACAACTTGAGATATAAAAACGAAATTTTCAAATCAAATAACTTGGTTATTTTTGGTGGCAAAAGTTTAAAATTCATACATGTAATACACATGTAATATAATGTAGTGAATCGTAATCAATAAAAAATACAATTTCGAGTTTTTTGATCATACGTTTTTTTGCATTTTATATGACGATTTGTAATAATTTCTTTATTTGAAAAGTAAATATATGTATGTAATGAATGAATATGTTTCTGTTTATTTTTGAGAAATCTACTTATTGTCCTTACTTAGGAAGTAATGTAAGCATGACTTTTGTAAGAGTTCTCTGTCCAGGCCTTATTTAAAAGGTAATATTAGAAGGAGTGCAGAAGAAGCAACTTTTATAACCATGCTTTAAGAAGTTCGATTATCATTCCTACTTACATTAGTGCTCCTATCACTCCTCATCGATAGAGGAGGTTATTCATGAATTTTCTAAAGAGTGCTACTAGAAGGCATTCTTTGCGCAGTGAAAGCGCTAGGCCTGACAAATTTTCCCACTTCATATAAAAAAGAAAGTGCAATTGTATATGAGTGGGGCAGTACTACAAAATACATACAAAGGCCTGCTAGCAGTGCTGCCATTGCCTACTGGGAAGTATCAGTTTCTGATAAGCTCAACGTGTTGTGATAATGGTCTGTCGTTTGCATGATTTTATTTTTCTGATACATTTACTCAGTACCGATATAAGGACTTTGGGAGCCTTTGAGAGTGAAATCCGTCGTAAGATCTTGTTTCCAATCTGAGTCAATGGCGAGTACTGAATCGGTTGGAACCATGAGCTGGATGAGCCTCATGCCGACATTGACTAAGTTAAGTGAATAAAAACGTGATTACGTATCTGAAGTCAAAATTTAAAAATTCAAAATGTCGGCTTCAAAATGGCGGCCATAAACAAGTTAAAATCTATAATAAGCATTATGAAGTCCAAATTCAGTGCCGAGGGGTTTTTAGGTTTACTGATCACGTATATGAAGTCAAAAATTGGAAATTCAAATTAGCGGCTACAAAATGGCGGCCATGCGGACAAGCTTAATTCTATAATAAACGCATTGAAGTCCAAATTTAGTTCCAAAGTTTCCAAAATTTAGTTTTAGTTCCAGTTCTTGTGCATTATGAAGTTCGAATTTAGTTCCCAGGGGTTTTTGGGGATCGCTGATCATGAATCTGAAGTGAAAACTTAAAAATTCAAAATGTTGGCTTCAAAATGACGCCCATGCAAAGGCTCAATTCTATAATAAAGGCATTATGAAGTCCAAATTTAGTACCCAGGGGTTTTTAGGTTTGCTGATCACGAATATGAAGTCATAATTTGGAAATTCAAAATGGTGACTTTACAATGGCTGCCATGAAAAAGCTAAGTCTTGCAATAATGTCTCAATATTATAAAACAACTTTGGTTTTTTTTAATAAGAAATTAAAAAAAAAATATTAAAAGGAAAATTTTTTAGATTGTTATTCTTTAATAAATGGTATACATTTTCAAACACATTAATAAAAATAAAGCCTTCACAACAGATCGAAATAATGCTCATTGTCATCATCACTTGAATCGCTGTAATCATAACAATAACCATCTTCACGTCTTCTTCAATATCATTCACGTTATGATTAACTACTTCAGTTTCTAAATTTGTTTGGAATGATGCCAGTATTAATAATGCTCGAAAAAAATGTTCTCGAAATTTTTAAAAATCTTTGTTGGGAGCCTCTTGGCTCCTGTTTTTAAATCTTCCTATTTGAAACAAAGTAAATTCTTGAAATTCTCATCGTATTGGATAAAATGCTCCATTAAAGGACATTTTAAATGATTAAAGTCTTAAAGAAGTGTTGAAAATGTCAGAGAGAATTGAATCAGTGTAGAAAGTTATGCTTTAAAAAAAAAATAAATATTTTTAAATACACTTAATTTTCTTCAGGCGAACATTGTGGTATCATCATTGTATTTCCGAATCTTATTTGACTAAATTTATTTGAGGTCAATTTCGAATATAAGGTCAGTTAAAAAAAAAAAAAGAAAAGAAAGATGAATTTCTGTGCTTGTATAAGAGATCTAACATATTAGATAAAAATAATTATCTTCTGTTACATAAAATAATTTCATGAAAAGCGCAAACTTTTACATAAAAAAACTAAAATTATGATTTTTGCTTTTTCCAGGCTACAGCTCGAATGCTTTGAGCAGTGTTGGAGTAAGTGTGGGTAAATCTTCACTGGATCCACATACACATCTGAGACAACCTGGTGAGTTTATATTTAAAAAAAAGGACCAATACAATATACATTTCATCGGCTTACAAGAATAACTGACCAACCTCGAAAATTGGGTTTTTTACTTTTTGATGCAGTTTAATGTAGAATATCATTCAGAGATTTCTGACAATACTGAATATCTAATATTTCGGTTAAAAATATCCCTTTGGTCCTTTTAAAGACCAGATTAAAAAGGAAACATAAGGACCTTTATAGAAGTGAAAACTTGTTTTGCTTTTTCTCACGAACTATGTTTTTTCAGTGGGTCAGTTTTCCCTGAAGCCGACGATATTTAGTTCTAAGACATCTGTGCAAAAAATTTTGAACAAATAATATTATTTTCATTCTTCAATAAATGAGGATTGCTGAAGATTTTTCATGCTAAGAAGATATCATTAGAAAAAAAGGGTTACAAAGAAAAGGATTAAAATCAAGCAATTGAGTCTGGCAATTGTCCTAAATAAACAGGCAAATAGTAAAGGTCAACAAATCGAATGGACACTGGAAGAAAAAACCATTTCAATGATTTTCTACACCTCTTCTATACCAGTGAAGACATTATTTCACAAGTTGTCTTCACTACTCTACTTTCTGAACTAATGTGAAGCTAGTGATTTTTGTTGAAAAAGCTTCTAATGTTTCTCAAAAGCTTTCGAAGTGAGTCCGAAGTAACACCTGTTGTTTTTTTGGTTTTGGCAGCTGGTTGCGAGAGTTTTATGGCACATTAAAAATTATTACTGAGGAAACATCTTGTGAAGGCCTAGATTTTAAGTTGAGAAAAAAAAAATAAAATCCTTCAAGAGTTCGCTGTGTAGGCGTAAAATCCTTTCAAATAGCAATTCAACTCAACTCGATTCTGCACTTCATTTGGTACACTTCATTGCAACCGCTGAAATGTCCACAAGTGCCCAACAAGCCTGCGAACATTTTTATTTTTTTATTTCTATTCATTTCCTTACCACGGAAGGATTCAGGATTCGAAGGACAATTGCACGTGCTCTAAATGCATTTTAAAATACATTTGTTTGTGGAGAGCACTTTACCAGGACACTCGAGTTGCTGCTGTTGCTACTGCTGCAGTATAAAATCTGCAACAACAACAATAACAACATCGGATTGTATCCATTACAGAGCCGAGCGAGGCTTTATTAAGTTTCTTTTTGTGCTGTTAGCTGGCAGCTTTAGCTGCTTAAGTGTTGGTCCTTCAGGAAGGTTACATTTCCCTGATTCGCGCTGATTTTTACCCAATACATGATGGTGTGAGTGCAACAATGATGTGTGTGTTTGTGTGTGTGTGCGATGTATGTTAGTGTGCATGCATGAGCGTCTGCATTGTTTTCATTAAACAATTCGAGTTGACAAACATTTTTGTGTTGTTGTATGCAATGTTTTATTTTTCTATTGTTGTTTAATGCCTAAAAAATGCCCGTTTCTTGTTGCTCCGTCGCGTGTAGTGTGTGTTAATGTGTTGATGTGCGCTCTGTGGCACGCGTTCTCAAATCTTGAGCTACGTTGAGCTCTGCTGAGCCCGTCATTTTTGACAGGCAGCCACATAATTGAGTCAGTTGAGTTGAGTTTTATGATGTTTCAATTGTTTCGAATTTTTTTTTTTTTGGTTTTTGTTTTTGTTTTCGACAATATCGACATTTTTTTGTTGCTTCCATTCCATTTCGATTTCGATTGCGAATTCATTTCATTTTAGTTTTTTTCCATTCCCACTTTAAAGTGGGTTTGAAGTGGCGCATTTAAAGGTTTGATTTGCGACATTTACTTTGGGTCCCGGTTAGTGCCGGGCCGAGGTTATTCTTTTATATCAATGCCACAGCAAATGAAAGAAACAAATTCTTTCATGGCTCATGAATGAATTTTTTAAGTATTTGTTTGTGCTTGAAACTGTTTTGAAGTATGTAGAATATGGAGTGGGTTTTTTTTGAAAATGCAAGTAGATAGAGAGCATATTTTTGAGGGCAAAGATTGAACTATTTTTAAGCTACTTTTGGAAATGAAGCCAAAATAAATAAACCTTTCAGGAATAATTATCCGTAAGATTCATTAATAGCCGTAGACGGCAAGACCCTCTTTACAGAAACGAAGAAAAGTTTCAAAGATAAAATTTTACTGTATCCTGTGTTTGTTCTTCTACCTGTTATCTTGTGCTGGATAATGTCGAAAAGGCTCTAGTTATAAGAACTTTCAATAGATAGGGTACAATCGTTTGAAAAAATAACTTCCTTCAATTACTACAACTTTTCTTTCAAACATGCAACTTTTAAGAATTTCGTTTTCCAATAAGGACATTTCTTTCCAATCCCTTTGATGTTAAGTTTTTGCATTTAAAGCACACGATATGTTAAAAAAATTTGAAATGAAAAAAAAGCAAACTTTCTATTCAATCTTTGTGCACCAAAAAATAGTTTGAGTCTCTGCTACATAATGATAACGTAAAAAGAAAACATTCGATAGGCGCTTTAGTCTGACAAATTAGCCCCGCATGGATAGTACTTAATTTTTTTTTTTTGCTTTAATTGTAATCAATATTAGTTAATAGTTGTTGTTTTCTTCATAACATACTTGGCCTAATGCTCAGCAATTAGTTTCAATATAATTGGATGAAAAGGTCACATTAAATTTAATTCAAAGATTTTTCTGTTAGAGCCTGACCATTCAATAAAAAAAAAAATGGAAAATCGAATTAGTTGTGTGGTTAGAAAAAACAAAAAAAAAAAAACAAAGTTTCCATTACAAATGTCTCCTTACCGCTTAGGTGTACATCAGCCAAACAAGATGAACCCTAAAGGGAACTGTGGAAAAAGAAGAATAACTACAAAAAACACAACTTCAAGTTCTCATAACAGTAAAACGTTCTGATCGACCTTCGAAAGATGCGCATAAGTTTAAGCCTATGCCTAAAAGTATTACATGATCAAGGTTAACTTTGACAGGGTGCATCAAAAGTAGATAAGAACTCTTGTTACTAATGGAAAGCTTTGTCACCTCTGTTAAAAAATTCTGTGTAACTTTCTCGATAAAATTGGCGGTTAAGTAAGACCTTAGTAGCTAAATGGATCACAGTGAAAGTCATGCAAGACTACTAATGAGTTGGTGTAGCGGCCAACGAAACAGTCTGTCTAGTCTGCTGTATGATTTGATCTATACAGAGCCGTTGTTGATGTTTGTTGTTTTCTTCACAACATACTTGGCCTAAAGCTCAACAATTAGTTTCAATGCCATCAATATTTCTTCACAAATAATATAAAATATTCTTAAAGTACAAAAAATTTCTTTTATTTTTAAAAAAAATAATTTTTTGAACCGATTTGAATAAAATCTATATCATTGCATAATATCTATTATTATTAAAACTTTTTGAGAAAATAAATTTTCCTGCCATATTTTCGAAAAGATTTTTGAGTTTTTATTAAAATATTTTTATTCTGATCCTTAAAAACAAAATTTCGCCTTTGCCACCTTGTGATACCAGGGTTATTTTCATGCAACGAAGGTGCATTGAGGTTAATTTAAGCGGGTTTTTAAAGGCCTCGTGACGCCATTAATTTTTTTTATATTTTTATCATGTGACAGAAAACTTCAACTTTACTGTCATTCCATAAGATTTACCATACACTAAGAAAAAAAATATTAAATTTAACCAAAAACTTTTTAATTTATCTAAAAAGCGAGTCAACTTTGTACCAATAACGCATTTGCATAAATCGACTAGGCACATATTTAAAATTTATTTAAATATTTTTTTAATAAAAAAAAAAATAAAATATTTAAATATTTAAACAGAAATAATAAAAAAATATATCAAAATTTTGCACGAATTTTTTTAAAATATCTTTCAAATATTTACTATTTGAAAAAAAAAGATATCGCATTTACAGGAAATTTATATAAAAATATTGAATTTAAAAAACAACATATTTAAATTGAAAAGGAGGAAAAGGAAGAAAAGACGAAGAAAAGAGGAAGAAAAAGTAGATAGAAAACAAGATATTCGTGAGAAAATATCGAGTTGTCACTCCACCCTACATAGTTTCATCATGCGATCACCCATCGCACTCACAAATCATATTGACCAAACATCCAGGCTATATTACCCTTGCAACAAAAACTAAACGAGAACTATAAGAAACCTGCAACTGCAAGAAATAAACTGCAGGAACAGAGTGCGATGCTGTTGCTGCTTGTCGGAATATGTATGTATTTCAGCTGTATGGAATATTTGTGTAGGTGTGTGGTATAAATAAAATTTAAATACGGGAAAAAAACGTGTTGTCAGGAAAATATTTGATTTATCCACGTAAATATTTAAATAAAATTTATACTCGGGCGTGGATAATGTTAATACGCGTTATTTCCGAAAATTATTTTGGAGTGGCCGAAATTAATTTTTTTCATGTTCGCTGATTTGGATAATTTTTTGGTATTTTGTTGTATACCAACAAAAGATATCTGAATATTTTGATTCCTTAATATTAGGCTGATATATTCATTATTTGTTGGGACAGACATGCTCGAAGCTCATATATGTTCGGTTGTTTAAAATGGCATGCAAATTTACTATATATTCAATCTTTTGGTACAGTCACAGTAATCTTATCATTTGACTTTGTTGTATATTTTCGTAAGTGACAATTGTCATAGATGACATTTGCATTAAAAAAAGTTGGAAAAAAAGCCATATAAAAAATTTCGTAGTACGAAATATAAACAACATCACTATTTCTATGTTCATCAACTTCAGTGTACTGCATCTTTTTAGCCCTGTGGAGCCCTGTTTAACGAAAGATGTCAAGTTACAGCTTGAAGTCTCAGCTAAAAGTAAAAAAAAATTCAGCTGCTCCTACTTGCAAATCAAAAAATTGGAGTACGATAATGATGTTAAAAAATTATTAAAAGACTATGCTTAAATTACTTATTCATGTTTGTTCTATTTGTTTTTTTCTATGGGAGGTGGGCGGATCAGGTATATATTTTTAGGAGCCCATTCTACAATTATAATGTATATTTTTTGTGAAAATTGAGTTGATGTAGTAAAAATCAAGGGAGTTATGCCACTTTTTTAATAAAAGTTGTATGGGAAGTGGGCGTAAAAGTGGGCGTAAAAGTGGGCGGATATTTTTCAAATTTCACACAAATGATTCTGAGTGTTTAAAAATGATATGTGCCAAAAAACAATGCCGTAGGTCAAAATTTAATTTTCTCTTTGTATGGGAGGTGGGCGTAAAAGTGGGCGGAACATTTTGATTTTTCCATTTTTTTCTTGATTCAAACAAAAAATGCCTATGTACCAAGTAGCCGCTCATTCTATGAACTTCAACCAATGTGCGGAGTTATAATTCCTTGGAACGTTTTTTTATAGTTGTTGCATATAACTGCATTCAGCGGTTGCCAACGGCTTCAATTTTTTTTTCAATTCCGTTATAACGTCTTATTCGTATTTTTTGTTGTCGTAAAATAATATTTTTCGTAGCACTTCTCCTCAGCGAGTAATAATTCCATGTAACAATATTAAATTTTTGTTGCATAAGCTTCTATCTTCGCGAACGGACTACTTTATAATTGTTTATTTTTTTTTATTTTTATCATAAGACTATTGGTGTTCTCGTTTCTACCAAAAAATGTTACCCTTACACAGTGCAAAGTTTTTTCAATGTTGCCCTTAACCCTGAAAAAGTCATGTTTTTGACTACTCAGAAAAGAATACAAAACACTGCCCTGCTTACTCAATCAGTTGATTTATTTTATTGTACCAATAATAAATAAATATATATATAAATAATTTTGGAATTTCTCATGATTTGAATAAAAATTGTTTTCATCATAACAAAATGTCAAATAAACACGTAATATAAGTTTATATCTATCCTTGTCTTACATACGCTTTTCATAATATTGTCGTTTAAAGCAATCATCTCTGACATTTTAAGAAACGAAAACGTATTTTTTTACCCCCAAGAAAAGGGCAATGAAAAGGTAATATTTAGAAACGTTTGGTAGAAACGAAATAGCCATAAGTAACCCGGCGTCTCCACAGGCAATAAATTATTGCCGATCAGCTGTCATTTCGCCAGACAGATATGAACCATATCAAAACAAAATTTTGTATGTGGGCATTTCATATCTTGATATAAGAATTTGTGAGATGCCATCAAACAGGAATATTCGCTGCATTGAAGCGAATGTATTCTTGTAAATATGTATTTACTCACTTAACTATGTATATCAAGCCTTTATACAAAATTTTAAGAAGCGTCTTGCTAAGAAAATAAAAAAAAAATTAAAAAAATTGGCTGTCAAATTACCAAACTGACAGTTCATGGCAGGCAATAGTTATCAAGATATTTATCATGACATATATTGCTCTTCATGAGCAATGAGAGGTCTCCACTGGCAATATATCGTCTGACATAAGTATCATGATATAAACTATTGCCTGTGGAGACGCTGGGTAAAGATTCTTCATTTCTGTTTTTTTTTTGTTTTCATTTACTGTGCCGCATTTACTCACTGAATAATAATTTCATGCAACGCCGTTGCATGGTTGATGCATTTTTAACCTTGGAGCGGCTCTCTTCGCGGCTTTATGACGTCATATATTTTTAGTATATTTTTGTCGTGAGAAGAAGGCTAGGAACCAAGCTATACTGACGTATATTAATTTTTATTTTGCCACACATATATAGTGTGTTAACTCAAGCTTTGACAAGTCAAGAACTTTAATAAAAATTTGGATAGGAAGTGTAAAAAGTTTGAATTGAGGTAAAATGTTGCAAAGTGTTAAAAGTTGAATTTGAGGTTAAAAAATTATATCGAAACCCGAGTGAAATACTTGAAAACGAAAATGTTCAATAATTTTCGAAATTTTCATTTTATATTTTTTAATATCATAAATGTTATATTATTTCAGACAATCTGAAATTCAGAAAATAGAGATGATTCGTAAAAAGTTTTTTATAGGTACTGTAAAAAGTTCAATTTGAAATAATAACATATTTTTTTTAAATTCGAAAAAGTTTTTGTTTTTTAACTTGAGGAAAAATATTTTGTTTAATATTAAAAAGTTTTTATTTTGTGATTAGCAAATATTTTGATTTGGATTTTAGAGTTTAATTTGGAAAATATGAGTTTTAAGTTTTAAACCAGCATTGAAATGATTTTTAATTTTTATTTTTTTTTGTTTTTGCTCAAAAGTGAAAATAGTGAGAAATAAAAATATTTTTATGAATTTTAATCCAATGTTTCAAAATAAAAATTATTCTTTACAATAATACATTAATATGAGGCAGCAATAAGACATTTTCTTATAAAGCTGCCAACATAATCAACATAAACTTTTTAACTAATTTTAGCTTAACTTTTAATATTTCTAATTTTTCCGCTTACAGATCCATATCAAATGTTCGGACCAACGAGCAGCAGACTGGCTAGTTCTGGTGAGTAATAATGAAAAAAAAAAAAAAAATGCCCTCAAAAACCCTCCATGACATTCGCTGAATATTTTAAGAAAGTTTTGTTGGAAAACTTTGACTTTCAAGATTCAGGTGGTAAGATTATTTTTCCCTCGCACGTTTTTGTAAATGTCAAATGCTTGCGTCAAGCACGTGCGAGCACGTCAAAAAGTTAAAAATATGCTTAAAATCTTGAATGAAATGAAAACTTCAGCGAGTTTTGATGCGTAAGTGTGAGTGAATGACACAAATCAAGCCACTTGATAGCATGCAGCGAGTGCTTATTTAATATAAAAATCACCTGCACTTCATTATCATATCAATAGCTTAAATTTATGTACCCTAAAATGTACTATTGCACCCTCGTGAGGACTCGTGCTGGTTGGGGTGTTCTGTGTTGTATAGGTTAAAATTGCGTGAACACTGATTTTATCACTTTAAGTCATTGTTTGGCATTAATAATAATGAGTGAAAAATAAAGTTATGAATTGTAATTTTTTTAAAACTATAGAGTGTGTGTGTGGCACACGCATGGGAGCAATGCGAGGGTAACCCTTTAGCAAAGTCATTTCTGAGGAAATGCAGGAAACTTTTTTCCTAAAACTTACCCCTAAGCATATACATATGATGTTTTGTAGCGAAGGTGTTTGAGGCTAGCGTGTCGATGGGTGTGTCAGCTGAATTCGATTTCTTAATGCCTGAAAAGACTGGCGGCTGGGAAAGGAAGACGGCAGCATGTTTGCTGTGAAAGGGTTAAACGAACGCTTTGATGAGCCTGATTTTTATTTTTTTTTCAACAAACGCGTGTTTTAGGTCATCAATTAAAAAGTGACTACATGGAAAATATGGTGCCTTTCAGCTCATTAAAAATGCAACTTTGGGTGTGAGTGGCCAAAAAGAGGCGTATCATATAAATTTGATAAATCACTGTTGGCCAACGGTATAACTAGCAAAGTGCTGTGAGAAAACAGTTTTGTATCGAGTCCACGGACATACAGGGAGGTGTTCGAAATAAGACACAAACAGTGGGAAACTGTGAAAAATAGCTTTTTAAATATAATAGCTAAGGTTTACAAAATGGTGTTTTTATTATTTTGTAATTTAAATTTGAATGAGTTAAATCAAAAATGTTGATTTTAAATTAAATAAAATAATTTTGAAAACATAAAAACAAATTAACTTTGGAAGCTTTGTTAAGTATTCATGGGATATATTTCAAAAGTTCTGCTTAGAGCTCAACAGTGAGTTGCCATGACTTATTTTAAGACAGTTTTTATTTACGATCCAGTTAATTTAGTGAGAAAAAATTGTAAATAATGTGCTCATCGAATCAGGAATTTTTTACAAAAGTTTAAATATGGTAAAAACGGTTGAAATAGAAGGTTAAAAGCGAAAAACCAGTAAGAGCCAAGATAAATTGATCACTTGCATTATTAAACAGCCTTTCTTCTTAACAAATATAGAATGTTGATCAGAAATGGTTCTAATCTAACTGTAGCTGCATCCACAATGAATCAATGGCTTAGGGGAAAATTGATCTTAAATCATGTTGGCCAAGAAAAGTACTTTTGTTCAAATATATATGTACATTTGAATAACAGGTATGAGTTAAAAACAAGTTAATACTAGAAATTATCATTTTGAGCCAGATCCCGTTTTCGCAATTTAACAGTTTAGTGATCAATGAGGAGTTAAGTTAAAATTAGCACTAAACATTATTTTAGCAATTGTTCAACCCAAAATTCCCCACTTATTCTCTTATACACAAAGATATTAAAATGATAATGAGTTAATACTTTTTTTAAATGAAATGAGGAACGTAGGCTCTAAAGATACAATTTTTTTGGTTAATAACTAGATACAAAGTGTAACTTTCTATTCAGTTTTTTTTTTTTTAACTTGGTTAAAAAAGTAATTATGCCTAATCTAAAGAGTAGTACCAAATAAAAATAAGTAATAGTAGTATATTTTCTTTAAAGAGTATACCCACAAAAAAAAAAAAAACAATAAAAGACCTTAATTCACACAAAAATCTTATAGTGAATGCTTAAGAAGGGAGTGAAAATTTAAGTCAAAAAAAATCTGAAGAGGATCTATAAATGGCGGATCTATAAGTGGCGTCCGTGGCGTAGTTGGTTAAAGTGCGTGGCCTCTCTGTCAACGAACCTGGAGACCCGGGTTCGAACCCCAGCAGCGACAGAAAATTATATGAATTAAAATAATTTCTCTGTACGGCCGCCACCTCTCTGCAGACAATGGCAAACCTCAGAGAGTAATCAATATGCCATGTAAAGCTTCTTGAGAACGCGAATATTCCGTTTATCGTCGTTCGGAGTCGGCGTTAAACATGAAGGTCCGGTTCTCGGTCAATTGTGTACAAACTTAACAACACGCACAACACAATTGATCATAAGAAGCTAGGTCAAAGTCCTTTCAAGGGCTGAAATGGCCAGTTATTTAGTTTTTTTTTTTTTTTAATTATTTTAACTTTTTAGATTTCGGTAGAGTATTATCGCAAGAATATAATTTAATTTGCAAATTGTTAATATATACTGAAAATTAACAGTATTTTACGCAAATATTTTCCACTTCTGGTTACTATGTTAAACTTCCTTACGACTCCCGAACTCACAAGTGTTTTTTCTATTTTTGGTTGTTTCAAAAATTATCTTGCCGATTGTCAAAATGTAAACTATCCAATGGGACTCTTTGAATTTTTGCCAATCATATTCACCTCACAAGTGCCAAATATTCTCATTCAGACTGTCAAAATTTCATCATCCGAGTGAAAAGTTTCTGAATAGCACACGGCCAAATAATAAAAAGTATTTTCGACATAAGAAAATGTACTTAAAAGTTAAATGCATTTTAATATTTTATTTTAGCAACATAAGCTCTCATAATAAATGATACCTCGCTTTACCATAAAACGAACTTCTCTCTACCGTAAATCTACTTTCAAAATAATAAAAAGATGACATCACAGATATGTAACCATTTTCGTACTCTCAAAATAAAATCGTACTTTAATTAGTACAAAAGTATGTTCTGCTGGAAGTGTGGAAGGATAAAGAAAACTGATAAACAGCAACCATTATGGTTTTTTTAATGGAATTTTTATGACAGCTCGTCATCGCATGCGAAGTTTTTCAACTTTTTGGAAATACCTCGCATCGCACAAGCGCATCGCATAGCATTGTAGTTTCCTACATAAGAACTCTGCTTATGAAAATGCTCTGACAGCTCGTACGAGATTCTTACGTTGTCTCGCATCACACTCTCGCACTATTGTATTTCAGGCTTAAGCATTGCGCAGGATTGAAAACTTGTACTGTTGGAAACTTGCATGCGCGGCACTCCTACATAATTCTTTGTTCATATTTTAATATAAAACGGATGAAATACTTCTTTTATTCTATTATATTCCAAATTTTATGCCATTTTGTTTCATATTTGTTCACATTCTGAACAAGACTTGACAGAAAGCCATATCGTAAGTCTATCGTGACGTAGATGCACAGATCATTGAAAATTATTTTTACGATCTGCGCAATCTATTTTTCTATCATTCTTGGAGAGAGAAGGAGTTATTTTCACTCAGGTTATGTTGTAGAGTCGCCATTGTAAAATATTTCCAATTTTAAAATTACTATGTAACATATGTTTGTACTAAAATTTTTGTAATAAAAAATAAAAATATTTAACAAATATTAATTTTACAGTAAAATGTTTCTTAGATTTTTTTATGGTTTTTTTTTTTTTTTGTTTTGTGATCGAAATGCCAGAAACAGGCACTTTGATGATTTTTGAAAGAAGTCAAGTTTCAACAGCTATAACTTTTGTATCCGAATTTTGGTTTTTGTAATATTTTGCACAAAATATCTTGAGATTATACCATATCTGTTTTTAAAGTTGGTATTTTGGGATATTTAGGGTTTTTTTCGTAAAAATATTCAAACTCGAAATTTCCAAAAAAAGGTACACTTCTAATAAAAAAAGATACAGTAGTTTTGACTATGTCGTAACACAAGACGTAGAATTATTCAATTCGCTTTTGATGACATCTTTTTTAAAAAATATTTAAGTAGCAAAATATTTATTCCATACACCTGAGCATATGACCTTTAAAAGAGTGCTGGAGAGGGTTAATATGTATGACTGACCCCCATTACTTTTGCAAAAGGCAAAAATCTTTGACACCTATTCCATCCGACCACTCCTTACGTGGGCTCCCATACAAATTTTATGGCTTTTGTATATTTATTCCATACACCTGAGCATATGACCTTTAAGAGAGTGCCGGAAGGTTAATATGTATCACTGACCCCCATTACTTTTGCAAAAGAAACATTTTTGCCTTTGACACCTATTCCCTCCGACCACTCCTTAGGTGGGCTCCCATACAAATTTTATGGTTTTTGTATATTTATTCCATACACCTGAGCATATGACCTTTTAAAGCGTGACAGAAAGGCTTAATATGTATCACCGACCGCCATTACTTTTGTAAAAGGAACAGTTTTGCCTTTGACACCTATTCCCTCCGACCACTCCTTAGGTGGGCTCCCATACAAATTTTATGGTTTTGTCGATATTTAACTTTCGTTTTCGATTCGCATAATTTTTGCTGCGATTCCCATAATATATGTTGCGATTCGCTTTTGATGACATCTTTTTTAAAAATATTTAGCAAGAATGGATAAATAAAGCAACAGCGGAATTTTTTTTTGCTACCTAGTACACTGCAGAGTCGAAAAATTTGTTCAATGCTACCAAGTTCAATAACCCATGTGGAGAGTCGAAATGTCAAAATTTCACTGTCGATAATATGCCCGGATATTTAATTGGCTGCGGAATTTTGACATTTCAATAACAGATTTGTTAAAAAAGCATGCCCCTCAAAATTACTCAGAATTACTGGGCTACGCGATTCTGTTAAAAACAACATGCCCCCAAAAGTATGCTTTTTTTTAATTATAAGATTTATGTCTTCACGCTAGATGGCGTTGTCTTCACCGTCAATATAAGTTAGAGAGTTCAAACATGAATTTTTCTCCCAGTGAGGATCAAGCAGACCAACAAGTGCTAACATCAACATTGTACGATCAGTACTTTAGGCACACCAAAGGCTCAAATTGTGATATAAATACCGACACCTGATCACTATCAACCACCCTACTTACCTTCGTATTCTACGTCAAAAATGCAAAACGACCAAGTTATTTAAAGTAATTACACGATTTTTTTATTTGTATTTAGTGTTCTTTAAAAAATAATTCAATTTCAATTTCAAAATTTGGATTTTGTTTTTACCTTTTATTTTATTACAACTAGAAAGAAAATGGAATTTTTTTCGAAAGGTAAAATATCATAACTCTGGTAATTTTCATCGGATTTTTAAATGTAATAGCTCATTAAAAAAAAAACAATTAAATAATAAACGAAGTGCATACCAGGATCTTAAGTATGAAAGAGATGAGACCATATAATTTTTTAAAAAAAAGGTTATTACTTTACGCCATTACCATGCAAGTTTTCCCATATAATATGAATATTTTATTTATATGGGATTTTGTAAAATTTAAAAACCTTTTTTAACAATTTTGGGTTTTCCACTTTGATTGTTTTTTTTTTCATTATTTCAAACGCCACTGCATATGTTAAGCAGTGAAAAATGTGAAGTTAAGCTGTCAACTTTTATTACGATTTTACACAAAAGTTGTTGATTAGCGTGCCGAAAATAATACCTTTCAAAGCAAATAAAAATTGGCATTACATTTTATAACATAACATTTGAGCGGCTTAAATTGTCTGTCAGGCTCTTGTGGAGCGTCCAAAAAGGATATTTCTATTTAAGTTAACAACAAGCTGCTATTGTTTTTTTGTTTTTTACAACATTAAAATTTATTTATCAACATTGTATATAATATAAAAAAAAGTTATAAAAAAAAAATCAAAATGGTGAAAAATCTTAGCGAGCGAGTATTTGCAAGTTTCGCAAGTATTTATGAAGCCTTGACACGTAAGCCGAACGACGGCCTTAGGTCGCCTGACCGCAACAAGAACTCACTCAGTGGTCGCTTGCATGGCAGCTGAAAATGTAACAACAATAAATGTGCAGACAGAAGCGTCCAAGCAGGACAATATATTCCACGCTGTCTGTGCATATAAATCGTTGGAAACTCCTGCCCTCTACGTTCTTAATTTTGTTCAATTCTTTTTTATGTTTTGTGTAATAAGGACTCAAATAAATTTAACTGTTCTACCTTTAAGCCGTTGAGTTGAAATTCAGCTGTAGTCACTTTACGAATTGACCTTATTTTGTGGCGTTGCTACAGCCTAGCCGCCACAAACAACCTTTAAACCATGAAAACGAGTTGTTCGCCTTTTTATTTCTACTTGGCCGGCCGGTCAACCCCAACCTTTCGCTGTAGAGCAGAGCACCGGAATTAGCATAAAACTCAATCGCCTACTATTTTCCGGCGCGACATATAAATTGTATGTGAACGTTTTTTCGCTTTCTTTTGGCGCCCCCCTAAACGCTGCTCTGCCTACGTGCTTTGTGCTCGTGGAGTAAAGAAATGACGTTAAAATTGCTCGTTTTTCTTACTTTTTTTTGTAGCATACAGCTGAAAGTTGCGCTTGCTACTTGTTTAATATTTTTCGTTTTTTTTTACCAGCCTCTTTCACTTCACCTCCCCAATTTCTGACCTGACTGTGTTAATTTTTGCAGAGCTTGTGCAGTCGCTTTTGATTTTGACCAACTTGACTTGGTTTTCAGTTAGTAGCCGCGGACTTATTTCTTTGCCAACTCACTCAGCAATACACACGCAAGATCACATACACCAATAGACATTTTCACATACACTTGCACACTCTTACACATTCAGTTCAATCAGGCTGAATGTCCG
This sequence comes from Pherbina coryleti, assembly GCA_943735915.1. Lineage (NCBI taxonomy): Eukaryota > Metazoa > Arthropoda > Insecta > Diptera > Sciomyzidae > Pherbina > Pherbina coryleti. The sequence continues at coordinate 116,694,507 of OX030952.1, forward strand.
CCATGCGCTTTTATTTGATGGTGGCAAAAATGCTGTTTTTGATTAATTATAGCTTCCTTTGTACACGGAACCGCTTTGTAATTTCGAGTCCGGTACCACCGCCAAAACCCAGTTTATTATCGAGATTTTATATAGTATATAGTATATATAGTTTGTTTTTTTTTTTCTTTATTTAAACACTTTAAACATGCACACCAAGGCAGAGCCGTTAAATGGGTAGGAAAACACTTTGTTGCCATATATTTTAGTGGACTGTGATTAGTTTGTCAAATGAACTTAAATTTGTTTTTATAGAAGAGTCTTATTCTAGCGTAACTTTCTGAAACAAAATGGGTATAAAGCTCTGCAGAAAATAAAAAAACAATCAAAATAGTGATAAACTATAAAATTCAGCTGCATAGCGTTTATTTTCGGCGCCTAACTCTACTATGGAATCATCATTTTATTCACGGAAATACGATCTCGAATTTTCAAGCTTAGATTTTAAAAAAATCGTTAAAATAGTATGTTAAAATATGATATTAAAGAAAAGAAAAATATTTTCTATTTCGAGGAAAAGCATAGTTTTTCAATTATCTGGTCGAATGATGATAAAAAATGTACCTTTCAAAATCCTTATGAAAATCCTTTCAATCCTTAAATATTCTTGACGATTTCTTAAGTATTTTTGAAATGTTCATTGGTTCAAAACTAGTGGTACCATACGTCTCATATTTAATACATTTTTCGTGTTTCGTATGAAACTTTAAACGTGCCGTCAGGATAAGATATGTCCCGTATTTTCAAAAATGTTATTGCTTGCGTGTGGTTTTAAGCTATGAGTCTACATATCTATCTCTGTAAGGCTCAATGCTTTCAGAAAATTACTGAATAGATTTGTGTGGTTTGAAATTGAAAACAGAAAAAAAGTTCTTAAAAAATTTGGCTCCATTTCTCAATTTTCCAATGAAATCCAATGAATTGAGGAAATTAATTTTTTTTGTACAGGTTTTAAGCGACAAATACAACTTTTAAAATTTCAAATGTTAGTTTTTGAAAGTTAAATTCAACTTTTGACACTTAAAATTTAACTTTTAACTTGTCAAAATAATAAATAAAAACTTCATTTTTAATTTTAAAAAGTTCAGTTTGAGTTGTCAAAGGTTCAATTTGATGTTAAGAACTCGTATAAATAATATAAAAAAATTCGAAGTATAAAAAAGATAAAAACATTTTAAGAAAATTATTATATAAAAAGTAAAAACACAAGTTTAACCCTTTTCGTCCCAAAGTGGCATAGTTTTTCATCTTTTTTTTTCATTATTTATTTGACATGGTATGCTTTGGAAAAAAAATTCCATAGACATGCATCCTATATTTTCGAGAGTGCTCCTTCTGATTCTATTACTATTTTCGTGATTTGATGTTCCGAAATCTAAAAGTGGCGGCTGTATTTGAAATGTACCAAAATTTGAATTTTTGCAAACTCTATTTTTTTTTTTTGTGAACATCGAGAGTAGCTATACAAAGAGTGGTTAAATTTTAAGGGCCGATGTTGAATGTGAACCACACCTAAACGTCAAGTTTTTTTCTGTATTTCGTCAAGTTTTTTTCTGCAGTCACAAAGAGTGACTGTTTGGTGCGGTTTATGGGCTGGCGGCATCATCGGGCAGTATTTTTTCCAAAATGAGGCTGGTCAGGCAGTTACTGTGAATGGTATTCGCTATCGTGAGATGATAACGAACTTTTTATGACCCGAATTGGAAGATATGGATGTGGACGATATGTGGTTTCAACAATGGCTCTTTTGCGCGGCAAATTCAATGGCCGTGTTATCTCACGTGGTGGCGATGTCTCTAGGCCGCCAAGATCATGTGATTTGACACCGTTGTACTCTACCTTTGGGGTTATTTGAAAGAAAAGGTGTACGTCGATAAGCCAGCAACAATTCAAGAGCTAAAAGATGAGATAATTCGGCACATTAACGGCATAGAACCCTTACTCACTTATGCCTCATTGTCATCGAAAATTTGGACCATCGGATGGAGGTGTGCCGCCGAGGTCGCGGCGACCATTTGGCCGATATTTTGTTCCATACATAATTGAACCATACCAATATTATCATAATAAAAAGAAATGACAACAATTTCCTAAATAATTTGTGGTTTTTTTAAAATCAACATCGGCCTTTAAAATTTTACCACCCTTTACTACTATTATATAACTATTTATTCGTTGGCATACGGGTATGTATTTCGAGATCCTCAAGAAAACAAATTTCTCATCTTAGATTCGCCATCTTGGATTTTGCAATAGGGCAACTCTGACCTTAGATTCTTAATCAACGACCTTGGGATCCCTCCAGCGAACAAATTGTTGGCCAAAAAAACAATTTTTTTATAATAAATTTTGGTACTTCTTGTTAATAAAGCCGCCATTTTGGAAAATGGTGCACTCAAATCATCGAAATTGTCACGGAATCAGAAAGGACAGCCGCGAAAATACAGGATACATGTCTTTAAAATTTGTTTCCTATGTTAACCATGCCAAACACATTGACGAAAAAGGAATATTTCTTCTCTAAAGGGTCTTCCTACCTAACATATAAAATACCAACTTATTTATTTTATTTTTATATTAAAATAAAACAGATATTATTATGAAATTTTTAGAATAAACGTCAAAAAAAAAAAAAAAAACAAGGGTTAACATGATTTCTGCCGTATGTTTTATTTTCTATTGAATCCGCAAAATGAGGGCTGTGGACGAAAAATGTAGATTTTTTAGAAAATTAACTGAACATCGAAAAATTGCAACCTATTTTTTAAATCCTTGTGTACAGGATAGTCATTCATGTACAGGGCGGGCCATCTAGTGGTTTCTTTTTAAATCATAGGTTGTTTTGACACTGACAGCTGTTTCCCGCTCGAAATCTTGACATTAAGTCAGTATCAAACCTCTGCGGGAAGAAATGAGTCGCTTTACGCTTCGTTGTTCGCTTTACGTTGTTCAAGCGAACAACGTTGGGAAATATTGAAAACGTAAGAGCTGTGTGCTACGTAGCCAAAACAGTGCGTTATTTGAAAAGAAGTTGTGGCCGAAATGAAGCACCCACCGCGCCTGATGTACCTACCGTACCCCTGCTGTATCTGGAGCTCTGAAAACCTGCACGTTATTGTCGAGAAGCCTATGCATCCACAGAGAGTGACAGTTTGTTGGTAATTATGGAGTGTTGGAATCAATTCACCATTTTTCTTCGAAAATGAGACTGGGAACAAAGTTTCGGTCAGCGGTGGGCATTACAGAGCAATGTTAAACGACTTTTTTCACTGAAATTGGAGACATGAATTTTGACAACCTCTGGTTCATGCAGGATGTCGCACCATGCCACACAGTCCATGCCACAATCGATCTTTTGAGCACCAAATTCCCAAATCGTGTTATCAGCCTTCTTGGCGATGTCAATTGATCGCCTCGGAGCTGCGATTTGACTCTTTTATATTTTTTTTTCTGGGGAACCGTGAAGGATTGATGTTATGTCAACAATCCGGAAACGATTCAAGCGCTTAAAGCCAATATCATCCAAGCAATCCGTGAGCTAGAGCCCGAAACTATCAACAAGGTCATGGAAAATGGAGGGATAGAATGCGCTACTGCGAAGCCAGCGGAGGCAGCCACTTGAACGATGTTGTGTTCCATTATTAATGGGAATGTTTGCTCTTACTAATAAAGCCATAATACATGGAAAAAAATTGTAATTTTGTTCATTTTATTCTATTTAAAAAAAAACTTGTATTTGGCCCACCCTGTATACAACATATTAAAAACCGGAGTGAATGGTCGAGTGTTTTTTTTTTAAATAGTTTCAACCAGTTAAAAAATTAAGTTTTGAGAAATTTTGATGCCTGCAGCATACAAACGACCTTCTTCTTCCTCATATAGATCCTCCTGCCTTGATATCTCTTCCATACGGACTGTTCTGGCCTCTTTTGACGCATCAGAGCTATGTTTATCTGGTGTGTTGTTGTGTAAGACATAACATTTATTTGCGACAACTTCAGAGGAGTGTTTTGCGATATCAAGTACAATAAAGAAGGAAGGGTTTTCATCAAAACACACCAGAAACCAAAGGACAGATGCAACAGTGGACTTTTTCTGACGAATTGAAGCGGAAAAAACAAAGACATGGCGACAGTTTTTTGGGATAAACACAGTATCGTCCAAATCGATTGTCTTGAAAAGGGCAAAACTATTACAGACGTATATTGTGCAGAACTGTTTGATTGCTTCGTGTCGGTCACATTTGGGAAGAAAAAAAAAATGCCCTTCCACCAGGACAATTACCGGCGTACAAGACCATAGTCGCAATGGTAGAATTGCATGAATTGCGTTACAAATTGGTTCGTCATCCACCATACTCTATAGATTTGGCCTCCTGTAATTTAATCTAATTCCAAAGTTGAAGAACTGGTTCGGCGCCTAAAGATTTGGCTCCAGCGTTCATCGTTGAAACAAAAGCCTATTTTGAAAGATGGCCGAAATCATATTATTTGGAGGGTTTAGTAGAATTAGAGAACGGTGGACGGAATGTATTGAGATTACAAGAGATTATATTGAGAAAAAATAAGTCTTGACCAAATAAATAATTTTCTTTTTAATTTTTCAGTGACTTTCCACCTTGTCCTCTTATATATGAGAGTCCTGAGATCGATGCCCTAACATTTAACCTTAATAAATTATGAAAATGGGTCTATCACTTTTTTTATTCAAAATTAAACTGATGTGAATTACTGTTATAAGTACCTTGGCAGATACGAACGTAAATATATAATTTATGCCTTTTAAAAACAGCGCGACATGAACTCGATATTTCCTACACATAAAGCGCTAAAAAAGCTCTAAATTGCAATTAGCAAAAAACAACAAAAACAAAAAAAAAAAAAAAACGGACAAAAATTTTAAAAATTAAATTAAAAGAATTCGTCGTCAAAGTGAATTAATTATTTCACTTTGCATACTTCAAGAGAGCACAACCATTATATAAAGCAAAAAAAAAAAAAAACAACAGAAAATATACCAGGCAAAAGAAAAAATTAAAAATAATAAAAAAAAAATACATTAGAGCAATATCAAAGGAACTAATTATTTCCGGATTTCTTATTAAATTAACATTTTTCTCTACCCGTCAACTGCCGGCAACGACAAAGTGTTGCCTCTGTCCTTTTTTTTTCACCGCAACTGCTAGGACTATCATGAAGCCAATGTAAAATTTCAACAAACAATTTGCGCCTGGTCTGACCTCAAAGTAAGTTCGTACTTAAGTGAAATAGTGGAGCCAACTCTGAAGTATAAGGCGCAAGTTGTGCCAAGAACAAAAAACAGGAAAAAAAAAACTATGAAACTACAACTAGCAATGCTTTGTGGCTACTTCAGCTGTTAAAAAGACGTCGGCAGGGCGACGACTTGGGCAATCTTCATGTGCCCAAAGAAAAATTTTAACACAGAATTTTCCCAACATCTTAGAAAAAATAAAAATAAAAACGAATTTGCATGAGGCGGTAATTAAAATATTAGGACATGCGTTTGTATTGCAAAATTATTTTCCGCTTTACATGAGCCTTTATTTTTTCTTAATGAAAAAAGTTGCGCATGTATGTCGTTGTTGTGTGTCCAGGAAGCTTACTTATGTTTGTTGCACTCACTTTATGTGGTGTGCGCGACAGGAAACCAAAAATTAGTTTAAGTGATGACGGATACAATCAAATGTTAATGCATAAATAATTTGTGTGTAGTTGTGTAGAGATGTTTATGTAAGGCATGCATTTGTATGCGTACCGAAATAACTTTATATTAAAAAAATAACTAAAAGAACTTGAAGTAAAAGTCAGAAAATAGTTTCTTATATTTATTTAAACATTCAAAATGTGTTAAGGAAGGTTTTAATTTTACGTCTGAACTCATAGAAAGGTAAAAACCTTTTATAAAGACTTTATTTGAAAAATATCGAAAAGGTTATTCATAAACTTTTCCATAATGATAAAAAGCTCTTTTGAAGGATTCAGAATTGAGGGAAGTTTAAAAAAGGGTTGAAACCTTTTATAAACCCTTGAAAAGGCAATTTTAAAATTTTATCGTTCTCATCTTTCAAATCAATTCAAAATATTTCAAAAACCAACACATTGTCAAAAAATGTTTGAAATGAGATCCACAAAATCTCCTAAATTTCTATTTATCATCTGGTCAAAAAATACTCGGAATTCTTCAATAAAACAAAACCAATTCAAGTATTCATCGATATTCAATTAATTTCCTTTAATCTCCATTGTATCTCCCTTACAATGTTACAATCTTCCGTTCTCCATTGTGTGCAAGCAATACACACATTCCATTTAACGCTTCCTCCAATCTTAATAACATATCTAACCTTCATAGGCTGGATTTGGAATCGGTCTTGTGTATCGAGTAGAGCAAGCCATACCCTCTAACACGGACCACAATTTGTAATCCAATGGGTTCAGGTCTGGGTAGTGTTGTCAAATATTCGAAAAAATGTAAAAACCAGTTTCTCCAATAACCCGAAAATGGAAATATTTTTAAAACCGGATTTTCTTAAAAGAAAATAACCGGCTCAAACCGGTTAACCGGATTTTGATAAAATATATTTTTAAATTTAATAAAAAATTGAGAGGAAAATAAAAGGCATCGCAAATATTGTTCTTTTATATATATATAGTCCATTTAGGCTCTCCGCAAAATCGCCCAAAGAAAAATCGCCCAAGAAAATATTGAAAAATCACCCAATTTTTTTCCATACGAATTTGGGAGATTTTTCATATGAAAAGACACAAAAAAAAAATTGGGCGATTTTGCATTTTTGTTGGGTAACATTTCGTTTTTTGCTTTTGGGTGAAATTCCACCCAAATATGTTGGACGAATTTTCACTTTTCGTTTTTGGTTGATTTTTAGTTATTTTTTTTTTCTTTTTTGGGTGTTCTTTCGTTTTTTAATATTTGATAAGAAACGTCAATCAGTTCATAAAGATAACGGTATTAAAAGTAAAAGCAGTGGTTCTTCTTTTGTTTTTCTTTTGTCTTTGCATTATTTGCTTGAGTTTGCTTGGTCAAGTCAAAGGAAATAATGGCGGCGGATTACGCGTCGCGCCGCCCTGCTCAAAAAAACTGGAAAAGTAAAGAATTTCAAGTATTCGAAAATGTCGAATAACCCGAACAGAAAAATCCGGGTTTTTGAGTTATTCGAAATGTACAATTTAAAAAATAACCGAAACCGAAAAAACCGAAAAATCAATAAAACCCCGGTTTCTCGAATAACCCGAAATCGGGAATGACAACACTAGGTCTGGGCTAACCCCTGGCCATTGACCCGTGGAAATGACGTCCGGTACATTGTTTTTGATCCACTCTTGAGTCAATTGAGCCTTACAGGTCGGGAGCAGAATCTTGTTGAAAGGTCTACGGCTTGTTTTGGAATAATGTCGTGCTAATAGGCTTCACAACCAATTCCAAAACATCGGATTCATACACTTTCGCCGAAGTTTTGACTCCTTTTTCACAAAAATGGAGCTTGATGACCCCATCATGGGCGACTCCCCACCAAACCATCACACAAGTTGGGTGGTGATCTCTCTAAACTTTCGGAACGAGTTCTGCTGCATGTCGTGATGACAGAGCATACACTCTATTATTCTGTTAATTGAACAATTCCTCTACGGTGAAAATTTTTTCGTCAGAAAAACAGATTCGGTCTGTGGGCATTATCCGTGTGTTTGAGAAGTAACACTTTCGATTTTCGCTAACGTTGTTCCTTTAACTCTACCGTGGGAAGGTGTTCGGTGTGGCTTATGTAAGTTCTGAGCTCCAAGTCATATTTAAGAATACGAGAGATCGATTGTGCCGAGATATTCATCTCCGTCGACAAGATTTTCTGCTTTCGCAGCGGTTTTCGCTTGATTCCAGACTTCACCGCCTTGATGGCTTGTGGTGTTCTTACAATACGCGCAAGGGTGAATTTTGGACGGTCGATTATTCCACCAGTGTCCTTTATTATTCCACAACTTCACAGTACGATACAAAAAAATACGGGTGACTCCGAGTGGTCGCAAGGTCCGAATGATATCCCCTCTTTCCGTGCCACATTTGTTTAGACTAGTGGTGTTCACACGCATACTACTACAATTTTCGACTTTTGAGCTTGTGTTTGTAACTCTCCCACTCTGCACTGACAAAAATTGTTGTGCAGGTATAAAGCAAGAATTGTGTTATAATTATTACTAGTATCGCCTGAGGCCGAAATTCGGCCATCTGTGTCTGTAAGGTAACAAAACTCAAGTTGTTTTTGACATAATGAATGGTTATTAATTTGCATGGAAATTCTTAATGCTTACCTTGACGCTATGAGGAAAATTGTGGTAAAAGACAAAAAAGGAAGCATATATCAATCAATAACAAAAATTTATTCAACATATACTATTAATTTAATTTAAATAAATAAATTAAAAGTAAAGTAAATAAAGTAAAAGTAAATAAACGGTAGAAAAGTATAACAAATAAATCAAGATAAATGATAATTCTCAAGATAATGGAAGCAAGCAGCAGTTTTTTTTGGTTTTTTTAACGCTGAGAGATATTAAGAGAAAGCAACAACCACAACAACAACAACAACAACAACAACAACATCAACAACATCAACAATAATGCTACTCAGCTCTTTTTAAGTGTTTGCGTCACTCCCGCATTCTACTCTTGTTTTTGTAAGCTACAGCAGCGATGTTCAACACAGCTTTGTCGCTTTGTAGTTTCTCATTGTCCCATTAGTAAAAAAGCGTTTTACATTCGCTCAGTTTTACTTATCTTAATGACAACATATTCGAATAAAAATTATGTTGTGCAAATCTACCCGAAAATACCTATCCATCGATATAAGTATTATGTGAATATGTTGAAGGTAACACAGAAAAAAAGGGAACACAAACTTTTTGTTTGCCTATTAATATATAGATTGTCATCATCATTATCTTTATCAGTATCATTATCATTATCAGTATCATTATCATTGTCACTATCATTATCATTATTATTATAATTATTCTGCAAATAACACATTTTCATATGCCTCAAACATTCGTGCAGTGTGAAACACACGACCAAGAGGCGCAAAACTCCTTGCTTGAAGTTTCAGCGCCAACTGATTGGGAGAACTTCGTGCACTCGATCGTGTACGTATTTCGATTCTCGATTAAAGCTTTCGAGTCTCACCACGCGTGGTACTACGTGAACATCACTGGTTTAGACCAGGGCTGGGTATTCTAACATAGTCACATTTTATTTTGTCTTGTTAGTATTGGTGCTCTCTCGAATTGAGCACACTGAGCGAAATAGTTGTCACAATTATCTAGATTAGTAAGTTTTTCTTTTTTATTTTTTGTTTTTATTTTTAGTCATCGTATTGTTCATTACTTCTTCTATGAAATTAATAAACACAAGTAATATGAATGAATAATGTAAAGAATCTTGATAGATAATATGAATGAATTATATGAAACCTTAATATATACGAATAATTATTTTAATATTAAAAAATGTTAATATATATGAACAATTAAAACTAATAACAAAAGATATGTAAGTAAATAATAAGGAATTAAATAAAATAAGTAAGCAAGTAATCAAAAAATTAAGTCCTAAAAAATTAATAAGGAATGTGAATGAACAATATCTTAATACATACGAACATAAAATTCTACAAATTAAAAAAATATGTGCATAAGTATTACGAATCTACAATAAGTTGATTTTTCACGAGTGTACATATAATTCGCAGCGCAAAACAACATAGGTCTTCACAGCATCACCGTCAGCGAACGACTGAATTATATTCTCTTCTGTTGTGAGCTTTATGTACATGTGAAAAGTTACGCTCACAGAGAGCTCAGTGAGCTATGGGGTGCCCTGCCCTGGTTTAGACCAACTAAATATAACAACACGATTTTCAAACGAGCCCCATTCCATGATTATAAACAACTGCCGCCGAAAATATTTTTCGCGGAAAAGAAGCATAAATGCTAAATATCTAATAGGCGTCACAACGAAGCGAGTGCGTTCAGTAGTTCAGTCACAGTGAGCACGTTCAGTCGTGTACCAAAACTTATGAGAATACTAAGTTGTTTTCGAAAACTCATATTTGAGACAAAAAAAGTTTAAAACACGTCGGAAATTTTAATAAAATTTCTTTCGAAGTTGTGTTCGAAGTCCCATTCAACTGAGTTATATAAAAAATTTGGAAGAAGTTAACTTTATAGAATTTATCAGTCAGTTTTCATATTTTGATTGATTGTGGAATTTTATCATGCTTTAATTTTAAAAATTGAGACTCATTTGTAAAAGTGACGTAGCTTATATCCCAACCACTTTTTGCAAGGTGCATTAATGGGGAAAGTAGGCTTTCGGTTAAGTTTTATTAGTTAATTAATAAAGGTTTGAAAACCTGATATTTTAAGTATATGGGTTAAATGTGATGTGGACTTGGTAAACTATTTTGAACTTTTTAAATCAACTTATTAACTGCACATTCTGCTTAGAAATATATGGATCAAATTCAGTTGAAATCGGTAAAGGTCTAGGAGGACACATAGAATATACAGAAAGAATTGCCATAAATACTAACGAATAAAAAAAAATTTATGAAATGTCAAATCTTTCCATTTTGTGTCCATTTTAATATTCTTACACTGGCACCGAAATTGCATTAGTTGGCACGTGTTGCAACCTCGACAATGTCAACATTTTCCATCAAAATATTCCAAAGTAGTGGCAAAAATCTGAATGTTCAATTTAATAGCGTGTTCAATTGTTTTTTGATTGCAAACAAAGTAACAAGCCCTCCAGACAGCCAGTCATTCAGTCATCCATCCATTCACAATAAACATATGACCCAGCCAAGCAAGCAACCAAGTAACCAACCAACCAACCAAATACAAGATAGATTCACTCGTGCTGTCAAAAGCAGTCTACCAACAACTTAAAAGAAATCCATAACCCATCCAAGCCAAGCCCAAACCCATTGCAGCCACGATTGAAATAGTATGAACCCCACCCAAACTAAGAATTAAACATCAGTTTTCCCCCGGACTCAATCATGCCATGATTTGCAATTAACGTAATATTCATGATGATCTCACACATGAGTGGTGTTAAAAAGCCATAAAAGCCTTTGGAAAAATAAAGAAAAAAAAAATTAAATAAAAGAGAAATAAAAAAAAAATATCGCATCAAGGAATAAGCGACCATAAAAACACCCTCATCCCATCACTATATTCTTAATGTCCTTTTTCTGCTTCTTTCTTATATTCATCGTTACGACTACCAACCGGGCGATGTAGTGATGTTCAACGCTCAGCGCTCAGGCCAGGACCTAATTGCCCGATGATTAAGCGATTTATGATGTTTTACAATGAAAAGCATAACGTTATATATTATTCCACCTTGTTGTTGTTGTTGCTTTGATTGTTGCTGTTGTTGTTCTTATTGTTGTTGGATGCACCCTCTATCTTCCCAGCTGAGCTTCATGCATAAATTTTATTCTCTCAACAGTTCAGCTATTTGGAAAATCTTTACACGTACACCGTGCAATGCGGAATTTTTTATTAACGTTGTTTTTAAGTTGTGTTAAGTCAGTGGGATTTTTTGTTTTAAAATGATACATATATAGATTTGATGGAAATAAAGTACTTTCCCCAATTGAACCTACAAATCTAGATATTATTCCTGTTATTATTTATTATTGACTTTCTGAGCCGAGATTTTGTTAAAAACAACGCCGGTGTGGTTTCATCAGAATAATATATTTCAAAGAAAATAATTAGAAGTCAGAAATATGGTTGGTTGGTCAATTTAACTTCGTTAAAATCAAAATAAGAATGGTGATCAAAATGATTTTTAAATATTTTATTCTGACAATAATGATAAGTACGAAATTCCGATCTTGGGGGCTATCACCATTGAATGGTGAAGAGGTTCGAATCACTAATTTTTACAGAATGATCAATAAGTCCGAAGTTTACAATGATTACGTAGCTAGGCTCAAATTGATATTTTTTTTAAGATCTGGCATTTTTGAAACGAGGTAGATCGCACAAAAGGGGTAGCAACTGCAGAAATTATCAACAAAATTCATGATATTGCATTATACGATCCAAAAGAGAAAGTGCGTGAGACAGCTGATTCAGGTGGTTTCTATTTTGCATGATAATTTGGTGCCACATGTGTTTATCATAACGAGTTAATAATTCTAAGCAATGTATATCCATGTTTAGCTGTGATCTGAAAGATTTTGTGCGTCGATAATTGACTTGTGATGAAACATGGGATCACCACTATAAATGTGAATCATCCATGGACCAAGTGGAAGTGCTCCTAAGCGGCCACAGACACAAAAATCGACCGAAACGGTTTGGGGAGAGTTTTTTGGGATTCTGACGGCATATAACGTGAGACTTTCAAGACAATCTTGAAAATAGAAAACCAACAAGTAAATATTGTGCAACGTCATTCAACCGTTTGAACGATAAACTCAAGACAAAACGATCATCTTTAAAGAAGAACACAGTTTTCTTTTTTCGCAAGACAATGCACTACCTCACAAGTTATTGAAAGCAATGGCAAAACTTTTTAAATTTAAATAATAAGTTAAATAAATAAAAACGAAAACTTTAAATTGCTTCCCCTTAATTTCCATAAATGACCTCCAACAACTTTAATCTTTTTATCTTATCGAAAAAGATCGCTCTTGAGAAAAGGATTTACATCAAATAAAGAAGTTGAATTGGAAATCGATAAATTTTTGAAGAGTTGAACAAACCGAATAATACAGAAGATATCGGGCTAAAAGAGAGAGTGTGTTGAACAACAAAAATTAATTTTGCCAAAAAAATAATGATTTTCTTAAAAAGATCATGGGTTTATTGAACAGCGTAGTATGTTTGGATTTTAAATTTCCAAAATTTTTTAGTGGGCTTTATTTAGGGCTCTGAACACAAAGCTCTAGTCCATTTCTCTACACAGAAGAAAATAATTCTTATTTGAAAGGATATTAACTAGACACCTTTAACAAAGTCTTTAAACGTAATAAACTCGACAATTTTTATTTTGACAACTTTTTATCTACAAAAAGCTACATACTCTACCTACTCTACTCCACTCAAAAAAGGAATTGAATACCCTTATTTTTAAAAAATTACCTATTAACTCTTGGAGCCACACTGGTGCTTTTCATCGCATCATGCCTTTAAAAAACCTATTTTTTTTAAATTCAAAACTTTTTATGCATACTCCTTACGCCACCTGGGTGTTCACAACTTAACTAGCTTTACTCTCAAGCAATTTAGAAGGTCAGGAATGCGTTAGCGTGTCGTTGGCATTCGTTTAAAATCGACTGGTGCTCTCATATACCCCACGTGTGGCTTAGTGTATATTTTTAGAAATAACTGAAATATTTGATTTTATTGAATTTAATTCTTTTTTTATTGTCTTAAGGTATGTATGAATGAATATAAGTTGATAAATTAAAACAAAAAAATGTATTTTTGTGTGAAAATTTATAAGTTTAGTGTCTGAACTATTGGATTTGAATTTGACTGAATTTGACTATTTTACTACGTTTTTCTCTAAATATATTATTAAATTACTTAAAAAAAATATTTTCAAGTCTTAAAATCAACACTGAACGAGTTTATTTGAATGTTATTGGTAAAAAAATCTTTTTTTCGTTTTTTGAAAAAGGGGGTGCAGTTTTTTGGCAGAATAAATATGTTTTTTTTTTGTAGCTAACGCTATGACCAATATTTTGTCTTTGTAGCAACGTATTTGATGCTTTAAAACATGAATTTTTAAGTCTTAAATTAAAAACTGTAAAAGTTATGAATTTTTTAGTAAAAGAGCTAATTTTTCACTTTTTTTTAACTTGGCCGCGCTCCTAAAGTCAGCCATTTTTAAAATATTAGAAAGTAACTATACAAAATGTTGAACAAGACCAAGAATAGTAACCATGAAAAGTTTTAAGCTTATATATCCAAAAGTTGGGATTTTACATATATTTTTTGACGTGGGGCGACGACCTACCCCCATGTGGCTCTATGTTACTGGAGTGAAGGTGTGGCTCGAAGGGTTAAATACATCCTGTTATTTTGAACAAAATCCATGGGTTCTCCAACATCCGAATCACCAACGAGGAATAAATATATATATATATATATAAAACTAATTAATATAAAATTGTGTAACATTTTGACAAAATTGACTTCTGTTGATGTTAACAATCATTGTCACCATTGTGACACAAGAATTTTGAGAGGGGGAAAATACTCACACGCCTAATCTTACGATTTCGAATGTGTTCTTTCCGGCACTATGAAAAATATCGCCCAAAAGAAAACTCGCCTAAAAAAAAAAAATGTAAAATCACTTAAATGAAAAATGTAAGAAAATTAAAAGAAAATTGTCCCATAACGAAAAAACCAAATTTCACCCTACAAAAACAAAAAAAAAGTCCGACAGTTTTTGAAAAAAATGGTCCAAAAACAAAAAATGAAAATTCACAAAAAACAAAAAAAAAAATGCAAAATCGTCCACTTTTTTGCATCGTTCCCAGAAGATAAACAATCGTCCACTTTTTTGCATTATTTCCTTCTACGAAATAAGCAGAGTTTTCATGGCCCATTTTTTTAATTTTTTAAGGTCTATTTTAATTCAATGAATCATGCTAAAAATCTATAAAAACATTTCCTACAGGGTAAATACTAATTGTTTTCAAAATAAGAAGTAAAGAATTCAAAGGAAAACAAGAAAATAAGAATTGGTAAGCAAAGAATTTCGGAAGAAATAAAGTGATGTCAACGGTGATGTCAACGAAAAATCGAAAAAAAAATTCAGTAAGAAAAGTGACACTTTTTCATTTCAATTACCTGGTGGCAATTGGCTCCAAATTGGTAAATACAACGTCCTCAATGTCTCAACTTATTTTTTTGACCTTGAACAAAGAATGTCCGGTGTTACGCCCATCAGTCTAGCCTGACTTAGTTAGAATAAGAGGTATTGATTAGTGGGAAAGAAGACGTAATGAAGTGAAACATGTGTAGGATGTGGCTGGAAGCCATGTGGAAACATATGAACACAAATGTCTCTACTACCAACAACAATATTCAAGTCGTAAATATTGATAATTTGTAAGTTCAGTGAAATGGAAATGAGGAAAGAAATGCAGAGAGGTAAAAGCGTAGGACCATGGCCTGAATGGATTCGACACCTGGGTTCCCTGGGTGATTCGACTACCGTGGCTGGCTGAAAAATATTTTTAATAACTATGTATTTATCGTCTCAGATCAACATTTCCAATATCCATTGTTTGCAAAAAATTTCAGAAAAGATCGTTATGCTCATAAAAAAATTTACATAATTTAAAATTTACATTTATTTTTATTTTTTTTTTTTTTATGGTTCTTTTGGTTTTATTTTTCAGTTGGCAAGTGAAACTTTCACTTCACCAAAAAAACTTCATTCTTTCTCCATTCAAGATTATATTTATTCAAGATTATATTTCGTATATTATCTTTTTTTTAAATAATACTCACCTTGAGTTACTCAATGTAGCATGATTGGGTTCAATGCAGTTCTTTCATCGTCAGTTAAATGTGAAAGAACTTGTATTATCGCCAATAAGTAGAGTATATATTTTATAAAATCCGAATTTAAATTTATGATCTAGCAAAATATAGTGGATGCATATAAATAAATAAATGTCTTTTTTAATCTTTATCATCTCTCTTGGTTTTTGTTCGTAATTGTATATTAAAGTAAATATATTTATTTAAATTGGAAGGTAAAAACGCTTCTAGCTTATAATAAGGATACGGCTAATATCCTAGAAAGTAATAACAAAATCAAGTTTAACCTTTAGATGATTAAAACGGGCTAAATATTAATAGTGCTTTGACATGCCAGAGCACCATTAGTACATTTTTCAGTCTTGGAGGTGGTCTACATGGCTATTGGCGGAACATTTTAATGTTATGTTATATATATAAAAAAAATAAAATGTAATTAATTTAATCTGACTTATTTCCAGTTAAATAAAGCTTGTAATTGCAAAATTACAACTCTAATTACAAAAAGCTTTGCTAAAAGTTGACTGTTAACGTAATAAGCTGGGCTTGATTTTAGCCTACAATGAAACGGCATTATTGCCCATAAGATATATTAAAACAGATACGACACTTTGAATCCAAACAAAAATATGTAACTTCTTAAAAGTTATATAGATTCAAACTTCTTTCGAAGCTTTCGAAGCTTTCGAAGCTGTTTTAAGCCAAAAGTTTAAAAAATATTCAATTCGAAAGTTTAATCCTCAGTGTCAAGATTTTGAAGCTTACCATCTTATTATCATATTGGATAATACTAAAGTGCACTTCCATTCTTATATCCAACAGGTTCTGGTCAAATACAGCTCTGGCAGTTTCTCCTCGAACTCTTGAGCGATTCCAGCAATGCCGGATGCATAACATGGGAAGGTACAAATGGTGAATTTAAATTGACAGACCCTGATGAGGTTGCACGACGTTGGGGTGAACGTAAATCAAAGCCGAACATGAATTACGACAAACTGAGTCGTGCGTTAAGGTAAGTGAAATTGTCAAGGATACTATGTATAGGGTGTTTTTTTTAGGGGTTTGTTTTTCGAATAGAGATGAAACACAAGAAAATCGTTTTAATGTCCATCAATTTGGCTTTATTGGAAGGATAATTTTATGCCATTAATGTTTAAATATGATTTCGGGCATGTGGCCGCCGCGGCTGGCTGAATAAAGCCAATTGTACAGGTCCAATTTTCAACCACTTTTTCGAGCATATGGGGCCGTATGTCGGCAATAACGCCACGAATGTTGGCCTCCAAGTCCCCTAACGTTTCTGGTTTGTTGGCGTAGACGAGCGACTTCACATATCCCCAAAGAAAATAATCCAATGGTGTCAAATCACACGATCTTGGTGGCCAATTGACAGGTTTATTCCGCGAAATTATGCGCTCATCAAATGTTTCCTTCAATAAATCGATTGTGACGTGCGCTGTGTGGCATGTAGCGCCGTCTTGTTGGAACCACAACTCATCCACATTCATGCCATCCAATTCGGGAACAAAATAGTCGGTTATCATGGCTCTATACCGGTTTCCATTAACGGTAACTGACTCTCCAGCATTATTTCGGAAGAAGTATGGCCCAATGACTCCACCAGCCCATAGAGCACACCAAACAATCAGTTTTTGTGGATGTAATGGCGTCTCAAGGATCTCATGTGGATTCTCTTCACTCCAAATGCGGCAATTTTGCTTGTTGACGTAGCCATTCAACCAAAAATGAGCCTCATCACTGAACAAAATTTTGCGATGAAAATCAGCATCGAGATCAATCTCATTTTCGGCCCATTTGCAAGCGTTGTTCTTTTGTCAACCTGTTCATGATGAAATGGCAAACCAAACTGAACATAAATGACATTAGAGTTGCCAGATTTGACCACAAAATGCCAGTTTTATCTTTATTCGAAAAACAAACCCCTAAAAAAACACCCTATACTAACAAAAAAAAAAAAAAAAAAACCCGCCCATAACAATCACAGCACTTCTTTTGCAAAACAGATAACAGACAACAGTTACAACAATCGAGTGTGACTAATCCAATTTATGACAAACAAAACTAGACAATAACAGTTGTTATATTTGTGGTTTAAGGGGTTTAATAGATGCGCTTTAAAGCTGTCTGTCTATTTAGGGGTTGGAAGCCACTTGAAGAAGTAAGCCGCTATATCCAGCTATTTAGCTGCAAGAATACGCACGGATGTTCTAATGAGTGCGCGTTGCGCCTTTTTTTTTCCATCTACTCTTCAACATTTAGTACTTAATTGATAATCAGTGTGCGTTTGTGTTTGGAATTCTTAAGGATGTTTCTTTTTTTTTTTTGGGATTTATTTTGATGCCCTCATTTTCAACACTTAATCTTTTTCGCTCTTTCGGTTGATTGATTGATTCATTGATTTGAACATGTGTGTCATTTGTTCTACACTGAGTCGCGTAATTGTGCTCCCTGATTAGCTTTACTCTGTTGTATATACTCGTGCTTTTTTTTTTTTTTTGTTACAGTTTTGGGTAAATTTCTTGCAATTTTTTTCCAATTTTCATTTCATTATCAAACGTTTAATCTTTTTGGATCATGAACCGGCTGTAGTTGTGTTTTTATGCTTACCACATTAATAACATTTATTTGTTGTTTAGTTGCTCTGGTTGACATTCGATTTATGCGTTGTCCCTTTGGACTTTCGTTTATTACATGTATACAATAAAATAAAGGTCGTCTGTAGGCGGCGGCATATTCCATATGTCACTCTTTTTCCATCGCCCACCTCATCAACCCCATTAAATGACCCGCTGGGCCATTTATGACAAATATGTATGTATGTCGCATTGTGTAGATGTGTACCTAGGTCTGGGTGAAATCAAATCATGCATCCAATAAGTTATTCCCATGAAAATGAAATTGAATTCAAATGTAATAAAATGTTACGGTGTGTTCTTATTTTGTTTGTATAGTAAAGTAAATAAATAGAAACTGTGGCAGTGCAATGTAATCACAATTTTGTAGTAAATTGGAATTTTATTGCTATGAGAAGGAGCTACAACCTGTCGATGATTTTTCTATTAATGTTTTTTTTTTTCGAAACAAGAAGAGTGAAACAAAATTTACAAAGGAACACTTTGGTACTTATCTACTTGTGAAACTGATGGTTTTTTTGTTTTTGTTTAAACCTGAATAAAAATAGAGTTTTTATTATAATTAAAGATTTAACAAATATAAATTGTGAAATACTTGCTGAGAAAGACAATAGGGGTATTCTCTATGCCTAGCGTATGCCGTAGCACGTTTTAA
The DNA here is from genome assembly GCA_943735915.1 of Pherbina coryleti. Classification (NCBI taxonomy): domain Eukaryota; kingdom Metazoa; phylum Arthropoda; class Insecta; order Diptera; family Sciomyzidae; genus Pherbina; species Pherbina coryleti. The sequence continues at coordinate 116,713,469 of OX030952.1, forward strand.
GTATAGGAAATGTACAATCCGTGCAATGACGCAACAACAAAAACAAATCGTGGTTCGCAAATTATTGTGTTCTATATGACAAAAATGTTTTTTTGGTAAATCAAGTTTAAAGTTTAGTAAAAATCTGAACCGAAAAATCTGCCGCGATTTTCTTACCAAGGAAAGTTCAAGAGTTTGTGGTTTTTTCTGTCAAAACATTTTCATTTTTGGAAGCGTTTTTTAGAGTAAGATGCGTTTAAAAAAAATAATTTGTTCTATATGCACTTATTTACGAAACTCTTATTGTTTTATAGCATATAGAACAAAATGTAATATGTATTGGAGAAACGAAAAGCAATGTGATTTCACTCAACAAAAACTTTATCTATATATATAAAAAAATGTTGTCAAATCTGTTTGTGACGAGTGTTTGAGAGTTCGGCTGGGTAAAAAAAAAATCTGCCGATACCATTTTGTAGGGTACGTTCTCTAGATGGTTTTAAAAAAAAAATTGTTTGAAAATGACAAGGGGGCGTGGCACCTCCCATACAACCCAAATCTATGGTAGCGAATAGCTCTGAAGTTATAGGTCGCATAGCATCGGAACTCGGTTTTCTACCTCAATTTACAAGAGCCGTTCCACAGGTAAAATTTTATGGGCGTTGAATGTGGGGCGTGGCACTTTTTCAGCAGACCAAATTTTCGGTATAACTTTCAAGCTATAAGTCACACATCAATGAAACTTGGTAGGAGCGTACTATTTAGTCGCGTCCTTCGACTAGCAAAATTAATCAAGTATAGGCCAAAGGGGTGTGGCACCGCCCATACAATTCAAATTTATGATATCGAATAGCTTTGGAACTAAATGCCGTATAATAATGAAATTCAGTATGGAGTTTCCACTTGGTGATATATTTATACTATAAAACTAGGATGGGCTTTGGAAAAGGGGGTGTGGCTACGCCCATACACTTAAAATTTTTGATATCAGATAGCTTTGGAACTAAACGTCGTTTAACAACGAAATTCAGTATGGAATTACTATTGGGTGATATTCTTCTACTAGAAAACTGAGACGTCATTGAACAAGGGGGTGTGGCTCCGCCCATACAAGCTAAATTTGCGATATCGAATAACTTTGGAATTATAAGTAGCATAGCCTCGAAATTTGGTTATCAATTTACACGAGTCGTTCCACTTAGAGATAGAGATAGAGATAGAGTTAGAGATAGAGATAGAGATAGAGATAGAGATAGAGATAGAGATAGCGATAGAGATAGAGATAGAGATAGAGATAGAGATAGAGATAGAGGTAGAGATAGAGAAAGAGATAGAGATAGAGATAGAGACAGAGATAGAGATAGAGATAGAGATAGAGATAGAGATAGAGATAGAGATAGAGAAAGAGAAAGAGATAGAGATAGAGATAGAGATAGAGATAGAGATAGAGATAGAGATAGAGATAGAGATAGAGATAGAGATAGAGATAGAGATAGAGATAGAGATAGAGATAGAGATAGAGATAGCGATAGAGATAGAGGTAGAGGTAGAGAAAGAGATAGAGATAGAGATAGAGATAGAGATAGAGATAGAGATAGAGATAGAGATAGAGAAAGAGATAGAGATAGAGATAGAGATAGAGATAGCGATAGAGATAGAGATAGAGGTAGAGGTAGAGAAAGAGATAGAGATAGAGATAGAGATAGAGATAGAGATAGAGATAGAGATAGAGATAGAGATAGAGATAGAGATAGAAATAGAGATAGAGATAGCGATAGAGATAGAGATAGAGGTAGAGGTAGAGAAAGAGATAGAGATAGAGATAGAGATAGAGATAGAGATAGAGATAGAGATAGAGATAGAGATAGAGATAGAGATAGAGATAGAGATAGCGATAGAGATAGAGATAGAGGTAGAGGTAGAGAAAGAGATAGAGATAGAGATAGAGATAGAGATAGAGATAGAGATAGAGATAGAGATAGAGATAGAGATAGAGATAGAGATAGAGATAGAGATAGAGATAGAGATAGAGATAGAGATAGAGATAGAGATAGAGATAGAGATAGAGATAGAGATAGAGATAGAGATAGAGATAGAGATAGAGATAGAGATAGAGATAGAGATAGAGATAGAGATAGAGATAGAGATAGAGATAGAGATAGAGATATAGATAGAGATAGAGATAGAGATAGAGATAGAGATAGAGATAGAGATAGAGATAGAGATAGAGATAGAGATAGAGATAGAGATAGAGATAGAGATAGAGATAGAGATAGAGATAGAGATAGAGATAGAGATAGAGATAGAGATAGAGATAGAGATAGAGATAGAGGAAGAGGTAGAGAAAGAGATAGAGATAGAGATAGAGATAGAGATAGAGATAGAGATAGAGATAGAGATAGAGATAGAGATAGAGATAGAGATAGAGATAGAGATAGAGATAGAGATAGAGATAGAGATAGAGATAGAAATAGAGATAGAGATAGAGATAGAGATAGAGATAGAGATAGAGATAGAGATAGAGATAGAGATAGAGATAGAGATAGAGATAGAGATAGAGATAGAGATAGAGATAGAGATAGAGATAGAGATAGAGATAGAGATAGCGATAGAGATAGAGATAGAGATAGAGATAGAGATAGAGATAGAGATAGAGATAGAGATAGAGATAGAGATAGAGATAGAGATAGAGATAGAGATAGAGATAGAGATAGAGATAGAGATAGAGATAGAGATAGAGATAGAGATAGAGATAGAGATAGAGATAGAGATAGAGATAGAGATAGAGATAGAGATAGAGATAGAGATAGAGATAGAGATAGAGATAGAGGAAGAGGTAGAGAAAGAGATAGAGATAGAGATAGAGATAGAGATAGAGATAGAGATAGAGATAGAGATAGAGATAGAGATAGAAATCATTTCCGCTACGACAGCAACGCGTCGGGTATCAGCTAGTTTCATATATTATAATATTAACTTAATTTAAACTTAATCTTATACATATGTTCTTATGAGTCCACTTAAATCAATACCTGTTAATTTCTTAAAAGGTAAGTTTCGATTACAAAATCAAGTAAAAAATTAACCAAATTCATTTGACTTCGATTCCACGAAGTTCATGCTTGATTTACGGAGATTTTTAATTGAAGCAAGTTTGATAAAAAAACGAAGACAAAAAGTTGTACCTATATTTTAACTTGTATTAAACAAATTATTAGGGGTATTCAAGGGTTGATCCCTTGAAACACAGTTGCGACGATGCGAAAATGCAAGATTGCGAATTTTTACTTCATTCCAACAACAAACACATTAGAAGCAATTTTGCAACTCTGCTTGAATTACGCACTGCTCAAACCTATTGCGAAAGCGCACAAACAGTGATGCGGAACAGCTGATTCATGTTATGGGTGTTTTCAAGCATATTTGCCATCTGGGTAAAACTTTAAAAAGGCTAAGTTTGTACGTTGATTTAAATAAGTTTTTGTTATTTTGAAATAAGGTGGCAATATATGTCTTTCCGCTATCGTAAAGTTACAATATAGATGTTCACGCCTTAGTGCGAAAAATATGTTGCATTTTCGCATTCTTGCAATTCGCATCAACCCGTGAATACCCCTATTGTAGTATGCCCCTGCATCAAGTGATAAAAAGTTGTATAAACTTTTCACATCATTTACAATCTCCGATGATATCTTCTTATCTATTGCTTATCCATTCTTATTCTTAGTATTGAGCTTTTTTTAAACCTTGTTGTAAAATTTAACTTCTAACCTTATGTTATTTATGATGGTGTTTTCTTTTCTTTTTTGTTTCATTTTATTTACCAACTGCAATCTAAAGAGGGATTTTTTCTTTTTTGTATCATTTCATTTGCCAAGTGCAATGTGAAGCTAAAAAAAAAAACCAGAAAAAAAACAAAAAAAAAGCAAAATACAAAGACCTCCGAATAATAACTTTAATTACTTTATTTAGACTTGCATATAGAACAAAATAAAAAAATATTTTTTTACTTAGTATTTTTGCTTCGTTTTTGTTCTATATGCACGATTTTTTGCATATAGAACACAATAGGTTACGAAGCTTGTCACAACAGTGTTGTATAGCACAAAGTCGATGTCTCATATTCCGAAAACTATAAAAGATAAAAGCAAACTGATGACACAGATCGATAGATTTCGAAAAATTTGCCAATATATCAGTCTTATCTCAATTTTTTCAATTTTATGATATAGAACACAATAATTTACGAACGACGAAATAAAAAATACCGTACAATAAACAGTAAAATGCATTAAAGTGAAGTATACGAAATGCAACCCTGTGTCGAAAGTTTTTGTTAATAATTTGGAAAAAATATTTGGATTTGGCAGCAAAAGGTAACTTGTTTGATGATTTATTTTCAATTAAGGGAAGATATACATTAGACCGTACCACCTACTATGCAAAAAAAAAAAGTGCGCCGTATACCAGCGAATATGATGTATTTTTGCAAGACAATTACGAAAAAAAATTGACATATAACTTCATATCTCTGGTGTTTACAGTCGGATTTTAAAGTTTGGTATATCAATGTTTTTTGTCTCAAGGAGGCCAATATGACCTCTATAGAAGACCTATATGACCATAGAAGGCCAATATGACCTCATTGACCTCAGGTGTACCGTTATAGTACTTACCCTCCAGATCTCAGTTTCTACCATCCTAATGTACCACCCTAATATAAAAAAAATAAAGCTCTTAAAATATCATTAATCTGTTGCTTAGGAAGTATATCGATATTTCCAGCAGAAGTATTTTTAAAAAATTTTTTAAAATTTTTTGCCGAAAGGGAGCCCTTTTTTAATTTTCATCATATCTTCGGTCGTAAAAGCCTGATCATATTGAATGACATATCGATTTTTTTGTCTGAAAGAGACCAATTATTTTTTCTCCAAAATAAAAAATTTTAAAGCTCGAATTTTAAAGCATATAAACACATGTAAACACCAGAGATATGAAGTTATATGCGCGACCCCTACGTTCGGTCAAAAAAAAAAAATTTTTTTTTCGTGATTCTCTTGCAAAAATACGTCATATTTGCTGGTATACGGCGAACTTTTTTTTTTTGAGGTACGGTCTAATATACATTGAAACAGTAAAAACTGAGGTGCCTTTCGTGATTTTTTTTTTAAAGGAAACAAAAAAGCAATCATCGTGGTGTTGTGGGTATATTTAAAGGTGGCATCGAATGTTACACAAATTATTTTTCATGTAAAAATTTTACAAAATGGCGGACTTAGGAGTATTTGCCGAAGATCTATCTAGAAATTTTTTGCTATTATTATAAGTTCATCTTCTATGTGAACAAAAAAAAAAAAAAACCCAGAAGAAATGATGAAATAAAAATGACAGGCAGTTTTAAACTAAAAGTGTTCATTTACAAGAAAGAAAATTTGAATTCATCTCTTTTTAAAAATTTGTAAAAAATACCTTTTTTACAAACATGTAGGTTCACATCGAAGAGAATTTAATGCTGAAGAGAATGCAATTTGAATCATTTCGATATGTTTTATATTTTTTTTTAAATTAATAAAAAACCGCAAAAATTAAAAGTGGAAAAAAGTGATTTATAGTTTTCGTTGTGAATTTTACTTTGTTATTTGTTATTTACAGCATTTCAAAACGGCATTATTTAAAGTATTTCAAAACGGCAGCACTGCTCCGAAATGCCTCACGGGCTGAAGAATTAATGAACAAAGGGCCGAGAGGTGGGGTAGGCACTCGTCGCCGGCCGGCTGCCGTTTACCTTCGCTCTACGCTTGAAGCCAGTTTTAGTTTGTCGCTTACATGTTCGATTTGAGGCACTTAGAGCTCGAATTCGGATTTAAAATTTTCACAGCATATTCTCCAGATGATAAACTATTTTTTAAAGCAAAAAAATGTTGGGCAAAAAAATTTCGAATTACATGTATATCTTCCCTTAATGCGTTAGGCGGTCTTGACTCTTTTAGGTTAAAAAAACTTTTAACGCAGAAAGTGCTATACCAGCAAAAAGGAAGAGGCAAAATTCGAATAGGAAGTGTTATGAGCGAGAAGTGTAGTTTGCAATTTAGCTATTTATTTTATCATTTTACCGCATTTGTACAATAAAGCGCTATCGATCCGTTGTATATTTACGCATACACCGAGAAAAAAAACAATGATAAAATTACCTAAGTCAGCTTGGGTGAAAAAACAACTTATGCATATTCACCAAAGTAATATATTGTTATACAAATTCTTTTCACTCAAGCCCGGCTTAGGTGATTTTACTATTGTTTTTTTTTCTCGGCTTAGGAAATTTTGCTAGACATAGAATCTCCTAATATTCATTTACTTAGAAGTAGGAATTCTTGGGAAGTAATTTATGGTTTCATTGTTTTTCTCTTATTTCGTTTCGGATTTACTTTTGCGTTGTGTTTTTGGATTGAGAGCAATAGCGTTAATTTTCTTATATTGCAAACGTACCTACTCACATGACCGCTTATTGTGTAAGGTAGATATCAAAGGTGTTTGGGTTCATGTCCGAATAAAAAAACGAACAAATTTACCAGCGTTGCAGGTCTCGTAGTTACATTGAATTGGAGAGAAATCTGTTACTGGTTGTGTCCACTTCCCACTAATATTGTTGAGAAGTCAACAAGAACATAATTTTGTTATGTACTGGTTGAAGAACGCTCTTAAATACGGTTTTAAAAAACCAAGTGCGACGTGGAATTCTTATCATGCTATCAATATGGGAACAGTTATTATGTTCCTAGTGGCATATTAGATTCGAATACCTACCTCATCGAAATAAGGGAGAAAACAGATAATTCTTTTTCGGGAATATGTAAATAATTGTGTTTTTTTTTACAGGATAGAGCTTTTCTTTCAAATAAAACACAGAAAAATTAATGATATGGGCAATATTTTGACCTTATTAGGCCGCAAATTTTATGATATTTAGTGTTTGAACACAATTTCGGGCATATGGCCACCACGACTGCGTCTTATGAAGATCACCCTGTCGCACAATGCATCGAATGGGTACGAAAATAAGAAAAAAAATTATTGTTGTTGTTTTTTTTTTGTTTTTAAAAAAGTTTGCAATATAAAACTATATTATTCAGTTTTAAAAAATTAAGATATTTTTGTTAATATATCTTTCAAACAAATAAATTTTCAGTTAATATTTTTTTGAAAAATTTTCTTTTTCTTAAAAAACACATAAAAACTCGAAAATTTGCGGATTTTGATAAATTTTAACAAACAAAAAAAGGATTCTTTGATTTTGACGGAAATTCTTTATTATTTGAAGAATTTACTTTTTATTTTCAAAATATAATCTTCAATTTGGTTTTAAGTACTTTTGATTTTCAAAATATTATTGGTACTTTTTGATAAACAAGAAATTTATGTGATGTTTCAAAAAGTGAGTTTTTGTGAAAAACGTTGAATTTTATCCGGAAAAATATAAAAAATTTAGCAGAGTTCGAAAAGGAACTGAAAAAAATAGGATTATTTGATTTTTAGGAAATTCTTTGTAATTTTATTCGAAGTACTTCAATATGAATTGGAAGTACTTTTAATTTTCAAAATATTATTGGTACCAAGAAAGTTATAAAGATTTAAAAAACGAGTTTTTTCCGAAAAATTGTCATTTTGTATGGAATGTTTTTCCAGAATTTAGCAAATGATTCTTAGATTTAGGCAAATTTTCTTTAACTCTCCTGATAAACGAAAATTTCGTCTGGGAAGATTAGAATTTCTAATTTGAACATTGTCTAAATGGAGTTACTTCAGCATTGTATCTAAGTTTTATAAGAATTAAACATTATATTAGAATACTCGATGATTCATTTGGTAACTTGACTTCTTGTAAAACTTAGTCATCAGGCAGCTTTTTCATCGGATTTTTAATCAGAATCCATTTCGAAATTTCGTATATCAGAATGAGTTCAAATACGGATGCTTAAAGTCTGTGAGATATCAGTTGGTTAAAGTCATTTATATCCTCTAACGTTGCGCGCATTCCTCTTCTGCGGTGACCGCATTTGGGTACCAACGAACATTGGCTATACTATACAGCGGCACCTACCATACAACTTTAACTCTTTGTGACCGTATGTCTGCTCTCAGCCACCAAAGTTTGTTTTTACCATTCCAGTTGTATGTCTACTCTCAGCCACCAAAGCTTTTTTACCATTCCAGTCGAATGCTTCATATTGGAGATTGCTTTGAAAGATACCACACGATGAAGAACTATAAAATATAGTTTTTACATAAATTTAAACATATTATTATTTTACATACATCTAAAGTTTTAAAAATAATTAATAAATTTTATTTTTCCTTCATAATCTTGCATATTGTGAATAACTGTTCTTTCAACGAAAATTAATTCCTATCAGCATGACACCCATACATAAAATTAATACGATCGCAAAGGGTTAAATCATCATATGGCACTTATGAAAATGTCACTGCAATGCTCTGGAGCCTTAAAATTTACTTTTAGTTTAAAAAGAAACACGATTGACTTTTAACGGAACTTTTAAGCAAGCAAAACATGAGCTGAATTCTACAGCGGGGCTTACCACCTTTCATACAATTTGCTCATATTAAGATCCATCAAGATAAGGTAAAAATTCCTTTTGTTTTTAGTCTATATATTAAAAAAAGTAAGATTCCTTTTCCTGTGAAACATCACAAATGTAGATAATTTGCTTTATGTGTAGAGTCGTTGTAAAGCCTTAAAAACTTATTTCGCTATTTCTTGAGTTTTGAAAGCAAGTATAGCAGGGAAGTTTATGCTTAACTTTTTTTTAGAAGCAGAATTCCAGTTTTACTGTTTTTTGAAACTTCATTCAACAAAATGTTAATAACGCCAAAACACTCTCGTGGTAACCTTTATTATAAGGGGTGAAGCATTACCTTACTGAAAGCATTATAGCATTACTATATGTACTGACTCACCATAATGACCGTTGATCTGTAACATAAGTAACGACTGAAAGTATTAAAATTTACTGGGAAAAATTAACATATCTTGGTTAATTTTTTTTACCAAAAAACCATAAGAAGGATTCAAATTATTGCGGTAATATTTTTATAGAAGTACACAGAAGTATTTTTTAGTTCTATCTGTATTTTACTCATATTTCGAATTTCCTTAACCCTTTTGTCACCGTAGACATTCAATGCTAATTTTATTTAAACACATTTAACTGTCAATCGCAATCATTATTGACACACTCACATACGCACACATAGACATTACTCACAGTAATGCAAATACAAATGCAAATAAGCTAAAAGTGTCTTCGTTATTGACAATTCAAGTAGAAAAAAGGATTTTTTTAGCCAATTTTTGTTACTTCTTGTTAAGGCTTGATTTGCCTGCTACTCGGAAGTGTTAAATAAAAAGAATGAAGAAAAAAAAAAGAAAGAAACGGTTGCCAACCATTAAGCATCCTTGAGTTCTTCTTGTTGTTGTAGCATAAAATGCTGTCAACACTTTGAAGTTGACGTGTGAGTATGTGTAAGTGTCTGCATTTGAAGATGCTTGCGCGTCTAAAAAGGACGCTAATGTGTCTTTAGTGTCTTCTTTGATTTTGTTTAGCTTGATTTTTTTTTTTTTTTCATCTTGCCTTTTATGTGTTCATGTGTTTCAACTCAATTTAACGCCTGTACTGAGGCTTGACAAACTGGCTTGATGTCTGTCTGTTCGACGGTGAGCCTGCAAAGGTTTTTATTTACAAAGAAATTGAAGCTTTCAAAGGATGCTCTGCTGTGAAAAAAAATGTTGATATTTTTTTTTCGGTTTTGTTTTCTAGTGTAAAATGAACCATTTAAGTTTGACATCGTGCATGGCGAAGGGTTCCTTAATGCTTCGTTTGATATGTTTATGCATGAGTGTGTAATTGTGTGTGTGTGTGTTGAGTGTGGGTGTCCTTTTTTGGTATGTGTCGACCACTTGAATGTGTCAGTTGTTAGCGCTTCATTGAGCGAGTAACTTTAATCCTTTCGGGTCCATTGTTTTGATTGGGTTTTGTTTGTTTTGATTGTCGTGTCAGTTTAAATGGCTTAAGATTGATTTTCCATTGATTTTGCTTTGCCTGTGTTTGGATAATAATCAGTGTTTAGAAAATGAAAGGGTTGATGTTGGGATTAGGCGTGAAAAAAAAAATTGAGAAATACATATAGTATAGTTGTTGGTACCGCCAACATGTTTTAAACAGAAATAAAACTCAGAAGAAAGCCTTGAAAACTAAAAACGGACCGAAAAAAAGTTTTATTTATTTTCCCTTAACCTCATTGAGTAATATCCTGAAAATATTTCAACTATTACTAGATTCAAATAATTTTTTTCTTAAATTAAAAAATTGTTCAGAAAAACTTTATTACTTGAGAATATGTTTATTAGAACCTTCTGGATTTACAAAAATGAACACGTTCACTGTCTATGAGCCACATGTGACTCATTGACTTATTAATGAAGCATATGTGATACTAACTACAATATATATATACGAAAAAATAGTTTGGGATATTGCAATTGTTGTAGAATGTAATAATATGGTTATAAAAATTTAATTGTTTAATTTTTAAAGCATCGTGCTTATGCGTATGAATGTATATATGAACTTATGTACGTTCATGAGCCATATGTGACCATACAATTTTTTATATGGGGACGTGTGAGGAAACATTTAGGAATATGGACGGTGAACGTGTTAAGGAAGGATAAATTTGAATGATATTTGACATAAAATTCAGAAAATGTTTATAATGAAATGGTTATAAATGCCATATAAAAAACAAACACTTCCTGATTGGAACTCACAAAATATTCACAAGGCAATATTTTTCCTTATGAAAATTTTATGAAAATTTTCCTTATGTATTACTTTTTTAATAATATAGGCCAAAAAAAGTATATTTTGCTGTGGCCAAAATATAAGGGAGACTTATATAGTGGCTCTCTATTGAATTGGGGCTTATTTAAAATAGTAGAATCAAATTCAGACATTTCATTATTTTAAACAAAATAATAAAGCCCTCTGGCTTTATTTTATCAAAATCATGATCTTGATGAAATCGGTCTATTTGATGATGTCAATCTAACGTTACATTTAAAAATTTTTAAAGCCAATAGAGAAGCATTAAAAATAAAGAACCCTTCCCTGCCCGTTTTTGTGACTTATTCGAGAAGTTTATTGCCTGGAAATAGGTTTGCCTTCTATCTTATGACATTAGAGTCGGTGCCAGAAAAAACAGTCCCACAAAAACCAATGATTTCTTCTAAATAATTCTTTCTGTTAATTTTTAAAGGAGCATTGTTAAATAAACCTACTTTTGAGTTGCATTAAAAAATACACTTACAAAAATTTGTTAACTTTTTGATAAAGGTCCTCTATTAGGTTTTTTTAACGTATTTTCATTGACTGTAGTGCATGCTCGACGACATTTATGTCGAAATATTTCGTTGGTTTCACAGTTTGTTTTACCTTCTTTAGATTTAATTTCTTTAAAGCCCAATATCTTTTGATTGGCCGAAGTTCGGGATAATTCGGAGGATTCGCACTTTTTGATACTACGGTGACATTGTTGGCTTGGTACGAATCCATCGATCTATGGTCCTAGTGAGTTGTTGCTAAGTTTGACCTCAAAATAGTACTGAACCTTGGTGTTGACGTAAAAAAAACAGCAAACTCCGCTCCAGACACTCACTTGTGTAAATTTCGGTGTTGATGGTGAGATCTGTCACTAATTCCTTACATCGAAGGCCACATTTGCAAATGGCCCGCAAACAATGTATTTCTTTGGATTTTTGGTATGCTTTTTTTTGTGTTGCAAATTTCCAGAATACTCCACCCTTTTTAACCAACGAACCTGTAGATCCGGGTTCGAACCCCAGCAGCGACAGAAAATTATTTGAATTAAAAATGATTTTTCTGTACGGCCGCCACCTCTCTGCAGGCAATGGCAAACCTCAGAGAGTAATCAAAATGCCATGTAAAGCTTCTTGAGAACAAGAACATTCCTTTCATCGCCGTTCGAAGTTGGCGGTAAAATTTTAGGTCCGGTTCTCGGTCAATTGTGTACAAACTTAATAGCACGCACAACACAATTGATCATAAGAAGCTAGGTCAAAGTCCTTTCAAGGGCTGAAATGACTAGTTATCTATATATTAATACGCAAACAAAAAAGTTCGTGTTCCCTTTTTTTCTATGTCACCTTCAACATATTCACATAATACTTATATCGATGGATAGGTGCTTTCGAGTAGATTTGCACAATATAATTTTTATTCAAATATGTTGTCATTAAAATAGGTAAAACTGAGCAAATGTAAAACCCTATTTTTAACAATGGGACAATGAGAAACTGCAAAGCGACAAAACTCTGTTGAACATCGCTGCTGTAGTTTACAAAAGCAAGAGTAGAATGCGGGAGTGACGCAAACATTTAAAAAGAGCTGAGTAGCATTATTTTTGTTGTTGTTGTTGTGGTTGTAGCTTTCTTTTAATTTCTCTCAGCGTTAAAAAAACAGTAAAACTGCTGCTTGCTTCTATTATCTTGAAAATTAACATTTATCTTGATTTATTTGTTATACTTTTCTACCGTTTATTTACTTACTTTACTTTTAATTTATTTATTTACTTTAAATGAATACTATATGTTGAATAAATTTTTATCATTGATGCATATGCTTCCTTTTTTTTGTCCTTTACCACTATTTTCCTCATAGCGTCAAGGTAAGCATTAAGAATTTACATGCAAATTAATATCAATTCATTATGTGAAAAACAACTTGAGTTTCGTTACCTTATAGAAACAGATGGTCGAATTTCGGCCACAGGCGATACTAGTTTATTTTATTTTTTTTGTAATACTCATTTATAATACTTTTCATCGTCAATTCAGTCAAATTGGGTCAGGTACTCGAGATACAGTTTTCGAGCCCTCTTTTTAGCTTCATCGTCTTTTTCTTCTGATCTATCAGCTATATTTTGCACTTTATAACTCCTAAGGTCGTACAATTTTTTAATCCGTTGAACAGTGGATTTCGATTCTTTAAAAAACAGCCGCTTAGCTGAGCCACCCTTGGGTTCGCTGTACCGCTTTTTCTACCTGACCCAGTTTTTCTTGATAAAGGGGTAGTCTCTTTGTATCGTTTTATGGTCCTTCCGTCTGTTTTTACGCTCACGCCAATTTCCAGAGCGAAAGTTTTGTACGTGGTGTTGGGATTTTTCAGGTATTTGCAAATAATACCTTCCGCTTCTGTTCTTGATGAGAAGAAGACATCTTTTCACTTTCTCAATTAGTTCACTAATGATTGTTATTTTTAGAATGTGCCACATTTATACCTTATTTAGGTACCATATATGTTGCCTAAAGAGTTAATACTTTTTTACTAATAGACTAAAAACTAGAAGGATTTTGATTTCTGGAATATAACTGATCAATATTAATGAACGGTAAATTTTAATAATATTTGACATAAAATCAAATCCAATTGTAATAAAATGGTTAGAATTGTGTCAGCAGGATGCTTTCTAACAGAAACTCAAAAATTCTTCCAATGGTAATTGTTTAATGGCAATAATAATTGAGGGGAAAAACCCAAACCTGACGGAAAAAAATTTACTACAAAATCGGATTTGCTGAAATTCGTTGCTAAGACCTAAGCCCAAACCTATTTTTACCCCAAAAAATTATTATTTTTTTTTTTTTTTTTTGTTGAGCAGTGTAAAGTCTTATTATATTTCATATAAATTCCCTGAATATTATTTTTTTTGTCGTCCCCTTTTCTACATAAAAAAAAATTAAATTAACGCTTTTTTCTATAAGTTACCCCTTAACTATGGCTGTTCCCGTAATGACCCAATCAATTACTTTGGGTTAAATATCTCTAAAATAATTGAAAAATGTTAATTATTGCGCGTATTAAATTCGCTTCGTTAAGATTGAGTGCATTCATTATTCATGGTTAAAAGCCACACAATAACAACAAAAAAAAAAAACTCTCGTCCACAGAATTGGCCAACCAGAGAAGCGACAACATTAATTGTCATATTTTTTTTTATTTTTACTCTTATTATGTCACGCTTTTTAATGAGCAGAGAAATAAAAAAAAAAAACAAACAAATAAATAATTGTCCTGCCCGACTGTCAACAGGCTGACATGGAAAAATAAAAACAAATTGCAAAAAAATCTGCAAATTTTACTTGTGCCAACAACAAAAATTTGCAAAAAAAATAAAAGTTTTTGCTATTCATTTTTTTTTATTCAATTCGTTTGTTCAGAATTCGTTCATTTATTTCAATTGAATGCACTGGCGTCTCATTCATTTGGACCGGAAGTTCATCGTATATCTATCCATCCATCTATCGTTTCACTCGTTCATCTGTTTTGTTGCACTCGTTTGCTTGGCTATTTCAGCTTGTTTCTCTTCGATTTTGTTCTGTTTTGGGCCAGTTTGTCAGCCTTTTGACTGCTAATTCATTCAGCCATTCATTTGTTTCGTTGTTGTCCATTATTTTCGGTGTTGCTCTTTGTTTTTATTGCAATTATCTGTTATTTTGGTTTTTTTTTTTTTTTTTGTGCGACAAGAATCGGTGGGGCAGTTTTGTTCGTCATCAATACGCTCATCCTTCGCATTTCTTACGACAGCAGCATTTATTCTCGAACAAGAGGCTATACTGCAAAATTAATTCTACGAAATAAGTTTAGAAAAGCTTGTGTCCTTTATTACAACTCCTTCTGGCGATTTTTTTTTTTTTATTACATCACTTTGTGGACGTTTTTGAAATCTTAAATTTATGAATTTTGAAATCTGAAATTTTTGCATCAAGGAAATTTTACATTTTGGAATTATGAGTTTTGTAATCTAAAATTAAGTCTATTCAATTTGTTCGAGTGAGTTGTCTTTCAGAATTTACAGAGCGCTTGAATCTACATAATATATCTTAAGATCAAACTTGATTTTTTTTAAGAGAATATTAAAAAAAAAAATAACGAAAATATATTTAAAGAATTAAAATAACGAATAAAAAAAATCGATAAAATAAATCATGAAACCCCCGTAGGTTTTGGCGTGATAATATCTTTATACTTCTCCTTATTCATATTTTCATTTCGTTTTATTTCACATCATTTCATTTTTATTTTAATCTTTGGAAATACAAAAATTCTATTAAATTAAAACAAGCATGCCCACGTAGTGGCCCATATGGCCCGCATGGCCCTACATACACATTTTTTCTATCTAAATTTTGTCTTTGCGATGAACCAAATTCAAAGAACGCCTGCAAAAAACAACAAAACAAGCCTCACTCGTTCAGTGTTCAGCACATTTTCCAGCGAACTTTACAAAAACAAATATATGCAAAGCCAAAATAAAAAACGCACACTCGATGATGTCGATGCTGAAGCTGATTGTCCCGTTACTTGTGTGTCGAGTAATTTTTCATGCAAGCCGTGTTATTGTAATAGAAATTAAGACTGGCAGTGTACTCAATCAAACATATCACTTCACGATATGTAATTTTATTGCATTGTTATTATTTTTGTTTTGCTTTGTTTGATTTTTTGTCAAAAGCAACGATGAGCAACATTTTGTGTTTGTTTTGTTTTTTTAAGCATTGGCCCGCCATTAAAATTTCTTGGGCCCCACTGAATATAAAATTATATAACAACAACAAAATTTCTTAAATTTGACTTATATTTAAAGATGGATTCACTACAAGAATTATATTTAAGTCTCATTGCCATCCTAAGAGATAGATTTCTTAGAACGCTAGCAGGAGGAATGAAATGGATTTTATCCAGAACTTAAGGATAATCCATAGATCCAGAAACAAATTTATATACAAATAGTAATGATAGAAAATTCCTTCTACTTTCTAAGGATTTTCGATTAATTAAAAGGTATCTCACTATCGCGAGGGAAGAGGATTTTGAAGATTTAAAGTGCGTAGAGCGTATCTATTAAAAACTTTCGGTACATGTTCAATGCGGACGGGTTCAAAAGGATGGATACTAAATAACAAATATGTATTCTAATCGAGATCTTACTAGATTTATATACAGGGTTTTAAGGAAGGGTTTATTTTTGGTCATATTCTACTTGTGTTACTACTTATCTTAATTCTTGTGTTAATCTATGTCCAAATCTTATATATAAAAATGAAATACGTGTGCGTTAGTCTTGCTAAGGCTCAGAAACGGCTTGGCCGATTTTAATAATTCTTTTTTTGTATTATTTGCCTTAATACAGATGTGGTTTAGAAAAAACGAAAATTACAAAAAACTCGAAGGAACAGCGGAAAAATCGAAATTGGTAATTTTGTATGGGAATTGCCACATCAGACTACTTTAAATAGTCAACAAATCTTAACGGCTGAACGGATTTAACTCAAATTTTGCACACACATTACTTGAATCCTAGATAAGGTTACAGCATACTTTGTTTTGACCACGCCCCTTCTTCCGCCCCTTTACAAAAATCGCAAATTGTCCTACTTGCGTACTTTTATTAGCAAAACTGTTCGTCTAAATAATCAAAAGAAAATTCTTTTATTGTAACACCAAAAGCATTCACATATCTTCAAAATTGCACAACATTTTAGCACAGCGTCTTTTTCTAATAACATCGTTTCCTTAGAATAACAAAAAACTATCAGAAATTCGTATTTCCTACTTTCGATGAAAATAACTCCGTTGTTTTTTAATATATTTCATTCAATTTCTTTTCGTTGATAAATTTAATTTAGGCACTTAATAAACCCCTATTTGAAGAAAGCTCCAACATATTCACTTTTACCTCCAAAGAGAACACAAAAGCTGTCATTTCCATAAATAAAAAAAAATTAAAAAAAATATATTATTTGTTTGCCCTTTGTGAGGATCGAGCCTTAAACCAAAACTGACGGTTGAGCTGACTTTTTTTATTCAAATTGAAATGTACTACAAAAATTTCCTAATAGAATTTGCAATAAAATGATATGACAGCAGAATCTTCTGAAATCGAATTATAGCAGCCTATTATATTTTTCTAAGACAAAAACCAATCGTGTTTTTATCTTCTATTCTCTGAATATTTAATTATCAATTGCCGTGCGTTGGTCTTGCTTAAACTCGGAAATGGCTCGGCCGATTTTAATAATTATTTTGTATTTGTTCGCCACAATACTGATGTGGTGTAGGCAAAAAGAAAATAAGGAAGGAAGGAAAAGAATCGAAAGAATTGAAATTGGTAATTTTTCGTGTCGTACAGTGTTCATTACAACTCCAAGGAGGGGACGAGCCTGACATAGGTCTACGAAATCAGTCAAATGCTCGGCGAGCTTATACACGTTTAAGCCACACAGCAGCGAGTGACGGATAATGAAAACAATTAGATTGTCATATCCAAATAAGTGTCATATATAAAAAAACAGAGTGGCATACATAAGAACCCTTTTTTTGTTCGTTTCCGCACAAGGTAGCTTTTAACAGCAAAAAATTGGAATTTTCTCGGAAAAATCGATGTTCCATACATTTTGTATGGAAAAATAAAAAATAAAAAAAAACTCGATTTTAATTTCATAATTCAAAATGCAATTTCTGCACAATTACATTCGTTCAAATCAGTTGTTTGTGTCCAGACGAAGCAACCAATTATCGAATAGTGTTGCTGAATTCATTGGTTTGCAAGGATTACCACCACATAATGTACCACTGAAGGTTGGATCTGTTATTATCATGCTTCGGAGCCTGAATCAATCCAAATTCTGCAAGGGTAAAAAATCGGTCGTGAAGCAACTCAAGAATAATGTTTTTCAAGCAAAGATGAACGCATTTGAGTAGGCCAATTCAAGGGCGAGGAAGTGCACATTCCAAGAATTCAATCAATGAATCACAACGCCAATCCTTTGAATTAATTATGTCACTGTGTGCTGGATTAAATCAAATATAAACTTATTTTATACCTTAAGAATAAAAAGAACATACGAGTAATAATAATATATAGTATATAAAGATAATGGAGCGCAAAGCAGTACGATCATATAAAGAGAGAGAGCAAGTAGACTATGCAAATGCAGCTTATTTTACACCTGTAGCATGGAGGTGCATTCAGTTTTTTAGATATAAATAAGCGGACGGAAGTTCCACTCACAAAATTATATGAAAACAATATAAATGTTGCTCAAATAAATGTTAGTGCAAAACAATGTGTCTTAAATTATTTGTAAAAAATGCATGTATAATATGTCTATAACTATTAATCTTGAGTTCCTAAGCTTCTTGCATGGCTTACAATATATGACATGTTCGCGTGTTGGAAAGCCTTAATCTTTGTTTACTTTTGCTAATGTTGTCTATCAAAAAGCATTGAATTGATCTGACATGTGATTCCCTCAACCTCCTTACATTCCGTGTAAATAAGGGATATTAGAGTGTTTCATTCAATCAATAATTGAAATTCGATTGGCACCATTTGTTATCGATCGTGAATGTTCGATAAAAAATTAATTTCAGGTGGGATCGTGATTGCTCGGAATTATTTCAATAAAAAAATTAATTCAGGGCGGGACGAAGTTTGCCGGGTCCTCTAGTGCTTGATATAATTGTTGGTCAAATTCCTCCCTTAAGGGGGCATATAGGTTACAAATTTAAAAAAAAAAACTTTTTTCGAGAATTTTTTTCATAGAAGGAAAAAAGATATCGTTTTCAAATTTTGCACATAGATTAATTAACATTTAAGGAAACCAAAAATTTCAACATTTTTGAAGCGGTTTTTGACGTTATATGATTTTTTTTTAAATGCCAAAAAATTAACGGTGTGTAGGATATCACCAGTCTGGAACATCTGAGCAAAAAATAAAAAAAACCAAATTAATCCTTGTTTAAGTGGCTATTGCCTAACTAGGATAATTTTTTTATGCCGAAAAAAACAAAATGGCGACCGATTTCGTAACCTCGAAAATCGATTTTTTTCAAATGTCCGTTTTTTTTCGGCGGAAAAAAATTATCCTAGTTCAGGCGATAGCCACTTAAACAAGAATTAATTTGGTTTTTTTTTTCTGTATCCTAATATATGTCTGAGTCCTTGTTTCAATCCTTCTATAAATCCTTATCGCATTCCTAGTTCTAATAATGATCCAAATCCTTGTTCTCATCCTCTTTCTAATCCTATCAATTTTCCATATTTTTGCCCTTGTACCTGCCCTAATATTTTTACCAATTTGGTTCTATTTTTATTTACATTTTTTTATTTATTTTTTACTAGCGATACCCGGCGCGCGTTGCTGCACCCAGCAAGTATATTGGAAATGATAAGTAAATTCAAAACTTTTATTAATCCCTTAGTCTGACACCACGCTCATGTTCCACTGCCCGTTACAGTTTCCCAGTAGCAGAACATCACTCCCAGGTGACAATTCCATTATGAGTTTCAATGTCCTGTGATTTAAGCTTCCATAGCTATTCTGTGTAAAGAATCGGGCCACACCCCCTTTTCCAATGCACAAACCAGTTTTCCAGTAGAAAGACTTTGGCAATTAGTAACTCCATACTGAGTTTTATTGTCATGCGACGTTTAGTTCCAAATCTATTTAATATCAAAAATTTGACTTGTGTGGTCGAAGCCATAACCCCTTTTCCTATTCCCTTCCCAGTTCTCTTATTTATTTATAAAAAAACTTATTGAATCACACAATGTCAATTCTATTAAGTAAAAAGTCAGCCGTTTGTTCCTTTTGTTCATTTATAAATTACAGGAAAACCACCGTCAAAACATGTGTAGAAAAGTTGCATGCAGCGAAACAAATAAACATACGTACATACATACATACATCAAGTCGGATTGAATCTCATTCTCATCAAAAAAAGCCTCAACATGCTTAAGGTGGTCAGTGAATCCCCTTTTAACAAAAGTGTTTTAGATTAATTCTCCACATCAAAACTACTTTGAACATATTAGACTGTACTTCGATCCAATTAGCTTTAAGCGCAGCAAAGTATGTATGCATATGTATTTGTTTCTTTGTTTTGTGCTTGCTGAGAACAAAAAGATTATAGTAGAGAGCAACATGCAGTTTATTGAGGCTCTCGCAGCACAAACGCATGAAAAGCTAACGATCAAGCAATGCATGGCATTGTGGATGATTTTTTAAAAAACTTAACACTTTAATTAAAGATACTTATTATTGAAATTTCGTAAAGAAAGTAACCAATGAACCTTTTGTAGCATAAATGTGATATTTTAAAGCTTATTTCAAAAAAATCGGACCAGTACTTTTGGAGTTTTGCGGACACAAAAAATTTTCACTTTCATTTTATATAATAGTATAGATATAGATAGAAGTATAGATAGATAGATAGATATAGAACTATAGATGTAAAATTCCTATTTTATTTTCATTTATTATTCGTTTTTTATATTTTTGCTTTCGCTATCGCTTTTGCTTTTGCTTTTGCTGTTTATGTTGCTTTTGTTTTTGCTTTTGGGTTTGCTTTTTATTTTGCTTTTTCTTCTGCTCTTCCTTTTGCTTTTGTTCATACTTTGGTTTTGATTAAGCTTTTACTGTTGTTTTTGCTTTTGCTATTGCTTTTGCTTTTGGCTTTCCCTTTGCCTTTGCTTTTGCTTTTTCTTTTGTTGTTTAGTTTTTATTTTTCTTTTGCTTTTCCTCTTGCTTTTACCTTTGGTTTTACTATTGATTTTGCTTTTACTTTTGATCTTACTTTCGTTTTTGTTGTTGCTTTTGCTTTTGCTTTTGCTTTTGCTTTTGCTTTTACTTTTGCTCTAGCTTTTGTTTTTGCTCTTACTTTGCTTGATCAAGCTTTTACTCTTGATTTTGCTTTTCATTTTGCTTTTGCTTTTGAGTTTGCTTATGGTTTTGGTTTTGATTTTGTTTTTAATTTTGCCTTTGCCCTTGCCCTTGCCTTTGCCTTTGCCTTTGCTTTTACTTTTGTTTTTGCTTTTAATTTTGATTGTACTTTTATTTTTGCTTTTTCTTTTGCTTTTGATTAACATACCCTAGCGTAATGCAATATATCCACCTAAGGGGCTTCATGGTGCCATTAATGTTCTTGTTACTTTTTTCACATGGTGATACTCACCTTTACTGTCATTTCAAAAATTCCATGCAACGTTTTTTTATTGGTGTTACATTATCACTGCATTAAGCGGTTGTCTAGTTGGTGTTATGGTACAAAATGTTTTTTATTTTCATTATAATGTAAAAAAATCATTAGGGGTATTCTCTATGCCTAGGATATGCCATTGCACGGTGCAAGAATAGGAAATGTATAATATCTGCAATTGAGAAACAACAATGGCGGATTGTATATTTCCTATTCTTGCACCATGCAACGACATATCCTAGACATAAAGAATACCCCTATTCTTTGATGTGATAAAAGAAAACTTACCGTAGCACTTCCATTGCATTATTATTCCAGAGTATTAATTCAATGCAACAATATTGTATTATTGTTTTAAAGCTGCTAGCCTGACGACCAAACGAAATCGACCGAACGCAAATTTTTTATTTTTGTCCTAAGGCCAAGTAAAAATCCATCATTTTCGTTTCATGTTGTTCACAGGAGCGCATATACTCATCTATTAATAAAACCATGCAACGCCGTTGTATTTAGTGATTTCTTATACGTGATTTTTTTTTAACATGTAAGCAAATTTTTATGTAAAATAAAATAAAATCCTGGATGGTTGTACATTAGATACATTCAAATTTATATGGATTTTATTAAAGTGTTTCTGATTCTTCATGCCCCCCCTCCCTCTCATAAGAAAGATCCAGAAAAATAGTAAAACGTCACAAAAAGACCATACATTTTTAAACTGGATGGGCTACAGTTAAAAACGTGTTTTTCGGGCCCTCAGAGTTAATTTGAATTTATTATTTTTCATACTGGCATTAACGCTACACGAAAATTACAAAATTAAAAAAATCTATCCCCATGTAAAATTAGTTGCTGAATTCAGAATTAGGTGCTGAATCTGTAATCGTAATCAGATTTAGCATGAAATTAAATTAGCGGTCACCAGGAGCAAACAAACGCGAATATCATTGATTTTTTCCACTCAGTTATTATTTCAAATCTCTCAATCTGGGAGATAATGATGTTTTTTTCAAAATTAAATACTTTAGTTGTAAAGCCTTTTTAATGTTAATAATATTTAAAGAAAAAATTTTGCAAATCGAACAATATTCAAGCGAAATATAATTTATTATATGAATGTACTTTTTCGATAAATGTGAATTTGTTATCTGCGAAAATTACGCTGTACTACAAATATTTTTTTTTAATGTACAAGAGCTCCCACCGATATTTTTAGCAACCAATTTTACATGGGGATAGATTTTTTGTAATTTTCGTATAGCGTTAATGCCAGTCTGAAAATTAATAAATTCACATTATTCTGAGGGTCGAAAAACACGTTTTTAACTGTTGCTCATCCAGTTTATGAAAAGTGTTTTCTTTTTTGGGCGTTTCACTATTTTTATGGAAGCACCTTTCATATGAGGATGGGGGAGGAGGGTGGGTCACGGAGAATCAGACGCAAAGTAGGATTTGACTGTATCTAATGTACATCTGACGAATTATTATTTTTTTCTTACATAATATTGTAATTGTTTTTTATTCTTATTGATCATAAATATTTTCCAGTGTATTTGTCATGTGTAGTTGCCATGTTTTTCTTTTCTTTTTGTTCTTTTTATTACGTTTGTACAAAAAATTAGTCGTACGACTGTAACTTAACGTTCACAATAATTGAGTTACGTACATAATAGAAGCTAACTGTCTCTTGTGTGCAACGTAATCATCATCATCATCCCTTTAGTTTTATTGTGCTTATTCTTATTTTGGACGGCATGTCCTTGCACGAGTATATTTTATTTGTTTTGTATTTTTGGAACAATTTAGTAGGATTTAATTGCGTTCCAGTGGCAAACAGAAATACCGTTATATAGCCAAAACTCGTTTGTATTATTCTTAATGCCTATAATGTACGCTTTATTGCGTAATTATTTATTCCGTACGTTCGACGTAAATGTGTGTGAGTGTGTGTATTGCTACACCACAGTTGAATCACACTCAGCGTTCTAGCGTTTGTCCGCATGTCGAATTAAAGGTCAGTTAGACGTGACGCAAACTGTTGTTGTTTTTGTAATCGTATTTAAAAAAATCAATGCGAATTTTTTAGATTTTTTCTTTTTATTTCTATTTGAAATATTAATTAATGAGGCTGTTAAAATGTCAATCTTGTCATATTTTGTCAAAATGTGTTATGCAAATAAATTGAGATTTATTAATGAAAAATATGTTCCTCTAATTTATTGTTAACATTAAGTATTTAGTTGTCTTTTAAATCGTTTTTAAAATATTTTTTTTTAATAAACAGGAAATAAAAATATTTACTTTTTTTCATTTTTGTCCTAAGCATTTTAAAAAACAATTTTGGCTGTTCGCCATTTCTAGCGTGTTCATAAATATGTCAGTTGTCAAACATATCGATTAGTATTTCTTTTATATTAAAGCTTCTTTGGACATTCAGTCATTTATAATATATCATAAGTTAACGTCGAGGTTAAGGTCAAAATTTGCGGTGTAGGCTTAGGTTGACGTAGATGGAAGTCATAATTTTTTTGATACCGACTTATCTCTCGCTCTTTGGAACTCAAATACATTTAATGTGTCGGAAATAAATTAAAAATGTGTTCTTGGAAAAGATATTTAATTTAGGATACTATATTTATTATATATAGATACTAATTATAGTATTTTATTTTTTGCTATCATGTTTATATGGTAAGAAATATATTTTTTTTTCATAATTGCTGATATTGTCTAAATGTAAAGGTTGTTCGTGATCTTAGGTCTTACTAATCAATAAAGTCAACTGTATATTGTTATAATATACATGGATCTATTGGTTGGATGGATAGAAGTAATTGTAATATCCCAATTTTTTGCAGTAGTTATTTGCCAATAGAACAGACAATCCAATAGATTTTTCAGAGTTGGTTCAAATAAGCGATTTTTTATGACAAACTTATTTTTACAAATCAATTTATCACTATAAATAAGATCAAACTTTATAAATAATTCACACATACGATTATTTTTCTAACTTCAAAGTAATTTTGTTCTAAGCAATTAAAAAAAGTTGCTGCAAAATACCTGGTTCGCAAAACTATGCTACGTCGTTACTCAATTAAATTTTCTGGTGTGGTCAAATATACCCCGAAAGCACTAAAATTAATATAACTTCAGTACGTTTGATGATACCAGGTTCCATGATTATAAGAAAGAAATTTTCAAAATTTCATCTTTAAGTTTTGAAAACATCCTATTCTATAAAAAAATTCATGCATCTTTCTATCAGATAATAAATTAAGTGCAAAATGGTTTCGTCTAAAACCTAAGTACCGAATTGTGGACTTTTTAAAATCAACTAAAAACAAAATAGGGTGATTCTCGAGGATGATAACGGAACCTAAGAAATTTTAATAAAAATTAGTTAAATCTAATTTTAATCAATCTAATTTAATGAGCAATTTTTTAATTTTAATCGAAAATTAAAATGATCTTTGTTTAAGGAAAGTAATTTTTAATTTAAATTGATTTTATTTAATGCAAACTTTTATTTTTAAAAAATGTAAAGCTTTAAAAATGTTATACTACGACCATCCCTCGATCCATATAATTGTCAATAAGAATCACTAATTTATTTATTTTTATTATAATTCCTAAGTCCGGTAAAGTCTTTGAAAAAGACCCTTGTTTGTTTTTGTCGATTTCAAAAAAACCTACATTTCTGTAACTGGTTTTCGAACAGAACTAAAATTCTGCACTCGAGATAGGGTACATAGGTGATAGAGGTACATAGGTTGCTACATATATTTCGGGAATAAATATAAAGACCGATTTATTTTTTTTTATTTAAAAAAAATAATAAAATGACAAAATTTTTGCCACTGTATCACTTGAGACCAGACACGCACGTTAACGTTTATTTTAACGATAACCAAAATTTTTATTTTGTTTCTTTGCAGCAAAATCGAAAAATTCAAAATAATAACGTTATCTCAAAAAACCAAATATATTTATTTCGTTTCGAAGTTAACAAAACTTCGAAAGTAAAAGTTCTTAAAAGTTTTTTTTTAATAAGCTTGAAACGTTTTTCAACAAAACGAAATTTGTTTTGATATTTTTTATCGTTTTTAGAGAAACGAAATAATACTAATAATTAGTTTTTCGTTTTTAACGAAACAAAAAATTTTGTTGATTTCGTTGTGCATGTCTGCTTGAGACACGTTGAAAAATAATAATAATTCTAAGAAATAAGGAAAATTAACTAGCTCCGAAGAATAAATTTTAATCAAGACAATGCGAGCTCCCACACATGAGCCCAAAAAAAGAGGGTTTTGAGCACTTAAAACATCGAAATAATGGGTATATATCCGGCTACATCCGTCGTATAGCCCTAATTTGGAGGCCAATTACTTCTTCTTTGAAAACAATTTTACACGCCATAAGAAGCCGTTGATCTGTTAAAAAAAAATGGCATTGGAGGTGCCAAGTAAAAAAAAAATAAATAACTGGCCATTTCAGCCCTTGAAAGGACTTTGACCTAGCTTCTTATGATCAATTGTGTTGTGCGTGTTATTAAGTTTGTACACAAATTGACCGAGAAAGGGACCTACATGTTTAACGCCGACTCCGAACGGCGATGAACGTAATGTTCTTATTCTCAAGAAGTAGAGGTGGGTAACTCAGTGCTGTGCTATGGCACTGTGCTGACTCTCTGTAGTGTGTCATGTGTGCTAGCACACTACGTTGACTCACGTAGTGACAACAGCACACGATGAAGAGCAGCACTTTTGCACTTAAAGGGTCTCATGCATAAAAGTGAGAAATTACTTTTTACTCGATATTTTGAGTATTTACTCGTTGTCGTAAGCATAAAAAGTTATTTACTCGTTAGAAAGATCTCGCTCATTGAGATGGATCTCAAGGCCTGAGAAACTTCTTAAAACGAAAGCTCTTTGTGAGAAATTTCTCAAAATGGTATGCATAATCATGAGATGAAGCTGACATGTCTGAGAACTTTCTCGGTAAATGTTGAGTCTCCTATCAAATGATCTCACAGTTTATTTCAAGCAACTGAAATGGCAGAATACTTTCGCGTTTATAGTCCTAATAAAATTTATAAGCTGCGTAGACATCTTGAAGAATCTAGCAGTAAATTTATATTTCGTTTTCATAAAGAAAACATCGATTGGTTAGCAGAGCTTTTCCTAGGGCCAACATTGGAATCGCTTAGTGGAGCTCTTACTAATTCTGAAAAAATGAGAGTATATTTAAGATTCTTGACTGATCCTGGATTTCAAAATGGAATTGGTGAGGACATAGGAATTCATCAGTCTCTTGGACAATTCGAAACCTTTCAAGTGCTTCTTTTTTAATTTGTGCACCGGCAGATTAGATTTCTGTAGTAACATTTGAGTTTCTTTTAACTCATCAATTATAAATTATGCCAGCTTATTATTTTCATTATTTGATAAACTACAGTTTTGTTCACTTCCAGATTCGCTTTCGGACATTTTTTTGAAATTTTAAGAAGCAATTTTAACGATCAATTGCTTTAGCTTGCTTTAAATAAACTAAAGCTCAACTGAAGCTTTAAGATCGATCTCACTTATGTTGAGTTGTTTGTCATGAGCTAGATCTCCTTTTTATGCATACAATTTTGAGACTGAGACTGAGAATGTTCCTATGACTCACTTCTTGAGATTGATCCCACACGAATGATCTCTGAGAAACATCTCATTTTTATACATTATACCCAAAGTGTCTATTATGTATTGTGTGACACTCAGTAGTGAGCATGTGTGCTAGTACACACGCATGTGGAGCAACACTTCGTCTTTAAACGTAAACACGAAAGAGTAAATGAGACAAATGCTGTTGCTGTGGTCGCAGCTGATTTGCATGTATTTCTTATGGGACGAATATTCGACTGCTTTTGCTTTTCGACTGCGAAGTGCTTTTTTCGACTGTGACACAATTGTGCTAGCACAGTGTGCTGACACATAAGGGTGCACATGTGCTAGTGAGTCAGCACACCAAAAATTGTGCTATTACCCACCTCTATCAAGAAGCTTTACATGGCATTTGATTACTCTCTGAGGTTTGCCATTGTCTGCAGAGAGGTGGCGGCCGTACAGAAAAATTATTTTAATTCAAATAATTTTCTGTCGCTGCTGGTGTTCGAACCTGGGTCTCCAGGTTCTTTGACACAGCGGCCACGCACTTTAACCAACTACGCCACGGACGCCACACTCCGGAGGTGCCAAGAAGAATGGTATAAATGTTATGATAAATGCAAAAATGTACTAATAATAAAGAAGAATATTTCGTAAATCAACAAAAAAAAAAAAAATTGGCCTTTATATGTACTACGAGTAGTATCGCCTTATTGAAAATATTTTTGTCTTTCCTCACTCATGAACAAACCTTACCGCCTCTTCCAGCAGGAAATCACAAAATAGTAACTCCATTTTGAGTTTCAATGTTATGTGACTAAAAGCTATTCGATATGAAAAATTTAGCTTATATCTACGGAGCCACACCCCTTTTTCCAATGCCCGTCCCAGTGCCTTACTTCCAATATTCTACTTTCTAGTAGAAAGATATCACCAAGTGGGAAATCCATATTGAGTTTTTTACTTCCAAAGCTATTCCTAATAAAAACTTTCAATTGTATAGATAGTGCCACGCCCCTTGTTTTCCAGTCGAAGAACACGACTAAAAAGGAAGTTTCTACCGAGTTTCATTGATTTGTGACTTATAGTTCGAAAGTTATACCGAAATTTTGGGTAGCTGAAAAGTGCCACGCTCCACTTTGAACGCCCATAAAATGTAACCAGTGGAATGGTACGCGTGACTTGAGGTCGAATACCGATTTCTGAAGTTGTGTGACCTA
The DNA here is from genome assembly GCA_943735915.1 of Pherbina coryleti. Lineage (NCBI taxonomy): Eukaryota > Metazoa > Arthropoda > Insecta > Diptera > Sciomyzidae > Pherbina > Pherbina coryleti. Next base: position 116,741,456 of record OX030952.1, read on the forward strand.
TAACTCTACAGCTATTCGATATCGCAAATTTGGGTTGTATGGGATGTGCCACGGTCATCATAGTTATTCGGTGCAATCCTTTTCCCTACTCTTATTGATTTATGAAAGAAATTATATAATCGGTTGAGAAACACGGGAGAAAATAGTTCTTAACTGTCCTGCCTACGCCTATTTATATATAGATATTCCCGAGTTATATGTAGCAACGTATGACGTCATCAAAAATATACGAAATAGAAAAATCACTTTTATTTTTTTGTCTGATTTACTTGAAATGAAGCCTCGGAAATTATTTAAAAAAAATCGATATACTTTCAAAAATTTGTTTTTAAGGATATCACCGCTGTCCTTGTTATGAAGATTTTTGTATTTTGAGCAGACTTTAAACGCAACTTTCTGGTTAACTTTACTGAAGATATCAAGAAAATAATTTTTTTTTTGTATTTTTAAGGAATTAAAGAAAAACAAATTAGTTAGATTCCACTTAATTTTCACCTTATCTACCTTATCTAGTTAACTACGAAAAACTTTTTTGTTGTTCAATATGACTACTGAAAAACATCGATTGAGCAGTTATCAATACATTTTATGTAAGCATTAAACTCCGGAGTATGGGAACGGAAAGGCGTTACTTTTTATTTGCAAATGTCTTATTTAACTCTACAATTGTTGAGTTTAACTCTTTAACAATATTATTTCGGGTGGTTTTATTTCTCTAAATTGTATTCTAACATAGATAAATACAAATGCCCGAAAACAGAGGAATCTTGTAAAAAAAAAAAAAAAAATTAGATTTGGAAAAAAGTACAACACATTGGTTGCCATGGATAAGTACAGGAAAGATGGAGGGATTAATAAAATTTTGAATAATAAAATATCATATTTGAGGGGTACTTAGCGGTCTAAAATGCAGCAATTTCAGGTACGGTTGAAGTGGCAATTTCTTATGGGACACACTAAGGCCAATTTCTCTTTTTGAACAAATTGAAGCAATCCACCGAGATGAGAATTCGGACAGTATTTGAAGCGCTATTTTAAGTATTTGAGAGACTGTCATGAGCATTGTAGAACGTAGGGTAATTTGTTGTTTTCTGTATCCCTTTTGAAGAAAATCAGTTCCTTTGAGCGTTTTAAGGTTAGTATTGGTCAACCCTGACGCTCTGTGCTTTCCTGTCACTATCTACTATGTTATATTGTTGATTACTTTTAGGGATAAGTTTTATGAGTAGTTCGTTGATAGGACGAGGAATATCAATGTTTTCGTTATCTCTTGATAATAGTGTGAGAGTATCTGGACAGCCAAGTCACGGCTTTCTTAATTCTAGCAACTACCGTTTGTAAGACACAGCAGTAATCAGAGAGCCTGAATATCAATGTTTAGTGTGTTAGAGTAGGTTCTTGCCACAACTTTTCCATATTAATTGTTGGTGAAAAAAGATACATCAAAGCTCTTGTTAATAGAAAGATTTTGTGTGATATAGACTTCGGTTTGGAATACAGAGGGAAAGAATTTCTTTACGCAAGAGAGTCCCATAGAGAGTCACCTCTCAATTGAAAGATAGCTTCTTAACGATTGGGTGTACTCTTAGTCATATAAAATTCAAGAATATCAAGGTAAAGAATAATGTCTATTGCGTCCAGTGTTGTCAGATAGGTTGAGCTTCTTTCCCCTTAATCTGAAAAAATTTGCTGAATTTTCCCCTAAAAATAAAAAAAAAACCCGTAAAATTTTTTTGAGTAAAAATTTATTGAATACTTTGTTTAATTGATGTAAATAAATACAATGTCAAAATAAATATTTGGACTAAAAAACAATCACATTAGTTTTTTTGTACATAGTAATTCATTGAGGAAAATAAAAACACAAACTCAAGTAATAAAGAAATTACATATTTTCAATTTCATTAAGATCGCTTCAATATAAGAGCTATAATCGCCATAACGTTTAGTGCGTTTTGAGGAAAACTTGTTTTTTAAACTTTTTTTTTAAATGAAGTGTTTTATCTCATGAGCAACTTTGCGCAGCCCATTTTTTAAGAAACATAAGGCAGATATACTATATTTTATGAAAGTATAATTCTTCGATTGTAAGTAGGTTGAACTATTTAGATTTTTTTCTACTAATTTTTAGTAAAATAAAAACTGCTTAATAAATTTAGAGACATACTTCCACGTTTTGTTCTAATTTTTGTTTTTTAACATTTTTCTTTGTTTGTTACAAATTCAATGGTATTTAAGTCATTGAAAAATACAAAAAATACAAATTTAATATATTTCTCGTCGTCAGAATTTAAAACAGCCTCATGTTTCATACATATTCTGGTGCTATTTCGCTCATTCGACAATCAGCTGCGAAGCAGCACTGTTTCGATGGTACGCAATTGTTTTGACTCACTTTGACAAAATAAACCTTGTAAGAGCTAAAACAAAATGAAAAATAGTACACAAAAGGGTGCATCAAATGCAAAAAAATACAGTTCATAGTTGATGTTGTCACTTCTGTTAGAAACCACTAAAAATTCTCAAAAAACACTAACAGAAAATTAAAATCCCCTAAAGTTTTCCCCTAAAGACTTTTGACCCCTAAATTTTCTACTAAACCGAAAAAACCCCTAAATCTAGGGGAAAATCCCCTAATCTGGGAACACTGATTGCGTCTCTCTTCAATGTCAGCTCTGCTGAATTTTAAACTGTTTAAAGTATTTGAATTTTGACCACGAAAAATTTAACTACGGAAAGTTGTGGAAATATTGGAAGATCTTCTTGTTTCATGATATCCTTAAACATAATCGTTATGTATTTTATAAAAATGACAAACCTGGGTTAAACGTATGCTTGAGGTATTCTTAAATTTTGAAATTTTTAGCTTAAAAAAAGATGGCAACCCCATTTTCGGAAAAAATTAAACGTGTTCAATGAAGAAGTTGAAAAAGAGCCTCCCTTCTGAGATACCTTAAGAGTCTATCAGCAATACACTGAAAAGAAAAGTAATATTGATGGGTTTTTGGATTTTGGAATGTTTTGGTTACAAAATTAAATAAATCTTAATTTTCTCAAAAAATAAAATAATATGATATATAAGACGTTATGTTTATCAAAGCTATCCTAATGTCATATTGATATTTATATAATTTAAATAACTTTCCTCTTGTACCAATAAAGCCTTTGATTATACTATCCTATATATTTACTACGATGCCCTCTACTCTGAAGAAGTGTCATAAAAACACATAAAATAGACAATTTTTTTTTGTGGAAATCAGTGTTATCAGTTTGACTCATTGATGAAAGGTATGAGCATTAAAACACTTGACAACCTCATAACCTATTAACCAATCCCGTAGGTGGGGCCAGAAATACTTAAAAGACTGACAAGAAAAAGAACACAGTAACACGACGAAATAAATATTCGGAGAAATGTCTACGTAGTATTGTTTTGTCAAAATTGACCTATAGAACGTTTGACACCCGTAGCTGTTAATGGGTTGAAAAAACACTTTTATAGCTAACAAGGTCTAAAACAAAAAATAAAAATTTTTTTCCATTTGCAGATACTACTACGATAAGAATATCATGACGAAGGTGCATGGCAAGCGTTATGCCTACAAGTTCGACTTTCAAGGTCTTGCAGCTGCCACCCAACCAGCCGCCAGCGATCCCACCTATAAATACCAGAGCGATCTATTTATGACTCCATATCATCATAGCGCCAAGTTGAGCTCCTTCATGAGCCCACATCATGGCATGACATCGTCCTCAGGTAGGCATTGGAGTTCCTTCATTTTTTCAGATGACTTTTAAATTAATTGTTTCTGTTTCCATAGCCTCGATATTCCCCTCGGCGGCTTCCTGGGGCAATTGGGGCAATCCGGCAACGAATCTGTATCAGCCCCATTCGATGGGCCACGTGACGCCATCGCATGTTGCACCACATTTGAGCTCATATCCACACTATGCATGACCATCATCGTCCGGGGGTGGTTTCTAATATGAAAACAACTCCATTGCTAGCAGCAGCGCTAGCAGTCATGCCGCCGCCGCAGCAGCAGCAGCGGCAGCACACAATAGTAATATTGCTGCACTTAATAATAACAACAACAACAATAACAATAGCAACAACATCAACAACACCACCCCCAGCAGTAGCAGTGTTAGCGCCAATAACAACAATCATGCCATCAGCAGCAGCGCGGGCCTTATCGGCAGCAATAATCATTTGAATATTGCTACGGCAACGTTTACCGCCACCCCCACTAGCATGGGTGGCAGCAGTTTTGGCAGCATTGGTGGCATTGGTGTGGGGGTGGGTGTGGGTGTGGGTGTTGGCATGGGTATGGGTGGCGCCATTGCTGCGGGCGGCAACCTTAACTCTATCGTTGTCGGCAATCGCCTAATGAACCCTCCAGGCTTGCCGACGATTTTGAAATGATGCCATTTTGAAAATTTTTGCATAAAACCGAGCTCGTACCCCACACCGCCGCCTCACCATCACCCACACACTTACAGTGAGGAGGTGAGAAACCATTTTAACGAAACCACCAACACAACCAAGTCGAATCGAACAACCCCCTTTTTCTGAACCTGAAACGCAGGTACACATTATTATGTATACTGAGTGAAAAGCAAAACAAAACAAAAATCAAAATAAAATAAAATCCAAAATAGCAAAAACAAAAAATACCAAAAAACGGTAAATAACAAATAAATCCCAAACACTCAAAAGAGAACAAAAGAAAGAAAAATTGGTCTTAAATGTAGAAAAAATACACAAAAATACATGAATGTTTATGGGTGAATGTGTGTCTGTGAGTATGTGTGTGAGTGTGTGTGTGTAGGTGGGTCTATTAAAGCGTGAATTGTTTTGCCATAATCTATTATCTAATATTAAAAAAATATAAAAAACTTAAAAATCATTAAGTTGGAGCAGCCAAAGTGAACTTTTTCTGGACAGTCTGCTTATCCCATAACTTACATAAACATCATCATGTTACACCGTTTGTAAATGTGTATTCCTAGGAAACAAACCCTCTAATAGTTTAAGAACAAAAATTTTAATAACACCCCTTTTAAAGTTCTTATAAATATATATAAAAGAAAAATTTTTGTAAATATCTACAAATCTAGATTTTATGTGTGTATTTATAGATGTATGTATTTAATAAAAAATTCTTAATAACTGTTTATATAGTATTAAAGGACCTTAACTTAAGCATGAAAGTTATATACTTATAATCGAAAGAAGAAAAGAAAGATGTATGTAATGAAAACAAAGCAAATGAAAATAAATTTGGTCTATCTAGTGTATTTTTAGCAATAATTGAACACCGATGATATTTGTAAAGAAAAATTTCATGTATCTAGAAGAACTTTTCTGAAAATATTAAAAAAATAAAACTAAAAATAAAAGAATTATATGCCTGTATTACAAAAAAAAAAAAACGAACTTACTGTTACGTATCTTATGAAAAAACGTAAATACTGATTGAATTCTTTCTTAACCTACTTGTTGCTACCGTAGTTTTAAAACAACAGACCGATAAAGAAAATCGGTTTTTGAAATCGTTCGTTCTCTTTCAATATTATAGTTATAGACCTACTATTTTAATATCGTTGTTTATAAACGACACCATTCCTCCGAACTTTCTCAGGAAAAAATTTTTTATAAATATTTTTCCTGTTTAATTTGGCCGATTCCAAAAAATATTAGGATCAGACACAAAAATCTCTTTCAGTTATATCTGGGTTAACAGAGCCTTTCCTACTGTTTCCGGGTATACTCTTATGGATATTAAGATTTTGAATCTGGATTGAAAAACTTTTAAAAAATCATTCTGTTTTATATAAAATGTCCTTAATTTTTAGCATTTCCGCGTCATCAGCCTTGGTTTAATTACATTTATACTTTGGCGTTAGTTTTATTTTTTTTTGTTTTACTTCAATATGGCGGTCTAGATATGATTAAAATAGTTATTTTAACCAAGAATGGTTTTTTTTTTTTTAATAAAAACCCGAAAATGTCCCGATACCTAAATTTAAACGATCCTTCTTATAGCATTTGATCGGCTGTTCTGAATTCAACTGACTTCAACTGAATTCAAGTCAATTTCTGAAAAAGTTCATTTCAGAAAAATATCAATTATTTTTACTATTTTTTATAGCTTAAGTAACAGTAAGTATCTTGATAGTTCAGGTATTGATTGCTCAAACCATTTTCTACCACTATAGTTGTTACTGTTAAACACAGTAATTACTAAGTAAACGGTTAAGTGGTTTTAAATGGTTTACTTAAATAAACCAACTTAATGTAATAATGTGTAATTTATTTATATATAAATTCATGGTAGCTAAAAGTTTTAATCAAAAATCAATCAGCCACAAAGTTGGATGAATAACTTTTTTTAGTCGCGACTGTACATATTTTTATTAATTCCCAACTTACTTGCTTTTGTTTAATTTTTTTTATTTTAATGACAGATTTCAAATTCAAATTCAAATGAAATTTGAAAACTCCTGAAATATCCTGAACCAGTGATTTCACTTGCCCCTAGGTGTACACTATTAAATCCACTTCAATCTACTTTTTTGCAATCAATAGGAGAATTTTACCCAAACATGTCGTAGAAAGGGGTCAATTGTTACCTATTAGTTTACCAATCACTAGTGACTTCACTAGTGCTATAGGACCACTATTCTGAAAACTTAACTAAAAAAAGGAGTTGGCTGTGTTGTGGACACACCCGAAGATTTTGACGTGACAACCTTTGTTCCAAAATTTGTCCTCATAGTTGTCCTTGTTCTCAAATTTGTCCTTTTCCAAATTGTTGTTTTAACCCATGTTCAAATTTCTGTCACATTCCTTGTTTGAACTCCTTTCCTTATCCTTGCCTCACTCGTTTCCCCAAAAATTGTGATAAATCTTGTATTTAGCGCGTCCAAATCCTTGTTTTATACCTTGTCCCAATCCTTCTCTCCATCTTTTTTCAATCTTGCCCTTAATATGGCTAAAAGTTTCCCTACGTCTTTGTCTTATACTCAGTGAGCAGTAATTCCTATAGTATAGATGCACGTATAGTAATCGTGCACCTTACTCGTACACCGAGAAAGTATTCCATGCAACGCCGATGCATTCCGAAAAATGTCTTTTTTAACTTTTTCGTAAACCTGCGATATAAAACGTAACGTTTTCAAGGCAAAATGCATGTTGAAATCTTGGATCAATGATTAAATATATGGACAAAAAAAACAAAGATATTGTGTTAATTACTAAAGTTAACTTAGAAAAATGGTTTTTATTTTTAGTGAGATAATGTTAAGGTGAAACCATTTTTAAAATTGTTCCAAAAATATTTGAGATTTTAAATTAAATTAATATATTTTACTGGAATTTTCAAAACTACCTTTTGTCCTATGAACGCACAAATCTGGAGGGCAGACAGTAAATATATATAAAAAAAATTTCTGAATAAATATGGGACTCTCTCAGACATAAGTACGAACAACCTGTGAGATTTGGCACCGCACCCGATTTTTAGCTTTTTATACCCCCATGTTTAAAAAACGTGAATGGGGGTATATCCATTTTGTCACTCCGTTTGTAACGCCCATAAGGAGGCGTGGTAGGTATAGAAAAGGTATATAACGGTATTGTAACGCCCATAAGGAGGTGGTAGGTATATATACATATATTCTTAATCAGCATCACCACCCGAGTTGATTTAGCCATGTCCGTCTGTCTGTCCGTCTGTTTGTGATAACGATTACAGCCGTAATTTTAAAACTATCATCACGAAATTCAATATTTAAGCTTGTGTCCAAAAAATAAAGGTCAAGTTCGAAAATGAGCCAAATCCAATCAAAACCATGCCTACCTCCCATACAAAGTGACTTTATCAAAACGGTAAAATCTCTTAGAATTCTACAAAAATTAATATATGGACTTGCAATTTTGCGTATGAGTTTTGATATTTAAAGTACACTCTAAGTATGAAATTCAGCCAAATCGGATGAAAACCACGCCTACTTCCCATACAAAGTGACTATCAAAAAGGAAAAATCTCTTAAAAGAAAAACGTAAAAACTTTTTTTCATTTCTTTTTTATTTTTGTTTCTGAAAGTACAACATCTGGAGAATATTGTATTAAATTTTTAGGTCATTCGGAGCAAAACTAACGAAGTTACAGTAGGTTCAATGACCGTACCTCCAACTAGTGTTGCTTAGTGCATAAAACTTTAAATCGACCAGCCAATAGAAAAAACTACTCAACCGATCGTTTTGAAATTTTGTACTTATATTCTACATATAAGTAGCTCTCAAGTGACGTCTAGTTTTTTTAAATTTTTTAATTGCTAACAATTTTACAATAACAAATAGGTAGATTTTTTCGTCAATAATCGTCATTTTGGCTTCGAAATGGTGCCAAAAATTGAAAAATTTTAAAATTAAAAAAATCGACGTCACTGGAGAGATAAAGTAATAAACTAAAGAAATCATTTTGATTTTTTGGTTTCAGATGATCCAGTGATGCTGTAGGCTGGTCATCGCACAAAGACTTTTTTCGAGGCACCTGCGGAGATCTTCAATAAATCTGTTATGCCTCTACATTTTTTAACAAAAATTATTTTAAATATTCTTAAAATATTGTACTTTTATATAATAATATGTAACATAAACCTACTGTTATAGTTTTTTCTAAAAAAATTCATGAAAAAAGGTCTTTTTTAGACGAAACAAACCTTACCACCCCCACCCCCCCTTAATATACTTTGGTTTTAGACAGTAAACTATTCTTTTTTTCAAACGATAAGAAACAACTATAAATCCTTAAAAGTACTTTTATGCGTTTTATGTACGCGTGTGCTATGTTACTTTTACTCTAAATTTCATAATGATGCCCTTTGATACCCTTGAAATATTTCAATACATTATAAAATTAATTTATAGTTGTATCTAAACTACGTACGTCACCAATCTTTTAAATAATTTCGACAATTGACCTACAAGAGCTTATTTGAAAATTTTGATACGTTCCGAACTGTTTTGACTTGCCAATTTAATAATACTACGATGCTTATCTCTATTCAATTATAGAAATTTATTTAAGAAAACAAGATCTACAGATTTTATCTGTAACTTCAGAAGTTAGAATGTATTTATTTACATGTTTTAACTTGGAAATCGCAACTTTTTACGGTTCAAATCCCAGTTTTCGAACCCTGGATCTGGTCGGTGTTCGAATTCTGGCAAGGCCATTTTCCTATGCTTTAAACTTTCTAAATTTCTCTGCTCATTTTTAATCAACTAAAAATGTAAATTCATCAATATTTGCTACTTAAAAGCTATAGTTGGTACTTTGTGGATGAGATTGCATTATAATTAGAATTGAGTAAGATGAAGTCATAACCTTTTGTCTCAGATTCTTATTCATATACTTCCTCTGTCTCCCGCCACGCTTAGAACACTCTACACATGTTTCAATTTTTTTCTCATGCTTTCTCACTAACCTCTCAACCCATATTCGAAGCAAGGCAGACTTCTCTGTACCAGTGTAACACCTGAAGTCGTTAATTTAAAGCTGAACAAAAATAACGTTGATTACGAAGTTAAAAAACTGTATAATTGAGTCTATAATTTCAAATGTGTACAAATAGGGTCAACAATATCATTAAGGTTATATATTCAGGATGACATAAAAAAAAGTTCATAAAAAGTCTTTCAATAGTTTCCTCAATGAAATGTTGGTATGCGATGTCTAAAATTTTTATATTAGAAGAAACTTTCATAATAACTGTCGAAAAAATAGAAATTCACTTTGAAGCTCATTCAAATCATAATTACCAGGTGTGCAAACTAAAAAATTATCGTTGATATACAGGGTTATCCATTTTTACCTTTGAAAAATAAAGTTAAAAAAAATAAATATACTAAAACTGCAGATTTTTATATAATTATTTCATAAAACTAATTCGTTATAATGTTTAGATTTTGCCATTATACGTGAAATACAATATTATTCAAATGTTTTCCACTCGCGATTTTGCAGGACTCAATTCTTTTTAGGTAATTTTAATAATTTTTATAATTTTTCCAGGTAAATAAGTCGTCCTGGAAATTTCTGTTGTAGCAAAGCCCTAATTGGTGCTGTTGTGTGGCTTGTGGCACCATCTTGTTGGAGCCGTATATCGCCCAGATACATTTCTTCAATTTCAGGCAAAAAACGGCTAACATACGGCCATAGCACTCAGAATTCACTATAAAGGTTGCTCCTTGATCGATAAAAAAAATTCGGACCAATGACACCACCAGACCAGTATGCATACCAGACAGTCATTTTTTGCGTATGCAATGGCTTTTCCACAATCACTTGTAAATTTTCTGAGTCCCATATACGGAAATTTTGTTTATTTACATATCCACCTAGTGCGAAATGGGCCTCATCGCTGAAGAAAAATTTGCTTCGAAAAAACAGCATTAACCATTAATAAAATGTTCCCTTGGAGTACAGAAAAAATTAGTATTTCCTATAAGCTCCTAAAAAATGACTATTGTTCAAGCATTTTAAGCAAATTGTAGAACTTTTAAAGCAAATTGTACACCATGCTTACTCTCAAAATTTTGTTTGATACGATTATTATTTGGTCAATCACTGAATGTCTTAATTTGAATTAAGTTTTATTTTGTAACTGTTCTTATAAAATTGCTTAGTTGTAAAATACGGGAGACTGTGATAGTTTGTACAGTTGTATATTTTAACAAATTATTTTCAGTAAAAAAAAAACAAAAAAAAATTCAAACAACATTATTTACACCCACTTTAACTTTAGTAACTACCGCCTACAACTAGTTTAGATACATTTTATGAATTGTAAATGCGTTTTAAAGAAACTAACCAAAATTTAAAAAGAAATAGAAAAACAAAATTTCAATTCAAAACGAATGAATTTTTAACTTAAGTAGTTTTAAATATTGTAGTTGCTAAAATTGTGTAAAATTTTTAAATAAACTAAACTGTTTTGAATTCATAAATTAAATTCTTTTAAGTGTATAAAACCAATTATATTTCTGTGTATTTAATAATAAAAATTAATACATATAAATAAATAAAATATTAAATGAAATGTTAAATATTAAAATCTATCATAAATGTGTAAAATACTACTATTAAAACAAAAACAAAAACAAAAAAAAATCTATGTAAACCCCAGAAAAATAAAACTGAAACCTTAACCTGGTGATTGAACCCAGCTTAAGTTCAATCGTTACAAAAAAAAAAAAAAATTAATAAACTTCCCACAAAAAATGAAAATTTTAAAATTTCGAACAAAAATTTTGAGTTTTATTTAAATAAGTGCCTTAAAATAAGTCTAAATTACAATTGAAAACAACCTAACGAAAATGAACAATCAAATTTTATGAATGATACCTAAGGGGTTAATCCTTTCTGAACCAGACGAACTCGTATTCCTTGAGTGCATTTTCTGCTGGTTTCGTTCTGGCAGCGTCCAATTTGCGCCAACGTATGCGCGGCTGATAGCCAAACTCATTGGCTATATATTCGATGGTGCGCTCTACGTTGTCATCGCCGATGGAGAAAAAGTTACCCACCTTGTTGCCGTTGCGGGCGCCCGTCTCCTCGTGACCGTTATAGTCGAGCAAGTACTTAAAATGGTACAAATCGCCGTTGTCACCCTTAGCAGTTGGACTAGATTTCGAACTGGGGCTATTGAGGCTGCCGTTACCGCTGACAGCATTTTGTGTACCTCTCTGTGGTGTGCCATCAAATGTTGCGCTATCCTTCGCAGGAGTTCCGTCAGATGGCACAGCAGCAGCTTGCTGTTGCACTGCAGGCTTGTTTGCTATAAAAAAGAGGTTTGTGTCAAAAATAAAACAATGTGCATTTGCTAAAACTAAAAGCTACCATTTGATAGCGCCTTTTGCAGTGGAGTCGCTATGTCGTCTATTCGAATGTCAATCACAGGTGGCACCTTTGAGGCGAAAGTGGTTGGTGTGCTAAGTGCCTTTGGTGCGGTTGGTGTATTAGCTGTGATGCTTACAACGGACTTGCTTTGTGGATTCACAGTGCTTACAGCTGGCTTACCTAGTATGGGGTTGGTAAGGGGTTGCTTAGTGAGCGTTTTACTCGGAGTGCCAAGAATTTTGTCTGGTTGTGAGTGATGAAATTTCTTAAAAATGTTGGAGTTTTTTGTTGTTTTTTTAATTTTGTTTGCTTACTGTTTGTTATTGTTTTGGTGGCGGGTGTTTGTTGTGTGAATTTCGGAATGTTTGGTGTATTTGTTTTTGTCGCTATTCGGCTATGTGTGAGCATTTTTGCGATATTGAATAAGTTTGTGGCTGGTATTATTGTTGCTTTTGTTGTGGTTGTTGTTTGTGTTGATATCGCAAAGGGCTTTCGTGTTGTTATTGTTGTTTTCGTAGCGGGCAATACTTTTTGGGCGCTTACCATCTTGATCATTTCGTTCACTATACCTGTTATTGTATTTGTTATTGTAGGTGGCTGTAGTACAGGACGTATTCCCAAATTTGCATCTTGTTCAGGTACATCATCCTTCGCTATGCCATTCTTGAGGAAACAACCGGAACATGCCTTGGTGTTGAAGTTGTATTTTGGTAAAGGTTTCTTTTCCACAATTGGTCGCTGGGTTGTAGTGGTGGTTGTGGTTGTGATGATGACTGGCTTTGCCTTGGGCTTGACAATCATTTCAATGGTTTCTTAAATTTTTCATTATAATTTATTTTGAATTTTTATTAATAAGAAATCTTAAAATAAAAAAGTCCAACTTACTTGGGGGCGATTCGTACGGATAGTTTCTCATCGCTAGAATGCGAAATTTGCCTTCCTCATCAGTTGCGTAGACTGTAACATGATAGATGCCATCGGCGGTAATGAAACCAAACTCACCCATTACAATGCCGCGCTCATCTGTCAAGTAAAGAAGAGATGATAAATAACACAAAATAACAGATATTTGAAAAATTCATAATTATACCACAAAAAAAAAAAGAAAAAAAAAAAGGAAATTGGGTCATTCGAATTAAGAGATGAATTCTTTTTTATTCTTGTGAATTTTTTGACTATTTATTAACCATGTATTAGAGACGGTAAGATCGGTAGACTTATAACACTTGGTATTCTGAAAATATAAATACATTTTTTCTATAAGCTCCTTCTTTTGAAATTTTTTACATTTTTCAAGTCTGGAAAACTATTTTAATATCTAACGACTTTATCGCTTAGTATTAAATAATGTTTAAGGATAAGTAAGGATATAATAAAGCTAAATACTCTTTCGATACTTTTTGTCTCCATCTTATCTCATGGTTTTTTTTTTTTTAGATTGATTTATGCATTTGGACTTTCTGACAGTACAAGTACTTTTAACTATTTAGATGTATGTTCTAGAAAATGTCGTATCAAGTATCTTTTTATTAATGAATTGAAATGAATTGAACTCATTTTTTTTGTGGTGTATTATGGATTTATTAGAAAGAACATACATTGCCCTTATGTATGGAGTACAATTTCATTTATGCAGCTGCCTCTACCTGCCAACCCCCCCCCCCCCACCCCATTTTTCAAGACCTTGTTGATAGTTTCTGGTTCTATCTAATGAAAGACTCAGACGAAATTCGCCTTAAGGGTCTGGATCTTTTTTATGATCATTAAGTTTGAAGGCTTTCCACAGAAGAAAGTTTAACGGGATCAAATCGTAGAGGTAAAACGGGGTCAGTATATTATAAAAAAAGAAAATACCTGTATTCGGACCAGCCTTCATAAAATTTTGACCTTCAATACGAATGTTATTTTGAAAACATTTTTTAATGAAAAATAATTCCCTCATCATATAAAATACAAGTTGTTTTCTTACGAATAGAATTTTTAAAAAAATGGTTCATACCTTTTAAAAATTTCATCAAAATAAAAAAAAAGTAATGATGCACTTTGAACTATGGTAAAATTTTAAACAATTAAAAAAACAAATCTTGATTTACCTCTTGCCGTGCTGAAGTTAAAGCCTATAAAGCTCAGTTACCGTTAGTTAAATCGTTAAATCATCGATTATGAAATTGCTAAAAATATGTAACGTGTAAACCTGCCCTTTCAAACTGCTACACTAAGGGAAAAAATCCATTTTAAAATCATGAACTATCATATTTAGTTTAAAGTTGCTCATTTTCATATTTCTTGTTTTTGATTCAAAAATGAGCAATTTTGAAATAAAAATAGCACCTTAAAATAAAAGTGTCTTCTTTGAAATAAAAACGCATTTTTATTTTAATGCGGTAGTATACATACAAATATAACGGACAACGACATTAAGCTCAGTTTCGCGAAATTGTTGTGAACACACAAGTGTTAATATTTTAAAAATTAAAGTTTTAAAAATATATAAAATATAAAAAGTGAGTGAAAATATAAATAACAAATCGATTGAGGATATATTTACCGAAGAATGGTTAGCTTTCGATCAAGAGGCTACAGAATTAGTGTCTTTGACGCCACGTTCTTCAAAGAATTGCTCTTATAAAGAAGCAGCAGAAGTCAACGAGGATGAGGAAGAGTTGAGAAACCTTTTAGCTAAATCCTTTTAAATTAAAATATATTTAAACTTCATGTATACATTTTTTAAGAAATATATCAAATATTAAAATAAAATATTTAAAAACTAACCAAATCATGCTTTTCAATTGCCTCTTTAATATCAGCATTATACAACATTATACGTTTTTGCAATAAAAATACACATTTTTAAAATAAAAATTCTCATTTTTACAATAAAAATAAACATTTTCAAAATAAAAATGTGCTTGTTATATTAAAAAGTTTTCATTTTAAAATAAAAATGTATATATTTAAATTTAACCTTAATTCAAAAATGGTTCATTTTAAAACAACATTTTTCATTTTCGTTTTGAAAATAAAACAACTTTATTTCAACAATGACCAATTTTAAAATGAAAATTTAATTCATGCGCAAAACAAAAATACCATTCTTGATTTAAAAATTTTCAACTTTACTCTACTTTTGTCACTGTTTAATTTTATTTCAACGTTGTTATTTTTAATTTTACGTTGTTTTTTTTCTCGGTGTAGGAGAAAGCATGCAAGGTGTAAATCTACTCTCATAATCAGCTGGTCGAAGAATTAAAAAACAAACATTGCAACAAATATGCTTCCTCAAGTCTAATCAACTGAGATTGAAAAATCATCAGTATTTACGACTTGAAGTTGTAGTTGGTGGTAAAGAGAAGTGTATGGAATAGATCGCCTTATAAATTGTATTGACTAAGATACAGTGTTGCGCAAAACAATAACAACAATATCAGTGCGCTGTTTCAAAATCTTGATCTTTTTTAATGTTGGGGACACACCAAAATTATTATTGTAACGAAAGCATATATTCATACATCATATAAAAGACAAATAATTTTCAAATTTGGTTTAATTTTTTTTATTAAATATAAAATTAATTCAATTCAATTTTTCAAGACTACATTTGTCTGAATGCAAAATAAAAGCAACATAATTAATATTTGGTGTAAGACCCATTATTCCATTATACCATCGACTCTATTAAATTAGATATAGTGGTATTAGATATTTGTTCCAATTAAGTTTCAAGGCTTCATACAGTACAGTATTATTAGGAAACCTTTGCCCAGAAACTTTTGCTTCAAAATCCCAAAAAGATTTTCGATGGGATTTAAGTCTGGTGATTGTGCAGGCCAATCAAGGACTTGAATCCCATTGTCTATAATGTAATCTTTGATGAGCTTTGATGTGTGCTTTGGGTCGTTGTCGTGATGAAACGTCCGCTAAAGCGGGGTATTCCACTCTGCATGTGGTAGCATCTTGCTTTCGAAAAGGTTTTTATATACAAATCGATCCATAATACCATCGATTTTATGATATGGTCCGACTCCATCATAGGAAAAGCAAGTCCAGACAATAATACCACCTCCGCCTCCGCCTCCGTGCTTAATATAATATTTATATTGCAGTTTTGGGCTTCAAGGTGTACCTGGGCGGCGCCGTATAGCGCACACCCCATCTGAATTAATCAAGTTGAACTTTGATTTATCGCTAAACAAAACGGTATACCGTTATTACGTCTTTTGTGATGTTATACTTTTTTATTTATCTACATACTATTGAACGATTAATATAAAACTGTTTTGCGATAGATATTTGCGATTTTCCCTTTTTATATTCGGAAATAATTTGTAATTTTAGAGTTTCTCAGTATTTATCACGTGCCATTATAAATGGAACAGTCAATGTCACAATTATCGCAAAAACAAAACTAAACTTTAATGTATATGACTCACAAGCAACAAGTGCTTTACAATAAAAGAACTTTTACCGTTACTTTTTGGAACTTCTGTTCTCTTTTTACATTTTTTAAGTTTTATTGCTTTTGTTTTGCACTCAAAAAATTTGAATGCAGTCACATTAATTTTAAATTTAATAAAAAAAAGAAAACCAAATTTGAATATGATTTGTTTTTTATATGATGTAAAAATATATGCTTTGGTTCCTATAATAATTTTTGTATGTTCCCAATATTAAAAAATATACACGATTTTTTAGCAGCGCACTGATTTTGTTGCTATTGTTTTGCGCAACACTGTAAATGCATAACACTTGCCTCCGATTCAAATTCACATGTTACTACGGCCACCACGTTTAGAACATCGTACACATGTTTCAATTGATTGCCTTTTCCTTCCCACTAATCTAAAACCCCATTTTGAACCAAGACAAACTTGACTGAATAGGTCAAGTGAAATTTTTGGGTCAAATCTAAAAAAAAAACTTCATTTCTAAAAGGAAAGAGGGAAAATAATCTTTAGATTTATGTTTTTATAAAGTATACTGCTTTTTCTATTTACCAAATATCAAGTTTCTTTTATTAAATAGCTATTTACAAGTTCCTTCGTTTACTTTAAAAATAATTTGAATTTTTTAAACCCTCACACATAATGAGCTGCCTTTTATACAATTCATAATTATATGCTTTGAAATTAATTTTATTCAAATTTCATAGACAAACTCATAATTCAGCTACTGTCAACAATTATTAGATTGATTTCATGATTTAGCATCATGGCTATCGAGTTGCTGCCGGCTTTTATTGGCACACTTTGTATATTTGTGAATATTTATTCTATGACTAAAATTTGAACTCAACAAAAACAAAAAAAAAAAAAATATATGAATTTCAATTGACTTATTTTATAATACAACAACAAAATTAGATTCGTTTATTTTAGCACCTACAAAAATTGATAAGATCTATGGCTATTTATTATTATTTGATTGAAATGAGCAAATATTTAAAATTTTTTAATTAAAAAAAAAAATCTTCATCTTGAAAGGGTTTTATATATTTCGATATGATTTTATTTTCATATCTTTCATGTCTTGTGAAGCTTCATAGTCGTAGCAATTTTCTGTTGTATGAGTAAATAAATAATAAAAGAAGTAAATGTCTTATCATCCGGTATCTACTCTGAACTTTTTTAGCTTTGAACCAAAGATTTCAGGTGTTATACCTATTCAGTTAAATCTGCCTTGATTAAAAAATGGGGTGATAATGGAAAGGAAGGGGCAATCAAGTGAAACATATCCTACACATGTTTCTAAGCCATGGAAGCATGTGAGTTTAGAGTCTGAGGCAAGTGCTATTCTTTACCTCAGTCAATTCGAGTTATAAGACAATCTCATCCACAAACTTCTCTACCATCAACTACAACTTCAAGTCGTAAATATTGATAAATTTTCAAATTTAGTTGATTAGAAATAAGGAATGAAATGCAGCAAGATTAAAGCGTAAGACTATGGCCTGTGATTTAACCCCGGGACCCTGGGGCGGTTGTCAAGCAAACTACCTATTCGATTACCGAGGCAGTCAAATGTGTTAAAATTTCTCTTAAAAAGTGAAAACATGACCGCACATAAAAAATTCTCCAATCGATTATGTTTGATTACGTTCACTGAATTGTTCTTTAGATTTTCATATTTAGGAGTTATGGAATGTTTGCTATTTACCTTTTGAAGTTAAAGTGTAAAACCGGAAATAAAAAAAGTAGTCTAGGGTTAAGTACACGACTTAATCGCGACAAACTAAAAATATAAATCAGGAACTCAAACAAATATTAAAGTGGTCACATTTTAATGTTTGCCACATTTAAACTTATAGTTTTGAAATCTGGACAATTTTTTCTATTTATGTAAAGAGTTTATTCTGACATTACATGCATTTTATTGGTTAAGTAAGTATAAAAATTAATATACATAAAATAATTTCATATTGTCATATTTTTATCTAAAAGAAGCATTAAATTGATAGATTTGGAAACTGCTATACAAGGATTAATCGTATTAGTTAATTAATTATAAAAACTTATTAGAAAATCTAAACAATAAATTATTCGAAAGTTTTATTTTTCAAAAGAAGCAGGTATTTGCTTCTATCTTCTGATCTAAGTAGATATTTATATGTAGAACAACTCAGATTAGTGCCTAGACCAAACAACTGCATGTCTACTACATAAATACATAGATGACAATTGTCTATGATGGCAATTGCCCTTTAAAGAAGGGAATTTCCGAAATAGTATGTTCGGGTGGACAAAAAAGACTTACGGCTGATTTTTTCACATAGTGTTAGTGCCAGTCCGAGTATTAAACCTCTTCTTAGTAGTCTCTCGAGTAATAAGTCATTTCTTCACGGAGAACTAAGGCGTAAATACTTTGATTTGAAGCACGGTTCTATCTGATACTGAGTATTAGTTGGTCTCTGGAATTCGGAAGTTTAGCAAGCTTAATACTCGGACTTGCGCTCTTTGATTTCTTCACTTTAAAAAATAAATTTGATTTTGATTGATAATTGTCAAGTTTTTAAGTGCAAATTTGTAAATTGTCATAAAGTGTTGCATATAAAAATGTCCGTCCGACGCATTTTATTCCCGGACATGTATGGTGATGCAATTTACGTGAGCTCGAAGTTAACGAAGATGTACCATTTCGTAAACGTAGGCTTTTTCGCATGCCTGTACGCGCCTCAATTAATTCATGAGGAAACGTAGATTTCTTCACTCGATTCCGACTTTCAAATTGTTTTTGCGTTGGTTTGTTTGTTGATTTTATTTCCATGCTCCGCAACAAGCGCCCCCACAAGCTCAGTGTCCGCTGAAATCAGTTGGTGGATCTGCACTTTTTGCGGGAACTTCTTGAATTACTTTTTTTTATTTTCTTTTGAATGTTATTGAATAATTAAAATTTTTTTATTATATTAAAAATTTTGACAATTTTAAAAATTTAATTTTATTTGAATTTAAGTAGATTTGACAAATAAGCGTCAAATTTTTTGGTATAAAACTGACATAAAGTGAATCTAAGTATCATTATCTAATACTCTCTTTACAAAACGATCTGAGTATCAAATATGTGAAGAAATTACCGAATACTATGTTTTTTTAAAACTTAACATTAATTTGAAACCTAGTCCCAATAAGATCTCGGACTAACTCGTTTTGATACTCGGTGAAGAAATCGGCCGTTAAAGTTATAGTACGTAAAAAATAGAGTTATACGAGCATAGAAATTCGCATTGATTCTTGAATAAAATGTAATTTTATTTTTTAAATAAAGATAATTTCAATTCTGTAAATATAAAAAGATTTTTTTTGAAAGGTTCTTGGTTTAATATCTATCTTTTTAATAACAAGATATTATGCATTTTTAAAGTCTAAAAGGTATTTTCAACCCTGATAATTTAAAATTTTAATTTACTTAAGGAAATTTTTGAAACCCCAGAAAAAATTATCATATATTTTTCTGTAACCCTCTCTTATATCTCATTTACGATATTAAAACAAAAGAGGTACTTTTGACACAACTTTTCCTAACTTTACTTGCAGTTTGTGAGCCAAAAGTTCAGGGCTGGAAAAACCCAGGCTTTTTTAAAACAACACGGTGAGTTCAGCTTTTTTGGTTTTCTTTTTATTCAATAAAAAGAGTTGAAACTATTTCACAACTAGTTTTAATTATTTTTGTTTTTATTAAATTTCAAAGAACTTATAAGAAATAGTGTAAAGGATTAAAACAAATATAAAATATAATAAAATATTAATATACAAACATTTCTTTTATTCCCATTTGAGATTATTTTCTCGAAGAAATCAATACACTTTTACAAACTTGGTCGGGTTTTCAGTTCCAAGACCATAAGGAATGGGTGACCAAATTAATCCATATGCACAAAAAATTCGTTCTATTCCCGCAGAGTCTGAAGGGTAGTAATGCAATTTTTTGAATAATTGGTGATATTATGAATATGACATGCCACAAATGGTATCATGCCTTTTATATTTACTCAAAAAGTTGTATTTTTCTTTCTCTCCTCCTCATTCTGAGTTAAGTTGAGATCATGGAATACCAAAAAACAAACATTGAGTAAAAAAATACTCGAAAATGTACGAGTAATTCGAAGATATCTCGATAATTTCTCGAGTACTTCGTAATTTCAAGTTATTCGAAACTCCGAATTGCTTGAATCAAAAACCGAGCCGAGTTGCACTACTCGGGTGGATGATTTTTTTGGGAAAAATATTCCAGTCCTGCAGAAGTTAGAAATCCCAGTAAACATTTTTCAAACAGGTTAAACAATGAAAACTTTTTCTGATTATCTCGAATTTTCATTGCGGATGAATGTAACGAACATGAAATAGTTCTGAACTTCTTCAAAAAAGAGTCGGTACTGGTCCCAATTGATCATAAGAAACTAGGTCAAAGCCCTTTCAAGGGCTGAAATGACCAATTATATATTTATTTTTACTGGTCCCACTACAAATTCTATACTGATCCCACAAGTCAGTTCTTTTTTCAACCTTTTAAATTGTTCGAACTGACATTTTTTTGTCGTGTTTCTTGACGGGTTGATATCATAGGAAAAGACAATTTTTCCTCTAAGAAACTTTTTGGTCTATATCTGAACTAGTTTCATTACAAAAAGTTTGAAACTGGTAATTTTTTATACATTCAAATATGCTTTGTTCTTGAGGTAGTTTTTTACAAAAAAATACAATAAAATAATTAAAAAAAAAACAAATATAAAATGCACTGCGCCGTGTGGTTTTCGAAAAAGCTTAAAACTAGTTCTATTTTCACTAAAAGAACTTTTTAACAAAAAAAAAAAACCGACTTCAAAATCACTACAAAGTAAAAAATAATTTTAAAAAACTTTTCTCATTAATTTCTTAGTCATATTTTAAAAGCTATTTATATGTATTATAATATTGGAATTCTTATCATTTTCATTTTTTCCATTTTGTTTTATTATCATCAATATATTAATTGTTTTATGAACATAAAAGATTTGAAGTCGGCCCTTATCTTACTAAGTCGAAATATTTTTATTTTAATTTTTTCTAATTTGTTTTATTATCATAAAAATATTACTAACTTTATAATTATTAAAGCTTTTTAGTGATTTTTTTCTTTCAGTTGGCAATTGTTGAGTACGCTGTATGTAGCCAATGTTTTCCATGCATTATTTGTGCAGCTGTTACACACTATGTCATATTCAATATGACCTTTACAAGCTCACCCAAACCAGTATAATGAGAATGTTTATGTGTACAAAGCTTTTTAAATTACTACAGTGTCACCAAGGCAGCAAAGCATCAAATAAAAAAGTTTAAAATAGTGCAGGGATGGTAAAAGATCATGATTGTGTGTCAAAGATTAGCGCCGACTTCAAAGCTTTTATGTTCATAAAGCAATTAATATATTGAAGATAATAAAACAAAATAGAAAAAATGAAAATGATAAGAATTCGAATATTATAATACATATAAATAGCTTTTAAAATATGACCAAGAAATTAATGGGAAAAGTTATTGAAAATTATTTTTTACTTTGTAGTGATTTTTAAGTCGGTTTTTTTTTTTTTTTGTTAAAAAGTTTTTATTTCTTCCTTTTTAGAGAATATGAAATATTTTATGTAATCGTATTCTTGAGGAAAATTTTCAAACATGAAACTTTGTTCTTAAAAAATTTGTTTTATTAATACCTGAAAGTTTGTTGGGTATTTTCCATTTATGTTTCTTTACAATTTTTAGTGCCACGCCCTTTCTATAATCCCGCCCACTTTATTTACCGTACCTTATAATGATTCTACCTAGCCCTGTGCCAAATTTCAGTGTCCAAGTATGAATATTAAGCGTAATATAGTACTTTCCTTAAAGTGCCACACTCTGTGTACAATCCCGCTCACTTTTTTATTGATTCTACCTACCCACCTACCTGCATACCAAATATTAGTACGTTAGTGTCAATATTAACTAAGATATAGCATTTTTTATAATATTGACACGCCCCTTTGTTGAATAACGCCCACTTTTTTGGCCGTAATTTGTAGTAACTGTACCTACCCATGTACTAAATTTCAGCACCCTAGTGTCAATATTATTCGATATATAGTATGTTTTTAGTATTGCCACACCCATTTGTCGAATAACGCCCACTTTATTTACAGTAATTTTTAATAATTGTGTTTACCCTTGTACTAAATTTCAGTACCCTAGTGTCAATACTATTTGAGATGCAGTGTTTTTTTAATATGACCACACCCCTTTGTCGTGTGACGCCCACTTTATTGATCGTAATTTGTAATAATTGTGTCTACTCCAGTATTTTTACTGTAAATTTCAATACCCTAGTGTCAATATTAACTTAAGTACAGTGTTTTTCTAATATTGACACGCCCCTTTGTCGAATATCGCCCAATTTAAAAAAGGACCTCCGCGTTCTTTGTATTTATCGGTTGACAAAAAATTACGGAAATCGGGCAAGTACTTTAGAAGTTATCGATGTACATGCATTTAAAAAAAAAAAAAAAAAAAGCGGACAAACCAACGAACTTGAGAACCTCCTTCTTTTTGAAGTCGGTTAAAAATGAACTGAAATCGGAAATATCAAAATTAATTTCGATAACTTCAACATAGTGCTGGGTTATACAAGCTAGGATTAGAAGGGTTAGGTTTAGTTTATAAAATATTAAATTATAATTTATATTTTATGAAAAGGTATCTTTAACATTTCCACCACTGTAACATTACGGGATGGAAAACGATAATGTGTAAAAAGAACACTTAAACTGCGGTAATAATTCTCTTAAGAAAGTTTTTACCTTTTTTTTGTTTTAGCTTTGTAGGACGCTCTAAGAGTGGACAAAACCTGTGGGAGCATGTGAATTGGAATTTGGGCAATTTTTATAGTTTTATTTCAGCCAACTTAAGTTGCTTAACAATCCTTTTTTTACCTTTCCTACCAACAAATACTATTTTTAAGTCACATAGATTGATGTATGTTCATTTCAGTTGATCGGAAATAATGAAAGTTAAGATGTTTATCGTGCGAAGACCGTTCGATACCAATTATACGAATTGTAAGGTCCATGGTTTGAATGATCCATCTGACAAAGAAAATTTTTTAACTGAAATTAATTCTTCTGATCGGTCATCACAATTATCTCTCTAATAACTTTTTGTATATAACTTGTTGCTAATTGGTGCTTTTTTGCTAATATAGCAAAATAATACCATGTAAAACCCTTTTGAAGTAAGAATATAGTCCGTACGGAGTCGGCACAAGACCTATAAGATCCTGTTTTCGATAATTTGTGTACAAACATTTAATAAAACCCACAGCATAGTTGATAATAAGAAGCTCAGTTAAAATCCTAAAACTAGGACTGGTAACTCTGAATGGTAGCCAGATGCGAGTTTGTTATTTTTATGGAATTATTTGTCTAGTGTATCTATCTATTCTGTGTTGAATTTTGTAAGATACATTCACAACAATTACTAAAAAATGTCAGAATTGGTGGTAATGTCAAGAGAATTTAACACAAAACAGAAGAAAAACCTTAAATTGAGCTCTTCAATATTCACTTCCATCTTCCATCGGAAAATTATTTAAACTTTAACCAACTACATCCTCACATAAAGTGCAAAAAACCGCAGTTACTTAAGTCATTAGATAGTTATTACAACTCCAAATATAAGCTTGATGAACCTCATGAACCATGACGTCCAAGGTTATGAGGTCTATAATTGTTGATGCAACAAATGATTTTAAATAACTAGCGGCAATAATTTGCATGTGCATTTGTTGCATATTTAGTAGTAACAACGACAAAAAATAAACAACATTAATGTTGACAATTAGCCAGTTTAATGTTGCCTATAATGCAGCTGATGAATTCCACTTTTTGATTGCACCACCAAAGATTCTTATGGTGCAAATAAACACTAAGCGTTGAACTAGCGGTAATAAAATATTTTTTTGGACTCACCTCGTTTCTCGAAACGATGCTGTTGCTCTTCTATGGTAAAACCAAATTGATATGGTCGAACTTTTTCCCCCTTTTCAAGTGGTTGTCCATTGGTAACTCCTGCAAACACGACGAGTAGCGCCAACTTTAAGAGTACCGGGTATAAACAAATTTAATTTTTATTCTTTTTTTTTATTCAAACACTCAACACTTACTACATGTATTGAAGTAGCCCAAGGATTCCAAATCATTTTATGGTACCAATAAAAATATTTTAATTTTTTTTTTATTAATTTATTACTATAAGCTGGCAACTCTTTTTTGTAATTTTCCTTATAAAAGATGATTTTTTATAGATTTATTTTTTTATGTTTTGGCGTGGGCTGTGTTATTCCTTTTTGCACCTGCAACAATTAGCTGACAATCGCGACAGTAGCAACAACAATAACAACAAAAATAACACCGTATAACCGCAATAAAAATATTATTTGCCAACGACACTCGTAGCGCTACACTGACCAACACTCTGTACACAGTCGAAGCACACCTAGTGAAGTTCTGCGACGAATTGACAAAGTTAATAAAATAAGTTAAATATTTAAAAACATTAGAATCTGATAGATGCGTTAGCAGCATCAAATGAAGATGTATGCGTACATGTGTGCTTGGAGCCAGTGGCGTGAAGAAATTATCTCGATTAGCATGCAGCATAAAAATACAATAAGACTTAAACCATACAGCTCGACTGACCATGCTTGAGCGTTCATTCAAGGGGCTCGGAGACACAAAAGCTTTGCATGTGTGTTTGTTGGTGTGAGTGTCACACTAACTGTATTTATTGTAAATGCGGCTTTAAGTGCCACAAAAGATTTTATCTTGAACCTCCCACTTTTGTGGCGCAAATACTGAAGATGTGTGTGTTTAAGATAGAAACAGTTATTTCTTGGTTGTGCTTCTGGCTTATGAAAGAACGGGTTACCAATAAGTTAATAAAATAAAAAAATATTAATTTCGAATTTTTTTTTATAATCTCTACCCACGTATTGTAAGTAAATTGCATGCCTTGTTAACGTTTTTCAATAAATATTTAATATCAGTTTTAACATTATTTTTATATGAAAATTGTTATTTCACGGAAGTTGAGTATGGGACAAAGAAAAAAAATGTTTAACCGTTTAGCGGCCAATAATTTCAAGGAATTTGAAGGCATGCTGTCTTAACTTTTTGACGCAGAATACGTCAATCTGGGAGGTAAGTAGGGTGGTTGATAGTGATCAGGTGTCGGTATTTATGTCACAATTTGAGCCTTTGGTGTGCCTAAAGTACTGATCGTACAATGTTGATGTTAGCACTTGTTGGTCTGCTTGATCCTTACTGGGAGAAAAATTCATGTGTGAACTCTCTAACTTATATAAATTTTACACAATTACTTGAAATATAAAGCCAACATTTGATGTTTTTGCTTGCTTAAGTTTGCTACCTATTTATCGACAGTTTCCGGTTTTATCGACAAAACCATAAAATTCGTATGGGAGCCCCCCTAAGGAGTGGTCGGAGGGAATAGGTATCAAAGGCGAAAATGTTCCTTTTGCAAAAGTAATGGGGGTCGGTCATACATATTAACCCTCTCCGGCACTCTTTTAAAGGTCATATGCTCAGGTGTATGGAATAAATAAACAAAAACCATAAAACTTGTATGGGAGCCCCTCTAAGGAGTGGTCGGAGGGAATAGGTGTCACAGGCAAAAATGTTCCTTTTGCAAAAGTAATGGGTGTCGGTTATACATATTAACCCTCTCCGGCGCTCTTTTAAAGGTCATATGCTCAGGTGTATGGAATAAATATTTTGCTAAATATTTTTTAAAAAAGATGTCATCAAAAGCGAATTGAATAATTCTACGTCTTGTGTTGCGACATAGTCGAAACTACTGTATCTGTTTTTTATTAAATTTGTTCTTATAAAAAAAACCGTTCCGTTTTCATGATTTTTGAGTATGGAACAAAGAATTGAGCTCTTGAGTTGAATGTTAATCACAAGTAACCCTTATCAATTATGTCGGATGGGAGTAAGACTCTGAGAAATTATTTTTCTTATGATTTTTAAGGATTTATTCCCACTGGAAAACTTTTAATTAGATTTTGACATGGTTTCTGAAAAACTAAATTTAATTCTGTTTAAATGTATTTTCCTAATTTTTAATTTCGCGCTGTTACTGCACGGAGTGAAAAACTAAAGCAATCTATGCTTGAATCAAGCAAATAGGCTATCAGTTTACACTCAAGAGTAAATTTCTCAATCCAGGCATTCATTATTTTGCTAGAATTGAGCAAACATAAAACACATTAAGAAAAAGATTTATTTTGAGAAACATTTGCTTGAAATTCAAGAACATTTTTTCTAGATTCAAGTCTAATATTTGCTTGAAATGAGAAAAATGTGTTTGATTCAAGTAAACAATTTGCTGAAAACTGCAGTCTGTTAAGTAAAGAGCGTGTGCGGCATAATTTATCTAAAAATTTAGATAAATTTAGAAAATTTTTCCTTACATACATTCATTATACATGTTCCGAAGCACGACGCAATAATCGTGCTGATTGTGGAATCCGGCAGATCAGTTGCGGCGGGAGTTGATTCGATCCGCATTCCCCTTATTTTCCCATTGTTGAATACGTGCGAATGAACTGCAATACCGATCCGCACTCGTTATTCCTAAAACTATTTACTCGCAACTACAACAGCTGTTCAGCTGCCAAAACAAAATAAAATAACGAGTGAAGTGCAAATAAAAAATATAAAAAGTCGTTTTAATAAACAAAAAGACAATTAAAAGTAAACTTAAAAGAAATCTATTGCTTAAACGTGAGTGCAACATTGTCCCGTCATAATGGAGCGAGCTCTTAGCGAGTGTTCTGCTAGACCTTGCATTTCAGAAGAGCTGTCAGGACACATCGCAGTAGCTCTTGTTGGTGATGATGTTTTTAAAGTGTTACGTGGGTCCTAAGTCATCTGGCTCTAAACCAAGACGTTGCATCTGTAGCTCTGTGGCTTCTGGTACACTAAAGAAAAAAATATTAAATTTATCCAAAAACTTTTTTAATTTATCCAAAAAGCGAGTCATTTTTGCACCAATAACGCATTTGAATAAATCGACTACGTAAATATTTCAAATTTATTTGAATACTTTTTTAATTAAATTAAATATTTAAATATTTAAACAGAATTAATAAAAAATATATAAAAATTAATCACGAATTTGTTTAAAATATCTTTCAAATATTTACTATTTGAAAATAAACTATCGCATTTAAAGAAAATTTAAATAAAAATATTGAATTTAAAAAAAAACATATTTAAATTGAATATGTTATTAATGGTTTTATGGTATTATTTTCTTCATATTGCGTTCATCAAATGCCATTGCCTGTATAATTTATTCTCGCTTCACTTTTTTCGTTCTCTAATTTATACTATTTTTGCCAGTTGGTGCCCTAATATTGCACCAACTGTCAAACATAGTATAAAATAGAGAACGAAAAAGTAATGTTCAAAATATATGTAGGTAGAAACAAATTATGCAGATAAATGACAACCGGTCCAAGATGTTCTTGAGAAATACCGAGTTGTCACGCCATCCTACATAATTTCATTTCTTTGCCAAACATGCACACTATATTACTCTTGCAACAATAACTAAATGAGAACTATAAGAACTGCAAATGCAAGAAATAAACTGCAGGAACAGAGTGCGATGCTGTTGCTGCTTGTCGGAGTGTGCGATGCTGTTGCTGCTTGCTTGTATGGAATATGTGTGTACGTGTGTGGTATAAATAAAATTCAAATACGGGAAAAAAAACGAGTTGTAAGGAAAACATTTGATTTATCCACGTAACTATTTGAATAAAATTTATACTCAGGCGTGGATAATGCTAATATGCGTTATTTCCCTTAGTGTACAGATGCCGATGGTATTTCTGGCTTTTTTGAAGCGGCATTAATTTTCTTACCTCGGCTTAGTACGCTGCAAGAAATGTTTGCATTTCCTCTGATAAATTTAAAAATAAATTTAAATATATAAAAAAATTAAAATTTGTCTTGAAAACAGAAAAAATTTTTGGACAATTTTTTTAAATTTTTAAAAATTTTTTTAACAGAAAGAAAAATATCGAAGTGTAGTAATAATTTTTACGAAATCATGTATCGCATTCTTTGTTTTGAAAATTTTTCTTTAAATCCGCACTGATCCGCACCAAATTTATTGCGGATGAAAAGTGAACAAATTTGTATGAAGTGCGAATCGGTTGCGTTTTCACCAATCGCTCCAAATCCGCAAACTTTATTATCGATCCGCATTGTACTTACTCGCCGGTTTCTACAATAGCTAAATCAACGAGATCGAACCATTTTACCGCCGCAACTGATCCGCCGGATTCCACAATCAGCATGAATATTAATAAGATGTTCAATCACCACCAGCGTTAATATCGCATGTCATCTTCGCGGCATTCCACTAAATTTTCGGCATATTCGACAGGATATCTCCAAATTCTTCGAATTTCTCGAGAAAGTTGTTTTGAAGTATAGGTGGGTCTCCCTCGAAGCTTCTGCTTGATGTAGCCCTAGACGTTTTCGACGGGATTAGCATCAGGCGATTGTGCAGGCCAATCTAATGTGACGATGCCTTTTTCGCGTTTTCAGTCGGTGCAGAGGCGGCTACGGTGTTTGGGGTCATTGTCCTCCTGCAGAATCCAGTCTTCATTTTTTATTATAAAATGGCATTTGGCAGTCGGTAATAAAGCCTTATCATAAATTTTGAAAATTCTGGCAGCATTAAGGTTCTCGGTGAAGAGGTGCAAAGTGCCGAAACCCTTCTTTGAGAAGAATCCCCAAATTGAATGGGATGTTTAATGGTGCGCTGGACAAAATTACTGGACGACAAAGACCAAGACCGCGGTACGATCGAATAACCCCAAACAGAAGATTCGTCAGAGAAGAGTACGTTACTCCAATCGCGATCAATGTTTTCTGTTGCCCAAGGCATTCTTTTAGTAACGTGTTTTTCGGACAACAATGTTTTCTTCATTGTGCTTCGCCATTTCAAATATTTGCACGCAAATGGTTACGAATAGTTACGTGCGAATAGTTATATATTTAGACCTTTTTAGCAAGCTAAAGCCAGGATTCCGCGAAAACAAACTCACTATAATTTTTTCACAATTCTTGGTCACGTTACCTGTTGAGCCACGATCGGGAAGGTCATCGACGCTTTTAGATTCCTTAAAGCGTTGCATCCACTTCTGGACAAAAGCCTTTGACTTTTTCAAATACTTTGCCGCCGCTGCATAGGACATTTTTGGTCTTTTTGGATGGTTGCAGAGGAATACTGCCTCGAAGCGTTCTACGTATGCAGCACTCATTAGGCTTAACACACTTTTCTGCCAAAGTTTATACCACCAATTTAGCTTTTTTACTAGTGAGTCAAGGGCAGAGATTATGTCTACTTATTGACAAAATTTCAGGGTTGCACTATTTACCGACTGCGAATAGTGCCATATACGCTCTTACTTACCAGACTGTAAAATAATTTTCTTGATTTGAGAAATTTATTTTCCTTGAATTGAGAACAATTTGCTTGGTTCTCAATTGATTTGAGCTTGATTTCAGCTTGATTTGAGAAACTTGTTTTTCTAGAATTGAGAAGAATTTGCTTCATCCAAATAAATAATTTTCTCAACATTATAATGCTTTGAGTTTTCTTTTTCTTATAAAGAGAAAAATTTGCTTGGTCCAAGTAGTTATTTGTTTGAAAATTAAAAAGTTTTTATTGTATATATAACATTATGTTCTATCTTGTATCTGAAAATTGTAAATAGCTACTATTTTCATTGAGTTTTTAAAATAAACAAAAACTAAAAAAAAAAAAAATAAAATTAACTGGCCATTTCAGCCATTGAAAGGACTTTGACCGAACTTCTTATGATCAAATTGTGTTGTGCGTGTCATTAAATGTCTGAAAACAATTGATCGAGCACTAGACCTACTACTTTTATGCCGACTCAGAACGGCTAATGTGCATGTTCTCAAGAAGCTTTACATGGCATTATTTTACTCTCTGAGGTTTGCCATTGTCTGCAGAGAGGTGACGGTCGAACAGAAAAATTAATTCAATTGAAAAAACTTTCTGTGTCAGATGGAATTGAACCAGGGTTCTCTGGTGTATAGGTCACGCACTCTACCCACTGCGCCACGGCCGCCAAACAAGAACTTAACTTATCTTGAAAGATTTCTGATATCTCGTAATAGATTATTTAAATAATTAATTGTGGCAAATTAGTTATGATTATATAATGAATTAAATACCTTCTGATGAGAAGTGAAAGCAAAAGTTTCTGGATTAAAAATTTTTTTTTATATCAATTGCTTTAAATTTGCACGTGCTTTTATTAATCAGTTTGTCGAAATGGGACGTCACACTACGATTAAGTTGCGAAAATAAATAATTGACCATCATCAAGACGGAAAAAGTCAGCGACAAATTTCAAAAATTGTCAAAAAACCTCGTGGAACTGTAAAGAATATTTTAAAAAGATTAAAAGATGAAAACCGGGTTATAAAAAAGTCAAAAACGGGATGAACGCTGGATTGTCAACAAATCCAAGAATAGACCAAGGATAAACATCTTAAAATTTATTGTAATGCGCAGAGTGTAAACTATGCTCTGAGTTCTACGAGGAGAAGTATTAAATGGCAGAATCGCAAGGAAGAAGTCACTCACCAGTGCGGAAAATAAGAAAGTTCGATTGAAATTTGCTCTTAACTACGTTATGAAGGATTTTTCATACTGGAAGGACATTTTATTTACGAATGAAAGTAAATATAACGTTTTTAGTTCAGATGGAAGAATCAACGTATGAAGAAAACCGAATGAGGAGATGAATCCAAAGCATTTGCGACCCACAGTTAAACATGGTGGTGGGCATGTGATGGTGTGGGGTGCTTGCTCAGCAGGAAATCTTCAATAAAGGAAATATGGATAAATTTAAATATTTTAAAAGAAAATTTACAACAAAGTGCGGAAAAATTAGGAATCAGAGATATGTTTCACTTCTATCAAAATAATGATCCGAAGCATACGGCTGGAGTAGTTAAGGACTGGGTCTGAAAGAACTATTGAAGAGTTATTAAGACACAGCCTCAATCGCCGAACTTAAACATTATTGAAAATTTATGGCAAAAATTGGAGATAGAAACAAGAAATCATGAGATTACGAATAAAAATTACCTAAAAAGCGTTTTACAAGAAAACTGGAATAAAATAAGTCCTGATTTTACCAAAAAATTGGTTGAATCAATGTCAAATAGATTAAAATCAGTCATTAAATAAAGGTTTTCCTACCAAATACTAAAAATAAAATTTTAAAACATATTATATACTTTTTTACTAAATATTGTTAAATAGACAATTTTCACTGTAGCATTAAAATTTAAGTTGTGTTGTTATTACTTTCAATTTTCGTTAATATCGTCATCGAAAAAACATAATTTTTCATATTTAATGAAAGCAATTAATTAAAATTTAAAAAATAGCCAAATTTATTTTTATTTGTTATGATTTTATTGCATTTACAGCTAAGAAGATTATGGTGCGAGGGTGGGCCATTTTCATCTTGAGTCACTGTATTTAGAAAAATTACATTGTTCTTTTTCACCATAACCATTAAAAATTAAAATTTTTTCCCAGACAAAAGACTTGTGAGACTGTTTTTGTGGTACTGGTATGATTATAAGACAGTTTTTTGACAGTATTATGTGTGATAAATATACATATGTAAAAATGTAAAAGTCATTGCATATTGAAAATTAACAACTTAAGGGCAAATTCAATTCTGGCAGCACTGTTGGTAACAATTTATTCAACAAAAACGAAACTATTTCCCTAAAGTTCAAGTTTACATAGGGTCAGAGGCTTAAATCAACTTTATGTAATCAGCCATAAAAATGCTCAAAAACTTAAGAACTCAAGAACTTTTAATAAAGTTGAGCTGATAAATAATTTTAGTCCATCAATCAGTCACGTGAAACCTTGTGCAAGCTACCATATTCGTGGGAGATGCAACCTTAACATAGACGTGAAATTAACTAACTTGGTCATGACGTGATGACAAACAAATAGTTAAGCTTTGTTTGTTTACATTATTTCGTAGATAACGTGATTTAAATAATAATAGTATTTAGCAAGTAAATAAATAAAATTCATAAAATTTTTATAAACAATGGCTAACATAGCATTGGCTTGGTCACTAATTAAGTAGCTTAAAGAAGAATACGATTGTTCTTCTCTTTGTTTCAACTTCAACGGCTTGCTTAACATAAACAAAAATAGCTACAAACCGAGCATTGGTAACGAACGCTGCTGCTAAGTTATTTCATGTCTTTAATTATGGTTTAAACAACAAACATTTTAGTGCTTTTGGACTGTGGTGCTTAGCCGTTCGAGCCGAAATTTCTGACATTCGCGCAGGCGCAGCTAAACAATTCGTTAACCCCTTTTCGGATGTTGCCTAATGTGCAAAATATTAGTCATAAAAAAAAACTCGTAAAGTAGGCATTATTCTTGTTGAAGCACTTTCCGTTTCATCAAAAGTCGGCATAAGATTTATTGACTTTGTACACAGTGTGTGATTTAAAAGATTTTGCGATTACCTGCATAATTAGCATAAATTTTGCTTCGTTGCAGCAGCCACCGAGCTGTCTGTTGCTATCATATTAAA
This sequence comes from Pherbina coryleti, assembly GCA_943735915.1. Lineage (NCBI taxonomy): Eukaryota > Metazoa > Arthropoda > Insecta > Diptera > Sciomyzidae > Pherbina > Pherbina coryleti. Next base: position 116,774,584 of record OX030952.1, read on the forward strand.
AGTATTCAGATAACTTGTTTGTACCAAGCTGATGCTGAAAGTATTTTTTTATTTTTTTTTTTTTTGTGATAATGAGTGGTAATCGGATTTTTGATAATTATTATTAAGATTAATTAACTTAATACGGTTAAGTATAAAATATTTCATTGGTATTTTTAGAATATCCGAACGGTTAATTGATTCATGATGATAAGGAGTAATCGGTTTTTTCAATTTGTAAGTTTAAAAGGCTTTTTAAAAATTGCTTGCTGTTCTTTAAATATTATTAAATTAAGATATAAAGAGTTTAGTTGCAAGATATATGTTAAAAACGCTGATTAATATTTATAATTTATTATTTACTTTTATATTTAATACGAGTTTTTTTCTTACAGAATGTATCATGAATCAGATATATTTTTCTTACAAGAAACAAAGTAACTTTTGTAATCAATCCATCTTCTTATTTGAAGGAGAACTTGGTATTTAGCGAGAAATATTTTGGAGGCTTTTTCATGCTCAAAACAGAAGCTTATGTTAATTCTATCTATAGACACCTTTCAATACTGTGGATGAGTTTTCAAGTAACAATGTCCAGTTATAATTAATGCCAGAACTTTGGATGAAATAAAAAACTGGAATTGGAATTTTAATATCTCGGGTGTGAATTTGAGGAATACATACTTAGCACAATACTTTCTAAGAGTGTTTTTCAAAAATCGTTCCATTTTGATAGATGGATAAGTGAAAGAGCTAACGTGTTGCTATAAGATGTTTTTGAAACATTAAAGAATGGTTCCTGAATTGTAAATAATTCAGTAGTAGTTAGCTTTGCTTTGAAGTTAGTTTTTGTATATTAATGAAAATTCTTAGGTAAACTTTAAATGTAGATCAATTCTTTTGTTTTCTGAGAGATCTGGGGTCAGCTGGTCTGGAGTACTTTCTTGAAATAGATGGTGGAAGATTTAAACTATTGACTATTAGAGTATATCGATGGCTTAATATAGAAAAGGCGTATCTCAATTTTTTGTTACTTTACAGGAGAAGAAAACAACTGAATAAAATCTGGAAAACTTTGGTTTTAAAAATTTTTTAATGCAGTTTTTATTTACAATAGGAAACAACAACAACTAACATTGTTTTTTTTTAAGAGGTGTATTTGAGAAATGTTTACCAGAATATATTAAAAACGTTATTTCGAAAAAAATGAGTTACTCCTTTTCTATATTAAGCCATCGATATGAAGATGTTTGCACCCAAAGAGATTTCGACTATTCTGTATGAAATAGTTGCTTATTAAAAATATTTTAGCTTTGATAAGCGGAGTAAAGAAGAAAAAGCTTATAAAGTGACTTTCATCATAAAATCGTTCTAAGGCGTTATAAAAAAATTTGTTATTTAAACTATTATTTGAAGGAATGTCGTATAATACAAAATAACTCTTAACACATATTCGTGACCTAACATAACATAACGTAACATAACATAACACAACATAACATAACATAACATAACATAACATAATATAACATAACATAACATAACATAACATAACATAACATAACATAACTTTACATAACATAACTTTACATAACATAAAATAACATAAGATAGCATAACATAAAAGAACACAACATAACATAAAATAACATAACATAACATAACATAACATAACATAATATAACATAGCATAACATAATATAATATAACATAAAATAACATAAGACAAAATAACATAAAATAACATAACATAACATAAAATAACATAACATAACATAAAATAACATAACATAACGTCACATAACATAACAGAAAATAAAATAAAATAAAATAAAATAAAATAAATAAAATAAAATAAAATAAAATAAAATAAAATAAAATTAAATAAAATAACATAACATAATATAATATAACATAACATAACATAACATAATAGAATGTAACATAAAAACATAACATAATGTAACATTGCCTAAAATAACATATCATATAAACATCATAGCATAACACATAACTTTACATAACATAACATAATATAACATAACATAATATAACGTAACATAACATAATATAACATAACATAATAGAATATAACATAAAAACATAACATAATGTAACATTGCCTAAAATAACATATCATATTATATAAACATCATTGCATAACATATAACTTAACATAACATAACATAAAATAACCTAACATAACATAACATAACATAACATAACATAACATAATATAACATAATATAACATAACATAACATAACATAACATAACATAACATAATAAAACATAATATTACATACCATAACATAGCATAACATACTATAACATAACATTATATAACCTAACATAACATAACATAACATAACTTTACATAACATAACTTAAGATAACATAACATAAGATAACATAACGTAAAATAACATAACATAACATAAAATAACATAACATAACATAACATAATATAACATAATGTAACATAACATAACATAACATTACATAACATAACATAACATAACCTAACATAACATACCATAACATAATGTTACATAACATAATGTTACATAACCTAAAATAACATATCATAACATACAAAACATCATAGCAGAACATATAACTTAACATAATATAACAAGATAACAGAATATGTATAACATAACATAACATAACCTTACATAGCATAATATAACAAAATTTCAATATTTTTTATAGATGGTAAAATATTGGTTTGAATACGCAGCGTATGGCTTCATTGTTAAGTTAATACAACCGGTTACTTTCAACTCAATATTGAACATCACTAATACTGTGCATAGTTTAAACGATAAATCGATGTGTCATAAATTATATGTTAAGCATATTGTTTACATACTTCACATGAAATAACAACACATACAACTACTTTTCTACAACAGTGTAAATGATATGTAGAAACTAGCTACTCAAATAAAACTCTTAAGATATTTGAAATAATTAAGTCGATGTCTTCTGTATATTGTTGTTGTTGTTGTAGTTGCTGGTAGTAAATAAACAGTTTCAGGAAAGCATTTTTTCATAATTACATTTATTTTTTTTCGCTTAAGCATAAATATTAAAATATTCTGCGATGACTCGATAACGATTGTATTCAAATTAATTTACATGAGTTATGATTTATTTATTTCTATAGTCAGCTCGGCTAAGTTAGCAGCTCAATTAAATTGTGATAATAATAATAATAAATAATAAAAGTACTCGCATGTTGCGTTGGTTGCGCCTGCGCAATGTCTATTAGCTGCGTCTGGTAGCAACACTAACATCGCTCCAAACTATTATGTTAATCGTGACAGTTCTGAAATTTATTTAAGTTTTATTGCAGCTATTCTAGACTGCTCATTGACATTTTCAATTGATGAGATGAGCAGCAGCACATTGAATGGATGCCGTCTTGAGGTGCTCATAAATGATTTAGCAGATAAATAATTTATTTATTGAAATTTTGCTTATATCTCGCCTTTTTGCAATTAAATGGAATATTTAAAAAATTTCACATTTGAGAAGAAATGTTAATTGTTTTATTGTTTGTTTTTTCTTTATGTAGCTATGCAAAATAGTTGTTGTTGTTATTGTTGTGCTCTTTTTCATGTTGTTTTTAACCTTTCATTAACCCTAGCAATGTTGCTGTTTTGTTGTCTACATGTCTAAATGTAAGCAACAATTTCCTGGTTTCTTTCTTGTTTTGTCTTTGAATCAATCAGATAAAATAGCCACTCTCATCACTTTTATTTAAATTTGTTCGTTATTAATAACAGTTAAAATAAGTAACACTTTGTTTTGATTAATGATTGATTTAATATATTAAGAGGCAATCAATTATCAGGAAGTTATTCAGCGACATTGCCAAAAATTCGAATAATTTTAAACGGAAAAAACCTTAATTCGAAGAAGGCCTTAATTAGTGTGAATTCGATTTCGCACCCGCTATACATGTATGTATGACTTTAGGCATTTTATTTCGAACATGTTTTATTTTGATTTCGATATATTAGGGCTGCTTGTGAAATGCACCATGACATACAAAACATTGGAATTTGAATCTAAATATTTATCATAATGAAATATGTCCACATTATGAATGACCGGAATATGTATTAAGTGAAGATATTTTAAATTTGAATACATTTTTTTTATGAATAAAAATATATATGACATTTATAATACACACAAGGTGAGCATCCGTGTTTACCGAACAGTTCTGTATTTGAAGCCTATGCTTTGCGTAATTTATAATTTCAAATTAAAAAAAAATTAAAAAAAATAAATAACTGGCCATTTCAGCCCTTGAAAGGGCTTTGACCTAGCTTCTTATGATCAATTGTGTTGTGCGTGTTATTAAGTTTGTACACAATTAACCGAGAACCGGACCTACATGCTTAACGCCGACTCCGAACGGCGATGAAAGGAATGGAATGTTCTCAAGAAGCTTTACATGGCATTTTGATTACTCTCTGAGGTTTGCCATTGTCTGCAGAGAGGTGGCGGCCGTACAGAAAAATTATTTTAATTCAAATAATTTTCTGTCACTGCTGGGGTTCGAACCTGGGTCTCCAAAGTTCGTTGACATTGCGGCAACGCACTTTAACCAACTACGCCACGGACGCCACGCCATAATTTCAAATTATGAATATAAATATTCCGTATTTTTGGATGTCTTCTACATTTTACATGAAAGCTAATGAAAGTTAGTAAAAATATCGAAAAAGGAGTATGATTGAGATTATCTGAAGTAAATTTAAACTTCTTTTTAGTTTTCAAATTATAATTCTTTAGTGAAAAAAAAGTGAAGAACTTTACTTTAAATGAAATGTAAGGCGATTTTAATCTGCCTGACTTGATATGGCATTCTTCCGACGATGATACGAGTTGTGCATGATAGACTTCTTGACTTAGTTTTAACTACAGACAGTAACAATGTCATCGTTAAGAGGGCTTTTCATGTTCTGACTACTGTTGATGACTACCATCCACCACTGAGCGTATGTTATAAATCGGACAGAGAGAGAGTATAGTTAATTCGAGCTCAGTAGACAAAGTTTATGAGTTCAATTTTAAAAAAGCTGACTTTTTGAAGTTGAATCATTTACTTCATAACAAACTAAATGTTATTTTAGAGTACTTAAATGGAAATAACCTTGATGATTCCATAAACTTTTTTTATACGTAGCTCTTTACCGTGTTCTCTCAGTCTGTACCATATAGTCTCAAATTTGCGAAAAACTGTGCTTACCCTTGGTAAACTCCTCGCAACAACAGGAATAGGGCATGGAAGAAATATGTCTGTAGTTTAGACTCAAATTACCTGGAAACCTACAACCGTTTGTTTCTGTAATTTGAAAATAGCTCAGCTGCATTATATAATGAATATTTAGACAATATAAAGCTGAGAATACCGTCTGATCCAAAGAAGTTTTGGGGGTTCATAAATACAAAAAAGAAATCCGATGGATTCCCTTCATCATTCAAAACTGTTTATGGAATGACTGATGAACCCGTCATTATTTGTGGCTTATTTGCAAGTCTTTTTAAAGAGTCATTTTGTTCGGATTCTTTTGATCCTGATGAGGGGTATTTTAAATATATGAATTCTACACCCAAGTTTTCTTTGGGGCCTATATCTTTTTCCTCAGAAGATGTATTAAAGTATATTGGATCAATCGATGAGGATTTTGGCGCTGGACCTGATGGAATTACTGCCGCAGTGATAATTCAATGTTCCGTTTTGTGTCAACCTCTTTCTCTTATATTATTTTATAAATCTATTAACGAAGGATATTTTCCACTTTTTTGGAAAAATTCGTTTATTAGTCCAATTTATAAAAAAGGTTGCAGGAGTGAAGTTATAAATTATAGGCCTATTGCTAGGCTTTCATCGATTCCCAAACTGTTTGAGCGAATGGTTTACGATGGCTTTAAGGGTCACTGTAGAGAAGTTTTAATGACTCGTCAGCAAGGTTTTGTTAATGGCAGATTCACTGTGTCTAATCTTCTCGATTTTACAACATTTTGCTTAAATTCGATCGAATCTGGTAACCACGTCGACTGCATTTACACTGAATTTAGTAAGGCATTTGATAAACTTCCTCACAATCTAATTTTATTCAAGTTGAAGTCTTTGGGATTTCCGCAATTTTTTGTTAGCTGGATTAAATCATATTTGTCAGAGCGATCTTATCAAATACGATTCCGAGGTGTGTTGTCTTCTGAGTTTGTTGCGGAATCCGGTGTTCCCCAGGGTAGCCACCTTGGTTCACTTCTGATTAATTTAGCAATTAATGATGTAACTCATATCATAAAATACTCTCATCTGCTTATTTATACAGATGATATGAAAATATACAGAACAATAAACTCTCAATTCAGCCCTACTCCAGTCTGATCTGAACTCTTTTGAGATTTGGTGTTCTAAAAATAACATGTTTCTAAATCCAGACAAATGCCAAACTATGACCTTTTCGCGAAAAAGGAATCATTTAATTATTGATTATCAAATTAAAGATATTGCCTCAAGCCGTGTAAATATAGTGAAAGACCTTGGTGTATACATGGATTCTAAGCTGTCGTTTAGCATGCATATTGAAAACATTTGTAAAAAAGTATCTTCAATGCTTGGGTTTATAAAACGCTGGGCCAAAGAGTTCAATATCATGATTACAACTACAACGTTGTATTATGCGATCGTGCGTCATCACTTGGAGTACGCAAGTCAAGTTTGGTCTCCAAGTTACAATGTGCATATTGATCGAATAGAGAGAATCCAAAAACATTTTGTTCGGTTTGCACTAAGGGGCTTAAGTGGATTTGACCTTTTAAACCTTCCTCCTTATGAGGATCGTTTGAAACTTTTAAAAATGCAATCATTGAGTGAGCGAAGGAAGTCTGCAGATTCGTGTAGTTACACCAACTCATAACCGGTATATTCGATTCTCCAGAACTTCGTTCTCTTATTAATTTTAACTCTAATCGTAGAAGTAGCAGAAACGCTAACAATTTAATTTATTTACCATTTAGTAGAACAAATTACATGTTAAATACTCCTTTAAACCGCATGAGTACCTTAGTTAACAATTGTAGCTTTTTTGTTGTTAACTTGTTAAAAGGTTAACTCAAAAGTAGATTAAAAACTATTGTGTTATTGCATGACTATGTTCTGCATGGTTAGTTGTTTTGTCTTGTGTTGTCCTGAGCCCAACCACTTCTTTGGTGGGTAAATTTTTCCCACATTAACTTATTTTGAGCCACGAATATCAATATCGCTGATAATTTCAAAGATTTTTGGATTGTGGCTTTAAATGGATGAATGCTGGGAATGTGCGAAAAAGCTGTAGTAGCTGCTTAACTCTATTTGTTATTGCATGAAAAATGGACTCTATAAGTTGATACACATGCAACACACATTGTGAATTGGAGATTTTTTTATTGCCCATGCAAGTTCGATAGGTTAGTTTAGCTAGATCGATTTTTCGCCCCCATAAAACCCCTAATTTGAAAATTTCATCGAAATCGGTTGGGTCGTTTTGGAGAACTTATTTACAAATATATATATATACATACAAATATTCCTCGTATAGAAGTATAAGATTAGTAAGTAGAGTGTACTTATGCGATTTACAACTGTACCGGCCTCCTACCAATTCTATTCATTCTCCACAAAACAAAACAAAAATTGCTTACGATGCGTCAAGGAATTCGTATACGTGCGAAACCCTCCCCTCGAATTTTTTTACTTTTTTCATCAGCGACTTTGTTTTATCGTTCGATCATCATTCTCATTGCACTAAAATGTCAGTTTCGAGGGTACAGTACGAGATAATACATTGATTTCCATGTTATGCCTGAAAGTATGCTAAGCTTTTAGAAGAACTGCTAATTTTGTTATGAAATGCCATTATGTGCCTTTGGAAAACTGTGAATTAAAAATAATGAAATGAAAAAAAAAAAATATCTGGAATTGTTATTTAATTTTATTCATCCTTTTTTTTAGGTAGCAAACATATGTTATTTATTTTTGGTTAAAGGAGTTTCTTTTACTTAAAAAAAAAAACATTTGATACTTAAGCTGCTAAAAGTTCTATGTCTGTGTTGTTGATAAAGCGTACAAATTAATTGATTCCTTTTTTCCTTTGTTCAGCTTCATACTTCAATCTTTCATTTTGAATCACGAAATATCACACTATAAGGTGTAAGATGAGCAGGGCATGAGAAGTAATGGATAAGTAAAATTGTATTGCTGATTGCCTCTTTGTCATCTTTTGTGCCTCGTTTCGTGATAGTGAATTATGGAGAGACAATTCAACTTTAATCTTAAACCCGTTTATTGGGTCATATTGACCCGAGGAAATTTTCATTTGCAAAAAAAAAAAAACATAGTAAATATCAAAAATTAAAAAAAAAATACCATTTTATTTGTTGAACTTTTATCTTTGCAACCAGTATGAAAAAATTGTACATATGTGACATATGTGCATAGTAGAGACAAAAAACTGACATGTGCACTATACGTTTTTCTGGGTCAAAATGACCCGACATTTTCTACCATACGATTTGTATGAAGGATCAGTTTTTGTAGTACTTTTTCCACTACTTTTTGCTGTTGTACAATCCTTTCTAAATTTTTTACAACTGTGAGTACATTGGAAGTGAGAGATAGAATTATTCTGTCGTTGGCGTATGTACTCTTCATACTTACATATGTACACTTACACGTATAAAAACATGCTTTATTTATGGATCAGTTATGCATGTACAGTGTTCTCCTTTGTGTTGTCTTTTAGTATTTGCGTTATATCATGCTAAAAATACATTTGAAAAGCGATGCAACACTCCAACGAAACAATCAATAAGGCCGTGTGCTATTCAGAAACTTTTCACTTGTGGTAGAAAAGAAGGACGATGAAATTTTGAAAGCTAGAAATTTTGACGATTTAGATTTCGGTAGTGTAGTAGCACAAGAATTTAATTTAATTGCAAAATTGTTAAGATAAACTAAGAATTAACAGTATTTTATGCAAATATTTTCCAAGTTTAGGTAAAAAAAATAAATAATTTCCATTTCAAATGTCTGTTGTTCATTCTTGTTTCATTCACTGTTGGATTAGATTCACTGGATTAGACACCACGACGTAGATGCGAAGCATATAAGGGTAACAGCAAAACAAAGGATAATAAAACGTCTGCTGTGTGTGACCATTGCTTAAAACTTTTTGACCTTCACATTATGTTCGTGCATGTTAATCGTATTACCTTCACAAATACAAAGAACCTGATATATTGCAAGATAACTATGATAATGATAGGGCAGATCTACCCATGTCTAGCACATCAAATGCAGCTCAATCGAATCGAATTTATCAATCGGTTATAAATCTTATGTAAAATGCAAATTTTTTGTGCAAACATATATTTCTTAAAAAAAAGGCAAATACTAAAATTAATATTTCATGAAATAACAGTACTTTTTAATTTTATCTCATTGAAAAATAGACAATTTCCATACAAAATACACTACGGGTCAATATGACCCAGGTAAACGGGATTACGTTGTAAAACATGTAAACGAGTCTAAGGTTAATTTTTGCTAAATAGTTCGTATCTTAAGTCTTTTGTGTTTAGTATTTTAATCGGCATCTCTAATTAATGAGCAATCAAAAATCTTTCTATTTATATTTACATAAATATTTTATTTAAAATTGTGATTTTCTGTTGTTCAACCAGTGTCTACAAAAGTTGCGATTCAGTGGTTTTTGTCTTCGCTGCAAAATATCAACAAAGTTTAGTTCTTTAGTTAAAGTTGGAACTAGACTTTTTATTGATAATGTGAAGCTTAAAAGTATGCTTTACTTTTTTATTAATAAGTAAAGGATGTAAAAAATTCAAAGTGGTTTTTAAATCTATTCTGTAGCAGAGCTTTAATATTGCAGGGTGTGCGAAAATATTTTAATTTTTATGGAGTCATCATAGTAATAAGCCTAAAAGTATGATTTAAGGTGAAATTTTAGTACAGGGTGCTTAGCAAATCTTAATTTTGTAACTTTGTTTATGAAAATATGGATACATTTTCTGTAAATATGTTATGCTCAATTGAATACTTTTAAAATTTTTTATTTAATACATCGATTCGCAGTATTGTGCAGATGTTAATACAAATGTGTAAAATGAATATTTATTTTATTTTTTGTTTTGTTGATTTCATATGTTTTGCTCCAATTCATCTTGATTAATTCGAAAATTTTAGTCATAACGTTGATATCAAGTCTTAACTCTGATATTATTTGGCATTCTTCTAACACCAAATTATAAAATGGACCAAGTAAGCTTCCATAATATTGTCTTAAAAAAAAAGGAAAATTTAAAAGGTGGTACTTTTTTTTTAAAATACATAAAATACAAGTAGTCAAGATTTTAATTATTTTTATATAAAATATTTAGTTTGAAAAATATGAAGATTTTTAAGAAAGATTTTTACAATTAATTTTTATTCCGTTAGGGTAAAAATGTCTTTGAATTAAATGCATTAGCTCTTCAAAATACATTTAATATAATTAAAAAAAAAAAAAAATAAAAACTGTAAACTGAAACAATTACACTCATTCGAAATTTATTGGTTGAGTATTCTGTTATTATCACTACCGTAATCACTATCGTAAAAATGATATCAAAATGATAAAAATAATCAAAAAAAAAAAAAAAATAAAATAAAATATGTGTGTGGCCACCACGCACGGTAGAAGTGAAATTTTAAGCCAAAAAGTTGATTTTCAAGTAGTAAATTGATTTACTCTTTAATATAGTCTCACTAAACAAGTCCCATTTTATATAATGGCAAGACTAAACTAAATCTGTTTTAATCAGGGATCGTTATTATTATAAGCTATATCCATAAACTAAAAGTTGAGTTATCATTTTTAGATTTTTATTTTATTGCTCAGCAATGAAAATTATCTTACGATTTTTATTGTTTTGAACAGAAATAAAAGTTATTTTTTGATTTTTATTTTTTTGTTCAAGAATAAGAATTATTTTTGAGTTTTATTATTTTGCTCGAGAATAAGAATTGTTTTTTTTTTTAATTTTTATTTTTTCGCTCAGAAATAAAAGTTTTTTCAATTTTTATTTTACGCTCAAAAATAAAAATCATTTGTCCAGTTTTTTTCCCCTCAAACATAAAACTCAAAATACCACATTATACATATATGTATAAGGTATAAGGAAAATAAATGCAATACAGAAATATACTCTGTGTACTCTTTTGTTATTCTCAAAAGTTAGAAATATACTTTAAAATGTTGTACATTACAACTCTGTTGCTTAGCAGTAGTCAGTGTTTGTCTTTTTGTTTGAGGTTGATGTTCAATATGAATATCAAAGACATGCTCCATATGCTTCGAATTTTTATGGCAATGTTATAATTACTTGATGTATGAACCATGCAGTTGAAAACCTACTGTGACCATACTATATTATAATTATTTAATTTTGCGTAACACTATGTTTCACGGCGAAGTGTTTCAAGTGTTACTTCCCATCGCGGCTAAAGAAGTTTCACTTCAAAAACAAAAAAAAATTTCTAAAAATTTATAATATTTTTCCAACTGTTCGCCTGTTTGGTCAAAACACTATATTTTAAGTAAATACTACCTAATAGATTAACCCCATTATTTTGTTTCAAGAAAAAAAAGACACGAACGTCAATTAGGAAACGATTAGCTCTATTTTCTTCTATACATAAATCGATTGCTGCTTGTGTCTTGCTCATCGTTACAGTTACTCATCGTGATACAGAATGTAGGTTGTAGAATGACGTTTGGCTTTCAGAATAAAATGTTTTTTAATTTATTATTCTAGGTCAAATGTGCTCGGAGGTACGAGTTCGCTGACATACTCCTCTTAAAACGGAGAGTACAGTAAGTTACACGTAGTATTCACCATTTTGTATTATTTACGATATAAAATTTTGTTTTTTAGTTTAATTGATAAACTACTTATATCACGATCTTCATTTTTGTTTTATTTTTTTTTTTATTTTAATATGGATAATATTAAAAATTTAATGTTTTAAGAATTGGAAAACAGTTAATTTTTTAAAATACTTTAGAGCAATAGTTTTTGTTATTACTCCATACGAATCCGGAAATAATATAGGAAGAAAAATGTTCATAATTCAAATTTTTCAAAGGTAGGGCAGAGACTACCAAAGAAGGTATATAAACGGTATTATATATACCTATAAAGAGGTATTTTATTTCCTCTTAAGAATATTAAAAAATAAAATTTGTGCTCGAAATATTCAATATTTTTATGAAATCTCACCAAAAATTGGTCAGACAAGTTTTTCTGATTTCTGAAATTTCAAATTGGTTCGGTTGTCTAAGAAAACACTAAATTTTCTTAATAAAAGAGAGACATCATTTTTTCTATACAAATGTGTATTTTACTACAAATAAGAGAGAAAATATTGGGCTTAAGTTTTCTATGCAACATATTTGAGAATATTTCAAACTCCCCATGACAAGAGTCATAGACCCCTTCGGTTGCATAGACCCCTTTTACATTGGTCAAGACTTGAATTCAAGTCTGAGAGTTTGTAGGCAATTTGCCGCACATTGGAAGCAACGAAAGGGTAAGAGAGCACGCGCGCTGTACCGTCAACTATTTGGAAATTTTTTGTATTCTTTTTGTGCTTTTCGCTGATTTGACAAAGCGTTTCACATTATTTTTCATTTGCTTGCGTGCGTTTGGTGTTCTGTAGCTGAAAATTGTTAGGCTGCGAACATAGTGCATATGCATGAGAAGAGCAAACATATTAAAGCAATAAAGAATGCAAGTTATGCATCTCTTTTGCAGCAGAATACAATTCTTGACTAATGTAAAGGGTTTTGTCAATCCTAAAAGAGAACGTCAAAAAAAATTGATTTCAAGTCTTGATCAATGTAAAAGGGGTCTATGAGGTTCTTTTCACGTAAAGCGGATGCCAACAAAATATTTTCGTAATAATGTTACCTTTAGCCTGAATTAGTTTATGAACTTCACATTTTTCGCTTCCTCCATTTTCCCAATGCCTCTCCGTTCCATTTTTTGATTTTGATAAGACTTTTGACCTTGCTTTTTAGACATCAAACTATATGAGCCGCAATTTAATTTTGAGAAGTTCTCTACTTTATCTCTCTCTCTCTCTCTCTCTCTCTCTCTCTCTCTCTGTGTGTATAAACCCCCATTTTGAAACTTCTCAATTCGCTCTAGCAGGATTTTTGACGGAAATTCACCACTTTTTTTTGAGCTAAAAAAACCTAAAAATTTAAATTATTTCAACAGTTAAAACTATTTTTACTTTGTTTAATTTTGTGAGTTATTTTATTTGACTTTCTTAAACTAAATAACAATTCACAATCGGCTGGTCAACAACAGGTTGTAACTAATATGGGACTAGGATATAAAAGGGAATTAAGCAGGATAAAGGCATTTAAAGGAGGGATCACGGGTGTTAGTTTTGGGTGTATCAGGTATCAATTGAATTTAAAAACTATGTCATTGCTAATGAACTTATGCAACGGGCAAATGAGCACCCTGGGGTTGGAAACCATTCTCATCGGCAATATAGTTGACAGTGTAGGTGACACCATCATCTCCAACGAAAGAGTATGAACCGCTAACGCTGATAGCTTCATTCTCAGCACCAATATTCTTGAGTTGTCCTTCTTGGTTGGCCTTTACACCATCGCTGGTCTCAAAACTGTACAGAAATTAAAAGGATTAAAATTAAATTTGCCTGAATTTGTGGAGTGTTTGAAACTTACGCGTATTTGTAGGATTCGGGTCCAACATCTGATTCGAGACTAATGATTTGTGCGTCTTCTGGACGTGGGGCAGCAAGTGCAACGGCGCAGAGAGCAAAGAAAACAATCAGGAATTTCATTTTTAAAGTTTTTTTTTAGTTTTGTTGCGTATGTAACTAACGTTGAAAGCAGCAAGTTGTGAATGATACCTTTTGCTAGTTGGTTGTTACATTTTATAGTCGAAAAGCTACTAGCCTAAGGGTCACACAGCGAATGATAAAGAATGAATCAAAGTTCAAAACTAATGCCAAAAACAAACAAAAAAAAAAAAAAAATGTTTAATATGCGTGCGAAGAGTAAACAAATAGCAATAATCAACAATAACAAAATAAAAATTAAAAAAAAAACATTGAGAAGATTTTGGCACCCAAATAAAGAGTATATAAAAAATAAAACTCACTAATTTAAAACCGCTAGAGTTTTACCTTAAAACTTTTAATTTCTTAGGCCAACACTTTCTTAGCCTCAACTTCTTAGCCTTAACATTGACATCATTGTTCATCATGCTCTTGCCTGCTTTTGTTTTCATTATCGCGTGTATCTGGAAAACATACAACGACAAATATAAGATGCTCCGTTTAGCGCCCAAAACGCTTGAGGTTAGATGCTGGCTTAGCCAATTTAAGAATTTAATATGTAAATAAATTTGAGTGAATATTAATTCACGTAGCTATAGTCAAGCGACCAATTCGGTCATCAAACTAGTTTTACTTTTAAAATTTAGTGTTTTTTTCTTGATTATTTATTTTTTTTTTTCAAACTTAATTAACGGCCAACAAAAACTTAAAACACCGTGTCTATCTATCTAGCTGTCCGGCTGAATGTCTGTCTTTCTGGCTGTTTTTGTATACAAACAAATGTGTTCCCAGCGAACCAAACGTAACTCATTTGAATTTATTTAAGAACAAAAAAAAAAAAAGCATGTCGTTGGTAGGGTTTGAACTGTGATAGAAGTTTAATGTATCCTCTCGACACTTCAACAGGTGAAATAAGTCACAGTAACGTACTTATTAATAAAATTAAGAAAAGTATGAAGAAAGTATCATACATTTATAATTTATTTACTAACAAGATAAATAAAATTATTTATTCAAATATAGAAAAAAAAATTCATTAAAAAAATTACTTAAAATAATATATGAAGTAAAGTCAAATAAAATAAAATTAAATAAAACAAAATGAGTTTAAATAAAATTGAGCAAATAAGTAGAACCAAATACCATAAAACAAAATAAAATTATATGAAGACAAATAAAATTAAATATAAAATAAATTAAAATAAAATAAAAATAAAATAATTAATAATTAGTAATTAATCAAATTAAATAAAATAACATAAAAAATTAAATAAATTTAAAAAAAAAAAAAAAAAAAAAAAATCAAAAAAAGTGAAATAAGGGTATGATATAAATATAATAAAATAAAAACAAATTTGAAAACACACAAATTAATATAAAATGACATGAAATAAAATTAAAATCAAAATTAAACACAAAATAAAATAAGATTAGATAAATCATAAAAAAAAAAAATTAAAAAAATTATATAAAAGAAAGTTAAGTAAAATAAAATAATAAAAAAATAAGTATATATAATAAAATGAAATAAAATAGAGTAAAGAAAATAAGACAATATGTAATGAAATAAAATTAAATAAAACAAAATTAATTAGAATACTATAAAACAATAAAATTAAATTAGATGGAGTGAAATATAATAAGAATTTAAAATAAATAGAAAAAAAAATAAAAAATTAATAAAAAACAAAATTAAATTAAATTTAAATAAAAGCAATTATCTAAACAAAATATAAAATAAAGTGTTATAAAATGAAATAATATATAAAATAAAAAAGATATATAAAATGATATAAAAAAAATAAGATGTAGGAAAATTATATAAAATGACAGTAAAACAACTAAAACAAAACACATTAAATAAAAAGCAAGTAAAATGAAATAAAATTAAAAAAAAATAAATAAAATGATATACCATTAAATCAAATAAAACATTAAAAAACAAAGTAAATAAATACAAAATCATAAGAAATAAAATTAAGCAAAAGAAAATAAAACAAAAAAAAATTTTAAAATGAATAAAATTAAATAAAGCAAAATAAATAAAAAACTTAAAAACTTACAATAAAAATTAAAATAACTAATAATAAATAATAAATTTATAAAAATTAAAAAACAAAATCAATTAATAAAAAAGTTATGAAATAAAAGAAAATAAAAATAGAAGATTCATTTGAATAAAAAACAGAAAATTATGAAAGAATGCAAATAAAATACAATTATATAAGCTTAAAGTATATAACATAAAATGAAGTTATTAAAAACATTAAACAAAATAAATAAAAATTATAATAAATAAAAGTAAATAAGAAATAAAAGATAAAATAATAAAATAAAAAAGAAGGAAAGAAAAATAAAAAAAGATTAATTGAAATAATAAATAAATGATATATATTAAAAAATTTTTTAAATTCGATAAAACAAAAAAATATAAAATAAAATAGTATAAAATATAATGATATGAAATAAAATGAAATCAAATGAAACAAAAAAAAAAATTAATAAAATTGAAATCATAAGAAATAAATTGTAATAAAAGAAAATAAAATGAAAAAAAAAACAAAATAAGAAATAAAATAATTTTCAAATAAATAAAATAAAATAAAACAGAATCAATAAAAAACTAAAAAAAATATAATAAAAATTAAAATATAATATAAATTAAAAAAAAACAAAAGAAATATATAAGAGTCTAAAAATTAAAAGAAAATCAAATGCTATGAATTATTATAAGAAAAAAACATAAAATAGAAAACGATTTAATAAAAACAAAATCAAATAAAATAAAATTATATGAACTGAAAGTATATAAGATAAAATGAATTTATTAAATACATTAAATAAAATTAAATAAAATATATAAATAAAAATTTTAATAAATAAAATGATATAAAAAATATAAGATAAAATTAATAAAATATAATAAAACGAAAAGAAAAAACTAATGGAAATAATAAATAAATGATATATATTAAAAAATTTTTTAAATTCGATTAAACAAAACAATATAAAATAAAATTGTATAAAATATAATGATATGAAATAAAATTAAATCAAATGAAACAAAAATAAACACAATAACAAAATAAATAAAAATAAATCATAAAAAATAAATTGTAATAAAAGAAAATTAAATGAAAAAAATAAGAAATAAAATAACTGTCAAATAAATAATAAAATAAAACAGAATCAATAAAAAACTATAACATATATAATAAAAATTAAAATAATATATAAATTAAAAAAACAAAATCGATGTATAAAAATCTAAAAAGTAAAAGAAAATAAAATGCTACCAAATAAAATTAATTAAACTAAGAAAATAGAAAATTAATTTTAATAAGGAAAAAAAAAACAAAATAGGAAATGATTTAATGAAAAAAAATCTCATATAAAATAAAATTGTATAAACTGGAAGTATATAAAAAAAAAAATTAAATCTTAAAAAAATAAAATTAAAAAAAATAAATAAATAATCAAATGTATATTAAATAAAATAATATAAAATAAAATAAAACTAATAAAATAAAAAAAAACACAGGTGCGTCACTGGACACACGAGAGAAGCGAAGCATTTTCGCAAATTCATAGATTTGATAATTTAATAGCGTTTTTCGATTAAAATAATTTTTAAATTCAAAACTTTAAAATAACAAAGTATATATGTATATCATATATATTAACCCTCTTCGGCCCTCCCTTAAAGCCCCCTGTTCTGTTGTAGGGAATAAATATACAAAAATCATTAATTTTGTTACAATTTAATCAACTTACAGGTTGTTTATTTTTAACGATATTTATAACGACCTTTAGTAGGAAGTAGAAACAACATCTAATACACAATCCTTAGTGAATATTTCTTTTAGTTCGTTCGTTCTTTTAGTTCGTTCGTTCTTTTAGTTCGTTCGTTCTTTTAGTTCGTTCGTTCTTTTAGTTCGTTAGGTCTTTTAGTTCTTCGCATGGACAAACCGAAGATTCAAACCATAGCTCGGTAAATTTAGTTATCTTTGCTCTAGTTTGTTTTGTTTGCTACTTTTGTCGGTTGGCTAGCCAATACACAGTCCTAGAATAGCCAATACACAATCCTTTCTTATAGTGATCTGCTGAATAGATTATAGTGATCTGCTGAAACATAGCTTTAGCTAATGTTTATCACTGAATCAACAAAATTATTTAAGAAAGGGTTTTAGTGTAATGGTTAGAGGAAAGTACCAACAAACGATAGAACTGTGAGTTTGTGGGTTCAATTCCTGCAGCGGGCAAGAAATTATTTTTAATTTAACATTTTCTTGTTCAATTGATGCAAGCAAAAAACAATATCAATTCTAAGAAAAAAGGTGTCGGAAAAAAGTGTCGTTTTTTCTGATTTCACTCTAGCAAATCGCAGAACGAGGCGTTAAAAGCTTCGCTTCAAAAAAAATCAAATAAGAAAATAGAATTAATTTAAATAATAAATAAATGATATCAAACTAAAGAAAATAAAATAAAAAATTAAATGAAATAAAATATAATAAAATAAAATAAAGTAAGGAAAATAAAATAAAATAAAGAAAATTCAAAATAAATTAAAAAACAATGAACTATTATATATTAAAATAAAATAAAATAAATATATTTAAAAAATCAAATGAGTTTTTTTTTTGGTTTTTTTTTTGATTTTTTTGACACAACGCAAGTGAAATCTAAATTTCTAAAGCAAAATTTATTAAAGGCCGCTTTACATTGTCCTACTGTGTGTTACGACATGTGAGATAGAAAGTATAACCGAATCTTATCACACTGTCATTTTTTAATTTTTGTATAAAGAAATTAATTTTTCTCTTTTAGACTATCTCACAAAGTCACATTGCACTTTAATTCAATAAAAATGTAAAAATTTAAAATTCTTAAAATGAATCGGGACATAGCAGCTATTGTAAGCATTATAAGGGCCAATTGTGCATTAAAAATAAAAGCAGTCATTATTTTGCTTGCTTTTAAGCATTCGATGAAATGTAACTTGCAGCTTGGTGATTTTCAACAAATTAAATTCGAAGAAATTTTATAAAACTCATCTCTGGTCGGATAGAATGTGTGATGAAATTAGAAACAAACCAAAAAATTAAAATGTAGAACGACATGTCAAAAAAATCAAAACAGGTTCGAACACACTTTGCTTTTCGTTGTTTACACCATTGTACATTCTATCATACATGAAAATTTTGACATGTCGTAACACACAGTAGGACAATGTAAAGCGGCCTTAAAGGATAAATATAAACGCGAAAACGATCGCAAAACTCAAATTATTTCCCAAACTTTCGTTTGCGGTTCGGTGGGTTACAGTCGAATCTCAAGTTGTTCATGCTAATTCAAATGTTGGCTTGACCTTCAAATCTTCTGCTGTGCTTCTTTAGCTTTTGATTTTTATCTCAGTATAAATTTGACTCTTTTATTGCTGTTGTTGTTGTTGTTGTTGTTGTTGTTGTTGTTATTGTTGTTGTTGTTGTTGTCAATATTGTTGTTTTAATCATGTTTGATTGGGAGAATTAGAAGCCACAAAAATACAAGGCAAACACATATTGATTATATATAAAATTGAACCTGATTCGGCGGCTGCTGTCTTGCTTATCTCGAAAAGATCACATATCTTTTTTTTAAAAATTTTTTAATTTTGCAAAATTTTAAATCAAACATTAAATAATATGAAGGTTAAGTTAAGTTTACTTTGCAGAAATTTGATGAAATTCGCACATTTGCTGCAGCATGCATGGAATAGTTTGAATTTAGCGGTTGGGACGCGCTAAAGTTTGGCAGTAAATATATTAGACTCTTACGAAATTTTGCACCTCATCGCTTGGCAAAATAATAAAAAAAAAATTGCCACTTAATCTCACGTTATAGAGGGGAGAAGAGTTAAATCATAAAATAACTGAACAATAAAAAAGGTATTTGAAAAATTTAGCAAATTTATGTAAATTTGGGAACAAAGTTATTGATTAAATAAGGAATTTTATGTTTCCCTCTCAACCATATAGACTTGATTGTATCAGCTAGTATCGGTGAATTCAACTAAGTACTAAGATACAATCTTCATTTAAACTATTCTTTTGTCTTGGGATGTAGAACCTTTTTGATGAAATATATTTTCGTTTTATTAGCTCGCCAATTTTATGACCAACTGCGTCTTATAAAGTAAATTGTGTCGGTCCAATTTTAGGCGTCTCTTATGGCAGTCTTCCAGCAAAAGTACTCCGAATTGCCGGAGCTGAATTTTCAATTAAATTGCAATTGTAACTGATTTATTAGCATAGATAAGTTGCATGACATACCCGTACGAAAAGTAGTCAAAAGGAACTCAATAAATTTTCGACACCATGAAGTGATGATTTGACCCGATGTATAATTTGTTGCTACTTTCTACTGAAACCATTTGTTTTCTTTATCACACCCCAAAAATTTATTTATTTTTTATTTATTTATTTATTTACTTATTTTCATCTAACAGAGATCAACTCTTACAGACTACTTATATTAAATTATTCATAGATACATTTTCAATAGTTTCAATAGTTTCATTTCAAGTCGTAAACATTGGTGATAAATACATTTCAATAATTTTATTTCAAGTGGTAAATATTAATTGTTTCAGTGGTAAATTTGTTTCAGTTGATTTAGGAAAGAGGAAAAGAAAATTTAGAAAGGTTTCTAAAGCGAAGGACCATGGCCTGGCCGGGAATCGAACCCGGGACCTCTGGGATAGCAGTCGAGCACGCTACCTACTCGACTACCGAGGCGCCTCGAGTCATTTGCTCATGATTTCCCCGTAGCGCTCGCCATTGGCGATTATATACACTCAGAAAAAAACCCCTTTCTTTTTGTGATAAAAAAGAATCTCTATTTTTGATAGAATAAATTTTCAGATATTCGAAGAAATATTTCTTCACTTGTCGGAAATGAAAATATTTCAAGTCTCTGATAATGATAATTATTTTTCTCGCTCTAAAAGATTCTCATTTATAGATAAAAATTTCTAGAAAATGAAAAGTTTTCTCTACTGTTGATAAACAATTCACTATGTGAAATATTTTCTTCAATAAAAACAAATCCTTTCTCAAAAATAAAAGTCTTTTTCTCTAAGAACGATATATTTTTCTTATATTTCTCTTTTTCATAGAAGCTTTTTACCATTTTTAGGGAATTTTTGGTATCACATTTAGAGAAAAGCATTTTTTGGAGCAAACTCTATACCAGTTTTCTCTAATATGATGCCTTTTTTATCATATTCCGAGAGACTTTTTTCTGAGTGTAGGATCCGTCTTCAGATCTGATAAATAGTGACTTTTTCTGGATGTAATGGGGTCTCGAGGGTCTCATAGGGGCACTGCTCATTCCAAGAGGCAATTTTCCTTTATAACTTTAGAAGCTAGAAGTGAGCTAGTTGATTTGAAGGTAAAAATTCGGTTCGATTTCAACTTGATTTTCAGCCAAGTGATTTTTGATTTTTACCAAAGTTACGATACCGACAATGGTCCAACGATTGGCTTCAATAACTGCAACAGTTAGATTTTATACGGCTGTGGGCTTAGATCTTTCCTTAAAATATTCGAGCATGAACTCTATAAATTTGGCGCACAGAACGTGACTTTTGAAAAAGTCATTGTTCACGTCTTTCCATAATATTTTTCAAAAGTTTACTGAACATAAATGTGAAGGTGTCCAGTCTGACAACTGACTTGACAGAAATCCCTGTCAGAAATTCCATAACTCTAAAAAACACATTTCAGAAAAAGATACTCATGTCATTTTTTTGTCACCTCAAAGCTCGATATCTGCTGAATCGATTTTTATTGCTCTCTCACTATGAAATGGATTTAAAAATTGTCTTAGTTTCTTGAAAAACTTTATCTATAACTATTTAAAATTTATATATAAAGGATGTTTTCTTAAGGGGAGGTTCTAGTAGAAATTGACGGAAAATTTTTGTTTTCGTAT
The DNA here is from genome assembly GCA_943735915.1 of Pherbina coryleti. NCBI lineage: Eukaryota > Metazoa > Arthropoda > Insecta > Diptera > Sciomyzidae > Pherbina > Pherbina coryleti. Next base: position 116,796,484 of record OX030952.1, read on the forward strand.
TTTGCTTTGTTTTCATCCTTAGGATCCTGAAAATATGTAGTCAAAAGGGTAGTCAAAGGGTAATATGTAGCCTATCTTATTTATTTTACGAGTCATAGCGCATTAGACGAGAGAGTGCGTCGGCCTCGTTTTTCTCGAAACACTTTTTTTCCACGCTGTACACGATTCCGCTTCAACGACTTGACCGATTTCGATGTTTGACGGCTCAAATTAAAGCTTATTCTATTTAGGGGGCCTTCAGGAAGCGTTTTTTCCAAAAAATTTGTTATTATTACTTTTTTATCGTTAAAGCAAAAGAAAAAGGAGGAAAAATGGGTTTTTTTCAAAGGGCGGCCATTTTTTTTAAAAGGATTTTATTAAAATCGGAAATCTACAAGGCCCTGCAAATTTCATCTAGGTTAACAATTTTTTTGGTTTTTTCGTTTCAGATCACTTGGCAGGGCTGTAGAGTGTACAGCGCACATCGGCTATCGCCGCGCTTGGCTTTGATCAGCGAGACCTTCAGCTGCCATTTTGAATATTTTTTATCGAAAGAATTGTATAATATTCTTGAAACATACTTTAATAAATGCCACAAAAGATTTTTTCAAAAAAGATTTACGTTCGCTCAAAAAAAAAAAGGAACCTTCAGTTACGTTACGTTTCTACTAGAACCTCCCCTTAAGTTTATATTACCTTCAGATAGTTATATCTTTTAATATAAAAATTTTTTATTTAGTGGTCTGTACAAAGTTCAGTGAATGGGCCCAAGATCAACTGGTATTGGATCCACCATTGTAGTGTAAAATTTTCCAAATGGTTATGTAGGTAAGCAAAATTGTCGCATTTCGAGAGAAGATAATCCACATAGACTTTCGAAACCCCATTACATGCTGAAAGCTATCAGTTTGGTGCGGTCTGTGGACTAGTAACCATATATTTTTCAAAATAAGGCTAATGAGCATGTAACGGTCAACGGTTAACTCTGTTTCTTGGATAACGTTCATCAAATCCATCCGTGGTGTATTTAATTCTCCGTTGTCGATCATCTATCAATTACTATACCTTCGATTGTGGAACATAGTAGCAATACCCGTTAAATAATAAATCAAAGAGTTGTATTTTTAATAAAATTATTTTAAAACAGGAATGTTAATTTTGCAAATAATTTCTGCTTGATTGTTATTTAATCATTATTTATGCATATTTAAGGACAAGACAAAATTTCTCGGAAGTCACACTAGCACTTAAATGTTAAATTTTAACAAGTCTTTTAACTGGCAAATAATTACAGAAGATTTATTGACCTTGAGTAGTAAAATAAAAAAAAAAACAAACCCCAAAAAATTACCTACTCAGCATGCCGTGTTGTTATTTATAATTGACAATGATTATTTTGAACTTGGTGCAAAAATTGTTGCAGACTTTCATTTTCTGTAAGGAAACATTTTTTTTTCCATTTTTTTTGATGAAAATATCGTTGTGAATTAAATAAGAATAAGAATAACACTCGTATGCAAATTCACACTTTTGATTTTATTACCTAGGTTTTATGCCAAAGTTGAAATTCAAAACAAGTTTGCAATTTTTTGCTTTGATCTATCATAATTTATGTAAATTTTGTGCATAAAATTTTTATATTTTTACTATTTTTTATTAATTAGAAGATATATTTGTTTGCAATTTATAGCAAAACCAGCTAACTTCATGTGACGTAAGTGCAGAGTTGTTTGGGAGAAAATAAAAAAATAATATAAAATTTCAATAAGATAACACGACGCAATGCTGGAGAACAAGGAATTTTACAGTATCTTTTTTTTTAACTACTTTGGAAGATGGTAAATTTTTGCCTTATTTATTTATGCAGAACAACTATCTGATAAGCAATTTTTGGCAATTATAGATTTTTTTGACGTTTTGATATCAAAGTGGATGTATTAAGTTTAGTCAAATAGATTAAAATTTATGGTTTTAAGAGATTAAGATCAAGAAGATATAAAAGATTTAAAATATAAAAAGTTAAAAAAACATACATTTTAATCTGATTATTTTGAGAGAGATTTGTTTTTTTAATAAACATTTTAAAATATTATAATTTAAAACAAAAACAAAAAGAACTAGTGTTGTAGAATTTAAAAAATTAAATGGATGGAATTTAAAAAAAAAAGAAAAAATAATAACCTATACTTAACATTAGAAGAATGTGACCTTGACAATTTTGAATTTGCTTCTATGGATATATATATTATTACAATAGTTCAAGGTTATTTGAGTTAAAATTGAGGAAATTATAACTCAAAGCAATACAGTACCAAATGAATTTTGTTGCTCAAGGGATTGGAGAAATGTGTTAAATAAACCCAAATTTAGGTTTTGAGTGATTCTAATGCAAAAAAAACTGTTTTTCTTTGGTCTATGCTTAGGTATTTTCTTAAATTCTTAAGAAGTTTTCTTCTTAAGTAGTTCTTTAAGAAGAAAGAAGAAGAGGAAGAAAAGAAAACTTAATTTTTTCGATGTTCAAAACATAAGGTTCAATGTTGATAAAAAATGATAAACTTTTGCAATATGCTACCTCGAGTCAAGGAATATTATAATACCAATAAATATATATTCCAAAAAAATACCAAATACCATAATATACCAAAAAGTCATGGAAAATTTTTGATACAATGAACTAAAATAAAAGTTTTCTGGTATATATTGATATCTTGTTTTTTTTTCGTTAATTTCTGGTTTCAACCTTGAAGTTTCCTTACGTTGGATCTAAATTAAGAAATCAAAAAAAAAAAAAAAAATAAAATATATGTGGGATAGAGCTGGGCTGTGAACCGGGTTTTGTTTTTGGGCTCTAACTTTCCCAAAATACAGATATCGAATAATCCAAGATACCATTGGAAAGGTGAATACACAATGCAACTTTTTTATGCAGACGTTTTGATTAAAATTTAACTCTCTACTGTCAATTTTCTAACGACGTGATTTTTGGCTCTTCCAAAAAAGTGGCTGGGTTGTGAACCATCTTGCAAATCCCAATATAAATCAGAAAATACATCAATAATTTTATAATAAGTTTAGATTTTATTTATTCAGAGGCCCTCAAGAGGCAAAACAAGTTATAATGACGCCAATTAGGCTAAAAAATCGTAACGAATGGAAGGAAGTGTTCAATCATAATTTTCTTCATCTTCATCCAAATCGGTGTCGCAATGTTTATATGTGAAATACGAATGCCTTTCCATATTGGCAAATTTTAAGTTAATAGGCCGGTCACAGTGTTGTATTCGATGCAGTTTTTGGGTGTCATTTTTGAGGCAAAAACCTCAAACAAGTGGTGCAAAAATCAATATCCTCATCAGATGGTTTTGATGGTTCTTTTGCCTTGGGACGCTTCGATAGTGCTGGTTGTGCCTTCATCAGTGATGCTTTTGCTGGTGATTTTGACTTTGCTGCTGTTTTTTCCTGCATCAGAACATCAATTTTGTCTGAAGAAGTCAGCTGGTAGCTCTCCATTGCCTTTCGTCAAAGTTTTCGAAGTCGACTTCAAACACAATGTCTGTCGCTGGCACAAGCATGACATCTGTACACTTTTGTCACTGCCGGAAGTTAGTCATGTCAAAAGACAAATTTAGCTGTTGAAATATTGCCGATATGTCAATTAGGGAAAGATATAAAGTAATGGTTCACAACCCAGCCATCTCCTCTATAAATAATCATACAATATTTTTTTGATTTAATAATCTCAAGTTAACTATCAGCACTTATAAAGTGATTAACTTTAAATAAAAAAAAGAGAAATTTCTTCTTTTTACATGAATTTCTTATTTTACTTTACTTTTAATTTCTTTAATTTTACTTTAATATTTTTAATTCATAAATGAGCTTGCATAATTGGATAATAAATTATTCCTTATTTTGTTCGTAAATTAATAGTTAATGTTACTTTTTTGTTTTTAATTAATTCGAAGCTGAATTCTGAATGTTTTTTTTTATTTTTTCGAAATATTATTAATAAATACGGCAAAGAGATACCATTAATTAATTAATTGGTTTCTTAGAAGTATAAGGAGATGTGTATTACGGAGGTTACCAACAATTGTTATTTTTGGTTTTATCTTAATTCATTGGCAGCTATAATGCATACATAGCATATACTGTTAATATAAGCTTTTAAAAATTCAAGAAAACAATGCTCGTAAAACTACCCTATTCTATTCGTTCGCGAATAAAATATATTCGCTTTTGAAATATTTTTGAATAAAAAAAAATTTTTGTATTCTGTATTTTGTATTTTTGAATTTTTTTGAATTCATTTAAGAATAACAAAAGGCTAATTTTCAAGAGTCCTTAAATCTGGTTAGAAATTCAAAAATGATTCATTTGTGAGAGCCGAAAACGTATTTGGCTACGTTCGTAATAATGCAGCCAAACGAGATACTTTGGGTTGACTGGGTGTAAAAAATGTGGGTTTAAGTACAAGTATCTAAGTTTTCCCATAATTCTTTTTTAATGAGTCTTTTGAACTATTTTTGGGGTAAAATTGAAACTCTCAAATGCATCATTTATCACAATTTAATGGTACTCGAAAATATTCGTTTTGTTTTTGTTTGAAAACGAGTTCGCAAAATATGCAAAGCATTTTTGTTCTCTTTAGAAGTTAAAAAACCTTAAAAACGAACCAGTTTTTGAAATGATAGTTTGTGAATATTTTTTTTTTTTTTTTATTTTTAATTAATTTCTTATAACTTTATAATATATGTTATATATAGTTAATACATGGATAAGCTTCAATAACTGGGAATTCAATCGTGTCCTTTGGAATAAGAGTCAGTTTATATGACCACTCGACCATATAAATTGATTTACTTACTAATCTAATTAAAAAAAATCATTAAATAATGATCACTTATGATTCGTTGTCGAGCCTGTTAACGAATAAATTTATTATGAATGAATTTTTAAAGTCCCAATAAAACGAAAGTTTCAAGCGTTCCCAAGCGAACACACAATTCGACTGGTCTCTGACTGAACCTCGTAAGTAAAAAAATCGAGGTTTTCCGGAGAAACAAAAAACTGATTTTTTCCTTAGGAAAAAATATATTTTGTAATCAATTTACAATTTATAAACTACGAGTTACAATTACCGATTACAAATTATATTTCTCCCTAAGGAAAAAATCAGTTTTTGCTTCTCCTGAAAATCTTGACTTTTTGACTTATGAGGTTCAGTCAGAGGCCAGTCGAATTCTTACATTGAAAATAATTTTTTTAGTTTTGAAAAATCTAACTTTTTGGTACATCAGCTAAAAAAAAAAATAACAAATACTTATACGAGGGTTGCTACATATATTCCGGGAATAAATATAAAGACCCAATGTGTTGTGTGATTTTTTAATCACAGTTGTGAACTATTTTAAGATGTGAAAAATAATATTAAGCAGGTACAATTGTAGTTTTTAGCATAAGAAATAATATTTGTGTTTTTTAGTATAATTTAATAAAAACACCCCTGAAGATGTCAACAAATAATTGACGAAACGTCGGGTAAAAATTGAATTTTTATTTTTCAAACATTTAAAAATTGCAATTAAAACGCACTGGTCAAAACCCTCCTTAAAACAACAAAATAAAGACCCAATTTTTCTTTATTGTTTTTCGAAATATTTTCCTGTATGATTAATAATTGTTTTTTTTAAAGAGAGCCGCTACAAGATGGAATTATTACTCGGTGAGCATATACAAGGTTAATGTAATAAAACAAAAATGAAGGATTTAGACTGGCCTTACGGCAAAATAAAAAAAATAAAATTTTGACGTCGTTAGGTCGCGGAGGTAGCAGTTGTGATATTATTGCATGGAATTATTACTCGCTGCGAAAGCGAAAAATGGTTCTTTGAACTTATTACGAAAATGAAATAAAAATTAGTGAAGTAATGACATCACTTAAGAACGGCTTAATGCAGTGAAAATGCAACAACAATGAAAAAATGTTGCATGGAATTATATCCCCGTGACTATTGGCGCTACGGTAAATTTTATAGAACGACAGTAAAGCTGTGGTTTTTGGTTATACTCGTATGATAAAAATAAAAAATTCATGTCTACTTTTAGTTTTCTACAGACGAGAATCAAAATCTTATCTAATTATGATTTTTGGTCATGCTTTAATGGGTTAATGCACCAAATGCAAAAGTAAAAGCAAAAACAAAAAAAAAATCACATTAATAAATGGGCAAGTATTAGAACAAGGATTTGGATAAGGATTTGGATAAGAATTTGGATAAGGGTTTGGTTAAGGACTAGAACAAGTATTAGAAAAACGATGAGAGCAAGGATTTGGACAAAGGTTAGGACCAGTAATAAGATAAGGAGTAGGACAAAGTCTTGGACGGAAAGAGCATGGAATTGCACAAAAATTAGGACAAAAACTCAGGCAAGCTTTGGGAACAAAGATTTAGGAACAGCTTAAACAATATTAGGAAAAGATTGGGAAAAGTATAAAGACAAAATATTTTACAATGAATGAAACAAGACTTTGGACACACTTAGTACAAGGATAGAATACAATTTAAAGCAAAGATTGGTATAAGAAATGAAAGAAGGATTAGGAAAGGGATTCAACGATAGATCAGGAATTTGGACATGTATAATCACAAGAATTTTGACAAGAAGTATGATAATTTTTAGAACAAAAAAATAGAACAAAGATAAGGATGAGGACAAGTGTGAGAACAAAGGAAAGGATAGGGACAAGAATAAGGAAAATGATAAAGATACGCTGTCCGTTACGTCAAAACCTACAGTTGTGTTCACGATAGAGCAAACTTAATTTTTTATTGAATTTCTTATTTTTTCTCTAAGTTTTCAAACGGGTTTAACCGATATAAAAAAAATTAGTGCAACCGGTTATTAAAAAGATTTTCGAGTTGTTCAAGAAACCAGTTTTTACATATTTTGAAAGTATTCACTCACAAAACTTGAAAATAAATTTTATAATTATATTTAAAGGTTACATTTTTTAAAGGTTCTTGTTTTTACAGTAATAATTATATTTGAAATTTGAATTTATAAAAATTTATATTTTCTTTCTAATATACATCAAAATTTAAAATTCTTTAAACAAAAAAAAAAAAGTTACTAAGGAACCTCCAAATCCTTAAAACCACATTTCTGCAAGCTTAAGCTACTAGCTTGAATGATGGGTGATAGCCAGTTTCATCAGCATAAAAGTTCATTTCATATTTCTTGCCATCGGGAGCAGTCCAGGAAGTGCTGCCATGTACAACAATAGCGGCGCCATCATTAATAGTCCTCAGTTCACCTTCTTCGATGCGTGAGATACCGTTACTCGTATCATAGCTAAACAGATGTGCGTCATAACTTAGCTCATCCAAGAAGAAAAAAAAAAAACAAAAATACTTACGCAAAGGAATATTTATCGACGCCATTATTCTCAGTCTCCAATCTCAATGTTTCGGCTCTCTCCTCGCCAGTGGATTCTGCCTGCTGCTGGGTTGCTGGTGCCGTCAGGCAACCGACAGCAAATAGTGCGACTAAAACAATTTCGTATTTCATGTTTATACAATTTAAATTGAAATTTTATGAAAATAAACAATTTTATTTTGCCTGTTCCTTAATACTGTCAGTTGGATTTCAAGCTGTTGTACTTGACTGGTTGTAAAACTTTCCTTGCAGCTTTTTATATACCTTCCTGCGTTACTAAAAATAAAATCATACAAAGTTATTTGTTAAAACCAAAACAAAAAAAAATTATAGACATGTTATTATTATTAATGCAGAAGATGTCCTCATCGATGCAGATAAAAAAACCATAACAAAAACCATCAAAAATATATGAAAAAAAAAACAAACACATCTGCAAGTGCATTACACATCAATAACCTTACCGCCAGCATACAGGTCGTCGACAAATTGTTTTATTATATTTGTATTTTTTTTTCCTTTTTTTTTGCAGGTATTTGAGGTATTCCCAATATGACACATGACAAATTTAATTTCGATTTATTTAACACTTTGTCGATACTTGCATCTTAACTGTAGAAAAAGCTGTTTTTAATAACTTAAAGAATTGTGAAATATCTTTATTTTCTCTGAAATGAAGCATGCAATTTTTTTCAAGTGACAGAAAAAACATTAATTTGCGCCTCATCTACCTTTGTGCCACTCCATGCTGGTATAGATTGCAAAAATTGACGCCCTTAATATTTTATGACATTTGCTATTTTAAAAGTTAAACGACAACAATGCAACAACAATGCAATTACCAAAAAAAAAAGAAGGAAACAAAAACAATGAATTTTATAATAAATGTCTTAATTAAACTTAAAAAAAAATTACATATAAATTTACATAACAAGTTGGAGTTAAGCATCTCTGGAATGTTGCCAATTAATATCAAGGATAATATACTCTTAAGATTTAAAGATAACTGTTCTGATAAATTCAACTGTTAATCTTTATTCATCATGTAATGTATTTTAAAAGGACACATAAAGTTCAAGATAAATATTTTTAAATTTTTGGATAACCCAATAAAAACCAAACTAATTTTCCTGTAATGGTGTTGGTGGTGTCGTATCCACCCCAGTGTCGATAATAACTACTTAAAGAATGTACTTTATATGACTAAAAATGATAGTAACGCAACCCCCCGCCTCCCATAATTAATATAAAGCAGCTTTTTATTTCATACTTTTAGACTGACATACATAGTGCTTTAAGCAATAGTGAAGACAGTGGTGTTCATTTGACTTCTGGTGTAAACAGCAGTCTAAGTTTTTCATACGTGACTATTTTAAAACGTTTGTATTAGCTTCACTTCATTTGTCTGTCCCGTACAAATCTTGGAATCCATTTTTAACCAACTTCCCGATGAGCTAAAGTTTTGAAACTTAAAATTTAGCTCAGAACTGGATGACCACCAGAGATCTGCATGAATGGATTCATTTGCTGTTTCAAGTTCCTTTAATATTTCAACTCCCTGCAAGTCGAGGCAGGCAAGCAACAAGTTTGCGCGAATCATGGGCAGCAAAAATCAAGTCGCCAAATGTAGAAAACTTGAAATGTAGAAACTTGATATGTAGAAAACTTGAAATGTAGAAACTTGAAATGTAGGGAAAAAGCATGGTATAATCATGGTATAATAATACAAGGTAGCATTGACAGTTGCTTGGGAAATCATCAACTGTCAAAAAATATACTCAAAAAGAGAGCGCTCACAATCCGCCATTGAAAACACAAGCAATGTTGAAAACGTTGAAGTGAAAAAAAAAAACAACAACCACAGCAGCTGCCATGTAATAATAAATAATACCATGGCATTGACAACTGCTTATTTTCTCTTCTACAAGAAAACATCTCCTGTCAGAAACAGCTTTTTTTGTAAATGCATCTGCAGCTGCTATGGTTGTTGTTGTTTTTTTTCACTTCAACGTTTTCAACATTGCTTGTGTTTTCAATGGCGGATTGTGAGCGCTCTCTTTTTGAGTATATTTTTTGACAGTAGATGATTTCCTAAGCAACTGTCAATGCTACCTTGTATTATTATACCATGGGATTGAAGTATGTTTGTTTGTTTTTGTTGTTGTTGTTGTTGTTGTTGTTGTTTTTTATTTTTTATTTTGTCGCTTTGTATAGAAAAGTATAAGTAGACGCTCGTCACTGGCTCTCTGCGGCAGCGCAGTCGCATAGACTTGAAAACAGACTTGAAAAGAAGAAAGCTTGGTTTTTTCTACCAATTAAGAGCCTGAACAGAATCAAAAATCGTTGCGGCCTCCGATCTTTGTTGTTGGAAAATACATGCAAAATGTAGAAAAAAACGCAGCTCTTTTTCCGCAACGATAAATCGCACAATTAGAATCTATTCTATTTCTTCTCTTGCGACCGACGATTCTCTCTCTGAGTGCCATTTGTGTTGCCATATTTTTGCTAAGAATTGGCTGTGTTTCATGAAATTTGCTTAGTTTTGTTTTATCTTCTGACATTTCTTGTTTGTGTATGTTGTATTCACACAATTGAAGAGACCAATACATTGAAATGAAATAGAAAAAATAAATAAAAAAATACTAAATAAAAGCAACTTTGAATCGTTAATCGCAAACGCATCATTCTGGACACATTCTCTGCGTTCGACGACCAGAGAGGAACGTTGGTCGCAACGATTTTTGATTCTGTTCAGGCTCTAATGTAGGGTAGAAAACAAATAGAATCAAGTCTGACTTATGATTCTTTTTTCAGAAGCAAGTCGAGACTTGTAGGGTAGAAACATATCAAGTTTCTACAAATCAAGTCGAAGCTTGATTATTTTCAACTTACTTGATTTTCAATTGACTTGTTGCAGATCTCAGATGACCACACACTATTAACTTATTTTCTTGTCTTTACATTTGTTTGGCGAGAATGCGAAAATGCGAAATTATTTGATACATACATACAAAAAATCAAATAAAAAAAAATTAAAAGCTCATTGACCTTTTTAAATTCCAAAAATTCAAACTGAAGTGAATTTATACATAACCTCATTTAGAAAATATTTTCGTGTGAGTTCTGTAGCTCAGAGCGCAAACCGATCGCTTTATAACCCAGCAGAAAAGTGGACCAAATTTGAAATAGTTCTGAACTAGTTCCAAAAAGGACCAGTACTAGTTCCACTACAATACCCTTTAACATTGAACGAACTGACGCTTTTTGCGGGTTGATGTCATAGGAAAAGACAATTGTCCCCAGAAACACTTCTTTTTCCCTATATTTGAACTAGTTGCATTAGGAACATTTTTAAACTGGTTGCTTTCGCAGTAGCCTTAAAGTGGTTCATTTTTAACTAGTTTTAAAGTGAACATATCCAAAGTGTAAGAATTTTGTGCAATGGAAAGGTCCTAAAGATCTCATTTGTACGATCTTTTCCATCCATAATCTAGAAAACATTATGTCTATAAAAATTTTTTTTTTATTATTTTTTCTTGTGAGCAGCAAATTTTAAAAAGTAGCCAGAACGCGTTTATTTTTGTCAGCAATACTTTTGAAAACAAAAGCAAAGATAACTGTTCTACACTGAACGCCTTTTGTACTTTTTCAGATTTACTGCAAACTGCGCTAGAAATGAACTAGTTCACTTTTTCAATTGACTCCAAAATAACTGCTGGGAAACGTTAGGTAGTAAGTTCGAGCCTCGACAATGTTAACGAATCTTTGTTTTTTTATGAAACAAATACAAATTTTCAATAATTCACCATAGAAGGTGAAAAAAAAATTTGGAAAATTTTTTACTATATACCCAGCAGAAAAGTGGACCAAATTTGAAATAGTTCTGAACTAGTTCCAAAAAGGACCAGTACTAGTTCCACTACAATACCCTTTAACATTGAACGAACTGACGCTTTTTGCGGGTTGATGTCATAGGAAAAGACAATTGTCCCCAGAAACACTTCTTTTTCCCTATATTTGAACTAGTTGCATTAGGAACATTTTTAAACTGGTTGCTTTCGCAGTAGCCTTAAAGTGGTTCATTTTTAACTAGTTTTAAAGTGAACATATCCAAAGTGTAAGAATTTTGTGCAATGGAAAGGTCCTAAAGATCTCATTTGTACGATCTTTTCCATCCATAATCTAGAAAACATTATGTCTATAAAAATTTTTTTTTTATTATTTTTTCTTGTGAGCAGCAAATTTTAAAAAGTAGCCAGAACGCGTTTATTTTTGTCAGCAATACTTTTGAAAACAAAAGCAAAGATAACTGTTCTACACTGAACGCCTTTTGTACTTTTTCAGATTTACTGCAAACTGCGCTAGAAATGAACTAGTTCACTTTTTCAATTGACTCCAAAATAACTGCTGGGTATTTATTTTTTTTTTTTACTAGAGTTTGGCTTTTAGTTCTCATAAAAACGTGGGGCGCATGTTTTACGAAGTATTAAGAAGTTGAGAAAACCTTGGTTAAGGGGGGAAATATACCCAGAGGCCGAAAAAAAGGTCATGTTTGTGAATTTTTTTAAGGAAACCTAAGGGATATTTTTAAATGAGGGTTTTTATACCTTAAAACATACTCATTCAAGAGTATGCTTAGTTTTTTTTTATTAAAAAAAAATAATATTAAGGTAGATACAGCATTTTTTGTAGAGTCTCTGAAAAAAAGGTGAAATGCGGTGACCAAGATTGTTGCTCTTAAATTCATCTGAAACAGAAAAATTAATAATATTATTAAACTAGATACTTAAAACTCGTACTTGTCATAGTCGGTTTTGAAAATATTGATTTTTTACAAAATGGCGGACTTCCGAACGTAAATTAACGATTTTCGAACAAAAATTATCCCATTATTTGCCTATAAAAAATGAACGATGTACGAAAAAAAAAATCCTGACAAGTACGAGATTATTATGAATAAAATAAGCCTGCAAAAAAATCAAAACGATCGGTTCACTGAGTTTCGAGAAATCTTGGTCACCGACTTTGAAAACATGGTTTCGAGAAAAACGCATTTGAAAATAAGGGCCAGCACTGCGCGCTCTAGAAGGCAATTCACTCACTAGTCTATAACTTTGTTATTTTTTGAGATATCGACTTGAAATTTTCACCACATATTTTTGAGACTTAAAGCTTTAAGAAACTGCAAAAAGTTTTTAAGAAAAAAGTTCTGGATATATAACTCCCTTAAGAAAGGATTTGTCCACAAACATATTAAATTGAATTGCTAACAAATAATCTCCCAATAATTCATCAAAGATAGGCATAGATAGGAACATTTTTAACAAAAAACTCGTCAGCCTAGATAACTTCGATAACATTAAAATTGAAGAATTCTGAAACCCAAGTAGAACTTACTGTACTGAAGGCAATAGATGTCTGCAAACTTGAATCTTCCATCGATGTAAGGACTTCTATCCTGACAGTCAAGGGACCTGAGTTAAGAAATCATTTGTTCACTAACGTACTAGAATTGTTAATTACACTCCTCATTTTATTTTATTTTTTAGTTCGTTTTAAAAACGTGGTATATTAAAATTTTTTTTTACATGATTTTTTTTAATGATTATTTCTAGTTTAATTGTTCATGAGGGGAAGAAATAGTTCCCGTTTTACCTGTTAATTTTTTTTTAATTGCTTATTAAATTCTTAATATAAAAAACAGTTGTTCTTTTAATAATCTTATTTGTATTTTTTATAGGTAAATCCTTGACCATTTCGCGTCGAAATCCTTGTGCCAATCTTGTTCCTAATTCTTGTCCTAAGCGTTTTCCAGATTCCTATCCCAATCCAAATTCCTATACCTCTCTGAATACTTGTTCTAACCCTTGACTAAACCCTTGTCATCGTCCTTTCTTTAATCTTTTCAAATTGCTGTTTTAATCCATGCACACATTCTTGTCCTAGTCCTCAATCAAATTTATTTTATATTTTTTTTTCTAATTCTTATCCTTCCATAAAATTTACCTTGGCGCCAATATTGATGGAGTTCGACAATGTTATAATTCAATGCAACGTTTTCTCATTGTTGTTGCATTTTTACTGCATTAAGCGTTTGTGTCTGTGTTGTAGTGGCGCAATTTTTTTTTTTATTATCTTTAAGAGGTCAAAGACACAATCTTTACTGTCCATAATAATTCCATGCAACAATATTGCATTTTTGTTGCACAAGCTGCTATCCGTGAGACCTAACGAAGTCATAAATTATTTTTTTTCGTACAGCCAAGACATATCTTTCAGTTTTGTTTTGTAATACTTACCGTTGTACATATACTCATCGAGTAAATATTTCATGCAACACCATTACATGAGTTTTGCGTTTTCGACCTTGTAGCGGATCTGTCCGCGTCCTCGTGCGTCACAAGTGTATTGGCTTTTTTCGTCGTGAGGGCTTTGACACAGTCCTTACTGACGTAAAGGTACTATTTTTTACCGTAGCACCTATATGTAACAAGCAAGAATGTCATGTAGTAAATTTGCAGTTTCGTTGCTTTATCAACTCCCTCCGCGTACCGGTGACGTTATTATATTTTTTTTATACTTTTGCCATAAGGTCGAAGACTTAAACTTTACTGTCGTATGGTAACTTTTCTCTAAAGACCTATACTCAGCGAGTAACAATTCCTTGCAACGTCAAAGCATTTTGGAAAAATGCTTTTTTCAACTTTTTTGGGAAGCGCGGTAAAACGTAAAGTTTGTCAGGTAAAAAAAAAATCACTGTATTATAAAATATAAAACATTTTCTCACTATTGCTCAAAATTTTGAACAACTATGGATTAAGAAAATAATTAAAAGGGTCACTCAAATTTCACTGTATCCCATACTTAGTTAATAATAATTTCCATAATTTGATTTCTACTCTTATACGTATGGGTATATCTTAAGATTATTATGTGATTCCGACGAAATGGGTTTTAACACTGACTCAGTTCTTAACCTTTGCTTATTTTGTAAAAAATTTTTACGCGCATGTTTTAAATGTGCTTTCCTGTAACAATATTCTACGGGATTAATTAGTATTAATATTTTTCTTTATATTTCAAGTGTTTCTTTGCTATTTTATGGGAGTGCTTTAGTTTTTGAACTTTGTGCTTACACACAAATGTTAATTGAGATGTTTGTAACTATGTACATAAGTATTTAAAAGTACTCTGAAGTACTTTACTCCCAAACTTTATTAATTTATCTTAAAAGCACTAGACCAGTCAATGATCTCTATACATTCCTTTTATATTTTATATAAGCTACAGTTGTAAAAATAATTTAAAATAAGTATATTTTTAGGTATTTCCTTCAAATATTTTGTTGGGATTTCTCCGGCACGTAGCCAGCATTTTATACTGGAGGGAATTTGATTCAAAAATATATATTGGTACTTTCATTATATTTAAAGAAGAATGTCTCATATTCACACAAAATAGATCAAAATTATTGCCGAATCTTGCTTTTGACTTGACAACATTACGTTTTACAGCGCAGGTTTCCAAAAAAATTTAAAAGAGCATTTTTTGCATTGACGTTTGACATCATAGGGACGCAGAGGCAGTTGCCTAAGTAACGAAACTTCAAATTTGTTACATGGAATTTTAGCGCGCTATGTATGTACAGTAAAAACTATAACACACCAGTAAAGGCTGGGTTTTGGCTCTCATGACAAAAATAGATAGAAAATTCATGACTTCATAAGCCGAGCAAAAATGCCGTTACAAAATCGAAAATGCATCAATCATGCAACAGCATTGCATAGAATTATTACTCTGTAAGTATATTCGGAACATAAATGTTGCAGGGATTTGTACTTGGCCTTATGACAAAAATAAAAATAAAAATTATGATTTCGTTAAATTGCGAAGGTAGCAGCTTATGCAACAAAAATGCAATAATGTTGCATGGAATTATTACTCCCTGAGATACGAAACATTTTATTTTTTGTACACATTTTATATACAACAGTGAAAAAAGGATGCATGAAATTATAACTTCATGACTATAGGAGCTAAGGTAAATTTTATGGAATGACAGTAAAGCTGAGACTTTATTCACATGATGAAAATAAAAAAATAAAAACTAATTGCGTCTTGAGGTCTCTCTGGGAATCTCTTAAAGTTAGCTTAATGCTCCAAATGCAAAATCAGGTTGAAAAATAAGAATAAAAAAAAAAATTATATTAAAATCAAAAGAAGGACATGTAAGTTAGTAAGCATCAGGAATGAGAATTTGGATAAGAATTATGCGGCTGTGCGTTAAAGTGCGTGAACCACTCGATGCACATTTTTGGGCCTGCATAAAACTAGTAGGTCCAGTTCTCGATCAATTTTGGACAAACATTTAATAACATGCACAACAAAATTTTATCGTAAGAAGTTCGGTCAAAGTCCTTTAAAAGGCTGAAATGGTCAGTTTATTATTATTCAGAATTAGGGCAAGGATTAAAAAAAAGCATGAGAGCAAGAATTTTGACAAATACTAAGAATAAGGTAAGGAGAAGGACAATGATTTTGACAGATGTAAGAACATGATGTTGGAGCGCGGAATTCCTGGATTAGGAAAAACGATAATTAGAAAAAGGACTATGATAAGAATTGGTACAAGGATTAGGGCAAAGATTTAGACACATCTTAAACAATACATAAGGCAAAATTGGGAGAAGGATAAAAATTAGAAATTAAACAAGGACAAGATTTACAACAAAGATTGAGAAAAGAATTGAAATAAGGATTAGGAAAGGTATTCGAACAAGAATAAGGTAAGGGATTGTGACATGGGTTATAAAAAGAGCTTGGACAAGAAGTAGTAGAATTGTTAGGACTTATATTTATAAGTATGAGGATAAGTTTGGGAACAAAGGGAGGGATATGTACAAGAATAGTTATAAAGGTAGCCTTTCACGTCAAAACCTACGGTTGTGTGTACTTTACAGCCAACTTTTTGTCTTTTCTTTTAAGGTCAGAATAGAAGAGCATATTGAATTTTTATATTGAGCAAATTTCGAGAAAAAGTTCATAATTATTTGATAATTTTAAAAAAATGTCTTATCCAATACTATAAATTCAAAATGTTTGTAATCATTTTTGAGAAATATAAGTTTGAAAGTTATAGAAAAATTAAATTATTTCCTGAAATTTCTCGGAAGAGAAACAAGCAACAAGATTTGATTTATGTTATGACGCTATGTGGATATTTTTTGAATATTTGTTTCCAAAATTGTTATTTTTTTTTAAATTGAAATATACGTTAAATTTTCAATTTTACTTCTTGCTCTAAGACTTTACAATTTGATTTATTTCTAAGAAAAAATGCATATCTGCTTCAGAAATTCTTGATCAATAATTACGATATCAGCGTTGAAGCCTGAATCGTAAAGGAACATTTATATTGAAATATCTTACATTCTATTTTATATACAGATTTTTAACTTCAAATCCAACTTTTTACACCTCGAATGCAACTTTTTACAAATCAAATTCATTGTGGAAAAAAATAAATTTCAGCGTAAAACGTTAAATTTGATATGTAAAATGTTAAATTTGATTTGTAAAAATTTTTATTCGAACTGTAAAAGTTTGAATTTGACGCTTAAAACCTGTAGTAACTGAACAGTTTTTGACCAAAAAGTTGACCTTTCCAATCCTAGATTCAAGAGAGATATGATTCGATTTTTCCTAGATAAGAATCGAGATAGTTGATAAAAATTTTTTATAATTCAAACGATTTTTTAAAAATTTTGTTTTCTAAATTTTCTAAAATAATTTTTGGTTGAAAATATACTTAAAATTAAGTTTTGAACTTATAAAATCTGCAAACAGAAAATTTATTAGGTTATTACTTTCAATAAAATGACTTCGAAATGAAAAATTAACTCTTAGCATTATCCAATATACAAACCTTTTATATATTTACGAGTAGTTTACATTATTTTTGATGAATTTTCAAAACAATCGGAGCAAATTTTAATGTAAAAGGTCACTTTCTTTACTTAATGTTATTTATAATTTTGCCGAATCAAAACAAAGGCAAAATTTGATTGAATTTGATTGATTAAAAAAATTGAACAGTGAAAAATTAATTTTATTTTTAATGAGCCTCCTCAGCTTTTCACGCCTTTGAGTGAAATTTTTTCTTTAGTTTGAACCAAGGATTTCAGGTGTTATAGCTAATAAATCAAACCTGGCTTGAATCGAAGTGCGATGATAGATAAGTCGGAAAGAAGGGGCATTCTAGATGAGTAGAATGTTCTAAACGTGACAGGAAGGCGTAGAAAATCTGGAGCAATTATTATGCCTTTACCTCAGACAATTCCAGCTATAAGTAAGGCGGCCAATCGTCCCATATGCTCCCGCATTGTAATCTATATCTATATCTATATCTATCTATATCTATACTATTATATAAAAGGGTTCTCTCGGATTTTTATCGTTCAATCACGGGGTAACTGCTGAACCGATTTTAATAATTCTTTCACTATTCAATTGCTATAAAAAGCGACCCTGCTACTAGGTACTACGTTTTTGGTAAAACTTTTTATTTAATTATTTAAGAATAATGCATTTTAATCCATACTGCAGCACAAAATAACAGCAAACAATAGCTTACGCTCTTTGTTGAGAGAGAGAGGTGAGATTCTACAACTCACCGAGCTGGTCTCTTGAGTGGATAGTTGCACTCAGTTAATTTCTGCTGCAGTGTTGCCATAAGACCAATATATCGTAGAGATATGAAAATATGTTTTTATATCATATTTATACTCCCAAGCAACGTTGGGAACGGGTATGCTAGTAAATAATAAAATAGTCCCGCAAAACGTCTAATTCGTCTTGCTTTTTCCGTATTTCCAACCAACTCTAACCAACGACGCACCCATTGACATTCCAAATACACAATAAACACACGAAGAGGTATTCGAAAATTTCTAGGAAAGAGGAATATCATTCAAAAATTGTCTGGACATCGTCCAGTACCTTCCTTGTTTGTCAGAGACGAACGCACCTACAGGACGAGTATTTTCTTTGATGAATGCATTATGGACATTGCAAAAATCATCACTTAAATTTGACACGTTACGAGCAAATGCTTATTGCAAAATTTTATATGGGCAGTTGTAAAAATTTTTATATATATTTTCTTACAAAACCCAGATTTAATAAAAATCCCGTATTGACTTTTCATGTGGCGTCCGTGGCGTAGTTGGTTAAAGTGCGTGGCCGCTATGTCAAAGAACTTTGGAAACCCAGGTTCGAACCCCAGCAGCGACAGAAAGTTATTTGAATTAAAATAATTTTTCTGTTCGGTCGCCACCTCTCTGCAGACAATGGCAAACCTCAGAGAGTAATCAAAATGCCATGTAAAGCTTCTTGAGAACGAGAACTTTCCGTTCATCGCCGTTCGGAGTCGGCGTTAAGCATGTAGGTCCGGTTCTCGGTCAATTGTGTACAAAACTTAATAACACGCACAACATAATTGATCATAAGAAGCTAGGTCAAAGTCCTTTCAAGGGCTGAAATGGCCAGTTATTTATTTTTTTTATTTATTTTATTTTATTGACTTTTCATAAGTTGGCCGCTTTAGTTATAAGGCTATGCCATCTATTTCCACTTCTCTAACACCAGCTACAACTTCTAAATTGTAAATATTGATGGATTTTCAATTTTAGTTGATCAGAAATGAGGAAAGAAATAAAGAAATACAGAAAGGTACAAGTACAAAATTATAGGCAGGGATTCGAAACTCGGTAACCATGGGGTGGTAGTCAAGCGCAATACCTATACGACTACCCAAAAGAGGAAGCTCCTTTTTAAAAATAATTTCAAAATTTTTTTCAATATGTTTTTTTTTTTAATTCCTTATTAAAGTCTTAATATAAAAAATAGTTGTTCTTTTAATAGTCTTATTTTATTTTTTTTTAATATGCTACGGGCCTGGCTTCTCTAGAGTTTCTTTTTTTCCACTAAATTAACAAAAATTTTGTTTGTTTTTAAATTTTTTTAATTTGTTTTTTGTTTTTTTAATTGCTTAAAATTAATGGGCCTTAGCTGACTCTTAATGTTTACATGGATTTCGATACCTTTGGCTGGAGCCAAAATACATGCAACTTAATTATGTGGCAGATGTTCACCCTGCGGTTGGAATCCATTCTCATCGGCAACATAGTTGAGTGTATAAGTTTGACCATCGGGTGCTACCCAGCTAACAGAGCCACGTACGGATATCGCCTCATCATCAGTACCAACATTTTTCAGCTGGCCTTCCTCCTGACGTGTGACACCATCACTTGTCTCAAAACTACAAGTAAAATAAGTATTTTTTATTTTAATTTCTTAGTCTTTACAACTGATTTAATTTAATTCTGAACACACACTTCAACTATAAATCGACACGCCCATCAACTTACCCGAAATTATAACCATTAGCTCCTTCGTTATTATTGTCGTATCGCAAAATTTGCGCTTTGCTACTTTCGTCTATTGGCGCTGCATGCACAACAGCTACTAATCCGCATAGCGCAAGGACGAAAGCAGTTACGAATTTCATTTTATCAAATTGATTTATCTACAATTTTTTTTATTTTTGGTACTTTTAAATTTGATTTTGGCGTTGTTGCTTTTGGCTACCGATGCACACTAATCGTTATCACTATTACGCGTTCACTACAATGTACTCGTTAAAGACGGCTGCTTTTTATACGCAATTCATAAAAGAAATATGATGTGGCTGTAGTTTGGTTTAGAGTTCAACAAGAAGCAGCACATTTGATGGGGAGACATCAACAATGACAACGTCAATAACAAAAGATTGCGTAATTGAAGATGAAGTACGATGTACTTAGAGAGTGTGTAAGTGTGAGAGAGTGTGAAAGGAGTGTGTGAGAGAGAGAGAGAAGAACAGTTTTAGTTATAAAAGGTGTTATAAGTGTAGGCCATTAGGTAATTGGGTAACTGTGGTAAGAGGTGTGTGCGTTCGATATTGATTGACAACTAACTTTATGGCTCGCTAGCCAGCAATTAATTTTGATGAATTTTTCGGACAACCTAAAATTTGGTGGCTTAAAAAATTAACAACTGTAAATGCCAAAAATTGTCAAAATTATTATATGTTCATTGTTTTAATAGGAAATTACTAAATTGCCTCATTTTACTTGATAGTTTTGAAGAATATTTGAACGATTTTTAGTCAAAAGAAATTTTTGGAAATATTTATGCCGAACTCGATCAAAAAAACGCATAAAATTCCATAGCATTTTTTAGGAAATTATTCTTCAGAGTCAATTCCAAAAATTTTGAATCACATTCAAATTATTGCCGAGGCACGTAATCAATACTAAGGCGATGTTTTGCTGACGGTCAATCACTTTTTCCCGGGACCGAAAATAGCATTTATTATTTTTGGAAAATAAAATAAATAACATTTATTTAACGAAAATACCATTTATTTAAATTTCTATTCAAAAAGTCAGACGGAAAGAATGAATGTATTTGATATTTGAATATAGCAGTGTAGTGCTTGTTACCTAAGGAATAAAAATCTTAAAATGTCGTAATTTTTTTGACTGATTTTATTTCGCTAACAAATAACAGTTAAAATCTAATTTTAATTTTTTCATTAAAAATAACAGTTAAAATTTGACTATTATTTTTGGAACAAATATAGCAGTTTAAATTTAATTTCCGGATCAATATTATAAAAATGTGAATGACTTAATATTAAAATGGAAGAAATTAAAAGCTTATATGGGAAATATATTATATTTATAGAATATGGAAAATGTATGTATTAAAAAACGTCCCTAAATTTTGGAGGTAATCAAAAGAAATTTGGTTTTTTACTTTGACCTTTATTTTTTCAATAAAAAATTAAAAAAAAAAAAATAGCTCTGTCAAATTTTAAACTTTTATTTTTGATCATGGTAGAATAACAGAGGTAGAAGCATTTCGGACTGCGCTCTCTTTCTCATAGCCAAAATTGCCTTTCAATAGTAATTTGAAAATGAAAAATAAAAAAAAAAACAAAAAAAAAATAAGAAAATAATCGTTTTCAGATTTTCTATGGGCAGTCAATTTCGTTTTGACAGTTGCACAGTCTGCCTCTCTGAAATGCTTCTACCTTGTTTTCATTGTACCGTGTTTTTGATCGGAAAAATAAAACTGAAATTTTAACTGTCATATTTGATCGAAAAAATAAGATTAAAGTTTCAACTGTTTTTTTTATCGAAAAATAAAAGTCAAACATTACCTTATTTTTTATCGGAAAAATAAGTCAAATTTAGACTTTCATGTTTGATCAAAAATAAAAGTTAAAATTTAGCTTTTAATAAAATCGGTAAAAAAATAACGATAACTTACTTGTTGATTTCTTTCGACAAAAAAATCATAACAATAATGCTCCCTCCGTTTTTTGTTTTCTCTTTGTGCTATAACTATTAATTATAATAATAAATGAAAGTTATAACAATATTACTACGCGGCTCTGTTTTGATCCCGTGTTTTGGAATCGATAGCTGACTCATTTGGTGAGCCAAGAATGATAGAAACAAGATTATGCGTTCCGCAGTACCGTTATCTAATGCTTTCTTGCTCAATTGAGTGCATGACGTCACACATTACTTTTTATTAACAAATACGTATGCAAATGTGCGATCGCTTAGGCAAATTGACGAAATTGAAAATAAATTCTTTCGGAAAAGTAAAGTAAAAATATCAACTCTTTTGTATAAAAATATGAATATTTTCGTATACGAAAAATATGAATTTTTTAAAATTTTAAGATTTTTATGTCCTAAACCATTCAAGACCGACAAAATTTTATTGCACCAATAGGTTTAGGAGATCCACATACATGCTATAAAAATAAGAAAAAAAAAAAATATTTAGGCGTGGGCTCCAAAGTAAAATTATTCCAAAGTCTGATAATATCGTTTGTGACGTCATGCTCTCTCTCGCTCTCTCTCTCTCTCTCAGTTGCGGAACTCGTAATCTTGTTTCTATCATTCTTGGTATAGACCGAAAAATAGTAGATCCTTAGTTTTTTTATGTGTAAACTCTGATTGTGTCTTGAACATCTCAATTAATTAAAAACAAATTTGGGCTTTAGGCCAAGTATGTTGACAACAAGACAACATTAAGACAAAGAAGGCAACAACCAACTAAGAATTAATAAGTAATACACCCAACTTTTTGTTTACACGGTAGATACGTTCCTCAGAAATCCGTGTAAAAAAAAACCGTTTAAAAAAAGAGGCGTTTCCTATAGCAAAATGGGGGATACGTTCCATGTCATCTGAAAACCGTGTAAGATGAAATAAAGAACTATATTTACTTCGAAAAACCGTGTAAAAAATGTTGAAAACTATAAAATTTCAGATATGCATACAAATTGTATGTTCATATGGCATGTTATTGAGCATTAAAACTTAAAATACATAATTCATTGTGGCGTCCGTGGCGTAGTTGGTTAAAGTGCGTGGCCGCTATGTCAAAGAACCTGTGGAGACCCAGGTTCGAACCCCAGCAGTGACAGAAAATTATTTGAATTAAAATAATTTTTCTGTACGGCCGCCACCTCTCTGCAGACAATGGCAAACCTCAGAGAGTAATCAAAATGCCATGTAAAGCTTCTTGAGAATAAGAACATTCCGTTCATCGCCGTTCGGAGTCGGCGTTAAGCCTGTAGGTCCATTTCTCGGTCAATTGTGTACAAACTTAATAACACGCACAACACAATTGATCATAAGAAGCTAGGTCAAAGTCCTTTCAAGGGCTGAAATGGCCAGTTATTTATTTATTTTTTACATAATTCATACAGGTGAAAAATTGGTAGAGCAAGCAAAAAAACAAAAGAAATCTGTTAATCCAGAATTAAGAACAGTGCCAAGTGTGGTAAAAACAAACATAATTACAAGACAGTGATTTTGAAACCGTACTAGATTAAAAAATTTTTACAAAAAATTTTTTTTTCAACCGTGTAACTTCAAATCCGTGTAAAAAGAAACCGTGTAAAAATCGAGTTGGGTGTATATTTTAATTAATAATAATAATAATAATAATAAACAGGCCAATTTCGCCCTTGAAAGGACTTGTACAGAACTTCTTATGATCAAATTGTGTTGTTCGTCTTATTAAATGTTTGGACACAATTGATCGAGAACTGGACCTACTAGTTTTATGTAGACACAGAACGGGTAATGCGCATGTATTCAATAAGCTTTACATGGCATTATTTACTCTCTGAGGTTTGCTATTGTCTATAGAGACGTGAGAGCCGAACAGAAAAATTAATTCAATTGAAAAAACGTTCTGTCCGATGGAAATTGAACCAGGGTTCTCTGGCGTATGGGTCACGCACTCTATCCACTGCGCCACGGCCGCCACATCCCAATTACTGGGCTTGAATCACATCAGAAACTTTTGAAAAGACGAAGAGAAATTTTATAGACTTCGAAATTGCCCTCAAAGTCTTCTTTAAAAGCCGTGAGTACTTAAAATTTCTCTGTATATTTAACCATTCAGTCCCTACCGATGCAAAATTGTTGTAAAAAATAGGGAGTTTCCAAGTGAATATTGAGAATTCGTTACATTCGTTATTTATAGTTAAAAGACAGTAAAAATCAATATATTTTATAACACTGATGATTTATGGAGCAGCTTGGTTTTCCTCTATTTCTCTACAGAACTAAAATTTTTTTCTTCTTGTTAATGATTCTGAAATAATTTATATTCTAGTATATTGACAAAAAGAAAAATAAAAGAAAAATAAAAATGAATTAAAAATAATTCAAATATCCAGTTAAAATTCAAAGATTTTTTGTAATTTTTATGCTTTTTAATATAGTGTAAAGAGTGGTTAGCTCTAATCTTCTCTTGAGCTTTATAGAAAATTCCCTCTTAAATATCGAGTTCGTTTCTTAAGTCCTTCTATGTGAACCAAAAATTAGTTCGCTTCTTAAGTCTTTTATTTTAGTCAACTTATTAAGCCTATGAAAATATTTTTGTTCTAATAATCATCACAAATGAGCATTCTGTGTCTTTACAAAAGGTGTTGCCAAGTGTTCAATGAGACAAAAAAAGTCAACTGCAGAGCAACACTGCCAGATCTGACAGATATCTTTAAAAAAAAAAATTGCCAAGAAACTCATAATTTTAAAACCATCATGTTTAAAAGTTTCCGTCTTTTATATACATATGTACATTGTAATTGTCTGTCCTTGCGTCAGTTTGTCTCTGACACAGTTTCGCATTGGGCGTTATGACCTTCAAAATACAAATTCGTCGAAGAAGATAAAGCATCTGCATCTGATATTAATAAAGAGAGAAAAAAAAAACGACAACATAAATAAAAATCTCAAGCGGTGCACATGGTCGTTCGTTGTTGCTGTTACATCTTCTTTAGTTCCAAGAGATGAGCGAGTGCGGCTCACCTCTTGGCGCAGCAAGATAAACAACAACAACAACAACAACAACAACAACAACGACAACAACAACAAAAACGACAACAACAACAACAATAACGATAACACGGTATCTGCTTAATGTGTTGATGACCTTACTCAATAAAACCAAACAACAATAACAACAACAATATCAACAACAAAAACAGAATTAAGGCGGCATTATTTACCAAACCATAAAATATTTTAAATTCATTTAACTTATCTTATTTTACCGAAAGCGAAACCTATAGTATACACTTCACCTCTAGTTAACATAATAAACGATCATCTAAACTAAATATGTTAGTCAGGAAATTGGCCAGACTCAGTAGAATTTGATGTGTACCATTGGTTGTTGTTGTTATTCTTCTGCTGTACTATTGATTGGTTCATCAAAATAAGCTGCTTTGCCAAGCTGCATTTAATATAAAAAAAGTAAAGATACAACGAAATAGAAAAAACCAAAAAAAAAAAAAAATCTTCATTGTTATTTAACTGCGTGAGTAGTTTTTTTGAAGGTATTCATTCAATCATCTTTTTTAATTTGTTTATTTTTACGCAAAATTACGGTAGATGGCTAAATAGCCGAAAAAATAACACTGACAGCCAGCCGTTGATGTGAAATTAATTATTACAGTTTTCTGCGGTTGCCACCTTAATTGCGTTGAAAGCTCTGTGTGCGTGTGTGTGTGTATGTGTATGGTGAGGGCGTGCATAAAGGAGCTGTCACAATTATGCAATTTTGGCATTTTTCTACCATTTATCATTTACTGAAATATTTTTGCTAATTAGCAATTTTCATAACGTATTGTTTGCTGGAATTTCATTTCAAAAAAGTGGTTTTAAATTTTTCAAAATTAGTTGCTAAACTGCTGTTACTATCCAGCCATGGGCTGTTTTCTATTTTTTAATTACTGCCGGTTTTCGAACTCATCAAGGTAAGCGCTTCAAGCCAAGATTCAAGCATTGCTCGAAATACCTATAAAAGGCAAAGCACATTTTATACGTGGACTAATCAAGATGTTCTCAAGACTTGAGGCCAAGCATAGTATGATTGCATGCTCATTTTTTCTCAAGGAAGTCAGGGTTTTCTTTTAAGTTAAGTAACTCAACTGTTCCACTTATTACATTTTTCAAAAATATTCTTTGTATATAAAAAATTGTTGATATATAATGAAAGAAGTATTGAATGAAAGAGGATTTATACTTTGAAAAACTATAGACTTTTACCCTTAAATAACTTTTAAATGACTTTCTTCGAAAATTTGTAAAAAATTTATTTGAAAAAACATATTTTTAGGATTAAATAATTTTAGGACATATAGGAGCATATACATATACTAATCACCTAGTGTTTGCCAGTACCAAATAAGTAAAAATTAAAAAAAATTTAGGTGGCAACCCTATGGCAAGAAAATTACATAATTTTGAAATTTTGACAACGGATTCGGTTCAGTGACCAATTTTTACCTACAGTTGGCCCTAGCACAGAATTCGTGAAAAGAAAACAATTTTAGATGGCAACTCTATGGAAAAAAAAACGTTACTTTTAAATTCTGACAACGGATTCAGATTCAGTGACCCATTTTTACCTAATGGTCGCCAACCAAATTCGTAGGAATAAAAATATATTTAGATGCCTAATGCTACTTTTTTAGCCTATAACCTTCGCATCATAATTATCTACATTTAAAAAAAATCAACTAAATTGGTTGAAAATTACGGGCAGCAGAGGGAAACATACGATTTTTCCCCACTTTGTTTTTTGTTTTATGTAGATAGTTTTATAGAGTATATCTATAATATATATTTATTAAAATGGTCCTTATTCATGAAAATGCCAATACGATTCGGGACACCCCCTCGATTTTGGAAATGCCGCGGCAACCTTTTATTGGTCATAGTATATGGAATAAAACCCAATAAATTGTTTTATGGCTTCAATTTGCAAAAAAAGAGGTATGCACCTCGTTCCGAATTAGTTTTTCGTTGAAAAAGCTAATCTAGAAAACATGAAATTGGACAAGAAAAAAGCACAGTTGTGATTTTTCTTTCCGAAAAAACGTTTTTTTTTCTTCCTTAAATTAAAAAAAAAATTAAAATAATCCAAATATTACAGTATTTTATACAACTATTCAAGATTATAAAAAGAAAAAAAAAATTAAATCAATTCCGCTAATAGATTCTACAGGGCTTAAAGCCCGGTGCGCAAGTATACTTGTAAAGAGAAAATTTCCTAAAAAAGGAAAGAATTGGTCAAGAATAACAAAAATCCACAGAAAATTTTACTTTAAACGCATTTTTAACGAAACATACTTTTTCAAAATGGGTCACCCTACTAGACTAACAGCCAGCGCACAAAAAACTGTTTAGATTTAAAAATGTCTGGCAATTGGTTATCGTAGTTGTGTACACACACATACTGCGGTCAGTCAAGCCAACTGGCGGCGGACCTCATTGCATAGTAACCATAAATAAAATAGTCAGTCAACCATATTGTGGAACAACTCCCGTCAGTCAGCCCAAAAACTTTGCAATTTTTCTTACTTTGCTTGTGAGCATGTCGACTCTCCCAGCTCCGAAGTGTCGTTTGATACACATATTTATACGCACACATATTTATACCCCCACGTTTGAAAAACGTAAAAGGGGTATATTATTGTTGTCACTCCGTTTGTAACGCCCATAAAGAGGCGTGGTAAGTATAGAAAAGTATTTATATTCTTGATCAGCATCACCACCCGAGTCGATTTACTCATATCCGTATATCTGTCTGTCCGTCTGTCTATCAGTCTATCTGTCTGTCTGTCTGTCTGTCTTTCCGTTCTGTCCGTCTGTCTGTCTGTCTGCGTGTCTGTAACCACGATTACAACAGTAATTTTCAAGCTATCATCACGAAATTCGATATTTAAGCTTGTATCTAAAAAATAAAGATCAAGTTCGAAAATTAGCCAAGTCGGATACTTAGGAAAACCACGCCTACTTCCAATACAAAGCGACTTTCTCAAAATGGTAAAATCTCTAAGAATTCCGCAAACAGTAATATATGGACTTGTAATTTGCAAAAAAGCTTTAATATGCACTCTGAGTATATAATTCAACGAAATCGAGGGAAAACCACGCTTACCTCCCATACAAAAGATTTTATTGGCTCCTTAAGACTTTAAATATACTTTGATTCGGTCGTTGGGGTATTTCGGTATTCGAACAGGTTGAGTTTGAGTATTTTTAACAAAAAAAAAAAAAAAGATACATTGTTTATATCTGCTTAAGCATAGTCAATAGGGCGTATCGAATTACAATTTTTTTCGAATTTCATATTCTAAGATGTCTCAAAAGTTGCATGGGGTTGTCAAGATCACCCTAAAAAAATTTCAAGGAAAAAAATGATGTCCTCCTGTCCCGCAAGGACAAAGTTGTTTTTTGAGAAAAACAGTAAAAAATAACGACCTTAAAATGCTTTGCCTTTTTAAAAAAATATACGTATGTCTTAAAGCAAAAGTAGGTAAAGGCTTAAACTAACAATATATTGCTAAACACGATGCCACTCACGATTTTTATCCACAGTGTCCTGTGTGAAGGATATTCGAAGCTAAAGTTGTAATCGAGATAGTACAGAACTTTTGATTGTTACCCAATAGCCTAAATTTTGGTGGTATTAATTATAGTGTCAACGTATTCCTTAAAATTGGCGAATTAATTATTATTATCATTTTTGCATATAAATTTTCCTATTTTTGAGAAATGCATACTGGAATGCAATTTTTTAACTTTTTCAAAAAAATGAATATTAGATTTTATATCTCGGGTATTAGAAATGGTACCGAAGAAACTTTTCTCAATTTGGATTCTTCTAATAACTCTGAACAACACCCTGTCTAAAAGTTTTAATTTAAAATACCAGCTTAAGGCCACGAATTTTTATTTTTATTTTCCCGCTGGGGAGGGATATGTAGCCAATACACATTCCTATAAATAGATTGTTATGAACTACTGCAACATAGCTTTAGTTAATATTTAATATTGAACCAGCGATATTTTACACTGAGTGCTTTTGGTTTGATGGTTAGAGCGTTAAACTCTCAGTCGAAGGAGCATGAGTTAAATTCCTGCAGCGGGCAAGAAAATTATTTTTAATTTAACATTTTCTTGTTGCAATAGACGCAAGCAAAAACAACAATATCAATTCTAAGAAAAACGGTGTCTGAAAAAAGTGTCGTTTTTTCAGATTTCACTCCAGCAAATCGCAAAACGAGACGTTAAAAGCTTCGCTTCAATAATGTAAATTTTTAAGCGGGCTTTTTGGGTAACATTCATAAATATCGAAAAAAATGCATGTGCAGAGGTGGCGTTCTCGACCTGTCAACATTTTCGATCTGCCAGAGAAAAATGTGATATTTTTTTATAGTGTTCGTTTTAAATAACCATTTTTTGAAGAGTTACAATATGTGTTTAATATTAAAAGCGCGCTAATGCCCAGAAGACCGTACCTCAAAAAAAATTGCGCCGTATACCAGCGAATATGACACCTTTTTGCAAGACAATTACGAAAAAAAAATTTTTTTTTTGACCGAACGTAGGAGTCGCGCATTGACATATTTCTTCATATCTCTGGTGTTTACAGTCGGATTTTAAAGTTTGGTATACCAATATTTTTGTCTTAAGGAGACCAATGTGACCTCTATAGAAGTCATTGACCTCAGGTGCACCGTTCTAGTACTTACCCTCCAGATCTCAGTTCCTACCATCCTAATGTGCCACCCTAGTATCAAAAAAATACAGCTCTTAAAATATCATTAATCTTTTGCTCAGGAAGTATATCGATATTTCCAGCAGATCTATTTTTAAAAAATTTTTTAAAATTTTTTGCCAAAAGTAGGAGCAAAAAACTTTTTTTTTTATATTCATCATTTTATAAGTATCTCAATAGAATAATCATGTAGGTTTTAAGCCATCAAATTTTGACGTGATTCAAGTTGGCTATATCTCTGACAGCTCTCGAGTTTTGATAAAATGTGGCCCATCGGTGACCTCCAAAGCAGATTCATGTAGTACTACATGAACAAAATGCTCGGTGTTTTGAGAATGGCATAGATAAGCTGTGAGACAAATACGGATATTTTATCAGATATTTCTGAATACAAGACATGTATGTATTCAGATATTTCCGTACAAACACCATTTAAGTTTAAGCGAAAGTTGGCGGGTTACGATTTTTATATAACGTCAAAAATCGAACACAAAATAACTGGGTTTTTAGTTTTTTTTTTTCTTTTTTTTTTTTGACTTTCGATCCAAGAGTATCTTAAGGTAGCAACTTATGAAACTGAAATCAAGGGGGAAATTTTGTTCCATGTATTCTGAGTCGACGTTCATTAAGAATCATGAAAGTTATTAACACGGTTATTAGCTATGGAATAGTGCAGGAGTTTTCGATTTCGATACGCTGGGACCTTTTATTTTTTGAGGTTTGATAAAAAAAAGCATAAGCCAAAAAATAAGAGGGATGGAAGGGGGATAAATGGCGTCGCATCAAGGTCAAAGTTGAAAAATTGACGAGATTTTCACACAAATCAGCCTGCAGATGCTCAGAAGTTGCCGATAGAGCAGTGGTTTGTATGACTAACCCTCATTAGTTTTTTATCCCCAACATTTTTTTAACATCCATCGAGCATGACTGATGGCTCCTGGTGGTCTGACACAGTTTTAAGTTTATTTAAGTGGGTTTTACGTTTATTTGCTTAGAAAACCTCCAAGAGGGAGCAGAAAGGAGGTAAGTTGAAAAAAATACAGTTGTGAGAAATTAATGTGGATTGGTAATAACATCCAAACATTTAGTAGCAAGGCGGTCCAAACAAGGCTGAGGGTTAGACAGACCAAAATTCTGTAAGAAAGGCAATTTTGTATAAAAGATTAAGATAGGGATGGAGATAGGGGGTTAGTATATTCAAAAGAAATGTTGGTGAGAATAAATAAATGGGGGTCGGTGATACAAATAAATTCTCTTCGGACACACTGGAAACCTTGAAATTCCGTGAAGAAAGTCAATTTTGTATAGGGGACCCCTTAAGGGGTGGAGATAGGGGGTTAGTTTCTTTAGAAAAAATGTTGTTAAGAAGGAATAAATGGGGGTTGAGCATAAACATGAATCCTCTAGGGGCATTCTGGAAGCAGTGGGAGGCTTGGGAGTAAATTTCATAAAAACGACACTTCTGTATGGAAACCCCCAAAGGGGTGGAGAAAGGGGGTAGGTACCTTTGGAAAAAATGTTGGGAATAAAAAACTAATGAGGGTTAATCATACAAACCACTGCTCTATCGGCAACTTCTGAGCATCTGCAGGCTGATTTGTGTGGAAATCTCGTAAATTTTTCAACTTGGACCTTGATGCGACGCCATTTACCCCCCTTCCATCCCTCTAATTTGTTGGCTGATGTATTCTTTTATCAAACTTCAAAAAATAAAAAGTCCCAGCGTATCGAAATACCAATATTAAGAATCTCCATATCTCACTATTCCATAGCTAACGGTTATACCAAATTCATAGATGTTAAATACATTTTAGGGATTGTCCATAAAGTATAATTCTCATAAGTTTCCATAAATTAGAATTATTATCAAGCCCTAGTTACTTTTTATTTTTTTTTTTTTTTTTGTATAAAAGATTTGAAAAAACTTCGCTTTTCCTTAATACAATTTATTGAATTTATTTAAAGACTAGATTTTCACATCAATTTTGCTAACATCACATTCACCATCAATGCTTTGAACATCATAATACATTAAACCCACATCATCCTGCTACTGAGCCTAAATAAAACTTAAGCCTCTGGAGCAACAGGTAAGTGTTTGCCTTCCGGTTGGAAGCCATTCTCATCGGCCAAATAGTTCAAGGTGTAGTGTTCGCCATCGGGACTGGTCCAACTGACTGTACCCTGAACGGAAATAGCTTCGTTTTCAGTGCCCACATTTTTAAGCGTTGCCATTTCCTTGCGTGACACACCATCGCTGGTTTCGAAACTATAAATAAGATGAAGAAAATGGTTTAAAATTTAACTAATAAGCAATAACTATGAAGAAACTGCTATAGAAGAAACGAATTTTCGTCACATTCAGTATTTAAGTATCTTTTTTTTTCAAACGACTAAATAACATTGTCATTTAAATTAATGTTTCCACTAAGTTAAAATTTTACGTATTAACTTAAGGCTGACACCAATTCTCAAATAGTCGTAAAGAAGAAACTGGCTACTTACGCAAACTTATAACCATTAATGCCGATATTTTCATTGTCGTATGTCAGAATCTGTGCGTTCGGCGCATCGTCTGTGCCAATGGGGGCACCCAAAGCAACATCGACTAGGGCCAGACAGTAAAACACAGATACAGCAACAACAACAACAAGAACATGGAATTTCAACATGATCGTTTGATTGATGCTAGCTAGACAATTAACGAACGGGCGTCAGTTTGAAGGATTTCCGCAAAGAATTCCAACGAAATTTCAAACGTTTTTTCGGGACTGTTCAACTAAGACTACTGCGCTGGTCTTAAAGGCAACGATAAGCTTTATATACAAAAACAACTAATTAACATTGAGGCAAAGAAAGAAGTTTTCTTACTATAACCAAAAATGATATAATAAAAAAAACGACGAAATAAACAAAAAAACCGCCTAATCGACAAGATCGACTAAATAAAATCAGATATTAAGTTCAAGTAACAAAAAACGAAAATAAAATTCAGAAAAAGAAAAAAATCAAAACGCAAAAAACATGCTCATATAATTCAGCGTTTTACGTAGATTGCGTTGATTTGTCGATTGTCGATCAACGACAGTCAAATTCGTACTCGATGTACCGACTTCAATTGTGTGGGTTTTAGAAGAAGTCTCCGATGGATGCACGCTGATGGATCAGAAACATTAAAATTTAAATTTTGACTCAAACAAATAAGTGTTGGCAAAAGTTCAAATGCCAAACAAACCAAATTCAGCTCAAACCAAACACATTTGACTTAAATTAACGGACTGTACGATATGTTATGTGTGTGCGTTTGAATTTGAATAAACGTTTTGTGCTAATGTCCGTCTAGCATAACGGGCTTTTTTATTTATTGCAAAATTTTTGCATTCTGGCTAATAATAAAATAACACTTCAAGCCGTTCGCCGGAGTGCGTGTGTGTGTGTGTGCTTTGTTGTCAAGCGCTTTCAAAGTGTTGTTTTTAATGGGGCCGTTAATATTCATAATTAACAGCCGAACTTTACAAATGAAATTGTTTTTTTATATTTTTTTTTTTTTGTTGAGAGGGCTGTAAGTCCGGTTATTACTCGTCTTCGATGTCGAAAGAATAAATTATCGAATAAATTTGATAACACTTCAACCTCTAACACACGCTGTGGTCGATGTGGCTCAAGTCGCTTCACGGCTTCATTTGACGGAAATTCCTCAGTACAGTGACTTTAATTTGCTGCAGCCAGTTTGTTAGCGTTTAAGCTGAACGCAATGCATTAAAAGTGTTTCAACGTCACGGCTCTAGCTTTGTCTATAGTTAGTATATTAAAAGATAATTGATTTTTTTCAAATTCTAACAGCATTGTATGAATTGTGATAGGAAGTTATAGGCAACGCAAAATTCTCTTTTATCCAGCTTTTCTTAACCTTACTAGCGGCCTCAGTAGACGTGTAGGTAGCGCGTTTGGCTGCCACCACAGGGATCCTGAGTTCGAGTCCCGGCTCTCAAGTGAAATTAAAAATTCATCAACATTTACGACGCATCCCACGTTTGTGGTTGGGATTGCATTATAACTGGAATTGACTGAGGTAATAAGGACGTAACAATTGCTTCAAATTCTAATTCAATTGTTTCTCCGGCTTTCGGTCACGTTTAGAATATTCCACTAATAGCAAATTTCCGATTAATCTATCATCCCATTTCGAACCAAGGCAAACTTGACTGATAAGGGTATAACGCCTGAAATCCTTGGCTCAAAGGAGTAAAAATAATCTTATTAGTCCCATATCCATTCCTTGCACGGTCCCATATATGTTTAAAAAATCGCCATGTACCCTCATGCAACAATTATGAGCTAATTAAATAAGAAATGAATTTATTTATTTATTCAGTCTACTGATTTCAAATCTTACAGACTATAGTACAAGTTTATTTAAATGCTAAAACAGTTAATTAAAAAGAATGAATAAGTTTAATCTAAAACGATTTTCATCTACATTGAAGTTTAGAATGGGAGAAATATTGTTACATAACCGTAAGCATCTTGCGACAGGTTCATTATATGCATAATTAGTTGCGTGTGTAGATTCACAAAATAATCTGTTAGTTCTTAAATTTCTTGGTGGAACATATATTTTAAAAAGCTCAGAAAGTTGAGGACAAAGAATTTTTCCACTAATTAGTTTGTAGACAAACATAATGGAAAAAAACGATCTTCTATCCTCTAATGATTGCAAACCAAGTAGCTTCCGCCTCGCTATATAGGGAGGTATTTCATCTAACCAGTGAATTTTAGAGAAAGTATATTTAGTAAAAATTTTTTGAATTCTTTCGATACGATTTGACGTAATATTATAATATGGATTCCATATAACTGCGCAGTAATCAAGTCTACTACGGACAAGAGATATGTACAAAGCTTTGAGAGATAAGTAATCACTAAAATCCGACGTATTTCTTTTTATAAAACCTATCATAGAATACGCCTTAGCAGTAATAAAATCAATATGGGAACTAAATTTTAATTTAGTATCAAAAATTACTCCTAAATCTTTAATTTCATTTTTACGATTTAAAAAATTATTGCTAATCTCATAATCGAAAATAACAGGATTAGACTTCATAGTAAACGAAATAACATTACATTTATTAATATTTAGAAATAAGTTGTTCCCAGCACACCAATTATGCAAATTTGTTACATCGTTTTGCTATGTGTAATACCGCAATTATGAGCAGACTAAAAAAAAGAACCAAAAATTGAAGGAATAGATATCTATAACCATCAAATAAGTTTGAACTATTTTTATTTTATATTGATACATATATAGATAGATTATTATTTTTTAGTCTTAAACGGTTATCACAATTATGGATTTATTAAATTCAACCTATCTCTATCCATAACCATATCCCTATTTTAAATATTTGAGATTTTTCTCTATATTTAAAGTTTATAATAATAATAATATAATAAACTGACCATTTCAGCCCTTGAAAGGACTTTGACCGAACTTCTTAAAATCAAATTGTGTTGTGCGTGTTATTAAATGTTTGTACACAATTAATCGAAAAATGAACCTACTAGTTTTATGCCGGCTCCGAACGGCTAATGTGCATGTTCTCAAGAAGCTTAACATGACATTATTTACTCTCTGAGGTTTGCCATTGTGTGATGATATGTCCCAATTTTCACTTTTTTTCAATAAAAAAACTTTATCGCCATCTTTATATATGAAAAATAATTACAAAAGACTCAATACCCGTCCGTCTTTTTGCACTCATCGCACCTCTGTGCTATCTCCGCCTGCGTATTAAGGAAATTACCAATTTGCTTATATAGTTACACTTTGTCCAAAAAGTAACTCTGAACTATAAGCGTTTTGTTTATACAACGAAGGAAAAAACAAACGAAGTTTTCAGTTGGGAAAAACAAATTTTTCGATTGTTAGAATTTGAACGTCACTCGCGTTTATGACAAACAGAATTAATGACCTGGAACTAAATGATGCGTTTCTCGCAACTGACTATGATTATAACAACTGTTGAAACGTTTGCAAATAACTATTTCAAGCACGACAAACGAAGTTCGTTTGCGGCAAACTGTGGACAAACTTTTTTCTTTGCGTGTAGATGTTAAATAAATAAAGCATAATTCTGATAAGTTTCCATAACTCAGAATTATTATTGAGCCCTAGTTAATTTTATATTTTTTTTTTTGTTTTTTGTAGAAAAGATTTGAAAAACTTCGCTTTTCCTTAATACAATTTATTCAATTTATTTAAAGACTAGATTTTCACATCAATTTTGCTAACATCACATTCACCATCAATGCTAGAACGGCTAATGTGTATGTTCTCAAGAAGCTTAACATGACATTATTTACTCTCTGAGGTTTGCCATTGTCTGCAAAGAGGTGACGATCGAACAGAAAAATTAATTCCATTGAAAATACTTTCTGTGTCAGATGGAATTGAACCAGGGTTCGTATGGGTCACGCACTCTACCCACTGCGCCATGGCCGCCACAATATTTTAAGTTTACAACCTCAAAAACCTTGTTATATAGGACTAATTTTTCTTCTTAAATATAGGGTCTTCAATTTAAAAACGTTGATTGTCAAAATCGAAAACTTGGTTTTCTTGTTGGCTGGATGGATTTCTTATATACCTGAACCTTTCTAATGTACCTGATACTGAAACTGATCTGAGATATCCACTTTGATTATCCCAATTAAGGTCAATTTTTTCATATATCATATTTGGATCATACTATATTTTAAATAATAAATTTCAACAACTTATTAACCCCAAAAACATAAATTCAGTTCAAACTAAATATATTTTAAAATTCTGGAAATAAGAGGGTTGGCTGGCTTTAAATAAAAAACTTTTATTTCAAGAGATACTATATCTCGTCTCTGAAAATCTGGGTAAAAATATAAGTACTTAAGGACGTGTGCGATGTTTATAAATAATAAGATATGTTATTATTCAAGATATGTGCGTTGCTCCTCAAAGTCACTCATGGTGGAGTCCGCTATTCAGACTGACGTAAGTACTGGCTAATTGAGAAAAATATATAGGAACCATATTTCACTGACTAATGATTCCTGATATGTATTAAAGCCGGAAATGTAGTTCTGAATAGAAATCTTAAGGAAAATAAAGGAAGAATGTGAATTCTTCCAAGATCATAATTCCAGGAAACTGGACATGGGAAAGTATTTTTTTTTTCAAATTAAATGTAAGAATGAAATGCATTTTTTAAATTAGAAATGGTGTGTTATAAGGTCTACATATTAGAAACTTTTACGAATTCTTGGATTTTATAGCTAAATGTGGGCGTTTGGGATGAGCTTTTTACGAACTTGAGCTCTTTTTTTCCATCACATCAGAATTTCGAGAAATTTTAGGATGATGATATTCTCAAAAAAATTGGGTTTTGCTTAAGTTAGGTAGACATGTTCTCAATCTTTTCTACCAACTACATCAATGACTACAACTCTTCTCTGACAATTGTAAAATTACTAGTGAATAACGAATGGACTTTAAGGGCGGGGGATAACAAATTTTTTGTCATATTAAAATGGCCATAACTGTGCTAAGAAAAATCGACGATGACCTGATTCGACCATTCATTTTCATGGGAACGAGTTATTTTTTACAAAATACTGATGTAGTTTGTAGAAAAGAATTGAAAAAAAAAAACGAATTTTGTGGGTACCATACATAGGAAATAAGGAATTTTTTTGGTTTAAAGTCTAATATATCTCAAAATCCTGATGAGATCAGTTTATTCAGATCTCATATTTGGATTCTTGCCCTTGGGGGAGTTGGAATTTGAGCACATTTTTTCGTCTTTACAGCTTAACTTGGCGGTAGAA
The DNA here is from genome assembly GCA_943735915.1 of Pherbina coryleti. Lineage (NCBI taxonomy): Eukaryota > Metazoa > Arthropoda > Insecta > Diptera > Sciomyzidae > Pherbina > Pherbina coryleti. The sequence goes on from OX030952.1 coordinate 116,833,981, forward strand.
AATCTTTCGATAAAAAACGGGTGAATTATCATGTTCACACGGCTTTCCACCTCACATAGAACCTCCCACGCTTAATTAACTTTTGATCGATTTCCTTTTCTTCCCCTCTTATTTTGATTTTACATTTTGAGGTAAAGCAGGATTCAGATATTATAAAATCCTAAAATAATTTTTGGGCAGTTTTAGTTTTTTTTTTTTTGTTTGTTGGTCAGATTTATGATAATGGAATGTTATGATTAGTTAATAGGAACTCGGATTAGGTTCCAGAATATCCAAAAAAATATTTTTTTTTAAATATAAAAAATATATAAAATAGGCTTAAAAAATAATGGTTCTCGTATTTTTCTTAGTTTTGAACTAAGGATTTCAGGTGTTACACTGATTCAGTCAAGTCTTCCCTGGTTCGAAATGGGGTGATAAGTTCTTTAGATTAGTGGGAACGTAGGCGTAATCCAGTGAAATATGTGTAGGTTGTTCTAAGGGAAGCCGTAGAAACATGTGAATTGGCATTTTTATAAGAAATCTACAGTTTTATTTTCTTCATCACAACTAATTAGCCAATAATTCGGACATGATCTGGAGAGTATCGGGTTTTCAAGAAGTAACAAAATAATACCTATTTCGAAGTGCTGTATATATAAAAAAATTTAGAATAGTGCTTTTCCTCCAAGACCCACCTACGAAATATAAGTTTTTAAGGTATGCTTTTCTTTTGCGCTTTCGAGTGCTACTGAGTCCTTGTGGAGAAATGTGGAACAAAATCGAAACTATATCATAACGATAGTCGTTTTAAACTAAATTGTGAGCATTTTAAATTTCAGAATTTGTATTCTTTTAAAATTGTTCTAAAACATAGTTCACATCGAGTTCTATATTTCTCATAATGGTACACCTCTTAACATTCAATAAAAAACAATATCTTAAACTAGCTAAATTTATGTTCAATATATTCTTGAAACAAGTCTTTTACCTCTTATATTTATGTTTCAATAAAATAGCTATCAGTTCCCAGTCACGTGATCACGCAATTAAAGCAAAAATTTTGCATGCTCAAAATACAAAACGATGAATTAATTAAGAGACGAGTTTTAAAAATTTAATAGCTTCTGATTGAAATTTAATATTAAATGATTTTAATAATTTTAATTTTTTATGCTTTTTTTCAGCTTAAGGCACTTTTTAAAGTTATCACCTTCACTGGAAAAAATGACTGGTTATTAAGATAAGAGCAGTTTTACTTTTTTCGTACAAAGTGACCTTTAACAATGTGCGCTTTTTTTAAAAAATTATAAAACTAAAAGATAAGAAATACATACATAAGACGGATAAACAAAGTGTGAATCCAGACATTATTTTAATATTGTTTAGAGGCGCCTACAAGGAAATGGTTTAATGATTGAACACATGTTTGTTTCCAGAACATTCATTATTGTTAGTGCCACATTTAACCGTTAAATTGGTTAAATTGATCTATGAGTCTCAATGCTATAAGTGATTGAGAAAAATTAATGGCAACTGTTAATTAGTGAGAGTTGTTTCCTCACTTTAACCAAAAAAATGAAGCCCCTCCTGCACCGAATAAATTAAACTTCTTACCGTAAATTGACCTCAAAATTTAATTATATTCATTTTGGGAATTTTTCAGAAAAAATTTCATATACAACTTATGAGTAGGAGTTACACATCCTGAAACATGTCTTAAAACAAAAGTTCTTATCGTGATTTTTAATCTAGGTAGATACAAGAATGATGTGGTCTCTCATCATCAATCTCAAAATTGGGATGATTCTAAAAGTGACCTTTTCAGACCTAGAAGAGAATTACTCAGACCAAAATTGGAGAAAGCCAACCATGCCACACAACCTGATCGTGATTTTTTATTGAGGTAGATACAAGAATGATATGATTCCTTAATTCCAAAATTGATACCAATTCTGAAAGTGAAATTCTCAGATCTGCAAGTGAATTAGTCAGGCTATAATTGGAGAAAGCCAATCAGACCAAGTCATAAAAACAGACCGTCCAAAATTTTTATTTAGTTTTAACCTAGAGGAGTGATTGGTGGGACATATTTCTTCGAAAATGCTTGGAACAATGGTTTTAATCGATATGAAGCATCATGTTTGTGTTATCTCAAGTTTTCTCGCTACGATATCAGTTGGCTACCGTGATTTTGCAATTCAACGTCACTGGACTTTTTTCTTTAGGATTTTTTGAATGATAAAGTATACCACCTGTGATCCGAAAACCATTCTACATCTTAAGGAAGAAATTAAACGCGCCTTTGATGAAAAAAGTTCGCAATTATACAAAAACGTCATTACAAATTTGATCAAAAGTGCAAACCACTAACAACGGGTTAGCTGTGACCATTTTTTGAATATTTCAAATGCAATCTCTAAACGTTCACGGGTTTCTTATTAGAAATAAATTAATTTAAAAGTATACATATCTATTAAGGTGGATCGTTTTATTTGGGTGGAAATAAAAAAAAATAATTTTTCGACACTCCTGTTCTGGTAGCATGATCCACCTATAATATATTTTTGGAGACAGCCTATATAAATTAAAGAGAATTTGTTAAAATGGCTTGCAAGCAAAATAATCAGGAGGAAACTTAAAAAACTTTTAAGGTAGTTACTCAAAATAAGCCCAATAAAAATTGCTAACAAAATTTTCGTCACCTGGGGAGCAAAATTTCAATTAATTTGAATCAAAACTCTACAGTCCTTGCCAGATTGAAACATTTGCTAAACAAACAGCAAAATTTTGGTTTCTTAGAGCTTATATTGTTTTTAAAAGAAAGGAGAGCTACTTAGTCGGAAAGATCGTAAGGTGCTTACTAAATAATTCATGTTTTTCTTACGCTTATGGTGGAGAAAACGGGATCATGCGAAAGTAAATATGTTGTTTGTTACATTTCATCTTCGCTTACGATTGCAACTACAAAAGGAATGCACAGTTAAGACGACCATGTCTTCGTGTAATCATTTCCATATGTAATTAATTTTGTAAAGTAAGAGACATGCACCAGCATGATGACATAACGGTATTTGATTAACGTTACGAAGATATGAAGTGTACCAAAATTCAAAGGAAAAAACGAGTAAACAACAAACTTATCGGCGGCGTAACATAATTTGTGAAGTAATAAATTGATAAAATAAATTTTTGTCACTTAGTATTTATTCTGGCGAATATTTCATTTATTCATTTTTATCATTCCTTTCTGGTTTTTAATTTTTCTTTTTCAACGTCAAAACGTAACTGGCACATAAAAAACCAATAAAAACATGAAAGAAAGTGAAAAGAGAGCGAAAAAATAAGAACGATCCGTGGCCTTACGTTCACTTTCTTTGTAAGTGAAAACGTAAGCAGTGCTTACAATTTCCGTTGCGAAGAAGGTTTAAGTGGATTATATGCACGTCGTATATCAATAGGGGTATTCTCGCAGTCTTGCAGAACCCTTGCAAAATGCAAGAATTGCAAAAATTGCAGAATTCTGCAATCCTTGCAACATCACAACAACAAAACACTTTGTGTTGCACAATTTGTGCAACACCCATGTTTTGCGTAGTGGTGCAACTGTGCGTCAGCTGTTTGAAACAAATTTGATTTATTCATTTTGTGTGCTTCTAAGTAAGTAGTTAACTAAATTTTGGTTTTCTTCATATTTAAACAAAAATTTGTACTTTTCTATAGGTAAAAATGGATACGGAGCCGAAAAAAAGAAAACGTACACCAAGTAAGAAGTGGAAAGATAGTGAGATAATCACTATCATAGATTATTTGCACCATTTTGAGCGTGATTTTGAGGTACGTTCATCATTCCAGGATAATTTCGAGATTTCTAACTTTACAATTATATTTTTCAAACAGCATCCCACAGCTCAATTCTATTACAAGAAATTAATAACTGCAACGCAGCTGGATGCATCGTGGGACCTTGTACGATGGAAGGTGCGACACCTGAAGACACAATTTAAGAAAGCCAATGACTGGCTTGCATCAACAGGGGCAGGAGTGCAGGAGCAAGATGGAAACGCAAATATTGAAGGCAAGTTAAATTTGTAAAATTTAATACATTCTAACCTTCTATTTATTAAATTTAATTGCAGCGAAAATTCTAAAAATGTGTCCGCACTACAACAGACTGGCGGAAATATTGTGTCTTCACCACTACCTTCTCCAGCTACTCCAACGTCATCGCAATGTTGTGAGGAGTTCACTTTCAATGTGTCGTCAAGTGTTCCACCTTCCACCGCACCTGCGCCGCCACCTGCACGATTAGATGTGACACCATCAGCTTCGAAATCAAGCTCCTAGATCTGCCATTTCGCAGCTGGCGAAAATTCAGGAGTCACGAATTTTATTTCAGGAGAAAAAATTTGAAAAGGAAACGGAATTACAAAAAAAAAAAAACAAAACAGCTTTAGAAGAAAACAAAAACTAGAATTAGAAACGAAGAGATTGCAGAGTGAAGAAAGAAGGCATGAGCAAGAAATAGAGTTAAAAAAATTAGAGTTAGAAATGAAAGAGAGGGTGGCAAAATATGAGATTGACAAAAAGTATGGGATGGAAATATAATATAAAAATTAATTAAATCAAAGAAAGGAATTTGGTTTTGTTGTTAATTTTAGTTATCAAACATAATTTGGTATAATTCTTTTCTTTTTTCGACTGCAGCGCCTTGTCTTGTGCTATCTTCGATTGGATTGTTTTCATCTTCTGTTTCTTCGGCTAAGTTGTTAAAGTTGTCCTCAAACCTAGGCACGAGGTTGATTAACGACGGCAATAGTCCAAACTCATCTCTTGTCACTCGTATCATCTGCCGAAAACGATTTTCATCAAACGCTGCAAGCATCGTCGATCTCTATTCAAAAGTCTTGGGAACATAGTTATAAATTCCACAGCGGGTCGACAAAGTGGTAAGAATATCTTCGTCCAGTTCATTCAATGTCTTCCAATAAGAGCGCTCATCTGAAAAAATCAATAAAAATTAAATAATAACGTCGACAAAGATTGTCATGAGTAATTACCATCTGCGAAAATAATGTTAAAAGCTTTTAAAAGCATTTTCTATAAGAAACTCCAAAATTTTTTTCTTTTCACTTGTTCGCGGCATTTTTTTACAATTTTTGCAATATATATGTTTTCGTGCGCTCTCGAGTTTTCAGAAATTGAAGTTTACAATTTTACTAATTCTGCAACGGTGCAACACTGCGAGAATACCCCTAATATAGTACTGTTACCTTACGTTTTTATGCATACATCCTACTTATTAAATAAAGAGCATAAGAATGGAAACACAAACAATTCCGATCGTTGGGAGTACATTCCCTGCACTTTATTTTAGTAAAGGAAAACGTAAGTACGTATGATGCTTTTTATACTTTACAGAAGGAAGCTAACTTACTAGAGACGGCCATGTCTTTGTAAAATTAATGGGGATTCGGAAGGGATGTTTGCATGCCTCGCGGACGAAAAGTAAGTAGGCTATAAAGCATTATAGAAGGTTTTCCCACTGGGTAGTGATCACAAAGCCATAAGCATACACACACACATACACACATGTCTCACTCACGCCCTTCTAAGCTTTTAGACGTTATACAATCTTCAGAATACAAATTATTTTTTTTTTCTATTAAGTTTTTGCATTTGTTAACAACTTATATCACTAGCTCTGCTAGCAAAATATTATTTTAAATTTTATTTTGATTATGCTTTCGGTTAACCTACATTAAACAATATGGTTCAGCAGTGCAAAATTTTTAAACAAAGTCATTGCCCTCTGGTCAGGCTTATGATATAATTCGTGGTATTTATTGATCCGCAACAGTTTCAATATCAAAGCATCCACTTCATATCGCACACACACACACAAACACACATAGGCACACACTCTATGTATTAAATAAATCTCTTTCCATCGAAGTAGGTTGGCGCTTATTTAACCAATTATGGGTTGGTCTCACCGTTTCAATCACTCACTCGTCAAGTGCAAACAATGCCGACATTTATGAAACACCTATAAAACGCTACATGGACAAAAACAAAAAACAGTTGCTGTCAGAAAATTGTTACTATTTATAAATCAAGCAAAAAATTAACATAAGTAAATGAAAAAAAAAAAAAAAAAACAAAAAATAACTGCATGATTTTGGATAAAATTAAAAAAAAAAACCGTACGAGGTAAACATTTAAAATAATTACAGTTGCAACCTGGTATGGATGACTATTGAATTAATATTTTAAATGTATTTAAATTTCGGCAAAAACAAGTTTTTACTTACGCATCCGAAATAATCACCATTAAGAGCAAGAGTAACATCATCATCATCAGCAGCAGGGGCCCAAGTACTCCTTTACAACTGAGCGCAGAACATATATCGGCATCGTATTATCCACAGCCAATAACGGCCATTAATGATAAAGATATATGTGTACATATGTATGTATGTAGCTAAGCTACATTACATGCTATGTACAGCACACAGCAATGTTGCTGCCGAGGTTAAGTTGTTGAGATGAGAGGCTGTAATGGACCTAGACTCCGTCGAAGATTGCGGCTTCTTGGGACTATAAAATGCCTGCAATGAAGTACAGAGTCAAGCATTAATTGTTTAGTACTGCAGCAGATAACTTGAGTTCGGTGCCACAACCACAACTGTTACTAAAAAAACACCAAAATTCCACCTTAAATTCTGCAACATCAGCAACAAAACCAACAAAACCAACAACAGAACATCATCAATATGAAGTTTGCAATTATTTTCGCCGCCTTATTTGCCATCGCCTTTGCAGCTCCAGCACAAGATGTTGAAATCTTGCGATACGATTCGGATGTGCAACCTGATGGATACAAGTTTGCGTAAGTTGAAGTTGAAGTTGAAGTTCCAGCAGCAGCAACAGCACATCTGCAGTTGTGCGGTTACAGCAATTAAAAGGTCATTATTAATTGTTGTGCCAATATTTTTTTATTTCTTTGCAGTGTTGAAACCAGCGACGGTAAAACACATCAAGAGGAAGGATTATTCAAGAATGCCGGCACGGATAGCGAAATCTTTCAAGTGCGTGGCTCATTCTCATATGTAGGCGATGATGGCCAAACATATACCGTCAATTATGTTGCTGATGAAAATGGCTTCCAACCCGAGGGTGCTCATCTGCCTCATGCTTAGTGTGGAAGTTGGTTGAAGGATATGGTACTGTTAACTAGGTTTAAGCAGCGTGAATTGTGACATAGTGAAAAAAAAAAAAAAAAAAAAAAAAATTAAAATTGATTGAATAAAACTTGTTGAATTTAATAATGTTGAACTGTTGAAGGGTGCTTTGCAATTCAGTATAAAGATGGGTGACCACGATTCGATCAATTGTGCGATTTAAGGCAATAAAGTAGGCCTGTGCGAGTAGTTCGATCTTCGAGTCGAGTAACTCGAATCGAAACTTGTATCGAATAATAATAACTTGTACTCGATTGTTCTCGAGTAACTCGATGGTTTTCGAGTATTTTGGGTTTTTTCAGTTCCCGTTAATGCTGTTGATTCAATAACGGTTGATTAAAATTTTGTAAGCTGGCTCATAACCGGGTACTGGAGTGGTCTGAGTAGCAATTTGTACATGACATCGCATTATTTTATGATATCTTTCTTATCATTTAATAATGGCTGTGTTCTAAAATGCAAACAAAATGCGCAAGATGCTTTTACAGTGGAAGCATTACGTTCTGAAATGCAAATCTGACAGCATTGCGCACGTCATGTGTTTTGTTATGTCAATTATACATCAGCAGTTGCGCATTTATTGCATCATTTTTTCTTACACTGCGTACGCTTGAATTGTTTCGCGTTGTATTTTTGCAGGTTGTGCATTTTTCTGCATTTCCTAACACACAGCCAATATTGTCCTACAAGTCCCAATCTATATTTTAAGCAACAATACTGATGTTTTTTAACGATTCACATCCAAGTCTACCGCTTTGAAAAAAATTCAATATTACTTTCAATACCGTTTTTTTAAAACATATTTTGCTTTATATCAAACAACAGTCTATCCAGCGCGATGAAAAAGCAAAAGTGATCTTATGAAAAGCGTTACCATTAGCAGTACTAATAGTAGAGCTATCGTCTCAACTTAATAAAAAAAGGACAGTCTCACAAACGGAGATGACTCACAACAGGAGACATTCCCCTACTCGAAAAAAGTGTACACTTTCAATTGTTATAAAAGTTGAAGTTCGTTAATATTAAAATCATAATATACAGTGCTTCCGTATCTTAAACCTATCAGGTCACACGGGGTGGAATCAACCCCAGCACTTCTTTAAAGCAATTATTCATAAAAAATGCAAAAAAAAAAAAAAATAAAATAAAAAGTAAAAAAAGAAAGTAAAGTTTCAGCTTTCGACAAATAGATTTTTAAAAACTAGAAATACTCATTGAAAGATTCACTTTTAGCATAAGTTTGAAAATGCTCATCAGGTCCAATGTTGTCTGTTAACTCACAAGCGATTGAATTACCTTTTAGCTCAATACCTCAATGTGAACGGTATGGATCTTGTGAAATCCACTATTGTGGTTTAACGTAGTCACTTGTTCTGTGGGCTTTATACTACATGCCCCTTGGAAAGGAGTCGATGTTCATGGAATCGCCATGGTGCCACCCATGGAGCCACCCATACAATGAGTTATGTGATTGTTATCGCCACATATAACTCTCTTCAAATTGTTATCAGGATGTTGGTTGTTCAAGAAATTCAAACTTCCTTGAAACCACTTCCTAAGCGTCACTTCCATCACTTCAGTTTGAATACCGGACACAACCATACTTTGTCTAAAATAAATATACATATATGTAACTTAATAAATATACTGTACGGATAGTTACACGCAAAGAAATTTTTCGTTTACCACAACTGAAAAATTCACCAACTATACTTCGTTTGCGAGCTGCATTTGCAGCAAACGAATATTCAGTTGTCACAACTTAAAAATATATCTTATAAATATATATACCGCAAGCTATTTCGGTCATTGTTATTTATTATATGAATAATCTTTCTCTTTATGTCCGTCAGTCTTCTTATGGATTGCACCTCCGTTGCTATCTCCGTCCGCGTATTAAGCAAACTACCAATTTCCTTATATAGTAACAATTTGTCCAAAAAGTAACTCTAAACTATAAGCGTTATGTTCATACAACGAAGGTAAAAATAAACAAAATTTTCAGTTGGGAAAAACGAAGTTTTCAATTGCTCCCTCGCGTTTATGACAAACGAAATTAATTTCCTGCAACTATATGACGCGTTTCTCGCAACTGAACTGTTATTATGACAACTGTTGAATCGTTTGTAAATAACGATTTCAAGCACGACAAACGAAGTTCGTTTGCGGCAAACTGGCGATAAACGTTTTTTTCTTTGCGTGTACCAGTATTGGAACACAACAGTACCAATTATGTGTAATCACCATCAACATTTATGGGTGTAAATCGGAAATCTCATCTAAAATCTCTAACAATTTATGAGTTTTGCCTCCCGATTGTTAACAAGCGTAACTCCACGCCGGCCATAGGACAGCACAATGCTCCTCACAGGGCCAGCCCACAATAGTCACTCCGACAAAAGGTTTCACAATGAATAACCACAAAAACATCACCGAACTATCAGCAAGTATTCTTTGAATATTAACGCTTGACTGTGACATTTTTTTGACACTAAATTATTCACCTGTTTGAATCAAGCAAATTGTTCTCAATTCAAGGAAAATCAAATTCTCAAATCAAGCAAATTCTTCTAATTTTCAGCAATTTGTTGCAAGCAAAATTGCAAGCAAGCATCAAGCAAAATTTTTCTTGCTTCTAGCAAATATAAGACTTGAATATAGAAAAAAATATTCTTAAGTTTTAAGCAAATGTTTCTTGAATTAAGCATATTTTTTCCTAATATCATGTGCTTTGAGAAAAATTGAGCAAAATTATGATTGAATTGAGAAATTTACTCTTAACCCATTAATGACAACGTATGATATTTTTCGAAAATTCCTCAAAAATCCGCCGACAATGCAAAACTTTTGATTTCGACAGTGTGAGAAAGCTAAAAGTATGACTTTTCAAAAAAGCACTGAAGTTGACGCCAAAAGCTCTTTTGTTTACATTTTCGCGCCAGTTTTGTTCAGAATGATAAGCCCATCGAGTTCTGGTGGTGAGCATTAATGGGTTAAGAGTAAACTGATAGCTTATTTGCTTGATTCAAGCATAGAATGCTTGATTTTTATTTTACGTGTAGGGAGATTATAAGTCTTTCTTCATATCTTCGGCATTTACAGTTCAATCTTTAAGAATGGTATATCAATGCTTTTGTTTCGAGGAGTCCAGCTTTTATGCTTTGAAGGTCATTGGGGTCAAGCACCCTGTTCTAGTACGTTCCCATCAGATCCCAGTGTTTACCATCCTAATGTATCATTCTAAGGTCATAACATTAAAGCTCGCAAAAAATCTTTAAACACTTCCAAAGAAAGTACATCGATTATGCCAGAAGAATTATTTTAAAAAATTTTTTTTGCCTAACGTAGGGTTTCTCTTTTAAATTTTTCCTCATATCTTCGTCATTTACAGTCAGATCTTAAAGAATTATATATTGATATTTTTATCTCGAGATATTTTTGTCTCCATTTTTTCTCTAAAGGTCTATGGGGTCAAAGACCCCGTTCTAGCAACTGCCAGTTATCAACTTCTACTAAATTAATTACAAAAATAGGAGTAAAATCAAATAAAATGTTTTTGAGCCGTTGCCCAATACCTTGAAAAATTTTGCTTTAAAACCCACTTAATTTTTCGTTGACCCCAAAGTTTGGTTGAAAAAGTTTGGTCTTCTTGAGACACAATATCGATATACGCGACCCCTACGTTCGGTAAACAAAAAATGTCGGAATTTTCTTTCAAAAATGCTTCGGACTAGATGGTGTGCGACGTATTTTTTGGATACGGTCTAGTGAGTACGCCAGTGCATTTGATGCAAAACGAAAAAAAAAAAATGGAGAAATTCACTATCAAGGTGACTTAGTCTTTTTATTACAAGTCAATTACATAGTTATATAATTTGATAGTTCGCATTATTAGATTATAAGGTTATGTTGCAAAAATCAAACTCTTGTTGGCATTGACGAAGGATCATGATTACGCACGAGTTGTGCCATGTCTTTACTTATCCTATGTGTGTTAAATACATAAATGCTTTTAAATGATCTTTTGCACTAGTACCTAAGTGGCGGATGCAGACATTTTGGCAAAATTTTAAGCTTTTTAGAGTCAATTTTAATATTTCTATTGCAGTCAGGGTTAAAGTTTATTTTTAGCCAAAGTAAATTATAAGTTCTCCATAAACAACTATTAATTGTCTAATTGACTAACTTCACATAACCAAATTAAATCAAAACGAAATTTGTTTTTTTTTTTTCATTCATATATCTTTAATACTTGGCCATTAATAAGGAAACGCTAACAAATCTTCAACAAATTATGCAACTGGGGCAACTGGCAAATGAGCACCTTGGGGTTGGAAACCGTTCTCATCAGCAACATAGGTGACGGTGTAGGTAACGCCATCTTGACCGACGAAGGAGTATGATCCAGTTACGGCAATACCCTCATTCTCAGCACCGAGATTCTTGATTTGACCCTGTTGGCTGGCAACAACACCATCGCTGGTCTCGAAACTATCAGTAGAAGAGAGAGGGGAAAAAAATGTCGAAATTAGTACCGAATAAAGTGAATGAAACTCTCTGTTAACTTACGCATATTTGAAGGATTCGGGTCCGACATCTTGTTCGCTACGCACGATTTCGACATCCTTGTTGGATGTTGTAGCGGCCAGGGCAACGGCGCAGAGAGCAGCGAGGACAATCAGGAATTTCATGTTGCTTAAAGTGTTTTGATTTGTTTAGTGAGTTGTGAAAACTTACGAAATGATATCGTTTCGTTGAAATTTCACACCTTTTATACCAAAAAATGGCAAATGGCTCTTAAATCTGCGAGTTACAACAAAAAGAAGCATGCGTAAATTTTGGGTGTCTAACTATGCTAATTCAATTAATTTCTAGTTTCTTCTTGGTCTGAATTAGGCTGATCTTAAACACATTCGAGGGCGCCATAAAAAGAAGCCATAATTATTAAGCCTAACCGGTATTAACCTAGTTCAAATACCAAAACTATTGCAAACAAGAACTTGTTCTTTTCTTAGGTTTATGTTTTATGCAAAAATCTTAAGAATTAAGGCAGCAACAGCAGGTTATATTTTGCTGAATACTAATTTAGGTACCATAGACTATGCAAAAAATTCTTAGGATTTTATTAAGATGGTGTAGTTTATGCTTTTATAATCTTGATTCTTGATTACGTTTTATTGCCATATCCTATAATTTCATGCTTGGAAAGTAAGAGTATAAAAAACGATTTTTATTTGTTTTTTTTATTTTGGTTTTATGGTTTTTTTTTTGCGATTTATAAGGGTTTTTATATAAAGAACCTATTTAACAAGTTAAACAAACGGATAAGTTATATAAAATTTAAAATTGACAAAAAATATATGGGCCGAGAAGATGAACACTCATCTACTTCTTGAAATTTTCTTGGACGTCAACTAAGTGCAACTTTCCTTATAATAATTTATTAATATTTCCCCTTTCATGATCAATGTTTTTCTAAACTAAACAATCTGAAGCAAATAGTAAAAAATAGGCTCTGCGGCTCGGACTTTACGTGTTTTTATTTTAATCTTATAATTCTTTGAAGAATCAATAGTAGTAAGAACATGGCTGCCACAAAAGGAATAGATTTTTTCATTGTGTTCCCATCGAAAAATATGTTTGTAAAGAGAGTAATCCAGGTGAAATTTTTTTTTCGAAGATATATGTACACTAGACCGTCTCGCCTTATAGAAAAAATACAAATGCTGCCGCACATCAACTAATCTGGAACATTATTGAAAGAAAGTTTCGAACAAAAAAAAAAAATGTTGACATTTCTTCATAGCTTCGGTATTTAACGTCTAACCTTAAAGAATGATATGTTTATGTTTTTGTTTGAGGGACACCTATTTTTTTTTCTCTAGAACTCATTGACCTCATAGTACTGACCTACCGGACCTCAGTTTCTATCACTCAAGAAAAAAAAATTCGGTAAAAAAAATTATTTTACCGAAAAAAATTGTTTTTTAATTTTCTTGCAAATATGATTCGGATAAGAACGTTTTCGGTGCATATTTCATAAAAATAATGCGATGTGACTAAAAAATTTTAAAATTAAAATAAAATAAATAAACTTATTAAAAATGCCACAATTTTATAACTCATGTAAACTGGTACGTGCTCGCACCTACGAAAACATGATGAAAAAAAATATTTTTTTTTTTAAATATTTCTAGTGGAAATAGCGAAAAATTTCTTTTGTAAAAGTTTAATGATGTTCTACGGGCTTTCCATTTCTGAAATCAAAATCGTACCTTATGGTGGTAGAAACTGAAGTGCGGTGGGTCAGTACTATATGGGGTCAGCTCAGGTCAATGAGTCCTAGAGACAAAAAATAGGTCTCTCTGAGAAAAAACATAGACATAATTTTTTAAGATCGAACAGTAAATACCGAAGCTATAAAGAAATATGTCGACGCGCGACCCCTACGTTCGGTTAAAAAATTATTTGTTTTTCGAAATTATCTTTCAATAATGCTTTAGATTAGGTGGTGTGCGGCAAAATTTATTTTTTCGAGACGGTCTAATGTACACATTTATTTGTACACATTTATCGTTTACACATAGTGTACACATTTCTTAAATGCACTTTTGGGCTTTTTTCATCTAACGGCAATTTTATCAAACGAAATAAGAGACCCGCCATAACATTCGTATTTACGATATCAACATTTACTAGAAACATATATTTGCATTCCTTTTAGACATATAAATTTCAAATTCTAACAAATGAAATTTGCCATAATTTTAAATTGCATTAACTTTGCAAGGAAAAAAAAAAGAACTATAACCATTCGACTAATGATTGTGAAGGACTAAGAGTAGTTAATGCTGCAGTTGAGAGAAAAAGTTTAAAAGTTTTGCCTCAAAAGCATTAGACATCTCAAAATACAGATGTCCTTAGAAAAATAATTTCTTATTCCAAAAAAAAAAAAACATCGATTTTTGTTCTGTTTTTTTTTTAATTTTTGTTGAAAAAGT